>CM036317.1:36279886-37560511 GCA_020567845.1 Rhododendron henanense subsp. lingbaoense | reverse complement strand
ATCCATACTAGGTCCCACTTCAATAGTCAAAGCTATTTTTTAACATTTTAACCTTTTAATTGTTTATTAAAAATATACTACTCTCAATTCAACATTTCTAAGTGTTTAATCAAACTATCTAACTTTTAATTGCAAGACTATGTTATTCGATAAAATACTTATAAAAAATGAGAATGGACTATTGTACATTTTTTTTTTCTTGAATGTTCTACAAGATTGTAAAAAACTCTATCATATGCTAGACTTGCGTGGAGAGTTCTGAAACATTTTCGAGATGTGAAGAAGGAAATATGTTTTTTAGAAGGATTCTAAAAGAAGAATGTGGGCTGTTAGATGAAAATAATCCTAGCCGTTCATTGAAGAGGTGAATGACTATAAAAAGAAAGTGTGTGCATTAGTGAGTGTTGCATTTGTATAAACTATTGTACAAATATTTGCCCACCTAATATTAATTGGGAGAATTTGCACCTATTTCGAATTCTCCCATTGATGCATATTGGAGGGAGAAGGAGCTGCGGTGGATGCCACTGTTGGGGCCAATGGGTGTAGGGTTGGAGTTAGGGTTTCGGAAGAAGTGCACTTTTCGGGTTGAATCCACTGTCCACATTCCCCACCTTCCAGCTTCATGAAGCCATTTTTTCACGAGAACCGAGGCAATCTAATCAACAACCACTGTAGGCTCTGGCTCATCAAGGGCGGTGCATACTTTGGGAATGTTTGGGTGATCCAAATCATTCAAACGCTGCAACAAGTCGGAAAGACGGTCGAAATTGTCAAAGAAGAGGAAGGTGACATCTTTGTTGAGGCTGGCCCTCTGAGTGTTGGACATGGAACAAGACCTGTCCCTTCTCGGCATCGCACATTCCTCAATCCTGTCACTGGTGTACGAGCATAGTAGTTCGATTAGGAAGGAGGAAGAGGTGCAAACGGGTAAGGAGGAGGAGTCAATGTCGACGGGTAAGGAAGAGGAGGTGCCAGTGTCAACGGGTAAGGAGGAGGAGGTGTCACAGGTCTTAGATTTCTTAGATCGTTTTTTTTCTTTTTCTTTTCAACGGCAGCGGGTTCGATGGCAAAGGGTAAGGAGGAGGAGGTGTCTGTCCCAACGGGTTAGTTAGGAGGAGGCCGTGCCAACGGGTAAGGAGGAGGAGGTGCTGACGGGTAAAGAAGGTGAGGTGTCAGGGTTCTTACGTTTTCTCTTCTTCTTCTTCTTCATTTCAAAAATAGGCTCCATGGCAAGGGAGTGTAGATTGAAGTGTGGGTGGTTGGGGGTGGGGTGGCCGAAGAAGAGGTGGTGGAGGCTGGGATACACGCGAAGGGAGGAGCTGCAGGCGGTTGGGCTGTAGGGTTGGGGTAAGGGTTTAAGAAGGATGATTTTGGCTTGTTCTGGTGGTGGGGCGAGTTGAACTAGTGTTGAAGTGGTGGTGGGGCGGTGGTAGAATGGCGGGCTGTTGGAGGGCTAGGATCACTCGATAGAGGGAGAAGGAGCTGCGACAGTGGTTGCCACTGTTGGGGCCAGTGGCGGGGGTGATGGTGCTAGGGTTTCGAAAGAAGTGTGCACCTTTTGGGTTCTTCTTTACTTCAATCGATAACGATACGGACATGGATTAAATAATAATAATAATAATAGTATCAATTATCAAATGAAGCTTCTGTCCTGTAATTTTCTCTTTTTTTAATTAATGGGAAATCAATTCGCTAATGAACTCGGAGGGAGGTCCAATCTTTTTCTGAACACAAAAAAAGAAAGAAAAAAAGAAAGAAGGATTACAAAATGTAGAAGAAACAAATTATACAAAATTATGAGGTTTGTTCTTCTTCCTTCTTTTTTTTTTTTGGATCTGTTTGAGGGTAGTTATTCAACATAAAATTCGTTGGCAAGTGAATCGCACCCAAAATGAATTTCGAAAGCCTGTTCATTTTTTCTACTTTTTGTGATTTTTGTGTGTGTGTGTGTATGATTAGAACTAAATGTATTTTTTGTAGCTTTTGATGGGAACATACTCAATATTTTCTTGTATTTTTTTAAATTAGAGAAATCTAAAAGTTAAAGCAAACCAATAAATTCGCTACAAATTTCAAGTCCGAAAGCTGAAGTTCAAGAGGGGACACAATTTAATTAAGGAGTATTAGTGAGCAAAGCAGTAAACAATTAACGAGCATGCATAAGGAACAAAAGCACAAAACCAGATCAGTTTGACACGTAGGCCAAACTCGCGGCCATAACATCAATGATGCAGCCGCGACTTCAACTATTTATTTAAGGTGCGAACGCATGCACAACACGTGGGCGCGTGTTGTATCGGATTGAAATATGTGGTGGTCTGATCAACACAAAAGAACGTGCAGCCGCCTCTCTAAATAGGTTTCCAGAAATTGTGTTATGAACATAACTAAAGTGAAAGAGTATCCGACATAACGTAGAGTTTCAAACAACATTAGCCAGTTTAATACTTTAATGCGATCATGTCCATGTTTCCATGGAGCTACATCAGGTTAGCAAGTTTTGAAACAAACGAAAAACATCTAAATAGCCAAGGCACTGCCGCCAAATAATAGTAACCGCGACCATGAGGAAAATTATTTTGCACATCCGAAGAAAGTTTAGAAGGGAGCACAACTTAATCAGAACCAAGATGACCAGGGTAGCATCAATGTGAAAAAGGGGAGAAGAAAAACACAATCATCAGTTCGCGCAGTTTTTTAGCTTCCTGCCCGAAATTCATTGATACCGGAAGATGATGTAAAACTATTACCAAAAAATAATCAATTTGGCGATGAAAAATTCCAAGCACGCGTATTCTTGGGAGACCATGCATGCCTCTCACAGCAACAGCAACAGAATATGACATTAGCCACAAACTCCTCAACTACCATTTAATTAAGATCCCCTTTAAACATTATACCAAAAAAGACCATAACATCATTCAATGAAAGTCCACCAAACAACAATTTAAAGCGCTACGTACATAGTAACATATACAGCCATGCACCCATCTAGCTTTTACTAGTGTGGAGTAGGCCTGTCAATGGATCGGATCCGATAACAGAAATCCGTAATCCGGTAATCTGAATCCGATTATTACGGATCGGATCGGATCGGATCGGATCTAATCCGAATCCGAACTTCTTCTTTTTTTTAACTTTTTATAAATTTATAAATTTTTTTTAAAAAAAACAGTAAATTTTTTATTTTGAACAAAAAATGTTTTAGAAGTTGTATTTTTATTTTTATTTTTTTTAAAATTTTTAATATTTTTTTTTTGGAAAATAATTTTTTTTTGAAAAAAAATTGTATTTTTTTAAAAATATATATATATTTTTTGTTAAAATTTTTGAAGTAAAAAAGTTTTCGGATCGGATTCGGATTTTCGGATCGGATCCAAATTTTTCGGATGGGATCCGGATTACCACTATCGGATTTGAGTCTTATCGGATTCGGATCGGATCCAAGTCTTATCGGATCCGGATCCGTCGGATTCGGATCGGATCCGGATCGGATCCGACCCGTTGACAGGCCTAGTGTGGAGCACACACCGCCAAATGAACAACCTGACAGGACCATAGGGCAGCAGGAGCAGATGCCGAACATTGATCAATGATGACTGCAAAGCGATACCAAAGAGTTAGAGAGTTCGCCAATACCAAATTGTATGCATGCACCAATTTTATCTTAGGCCCCATTTTCCTTGATAAATGCCAGAGGCCATAAACTTCAAACATACAAATGTAAAAAAGTAGTTCATGACTTAAGTGCAAAACCTATTACACTTGATCCTAAGGAAAAGAACGTGACCATGATTTGGGTAGACTGCCTCCACTCTGTAAAACTTGATCAATGTCGTTTATTTCTCGTCGAATCAAAATTCATCCAGAATGGTGCATACCTTAGGAAGACAACCTAAGGAAGCTATTGGGTTCAATTTCATGCGTCCGGCGTATTGTTTCTGTTCATACTGTAAACAATTGATATGGTGAAGCCTTCTCTGGATTCACAAGGACGAAGCTAGAGGGGGGCAAGGGTTAACATGGTCACCCTCGAGTTTGTAGTAATTGTATCTATTATCCCAGTAATTTTGTATTTTTTGTTGAAGGGCTAAAGTCAGTCAGTCTCTCTCTCTCTCTCATCTTGCACATCTTATGACCTTTACACATATGGCCGCAAATATAGCTTTACCATATATTTGCTTACGACAATTTGTTTACAACATCATATGTCCACTTTTCTCGTCTGGTCAATTATTAAAGATGCAAAGAATGGAAATACTTAGTGAAAAAGAAGAAATATATACAACTTACAAGCCAATTCTTCAAGTCATTTTTGCTGATTTGGTCGCTATCCAAGGTATTTTGTTTCCCTCTTTGAGTAGCGGCCTCTTTGCTGATTTGGTCGCTATCGGGCTGTTTTGGCACCAGGTTGAATGTCGTTTTGGCCAATTCGGATGGCATGCTTTGTTCTATGTCGGATAGGGTAATCCCCCTGCCATAGAATTAAAACAGATGGAAATCACCATTTAGTATAAACTTGAAAATAGAAAAGAAGAGTGGATGAAATTAAGTTATACGAGAAATAACTTACACCCCATTTCCCGATATTCGGTTGAATATCTCTTCTGACATGAGTTCTGCTGCTTGCTTGCATTGGCTTTCATCGGATGTGGACGTTTTGTGCTTGAGTATTTCTCCCAAGTATTCGTGGAGTGTGGTGTGTCGAATAACACGAATAAAATCCATCAGTGTCAGGGCGCTAACATTTTGAGCGTCTATGGCATCCCACTCAGCGAGTGTCAATGTCACGAACAACCCCTCTGTTCCTTCCTTTTTCGGGACTTTAGCCGCAAAGACCAGCTCTTTCGCCATCTTGTTGGCGGGTAAGAATATAAAAGTTTCAAGCACGTATTGAAAAAACAGTGCTGATTTTATTAATCTTTCGAAATAAATAGTTTTGTATCGATCAACCTCAAGTTTCTTCGTAAATAAAATTTTGACGAGCCACAAAATGGCTGAAATCGTCAGACAAACCAATGCCATGGTTACATACCATTGCATTTTTTTCCTCTTCGGTGTCTTGTCAACAATGTCATCGTGATCGAAAATAAAAAACCAAGTTGTTAACGAAGCCGTGAACCATGTAACACAAATTAGAGTTTTCTGGATCTCTTTGATGTAGTACAAGCAGGTTGTACTACTTATAATTGTTGGAAAATGCACGTGAGTCAGTTGTTCTATTGTCCTAGTCTTTAGGAAAGTCTATCTTTTACCTAGTCTTTAGGAGTAAGTTGGAGTTTGTTGCACTATTTACTGAGTCTGTTAGCACTTTGTTAGGAATTAGCTGTTGGTTATTAGCTCTATAAATAGAGCATGTTATCATGAGTCAGTTATTGAGTTTTCAGCAATAAAATTCAGTCTCCTGTTTTCAATATTTAACAGTGGTATCAGAGCCACCGAGTGAGAAAAGTGAGATAGAGAGTGGGTATAGCAGCAGCTTTACTTCTACTTCACTTGTTTTCTGCCGCTGTGCAAACACTACAAGAAAATCGTTCTATAGCAACGGTCGAAAGCGTTGCCAAAAAGTCGAAAAACCGTTGGTAGAGACCCATTTAGGCTATACCAACGGTTGGTCAAACCGTTGCTGTAGGGTATAGCAACGGTTTTGACGAGCGTTGGTACAGATTTTTTTTTAGTAACGGTTCAAGTTTTTTTTTTTTTAAATCTGGGGTAAAATATGACATGGCAGCCACATGGCCGCTGACGTGGATTCCACGTGTCACCATGACGCTTGCGTGGCGGCCACGTGGCGGCCACGTGTCGCCCAACACAATTTTGCTTCTCCTGGGAATCGAACCCAGGACCTCGCGTATGCGCGCGCGAGTGCATACCAGCTGGGCTAGCCTAGCACTCGTGCATTATTAAGGAACAACTAATATTTATATTATGCGAACTGTCATTAGAGCATCCATAATGTGATAATCAAAACCAAAAAGTTGTTAAAGTTAGCAATATTTGATCAAAAAAGTGCTCACATTGTAATAACCAAACTTAGCAACCTCTTAGAGCATCCACAGTGGTATAATCAAAACAAAAAGGTTTATAAAATTAGCAACATTTGCTCAAAAAGAGCTCACATTGGAATAACCAAATTTAGAAACATCTTAGCAACTCATCAAATTTTGGCCCTTGGATAATCAAAACTATAAACCTTTTGCCAATAATCAAATTTAATTGTTTTCACATTTCCTCAATAAAGTATACCATCATTACACAAAAACTTTCTTTCTTCTATTTTCAACATGTTTACAACAAAAATACTTTTAAAAACAGTTTTTATTTTTTTTGAAAAAACAGTTTTTTTACACTTTTTTTTATTAAAACTGTTTTCCCCCCTCTTTTGTAAAACAATTTTATTTCAAAACAGGTTTTTTATTAAAACTTTTTTTCAAAAACTGTTCTTTCGAAAGAAAAAACTTTTTCTATTCAAAAACTGTTTTTTTTACTTTTCCCGAACATTGTTTTTTTTTTAAATCAAAGTTTTCAAAAAACTTTTTTCTCTTTTTCTAATCACCTATTTTTATTAGTTTGAAAACTATTTTAAAAAAATTGTTTTCTTTGTCACAATTTCTAGATTCTTATAAGTTAAAAAGGTGATGTGGCAAGCTTTGGTTATTCAATTTTGATTGTACCACTGTGGACCTCTACATTGCTAACCTTAGCAACCCCTTAAATGGATAACCAAAAGATGATGTGGCACCTTTTGATTATCCACTTTTGATTATTCCACTGTGGATGCTCTTAATCAAATCAAAATTTGGCTTTTGAATAATCAAAACTAGCAACTTTTTTGCTAATAATCAAATCTAATGGTCTCCACATTTTTTTAATCAAATACACCCATCATTACATAAAAACTTTTTCTCTTTCTCAACAATGTTTCCAGAAAATTATTTTTAAATTATTATTTTTTCCAGAAACTTTAAAAAAAACAGTATTTACAAAAAAACTTTTTTTTAAAGTGTTTTAACACAAAAAATTGTTTTTTTTTTTTAAACGGCTTTTAACAATTCTTTTAAAAAAAAAACTGTTTTTGAACACAAATTTTTTTTTTAAATGGCTTTTAACAAATTTTCAAAAAATAATTTTTAGCAACGGTTATTGGAAAACCGTTGCTATAGTCAGGTTTTTAGCAACGGTTATTGGAAAACCGTTGCTATAGTCCGGTTTTTAGTAACGGTTATGAAAAACCGTTGCTATAGTCTTGTAATCTAGTAACGGTTGCATGAAAACCGTTGCTATAGTCCTGTTTCTAGTAACGTTTTGTAAACCGTTGCTAAACACCATCTATACCGACGGTTTTTTGAACCGTTGCGAGATCCCAAATTTCTTGTAGTGAAACGATGGCTTCAGAAACTTTTGTGCAGCCAGCCATTCCACGCTTTGATGGTCACTATGATCATTGGAGCATGCTCATGGAGAACTTCTTAAGGTCCAAAGAATACTGGACGGTGGTTGTTTCTGGAGTAGCAGAACCAGCCGAAGGTGTTGTGTTGGAAATTTTCAAATCTCGGGCTCTGTGGGTTCGTTTTTTTTTGTTTTTAAAAAAAAAACAGAAGAATTACAGTAATGGTTTTATTAATAACACTGTGGGTTCGTTTTGTGCATGGAGGCCTAAAGGCAGAACGTGATAGACCATGCAAATAGGAGACATTCACGGGCTGCCAAGACTTGCGTGTATATATATATATATATATCCACGATTCTCGTCCGTTGAATTAGGTCGTCAACTGGCAACAGTCTGGCATGCATGACTCTTTACCTAAATTAACTGTCGGTTGTTCAAGTTGGCTCGATCCTACCTGTTCTTACCCACAAAATGGGCAAAAATTAAACATGGTGCTATTTCCCAGCTGACTCGATCCTATATTTCTTCAAAAGTTCTTTTTGGAAATTACAATGGAATAAAACGAGGCAATGACAGAGCCAGAGTTTATGTCAGTGGTAGCGATATTAATTAGGTTAGATATTTATGTCTTCTATACCAATAGTTCGAGTAAAACATCACGATTCTTTAACAACCCACCATATATCCCTAGCTACCAGTTTCCAATCTTTGAAGTTGATTCTTTCTTTGGCCAACTACAAGCTTTATATTCTTTCTTTAACGTACTGGATAGTATATGCATGCAACACCAAGATGAAAACGTAAGCAAGGAGTCTCGACTTTATGAACTTTTGTCTCCGTCTTTATTAGTCTGTATTCTTTGTCTCTCTTTTTCAACAAGCTAGAAATCTCTGCATCAACAAGGCCAATGGCAAATGTCATCCAAATTCATTGTAACACGTACCAACATGTCAGAAAACAATAAACTCGCATTACGAGGTTGAAATCACAGCAATGAGAGGCTATCCACGCCAAAAGTGTGGACGAAACGTCTCAAGAAAAGGAAACAAGTGCAATTCAAGATTTCAAAATCATATATGCCTTGACAAAAAAAAGTCAAATTTAAAGGACAATAATGTGTCTAGGAGTAACCAATTAACCTTGATGGCATTCACATTTAGAAGAAAACCTCTCGCTAACGAAAAAATAGCAACCAAGATACGGAGACAAATTCACAAAAAACAAAGTAAACAAATGGCCTTGTAAACTGCAAAATTAATACAACACAAGAATTTTCTTGTAAGGAAAAGAAACTAAAAGTGAATACTTTTAACTAACTACAACAGACAAACTATCCTGCCCAAACACCAAAGCCAAGTAAATCTGAAATTAGAAGAGGTTTTTTATTATTTTAAAAGTAACAGATTGTAGAGGCACTAAATCAAGTGAACAAGACCACATCCACATTAAACATTGTGACGGGCAGATTGATTTGTATTGCCTAATTCCTTAAAAAAAATTGGCCCTTGAGAGTTGAGAGCAAGTTCTATTAAACGGAGGCTAAGTAGATTGGTGGAGAAATGTTCGGAAGTACAAAGGTGGAGTGTAAACCATTCTTGACTGGCCTATCAAAAAAAAAAAACCACTGTTGTCATGGAAAAAAGCAATTTCACATGGAGAAAGTGGATTGTGAAAAGCTAGCAAGCCTTACCAGGCCCAGCCCACCTGGTGTTTTTAGTCATTTCATACCGGGGAGAATTGCAGGAAATCGTTCAAGGCCGAGCCCCACCCTAGCAGTAAATGCCGTTGCCGTTCGTGGCTCGTTCGAATTCGGATCATGTGTGAGTAGGAAAGTGTTTTTAAGCGCTGGGCTTTAATTGGTGTTGGACCCATTTTTCCTCTTTGATTCTGCTATATATAGGCAACCAGCAAACTGATTCAGGCCTGAATTCGAATTTCTGCTTGCTTCATACACCGCCAAGTGTCCCATGATTGTTTCTTCTTTTGAGCATGTGAGATCATGGGTAGTTACTGGTAGTTGAAAGATCATGAGGTGATGTGGCAAATAACTCTCAACTTCCTCCTTTTGTGTGAGCTTGACACGTGGCCAGTTGACCAAGTCAATTAGCCTTTGAACTAGAAGCATAACCGCCTCCAGCACATAACCAATTCCCCTAAAATCGTGGGCCTTGTTGCTTGATCCAGATCAACATCTTCATGGGCTCCATCTTCTACAGACTGTGTTTGGCTATTGGGCCTAATCATAATAGAAAATCCATGGCCCAATAAACTTATCAACCAATAATTACATAATTTTGGCCCAATTTAATTAAAGAATTAATTAAATGGTCATTCACTACTAGCCCGATTCACGGTGTCAAAAACGTAACAAATATGAGACCTCATTTTCCATACTGTGAATAAGTTAATGTTGGTGGCTTGCAGGTTTTCTACCTTCCGTGGTACATGCTTGGAATAGATTTGATTCTTGGGAATCCATTGAAGCCAATTCTACTTGGTATGGCTGCTGGACATCTTTATTACTTCTTGACAGTGCTTTATCCTCTTGCAGGTGGGAGTGACGCCTCAACAGAGGCACAACCAAGCAGTTCAGTACAGGCGCAACCAAATACGGCAGCACAACCAAATCAAGCCAATGATGGATTAGCTTTCCGCGGGAGAAGTTATCGTCTCGATGATCACCAGTAGGCAGTGTCTTTTCCATTGATAAACAATGTGGTAAGGCTTTCTATCGAATCGATGTAGTTTGCCAAGAAAGTACACAAATGTACAAATGTGGCAGTAGAAATGGCGAAAGTTTAGAACACAAAAGCTATAAGATGTTGTGAATAATAGTGTGGCTCAATATTTGAGGGAATTCTGTGCATCTCTGGCAATGAGGATTGGAAAGTAAAAATGTAAGTATATAAAGTGAAAATTTTCTATGTTAGACCCGTCCAGACGAGTTTTTTCTTGGCTTTAATGGGTCAAGACTGGTCTTCCAGATTAATCGATCAAGTGAGCTAGATACTGAGTTATCAAAAAATTGAAAAATTCGACCCCTTTGCGCTTGATCAAGTAAATGCGCGCTGCCATAAACCCAACTTGTACCCGGAATTGAGATGGATTGCCGTACAATAGTAATAAAACAGTAAAAGAACGAATTTAAGAAATGGTAATGTCGGGGCTTATACGTATTATAGTTCCTAAATGAAAATTGGGTCTGTTTACACCAACAATTCCAAATTTCTCCGATGCCTTAGTTAGACAATGGGAGAGAAGAGGATAAAGACAAGTACAATAGATCTCAGATCTAGTAATCTATTGTTCCTCTCTATGGTTCAGTAATGTACTTTATATATTGCATTGGCCTCGTGCTGAGAAATGATGTCACGAATAACTACTTCTTCGTCTAACGTTATGCATGACAATAGCTGAGTGCCACACCGGCGATGACATGTGGCTGAGCCACGTGTGGCACATACGTCACCGCTGCCACGTGGCCGGACCGATCAACACGGCACAGTCGCTGACCTACGTCGTACTCCTAGTACGTACAACACGCTCCATGAGCAGCGCCTTGGCCCGCCCGTGATGACACGGGCTGAAGACCCGTATGGTCGCTTGGGAGCATTGGCCGCTGGGTACCTGGGCTTTTCCCAGGTTGGGCATATTCGGACGGTCTAGGTACAGGATTCAACGTCATTCGGCCCACTACGCAACCCAAACGAACGGGGGCTTGATGTCATATGAAATATTGATATATTCCCCAAATTATCCAAGTCGCGTGCTGCCTGTGGCATCATCGATCACATTTGAGTTGCGTAAGTGCCTCTTCGGTCGTAAATTACACCCCAATTGGCTTCGTGATGGTCTAAAATGTTAACAATTGGATATAGTATCAGTATCATATATTTTTCTACAGATAACTTTTTTATGGAGCTTTCCATAAATTGATTTTACGGAAGAGCCTTGAATAAGTTCTTTTCTATTTAATGAAAGTAGAGAGTTGAGTATAGAGAAAAACCGGTTCATAACTTGGAAATATTTATGTTTTCTAAATTAACTCTAAATCAATAACATCCAAACAATTATTTTTTAATTTTATTTTGCTTTATTTGACGGGGTGGAATGGAAATATTATTTTATTATTATCTAAAAGTACATGATGAAATTGTTAAGAAACAGCGCGTTGCCACTGACTTTTCCCACCAGCAATAGAAATATTTGTTAGGATTTTGTTGGTCTTTTTACTTATTTTATTTTATTTTTTTGCATTTCCTCTAAACCTTTCTTAAGAAATATTTGAAGCTCTGGAAGTTGGAAGATTAATCCCATGCCCGGCCAGAGAGAGAGAGAGAGAGAGAGAGAGAGAGAGAGAGAGAGAGAGAGAGAGAGAGAGAGAGAGAGAGAGAGAGAGAGAGAGAGAGAGAGAGAGAGAGAGAGAGAGAGAGAGAGAGAGAGAGAGAGAGAGAGAGTATTCTACATTAGATATGAAGTACAGAGAGAAGAGATCATTCTACATTAGATATGAAGTACAGAGTATAAGCCCGAGACACTGTATTAATTGTAAGAGTTCACGAGATAACCAAGAACAACAACTCAACCAATACAAAAAATAAGTTCATCATAGGGTAGAAACAAAAAAAGAAAGGAAAAACCCTCTAAGGGTCACTCACACGCAGGTAGGGAGACTTGAACTCCTGACCTCCTAATGAGATGCAAGAGTCCTGGCCAACTGAGCTAGCCCCAGTTGGTTAATTAATGGTGTCTTTGGATTGGTAGATTTTGTACAATTACTTGATCGACCACAAACTTAATTTAAAAAAAAAAAAAACAATCACCCCAGAGTTGGCCTGGTGATCAAGACGGACTGCTACTTGGGTTGTTTTTGAATTCTCAACTCATACGGGAAACTCGGGTTTTTTTCCCCTTTAATTTGTTCTCCTCAATATTAAGCCAACTTTCTAAAAATCTTGATACTAATTTTCCTCGGTTATAACCAAAGCCCCGCTAGTACACGGTAGAGTTAGTTTCACAAACTTAATCGTCTCATGACTCATGAGCGCAAATGAGTTATAAAATCAAACTCTTGATAATAATGTTCATGCAGTGGCAGGCACTATCTAACGGAATTGTTGCTTTTATATGTTTTGATTATCTTTTGATGCAAGGAAAGACAGTATTAATATAGTTGAGGTTTTTGTTAACCGGTCTAGCCAAGGCAGTAGTATAGTTGAGAATTATTGCTCCACATTCTCTGTAGCAAGTATTATTCCACTGTGGCTAATGCTAAAAAAAAACCCGAAAACGACATGCTCTTTTAACCGGTCTAGCCAAGGCATGACAAGCCGTGTGCTTGTCACCGAGCAAGGCAAGGCATGGCATGACTCTACCGAGCAAAAAACTAGATTTCCCAACATTATTGCTAACTTGCTAGGGGCCGGGGACGAATCTGCATATATCCAAGGGGTGCTACATGTAATTACTATGTATACTACATTTATACAAAGTACCACCGGATGACATCATCTCTTCTTTTCTGATTCCTCTCATCGAGACGAATTAATATGGGTAAAAAATTTGTCGCAAAATGAACAAATGCAAAAAAAAATTGAATTATGACAAAACGGAAAAATCCCAAAAAGCCATTTGCGGAACTTAGCTTAATTTATGGCATTTGCAATTCCAGATTGGTTCTAAGGTTCTACCACGGCATATCAAAATGGATACAAACTAAAATATTTTACACATGCGTGCAAAAAAATGTCCTCCTTTTCCCTATCAGTGACATGAGATACTAATCACGTGACAGATTGATTAAAGAAAAAATCGATAATCATGTATTTTATTTGTTCTTTACAAATTAATCGATTATTATAATACAATTATGATCACGATATCGTACCCGTATCAGGTCTATCGAATGGGCAGTCGGAAAAAAGCACTCCATGGCGTCCTCTATGACAAGATATTCTTAGTTCGGTCAATTTATAAGGCATATTCTCTCTTTGGTATCATAGTTTGGTGGACATTACATAGGTATCATAGTTTGGTGGGGGTGGGGGAGTTTTTGATGTTCTGTAATTACCTTGTTCATCAACTGTGCTAGACTTCTATGGAGATTGTTGGACCTGCAGCTCTAGTTTGCACATTTTTGCCTTTCATTATTTAAGTGAGCCAAATCTGCATAATATATCGTGTTCGTCTTGGTAAATTGATGTGTTTGTCCCTTTGTTTTAGGATTCGTGGACCCACCCCTCCCAAAGGACCAATAGTAGAAAACCAGAAGAAGATTGGCCTTTGGGCTGCGAAGCTACCATCAGAAAATTCAATTGTTGTTTGGAGGACCCCCTTTCTAGTTTCTACTCCGAAAGAAAACTCCCATGGCCTTCCAAGGGTTAGTGAGAGTGCTGAACAGACTAAAAAGACGGAAACTTCTGGTCAATAGCGTAGTGAGCTCACTTTGAAGTGAAGATATATAGCCTGTAAATCTGCTATGTCCTTCAGTTTATCCCTGTCAGGATTTTCATTGGCATTCCGTTGGAGTGCAAACATCTTGTCATTTATGACCAACTTAAAAATCCCCAACAGGCTGGAAGCCAGGGTGCTTCACACTAGTATGTGTTCCGGCATTTAGGACGGAATTGTTGGGCCCGGAATGCCCCCATGGATTTGGTTACACAATGCCACTCCCTGCGACCGCTCTAAAAACAGACTTGCGGGTGCGATGTCGAATGCCATAAAACCCTTCCTACCACCAATTGTTTTTAGGAGAGATGGTGGAAAGCGGTCCGACAGGAATCATCTAAGTTCCGCACTAAGAGATAAAGAATAAATGTTTCTTAGCAACAATAATACAAGTAGGATGGATTAGAAAGTAACACCCAATACGTTAGTAAGCTGTAGACTAGGGAACAGTAACTACCAAATGGTTCATGGCTGTCCATAATTAAAATCACATAGAGAAAGGACCAACTAAATGCAGATTCTCAAGATAATAATCCAAACGAAATACTACACGAAGCAAGACATGATGGGTGTGAACTTACATGACGAAGGCACAGCTACTGTAGACGGTTAGCGGGTGAGGGATAATAAAAGTTTCACGGCATACAATGGAAGCCTTGAAGCCACCTTGGTGTGAAACTCGAAACTTGGAGCAGCGAACTTTGATGGGGTCTCCGGGGAGATCTTTGAGGGTGAGAAAACAGAAGTGACTTCCCCCCAAATGAAGCAAAGCTGGCTCAGGGAGGAGAAGATCCGCTTGGTACTTTGTCATCGGGTAACCCTCAATGGTTCTCCAGTCGAATTTCTCCGTCTTCATATCGAAGGTGTAGAAAATTCCCCAAAATGTCCAATACAGGAGGTTGCCGACAGCAGTTAGATTGGGACTGAAGTTAAGCGAACGTTTGGGTCGGAATTCCTCCCAACATTGGGCGTTGACATGGTAGATAAAGCTGCAGCAACCCAGCAGGATCTTCTTTCCATCTCTAGGACTGCCGCCGTAAAGGACGGGGGTTATGCATAAATCGCTCTTGTGCATACCAAAGCGCTTCGGGGGTGGAGGTATAGGCTCCCATTCGTTTTTCTCGGGGTCGAGAAACTCCGCCCACGGGTGTCGAGCCTTCTTTTTATCCTTATTTTTATAATCAACCCCCCCAAAAACATAGATTTTACCTTCAACATCCACAGCTTTACCGCCATGTCTCTTGTTGAGCATATCAGGGCCTTGAATCCATCCCTTCCGCGGATGATTAGTGTCGAAATAGAAGACCTTGTTGGAGTACAGCCATCGGCCTTCCTTCTCAGGGTCTTCAGAGGAACCACCAAGTACGTAGACAACCGTGCCGCCGACAGCGACGGTCATAGAACAGTCCGGAGTCAGTCCCGACTTGTTGGACGGAGGGGAAGTGAGCAGCCGCATCCCGACAAGCTCAGGCGGCTTGTCCTCCGCCGCTTTGTCTTCTCCGAAGAGATCGGCGCAGCACCGTCGGCAGAAGTTTCTCTTGCTCTGGCTCTTCTCGTCCAAGTTGAAGCAGTACAACACTGGACCGTCGCTAGAAGGATACAAAAGGCAAGGACATTTGTCGAGCTGCTCCTGCAAATCGGAGCTCGACCTAGATGATCTACATCTTTTCCCAAATCCGACTAAGCCTTCCTTACCGTCGGATTTAGACCTCTTCCCCGATACGACTAAGCCTTCCATCCAGTCGCCGCCGTCCGCTGCGTTCATCTGCATCCTTGCTTTTTCACTCCCGCCGCAGCTGAGACAGAATCCTCGTCGCGCCTTAAGGGGTTCGCGCGTCTCTGTGGGTGTTTTTTTTTTTTAACCTCTGTCGTGGGTTTAAACAGTCCAGGTCAGAGATGGATTCAGGTCCGCATCTCTCTTTTTCAATCGAATTTCGATAATCCGAGCAACTCAATGTGATTAGATCATAATTTGAAAAGTATTCGTGAAAAATCGGCAATAAAAATGATCGGGAAGGGCTTCATCCGAACAGTTTTTTATTGAACGGTTCAATAAAAAACTGCTCAAATCAAGCCCTTCCCGGTGTTTTTTTTTCCCGATTTCTCGCGAGTACCCTTAAAATTATGTTCTGAACACATTGAGCGGCTCGGATCATCGAAATTCGATCGGGAAAGGGGAGGTGTGGACGGTCCTGACCGTAAGAGGTGTGGACTTGATCGTGACTGTGGGTTTACCGTTCGGATCAAGTCAAGGATCCATGACCTGATTCCGGTCCGCACCTCTCCTTTTCCGATCAAATTTCGATGATCTGAGCCACTCAATATGATCAAAACGTGATTTTAAGGGTACTCAAGAGAAATCGGCAATACAAATGTTTAGAAAGAGTTTCATCCGAACAGTTTTTTATTGAACGGTTCAATAAAAAATTGCTCAAATCAAGCCATTCCCAGTATTTTTTTTGGGCCGATTTCTGGCGGATACCTTTAAAATCATGTTCTGAACACATTGAGCGACTCAGATCGTCGAAATTCGATCGGAAAAGGAGAGGTGTGAACGGTCCTGACCGTAAGAGGTGTGGACTTGATCGTGACTGTGGGTTTACAATCCGAATCAGGTCAAACCTGATTCCGGTCCGCACCTCTCATTTTCTAATCGAATTTCGATGATCTGAGCCACTCAATGTGATCAGAACATAATCTTAAGGGTACTCGCGAGAAATCGGCAATAAAAATGATCAGAAAGGGCTTCATCCGAATAGTTTTTTATTGAACGGTTCAATAAAAAATTGCTCAAATCAAGCCCTTTCCGGTGTTTTTTTTTTTTGCCGATTACTCACGGGTATCCTTAAAATCATGTTCTGAACACATTGAGCAGCTCGGATCATCGAAATTCGATCGGGAAAGGGGAGGTGCGGACCGGGATCCCTGACCTGATCCGGACTGTAAAAATTATGATCATAAATTTAAAAAAATTACCATCTTATATGAACTTCAAAATTTAAATTTCAAAAAATTTCAAAAAATTCAAACATCGGTGTCGTATAAATCTTATATGAACTTTTTTCAATATATAGCCATATTTTTATACTTTTTTTAAAATTCCTCTCGTCAAGATGAATAATTAATTTCAAAAATTACGAGAAGATAGAGAAGAATGTCCAAGAAAAACTCAAACAATTAATATTGTCACTGTCTAATGAAATTAGAATTAGTCCCCAAAATTAATATTGTCACTGGCTCATGAAATTGCCATCAACTACTTTTCTACATGAGAAAACTTCAAAATGGATAAAAGTATTCCAAATCATCATCTTCTGCTTCAGAAGAAGTTCATCGAAATTAATCACTCGTGTTTTGAGAAGAAATTGATTGATATATTCTGTAGGAGATGAATAATTTGTTTGTGGTAAGAAATCTTTTAGAGAAGTTTGCCAACTGAAACTTTTTTTTGCTGCAATCAATGTAGAACTTGCATGAGTTAAATGATTAGGACCCCATTTGCAAAGCTTAACCATGGTTACATGAATTGGATTTGGAATTTCGGTGCTTTATTTAGAGAAGTTTTCAAACAGGCTGACCTGTATTTAATGCTCAGCATTTTTGCAGAAGTTTCTTTTCTATTCTGCCAAGGTGGTGCAATGTGATTGGCTGGACGTTAGAATTGTGTTCACGGATTGGCCGTGATACATTATGTGAGTGCATTGTGTTGAACTTGATTAGAGCAAAACATAAGGTTGATTCTAGTTCAAATTCCGTATATTGGCTCCCGGTTGAATCATCCACCGTCCACATCCCCCACCTTCCAGCTTCGTGAAGCCATTTTTCACGGGAACTAGGGCAATCCAATCAACAACCAATGTAGGCTCTGGCTCATCAAGGGTCGCGCGTACTTTGGGAATGTTTGGGTGATCCAAACCATTCAAACCGTACCTCAAGTCAGAAAGACAATCGAAATCGTCAAAGAAGAGAAATGTGACATCCTTGTTGAGACTGGCCCTCGGAGTGTTGGACATGGAACAATACCCGTCCCTCCTCGGCGTCGCACATTCCTCGATCTTGTCACCGGTGTACAAGCACAGTAGTTTGATGGGGAATGAGGAGGAGGTGCCAACGGGTAAGGAGGGGAGGGTGTCAGAGTTCTTAGATTATTTTCTCTTCTTTTTCTTTTCAAAGATGGGTTCCATGGCAAGGGAGTGTGGATTGAAGTGTGGGTGAATTTGGGAGGTTGGGTTGGGGTGAGGTGGGCTAGAATGGCCGGATAAGGGCTGGTGGAGGCTGGGATACACTCGACGAGAGTGAAAATGTGGAAAGGAGCTGCAACAAGCTATAGGGTTGGGGTTATGGTTTAAGAACAATCATTTTGGCTTGTGCTGGAGGTGGGCCGAGTTGAACTGGTGAATGCGTGTTGAACTGGTGGTGGGGCAGTGGTAGTATGGGGGATAACGGCTGTTGGAGGCTCGGATCACTCGACGGAGGCAATGGCGAAGCCACTCTAGGTCCACTGGGGGCACAGGCCCCAATGCAAATTTGTTTTAGTTTTAGTTTTAGTTTTTTTTTTGTTTCAATTGGTAGTTTAAGTTTTATTTTAATCAAGTAATATTGCTTTTATATAGTTAAGTCAACTAGCTAACACAATTAAGTGTATATCAAGGAATTTTGTTAATAACTGAAAATATGGTGAACATCATCTATTTTATTTAGAATCCATACTAGATCCCACTTCAATAGTCAAAGCTATTTTTTTATTATTTTAACCTTTTAATTGTTTATTAAAAATATACTACTCTCAATTTGACATATCTAAGTGTTTAATCAAACTATCTAAATTTTTATTGCAAGACTATGTTATTCGATAAAATACTTATAAAAAATGAGAATGGACTACTGTACATTTTTTTTTTTTGAATGTTCTACAAGATTGTAAAAAACTCTATCATATGCTAGACTTGCATGGAAAGTTCTGAAACATTTTCGAGATGTGAAGAAGGAAATATGTTTTTTAGAAGGATTTTAAAAGAAGAATATGGGCTGTTAGATGAAAATAATCCTAGCCGTTCATTGAGGAGGTGAATGACTATAAAAAGAAAGTGTGTGCATTAGTGAGTGTTGCATTTGTATAAACTATTGTACAAATATTTGCCCACCTAATATTAATTGGGAGAATTTGCATCTACTTCGAATTCCCCCATTGATGCATATTGGAGGGAGAAGGAGCTGCGGTGGTTGCCACTGTTGGGGCCAATGGGTGTAGGGTTGGAGTTAGGGTTTCGGAAGAAGTGCACTTTTTGGGTTGTTCTAAATCATATCGATGTAAGCATCTCCACTTATTACTTGAATTTTTACTTGAATTTGAGTAAAATTTTAGGTAAAAGCTTCATTTGGTATGAAAGCTTTCAATCATGAACCCATGTTTTCACTCAAATCCCATCCACTCACCACATCACCGTCGCTACCACCACCAAATCTTAGTCGCCACTATCACCGCCCAATATCTATACCCTTTTTATTTGATGTTGGGTCTTCCTTTCTATCAACCTTTTCTTTTCAATGCTTTTCAAACCCAGTAAAACCCTAGCCCCAACATCGAGAAGCCACACTCTTGCCGATAACAAATGACGATGACGGCGAAAGAGCCTCCATCACCACGTTGCCATCGAGCTCCAATCAGCTCAGGTGCAAAAGGAATGAGAGAGAGACCTGAGGTGCTCGGAGCTCAATGGTAACAGCCTTGGTGACAGAGGCTTCTTCGCTGCCGTCGCCATTTGTAACCGGCGAGAGTATAGCTTCTCGATGTTGGTGGTTAGGGTTTTATCGGGTTTTAAAAGCATTAGAAAGAAAAGGTTCATAGAAAGCGAGGTCCTGCAATAAATAAAAAAGGTATAGGTAATGGGCAGTGATAGTGGCGACTAAGATTTTGGTGGTGGCGGCAGCGGTGATGGTGGTGAATGGATGGGATTTGAGTAAAAGTATGGGTTCATGATTGGAAGCCTTCATACCAAATGAAGCTTTTACTCAAATTTAGGTAAAAATTTGAATAAGCAGTGAAGATGCTCTAAGGGATCAATGAAGCTGATTGCATGTTGAACTGGGGGGTGGGGCAGTTGTAGAACGGAGGGATAAGGGCTGTTGGAGGCTGAGCTAGTGTTGGGGGCAATGGCGGTGGGGTTGGGGACCTAGGTTAGGTGTGTTTTTATTTTTTTGGGTAAGTGTGTGGGTTAGGGTTTATTTGAAAGAAGGGGAATTTTAGGTTTATATGCATATATGGATATCAATATCTACATATAAACCCAAAATAGTTGGATAAAAATAAATTTTTTTTATATGCATATATGAATTTTGGGTTTACTTAAAAGTAGTTATTTTTCAAAATATTTAGGTAAAATATTCTTAACTTTTTCGATTCATCTCAGCGAGATGAATCAATAAGTCACAAAAATTTGACGCAAAACTAACAAACATAAAAAAAAAAATTGAATACGGACAAAGCGGTAACTTTTATAAAAAGTTGAACCCCTTAGAAGTTTTATCATGACGCACCTAAAAAGACTACTTACTGGAACAATAGGGTAATTTGAAATCCAAACGGAACATAATATCAATTTCAAATCTCAACTGATTTTCAGCAGCTTTTCTTTGGCAATTGCTATGAATCCGTATTGACAAGGGTTGTTGAAAGACTTGTCGTCTTTCTCTATCTCTCATTCTCTCCTGAAACTCTAGCCGCCTTGTTCTTTTTGTTAGGTTGGAAAACATCAACCGCCTTGTTCTTTTCTCGTTTTGTATCATTAACGATTAGTTTGATTTTGTCCAAAATATTTGTAATGAATTATGTATTGTAAGTGGCATTAGGTGTATCAATACAACTTAGCACTTTTGTCAAAAAAAAAAAAAAAAGAAACGAAAAATACAAGGGTTGTTTAGTATTATGATGAGAATAAAATTTACCATTTAAAAACAATAAAAATTAGTGATGTAAGTTATAAACTCTATATACCTCTGATACAGCTAGGTAGTGTAGCAGAAGCGTCATCTGGAAGAGGCACGGACGATTGATTGATTCCTCCATCGAAAATAGTACATCGCTTTTAGGATCAAATATAAGAGGATCTCTATTAGGGAGGGGTGAGAAAAAACCGTCAAATCGCGAATTCAGTACAAATCAATCTAAATTGAATGATTCAATTCATTCTTTTAGTAGTGTGGTTTGGTTCCGATTTTAAAAATTCAAAACCGAGTTAAAGGATTTGATTTGTGAATTTACATTAACGATTAATGTGTATATATTCGTGCGTATAATTTCACTTCATTAGTCATATAGTCGATTAGTTTATTAATTTTATTCTATAGTCCATCGTCATATTCTTTGGTGTGTTCCACTAACTAAAATAAGGGTTTTATTTTTTCAAATTAAGGCTGTGTTTGGATGGCAGACATCTTAGGGGGAATGAGAATGTGATTCCAAAACTTAACATTCCTATATTTGTTAAGAGTGGGAATGAGAATGAGATTACTGATCTCCCAATCCAGGAGGAATCACATTCCTGAATATTGGAGGAATCTGATCCCTCCCATGAGTCCCACCCCCATAGGAATCTTGAATTTCTGGCTCAATCAATATAAAAAAGAAATGTTTGACTTAGAATATTTCTAATAAAATAAAAGATTCCTGGAGAAGTTTACTTAATTAATCCAAATGTTAGAATAGAATTACTCCGGGTATCAAATTACTAGGAATTTGATTCTTGGTAATCAAATTTTTATTCCTACAAAAGATTACGGACATCCAAACTGAGTCTAAGGTGATGTATTGTAAGAGAATGACCTATTTCATAAAGCGGAATAAAATACTTACAAAATAAGAACATTAGTAGAACGGGACCTAAGGCTAGCTCAGTTGGTCAGGAGTCTTGCATCTCACTAGAATGTCAGTGAGTTCAAATCTCTCCACCTATGTGTGTGTGATTTTTTCTAAAAAAGGGGTAATCCTTTCTTTCTTTGTTTCTTTTATTGGTTGAGTTAGAGCTTAATTGTCTCGTGGATTCTATGGATATGATGTCCTGAATCTGTACTTTGAATTTCATATATAATGATGTAAATGATCTTTTATATCGATAGACAACAAAAATAAAAATAAAAAACTCCCACAATTCAAATAAAGTCCCTTTAATTCATTCAAAGTCGTTAAGCGGGTAGGGCGGATTCGAAATTCTAGAACTTTCTCCCTTGAATTAATTGAACCAATTTACTTTCTTTGCATAATTAGCTAAATTTTAAATTTCTCAAACAAAATCAACCAACTCTTTGCTCATCGAATAGACGTCGGAACTAATTAAGAAGACCACACGACCTCGTTAGTTAGTGGAATACACGATCATCACAATACATGCATCACCTTTAATTCCAACTCTTTGGTTTTCGTTATTTTGATTTTCCTCGTGTTATCTTTTTCCCAGAACGGAATATTTGGTGTCCTCTTTTGTGTTGTTTTTGCATGGAGAAACAGGTAGTATGAGAAAGGTGAAGGATACCGTTTAAAAATAAGTTTGCCAAAGTAAAAAGAAAAACTAAAATCATGCTTTCTTAATCTCTTGCGATTCTTTCTTCTTAAAACCTCTAGCTCATCCGTTAATCGGGGCGGTTCTGGGGACCCCTAAAAAACCCCCCCAAAGTTTCCGATCGAATTTTGATGATTCAAACTGCTCAATGTAATCAGAACGTGATTTTAAGGGTATCCGCGAGAAATCAGCAAAAAAAAAAGACAAGGAAGGGCTTCATCCGAACAGTTTTGTATTGAACTTTATTGAACGGTTCAATAAAAAACTGCTCAAATCAAGCCATTCCTAGTTATTTTTTTGGGCAAAGTACGGATTACCTCCCTGAGGTTTTCCTGTTTGGCAGATGACCTCCCTGAACTTTATTAATGATCAATTTGCCTCCCTATGGTTTTAGAGTAAAGTGCTACCGTTAGCTTTTTCATCCAAACTAACGGAAAGTGTATGACACGCGCAAGTTACGAGACTGGTCATGAAAAAAAAAATTAAATAAAGTTCATTTCAAATGTAAGAAGACGACATTACCCTTCTTCTCCAAAAAATGGAGTATAACTTAACCCTTCCCAATCCACGGCTCTCGTCCATCTTCATGCCAAACAATGGTGGTCGTTTCCTCTCCCCACCAACAGAATCATTGTCGCCGCCTGGCCCTTCACCATCGGCCCATATCCAACTTGTTCCCCACCCCAACAATCAGCCAATTCCATATGTAGTGGACCGAAATATCCGAAGGTTCAAATGGTTCAATGGGATGACCTTCTGTGTCCACAGTTCAGTTGTCTCAGTTCGCCTACGTAAGAAAAGTCAAACTTAACACGTCATCCCGGTCATCAACCGAGCGACAAGTGGCCCTGCGCCCGTTGACCGAGCGTAGGTTGCCTCACCAAGCGTAGGTTGCCTCTCCGAGCGTAGAGAGACGCTCTTGTTCGGTGAATGGCTTGTTTACTCGGATGGACATCTTTCATTCGGACAGAAGGTTGCCAAACGAGCAGGTCTAGTCCTCGGCAAGTCTTGTGTTCGGATGTTTAGGCGGTGGTAGAACATTCTGGAAGCTTCTGCTAGAAGAATCAAAGATAAGCACGTCTGCCTCTCTGATAACCGATTTGACGTTTTTGACATTGACCCACATGGGTCTGCAGATCTTGAAGGGCGGTATCCATCGAGTACCTCTGACACGTGACGTCATCCGAGCGTAGTAACGCGCGTGCAATACACTTCCACCTTGTTCAGCACTCCAGGTCTTTGCCTATAAATGGCAAGCTACCCCATTTAGGGAGGGGGTCAGATATTCTACTCCCTAAGCATATTTTCCTACCAAACTTCTTCTTCTTCTTCTTTCCTCCGGTTCTAATTAGATCGTCGGAGCTTTTACCCGGAGGAACACCACCCTCCGGTTTGTAGGTACACGGCGTCGCCGGTCAAGATCATCACGGTTCAAGCATTGAGAAAGGGTTCAAGAGGTTCAAGGATAAATCACGCCCCATACCATATTCCTCACATCAAAACCCACTCCACTTAATAGTCCACAATCAAAACCCATAATATTTGGGCACCCACTCCCAACAACCCAATGGCGCTGGTCTCTCGTCTCTCATCTCTCTCTCTCACTCCCATACGCACCAACTCGAGCTCACGGACTCCACGAGAAACTCAACTTCTAACACGCCGACAACAACTACAGCACAATAGAACTTCACAATGGCGGAATCGATCTGCACGATTGTAAAATCAAACTCGGGCACTGCAAAAAACAAGCTCGATGATGGCGGCAAAATTGAACTCGACGACGGCGAAAAAATCGTTCGTATTGTTTTGGATTTGTGGTTGTGGGTTTTGGCATCAGTTTTCAATTTGTAGTTTGGAGGTTATGAGTTGGTTTGTTGGTTTGTGCAATCGGTTTGAAGTTTTCAATTTGTGGACAGTGGACAGAGATGATGGTTTTATGGAAGATGGTTTTCAATTTGTGCATGAGTTTTCAATTTGTTGGTTTGATTTAGAAAATGGGTTTTTCGATTGCAGAGAGAGAGAGAGGGGTTTGGATGGCCGGAATCGGCTGATGGGTTTTCCGATTCGTAGAGTAGAGAGAAGCGAAGATGAGTTCCTGTCAATTAAAAAGATGGATTTTCCGATTGCCTGGAACCACTTGAGGGTGCTAGAGATGCTAGTAAAGGCCCTTTATTTAAGAAAGGGTAGCGTAGTCTTTTTACTTTTGCCGTTAACGGAGTTAGGAGTTGCACTTTACTCCAAAACCATAAGGAGGCGAATTGATCATTAATAAAGTTCAGGGAGGTGATCTGCCAAACGGGAAAACCTCAGGGAGGTAATCCATACTTTGCCCTATTTTTTTTGCCCATTTCTCATAAGCACCCTTAAAATCACATTCTGAACACATTGAGCGGCTCGGATCATCAAAATTTGATCGAAAACTATGAGATTAAGATTTGGGAGGTTTTTTTAAAGGTTTTTTTAAGGGTTTCCGGAACCGCCCGTCCGTTTAATCGGATTGTGTTGGCAGAGTTCAGAAATAGAGAGAGTTTTTTTTTTTATAAGCGAACGTAGCCCAATACCATGCGCAAGCATATCAAGCAGTTGTTGCACATCGTAATCTTGAAATAGAGAGAGTTTATCAATACACATTTTGATCATGAAGTATTTAGTTAGTAGAGATAGTGAGTGCGGCGGCATCGCAGGGACGCATCCATGGGAAGGTTACCCGGTGATTGTTTTTGACAACACTAAACACGAGTCATTATTGATGAAGCTTCTCTATGCTCAGGTATGTTCAATGGGAAAACTTGACCATGACATCAGTTTGGTGCATTATCTTTTGTAACCGTGGGTCTTTACTTCAACTTATCATGATAGAGACAAGTTATACTACTAGATTGTGTCTTCTTTTCGTCGTATTTTTCATCTCAGTACCATCTTACCAAAACCCGCTGGTAGTGGTAAAGACGCAACTCTATTTCCTTATACTAAAGTGTAGCAGGTCCCAAGTGCCACGGTTCGACCCGCGTGGGCATGATGCTGATCCGCAACCAACAATTTCGAAATATGATTGGAGCATGAGAGGCAAATCCAATTTGTACACCATACATCTTTAAGCGCTTGGAAGCTCGGTGTGATATGGGCACACTCGTCCTTCTGTAAACATTTTTTTTTGTACATCTTTGTTTTATTTATTTTTTTTGTATGTAATATTTTGTTTAACATCTGCATATACATGCACAGTGATTTACGGGAAAATCACGAAAATAGAAGGAAATCTTTGAGCACAAAAAATTGCTAGCGCGTGTGATTTTGTGAAAATTCGATCACGTAAATTTCGCCTAACATTTCATTTCTTTTGCACCAATTGAAAGGATTTATAGATTTTCAATGGTTTCTTTTATAATTATTTATTTATTTTTTTGAGTTTTCCCATATCCCGTGTACTCGCACCCATACCCATATTCTCAACTATGGGTTGTAATTGGGCAGTTCTTTATAAACCCATTTTTTTAAGTGGGCGAGTGATGGATAAGGGTCATCATTTAGCCCGCCGGCCCACGACCCGCCCGAAGCCCGGCCAGTCCGTCAGGTTTTTGCCCAGCTCGAGCCCGTCAAACAGGCGGGCTAGCCCAGCCTGAATTGTTTATGGGCTGGGCTTGGGCCTAAGTATTATATCTTGAGCCCGCCCGGTAGCCCGTATAATCTCCTATCTTGTAATTTGCCTCTTGGAACTTGGCACACTTGCACTTGATTGTTTTCCAAGTGCACAACTTGACATGCATTCTGTTTTTTACCGTGATTGTGTAGGTTTATTTTTTTTTTTTAATGTTTGCCTCTTGCTTAAACAAAACAATTTTATTTTCTCATAAAAAAAGAAAAAAAAACAGTTATCCAAATAAAACAAAATAAGGAAAGTCCAGTTAATTGCCAAATGACATACAAGTGATCAGGTAGTGGCCTAAAAAATTTTAAAATTAGTAAAAGTCTTTTTGACTGTTAGTAAAAAGTAGAAGTAGTACCAAAAAATGTAGTATGACCGTTGGTCCGTTGGGCTTTCTGGCCCACCCGCTAGGCTTTTGGCCCGCTTTGGGTAGACCGTGGGCTGGACTTGGGCATCATTTCAAGATATATAGCCCGGCCCGTCCAGCCAGTCAAAAAGGAAAAACCCGCTCGGCTCAGCCCGTGAGCGGACTTGGGTAGTGACTTGGCGGGCTGAACTGGCCCGGCTCGATGATGACCCTTTGTGATGGATCAAATTAACTTGGGGATATACGGTTTTTTTTTGTTTTTTGGTCCTCTCTTGGTCAGATAATGAAGCTGGGACAAACTTCAACGCTCATTAATTAAATTCAACAATTTCATCTCTATTATAAAACAGAAGGGTGTGGGGACAAATTGTTAGAACGGCTTAGATTCATTTGATCCAAAGGCTGTTGTGCATCCTCCCACTTCCTGATTAAGTGCCCATGATTTTCAATTAAATCACACAACTGCAATCCATTTTCAACCGGGATGTGTAGTGCCGTAGGCACGGGCTAGCACTAGTAGTTCTTATATGTAAGGGTAAATTATAGTTAACCCCCTCTAACTATGTCTTAGTGACACTTAACCACCTCTAACTATTATTTTTGGCACTTAACCCCCCTAACTAACTGAAATTCAAACGGTCATAACTTCAAACGGTCATAACTTCTTCGTCCGAAATCGAAAACATGCAAATTATATATCGATTTTGAGATCTTGAAGTCAGCTTTCTAATGACACTAAAATCACATCACGATTCAAAGCACACATAAAGTTATGATCAAAAGAGTAAGGGCTGGTAGACAGAAAGACCGTTTTGATCATAACTTTCTGTGTGCTTTGAATCGTGATGTGATTTTGGTGTTATTAGAAAGCTGACTTCAAGACCTCGAAATCGATATATAATTTGCATGTTTTCGATTTCGGACGAAGAAGTTATAACCGTTTGAAGTTATGACCGTTTGAATTTCAGTTAGTTAGAGGGGGTTAAGTGCCAAAAATAATAGTTAGAGGGGGTTAAGTGTCACCGAAGCATAGTTAGAGGGGATTAACTGTAATTTACCCTATATGTAATTGAAAATGGAGTTAAGAGAGAGAGAGTGAAAAGTTTCTGAAGAAAGTTCTAGGGCGCTGCTATTCGCACCCCTCAATTTTCTCCCGTAGCCCGTTAAAAATTTCCATATATTTCGACAGTTAGTTACCGAAATTAAGATACATTTTCGACAGTTAGTTACCGAAATTGAGATACATTTTCAGCATCCAATTACCGAAATATATGTTTCTTGTGCATTTCCGACATGTAGTTACCGAAATATAATCTTATTTTCAACAGCTATTTACCGAAATGTATGTTCGACAGTTGTTTACCGAAGATTGAACATATTTTCGACATGTAGTTACTGAAATATAATTTTTAAAAATTTTTAACGGGCTACGGGAGAAAATTTGAGGATTGCGAATAGTCGCCCCCAAGTTCTACCAGATACTACTATGTTGTTTTTATGGGTGTGGTTCGACCCATATTTGACCTAGACTCGTTTTAATCCGAACCCGCCCGTCCGTCCGTTTGCAGACGTATCTTTACAAGGTAGTAGACTGGTAGCAGTAGTATAGTAGTTTGTATGTAGAAAAGAATCACCGAGGATCCCCTGTCCGAGCCCAATCCGGACAGGGGTCTGCTCCACCATTCGGAGCTATTGATCTCGCAAATCAACGGCTAAGATGTGTCAAATACTTTTTACTTCAAAACGACGTTGTTTTAACTCAGCACATCGCAGCCGTTGATTTGCGAGAACACCGGCTCAAAAATTCTTGCGGGAAAACCCAACGAAGCCCTAAAATCAGGATCGCGGGAGTGAAAGAAGAAGTGTTGGGGGCTTAGTCGTAATGGGGAAAAGGTCTAGGTCCGGCGGTAAGGAAGGGTTAGAGGGTTTTGGGAAAAGATGTAGAACATCTAGGCCGAGCTCCGAATTGCAGGAGGAGTCATCGTCGGAGCTCGAGAAACGTCCCTGCCTTCTCGGGTACGTGCCTTCTAGAAGCGACGGTGGCCCGGTGGTGTACTCCTTCAACTTAGACGATAAGAGCCAGAGCAAGAGAAACTTCTGCCGACGGTGCTGCGTCGAGCTCTTCGCTTTCCAAGGGGAGGAGTGGGGAGAGAAGCCGCCTGAGCTTGTCGGGATGCGGCTGCTCACTCCTCCTCCGTCCAACAAGCCGGGACTGACTCCGGACTGTTCCATGGCCGTCGCCGTCGGCGGCACGGCTGTCTACGTCTTTGGTGGTGCCTCTGAGGACCCGCAGGATGAAGAGCGATTGTTATTCTCTAAAAAGGTCTTCTATTTCGACACTAATCGTCCGCGGAAGGGATGGATTCAAGGCCCTGATATGCTCACCGAAAGGTACCAGGGTAAAGCAGTGGCTGTTGAAGGTAAGATCTACGTTTTTGGGGGCATTGATTATAAAAATATAAATAACGACATAAAAAAGGCTCGACGCCTGTGGGCCGAGGTTCTTGACCTTAACAAAAACGAATGGGAGCCTCTACCTCCACCTCCCAAGGGCGCTGGTTTTTACAAGCGTGATTTATGCTATACCCCCGTCGTTTACGGCGGTCCTAAAGAAGAAAAGAAGATCCTGTTGGGTTGCTGCCAGTATATTTACCATGTCAACAGCCAAACTTGGGAAGAATTCTGCCCCAAGCTTTCGCTCCATTTTAGTCGCAATTTAACTGCTGATGGCAACTTCCTGTATTGGACATCTAAGGGATCTTTACACACCTTTAATATGAAGACCGAGGAGTTTGTTTGGGTGACCGTTAGGGGTTACCGGATGACAAAGTACCGAGCGGATATTCTCCTCCCTGAACCGGCTTTGCTTCATTTGGGGGGAGCGCACTTCTGTTTTCTCACCCTCAAAGATCTCCCCCGAGACCGCACCAAAGTTCGCTGCTCCAAGTTTCAAGTTTCCCACCAAGGTGGCTTCAAGGCTTCCATTGTATGCCGTGAAACTTTTATTATCGGTCACCCACTGGACGTCGACTGTAGCTATGGCTTCGTCCTGTAAGTTCACACCCTCTCCTCTCTTGCTTGTTTGGATTGTTATCGCGAGAATCTGGATTTAGTTGGTCCTGTCTTTATGTGTTTTTAATTATGGACAGCCATGAACTATTTGGTAGTTACTCCTTGTTTCCTCCAAATTTTCCGTCCTCACTATGCATTTTCATTTCCCTAGTATAGATTAGTAAAGGTAAGTCCTGCACATCGGACTTTTGAATTCTAACTTGATTGGTCATACTTTCTGATCCGTCCTAATTTTGTTATTGTTGGTAAGAAACATTTAAAATCTCTCTCTTTGTGTGGAACGTAGATGATAACGACCTTTAGTGGTGATACTTAGATGACAGTGTCACAGTGCCCTTTGGTGGTGATAGTTAAATGATAATGTCCTTTGATGATACTTGGCGTTGATACTTAGATGATACCACCCTTTGGTGGTGATACTTAAATGATAATATGTCCTTTGACGATACTTGGCGGTGACACTTGGACATTTAGTGGTGATCTTAGATGATTCTTAGTGGTGCTACTTGTTTCCGGTAGTGAAAAATTTATAGATTTTTATTTGTGGTTGAGAAGTTGTTAGATATTTCCGATAGTGAATAAGTTGTTGATGGATTTGTGAGTAGAGTTACTGTAGCAAAAGAAGTTTTTGTTGACAAACTTTTTTGTTAGTGGAAACGAAAGGGTAAAATGCGTTTAGTTTTTAGTGTTTTTTGTTAATGGGAATACCCATGCGTAGATGATACTCATACTATTGTTGGTTAGGTATTGAGATGGACACCCATGAATTGACAACCTATCCCATTTTGGACTTGCAAGCTTTCAACAAAATAAGTTTCTAAATTGATTGGTCATACTTTGTAATCCATCCTACTTGTATTATTGTTGCTAAGAAACATTTATTCTCTCTTAGTGTGGAAGTTAGATGATAACTTCCTTCAGTGGTAATACGTAGATACTATCGTCCTTTTGGTGGTGATTCTTAGCAGTGTTCTCAAACAAGGTATTCCTTGCCGAGTACTCGCTCCAAGGTGCCTGACCGAGGGGACTAATTCCTACTCGGTGGACATTACTCGCCGACTAACGTCGAGTACTCACTCCAAGGTGCCTGGCCGAGCGAGTACTTAGTTGCGAGTTTTAGAACACTGATTCTTAGATGGTTACGGCCTTAGATGATACTCATTTAGTGGTGATCTTAGATGATACTGATTAGTTGTACTTGGATGATACTTAGTGATGATAGGGCACAGGGATTTTTACAAGTCTGTCAGGTTTAAAGTCGGGAGGGGGAATAATGTGAAATTTTGGAGGCACCTTATGGTGGTGGGAAGATGGTTTTAGCGAATGCCTTTCCATTTATTTTTATTTTGGCAGGGGATAAGGAGGCCTCGGTAGCGGATTTGTTGTTCTGATAGGGGGAGGGGATGGTCTAGAACATTTTGCTTAGTCTCGCCCTTCAGGACTCTAAGTTTGACGAGTTTTTGGCCGTCGAAGGTGGCTTTCTTTGTTTGGGCAGCGGCCCATGGGAGGATCCTCACCTTAGACAACTTGATCAAAAAACGGATGATCGTGGTTAATTGGTGCTGCATGTGCAAGCGGGATGCCAAATTGATTTCTCACCTTCTCCACTGTTGCTTGGCCTGGGAATTGTGGTGTTTGGTTTTCACTCTTTTTGGGGTGTCTTGGGTGCAGCAGGGAGATGTGTGGGGCATGCTGGGGAGTTGTAGATGGCGTCGGGCTTGTAGAGATCGGCGGAGAGCCTGGTTGCTTGCACCTTTGTGCTTGATGTGGATGCTTTGGCTGGAGCAGAATAGAAGATCTTTCCAAGGCTTTGAGAAGTCTTCTGTTAGGCTCAAAATTCATTTTTTGTTCATTTTGTATAGCTAGATTTCGGGAAGAGTTTCTTCAAGCCTGGACTTTTTACAGATTTTGTAGATTCTTTGTCCATATAGGTAGTGGTGGGCTTTGTGTAGTAGTGGCCTTCCTTTTTGTTATGTCTTATTGTTTTGGGTAGCATCCCCTTGATGCTATCCCTATTCTTCCCATTATTAATGTACTAGAGGCCGGGGCACACGCAATGCGTGTGCAAGTCGAATTTTCACAACATTTTTGTAAAAATGCTTCCCACTTATTGTTTGATCAAATTTTCATAAATGTTGTGAAAATTCGACTTGCACATGCATCGCGTGTGTCCCGACCTCTAGTCCCCATTCTAAGTTACAGCAAGAACACAACAGCAACAAACTACCTACATGTATTTCTCCCACAGAGGCAACTAAAAAGTTATCAAACACCATATTCCACCTATACAAAAGTTCCTAATCAAACTCCATCTCAAATAACTCCACATTAGCATTCTCTGATAGCCATCCAAGGCATCTATTTTCCCCCAAAAAAAATGTGTGGCGTAATCGTAATACTACTTGTGTTCCATCTTAGGAAGATGCTGGCAGGTGATAACTTACCATAAAAAACAAACAAAAAAAAGACATGGAATTCTCATATTCTAGATATTCAAAACACTGTTATTAACCATATTCCCTTCTCTCTATTGGGCCTCTTCTACCACTTCCACTCCCCAAACAATGCAACCGTTAAGGAAGAGGAGGTGCCAGTGTCAACGGGTAAGGAGGAGGAGGTGTCACAGGTCTTAGATTTCTTAGATCGTTTTTTTTTCTTTTTCTTTTTCTTTTCGATGGCAACGGGTAAGGAGGAGGCGGTGTCCGTGCCAACGGGTAAGGAGGAGGTGCCGACGGGTAAGGAAGGTGAGGTGTCAGGGTTCTTATGTTTTCTCTTCTTCTTCTTTTCAAAAACGGCTCCATGGCAAGGGAGTGTAGATTGAAGTGTGGGTGGTTGGGGGTGGGTGGCCGGAGAAGAGATGGTGGAGGTTGGGAAACATGCGAAAGGAGGAGCTGCAGGCGGTTGGGCTGTAGGGTTGGGGTTAGGATTTAAGAAGGATGATTTTGGCTTGTTCTGGTGGTGGGGCGAGTTGAACTGGTGTTGAAGTGGTGGTGGGGCGGTGGTAGAATGGCGGGCTGTTGGAGGCTGGGATCACTCGACGGAGGGAGAAGGAGCTGAGGCGGTGGTTGCCACTGTTGGGGCCAGTGGCGGGAGTGATGGAGTTAGGGTTTCGAAAAGAAGTGTGCACTTTTTGGGTTCTTCTTTACTTCAATCGATAACGATACGGACATGGGTTAAATAATAATAATAGTATCAATTATCAGATAAAGCTTCTGTCCGGTATTTTTCTTTTTTTTAATTAATGGGAAATCAATTTGCTAATGAACTCTGAGGGAGGTCCAATCTTTTTCTGAACACAAAAAAAAGAAAAAAAAAAGAAGAAGAATTACAAAATGTAAAAGAAACAAATTATACAAAATTATGAGGTTTGTTCTTCTTCCTTTTTTTTTTTATCTGTATGAGGGTTGTTCTTCAACATAAAATTCGTTGGCACGTGAATCGCACCCAAAATGAATTTCGAAAGCCTGTTCATTTTTTCTACTTTTTGTGATTTTTTAACTAAATGTATTTTTTGTAGCTTTTGATGGGAACATACTCAATGTTTTCTTGTATTTTTTTAAATTAGAGAAATCTAAAAGTTAATGCAATTAAACCAATAAATTCGCTACAAATTTCAGGACCGAAAGCTGAAGTTTAAGAGGGGACACAATTTAATTAAGGAGTATCAGTGAGCAAAGCAGTAAACAATTAACGAGCATGCATAAGGAACAAAAGCACAAAACCAGAGTTTGACACGTAGGCCAAACTCGCGGCCATAACATCAATGATGCAGCCGCGACTTCAACTATTCATTTAAGGTGCGAATGCATGCACAACACGTGGGCGCGTGTTGTATCGGATTGAAATATGTGGTGGTCTGATCAACACAAAAGAACGTGCAGCCGCCTCTCTAAATAGGTTTCCAGAAATTGTGTTATGAAGATAACTAAAGTGAAAGAGTATCCGACATAACGTAGAGTTTCGAACAACATTAGCCAGTTTAATGCGATCATGTCCATGTTTCCATGGGGCTACATCAGGTTAGCAAGTTTTTTTTGACAAGAGGTTAGCAAGTTTTGAAACAAACGAAAAACATCTAAATAGCCAAGGCACTGCCGCGAAATAATAGTAACCGCGACCATGAGGAAAATTATTTTGCACGTCCGAAGAAAGTTTAGAAGGGAACACAACTTAATCAGAACCAAGATGACCAGGGTAGCATCAATGTGAAAAAGGGGAGAAGAAAAACACAATCATCAGTTCGCACAATTTTTTAGCTTCCTGCCCGAAATTCATTGATACCGGAAGATGATGTAAAACTATTACCAAAAAATAATCAATTTGGCGATGAAAAATTCCAAGCACGCGTATTCTTGGGAGACCATGTCTCTCACAGCAACAGAATATGACATTAGCCACAAACTCCTCAACTACGGAGTACCATTTAATTAAGATCCCCTTTAAACATTATACCTAAAAAAGACCGTAACATCATTCAATGAAAGTCCGCCAAACATCGATTTAAAGCGCTACATAGTAACATATACAGCCACCCATCTAGCTTTTACTAGTGTGGAGCACACACCGCCAAATGAATAACCTGACAGGACCATAGGGCAGCAGGAGCAGATGCCGAACATTGATCAATGATGACTGCAAAGCGATACCAAAGAGTTAGAGAGTTCGCCAATACCAAATTGTATGCATGCACCACTTTTATCTTAGGCTCCATTTTCCTTGATAAATGCCAGAGGCCATAAACTTCAAACATACAAATGTAAAAAAGTAGTTCATGACTTAAGTGCAAAACCTATTACACTTGATCCTAAGGAAAAGAACGTGACCATGATTTGGGTAGACTGCCTCCACTCTGTAAAACTTGATCAATGTCGTTTATTTCTCGTCGAATCAAAATTCATCCAGAATGGTGCATACCTTAGGAAGACAACCTAAGGAAGCTATTGGGTTCAATTTCATGTGTCCGGCGTATTGTTTCTGTTCATACTGTAAACAATTGATATGGTGAAGCCTTCTCCGGATTCACAAGGACGAAGCTAGAGGGAGGCAAGGGTTAACATGGTCACCCTCGAGTTTGTAGTAATTGTATCTATTATCCCAGTAATTTTGTATTTTTTGTTGAAGGGCTAAAGTCAGTCAGTCTCTCTCTCTCTCTCTCATCTTGCACATCTTATGACCTTTACACATATGGCCGCAAATATAGCTTTACCATATATTTGCTTACGACAATTTGTTTACAACATCATATGTCCACTTTTCTCGTCTGGTCAATTATTAAAGATGCAAAGAATGGAAATACTTAGTGAAAAAGAAGAAATATATACAACTTACAAGCCAATTCTTCAAGTCATTTTTGCTGATTTGGTCGCTATCCAAGGTATTTTGTTTCCCTCTTTGAGTAGCGGCCTCTTTGCTGATTTGGTCGCTATCGGGCTGTTTTGGCACCAGGTTGAATGTCGTTTTGGCCAATTCGGATGGCATGCTTTGTTCTATGTCGGATAGGGTAATCCCCCTGCCATAGAATTAAAACAGATGGAAATCACCATTTAGTATAAACTTGAAAATAGAAAAGAAGAGTGGATGAAATTAAGTTATACGAGAAATAACTTACACCCCATTTCCCGATATTCGGTTGAATATCTCTTCTGACATGAGTTCTGCTGCTTGCTTGCACTGGCTTTCATCGGATGTGGACGTTTTGTGCTTGAGTATTTCTCCCAAGTATTCGTGGAGTGTGGTGTGTCGAATAACACGAATAAAATCCATCAGTGTCAGGGCGCTAACATTTTGAGCGTCTATGGCATCCCACTCAGCGAGTGTCAATGTCACGAACAACCCCTCTGTTCCTTCCTTTTTCGGGACTTTAGCCGCAAAGACCAGCTCTTTCGCCATCTTGTTGGCGGGTAAGAATATAAAAGTTTCAAGCACGTATTGAAAAAACAGTGCTGATTTTATTAATCTTTCGAAATAAATAGTTTTGTATCGATCAACCTCAAGTTTCTTCGTAAATAAAATTTTGACGAGCCACAAAATGGCTGAAATCGTCAGACAAACCAATGCCATGGTTACATACCATTGCATTTTTTTCCTCTTCGGTGTCTTGTCAACAATGTCATCGTGATCGAAAATAAAAAACCAAGTTGTTAACGAAGCCGTGAACCATGTAACACAAATTAGAGTTTTCTGGATCTCTTTGATGTAGTACAAGCAGGTTGTACTACTTATAATTGTTGGAAAATGCACGTGAGTCAGTTGTTCTATTGTCCTAGTCTTTAGGAAAGTCTATCTTTTACCTCGTCTTTAGGAGTAAGTTGGAGTTTGTTGCACTATTTACTGAGTCTGTTAGCACTTTGTTAGGAATTAGCTGTTGGTTATTAGCTCTATAAATAGAGCATGTTATCATGAGTCAGTTATTGAGTTTTCAGCAATAAAATTCAGTCTCCTGTTTTCAATATTTAACAGTGGTATCAGAGCCACCGAGTGAGAAAAGTGAGATAGAGAGTGGGTATAGCAGCAGCTTTACTTCTACTTCACTTGTTTTCTGCCGCTGTGCAATTAAACGATGGCTTCAGAAACTTTTGTGCAGCCAGCCATTCCACGCTTTGATGGTCACTATGATCATTGGAGCATGCTCATGGAGAACTTCTTAAGGTCCAAAGAATACTGGACGGTGGTTGTTTCTGGAGTAGCAGAACCAGCCGAAGGTGTTGTGTTGGAAATTTTCAAATCTCGGGCTCTGTGGGTTCGTTTTTTTTTGTTTTTTAAAAAAAAACAGAAGAATTACAGTAATGGTTTTATTAATAACACTGTGGGTTCGTTTTGTGCATGGAGGCCTAAAGGCAGAACGTGATAGACCGTGCAAATAGGAGACATTCACGGGCTGCCAGGACTTGCGTGTGTATATATATATATATATCCACGATTCTCGTCCGTTGAATTAGGTCGTCAACTGGCAACAGTCTGGCATGCATGACTCTTTACCTAAATTAACTGTCGGTTGTTCAAGTTGGCTCGATCCTACCTGTTCTTACCCACAAAATGGGCAAAAACTAAACATGGTGCTATTTCCCAGCTGACTCGATCCTATATTTCTTCAAAAGTTCTTTTTGGAAATTACAATGGAATAAAACGAGGCAATGACAGAGCCAGAGTTTATGTCAGTGGTAGCGATATTAATTAGGTTAGATATTTATGTCTTCTATACCAATAGTTCGAGTAAAACATCACGATTCTTTAACAACCCACCATATATCCCTAGCTACCAGTTTCCAATCTTTGAAGTTGATTCTTTCTTTGGCCAACTACAAGCTTTATATTCTTTCTTTAACGTACTGGATAGTATATGCATGCAACACCAAGATGAAAACGTAAGCAAGGAGTCTCGACTTTATGAACTTTTGTCTCCGTCTTTATTAGTCTGTATTCTTTGTCTCTCTTTTTCAACAAGCTAGAAATCTCTGCATCAACAAGGCCAATGGCAAATGTCATCCAAATTCATTGTAACACGTACCAACATGTCAAAAAACAATAAACTCGCATTACGAGGTTGAAATCACAGCAATGAGAGGCTATCCACGCCAAAAAGTGTGGACGAAACGTCTCAAGAAAAGGAAACAAGTGCAATTCAAGATTTCAAAATCATATATGCCTTGACAAAAATAAAGTCAAATTTAAAGGACAATAATGTGTCTAGGAGTAACCAATTAACCTTGATGGCATTCACATTTAGAAGAAAACCTCTCGCTAACGAAAAAATAGCAACCAAGATACGGAGACAAATTCACAAAAAACAAAGTAAACAAATGGCCTTGTAAACTGCAAAATACAACACAAGAATTTTCTCGTAAGGAAAAGAAACTAAAAGTGAATACTTTTAACTAACTACAACAGACAAACTATCCTGCCCAAACACCAAAGCCAAGTAAATCTGAAATTAGAAGAGGTTTTTTTTTTTTAAAAAAAGTAACAGATTGTAGAGGCACTAAATCAAGTGAACAAGACCACATCCACATTAAACATTGTGACGGGCAGATTGATTTGTATTGCCTAATTCCTTAAAAAAAATTTGGCCCTTGAGAGTTGAGAGCAAGTTCTATTAAACGGAGGCTAAGTAGATTGGTGGAGAAATGTTCGGAAGTACAAAGGTGGAGTGTAAACCATTCTTGACTGGCCTATCAAAAAAAAAAACCACTGTTGTCATGGAAAAAAGCAATTTCACATGGAGAAAGTGGATTGTGAAAAGCTAGCAAGCCTTACCAGGCCCAGCCCACCTGGTGTTTTTAGTCATTTCATACCGGGGAGATTTGCAGGAAATCGTTCAAGGCCGAGCCCCACCCCAGCAGTAAATGCCGTTGCCGTTCGTGGCTCGTTCGAATTCGGATCATGTGTGAGTAGGAAAGTGTTTTTAAGCGCTGGGCTTTAATTGGTGTTGGACCCATTTTTCCTCTTTGATTCTGCTATATATAGGCAACCAGCAAGCTGATTCAGGCCTGAATTCGAATTTCTGCTTTCTTCATACACCGCCAAGTGTCCCATGATTGTTTCTCCTTTTGTGCATGTGAGATCATGGGTGGTTACTGGCAGTTGAAAGATCATGAGGTGATGTGGCAAATAACTCTCAACTTCCTCCTTTTGTGTGAGCTTGACACGTGGCCAGTTGACCAAGTCAATTAGCCTTTGAACTGGAAGCATAACCGCCTCCAGCACATAACCAATTCCCCTAAAATCATGGGCCTTGTTGCTTGATCCAGATCAACATCTTCTTCATGGGCTCCATCTTATACAGGCTGTGTTAGGTTATTGGGCCCAATCATAATAGAAAATCCATGGCCCAATAAACTTATCAACCAATAATTACATAATTTTGGCCTAATTTAATTAAAGAATTAATTAAATGGCCATTCACTGCTAGCCCGATCCGCGGTGTCAAAAACGAAACAAATATTTTTTTTTGATCCGAAACAAATATGAGACCTCATTTTCCATACCGTGAATAAGTTAATGTGGGTGGCTTGTAGGGTTTCTACCTTCCGTGGTACATGCTTGGAATAGATTTGATTCTTGGGAATCCATTGAAGCCAATTCTACTTGGTATGGCTGCTGGACATCTCTATTACTTCTTGACAGTGCTTTATCCTCTTGCCGGTGGGAGTCCCGCCTCAACAGAGGCACAACCAAGCAGTTCAGTACAGGCGCAACCAAATGCGGCGGCACAACCAAATCAAGCCAATGATGGATTAGCTTTCCGCGGGAGAAGTTATCGTCTCGATGATCACCAGTAGGCAGGGTCTTTTCCATTGATAAACAATGTGGTAAGGCTTTCTATCGAATTGATGTAGTTTGCCAATAAAGTACACAAATGTGGCAGTAGAAATGGCGAAAGTTCGGAACACAAAAGCTATGAGATGTTGTGAATAATTGTGTGGCGCAATATTCGAGGGAATTTTGTGCATCTCTAGCTATGAGGATTGGAAAGTAAAAACGTAAGTAAATAGACTGATCGTACTTTTCCAAATTAACTGATCGTATAGTTCGTAAATGAAAATTGGGTCTGTTGTTTTACACCAAATATTCCAAATTTACTCAACTGCAATGGTTGAACGGTATTGTTGACCATATGATGATGTTCTACAGCTAGTCCATAAAACAAGGAACCACTTAGCAGCTGAACTCGGGTGGAGGGCACTCCGATGCCTTAGTTAGACAATGGGAGAGAAGAGGATAAAGACAAGTACAATAGATCTCAGATCTAGTAATGTTGTACCTCTCTATGGTTCATTAATGTCTATATAATAAGATAGGACTGGTTTTGAATCCAGAAGACAACCAACGGTCCAGAATTATACCCTGCATAAATCTACACTCTTCATTCTACAATGGCAGGTCCGTAAATACTTCACATTTTTTGAGCATCTCCCAAACACACCTTCCCGTGCCTAATTTGGAAATTTGATTTTCCCATCTCGCTCTCTCTCTAAAATAGGTTACATTTATTCGGAATGATTTTTTTTTTTTTTGGGATCAAAATTTGGTGCATGATTTCCGTAACGACAAAGCAAAATTTGGTGGATGATTTCCTCATATTCTACTGAGATTTGGTCTCTCTTCTTTCCTTCTCACCCCTAACAATCCAACGGCCAGGATTTCTTTTAGGATTTAAAATCTCACCCAAACACTAAATATGGATAGTTTGCTGCCATTTAACCATCAATTATGGACACAGCCAAAAAAGAAAAAAGAAAGAAGAAGAAGCGGTAGATCAGTTTTTGTTCTCTATTTTGATAGTTTGATTCACTTTGTTACCTATTAATTAATGGTTAGTTTCTGACAATTTAATTTGGCTTTTTTTTCATTGATAGTAGGGATGAGAGCTGTGTTTGTTGAAGACCATATTAAGTTCGACATTAGTTGTGTTTGTGGACAGACTTTCCTTGGGAGAAAATCTTAGTATGTTCTTTTTATATATCTACTCGAGACACGCATTTTTGTTGTTATGTATTATTTTTTATTTGAATTGGTGTTTGGATGATGTTTTTTATTTTATAAAAGTTGTATGCGTTTGAGTTGTGCATGCAGAAGTTAGGGATTGGAAAATTATTTGCTCTTTACTTGCCGATTGAAGTTAAACAGGTCAATAAATATATTTGGGTTATTGTTTTCCGCAAAATTGAATTCATTGGGCAGGGGTTGATATAGTATTAGGTTCAATGTCCAGTATTTATTTATGTGTACTGATCGTTGCGCCGTGCCTTCAGGCACGGGCATTCGCTAGTACTTATATATTGCATTGGCCTCGTGCTGAGAAATGATAGTCACGAGTAACTGCTTCTTCGTCTAACGTCTAACGTCAAGGGCGGAACTAAATACATGGTGGGGTGGGCTATAGCCCATGGCAAGTTTGAAAAAATAAAAACAAAAAATTTACATGTAAAACTTAGCCCAAATAATTTTATCCGAACTCATTTCACTCACCAACTCATTTTAGCTTATAACAGATTACATTCCTGGTTCCACCCTTGTCTAACGTTATGCATGACAATTGCCGAGTGCCACACTGGCGATGACATGTAGCCGAGCCATGTGTGGCACATACGTCACCGATGCCATGTGGCCGGACCGATCAACACGGCACAGTCGCTGGCCTACGTACTCCTAGTACACAACACGCTCCATAAGCTGACCGAGCACCTCGGCCCGTCCGTGATGATAGGGGCCGAAGACCCGTACCAGAGGTGGCAAATGGGCGGGTTTGAGCGGGTTTGGGCGGGTTGAAACGGGTCACGGGTCAAATATGGGTCAAATAGTAAACTGGTTGAAACGGGTCGGGTCAAATATGGATCAACCCAAACCCAAACCCGCCCGACCCGACCCGTTTTCCCGTTTTTTTTTTCTTTTCCCCCCTTCCTTTTTTTAAAACTTAATTTCATCTTTATTCAAAAAATTATGAGTTTTGATCATTATTTTGTTTACTTTTTCTATTCCTCTCAACGAGACGAATAAAAATGTTACAAAAGTTTGACGCATAATTAACAAATGCAAATATTTTTTTCTTTCAAAGTGTGTGGCTGTGTGGTTGTAAAGGTTTGGCACTTCTTTGAGGGAATGAATGTTTACGGTAATCGAACCTGGTCATGTGCATAGAGTACAAGTGAGATACCAACTACACTCTACTTTATTTGCGTGGTTTGTAAAGGTTTGCCTTTTGGACTTTTGTTAGTTTCACATCAATTTTTTGTGGATTATTGGTTCGATTCGACGAGAGGAATCGGAAAAGTAAAAAATTATGGTCCAAACCTATTTTTTTTAATCGCATTTGTTATTTTTCGTCAATTTTTTTTTGTGAATTATTGCTTCGTCATGACAAGAGGAATCTAAAAAGTAAAAAATTACGATCGAAACCCATTTTTATAATAAAGACAAAAATAAGCGGCTTCTTTTTGTCTTTATTAAAAAAATTGGGTTTCAATGTTAAAAGATCGACACAAAACTAACAAATGTGAAAAAAATTTGAATAAAGGACAAAAAATAATCCATTTGGATTATTTCGCCAAAATTCGATTCGTTTCATCGAGAAGAATGATTAACCCCAAGATTACGACGAAAAGCTAAACAAAAAGTTACGAAAAATAAAAAAAAATGTGGCAGCAGAAATCGGCATTGAAAAATTACGAAAAGTAATAAAAAAAAAAAATGGGGTAATTCTTTAACAGTAAGGAGAAGAAGTAACCACGAGTCAAACTCAAGTAAATAGTAAAGGCATCGTCCGTTAAAAAAAATTACGAATTGATGACGTGATGTAAACAGCACTTCCGTGTTTTTTGGACCAGATTTGGGTCTTTTAATTCCAACCCCATATTGAACCCATTTTTAACCCACTTAAACCCATGTAAATATGGGTTGATATGGGTTCAACCCATTATATAATTTGGGCAGGTTGGGTTGGGCAATAAGTGGGCGAATATGGACGGGTTGAAAAATATGGATTGAGATTGTGTTTACATCCGTTTTTGGCACCCAGTCCTAGACTAGCGCTGGAGGGCTATTTAATTGAAATTCAATTTAATTGGGCCATGAATGGAGATGTTTGGGTTTAAAATTAACGGGCCAAGACGGCGTAGAGCGGACCCGGTTAATTTTTGTCTAATTTGACAATGGGTTTAAAGTCTAATCGGGCCTAATTAATTTTAGTGCAACCCAATAATGGACGTGAGTTCAATTGGGCTTTGATTTTTCTAAGTTTAATTTATTAAGCCCGAAGCCCACGGTCACTGGTGAGTAATTCCAGAATGTTCTTATTATTGGAGATGAATTCGTGGGTGGTTTTGGGATCAATGGCCATTTGATTAATCAAAATGGCCCACTTCTGTTGATTCCCCATGAAATATGGGAGTAATGGGACCCATTATTCTTGTTTACTACCCATGACCGAGAAATGTTGAGAAGTCATTTGACTTCATTGCATTTTTTGGACACGTGGCAACCCATAAGGAAAATGTTGGCCCATGATCTCAAAGTTATGCAGTAAAAGGAAAATGGGCAGTTGGAGTATTTGCCCATGATCTTTTGTAACTCCCAAGAACCGCCAACAAAGCTGTGCGTGGGACACTTGTCATCACCAAATGAAGGCTGGAAATTCTCTTGCATGCAAACCCATGGCCTATAAATACTAGAAGACAAGAAGAAAAAAGGGTTCCCACACCAATCAAGCTCAACGCTTAAAAAACCAAAGCCTTCCCAGCGAAGCAATTATCTCTATTTTCTCACCTTTTACTCAATTACTTCACCAAGTAATTCGAGCTTTGTCTCTCTTGTATCCCAACTTTGTTATTACGCAACATAATGAAGTTATTCATATCTCTCTTCACCCCCTACTTTATTATTTCAATATAGTAAAGTACTTCTACGTTGTTACTTTCTTTCCTACACGGTTAGGAAATTACTAAGTCCTCACACGACGAGGCAAAGCCACGAACCTTCACTGCAATCTAGCCCTTAGGTTTGCAGCACTATCGCTCTCAGATCTAGAAGTCAGAAAAGGGACGCCCAGTCCTTCACGTTTGGACGCGACAAGTCCTGGCACGCCCGCTCAGTCCTTGAGCCATTTCGTAGCTAAACATCTTTTGGCACGCCCGGTGGGACCCCAATCGTTTCAAGGGGTATCACGCCGATCATCAGCATGTCAATTCAGTACATTGAATTGGATGTTGAAATTCGGCGTCTTAATGAAGAAATTCGTTGGCGCGATGATAAAGTCGACGAGCTTGAAGATGAAATCTACCGTCTCGACAGAGAGAGGCTCCGACTCAATCATATGGAGTATGGGTATATCGACACACAAAACTCCTACATGGATGCAATTCGAAGGCTTGAAGATGAGGTTGACATGCTTGAAGATGAGGATCGCCAATTACGTCATGAGGTAAACCGTCTCTTCAGTGCTAAGTCACACGGCTATTCACATATCATGTCTTCAGACCTGCCCGAACAGCATGAATCCCAAAATGGTGGGCTTGATGATCCTTCTGCTCAGACCTTTGGGGGTCGAGTTGAGGAAAGTACGAGCACTCAGTCCTGTACCGTGGCATCCGAAAAACTCTCACAGGAGTTCATAGATCCCTTGCATGCATCTTTGCGTGAAATTAAAGAATTGCTAATCAAGTCCAGTAAGGCCGTTGAGGACTCCAAGAAGGCCCTTGAGGACTCCAACAAGACCATTGAAAAATTAAGGGCTGATCTCAAAGAAAAGGATTCAACTCCTATTCCACCACGGATATCACAATTTAGCACTTTAGGCCAAACTTCAGGCCTAAATGTGTCTAAGCAAGCTTCTAGCAAGCACTCCAGTCCTCCAGGTTTCTCTCAGTCCTTCACTACTGAAAGCCCTGCACTCGGGGGGCAAGGAGGCCAAGGACTTGGACTCGGGGGGCAAAGTTCTCAGCTCAGTCCTTTGAGGATTCCCGAACGGTGCCAAGGCCTGGATGATACAAATCGTGGCAACAGTCTCAGGTCTGAGCGCAACAGCCAACATTCAGGAGTGTTCCAAAAACTTTTGGATGGTAAGCTATTTCCATGCTTGGAGGAGCGAGATGACAGGTCTGTTTCAACGCAAAAGGAGCAAGATCTCAGACTTGAGATAAGCCAGAACATACAAAGTCCTATTATGAGGCAAGATCAACCCATTCTCTCCTCTCAGAAGCTTTCTCAAGTGTCTGAAGAGTTACCACATCCAGATTCAGTCCTGAGCGGTGAGCATATAACAAATACAAATCAGGAAGGATCCAGACCTGCCATCAGTCCTATGGGTAGGACTGAATTGGATGTTGCACTCATTCCAGAGCAGGAGGAATTGAATGAAGAGGAGGAAAGCGACGACACTCCAGGGTTTGATACCGATTCATTTGTAATCGGAGATCCCCCTCCTCCCCCGGTTCATGAAGGCCTTTTTGGCATTGTCCAAACTGCTAAAAGGCATTATCAGCTTAGGCCAATTTTAGGCCTTAAGTGTGTAGAATTGCGCCCACGTTGGATTTGTGGGGCACATCAAAAGCGAGTGTCATTCACTTGGCTTACACAAAAATGCCAAAATGGTGTCAAGAAGGGCTAAGAACAAAGAAAAGTCCTTCATAGGCCGAACAAACACCTTTAAAATGTTCGGCCATGGCCTATCAGTCCTTGAATAGGCCCTATCAGAGTTTTACTAGGCCTTTTCTGCAGAGGTGGAGGCCTTTTTATTTCATTAAGCATACCTGAAAGTTCAAAGCAGAGGTTCAGACCTTCAAGACCTTCAAATATATTTTCGGTCCTTTCCAGGCCTTTTCGAGGTTCTATAGCTTCTCTACAACCAGGTCTGGATGCAGGACTCTATTGGTGTGAGCAGGCCTTTTCTACAGGTACGAAGGCCCTTTGAGCTCTTTGTCTAGGCCCGAGCCAATATTATAAGCAATTCAAACAAAAGTGCATGCCTTTTCTACAGGACTGAATCACTATTATGAGCATTCAAAGTGGAGGTTCAGTCCTTCCAATATGAGGCCTGATAAAAGGTGGGAGCATTGAGATTTACCTCTGAGATAGGCACGAGCATCATCAAATCACTCTAAGAAGCCCTGAAGGACGCAGAATGAGGCATTTATCTCTAAGAGAGGCCTTTGAAAGGCCTGTCCAAAGATTGTTGGTGGACTCCTTCCAATGTCTGAATTCAGAGAATTTTGTCAAAGGTCTAAAGGAAATATGAAAAATGCCTAATGCCTACTAAGCCCATAGGCAAGGCAAACAAAAAAGATATGCTACAACAAAAGACTGTTCGGATGCCAAAAACAGTTTTCTTTTTTATACACGCCTTGATCCTAAAAGTAAAGAATCAAGGCATGGGGGGGCATTGTTTACACCCGTTTTTGGCACCCAGTCCTAGACTAGCGCTGGAGGGCTATTTAATTGAAATTCAATTTAATTGGGCCATGAATGGAGATGTTTGGGTTTAAAATTAACGGGCCAAGACGGCGTAGAGCGGGCCCGGTTAATTTTTGTCTAATTTGACAATGGGTTTAAAGTCTAATCGGGCCTAATTAATTTTAGTGCAACCCAATAATGGACGTGAGTTCAATTGGGCTTTGATTTTTCTAAGTTTAATTTATTAAGCCCGAAGCCCACGGTCACTGGTGAGTAATTCCAGAATGTTCTTATTATTGGAGATGAATTCGTGGGTGGTTTTGGGATCAATGGCCATTTGATTAATCAAAATGGCCCACTTCTGTTGATTCCCCATGAAATATGGGAGTAATGGGACCCATTATTCTTGTTTACTACCCATGACCGAGAAATGTTGAGAAGTCATTTGACTTCATTGCATTTTTTGGACACGTGGCAACCCATAAGGAAAATGTTGGCCCATGATCTCAAAGTTATGCAGTAAAAGGAAAATGGGCAGTTGGAGTATTTGCCCATGATCTTTTGTAACTCCCAAGAACCGCCAACAAAGCTGTGCGTGGGACACTTGTCATCACCAAATGAAGGCTGGAAATTCTCTTGCATGCAAACCCATGGCCTATAAATACTAGAAGACAAGAAGAAAAAAGGGTTCCCACACCAATCAAGCTCAACGCTTAAAAAATCAAAGCCTTCCCAGCGAAGCAATTATCTCTATTTTCTCACCTTTTACTCAATTACTTCACCAAGTAATTCGAGCTTCGTCTCTCTTGTATCCCAACTTTGTTATTACGCAACATAATGAAGTTATTCATATCTCTCTTCACCCCCTACTTTATTATTTCAATATAGTAAAGTTATTCTACGATATTCTCTTCTTTTTCTCACACGGTTGGGAAATTTTAAGTCCACTTCGTTGTGGCAAACTACGAACTTCTTTGTGGCCTCACCCTTTGGGTCACACGCAGTCGCACTACATACGAAGTCAGATCGAGGCGCTTACGCCTTTCATACGTTGGACGACGACAAGTCCTGGCACGCCCGCGCTCATACCGCACACGCCATTGATTTTTCGCTCACGCCTACGCGGCGGAAAAGTGGGGAACAGATTGCCACCTCTAACCCGTACGGTTGCTTGGGAGCATTGGCCGCTGGGCTACCTGGGCTTTTCCCAAGTTGGGCATATTCGGACGGTCTAGGTATAGGATCCGACGTCATTCGGCCCACTACACAACCCAAACGGCCTGGGGGTATGAAATATTGATGATATTCCCCAAATTATACATGTCACGTGCTGCCGCCTGCCAGTGGCATCATCGATCACGGGTTGCGTATTAGAATGGCTCTTTGGTCGTACTAAAAGGTTCCGTTTTTGTGTAAAATAATTTTCGGTAAAATATTTTATTTAATTTTTAGTGTTTAGTTATGTAAAAAATGAAAAAAATATTTTATATTAATTGGATGAAAATGATTTATCCTTAAATTTTTCGTAAGTTATTTTTCGAAATAAATCTGTTGTCTTCTATTGCAATTCTCACTGCTCAATTTTCTTAATCGTCAGTCCTGACCCACGTTCAACTCTAATATTCTCAGATCTTTCTACCGTTTAAGCCCCCCTCTCTCTACACTATTATGTCGATTTTTAAAAATATTTTTCAAGTGCCAATCAAATACCGGAAAATAAAATTTTGAAATTTGTTTTCTGAAAAAACATTTTACATCAAAACAAACGGAGCCTAAATTACACGCCAATTGGCTTCGTGATGGTCTAAAATGAGTTTACAATTGGATATATATATATAGTATCATGTATTTTTCTAACATTATTTTATTTTATTTTAATTGTGCTTTGTTTGACGTTGTGGAATGGAAATATTATTTTATATTATGTAAAAGTACATGATGAAATTCTTATTAGTGGCTCTTGGAATTTGATGGGGTCACTTGACCTCATAAAATAAGATACACACTGACTTTTCCCACCAACACTAGAAATATTTGTTAGAGGATTTTGTTGGTCTTTTTACTACTATTATTTTTTTGCATTTCCTCTAAACCTTTCTTAAGAAATATTTGAAGCTCTGGAAGTTGGAAGATTAATCCCATGCCCCATAGAGCAAATTAATGGTGTCTTTGGATTGGTAGATTTTGTACAATTACTTGATCGCCTACAAACTTAATTTACAACCCCAAAAAAAAAAAAGTTTGCCGAGACGAATTAATATATAGCCTACAGAAAGGTTTATCGAGACCAGACGCATCAATAGGGGTAAAAAAAATTGCAAATTACTAGTAGCACTGGATGAAATCATCTCTTCTTTTTTTATTCCTATCGTCGAGACAAATCAATAGGGATAAAAAGTTTGTCGCAAAACAAACAAACACGAAAAAAAAATTGAATGACGACAAAACGAAAAAAAGCCCAAAAAGCCGTTCGCGAAACTTCGCTTAATATATGGCAATTGCAATTTCAGATTGGTTCTACGGTTCTACCACGGCATATCAAAATGGATACAAACTAAAATATTTTACACATGCGTGCAAAAAAAATGTCCTCCTTTTCCCTATCAGTGACATGAGATACTAATCACACGACAGATTAACTAAAAAATCCGATAATTATGTCTTGTTCTTTAAAAGTTAATCGATTATTGTAATGCAATTATGATCACGATATCGTACCCGTATCAGGTCTATCGAATGGGCAGTCGGAAAAAGGCACTCCATGGCGTCCTCTATGACAAGATATTCTTAGTTCGGTCAATTTCAAAGGCATATTCTCTGGTTTTTCCCCCGGTTCTAGGGCATATTCCATTTCATCGATTTTGTACGCTAAATTTATTATTCTCGAACCTTGAATTTGTCATGAGAAAGTTTAAAAAATATAAACGGAAACATTAATACAATTGTATGTATTCACTGCCGTTCAAAAAAAAAAAATTTGTATATATTCACTCTTCTAGAAAGATATACTCTCTTCAAGAAAGTTAAACCGAAAATGAGCGATGTTTTATGCGAGCGAAGAGAGAGGGCATTTGAACAGTGGAAAGCCCAATCAGTTGGATAAAATTTCAATGCAACAGTTGTTTGTAATGTTCTTGTAACATGAGGTTGGACCTGCACACATATGAAACCCACTCCATATGGGATGACGTTACAAATAACCGTTGAATCGCAGAAAAAATTCCAATCAACGGGTCCTGAAAATTCATATTTGAGCCTAACCGCGTTTCATCAGATAGGGATGGCCCCCCAGAGAGGAGTACTGAACTCTAAATAGTGATTGATGATTATGACGCAGTTGGTTTTTCCTTTCCATTTGGCTATTAATCGACAATACAGTGCAAGATTGCATTTATTATAATAGAAATGCGTTTAACTTTTGTTTCCCGATCGGTCATGGCAACGGACTTTTGCACCTCCCGATGGCGACAGTGAAAGCGTCTGCAGCGGATCCAGCGAGATGATCCCTAGACCTGCAGCGGGAACGAGCATGTGTGGTGCAGACCATGATTTTCCCACCCGCCTTCATTAGCGGATTGTTGGGTTCGACTCCGGAGCTGATATCTTGCGGCTTTGACTTGTTTTTTTTGTTTTGATTTTATTTTGCAGTAATCTGTTTTTGTTCTATACAAATGGGATGATTTCTATTTTCTACCGTCAAAAGAAAAAAAGGAAAAAAAAAAAAAAAAAAGAAAAGAAAAAGAGAGACCTATTTTCTCTTGGTTTGTACGGACTTAAAACTTCTAACTTGAGAGGAGTTCTTTCGTAGAGGCTGTTTGGCTTCAAATGAACAAAATCTTCTCCAAGATTTCCACATAGTATTACTATATACCATGTTTTTATGGGCCAATGGGGTGCGTCCACGTGGGCATAGAGTTTTTGGGTTATTATTATACTTAATTAATTACGTCCCTTATGACTAGGGGAGGATTAAGATCATAAACTTGTAGATTGTTATGATCTTCATAAGTAATTAATAGAGATATATTCAAGCTTTATCTCAGCTACTATAATACAATTAATACATATGAAAATAAAACATACTCCGTACTATTTATGCATTCCCCTTAAACATATATATATAGACATTTTCCTCATAAACCCTATTTGGTTCGTTTCAGTATATGCTCGACTCTAATAGTCACTCTATTTCGGAAGAAGAGTTTCCCTTGTTCAATCCAAGTACTCTCCGCGTATTTGTATTTTGTAGAGACGTGTGCGACTTTTGGTGCTCGCAAAAACAAGCACTTTGATTCAAGCATCGTGGCGATCTGAATGAGGTACTTTTTAAGTTTTTTTTTTTTTTTAAAATTTTCCTCCTACGATTGTCCAAAAGATTTGGTTCCATTTGATTCGGTCATGGATTCAGAGTTTTAAATTCTATCACGCTAAAGTACCTCTCCTCTGCGTTTATAATACATAATTGGGCGGCGTGTTTAATTGTGGTGAATTAATTTTTACGAGAATAGAAGGTTGACAAAGTAAAATAAAAAAAATTAGTTCTTTGATGCACATAGTACAAGCCTTTTTGTGCGCCGAAGTTTTGACACTAACAAAAACGATTTTGACGTTATCACTACCTCAGTAATAATCTACTATAATAAGCTAATGGCATAACGTTGGAAGATGTTTTTAATCTTTTGTTTTATGCTTCCTTTCGTGCATTCTCTTTTCTTTGTTGACTTGTGTAGTTGTGTGGGAATGTATTATCAACAGTATAAAATGAAGTTCTTTTTCTTCTTCTCTCTTTGAAAAAGAAAAGAAAAACACCCAGTAGTTAAAAATAGAGCAGGCTTAAGTCTTAACTGTTGAAAATCGGAAGGTTCAATTAGAAACAGATTTGACCTGGTCTCTCGTTTTTTAATGCACTTTAGAGAGGATATCCTATAAAAAGATACCCAAACATGCCATAGAGCATCGGAGCAATTAATCCGCGAATACGTATTGTGTTAGCCGGAGGCATCATACAATGACAGTGTTCCAAGACCAACCAATAATTTAGATTCGAAAGTCTACATGTGCACGTCATCGTGATCATTGACTAAATTTTGGGAAATTCTACAACTATCCAATTTTTTATTCTGTTCTTCTCTTCGGTTTCACTCCTTTGCAATGTCGGGTTCCATGTAAGCAGACACTCCAAATTATACAAATCTCTACACTCCCTCGACTTGAGTAAAATTTAGAATATGAGTAAAAAGAGTGAAGTGGATTTTGAGAAGTTTTACTCAAATTTCGAGTTTGAGTAAAAAATAGTAATACTTTTAAGAGCTCAAATTATCTTGCCTGAGAAGAAAAAGATGTCCCCACACATTTATGTCTTTCCAAACCACCCTTATTATTATTTCTACCTAAAAGGTTGACCGTTGTAGGCATGTGAAAACCAACATACCTACCCAAAAAAGTTTAAAATAAGTCTTTATCTCTATGTCATCATGGGCAACAGGGTAGGTTTCATTTTGGTGATTATATTTTCAAAAATACCATTGCAAATAGCCATACTTGAATCTTAATTGTTTGGGCTTGTCCTATTTTATTTAGCCTTTTAGGCATATTAGGAGTTTGGGCTTGTCCCAGCGAGTTTTCTTTGGTTGCCATCTTGCCGATTAAGAGATTGGGTCTCGGACTAGGGCATATGATTGTTCTTAGGGATATGATGTCATTTTTCTTGTCTTATTAGTCTTTGTAACTTGTTCAAAAATTAATAAAATCCTTTTTCGCCATTCAAAAAAAATAGCCATACTTGAATTATGTGTAGAAGTCATAACAAGGGGTTGTCATATTCATCTTTAACGAATTACATGAAGAAGTCTCACCTGAAATAATTATAATAATAAATCTACTATTGCAAATGTATAAAAAATAGTATCGAAAATAACTAGTATAAAACAAAATGTCACTTAACAAGCCTCCTAAAAGCATTTTTTTGTTTTTTCATAGGGAAGTAAAGCAGCTGTAGCCTGTAGGGGAACTCCTTTTGGTGGATATACACTTGTTGACTGGAAAGGGGAAATCACAAATGAAACAAGAAAAAATTATCGGTTTAGTGGTCTCAAGTTCTAAAATTTTCAAAGTACAGTAAAAGCTATAATAATGACCTTTTTGCTCTTATACCCCGGACTTTTTTGTAGTGTAATTTTAACAAAATAAGAAACGAGTACATGAAATTACAAGAGCAAGTACATTTTTTTTGTTTGTCAGACTTTGACCCCAAAAGCATGCACATAAAATTCATGCACATCTCTTAAAAAGTGAGTAATCGTTAAATGGGCTCACTTTGAGTGTCCATTTTTGTGTTAGGTTGACTTACTTTCGTGACTTAATGAACTTTTTATTTTATTTTATTTTATAAGACTTCACCCCAAAAGTCCTACACAAAGTAATCATTTCACATGCTCATTTTTGGACTTGTCTTTTGTATTAGATGAACTTGCTCTCATAATTTTATAAACTTGTATTTTTTTTTTTTTGTATGACTTGCACCGAAAAAGACATGCACATCACTCTCTGATACACAGAGTAATCTTTCTATGAGTTCATTTTGGGTGACCATCTTTAGACTTTTTCTGTGTATTAAATGAATAAATGGACTTACTTTCATAACTTCATGTAGTTGTTTTTTGTATTTATTGAATTTGCATCTCAAAATAAGAATAAAATGATCCGGGCAATTAATATTTTTTTATGGCTGATGATAACGCCGGAATAGTGTCTTTTAATACCACGATCGATTTTGGTAGTCTTACAATCTTACCCTTACTCTTCTCTCATTTCTCTTCCCTCTTTCTGCCTTCACTTTTCAAGAACTACTCTCTTTCTCTTGTGTCCATGATTTTAGTGATTGCTGCCATTAGCTTCGAATCGAGAAACCTGGCCCACTGTACAGTCTGTACCCATCTCACGAATTTCTTTACTTGTCTTGAAAATGGGGCGATCGATCCAAGTTTACCAACATCAACAATGGGGGAATAAAGAGAGATGGAAAAGTGGATACTGTTTTTACTTTTTCATATCCCTTATAATAAAGAAAATCTATGATCATTGCTCTTTGTCTAGCTGTCCGTACTAGAGATTGGTGTGTAGGGAGAGGTGCTCATGGGTTACAAATTGGCGGGGAATCATATAGGGGTTCATACGAATGAAAAAAGAACAAAATAGGTCTCTCTCTTTAAGAAGGGGAGACAGACGGGGGAGGATAAGAGAAAAATGGAGTCATTTTTTTTTATCAGTCGACGAACGTGGCGATATGAGGAGTGGTGCAGATCAGAAAGAGTCTCTCTTAAACTAATAAGGGCATAATAGTAAAGAAACATAAAACTTTGTGGCACTATCATAATGTGTCGTGGATTTAACACTATCCTTTTTTTTTTATAACCAAGTGTTCAGGCTAACTTATGTGCATCTCAACTAATTCTCAAGCACCATAAATACATCGTTCACTAGCGAACCAGGCATGTAATTGTTACCATGTACTATTGGTTACTCCTATTATAGTTTGCCCGGCCGGTGATTTCAAAACTTGACACCATTGAAAGGTAATTTTTTTCTCGTTCCCACCTCTTATACTAAACACACAGTAAATAAAATTGGGAAAAGAAGGGAAAATACCCCAACTGGCCCATTGATTTAACAGATAACAGAAATAAGAAAAGTAAGACATTTATCATTGACTGAATTAAACTATTGGCTTCTGTTCGATCTTGTGACAACGTAATTGAGAAGGACAGAATTCCCCATTCTTAAAAAATGCTAACAGAGAAGAAAGAGAAGTCGTCTTCTCTTTTACATAAGATCATGTGATTCATGTTGTTGAATGAGAGGAGTTGATAGACCCAGGTAGGAAAAACGAGAATACAGGTAAATTGTGAGAGGTTCAGTGGTGAATTATGGCAGTCCTTGGCATCAAATTATCCCGTATTTTGCGAGGTTTCACACTTTGAGGCACATCTGACTCTTTCTCTGCTTAAAAATTGCCCAGCTTTTCGCTGAAAAACTCCAGTTTCGATTGATCAATCTTGGGTAATGGGCTGAAGCTGCTGCTGCTTGTGGGTTTTGGGAGATTTGAGATTTCTTGATTGCGGAATGTTGGTACGGTATATTCCGCGCTTTGCTTAATTTGGTGTCTCTCTCTGCAATTTCTGTTGGTATGTCTTTTTGGGTTTATGAGTATTTTGCTTCTCTGGTAAGTTATTATTTTGCTTTTTGGTGTTGGGAAAAATCTCTCTCTCTCTCTCTCTCTCTCTCTCTCTCTCTCTCTCTCCTGTATGTATGTACATACACACTTCGTGAACAACTGGACATGGTGTATTGTGTTCTGAATTTTGAGTAAGATTTCTTTCTGGGTCAATTGCCTATTTGCCTCTCTCTCTCTCTCTCTCTCGCACAAACTCAGACTCTCTTTTTGTGTACAGGATCCTCTTGATTTTGTCTTTTTCTTTACGGCCGCCTTGTATTTTGGATGGTGAAATTTCATGAGAACAAAGCCGGCACTGACTTTTCGTCACTGACTTTTCGGGGACGAAAAGCCAAGCGAAGATGAAAGATGGAGTCTTTTTTTAAACAATTATAAGTAGTGTCAAAATAGGAGGGGGTCCTAAAATTTATAAATTTGAAGGCCTCATAAGAAAAGAAAAGAGAGGGTCTCTCGAGATTTAGCTCGGGGTCGATTTTGCATAAGAAAAGAAAAGAGAGGGTTATGATTTCTAGCCAAATGAACTATTTTGGTAATAAAAGCCAAAAAAAAAGAAATTTTTGAGTGACTCTTCCCCTTTCTCACTCAGTCTCACAAGAAAATATGAAATTGTTGTGTGAGTATCATTTGTGATTCCCTTTCTTATCTCATCATTTCTAGAGGTTGTTAGGGCTTGAAGCATAACATTCCAAGGATTCAAACTAACTGAAGAATTTCACTATTGGGGTTTGAAGCATAACATTCCAAGTGATTCCTTTTCTTATCTCACCCTTGAGGCTGTAAGGGTTTGAAGCATAACATTCCAAGGATTCAAACTAACTGAAGAATTTGATGTTTATTGATTGGTTACATAAATAGGCACTCTCTCTCTCTCTCTCTCTCTCTAGGCTTTTAGTGTGTTGTTTTTTTCCCCGTATTTTGTCTCTAGTTTGGAAGAAATGGTTGTTTGTGTTCCCTTTTGATGGATTGTAAGGCCTTGTTTCACTGTGGCATACATCCAATCCAAGACATATACTTATGTGGAAGGAAAGTACTGATTTTGAGGGTTCAGAATATTCTGTTGAGGATTGTAAAATAGGCTTCCAAGTTGTAAACTCTGCTCAATTTGCTTCAACTTGTATCCAATTTTTTTGCTCATACTAATACGCTAGGACTATCCGACTTCATCTGTTTTTTCTTCCAATTTACAGATGGTTAAGCTCTGAAGGAAACTAGTAGACTAATGGCCAGAACTCAAAAACCTGAAGTAGGAGGCTTACTTAGATTGCCTACTCCCCCATCTGTAACTGTCAACATAGCTATCAAAGGAAATAGCAAAAGCAAATATGTAGTCGATTGGGCGTTGGACAAGTTCATCCCAGAGGGCATGTTTTTGTTCAAGTTGATATTTGTTCGCCCTACGATAATCGCAGTTCCAACACCTGGTAATTTACGCCTCTTCCAATCTTCCTCTCGAGGTTTATTTGTGTCGTAAAACAAATTCTCATTTCTCGATATCTAATTTTGAGTATGATCAGAAGAAAACGATTACTATGTTGCTAGTATTGGCCCTCTCTTGTTTGGTGCCTTCACACTCGTAAACCTTTAGATTCTAGCCCAAAGTTATTTTGCTGCTTTGATATTCTGATATGTTCCATAGTTTTTTATACTTAGGAAAAAATTTATTGGGCTATTTTTCAGTTTCACTTTTCCGATACCCAGGAATATCTTTCTCCTTTCTCAATGTGACTTGTGTTTGTTGTCCCCTTTTCCACAGTTGGATCATTACGCCTTTCAGAAGTGCGAGAAGACCTAGTAACCGCTTATAGGAAAGAAATAGAATGGCAAACAAATCAAAAGCTTCTACCTTACAAAAAGATGTGTATTCGAAGAAAGGTTACTAGCTGTTCCTGCTTGAGCTTTTTACTCGGAGGAAGAATTGAATGGTTTAAGGGGCTAACTGTTAGGGACTCAAATGCAGGTAGACGCAGAAATTGTACAAATCGAATTAGATGATGTCGTAGAGGCCATATCAAGGGAAGTTGATGAGTCCTCTGTTAACAAGCTTGTTATAGGGGCTTCATCCCGTGGCATGTTTTCAAGGTACGAACATTGTAATTTTCTGGTAACCAGAAAAGGGTAAAAGAAGAACAAGAACTAGTGCTTCTATCATTGATGAGATACTATTTTATTACATGTGGTCTTTTTGTAAACTTGCCACATTCGATTTCAATTAAACGGGACATAGAGATTGATTCAGTTACCGAAAAGAAAAAAGAACATGTAGAGATTGACATTTATTTTCCAAGCCTAACAAAGTAATGTTTGTTGCAAACATAGACGCCGAAATGTGTCCTCGGAAATTGCAGAATCCATTCCAAAGTTTTGTACAGTCTATGCTGTTGCAAAGGGGAAGTTGTCAGCTTTGCGCCCCTCTGTTTCAGAAACACATGGAACCATTAAAGAAGACAATAGCGAAACAAGTAGCTCTACCAATGATTCGTCCATTCAAAATACCAGCTCACATCCAGGTACATCAGTAGATGATTTTGGCGATCATACTGTCATACAAATTTTTTTTGGAAGACACTGTCATCCAAATTGTGCTACTGTAAATATAGAATTTGAAATCTTTTGATCACAAACTTATAAAGTTAATACTTTTCTACATTTTGTGTCTCGACATCATGTATTGAGTTTTTTGTCCAAATCTTTGTCTGTGACCATGTTATATAGTCTAAATGTTTTGTTATCAAAGGAGTGTCTTTTTTCAAAAGAGAAAAGGTTTTGTTTTGATTCCAAATGATAGGAAAGCAACGCACTGCATCATTGGATGGCCATACTCGGTGTTATCCAACAATTAGTTAATAATCTAATTTTCCTTCTTGTTTCGCAGAATGGACCGAATCAACCATGGTTGCCTCATACACTCATTTCCGCTCTCCTTCACTTCCATTGCAGCGGTTTTACGCTCTTTCGAATGTAAATCAGACCCTTCTGCATAAGAAAACAAACTCAACTGAAACCATTGACCCGGATATTGATGGCGATGATGTTGTGAGCTCTTGTCCTGGAAACTCAGATATTGGTCATCCGAGTGGTGCATTGTCTAGTTGCCCAAATTTGGAAACAGACACCCATTCGTGGATATCTCATCAAGCTTCCATATCAGATGGTCTTCCAGAGTTTTCGTCTGAAAGCCAGGTAACTTTTTTCATTCTGCTGTGATTTTGTTTCTCGTGCATATCATTTTACTTAATACTGAGATTCCAACAAGGAAAATGCTAACCTCATCGGCTCATCCCTAAGGGCGGTGGATAATGTGTAAAAGGTGCATCAATATCCGAGAAAAGTGTATTGATATCTGGGAAAGTGTATTAATATCCGCAAGATATGTATTGAAATCCAGTATTGTTTGGCATTATTTGCATATTATCCGTCGCCTACTAGGCGGAGGTTAGCAAGACCCTTCCAACAATAGAGCTGCCTTCTCTGCACCAAAGTAGTCTTTATATTTTATCAACTTATATCCTTAACACTACTAATTTTGTCATGTTGATTTGCAAACTTTGGTATCTGTATGTGAGGGTGATGCATAGACAAATCAATGGAGTTAAATGATTTTTTTTTTTCACTTTTGTGCAGATGAATGTTGATTTTGAGCTAGAAAAACTGAGAATTGAACTCAGACATATTCGGGGAATGTATGCAATGGCTCAAAGTGAGGCAATTGATGCTTCTAGGAAGGTACCATTTTTTCCCACTCTCTAATAATGCATGGAACTTAAGGGTTTCTTCTTACTCGATGTAAATGTGATCACATTCCTATTTATATTGTTTACCTTTCCTTGCCTCTTTGAAAAAAAAAAATTCAAATTGTTGAATGTTTCGAAGTTCGGATTTGGTGCTTACATTAGTATCTGACTCTGTCCATTACTCTGGCTTCTCACTTCATCATAGCAGTAAAGCTCTACTATGATGTAAGCTCAAAATTCTCTCAGCCTTGATCAATTTGGACTTTGAAATTAGCAAATTGTCTCAATATTTGTGCACAACTAAGACATGATCTGCATAAGTTCTGAGATTTAGACCAATAATGGTTAGGTAGGTAGCTCCGTAGCTGTGCAACACTACTCAAACCGGTAACCTGAGTATCTACATGATACAGTTTTTTTGATGCACCAAAGCTCAATATACCTGGTATATCAACTGCCACAGCCCACGAATGACCCATTTCTTTGTTTGTTACCTAAAAGATTCCTTGCATTTTGTGGCAATGGCTAGTTGATGACTGACGTCCTAGCTTTCTATTAAGGTGAATGATCTTCAAAAGCGCCTAATGGAAGACGGTGTTAAGCTTGAGGAGATAAATGTTAAGGAGGTGGAAGCGAAAGAATTGGCAATACAAGAGAGAGTGAAATATGAAGCTGCGAAAAGAGAGGCCGAGTATGTGAAGGAATGTGCTGAGAGAGAAGCTGCAGAAAAGAACGAAGCGGAGAATAAAGCCCTCCAAGAGGCCAAAGAGAAAGAAAAACTAGAGAATGTGCTGGTGGGGCCTCTGCAGCAGTACCAGAAGTTTAAATGGGAAGACATTGTGTCAGCTACCTCATCCTTCTCTGACAATCTTAAAATTGGATGGGGGGCATATGGAACTGTGTATAAGTGCAGTTTGCATCACACAACTGCAGCTGTGAAGGTCCTCCATTCTAAAGAGGCTCACAAAAACAAGCAATTTCAGCAGGAGGTAAGAAAATCCTTCAAAAGAGAAGAGACTTGATCTCATTCCATTTTTGTTTATATTTTCTTTTTTTTTTTTGGTCAATTGGAAATTTGTTTATATTTATGTATGTATGTACTATGTACATAGATTAGTGTGTTCATCACATTCTTCTTTGCAACTTTAAATTATCATATGCATTGGATATTCCAGGAGGCCATCATCTGAAGTCCAGCAGTTCAACTAATGGCAAGATTCTGATCTAAATTAAGCTTAATAATTAGTGCCTTTAAGATTATTTCTCAATGTCAAAGACTTTTTGAGTCACTGCAGGTATCTCTAGTGCACTCTCATTTCTCTTTTGAGCAGACATGCACATCTATTTAACATGGATAACTGACACTGTTTGGACACACACACACACACAAATATGCAACTACTGTTTTGAGTAAGCCAGAAAAATCAGACTGAATGTCACTGTTATATGGTCCTCAAAAGCCAAATATTGAGGTGAGTTTAGTAGATTACCCTCGATTACATACCTCACATTACTTTCGTACGTAGCCAAGGTGGGACTCTACTTGCACTCTCCCTCATTCCCAACTTGCTCCATGTGCAAGCCAGGGACACGCACCCTTACCATCTCTGGTACTTCTGTTTGATATCATGTTATATGGTCTTGGGTAATACTGAACTACTTGTCAATACTTCAAACCTAGGCAATCTGGGGCTTTGGCTCGCAGTCATTGCTACTCAAAATGTAAGTACTGATTTTGGTTGTTTATTGGCTTTCAGCTTGAAGTCTTGAGCACAATTCGCCATCCACATTTGCTAATTCTTCTTGGTGCGTGTCCTGATCACGGTTGCCTAGTTTACGAGTACATGGAGAACGGTAGTCTGGAGGACAGGTTGTTCAGAAAAAACAACACCCCTCCAATTCCATGGTTCCAGAGGTACAGAATCGCTTGGGAAATAGCCTCTGCCCTAGTCTTCCTCCACAGCACAAGCCCACAACCCATAATCCACCGCGATCTCAAACCTGCAAACATTTTGCTCGATCACAACTTTGTGAGCAAGATTGGCGATGTTGGGCTTTCAAAAATGCTCGATTCCGACTCTTGTTCAGCTATATTATCCACCATGTGCAACGAGACAGGGCCCGTGGGGACACTTTGTTATATAGATCCGGAGTACCAGAGGACAGGATTGATTTCTGCAAAATCCGACGTTTATGCGTTTGGAATGGTGATTCTGCAGTTGGTGACTGGAAAATCGGCAAGAGCGTTAACCCATGTGGTGGAAACGGCAGTTGATGAGGGGGATTTGGCAGATGTGTTGGATCCTGAGGCTGGAAACTGGCCATATGAAGAGACAAAGGAATTAGCTCTGTTGGGATTGCAATGTGCTGAGCTTCGGCGCAAAGATAGGCCTAGTTTGAGAGACCAAGTACTTCCTGCATTGGAGAGATTGAAAGAGTTTGCAGATAGGACTAGACATGTTGAAATCAGTGCTCCACAGGCTCCTCCTAACCACTTCATTTGCCCAATCCTTCAGGTATAGTTGTGTCACATTTCACTGAATGTTTGGTGAAATTCTACTTGTTTCTAAACGGAAAGCAGATTTTGTCAATTTGCAAATGTTGCCATAGAATATTGCACCACTCTCATTTTTCTGTAGCTAACTTGTCCATGATGAAGAGAATGGTTTATTCTATCCCACTCGTTTTAATCACTATTGGGAAGTCTGGGATACGTGATAGACTGATAGTCATAGAACAAAATAACGGATACCCACTAGGCAAAAAAAACTGCTTTTTTTGCGGGCTTGTCTGTTGTTTCTTAGCTGTCTTTTGATAATGTAAGGGGGGGTTTCTCCTGTTTGTCGATTTCTTGCTCCTCTCTAGTATTGCAAATTAAGGCTCCGTTTGTTTGACCGTAAAATATTTTCCCGTGAAATGTTTTATCGATTTTTCAATGTTTGGTTATGCAAAATAGGAGTGAAATGTTCTACTTGTAAAATCTTTTCCTGAAATGGAGGTAAAATGACTTTTGGGCAGAACCTCTAATTGGATCCCAATCCCTATCGCAAGTTGGTGCTAATCTCTTGGACAACAACGAGGCTGAACGAGCCTCTTCTCTCTCTCTCTCACACACACACACATAACCCCCCCCCCCCCCCCCCCCCCCCCCCGCCCCCGTTCAATTTCTTCACCTGAAATAAAAATTTTTGCTTTCGAGAAATATATTCCACTACCAACCAAACATCCAAAAACAGAAACGAAAACTGACATTTTGACAAAATTATCTTACATCAAAACTTTCCTGCATGAGATATTTTACGTTGAAACAAACGGAGCCTTAGAACCTGTCATTCAACAACTTGATTATTGACTCCCTTTTCAGTTCAGCATCCAACAGAGCCACTTTTGAACTTTTGCCGGTATGGAACTTCTGTATATATGGTTATGAATTCATATGTGCCTGTAGTCTGTAGAACCAATGGGTTCCAATTGGATACCAACAAATGGGGGCAAAAAAGGGAAATCAAACATGGCCATGTTGAATGGTTGGATTGGAAATGGGGTGGAGGAGGATACGTTCAGGAACTGGGCCACAATCTCAAGCTTTTAATCACATTCTTCTTGTGCAAATCAAACATGATATTTACTGTTCAATTATGTAATCCTTTTCTTAGTAGATGAAAAGATGAACTACGAAGCTTATGCTTACAACATCGATTTCTTGACTTGTACAATTGTGATTTTAAAGATTTGTGGGAACTACAAGTTTTCATCTGATAATGGGAATGGATCTGTTTCGTCTTTCAGGATGTAATGGAAGACCCTTGCGTCGCTGCTGATGGGTATACGTACGATCGCAAAGCTATAGAGATATGGCTCGAGGAGAATGATAATTCTCCAATGACGAATTTGCCGTTGCCGAATAAGATTTTGATACCAAATTATACACTTCTTTCTGCCATTATGGGGTGGAAATCAGGAAAACAATGAAATGATATCCTTTTTGTTGTTATAGAGCGTTGGTACTTGGTAGCTGCTGCTTTTTTTTGGGGGGGGGGGGTACTTGGACTTGGTAGCTGCTTCTTCATTTGTGAGAATCCTTTGAAGAAATTGTCTGCCCAGCATTTTACATGCTAAGCTCCATTGTATCCAATTTGGCTTCTGCTTTAAACATGAATATTGATATTGTCAACATAAACTTGCTTTAAACATGAATGGCGGTTTCTCGCGGTCACAAGTGGGGTCCAGCCACTCGCAGTTCGCAGCGGCGTGGGCTACCTGTTGTTCATTCAGCTTTGCGGTTTGGGTCCTGGCGTTGTTCTTCGTTGGTTTGCCTGCAGGTTCTGTGGCGGTTGGCGCGTGCGGTGGCGGCGGTTTGATGGGTTCTAGGGTTAGGTTCGAGGCTCTTGGGTTGGGCTTGGCTCATCCTATGTACAGGTTTTTTTTGGTGTTTAGCGCTTGGCCCGTGGGTGTTTTTTGGGCTTTGTCCCATTAGGAGTTTTTTTTTTATTATATATTTTCATCCAACCTTTGGTTGGATTTCCCTCCCCTCCCTCCAACTTGAACCATTTGTCAAGTTTTCCTCAATAAATTTGTTGCCGATAGAAAAACATAAACTTGTATATTGTAAACTTGTGATGGATCAACCATGTTTGTGTAATACTACATGCGTTGCATTTTCATGTCAAAATTGCCACCTTCCTATCACATATCCCCCAGATTAACACGAAATATGTTACATTTACTTTTAGAAAAAATGAATTACATTGCGTTTTTTTATAACCGTGTCTCTGGATTAGTTTACATGCATTTTAACTGACCATGAATTTTAAAGTTAACGAGTGGACAAACCTCCATTTTGTCTAAAGAACTTTTCACAAACAATGAAAATTGAACTTATGAAATTTGGAGAATTAACCATTTATTTGTTGTCATGCTCTCACTTGACTAACTCCTACTAACATTTTGTGGTTGAATTATATTGCAGGTTAAGGAGAATTTAGGAAGCTTCATATATGGTGCTACAACAACATTAGATGCTTTGCAAGCAAAATAAGCACAGAAAAAATATTTTCCATTTAGTGGAATTTCGAATCATGACTTGATGGGAGATTTAATAGTAAGGTCAGAGGTATTCATGTGTGATTTTGGTGAAAGTTCAGGGGTCTACATGCAATTTTCCCAGAGAAAAGGTTATGACCAAAAAACATGCAATTTTGTTTACCCTCCTTAAAAGATAATGAATATTATCATCCATCTTATTGGTTGAAATGGTGTAGATCTCACCCCTGCAACACACTTTTTGATAAGCATGACATTGGTAAGATCCACACCATTTCAACCTGTAGAAAATAGGGTAATGTTCACCCTCTTAAGTGGAAGGTGAACGAAACTCGACTCAAAAAACAGTTATGATGTCCAGGCCCCAATAGCTACACTATCTTATCTTACAACACAAGAGCTCTCTCTTCTTGTTCATCAGGCCCAGATCCGGCCCAGATCTTCTAATAAAATTAAATTGTTTTTTTCTCTTTCTCAAATCTTGAAGGGTGGATCTAATTCCATTCATGAAAATGGGGTAACTGCCCTAAATCTCAAGCCGTTTGATAACCCTCCAAGGAGTTGGGATTGGATTGGTAGAGTGGAGGTATTATCAATACCTTGTTTGGTTTCCCAAAAATGGTCCGAACTATCAATCCGTTGGGATTGCTAAGACCCCAATTTGGGGGTATTGCTAATACATCTTGGAGATAGTATTAGTAATCCCATCCCATCCTTCCCTCATTATTAATCACTTCTGATTACCAATCTCTTCTATCAATCCAATCCCATCATCTAATCATATCTCAAACAAACATAATATTAATAATCTCGTCATCGAATCTCATCCCAAACAAACATACTCATTATCAATTCTTTCTCATTATCAATCATAATCCTAATCCCATCTCCTTATGAATCTCATCCATCTATCACTGTTATCAAACAAGGCCTTAGCTAATTATTACTACTTCCTCAGTTCTCATTAGTTGGTTCCTCGTTCTATTGGTTATATTTTTCAATTGCTATTACATTGTTTATGCAATATGAACCTTATTTGATAGCTCTTAATTAGTTCTATAACAAAAACATTTAAAGTCAAATAAAATATTATAAATCTATGTGATATAAGCAGCTGAAAAATGATACGAACTTCCAAGAAGGACCAAGGGAGTAATAACAATGGTAGACGGAAAGATTACATTTACCAGATAATTACATAAATTTGAAAGAGATCCAAGGAACCAAGACCTTTCTTCTTTAAGCCGTATTTTTCCGAATTAAGTATTACTAACAATGGTAGACAGAAAAAAAATTAACGAACTTTCGAAAAGGAACAAGGGTGTAATAAAGATGGAAAAATTACATTTACCAGATAACTACATAAATTTGAAAGAGATCCAAGGAACAAAGAGCTTTCTTCTTTAAACCGTATTTTTCCATATTATTGGTAGGGAAATATCCTCTCTAGATCCAAGCAACCCTATTACGATATTTGTGGGCATTTTGGGGAGGAATTTTTCAGTGCCGAGCGGGTATTGCCCACGTGGCACCCGCTCGGCGAATCCGAGCCGTCTGATACACTTTTGGACGGCTCGGATTAAAAGCCTCTCTCTCCTCTCCCCCAAACACTTTCTCTCTCCTTTTCTCTCTCCAAATCTAAGCCGTTAAAAAATAAAATGGACGGCTCGGATGGCCGAGCGGGCACCACGTGGTACCCGCTCAGCACTGAAATTTTTTCCCATTTTGGGGGTCTAATTTGATGATCAAAACTGTTTATTTTTTAGATCTCTTTTTGAGTACATCAACCATGGTGAAAATCATCTTGATCGGTTATCATCGATATAATTTTAGAACACATTTATCTTAAACAAAAAGATTGACATTATATGAAAATTTATTTGTTTCAAGATAAATGTGTTTGCGATTTGGTGCTACTAGATATTTGATCAATACGAATTTTGGTGCTGATCGATATCTAATAAATACGTATTGGTTTTTGACGCTATTATTGTTTATTGAGGAGTTCTAAAATGATGTCATTTCCGAACGTTAAAAGTGAGCCAAGAAAAAGACCCACAAAAAATCCTAACAGGACCGTGGGATGGGATTCCTTTCCTTTCCATTAGCTCTCCACCACGTGGTGTTCCACTTATTCAAAAAGTACTTTTTTTTCAAATTAAAGTAATTTCAAACTTAAATATAATGAAAATGAAAAATAATTTTTTAATTTTTTTTGCACCGTTTAAAAGATCTCGATGAGATCTATCAAACAAGATTCATATTGATAAAAAAAAATATTTACGTAAACACATAATTTTTTAACTTGAAAAACCTTCTTTTTTTTTAAGTACTTTTTACTATTCATTTGGAAAAAGTCCTACAATACCACATAGATAGTGCATTCTTACATAAAGACCACCACCAAACACTTGCCCATCCCAGCTACAGAACTAAAGATGAGGGAAAAATTTTCAGTGCCGAGCGGGTACCACGTCCGCTCGTGCATCCGAGCCATCCATTTCGTGTTTGGACGGTTCAAATTTTGAGAGAGAAAAAGGAGAGAGAAAGTGTTGGGATGAGAGGAGAGAGAGGGTTTCAATCCGAGCCGTCCAAAAGTGAATCGGACGACTGAGGTGCACCGAGTGGGTGTCACGTCGGCAATACCCGCTCGGCACTGAAAAACTTCTCAAAGATGAGAGAGAGATGTGGGAAAAGTGCTTGCAATATAGTACTTCGTTATCGTATCTACACAGTTGGATTTAGAATAAAAAAGACTACAAACTTGGAATTCAACAAAAAAGACAAAACTAAGAAGTTGCTTTGGGAAAACAAGAAAGAACCCAGCAGACCATCAAAAGGACAAATTGTTTTCTCATGTCTCCAAGGGAAGAAGGCTAAAAAATGGACAAAACACAAAGCAACTGACCATCATACCATACTCTTGGAGAATTTTGGTAGTCTTTGGCTTACCTGAGTAGCATTCTTGGTTGTTGGAAATGAAAACCAACAGCAAAATTAAGATTGTGTTCCTAGGAATTTATCAAGAAGTAGGAAAAACTTGGCTGTTTAACTTCATTACTTTGTCCGACATTTTTGTTCATTGCGAAAATCCCCCAACGAATCATGATCCAAACATAGCATAAGAGGCTCTTTTAGCTTCTTTCTCAGAATTGATGACCCCAATGGTATGAAGTTGAATAAAGTGAGGGGAAATAAACAAAGACATCTTGAATTCGAAACTTTAAACTTAGAAAGCTAGAGAGATTTGGCAAGACATCCTCTTGACTATGAAACTAGGCAACCTCGTGGGGCTAGGCCGCAATAGAGAAATCTCTTGTGAATCCCCTAGTCTTGGCGTGGGCCTGCCTTTGACGGACCGGGATAGGAAAATAGTCGAGGTGCACGTAAGCTGGCAAGGATGCCCCTGACCGTCAAACAAAAATGAAAAAACAATTCCAAAGATGGGAACCAAACAGTCAAACTTCTTTCATGCTTCAACTAACAATTCCAAAGATCAAATTCCTGACACAACTCTTGCTGTTTGTATGGCCTTCTTCCTCTCTCACAGCATTATGGAAGTAGGAACCCAACTAATCAACAATCCTGTTACACTTCTTGTTTAATTAGCTTGTTGAAAACTCTTCAATCAATTCTGCCCCAAGGGACCACAACATAACAGACTTCTGCTTGGTGCCCAGGACAGTATATCCACACCCAGAATTGGATGGTTAAAATGTTGAACTCTTGCTTGATTTCTTCATCAAACCACATCATTGTTTTGGCACAACTACTGCATTCAGCTTCACATCAATTGCCTCAAATGACTTTCATCTGCATACCGTGTCTATTTTCTGAAAAACCCAGTTCCCTACTTTCCAATTTCTTCAAGCTTCCCAAGCACTTGCTTTATGTGGGGCCTAAGAGAAGGCGAAGGCGAGCAACAAGCCATTGCAAGCTGGAAGAAATTGAGGATCTGTTCTTCAATAATTGGGATTTGATCAATGCCTTGCCCTAGAAGAATGTCCGGATGGTATAAATCCGTAATCCGATGCTCAAGAATAGCACTTCTCATCGCGTTTGGCAAATAAAAATCCTCATCAGGGGTTGGATTCTCATTTATCGGTTCCTTTCCCGTAAGTAGTTCTAGTAAGATCACCCCAAGGCTGTAAATATCGGTCTCTTCACTTGCGTCCCTCATTTTGATTAACTCAGGGGCTTTATATCCCTGACTTGCAGATACTTCAAGCATTTCTTGCCCTGATGTGGGATTCAAGAGGAGATGTATGCCAAAATCTGAAATATACGGATGGTAATTCCGATCCAAGAAGATGTTTTTCGACTTGAGGTTTCCGTGGATTATGGGCTTTTGCAATCCAGTGTGAAGATGATCCAACCCTTGGGCAATACCGATCGATATCTTACTTATGATGTCCCACCTGTGAGAATCACCATTTTCATCTGCCAATTGAAAACATTGTTGTTCAACTTAATGTGTTGCAATACTCAAAATTGGGGATAAATTGACAAGTACTTAAAAGTTAAAACAGATGGACCAAACAAAGTGCAACACATCGACATGAACTACCACTAACTAGGTAAAGGAAAGGGAAATGAGTTCTGCGCTCTATATTCATATAAATGCACCTCAAAATTTATCATTCGGTATGCTTTGAAAATTGTGTTGCAATACTTCAAAAGTGGGGATAGATAGACAAGTACTTGAAACAAATTTACGAGAGAAAGCGTAACACGTTGACATGAACTACCACAAATTAGGTAAAAGGAAAGGGAAATGATTTTCGTGCTCTATATTTACTTAAATGCACCCTTAAATTTATCTTTTGGTATAACTTCGAAAATTGTGTTGTGAAATAAAAAATAAATTTTGGGGAGCATTTATTTATTAAAAAAAAAAAGTGGATCCCTAAAGAAAAGTGAAGAATTAAAGGGAACAATATTAGAAGTAGTTGCAATACACGTTGTACAGCAAATACATTATCTCACCTACAAAAGGGTGGAATTATTGTGCAGAGAAAGACAAAGTTCATTTAAAAACTCCAGCTAAGTGCTCACCAGGAATCCCCATTTTCCCATTAGCCCATAGGCTTAACTCCAGCTTAATTCAATTAATAAAGAGCAAAAAGTCTTAGCAAGTTAAATAATTCGCCAAAGCAATATCCAACTTTACTGCCATTGAGCAACTTGATTAGCTGTTTCAGGATTGATCTAAAATAAGAGATCCAACAAATAATTACAAACATGTCAACCCCCAGGGTTTTGGTTAAGAGGGCATGAGAAAGCGAATAAGTACTTGTCTTACATGAGGTCGCATATTCGAATCCAACGGCCGTTAACTTTAGGCCTTGGAACTAGTCGAGGTGCGCGAAAACTGGCCCTGACATCCGGTGATAAAATAAAAAACTTATCATGTCACTGAAAGTTCATTCCAGACCAACTAACCAAACAAGAAACTTGAGAGAGAGAGAGAGAGAGAGAGAGAGAGAGAGAGAGAGTGTGTCCAGCAGAGTAAGACCAAGAGAGAGAGTCCAGCAGAGTAAAACCAAGATAAGAATGGATGAAGAATACACAACCTCAAAACAGGAAAGAAGATCCACCAAAGAAAGTGGGGCAAAGGGTAGCAATGAATATTTTTACAGCCAATTCCGGGTAAAATAATTGACAGATCGAGAGCTAAATTCCAAGAACTAGGTTCTTTTTTGTTCTTTTGAAAAGGAAGTCACTCAAGAACTAGGTAGAGGACCACAGAGACAAAGCAGACAAACAACGCGTGCTTTTAAACTGAGAACTCATATGAGGAAATTGATAGGGCTAATTTCTTCTCCACTTTTTCAACATCGCTGCAAAATTACTGGTACTTCAGCCACATATTGATGAAATCAAACTGTGAAAAATAGATAAAAACCCATAGAAAGAAATTGATTGCTTTGGCTATGTAATCCACATGACCACAATCATGGCTATTTCACCCAATATGATATGGGAAAAAAAAAATAAAAAATCACAAGATCAAACTGAAAGAGCAAACGGGTTGTCGCAGTAGTTAATCGACTTGCTTCGTGGGATTTACCACCCTGAAGGGTCGATTTCTCTCAAGAGCGAATGCAAAAGCATGGAAAGGACTATGGAAAAGTGTACCGACTCGCACCACCTGCTAACTCTTAGGCTTATCACGTGACTCAAAAAGTTAACTTTGAGTTATACAGTCACTACTGCTCACGATTCATTATATATTGTTCCTTCTCAATTTTTCCCATCGATGTGGTACAACATGGGGTCTCAAAGAAAGGCCGCAGAGATTAGTTTGGTTCATCGGAACACTCTTCATTACCAAAGAAAAAACTGGAAGAGCATTATTACCTCTAATGAATTGGGCCAAATTGCCACGGCCAAAGAAGGGATGAACAAGAAGCTTCTCACCCCTAGGCCCTCCATAAAACGCCATTAAAGGCACCAAATTGTCGTGCCTAATAGAACCCAGAACCTGAATTAGGTGCACCACTTCCTTCATCCCCCCAGTACAAGCCGGCCTCAAGAACCTGAGCACCACAACCGAGTTAACCCTTATCAAACTCGCCCTGTACAGCGTTCCATAGCTGGATTTCCCAATCACCTCACCGGGGGCGTCCAGTATGTCGTGTACCGTTAGATCTTCACCGCATTGAAACTTAATTAACTCTTCGTTCTCCGCATCACCTACATGTCTGGACTCAAACCCAGCTTCCATTTGAGCTGGTTCATTTTTTGTGGGTCTCTTTCGGCGCAAGAAGATGATGAAGAAGAGGATGAGTAGTAAGAGAGAGAAAGTGGCTGGGACTATTATTAGTATGAGCTTGTGTTGGGTTTCCATTTCGTGGGAGAAATTGTCTGTGGGTTCGGTTGATGAAGGAAAGTTGTGGGTATTTCTTGTAGGAGTCTGTGGAGGGAGAATTTTAGAAAGATTTTGTTTTGAAATGGAGTAAGAGCTCAAGATCTGGGTTGAATGTGGGGGATGCAAGTCAGAATGGGAACAAAATTGAGAGTGGAAAGTGGTGAGGAGTCGATATCAGTGTCACGGAGTTGAGAAACAGAGGAAATTAAAAAGCCTCTGAGGTATGGGAGAAGGTCTGTAGATTTCTGGGCATGGCATTTTGGAGTTGAGCAGCAGAAGAGAGAGAGAGAGAGAGAGCGCGTGCTGGCGAGTGAAAATTTACTAATGGAACCATGTGATGTTATCTCCGACCATTGCGGTTGGGATTTTTTTTTTTGTTCGGACCAACTTACATACAATTTGACTAATTCCCTCCTGGATAAGTTAATTCGTTCCCTCCTTGATAAGTTAATTCGTCCACGCCGGGTAAGGGAGATTCACAAGAATTTTTTTCCTTACGGCCTAACACCAATAATCTATTTCTGATAAATTCTGTGAGCAACAAATCTGCAAATCATTTGGACTAAGAGCATCTCCAATCCATACTCCATTTCTTCATTTTGGAGGAAAAACATTCTTCAACTCATCCTCTAAAACTCTCCTCCATTTGGGAGGATGAAGGAAAAAATAGAGGATCTCCTCCAAATATGTGTTGGAATTGAGAAATAGAGTGTTGAGTTGGAGTTAAGATAAATAGTACAACCCTCTAAATCCACTTTTCAAATAAAATAAATTAATTTGATCCTCTCAAATAGAGATTTGGAGGGTGTTGGATTGGAGATGCTCTAATCTTGGGTCTATCAAAATTTAGTGAGTTTCAATTTTCTACTAATTTTTTTGTCTTTGCCTATTGACAATAGACAAGTTATTTACATTAAATGGTATTTTAGTTGACGTATATGAGTATAATAACTTGTCTAAAAATTCATGAAGTTACGAGTTTTATTCAAATGTCAATTAAGTCAATAGAAAAAACTCACCCTTCGTAACTTTTAGTTTTAGGGGCCGTTCCACGTTCTTTCTAAATCTTCTTTTTCAAAAAGAAGGTAATTTTAACAAATAATTTTTCTACTAATATAGATCTTGTTTGATAGATCTCATTGAGATCTTTTAAACGGTGCAAAAAAAAATCGAAAAATTAATTTTCATTTACGTTATATTTGAGCATGAAATTACCTTCTTTATGAAAAAAAAAAAAAAAAGGTTTAGTAAGAAAGCGAAACGGTGCCTTGCCAGTTTATTTTTCATATAATTTCCAAACGTAAAAGGATACTATTAAGGCTGCTGATTTTGCCACTTTCTTTTTTGTTTACGCCACTCCCCTGCAAGTGTATTTTTGTACCCAGAAATACACTTGCAGGGGAGTGGCGTTAACAAAAAAAGGAATGACAAAATCATTTCCCTACTATTAATTAGCCAGTATTTTATTTATATTACTTTAGCTAGAAAGTTTTGTCAATTCTCTCAATAATACTAGCTATTTAATATTTCATCTTGTAAAATATCATAAATTTCTTTTTTCTTCTTTTACTCCTCCGTGTTCAATATAATTCATTTTCAAAGGAAAAAAAATTGTAAAATACACTATACCCCATTAACAGTACCTCAACAAATTTAGCTAGGCATTGAAGGTGAAGACATTTTTAGCTAGTTTGTATTGAAGGTGTTGGAGGGTTAGTTTTATTTTTATTTTGGCAATCTAACATAAGTTAGCATGTATATTTATCTAGCCTCATGTACATGCTATTTACCATAGGTCCATAGCCGAAAAATCTCAATTGTTGTCTCCATTCTTGGGGGGAGGGGGTTTCCTATAGTGCAGAGCCCTGTACAAGAACCCCGTGTGTCGCATTCTCGGACCCACCCCTCGCTGCCACACCACGAAAATCTTAAATTCCCAAGGAGTGTGTACTTGCAAAGTTTGGCATAAAAATTGACTGCAAATAGCAGCTCCCGAAAATTGCCATTAAACATTATGGCAATGACAATTTTAGCCCCAAATGTGCTTGCCACAAATAGCATTTCCGTGCCGTGTCCGTCTAAAACCGTGTCTGTATCGTGTTGTGCCATATTTAAACATGTCGTGCCAACCCGGCTTGTTTGACACCTCTACCGAAATCATTGGACATTATGACAATGACAATTTTAGCCCCAAATGTGCTTGACCGAGAAAGTGATGGTTTGGTGCGTGATTAAGGGATTAGGTATCCGGGTGTAATCAGCTGTAAACATGTCGGTTGGAATCGTGACAGATGATTTACAATGAAGGGCCCACAAGTGAGAAGGTCTCACACACATGAACCGTCCGATCTGAGTTTTAAGAGATTGGTAGTTTGAGTCTGTTACCAATGGACGGTTACGATTCGTGAGTTGTTAGTCGACCCGACCGAGAATTTTTTCAGTGCCGGGTGGGTATTAGGTGGTGCCCGCTCGGTGCATACGGACCGTCCATTTCGGTTTCAAACGACTCGGATTTGGAGAGAGAAAAAGGAGAGAGAGTGGTGGGATGAGAGGAGAGAGAGAGTTTCAATCTGAGTCGTCCAACACACTTTTGGACGGTCTGGATGAGCTGCTCGAACACCACATGGGCACGGACACGTGGTATCCACCCGTACCCGAAAATTTATCCGACCCCACAGTAGAGCTGGTTGTCATGTCTTCTTAGTGGAGTATTTTTTTTTCCCAGCATGATCAAATGGGGCGGGCCCTTTCCAACTCGTGGGGATGATGGTATGTGAGAAAAGTGTGGACCGAAAAAAAAAATTTAAAAATTTGTTGGCCATATAATTTATTATTCCCTCGTTTAACAGGGAATGAAAGATTATTCATGTTTGTGTGAAGCTACTCCCGAATCTAATTATAATTATCAACAAATTGGTCTAAAGTCCAAAAGAAGAGGTCACAAAGCAGATTTAGTACAGCTTAAGTTTCAATGATGTGTAAAGTCCATTAATGAAAATATTTTAGAGTTTAAGGTCCTTGAAAAGACCAAATTGCCTTTAATGAGACAAGGGCCTTGTTTGGATAACACAAAAAATATCTTTTTTCATTTAAATTGACTTTAATGAGACAAGGGCCTTGTTTGGCTAACATAAAAATGTCTTTTTTTAATTTTTTTTTAATTTTGACCGGTGTTACCGGCGTTGACTGGTGTATCTGTTCATTTTTGCTATATCTGTTGATTTTTTTTATTTTTTTATTTTTTTGACCGTTGACCGGCGTTGACTGGCGTTGACCGACGTATCTATTCATTTTTGGTGTATTTGTTAATTTTTTTTATTTTTTTGATCATTGACCGGTGTTGACGTCGACCGGTGTATCTGTTCATTTTTGGTGTATCTGTTTGACTAACAAAAAAGACTTTGTTGTGGTTGTGGCTGTGGAGTGGTGGTGGTGGTGGTGGTGTGGTGGAGGTGATGGCATGGTGGTGGTGGTGGAGTGGTGGTAGTAGTGGAGGTTGTGGTGGCATGGTGGTGGCGTCGTGGTGGTGGTGGTGGAAGTGGTGGTGGATGTAGAGGTGGTGGCATGGTGGTGATGGAGTGGTGGTGTAGGTGGTGGTGGAAGTGGAGGTTGTGGATTTGTTTTGGTATATCTGTTGTTGATATATCTGTATCTGTTTTGTGTTGGTGTATCAGTTTTGTGTTGTGTTGTGTTGGTGTATGTGTTTAGGTATATTTATATCTATTTTTGTGTATCTATTGTTGGTATATTTGTATCTATTTTGGTACATCTGCTGTTGCTATAAGTGTATCTGTTTTGCGTTGGTGTATCTGTTGCGAGTATATCTGTAAGTGTTTTGTGTTGGTGTATATATCTTGGTATATCTGTATCTTTTTTTTGTTGGTGTATCTGTTTAAGTATATCTATATCTATATTGGTGTATTTATTGTTGATATATTTTGGTACATCTGCTATTGATATATCTGTATGAAAAAATTTCATATTAGCACCTGACTTTTCACGCAAATCACACAAACACCTGACCTTATTGAAATATCATATAAACACTTGAAGTATTAAAAACACTCATCAATTAAACTCCTACTGTCAACCTTCGTCCAAAAATAAACAGAAAACTTATTTCTCTCTCCAATTTTGCAAGAGAGAAGCCGGAGCAAACTCCAGTAGATATTGTTGGTATATTTGTATCTGTTTTGGTACATCTGCTGTTGATATATCTGTATCTGTTTTGTGTTGGTGTATCTGTTGTGGCATATCTATTGTATCTGTTTTGGTGTATTTGTATCTGGTATATCTGTATCTGTTTTGTATTGTTGTGGTGGTGGTGGCGGTGGTGATTGTAGAACTGGAGTGGCGGTGGTGGAACTAAGAGGTGGTGGAGTGGTTATGGAAGTGCTAATGGGGGTGGTGGAGGTGGTGGTAGATGTGGTGGAAGTGGAAGTGGAGGTTGTGGTGGCATGGTGGTGGCGTCGTGGTGAAGGTGGTGGCATGGTGGTGATAGAGTGGTGGCATGGTAGTGGTGGAAGTAGAGGTGGTGGTGGCGGCGGCGTCATAGTGGTGGTGGTGGAAGTGGTGGAGGTGGAGGTGGTTGCGTGGTGGTGATGGAATGGTGGTGGAAGTAGAGGTTGTGGTGGCATGGTAGTGATAGTGGTGGTGGTGGAGTGGTGGTAGAGGTAGTGGTGGAAGTGGAGGTTGTGGTGGCATGGTGGTGGTGGAAGTGGTGGTTGAGTGGTGAAGGTGGTGGTGATAGCGTGGTGGTGATGGAGTGGTGGCATGGTGGTGGTGGTGGCGTCGTAGTGGTAATGGTGGAAGTGGTGGAGGTGGTGGCGTGGTGGTGATGGAGTGGTGGTAGAGGTGGTGGTGGAAGTGGAGGTTGTGGTGGCATGGTGGTGGTGGAGGTGGAGGCGGTGGCGTGGTGGTGATGGAAGTGGAGGTTGTGGTGGCATGGTGGCGGTGGTGGTGGCGGCGTCGTGGTGGTGGAGGTGGACATGGTGGCGTGGTGGTGATGGAGTGGTGGTGGAAGTGGAGGTTGTGGTGGCATGGTGGTGGTGGTATAAGTGAAGGTTGAGTGGTGGTGGTGGCGTGTTGGTGATGGAGTGGTGGTGGAAGTGGAGGTTGTGACGGCATGGTGGCGGTGGTGGCGGCGGCGTGGTGGTGGTGGTGATGGAAGTGGTGGTTGAGTGGTGGAGGTGGTGGCGTGGTGGTGATAGAGCGGTGGTAGAGGTGGTGGTGGAAGTGAAGGTTGTGGTAGCATGGTGGTGGTGGTGGTGGAAGTGGTGGTTGAGTGGTGGTGGTGGAGGTGGAGGTGGTGGCGTGTTGGTGATGGAGTAGTAGTGGAGGTGGAGGTTGTGGCGGCATGATGGCGGTGGTGGTGGCGTCGTGGTGGTGGTGGTAGAAGTTGTGGTTGAGTGATGGAGGTAAAAATAAAAAATAAAAAATCAACAGATACACCAAAAATGAACAGATACACCAATCAACGCCGGTCAACGCCAGTCAATGGTCAAAATAAAAAAAAATTAAAAAGTCAACAGATACACAAAAAATGAACAGATACGCCGGTCAACGTCCGGTGACTTCCGAGGGTATTTTTAAGAAACTGATTGCCAATTGTCCTGGAGACTATATGGAAAAATGTAGATGGACTAATTGTGGCATAAACCCCTAGACTATGTCCTCCTACTCAATTTACCCTATAATTATTTGATTCTAGAGTTTAACTTCCAATGACTTATAGAAGAAATCAACTCAACTTGATAGTGACGATTAGATATATCTAAGTTGCGGGTGGTCGAAACTTAACGTTAACAAGAGTTTGCTTTTGATATATATGGGGCCGATTCCGCTCACAAAACATTTGACACAAGTTTTTTGTGGGATCCATTTTAGAGTCTTACGCAAATGATCGGAGCCGTTCAATTCGTTTAAAACATATTTTTAAGGGTTCCCATAAAAAAACAACTCATTTGGATATCGGTAAATGCTTGATCGGTTCATTCAGTTGGTTCATGTCAAATTTGACAGCATAATTTTGAATAAGTTGATCAAGCCCTTACCGATATCCGAATGAGTTGATTTTTTATGGGAAGCTTTAAAAATACGTTTTAAACAAATTAAACGGCTCTAATTATTCACGTGGGGCTCCGATTAGTGTTGTGTCTGTGTGTGTGTTTATATATATACACTCCCTCCGTCCCATTTTGGTTATGAATCTCCAAAAGTATGCAATATGGATCTTGTTTGATAGTTCTCGATTAGATCTATAATACAAAGTTTTCAAAATTATGAAAAACATTATAGATTGAGAGATATAAGCGTTGAAAGAATGGCACGAAAAACGAAAATGAACAACCAAAATGGGACGGAGGGAGTATATCATTTTTATTGGGCCGGATACCAAAAAAAAAACCCATCATCGGGCCGGTTTATACGGGTCTTTGCCTCAACTTTACTCAACTTTGCGTTTGTGGACGACAAGATTGAATCTGCAGGAATTAGTAGGTGATGCAAGTTGGCCCGAACACATTGAGTTAAAAGATATATAGTAATAATCTGGGCTCTCAACCCAACCCAAATTCTATCGGTTATATAATCTGAATTAGTGTGAAAGAATCAATTTTCCTCAGAAGTCACGAGTGATTAGTTAGTGCTCCTAGAGTACTGTCACATGGTGCTCCATCAACCTTCTCCACGTGATGCTCCTAGAAGGTTAATGGAGCACCAGGTGGCAGTGCTCTTGGAGCAAAGAATAATACTTGCAAAAGTCGTATTTTCCTCTCTTTTCCTTTTTGTGTGTTTGAAATAATGGCCTAACTAATAACCTGGTCTTGATGGCCATTTCTTAATTAGGTTATGGATACAAACTCGAACCCCAAATTTCTTCCTTCCTAAAGTAGGCATTGGTCTGCTATGTGTGTGTGTTAAATAAAAACTTAAAAGATTAGTATTTTGAAGGGGGGAAATATGAGCAGAGTGGGTCTCGGATTCATAAAGTAAGGTTGCATAGAATGGCTAAGGAAAAAACCCCAAAAGGATTCCTCCAAAAAAAAACAATAGGATTTGGGTAAGGTGAGACTTGTGGGGGGGGGGGGGGGGGGGGGGGGGGGGGGGGGGGAATTTATACAAGAAAATGAATAATTGGGTAGTTGTGTGTGGGTGGAACTTTGGTAAGAGATATGATTAATATTCAATTAGGGAAAAAAAGTTGGTGGGAGATGGGAAAGCACATGCACTTATTGGAATGGACATCACATCACCAATTTAATTAGGCTCTTCAATGAGATCATTTAACTTATACACATGTAATTAATATTTTTTGTTTTTTCATTAAGCAGCAATGCAAGAATGCCACTTTTTTGATCTAATTCAATTTCGGAGACATCTTGGTATTGGTTGAGGTTCGATTCGTTCGATTAGCCAGAGGTACAATATTTAGTATGCATGTATGATGGCCCGAATACTTGTAACAAGTGAACATGGAATTTATTTAAGGAAAAGCCATGATCATTAATTCCGAGTACTATGGAAAAACAGCAGAAATGTCCGGTTATAAAAATCTCAGAGGTAGTAACAGATGTTAGTAATTGTTATGTTAATTATACTCTGACTCTGCAAATTGACATAAAAATGGAATGGGGAATGGTGCTGTGCAGTGGTGTGCGCAGCACCGTGCTGCACACCTCTGATCCATTGGATCGTGCATTCGACGGCTCGGATCTCATCTCGGCAATGAACGACTCTCGATCGTTGATTGCATCCGAACCGTCAGATGCATGATCCAATGACTCAGATGTGCGCAGCACGGTGCTGCACACTCCACTGCACATCACCGACCCCAATTCCAATCAATTAATTCAAGCATTATTGAAAGTAGCTAGGGAATAATCACCAGCCAATATTCTTCCTTGACTTGGTTGAATATTCTACTGTTGATCTGTCTTGCTCCCATTATATATAAAACAACATCACACATTAAACTAGTAGATTCAGCCACTTAATTAACTAGATTTGATTAACACATGAAGAGGTTGACTCCAGTGGTCCCGGTTCCAGAACACCTTCTTAAAAAATAAGTACTTATTTCATATTTTCAAACTAAAAAATAATGTAAGTGAAAAATAACTTTTCAATTTTTTTTGCACCGTATCTTTCAAACAAGATCCATAGTGCATATTTTTAGATTTCAATAAGCCCATCATTTTTGAGCTTGAAATTGTCTTCTTAAAAAATACTCCCTCCGTTCCAAAATAATAGTCCGGTTCGGTCTCCAATGCAACTTTTAAATTGTTAATATCTTTCAATCTATAATGTCTTTAAAGATTTTAAAAACTTCGTATAATAGAACTAATTGAGATCTATCATATGAGATCCATATTGCACATAAAATTCATTATAGATTGAAAGATATTAACAATTTAAAAGTTGCATTGGAGACCGAACCGGACTATTATTTTGGAACGGAGGGAGTAAGTACTTATTTCACGTTCCGGAACGGAGCTAGGAGAAAGCTATGGTTCACCTAGGTTCATTATGGAAATGGTACTATGTATTTTTTTCAGTGTATTTTACACATATTTTGTATAAATGTAGTTATATACTCCCTCCGTCCCTAATTAAATGTCCATGTTACCATTCCGGACATTTTAAAAAATCGTTTCTATCGTCTAAAGTACATTATTTTTTATATACTATATGGACCTTGTTTGATAGATCACAATTGGTTCTATTAGAAAAGTTTTGAAAATTATAAAAAAAAAATGCTATAAATTGAAAGATATAATTAGTTTAAAAATAATATAAAAAAGTGCAACTGGACATTTAATTGAAAGTGTATTGTACTCATAATTTTGGAGGATGATACACGTATTTTTTTGGTAAATGGTACGCATATTTATTGGCTCATCAGTTATGTATTTTTATGGTATTAGACTATTAGTTATGCATTTTTTTGTTGAAGCTACAAATAATTACTATTTTTGCGGTTGCTATCTATTTTTTTGGTACTAGATGCTCATTTTTTTGTAACATTATTATTTATGCATGCTTTTTTTTTTATAACCAAAGCTTATACACATCACTGATAATCACCAAAATTTTAGGGTATGTACCATAGACTCGCTATAGTTGTAAAGTGAATTTATGAAAGATAAAAAAGCACAACTCGGAATTTCTAAGGGCAAATTCCGAAGATATATATTTTTTACTTCATTTCATGACTAAACCCGGCCAATCAAATAGGCAATTGTGGAAAGAAAATCCACATTTTGGGCACAAAACTGCAAAATAAGTATACTATAGGACCCGTTCCGCTAAGTACTTAATTTTATTGCAAAATAAGTATAATATAGGCCTCGTTTAGCTAAGTATAAGTACTTAATTTTTGAATTAAATGTGATGCATTGTGAGATAATGACATGTCTCGTACACGGCAAAAAATAAATACCTAAAAAGTAAGAACTTCAGCGAAATGGATCAAAAATAATTTTCCACTCCACCCCAGGTCAATCTTGAACGTAGCAAATTTTCTTGATGACCGAAGAGTCGAGTTTCCAGTAATAAAATATCCAATACCTACATTGGTTTCATTTTCCTCAGTTCTGGAACACAAGAAATTAGCTTGGAGTACTAAATACGGCACCCTAATTCCCCAGAAAACAGAATAGTAGTATAGTGACATTTCCGATAATGAAGTCACCAAATTGCTTCATCCATGCGCGCGCGTGCGCACACGCACAGAGAGAGAGAGAGAGAGTTCCAAGCAAGGCTATGTTAACGGCATTTCTACCGGTTCTGATCCGGGATTTTACATAGATGATTGAACTCGTTTATTTTTCTTAGATTGATTTTCTAACATGCTCTATAAAAGATTAGTTTAATGGGATAGGATAAGTACTTGATCAATTCGTCTCGTATCCAATTGAACTGATCTTTTATAGTTCAATTTAAAAATTTGTTCTTTACAAAAATGAAAATGAGCAGCTTGAATTATATTAACATAGGACATGAGGCGGGACTCCACACACGGGATTCGTAGATTTTTTGCACCCAGGGACCGCACCCATAATTGCACTCGTATGGTAATCATACAAACTTCAAATTTAAGTATAGCAAAATAAATTATTGAGCATATCAATCTGTTGGGAAATGGACAAGAATATCAGATGAACATGAATTGATGAGAGGATTTGCACAGTTGGAGACATTTAAAAATTAGTCAAAAAGGCTGAATTCAATACCATCAAAGTACTACAAAGCAGGCAATTATGATGTTTAAATGTAGCAGACAGTATGATCAATTCGGACCCCAAAAGACAATGGGAAACACATTTTCTTTTCCATAACTTACGCATTCTGGCTAATTTATGCGTATCTTAACTAATTTTTGTAGACTAATCTCACCATCCACTGACGGGGAAAAGTTTTGTATCGACTGGCTCTAAAAGAGTGGATAGCAAACCCCTAAGTTCCAGAGACAAAGACCTTGACTGCCAGGCGGCCAACCCCATGGGGATAATGGGAAACACATTAGACTAGATCACATGGAAAGATTAATGTTCCAATCACATTTATCGTAGTAGAGGAGACAGTACAGATTCAGACACTCTTTATCTTATATATGCAACTGCCCTGATCATTACCAAGGAGATATGTTGAGTGGGCAATTTCATATTTCCAATGGGCTAAAGCCCAATTTGGCCAATTTCTTAGGTGAGACTCACAAAGTTTATAGGACCATGGTCCTAAGTTCCATGGCACAATTCCAATACAATTTACAATTGAAAATGCATTGGAGCACGATTTACAATTGAAAATGCATTGTGATACTTGATTAAGCTGTCAGGAAATGGGCCTAACAATTCATAGCAAGCTATTTAACACCCTCTCTCACGTGCGCAACCTCGTCTTGCACGTGGAAATGCACATTTTTATAGACAGAACAAAACAGAATACGAAGGGGAGAAGCAGAATGCAATCGGGGAACAAATGCAAACGGAGAGACTTGAACAAGACCTCTTGCAACCTGAGCTCTCTGATACCATGACACTTTTGCTAAAGGAGACAATCGTTTATTGCATAATGACTTGCTTACAATAATACAAGATGTAAACCAAGGATCCTGTTTTCCGGTACATTAGTTTTTCTTTGAATGGCTTTCCAGTACATTAGTTACGCCCATCCCATCAGAAATATGTGGGGTTGCTCAAGAGAGCTAGCAGAGGCAAGTCAAGGTATTAGGCTTAGCCTTTCCTCAGGAGAGGAAGATTGGGGCAGTCAGGCTATACCTTACGCTTCCCAAAAACTGGTTATGCTTACCAGTAAAACTAGAATTTGCAAATGCTAGAAGCTAAATTACTATCAAATCAGTGGCGGATCCGGGATTTACTGGCAGTGGGGTCAATTACCTACCCTAAACCTTAAACCAACATAAAAAAAGATTTTTTTTTTGGCATCATACAAAAAGGATTTAAGAAGACATCTATTGATCTTATATAGTTCATTTCCAATATACTTACAAAAATTACACTGAAATGCCATACAAGAAGTGGTTAAGTGAATTATCTATCTATAAAATTTCTCAAAACAAAAAGGATATCTATTTATACCATAAAATTAAAATTCCAAAAGAGTAAAATGATTTTCGCACTCATATTTTTTCATAAGTCCACTCCTTTTATTGTCTTTTAATGAAAACTACAAATAAAGTTCACACTAAAAGACAAAAAAATGTGGTGCCTTTATAAAAAAAGAGGGTATGAAAATCATTTTTCTTCCAAAAACACACACAAGAAAAAGAGAAATTAATCAATGCCCCTGGAACATAGTTGAGCACAAACTTGGATCACACAAATGTATGAGGTCCACTCTCAAGTGTGTAAAATCCACCTAAATATGTGGTTCAAATTCGTGCTCAACCTATCTTAAGAGCATGGAATAACTTCTCCTAAAAGAAGTCACAGTCTAAACCTTTTGCCCCAAAGTCAATCTTTGTTGTTGAGAGAGAGAGGGATACCTAAAAAATCTGGGCAATTATTTTACTTATGGGACAAGAACCAAAGGGTATAGACCTTATGGGCAATTCTATTATCTTTGGGGCAATAACTACAAATTCAAAAGCCCATGGGGCAAAATTAACATAAATGTCCGAAAATTGAAGTATTCCTCTGGTGGGTTTCCCAACTCAGTGGGGTCACTTGACTTCCATTGCCCATTAATGGGTCCGCCCTGACTATCATCATCAAAATGGTCTGCAAAAAAAGTGCATAAGATAGGTACAATATTCCCTTATTCCTAAGAAGCTCAATTTCCCACCAGAGACTATCACATTGTTAACAGCAAGTATTCGGAATCGCATCCCAAACATTTATTTTTCTTTTTAATCACACACATCGCACAAACGCACGAATGTACAAGATGCAAGTTGCTGTTAAGATTTCTTGTTCCATTTGACATATCAAAGAAATGACTGGGAAGAGATTGTATTACACAATGGCCATTTGAAAGTCGAATGATCAGCTAAAATGATTTCACCTTCTTTCTCTAGCCACACCCAGCTAGTCTCACAATCTTTACACTGCAAACTGCAGCAGAAGGCCTAAGCTCATTCAAGCTCCAAGTACTAGCTTGGAGGGAAACCATGTCAAAAACCCCTTTGATGCTAGCATCAGTTTAGCATAAAAAAAAATCAACTGCTGATCTCTTTACTTCATATTTGCTGGAAAAGAAAAGCTTTAACAGATTTGGAGAAAACCATTCACATCATTCCAGACATAGTCACTTTCAATCCATACAATGACCCGATCAAGAACAGTAGCAACATCGGCATCCATCAAAATGCTTATTATTGTTGCAAGTTCACCTTCGAAGAAATAGTACAATTAAGTTTCTTGTTGCTACATATAGCCTACATTGTCGCCGTTTTTTTTCATTTACTTCTAACTTATCAAGATCAAGGAATGAAATTCTCAAAGGCCGGGTTCTGCTTATATCATCACATGATTCCTACTAAACCTTCCACTGGAATGGGTAATCCTAATTTCTATGGGATTTATGTTTTGCAACCCCAATCTAGTTACTCTATAATTTTCCGTTTCCATGTTCTCACAGCCTCTAGATGGGTTCCATCGTTCAGTTGTCTCAGTTCGTCTGTAATGTCATCCAAGGCCGCACGTATATTTTTTGACTTCGCTGTATGTATTTGGTTATCAGTATGTGTGTCTTTGTGTTTGTTTGGTGATTAGGAATTTAATAATTAGATTGGGTTCACACTCTTTTTGTTTACAGATTTATTTAGCAATTCTAAAACAAACAATGTAAAATGCTAGAGCGTGTTTGTTCGGTTTGCACTAAATTAAATCTACTCCATGCATAACACAAGCTCTATGCTAGTTTTAAGTTCAACTGTAAAGTCATTTTAACAAACCCAATTCCATTGCTAAATAAATTTTCCCATTCGTTGGAGAATTCGTCCAAAAAGGGGATCAAACTAGACCAGTTTTACCAAGCTATTGGAGAAAATTTTCAGTGTCGGGGGGTCTATTACCGAATTAGATCACCTGGTACCCAAAAAATTCTCGAGCTGTTGGGTCTATTATTGCGAATATGGAGTCGAACACACTACACAGTGAGTGTTTTTCAGTTTCAGAGCATCCTCTCGCATGTAGCTATGGATGTTGACCAAAAAATTACACGATGTGTGTGCTACTAAATAAAATTGAGAAATTGCCAAAATCAAGGGTCAAAGCAGAGATGTCCTAAATATAATCAATTGTGTCATTGACATAAAATATTTTTATGCTAAAAGAGCATGCTTTTTCGCAAGCTAACATATGATATGACCAACGAGAAGACATTGAGAGAAAACACCGGCGCGCTTTTGCTCTATGACATCCCAACTGTTGGGCAGGGCCGGTTTTGTATTTTTGGAGGCCCTAGGCCATCTTGCAGAACAGGGCTTTGTCTATTTTTACTATTAAATTTAAAAGTAAGAATATATATATATATTACTTATATACATTTAACATATGTTTTTATTGTTAATTTGAGCTTATAAACAAACTTAAATAAAAGAACATAAGATAAAATATCAAAAAAAAAAAGGCGGATCAAAAAAAAAGAAAAAAGGAAAAAAGGAAAGGAATAGCAAGTATATTGCGAAATTTATAGAAATAGTCCTCCTAATTTCACTCGAGTTTCATTTTTTCCTCTAAGTATCAATTGCAACTCTTTTGACCTTCAAGTTTGATTTCGTACTAAGTTGGTCCAATTGATAATGTCTATCAGCCATACTAGACGGAAAAAATCAGACTGAGGGCAGACGTTATCAATTGGGCCAACTTGGTACAAACTGTAATGTCCAAATTGCCATCAATCTGATTTTTTTCGTCAAGTTTGTTTGACAGAAGAAGTTATTAATTGGACCAATTTGGTACAAAAATCAAACTTGAAAGTTAAAAGAGTTGTAATTGATACATAGAGGACAAAAATGAGACTCAAATAAAATTAAGAGAACCATTTAGATAAATTTTCCAAGTATATTTGTAGTCTCCGAGGATTGAATTCGATTCTTGATTGCCTACCCCCATAATGGACGCATCCACAATGACGCCGCCGCCGCCTTCCAAACAGAGCTGCTCCGCCTCCCTCCCACCGCCAGCGGACGCCGTTGCCGCCAGCACCGACGTCCTAATCCAAATCTTCTACCTCCTGCCTTTCAAGTCCCTCTGCCGATTCAAATCCGTCTCCAAGCACTGGCTATCCCTCATCTCCGACCTCAACTTCCCCCCCACTTCCCTCCTCCCTTCCGCCCTCTTCCTCGACCGCCGCACCCCCCACCACAACGACCTCCCCCTAGTCGAATTCCTCTCCCTCGCCGACCAAAACCCTACAAAACCCTCCCCCGACCAAAACCCTGGTAACTTCATCCCGGACCCACTAGGCCTCCAGATCGCCTCGTCTTGCAACGGCCTGTTCTGCTGCATCACCTTCCTCTCCTGCCAATCCGACCGGACCTACTACATGTACAACCCCACCACCAAGCAATTCAAAAAGCTCCCCAAACCCGGCCGCGGCGGCGTCTCGGAGCCCTTCGTCTGTGGCACGGACCTGGCTTTCGATCCGTCGAAGTCGCGGCACTACAAGATTGTTTGTGTAAGGTATTTGGACAAGGATTTGGAGCCTCGTCCGAGCAAGCCCAAGTTAGGGTTTGAGTGGTACAGGGCGGAGGTGTACTCGTCGGAGTTAGGCGATTGGGTTTTGTCCGGTGAGCCTTTTGTGGCTAGTCTTAATACTTGTTTCAACGGGGGAGTGTTTTGGAAGGGGTGTATTCATTGGTCGAACAGCGATGATCGCGGGAAAGAGTCGTTGTGTTTCGATATCGATCAGGGGGTGGTACGAGAAGTGAAAATGCCTCTCGTCGGAGGGAAGGAGAGTTATGAGAAGAGGAATGTGAGCTATTTTGGGGAGTCTCAGGGGCATTTGCACCTTATTGAGATTTATGACCAGAAGCGCGCTAAGTTTGATGTGTACGAGATGGAAATGGATTGCTCGGGGTGGTTTGTGAAGTATCTGGTTGATCTTGATTCGATTCCCGTTGTGATTGAGGAGATGAATCTTGGGTATAATTTCGTTCCGCTTTTAGTTGTTCAGGGTGACATTGATGAGGAGTCGTTCTTGGTGCTGCTCATAAACGGCAAGGTCATACGGTACGATTTTGAGGGCAAGACTTTCAAGAAGCTCTGTGACTTCGGTCCGGGGAAGCAGTACAACGGCTATTATGTTGATGGCTTTCTAAGATATGGTGGGTGGTTAAGCGCTTTTCCCTTCATCGAGTCATTTTCATGGTTGTGATGGATTCACAAGCTAAGGAATATATTTTGGGCCTTAGTAGGATAATAATGGTGTAACATGAGGACATCTCTATGCACTGTTTTCCCAGGAAAATGATTAGTTGATCAGGAGCTTGGGAAATTTAATAGGTTATTTGTTTCTGTTAGTTAATATTTTCAAGTTGAATACTCCTATTTGATTTTGAAGTACTACTGAGTTCTTTGGTCCTTGTTTTAAAGGTCTACGTTTGCAATGTGCGTCAACTTGCTGCCTTATTTCTTGTATGGCGTCTGTTTGGGCTTGTTGCTGGTTGTTTCCTTTACACATTGCATGTTCTTTGGTTGTCTTGATTATTGAGCATGTAAATGAGGATGAATCGCTCTTGGTGCTCTAGCTATATGTAAATTGTAAGGTCATCTGTTATAATCTTCTGGGTACGACGTTCAAGAAGGTTTTTGGGAGGTGGGATAGTGATTAGAGTAACGGATAATGATATAACCAGCTTTGGGTGGTCAATTTATCCACACATTGAGAGTGCCACTTCTGTTTGAAAATACGACTACTCAGAGCTACTGATGTCTTGCATATGCACATCTTCTTACTGGGTTCCTGTTACTCTCTGTGCTGGTCATTGCATAAGCATTGCGATAAGATTTCCGAATGATTATATATGTATCACATTGAGGTGATACCAACAAAATAATGCTGTTGCACGACTTTTAGATAATTTTGAAATCAACTTCAAACTTTGCTAAACCTTGGTTTGGATTGAAAATCCTTGGGTAGTTTTCTGTACTAGGAAGTTCTGCCTTTGATTCAGTGTGATGTGTTTGTTTTCAAGATACTGTTTTAGCTTGGTTCTTATGTTCCTTAAAATGGCACAGCCAATTGGTCACTTCAAGGCGAAATGATGTGTATGATGTAGTAGTTACTTTAGAATATGCCCAAAATTTTGTTGATGGAATATGTCTAGGAAAACCTCACTGACACTGGGACGAAGTCGCGAATATAGTTAGCATATGGCCCTATAACCCTGATAACAAGGGGATCAAATCAATTTGGGCGTTTGCTCATGGCATGGATAAGATCTCTGGTGGGATTCTGAAATTATGCCTCATGGCCACAATATATTAACACAACTTGGGATGTTTATCTAAATTTTGACTGTAGGTTACTGGTATGATGACGAGGGATCATAGGCAACACTTGTAGTGTGAAGAAAAAAGGGCACTTCATTCTTGGGATCACAATATTCTGATTTCGAGTGCCATGAGGGTTGTTTAGTGCAGATAGAGAGGCCTTTAGTGTGGACTGCTACTGCAACGAATTTGGGCGAGAGACATCGTCACTTGAAGATTTGGTTCTTTTTTGGTGAGTAATGGTTTTCTTGTTTTCTTTCGTGTACATACCAATTGGGTTTGGATGTAGAGTCAAATGATAGCGGCTAATATTTCCGTTTGACCAAAAAAAAAAAAATGATAGCGGCTGAGTTTTTGGCTCACATCACGGAATCAATGGGATATTGAGTATTTTCAGGATGCCTATGCTATTGTCATTTATTGGGTCATCGTATGGGTTATAAGAGACGATTTTTCGGAATAATGGGAATGCTATTCCTACTTCTGTTTAGTTTTTCTTTTCCAGCAAGAGCACAGATTTACAGGTCCAAAAGTTTAGCCGAGACCGACAGGGATGTTACAAGTTGGTGTCAACGTCAGCCATTTTAAAACATGAGACATTTATTCATGCGTCTACACACATCACCTCAACTCCGCCCGTCTCCACGCATCTCCGCCCAAAAAACCCTGAGGTAACGAGTTCAACTTCCTTTCTGATGTATTTCCTTCGTATGGCTTAGGGGTTTACATGTAATTTCCTTGGAATGGGATCGTTTTTATCCTTTTAACTTCCACGTTTCGTTCTTCCGCCTTCTACTTCAAACCCAAAGGAACCATTGCGTTTCTATGTTAACTCAGGAACAAGAAAACAAGCGATAGATTAGCTTTATTGTCGTGTAACAAAAAATTAGACTATCGAAGAAATAAGATAAGAACTGAACCAGTAAATTAATGGTTGTAAAAAAACACCCCTGTCAAATATAAGAGAGAGACTCGATGTATTCGTGAGAATTACACCAGTGGTAGTATAGCAAAGGATCGTCGCCATCGTTGTGCTGTGAAGCATCACATATGGTTTTGAAACTCCCGTCAACAAGGCTGTATTCGACAAACTTTCCACCTACGGAAATCACCATGTATGATTCCTCGTCGCTTTCTTCGCGTACAATATCGAGAACGCTACACCCGATGTACCAGTTATTAGGAATCTGCACCAGTTCAGGAAACGCAATTCCAACCGCGGCTATATCAACATTGTACTTCACGAACCACCCGGAGTAGTCTCTCTCCATCTCATAAACTGTTAGCCGGGTCGTTTGATTGTACATCTCAGAGAGGTGCAAGTGGCCGCGGGACTTCCCGTAATACATGTACGCTCTGTCATACCACCTCTTCCCGTGAGGAGCAGGAGGCATCGGTATGGTCCCCAGCCGTTCTTGGTCGATGTGGAAGTACAACGAATCCCCCGGCCCCAAATTCAACCAGTTAACCGCACCGTTCCAGTAAACCCCACCATGAAATGAGGTCTCCGGGAAATCAACCTCGTCAACCGTGTAAGAATCCCCGGAAGGCCGCCAAGAGCCGGTCTCAGACGAATATATCTCGATATGGTAGTAGGTCTCCCGCTGCAAAATAGAAACCGATCTCCAGAGGCCGACGACTTTGTAGCGAGGTGATTCTGATGGGTCGTAAGCTAAGCATAGATCTTCAAGGCCATCTTGATGGGGCTGGGGAAGTGTTTTGAATTGTTTGGTTGTAGGATTAAGGATATGATGTCCGCCTTTACCCTCGACCTCGTTATAGCCTAAACAGAATAAGAGTCCATGACATGAATTTAAGACTATAACATCAGAGAGATTCGGAAAACGCGTGACAGATTTGATGTAGGCATCATGATCATCAGGTTCATGAGCTGGGGCTTTCCCATTCTTGAGAGGGATGAATTCGAGTCCAAGGTTGAGGTGTTTTGTACGCTCGCTCCAGCGGAACAGACAAGTACCATGTTTGGTAGGGTGCGAGAATAGGCCAGAAACAGAACAAGGGTCGGGGTTCCGGAGGCGAGTGATGTGGGGACTGGAAATCAAAGAGTTCCAGTTTTTCGAGACGGATTTGAAGCGGAGGAGAGACTTAACCGGTAGACGGATCAGGATTTCGGTGAATACGTCACCGTTGGCAACAACTTTTTCTGCTGACGTGGGTGTGGGGCTGTCGGAGGGTTCGACTCTCGACTCGTTATTAGATCCAATCGAAATCATATCGATTGTTGCCTGGAGTTGGACAAAAGTGTGTTGATAACTTGTGTATATATATAACAGAGACATGTACTGGAGTTGGCTGTTGTTTCCGTGTTCATAAGACCTTTCCATGATTCAAACATTGTGCGCTGTAAACTCTTGTCTCTGACTATGAAATTTCAAACTAACCAAGAAACAAAACAAGAAATTTCGAGCTTGTTTCAAGAAAATCACAAGGTCATGATGTTTCAGGACTTATTTCCCTGTATTCATTATTCTCAGTCAAAATTCCGTGTTCCATGAAACTTTTGTCCGAATGTGTAGTCGTCTTTTAAGATCAAACGCTTACCATCTTACCAAAATCTGCATGTAGTGGTAAAGGCGCAACTCTATTTCCTTATACCAAAGCATAGCAGGCCCTAAGCGCCACGGTTCGACCCGCGTGGGCAGGATGCTAGCCCGCGACCAACAATTCCCCCCCCCCCCCCCCCCCCCCCCCCTGAACCCGTGACCTTAGCTCTGATACCACTTGTAGGATCAAGCGCTTACCATCTTACCAAAACCCATTAAGCGCTTATCATCTTACCAAAACCCGCAGGTAGTGATAAAGGTGCAACTCTATTTCCTTATACCAAAGCATAGCAGGCCCCAAACACCACGGTTCGATCCGTGTGGGCAAGATGCTGGCCCGCGACCAACAGTTTTCTTATCTTTGAGAATATTTCAATTTATTGGACAACTTAGAACTGTCCAAGATGATCATTGTTGTCCGCACACAGGTGTTGCAGAATAAGAAGAGTTTCCTCTAGACTTTTCTGTTTGACAAGTGGTTTTTTTTTTTTTTTTTTCGGCAAAAGAAAACATTTTATTGAAAAATGTTGGGGGAGACGGGAGGGGATAACCAAGGTTGGCTACATCCAAATGGGTCAAAACCCATACACCTAAAATCAGAAAATGGACCAAAACAAGGGCCCAAGCTCATCATCCCTAGACCCAAAACCTCAACTACACCTAGAAAACCCTAAACCTCCCGCCGCCATCCCTCCACCGGCCGCCTTCATGTTTGATTAGTGTTATAGCACGTTCGTTGCACGTGTTATTTTCTTCATATCATTTCAGTCTTATACGATATCGAAAGAAGTAAAGAAAAGGTGATGTAGGAATTGCATCCGATGTATATAATTCGACCAAAAATAATAAAAAATAAATCAGGTCATCACATTGCCTAGCTACTTTCAGTTCCTTTTAGAATTTTGTTTCGAAATTGATAAACGAGGCCGGTTCTGTACAATCTCCAGCATACATTAGCATTTTCATTGGTGGAATGTTCATATTTGGAAATTTAAGTACCAAACACTGCATCATTATTAATCATTTCAATAAATACTCTCATATATAGCAATGCCAACTACATAACTAACATAAGTGAAAAATAATGTTACATTTGTTAAGAATTGCATTTCAGATACAAGAGACCGTCTCAATGTATTGAAAAACATGAAAAAAGAAATATCGTAATGCATCCTCTATCATGCCGCTACTGTCACAATGCTCCGGGGCAACATCGCCTATCTTCTCAAAGCTTTTATCCACGAGATTGTAACGTACGATCTTTCCAGGTACGTGCAACACCAGAAACGATCGCTCATCTTCTTCTTCCCGTACAATGGCAAGTATAGCAAACGAGTAATACATCGGATCCCACGACAGCCTCTGCATCATCTCAGGAAATGCAATTCCAACTTCGTGAAGATCAACACGGTACTTAACAAACCACCCGGAATAGTCAGCTTCCATCTCGTATACACAAAACTGAGTCCTTGCATCATAGATCTCAACAAGATGCAAATGGCCACGAGACTCCCCATAGTACCTAAACAGCCTCCCATTCCCTTCACCCTGAGGAACCGGAGGCATTGGCAAGATTCCAAGCCTCTCATCCTCGATGTCGAAATACAAGGAGTCCCCCCAAGCGTTAAACCAATGAATCGCGCCATGCCAATACACCCCGCCAAGGAAATTGGAATTGAGATCGCCGATAAAAGGTTCACCGGAAGGCCTCCAAGTGCCGGTCTCAGACGAGTATATCTCAATCTGATAACGCCACTCACTCTGATAAGGCTCTCTGGACAAAACTGAAACGGTGCCCAATACGCAAACTACTTTGTAGTGAGGTGATCTACATGGGTCAAAAGATAAACTCAACCCTCTTACTTCCCCACGGGGTTTAGGAAGTGAAGTCAATTGCTTGGTGGTAGGATTGAAGATGTGGACTTGATAGTAGCCAGCACGGGAGAAGCTAGTACAGCATAATAAGCCATGGCACGAACTTGAAATTCTCATTCCTAATGGAAAGGTTGTAAAATTTCCGTCGGTTGGATTGCCATCATTTTGAAGAGGGATGAAATTGAGTCCGGTGTTGAGGCGCCGACCGGACGAGTACAAGAATAGGCCAGATACAGAGCTAGGGTCAGGATTCCGGCAGCGTGCGAAATGGGGTGTGGCGATGAGAGAGAGCCAGTGCCTCGATACGGACTTGAACCGGAGGAGTGACTTCACCGGTAGCCGTATGAGGATTTCGATTAAGAGGTCATCGTCGGAGGCGATCGTATCGGCGGAAGATGGATACTCAGACATGATGGATTTCAAGAGTTCGAATGAATGGCTGGTCTTGTGTATCAATCTATTGCTTGTCTTGCTTCAACTCTTAACATGTGGTGGTGCTTTATTTTTGATGTAGTTTTCTTGGCATTGCTTTGTTGAATGTTGACAATAAGTTGCTTGTGGAAATTGGCTGTTGACGAGTTCAGTGGTCTTCGTTTCGCTACACACAATTTTCAACATCACTTTGAACCTGTTTTTTTTTTTTTCTTGTTTGGCACGTTTGAAAAAGTAGGATAGGAACTAGGAAGGAAAATACTAGCTAGGGAAGACTGGCCTAAAAGGAAGATTCCTAACTGCAGACTATAGAAATCATTTCCCTATCTCTTTCGTTCCTTTGGGTAATTTAAAGGGAGAATTGCATATCAGTGGACAGTGGGGTAAATATTCCCCAGGTGATGGTGTAGTTTTTAGGAATTCAATATGTATGGGAAGGAGAAAATTATTTCCTAATACATGGAATCCAAAACAAACATGGACACAAATACCCCTTCTCCTTACACGACGTCGTTCCCCTTTTATCTCCCACCCAAAACGAGTCAAACCCTCTCAGGCTCCCACCCAAATCACTCTGTAACCCTAGCGCCTCTCTCTCTCTCTCTCAGTGCGTTGCTCCCTCTCTCTCAGTGCGTTGCTCCCTCTCTCGCCTCTCTATCTCTCCCTCAGTCCGTTGCTCTCTCTCTCTCAGTGCGTTGCTCCCTCTCTCCTCCTCTCTTTGTTGCCAACCGACGACCAGAGCAGCTCTCTTCCTCGATCAAGTTTCGGAATTCAGTGGGTTTGAAGTTGGGGGAATTCCCAACGCTGATTTGTTGAAAGTAAAGAGCTAATTCCTCGACTTCCATCCTCATCCAGGGTAAGAGTTCTTGACGTACACAATTTCAATTTTATCTCACGTACCAACATCGACCACTGGAAAATTGACAAGTTCGACCCTTCTTCGATATCCGGCCCTGTTTGGGGTATTTGGATTTCCAATGATGGGTTTTTTTCATTTTGGTTACTGAAAACAAAGATATATATGAAGTTAATCTATAGTATCATAGGTAGCTTGTAAGGTTAATCTATAGTCTCTTAGAAGGTGGATTCTGTTCTTTTAAATGGTTTCCTAAATTGATAGTTGAAGGTCCGATGGTAATATTTTGGAGCTGACCACAGTTGTCAATCGAGGCTTCCATTAACCTTTCATAGATTGCAAATATAGGCTTCCTTGATGTTTTTTTCAACTGGCTTTGTTTGTTTGTTTCTTCTATCATTCGAATTAGCAAAGTGTGATACGCTAGCATAACAAGCATGAATAGTTCATTTTCGTGTAATTAAAGCAATTCCATCGATGGTGTGTTACATTTATGGTCATTGCAAAACCTTGAAGATAAATCTGAAGCTTTGTATTGTAACAACATGCAAGTATGTTATGTAACATTGTTTCTGTTCCTTGATTTACTACTTTCTTTTGTATCTCCTGTCAGCGAAACAAAGTTGTTAGTGGCGGATCAAGGAGGGCAGGAATAATTGGTGATAGGGGCTCTAGAGAAAGTGAGTATGACTATCGCAGATTTAATTTATATAAGCATGTCTATGTCAAGGCCTGTGTTTTTGCTTAACCATTACTAAACGGCTTACAACTTAACTTCGCGATAGCATGCCTATAAGCATACCAAGACCTTGATTTTTTTTTCTTCAAAACTTTGTTGGGATTTCAACTTTTGTTCTTGATCTTTATGTGTTAGTAGATCGTATTTAGCTTGGTGGATACCTCTAACCTGGTTTTATGCCAAACGTGAGGTGTAACGAAGCCAGGCTTGTGTTTTTGCTTAACCATTACTAAACGGCTTACAACTTAACTTCGCGATAGCATGCCTGTAAGTATACCAAGACCTTGATTTTTTTTTCTTCAAAACTTTGTTGGGATTTCAACTTTTGTTCTTGATCTTTATGTGTTAGTAGCTCGTATTTAGTTTGGTGGATACCTCTAACCTGGTTTTATGCCAAACGTGAGGTGTAACGAAGCCAGGCTTGTGTTTTTGCTTAACCATTACTAAACGGCTTACAACTTAACTTCGCGATAGCATGCCTGTAAGTATACCAAGACCTTGATTTTTTTTTCTTCAAAACTTTGTTGGGATTTCAACTTTTGTTCTTGATCTTTATGTGTTAGTAGCTCGTATTTAGTTTGGTGGATACCTCTAACCTGGTTTTATGCCAAACGTGAGGTGTAACGAAGCCAGGCTTGTGTTTTTGCTTAACCATTACTAAACGGCTTACAACTTAACTTCGCGATAGCATGCCTCTAAGCATACGAAGACCTTGATTTTTTTTTCTTCAAAACTTTGTTGGGATTTCAACTTTTGTTCTTGATCTTTATGTGTTAGTAGCTCGTATTTAGCTTGGTGGATACCTCTAACCTGGTATCATGCCAAACCTGAGGTGTAACGAAGCCAGGCCTGTGTTTTTGCTTAACCATTACTAAACGGCTTACAACTTAACTTCGCGATAGCATGCCTATAAGTATGCCAAGACCTTGATTTTTTTTTTGCTAGTATAGTTAGTTTTATTTGATTGCATTGGTTAGTCGAGGTGGTGGCATAACCCCTCGCATATTCTGTTGGATGAGTTGAGGTGGCGGCCTAGCCCCTCCAGTCTGTTAGTTTGTTAGTCTATTAGCTGTTTATTTGATTGCAATGCAAGAACAGGGTGGCTGGAATCTGGATGCAGTCATCATTCGGATTTTTGTGAGTGTTGAATACTGACTTATGTTGTTTGAGCATTCTGGTTTTCGATTGGTTAGATGTTTGTCTATGTTTGAATGTCATCATTTTGCAAATCTAAATGTACTTCTAATTTCATTTTCTTCTTTGCCTTCTCGATCATTACTTGATACAATTCTCCTCGTTCCAGTCAATACATAGTTCATGTATAGCCTTCTCCTCGTTCCAGTCAATACAATTCTCCTCATTCCAGTCAATACAATTCTCCTCGAAGATAGAGAAAAATGACCTAAGCTAAGTGGATACATTGATCTAAGCCAAGGGCTAAAAGGAAAATGGACCGATTGGGTCATGGTAGGAAACACCAATCTAACCCAATTAAAACTAACTACACTCAATAGCTATGAAGATTTAAACAAACATGTGCATTCCACATGTTTCAATTCCATCTAAGAGATGGGAGGGAAACACATGCCAAAAGGCTTAGATTGGACACCCATGATTACACTATCAGCTGTAAATAACCATAGCAGGTTGCGACTGCACTGGACAGTAGCACACACAAGCATTGAGAACAGCAGTAAAGCAATGGCACAATAGCAAAACCACAACATCAGTAGCCGTAGCAAAACAGCAGCTGCCTGCTACCATAATAGCGGCAACACACAAGCAGCAAGAGTATCACCTGCTTGCGATGATTGCTGTTGCTACTGCTGTGACTGCTCTGCTGTTTTGTTGCTACTGTAGTGCTGAACGAACAGCTGTTTTAGGATGTGTAACAGTCAGTCACTTCTATTTCATTGTATTCACCTATCCTTGGGGTGTCCCTTCGAGTCTTTAGGCCTTTTCTAGGGGCCATGTCCCTAGTTTTTACTGCTAATTGCTGTGTGGCTGCTACTGTTGTCTCTGTTATGGCTGCTGCTGCTACATTGCTGGTGCAATCAGCTGCAAAATGCTGTTCTGCTGTTATGTATTTATGTTTTTGCATTCTGCTACAGCCTGTTATGCTATCATGCTGCTGCTAGTTTCTTACATAGGTTTTCTGCTCATTCAGCTCAGTTGATGCTGATGTTTGCAAATTAAAGTAGTTGATGCTGATGTTTGAAATTGCATTGCATTGTCTTCTTCCATTAATAATGCAATGCACTTTGGCTAAGTCTGAAATAGCTTGGGTTGGCCCTAGGAAAATAAGATGATCTGAAACATATTTTTAAGATTTCTGCTTCACAGGTTGCTTATTATGGTTATATGTGTAAACTTCTTGGTTTCATGTGCAGTTATATCTATGATGGCACGTTCAAAGGGCAACGCTAGAAAATCAATAGTACCACCTATAAAAGTGAAGGTCAAGAAGGGAAGTAGTTCAGAAATGGAGCAACGGAAACCAAATGCTTTTGCTGTTTATGTGTGAGTTTTTAATAGATTATATTTGATGTATTTTCTTATCCCACTTACGTATTGACCACTCAATCCTTGGTTAAATGCAGGAAGGATTTTACTAGAGGTTTGAAGAAAAGCTTTAAAGAAGACAATATAATAAAGCAACCAGAGGTTTGGATTGAGGGATGGAAAGAAACTGTATTTTTTGTATGAGTGCCAATTTGTAATGTTGTCAATGATATTCATTTCCTATGTAGGTGATGGGAGCCATGTCGAAATGGTGGCATTGTGGATACTTGCGGAAAAACTATGACGAAACTTATCAGGGGTCAAGCAGTGACGAAGGGAATGGTGAGGAGGAGGTGAATGATGAGGACTGGAGTGAAGAAGAGGACATTTGTCTGCCCCGTCCAACGAAGAAGAAGAAGAAGAGTAAAGGGGAGAGAAAGAAGAAGAAAGTGCCGGTATGTCAATAACTTGTCAATAACTAACGATGCTTTACCTCACAATTTGAGTTTAGCCCCACTGTAACACAACTACTTAAGTTTACCTCACAAATTAGTTTTTGATTGTTTTAACATGTAACCGTTGCATGCTAACAAAATCACCACCCAATACCTGCTATGTTTGCTACCTTCTGTGATAATGAAATTACTAGCATGCTAATATAAATTTTCGTTTGGTTATACTTACAGCTTTTTATAACGACGAGGTGTTCCCCTAGGAAATTTGTTTCCTTGATTGGTACATTGACTACAGACCAACGTGAGGCAATCAAAGCATTCAATCCATTCCATACACTACTTGGTGTGAAGTGTGGCCATATGCACAGAGCCTTTGCTATGCATTTGGTGCAATGTTTCAATCCTGAAACTTGCAGCATAGAATTTAGGAGGGGTGTAGTTGTTCATATTACGGAAGAAGATGTTGCTAGAGTTTTGGGGATGCCGATAGGGGACACACCCGTGCCCACAGAATGCCTTGAATCACACAGACAAAAAATTCAACAGGACTTTCATGGAGGTTATAAGGAGATTAAAATCGTGGAATTGGAAAATGAGATTAAGAAACAAAGTACGGATGGGACCTTTCATAGGGCGTTCATGCTATTTACATTGGGATGCTTGCTGTGCCCCACCACAAAGGAAGTTGTGGGGAGTAGATTGTTCCCGGGGGTGGTTGCCGATGACCTTCAAACCTTAAAGACGTATAAGTGGCCGGCCTTTGTGTTGGATTGGTTGGTGAACGAGATTCGGAATTATAAGGTTCGGGTAACCAACAAAAGTGGAGGGAAGGCGGAACGAGTTGGTGGTAGTCTGTTCCTTTTGATGGTATGTTTACTTCATTTTTCTATCATTGTATTTCTAACACTTTGAATAACAATAATATGGTTTTTGTACGAAGTTAAAAATTATGACTTGTTTGGCAGGTCATATATTTTGACTTGAATCCATTGGATGTTGAAGTTGGGAACGAACTTGACCCTCCAATTGGCTCATGGACCAAGGAATTCATCGATGTTCGAATTTCCAAGGAGATGGAGGACATGCCAATTGAGGATTCTGTTTTTTCTCAATTCCCTCCCCACAATTTGAAAAATCAGGTGATTGTATTGGCTTAGTTTAGATATTTGATAGATTCATGGTTCTTTTACCTTCAATTAGTTTTCACATATGGTCATAATTTCGTTTTTCTTATACCATTTCAGATTTGCATTGATATGTACAAGGAACACATGCGTCAATTTATGAAGAACTCAAAATTCTTGCATGAAATGGATGCTTCTATGGGCGAGCCTGTCGTTGGAAGCCCTGTTGTTGGAAGCCCTGAAGATGGTCGACGGGCAGAACCTGTACAAGATGAAGGCCATTCGCCTCAATTTAGTCCAAATTTTGAACTTTATGAATATGGCCAGCAGGGTGAGGGGGAGGGGGAGGGGGATCAAATTCAAGAGAAGGGGGAGGGGGAGGAGGAGGAGGAGGAGGACGGGGATCAGATTAAGGAGACAAGGGATGAGATTGAGGAGGAAGGGGAGGTGGGGGGGACAAAAATCATACATGGGTCGGCGTCCACTAAGCGAAAGCAGGAAGAGGTGGTGATCTCGACTGATCCCACAAAGAGAAAACGTAGAAGAAACGTGAAGCCGAGCCCATCTATTAAATCTCCGTATGTTGCACAACCCATTGTGAAGACAACAAAATTAACGGAAGAAGAAGAAGCTATCATCAAGTATCTTCTTAAGGGACCGACGAATGAGTTAAGGTACTTTTATCTTTTTTCGCCACATACCATATGACTTGTAGGATAAACCATCGGTTAGATTTATGAAACCATGCTATCTCTTTCCCAATTTTTTTGTACTAACAAATTATTTGGGCACAACAGCGAGGTGTTGATCCGTATTGAAGGGGCAAAGTGGCCCCTTACTCGCAAGGAAGTTGGTGAATCGTTTCGACCGAGGGGGCTTGTGTGTAATATGGTATGTTCCATACTTCAATTTGTGTTATGTGTGTCATAACGTTGCCCTAACTGTCATACGCTGGACTACACGTAGGTTATGTACACTTTTACGGAATGGCGGATGATGAAGGAAAGAGCCGTAGCAACTAACGGTCGCCCATCACGTCACATTTTCGCTCCTGCCTTTGCGGTAACATATCCATCTTATTAAGGTTCAATTTTTTTTTGAAATTTTTTTTGTGATGTATGTGATCTTTTTTTTCCCCACAGTCCAATCTACTTGCAACTAAAAGTGATGAGTTCAGCACTGTATTACGGGATGATTGCGACCCTGATAAACTAGGTTATGACCTGTTAAAATGCGACATGGTACGTAACTAATCCCAATATATCCTAATATGTCTCCCCCCAAATATAATTTGACTTCAAGGTGGCCTATTTTTTTCAGCTTTTCTTGCCTGTGCTTGAAAGTGACCACTGGTTTTGCGTCTGCATATCCCTTGTTGAGTCACGCGTGTATATTCTGGACTCAATGAAGGGAAAAGAGGAAAACGTGGAACAATTGGAGCAAGTTGGCAGTATAGTAAGTTGTCGCTGGACCTAATGCATGATCTTCTTATTAGCGCACTTGTTATTATACTTACAAAATTATTTTCAATTTCTATTACAGCAACAGAATTTATTTGCACTCCTAAAGAAGAGACCCACGCGAAGGTCACGGAATGATTCCCACATTTTTACATCTCACTATGCCGTTGTGCCACAACAAACCAACATGTTAGTCATAAATTGAAGGACCAACTTATTTTGTCATTCTTTTTGGCCTTTTTGTAACGTCTTCCAATTTTGTTTGTGTAGACATGATTGTGGCATTTATGTAATGAAGTTTCTCGACCGTTGGGATGGTCGAACATATCCTTCGGGTGAACTTCAAGGAGGTCATATTCCGAAAATTCGCAAAAGGCTTTTGCTTCATCTTTTCATGGATGAAAAGAACAAAGAACGAGACTCCATTTTGAAAGCCATCCCTCGGAGATAAAAGTAAGCATATTACTCTTACCTTGGTTTTTATAGTTAATAATATAATTGAAAGTGCCACCTTTCGACAGTCTTCCCAAAGGATGTCAGTTTGCTCGTAGTATCGATACCAGTGTTGAATCTGGAACTTCTGGACTGGCCCCTTTCTGGGCAGTTTTGTGTTTGTTTTTTTTTAGGATTCTTCTATACTACGCCCACTGGGCGGACTGTAACAAACTGCTTTCTCGTCAAACAAGGTGAAATTGGTGTCTTCAATTTACTTTCCCTCTGACTGATGTTAAGACCGGTCACTTCTGTCTCTTATTTTCCAAGATACCTATTTTACCCTTCTCACTTTTTCGTGCACCAAATTTTTTTACTACTCAATGCGTCAGAAAAATGCTTAGAGTCTGTTCCAGAAACTTTCTTAAAAATTACGCAGATTATTTCATATTTTCAAACTCAAAAATAATGTAAATAAAAAATAATTTCCTATTTTTGTTTGCATCGTATAAAAGATCTCGATGAGATTTTTCAAACAAGATCCATATTGTATATTTTTAGATTTCAATAAGCCTATAATTTTTTAGTTTGGAATTGCCTTCTTAAAAATAAGGGTTTTTTTCTTTTCTGAAACGGACTCTTTATGGCGTATTTGTGATACTTAGTGGTGCGATACTCCGCTTGACGATATGTTGATTGTGTGTATGTTATCTTTTAGGAGTATTTGTGCATTGTGGTTTTCATCTATGGTAATTGAAAATGGATATGTTTGTTAAGGTAATGTGAAATGTGAATAAGTGGACAGTTTTGGTCGTTGTTCTTGTGGTTGTTTGTCCTTCTGAAGCATGCTAGGTAGATGTCCTCAATGCATCTCATGATACTTATTAGTTTCTTTTTTATCTTCTAACAGGTATTGCTGGCTAGGAGGACTAATTTAGTAGGTGAAGAAAGATGGTGTAGCTTGTGAACTGTGAATTTTGCACACTCCCTTGTGAATACCTAGAGCTAACCGGAGTGCCTGTTTTGAAGACTGAGTTTAGTGATAGAAGTGACATGAGATTTTGTGTTAACGATTGAGTGTAGTGGTAATACTATCCTTCATCGGTTGGAATGGTTAACATTTATTATGGTTGGTAGAATACCAAATCCCAGACCACATGAAGGAACTTGCCGAAGGGCACGACTATCCCCAGTAGAATCATTATGCATCTTGAAGCTATTGCAGGTGGCATTGATAATACTCTGGACAACCATTTAAGATTGCATGTGTATAACACTGGATTAAGTTTAAAATGCATGTTTAGCTGGCCCTATTTTCCTTGCAGCAGGTTTAGCAGCATTAGCACTTGCTGCTGCCTTGAAAATGGACAGTGGTGTCTTCATTATGCTTTCTGTAATACTGCAACCAATTTCGGCATGTATATGATATGTTTTATTTTTTCATTCCCCGTTCTAATTGATTCCAGAAATTCCTTGTAATGTTCAGTTCCTCGTCGGATTGGCATCTCTAAAATCCTGAGTGTGGTGTCATTGACTTCCTCTATTACTCCAATGAAAGTGTAACTAACCCCGTATCCATAACTTCCATTGACTCACCATTAAAGTAAGAGTGTGGCCACGAAACCAACAATGCCACAACCCAGTTGTGACATGTCATGTTTATTCTACAAATTATGCCTGTGGTTTGTATACGTACAGGAGATTGAGTGACAGGTACAAGAGTGTGGCAATCACCATTGCTGATGAAATGAAGAAAGAAATGAAAAAAGACAATGGATTACAGAGTTAAAGAAGTCTATAGAAGAGAAGGCATCTGCTGTAAAAAGTGCTGATGATGGAGCAGCTGATCTGAAAAAGAGAGTTGAAGAACTTTCCAAGAGTTTGGAAGAGTCCGAAAAGGATTACCAGGTAAAGAGTCCCTTAGGTGTTGGGTTGAACTCCATTGACATTGTTGTTGTTTGCATTCATACCCTTATAGAATCTCATCCTTCAACTTTTGTGGAAAGGGTGTGGTTGCTGGTAAGAGCAGTGGAAATGAGGACAAATGTCTTGAAGATCAACTAGGTGATGCCAAATAAGCCGTTGGAAAATGCAGAAACTGAACTAAAGCAATTGAAAACAAAAATAAGCCATTCTGAGAAGGAGCTGAAAGAGAAATCACAACAGTTGTTATCGAAGCGTGAAGAAGCTGTTGCTGCAGAAAATGAGCTTCATACTAGAAGTAAAGATGTGGAAAGTGTTCAAAAGGCTTTGGAATCTCTTCCATATGAAGATGGAAAGATGGAGGCTTTACAGAAGGTATGCTTTTCCAATGCTGGTTATGCAACTTATTCTCCCTTGAAGTTTGGTCAAAGTTCGACCGTATGTTGTAAATTGTGATAGTTTGTTAAGCTCTCTTCAGGATCGTGCATCTGAGTTAGAGGTAGTGCAGAAGTTCGAAGACGAAATTCAGATTCTGTCAGCGCAATTGGCTAATGTGGATTTCACGTATCGTGACCCTGTGAACAATTTTGATAGGTCAAAAGTGAAAGGTGTGGTAGCTAAACTCATTAAAGTGAAGGATAGCTCCACATTGACTGCCTTAGAGGTTGGCCATGCATGATATCACTTACTTGGTTTATTTCAGATGTATATTTTGTTGCTGTCCTAATTTGTTATAAGCATAATCACCACCTACTCTTTTACTGAGCTTGTTGTGTTCAGGTTGCTGCAGGGGGAAAGATGTTTAATGTTCTAGTGGACACGGAAAATACTGGAAAGCAACTTCTTCAAAATGGTGAACTTCGAAGAAGAGTTACAATTATCCCTCTGAACAAAATTCAATCCCATCCTGTCCGGTGTTGACGTTATTATCGTTGAGGTCAGTGATTGCCAAAAATGATGATGCACTAGGCATGTCATGCAACGGCACTGGGGACATGGTATTATCATATATCGCCATTTGCATCTCCTTTTTTAGGAAAGGATCCACCATGTCATAAATAGAAAAACCAGAGCTTTGAATAGCACGAGCAGCATGAGCGCAAGGAATTCCAGACATCTGCCAAGCAAGACAACTGCAATGTCGAGGGATCAGCTTGACTGCATAAAGTCGCCTAGTGTCATTAGCGACAATGAACTCGGTCGGTGAGGAGTTACGATGCGTAAATTTCCGAGCATATTCTTGAGATTTCTTAATGTCCTTCTCAATTTCTTTGCCAACCGGCAATTTCCATTTCCTAACCTCAGTATGCTTACGGAGCAACAATTCAGTGGTCTTGGCCACATGTCCTGTCATAAATTGGATGATGTCCAATTCCCTTAATGGCAATATCCAAGCATTGAAACATTCTGCGAGATTCGTGTACATCTTGTCCCATCTCTTGTAAGGGAAAACTGCATTCGACCAGTGCTTTGGATTGTTATCTTCCACCCATTTTGATAGATCAGGAGAAATTCCATACAACTTGCCTAAATGATACTTGAATGAGTCTTCGGTCCTTGCATACGCAAGATCATTAACCACCTTTAGAGCCGTGTTCCGTCTTTCAGCTTTCAACCCCTTTGAGCTAGCAACCTTGCTGAAGTTTTCCTTTAGGTGACGGAGACACCATGCGTTACAATCCCCACCAAAAATCTTAATTATACCATTAAGCAAAGAAGTATTCCGATCGGTGACCAACACGACTCGACATCCGCCAAGAACTTCCTTCAGATTAACCAAGAACCATAACCAGTCTTCATCATTCTCACTAGACACAATGGCATATGCTAGGGGGTACAACCCATCATCCGCATCATGTGCACTAGCCGAAAGAACATGGCCCCGATAGTATCCGGTCAAGAAACATGCATCCAATTTCAAAACTGGCCTTAGATAACCTGATCGGAATGCAGCAATGGAGCAACCATAAGACACAAAAAGTTGCTTGAACTTGCCTTCATCTGTTGACGTCCATATTGCTCTAGTGTTAGGTATGGCTTCAACAAGCCGCCGACACATCCATGGGACTAGGTGGAAAGTCATCGAAGGAGGTCCTGTGATGGCTTCCTTGGCCTTTTCTTTCGCCCTCCATCCTTGACCGTAATTCAGGGGACATTGGAAGGCATGCTCAAAGTCGTTGCAAATATCCCTCGGCAAATATTCAGGCTTGTCCACAATTCGGTTTTTGAAAATCAACCCCACTTGTTTACTGCGAAAGGTCAACTTATAATTACTAGCATCTTCTGCATTGTGTAGGTGCTCATTCTTAAACATGATGACACGAACCAAATCAGATGAACCCTCACATTTTGCCGTCAACTTCCAAGGACACTCCATTACTTTACATACCAATCGGTAGTAGGCTCTACTATTGTCCAAGTACTTGAAGCTAAACTTGTTCGATGCGGCAAATAGTAACACTGATTGCTTGAAAAGGTCGGGGCTTTCAAATAGTTGACCCTTCCCAGTTAAAATCTCATTTGCATTGTCCGGCAAGTACGGCACCAACCCCATCTCTTGGGTACCACTATTGCTTACCTTGCTAACTTGGCCAGAAGAAGGTAATGCCAGTATTCCTTCAGGCGAGCTAATGTTGTCAGTGACCATCGATTCCCTAACAAAAATAAAATATATATGGTTATTCATATGCAAACAAATAAATTATAACTGTAAATTAAAACAAAAGAAGTCATCTAACCTTGTTGAATTATAAGCGGTATTGCGGATAGGGTCATTATTTTCCCCTATATCTTCTACAAACAAGTCGACATCATCTTCGTTCAAGTGGAACAACATTGCAACACCATTGTCGTCTTTCAAAGTTACATACTTCGTCTTGTCCCTCTTTGTGTTGTAGAAAAACATTTTACCTTCCAAATTAATGTGAAGTGCACCACAAACCTTCTCAAGCAACTCATCTACTTGACTTCCTTCCTCAAGTAGAACAGCTACACACATCCCACCGTTGTACAAGAAGGTGCCATTGGCGTTTACCTTCCGTTCTCCGCCCCAGTAGCAAAAACCTGTCAATGTTTTCTTCTCCCGATTCTCCATACCTAAAAACAAAAAACATAGGTAATGTATTCAATTGAAGACCCAAATTATGTACACCACAACAACAACAAAAATTGATTACATTACGTGTCAAATCGCAAGTTCGTAAAAGTTATTACATTACAAAGAGAGCCAACACACACAAAAGTTCAGGGCATACATGACTGAGTTAAAACATGGGTGACTGCCCTTAACAGTCAAGGGCATACTATCTTACAAAGAGAGCAACAAAATTTCATAAAAGGAGCAACATTTGGTGACTTAGAGAGCAACGTTTGTATTTTCAAAAAAAAACAAGTTAGACGACTTGAAGGAGAACCACATTTCATACACACCAACACACACAAGGGTGAAGGGACAGCCATTGAGTGAGTTAAAGCATGGGTGACTGTTCCTTAACAGTCAAGGGCATACTATCTTACAAAGAGAGCAACAACAGTTCATAAAAGGAGCAACATTTGGTGACTTAGAGAGCAACGTTTGTATTTTCAGAACAAAACAAGGGACACGACTAGAAGGAGAACCACATTTCATACACACCAACACACACAAGGGTGAAGGGACAGCCATTGAGTGAGTTCAAACATGGGTGACTGCCCTTAACAGTCCAGGGCATACTATCTTACAAAGAGAGCAACAAAATTTCATAAAAGGAGCAACATTTGGTGACTTAGAGAGCAACGTTTGTATTTTCAGAAAAAAACAAGTTAGACGACTTGAAGGAGAACCACATTTCATACACACCAACACACACAAGGGTGAAGGGACAGCCATTGAGTGAGTTAAAGCATGGGTGACTGCCCTTAACAGTCAAGGGCATACTATCTTACAAAAAGAGCAACAACAGTTCATAAAAGGAGCAACATTTGGTGACTTAGAGAGCAACGTTTGTATTTTCAGAAAAAAACAAGGGACGCGACTAGAAGGAGAACCACATTTCATACACACCAATACACACAAGGGTGAAGGGACAGCCATTGAGTGAGTTCAAACATGGGTGACTGCCCTTAACAGTCCAGGGCATACTATCTTACAAACAGAGCAACAAAATTTCATAAAAGGAGCAACATTTGGTGACTTAGAGAGCAACGTTTGTATTTTCAGAAAAAAAAAACAAGTTACACGACTTGAAGGAAAACCACATTTCATACACACCAACACACACAAGGGTGAAGGGACAGCCATTGAGTGAGTTAAAGCATGGGTGACTGCCCTTAACAGTCAAGGGCATATTATCTTACAAAGAGAGCAACAACAGTTCATAAAAGGAGCAACATTTGGTGACTTAGAGAGCAACGTTTGTATTTTCAGAAAAAAACAAGGGACACGACTAGAAGGAGAACCACATTTCATACACACCAACACACACAAGGGTGAAGGGACAGCCATTGAGTGAGTTCAAACATGGGTGACTGCCCTTAACAGTCCAGGGCATACTATCTTACAAACAGAGCAACAAAATTTCATAAAAGGAGCAACATTTGGTGACTTAGAGAGCAACGTTTGTATTTTCAGGAAAAAATACAGAGAGAGGGGCTAATATGGAAGGCTTTGGTTTCTTAGAGGTCTGTGTTTCAAGTCTCTTGTGTGCATTGGTTCCCTATTTGCTTGATGTTTAATCTGAATGTACGAGGGATGTGTTCGAGAGCTCGATACATCGTTGGGCTCATTTCCCAAGTTCCTAGCAACTTAACCTTTTGCGACAATTAGCAATCGAAAATAACCAACTTGTGCCCTTTGAGCACATGCTTTTCTTATTGAAGTAACCTCAAAAGTTACGAGCACCTATGAGCTATTTAGAAATAATGTTCAGGGTAGGTGGAGCTATGCTGCTATAAGCCGTTGCATACACAACTAATGCCCTCTCAATCGCATAGGTTTAAAATTCTCCATGTATACAGAGTCACGGACCCACTCCTAGTTTTCTTATTGTCAATCTTCTCATAAGCTTTAATCGCTAATGCTGATAAAACTTGTTTTGCAGTCAAGGTTCCATTGGATGCATACATGATGGACTTCGTGTTCTCTGAGAGGGAAGATGGTGGAATTTTCGATAACAAAAGTGGTATGGATTACCACATACCCGTGTCCGGAGGAGTTGTTCAGGAGTCACCGATGCATATTGTGCATATTGCTGTTGAAATGGCGCCTATTGCGAAGGTAAATTATGGTCATTAACCTTTTCTTTTCTTGTTTGTTTTTAAGTTAAATTTTATTGCTAATAAACAAGAAACAAGAACATTGGGCATACCCCTGAGTCACACCACAGACACAACTAACCAAACAAAGAAACAGCAACCTAGACCAGAAGCACACTAAGCATGAGCAAATGTTCCTACTTCAGAAACAAAGACACTGCACTAACAACCAGTAGGACAGCTATGTAAAAGAAAAAGAGAAATCATTAATCATCTCCATCCTCTGAAAAACGTCATCCTTATGCTTTTCGATATCGGTCTGAAAAACGTTATCCTTATGCTTTTCGATATCCGTCTTTACCATTCACCAATTCGAATTAGACAGTGTCTACATTTTATTCTTTTTTTGGCATGCTTTCCAGTGAAATGTGCGTGTAGGTTGTTGCACCTGAGTCACATGATATGGTGAAGGGACAGCCATTGAGTGAGTTAAAGCATGGGTGACTGCCCTTAACAGTCAAGGGCATATTATCTTACAAAGAGAGCAACAACAGTTCATAAAAGGAGCAACATTTGGTGACTTAGAGAGCAACGTTTGTATTTTCAGAAAAAAACAAGTTACACGACTTGAAGGAGAACCACATTTCATACACACCAACACACACAAGGGTGAAGGGACAGCCATTGAGTGAGTTCAAACATGGGTGACTGCCCTTAACAGTCCAGGGCATACTATCTCACAAAGAGAGCAACAAAATTTCATAAAAGGAGCAACATTTGGTGACTTAGAGAGCAACGTTTGTATTTTCAGAAAAAAACAAGTTACACGACTTGAAGGAAAACCACATTTCATACACACAAACACACACAAGGGTGAAGGGACAGCCATTTAGTGAGTTAAAGCATGGGTGACTGTTCCTTAACAGTCAAGGGCATACTATCTTACAAAGAGAGCAACAACAGTTCATAAAAGGAGCAACATTTGGTGACTTAGAGAGCAACGTTTGTATTTTCAGAAAAAAACAAGTTACACGACTTGAAGGAGAACCACATTTCATACACACCAACACACACAAGGGTGAAGGGCCAGCCATTGAGTGAGTTAAAGCATGGGTGACTGCCCTTAACAGTCCAGTGCATACTATCTTACAAAGAGAGCAACAAAATTTCATAAAAGGAGCAACATTAGGTGACTTAGAGAGCAACATTTGTATTTTCAGAAAAAAACACCAGCAACCAAATACACCACTCACCCCTTGTTTTTTCAACAAGTCACCTCCACATGATCCAATATCCCTTCTCAAGACACAATATGGATAGTAGAGCTTCACAAGAAAAGGCTATCATGCAAGAGGCTCAAATTGGCTCACAAGGGATAAGTGTATGAAAGAAAGAAACGAACTGGCTCAAAGTATCAAAGGCGGCCTATAATCCTTTCCCAAGGGCAACACAGCCACGCAAATTTTCAAACCCAAGAGATAAATAAACATCACATTAAGTTCCCAATACTTGACAACAAAGAGAATGAGATCAACTACGAATATGTTCTTTTGTGACAAATTAGAGTTTATGTGACACCCACTCCAAGAAAAGGTAAGGCTCTAAACTCACATGGGCATAAGTCTCCACTAAACAAGCCATTAAGAACAGTCAGTATGCAACTCAAAAAGCGACCAAAGCCCACATAAACGTGAAGTGCAAAAGTGCTAAGAATAAGTGCCATGACGAATTTCTTGCGACAAGCTAGCAAAAAGAACTACACTACCATAGAGATATCCAAGCAAGTTACACGACTTGAAGGAAAACCACATTTCATAAACACCAACACACACAAGGGTGAAGGGACAGCCATTGAGTGAGTTCAAACATGGGTGACTGCCATTAACAGTCAAGGGCATACTATCTCACAAAGAGAGCAACAACAGTTCATAAAAGGAGCAACATTTGGTGACTTAGAGAGCAACGTTTGTATTTTCAGAAAAAAACAAGTTACACGACTTGAAGGAGAACCACATTTCATAACACAAAACTTAAACTGAAAGTGCAGATTCAATGCCAAATACAGATTCAGCAGCTATAAAACTAAAGTAGGTTCAACTACTTCATATTCAACTGTCATGACCTACAAAAAAACAGACCACAATCTGGTTTTGCTATTACTTACAAATTTCTGGATTTGTGTGTGTAAGAATGGTGTGGATTCAACTGTCATTAGCTACAAAAATCGTTCATTGCAGCCAACTCCTCTCCTTAAGCCTTCATAGATCAAAATTCTGAATTTGAGTGTGTAACAATGGTGTGGACTATGGAGTGATGAGTAGGCTATGTATACAAAGTATGAGAGACAGAGAGGAGGGGGAGGGTTTTGTGCATGGAATTCTGGATTGATGTGGAATGGCATTTTTGCCCTTTCACTTGTGGGGAATTAGCACATGTGCTGCTCACATGTGTGTTTTCCGTTTAAAAATTAAAAGAAGTTAGAGAAGAGGACAACATAGACTTGGAGGACTAAGTAAACGTCTTTGATAGTTTGATGACGAAGTAAACAAATGGTGTATAGTTTGAGGGAGGGATGTTTCCAAATAATACTCTTACAGTAAAAAAATACATGTTACATAACTTCAACAAGAACCACATTTCATATATACAGACCAACACAAGGGGTAAAGGGACAGCCATCAGTGACTTAAAACATGGGTGACTGCCCTTAACAGCGGGCATACTTTCTTACATAGAGAGCAACAACAGTTCTTACAAGGAGTAACATTAGGTGACTTAAAGAGCAACTATTATATTTTCTGGAAAAACAAACTTCCATTGCAATGGCGACAATGGGGGTACAGAATGGTGGATCAAATGTTGGTATTAAACATAGTACATTTTTGGGAACTAATGGGCAAGTCTCAATATTGCCCCTTCTATTCCTCACTCATACAATGTGAAAAACCAAATTGCTTATAAACAAATTCACATGGACGGAATGAGAGAATAGAAAAGAGAGAAAACTGCAAACAAATTGAAACACCCAACCCAAAAAATTCCATACCAGATGCGTACGATTTTCCGTTTGGTCAAGGACAAGATCTTGCTTCTTCTTCCGTGGAATGGTAAGAGTACTGTACCATTGAGAGAGAGATGAAGTCAGAGAGGAAGAAGAGGTGAAGGAGAAGAGGTCGAGAGGAGGAAAGAAGCAGAACAAACCCTACCTCTTGTTGTTCGCTTCCAGTCGGACGTCGTTCAGAGCCGTGTGGGAATTGGAGGGAATTGAAGGGGGAACGATGGATGGGTGGGTGGGTTTGGGGTTTAGGGTTTTTTTTGATGAAGGGTATAACAGTAATTTTAGGTGGCCTCTCCATGTATTGGGAATTAATCTTTCTCCTTGTCATGTTTAGATGAATTCCGAAAAAAGTGTTCCATCATTTGGGCATTAGTTGCCCCTTTACCCACTGATATGCAATTCTCCCTAATTTAAAAAGAAATTTATAGAAATGGTCCTCCTAGTTTCATCCGAATCTCATTTTCGTCTTCCAAGTATCAATTACAACTCTTTTGACCTTTAAGTTTGGTTTTCATACCAAATTGATCCAATTGATAACTGTTGTCAGCCAAGCTGAACGGAAAAAATCAAATTGATGGCAGTTTGGACGTTGCAGTTCGTACCAAGTTGGTCCAATTAATGAGTCTGCCCTCAATTTGATTTTTTCCCTTTTAGTTTGACTGACAGACGTTATCAATTGGACCAACTTGGTACGAAAATCAAACTTGGAGGTCAAAAGAGTTGCAATTAATACTTGAAGGACGAAAATGAGACTCGAATGAAACTAGAAGGACCATTTTTATAAATTTCCCTAATTTAAAAGAAGATGATATAAGGGGGACTAAAAAAATCAAGTGAATGGCAGGTTTTAGTTTTTTTTTTTTTTTTTTTCGTTTAGAAGTTTCCTTTAAAACTTATTTTGGGGAAGGGATGCCTCTTGAAATTTATAAACTCAAAAGCAGGCAGCAAGGCTCCTACATTTTTTTTAAAATATTGGAGGTGGGAGGGGAGCCCCACGAACCCGAACCCGGGTGCATAAGCTGGATGCCTGGATAGCACGTAAGTGCTCAGCTTGTGCCACTGCTAGCATCATTTTTTGATGTACCCAAAATAAGATCACTACAAAGCAAAACGAAGACTACAAATGACAAGATAACAAGAAGAAAGATAGAGCATAACAAAATCATTACAATGAACGCGCGTCACCGATGTCAAACACGAGAGAGAGATTCGACGTAAGGATAGCAATCAGACCAGAAATATGTAAGCACATCCTGTACCCCTCCCTCGTTGTCGAACCCCTCCGGAGCCGCCACGCCGCATATCTCCTTGAAATTCCCATATGCAAAACCGTGGCCCAAGATTTTACCAGGTACGTGCAGGACCATAAACGACTCCTCGTCTCTTTCTGTCCGTACCACACAAAGCACACTAATCGAACTACACCCCGGCGGGCACCGCACGATTCCGACGCCATCGAGATCATCAACCCGGTATTTCACCGACCACATAGAGTAATCCCTCGCCATCTCGTAAACATCAACCTGATTCGTCGGACCAAAACGGTAGGTCTCGACGAGATGTAAGTGGCCCCCAGATTCCCCATAATAACTAGACTCCGGACCGGAACAGCGGCCCCGAAATTCCCCATAATGCATAGAATCCCGACCGTAACAATTTCTAAGCTCTCGCGCCGGAGGTGCTGGAATGATTCCCATCCGCTCTTCGTCGACATTGTAATACAGTGAATCCCTATTCCGCCAGCGGTTGAACCAATGAACCGCACCGTTCCAATACACCCCGGAGTTGTCATACTTGTAGAAATCTACTGCGAACAGCTCACCGGAGGCCTTCCATGATCCCGTCTCAGATGAGTACGTCGCGATCTGATAGTAGGGCACCGCTGGACATATTAATGTGTCGTAACGAGAGCAAACGATTTTGTAGTGAGGGGATCTCGACGGATCGAAAGCTAGTGTTAGGCCTCTGAGTTCGGAGAGATGGCGGTTGGGGAGGATCTTGAATTGTTTGGTTGTGGGGTTGAGGATAAAGTAGTCGGGTTTAGGGTAACTCAGTTCTGTGTAGAAACAACACAATAGTAATCCATGGCAGGAACTTATGATTCGTTTGTTGCCTGATAAACACGGGAAGAAAGCGAGATCATTGAAATGAGGGTGGGGTTTGTGAGTAGGGGTACTGCCACTGGTGGTGTTGGTTAGGGGGATGAAATCAAGCTTGGGTACGGTGGCGGTGGACCTATAGGTGTCCGCGGTTAATAGGTCGGAGACGGGGTGCACGAATAGGCCGGAGACGACAGCGGTGGAGTTGGGATTGCGACGTAGAGAGAACAAATCGCTGTTGATGAGAGAGAACCAGTGTTTGGACACAGATTTGAACCGCATGAGAGATTTTATGGGTAGACGAATCAGGATTTCAGTCAAGAGGTCGGAACTCGCAGCAACTTTATCAGCAGCAGCAGATGATGATGAATACTCCGCCATGGAGGAGGTGTGTGACACTTCTCCTGTTACTAAGAGCTTCTCCAGTCTTGACCCAAACCCTTTCCCAAATTTTAAATTTGGGCAAAAATCACAAAAACATCTCTTCAATCCTTTACCCAAACACTTTTCCATTTTGGGTTTTACCCATTTCTTTGTCCAAATCTGGGACAAACCAAACCCTTTCCCCATTTTTTCAATGGCTAATTAGAGAGAGAGAGAGAGAGAGAGAAATGTCCAGTGGATTGAAGGATAGAGAGGGTGAGTCGGGTGGTGGTGCGTTGGTGGTTTCTCAGAGAGGGTGGGTCGGTGATTTCTCAGATTTATCAGAGTCGTCGCCGGAGTGCTGTCGGTGTCGCTAGGTGTCGTCGTAGTAGAGGTGGTGGGTCAGAGGGAGAGAGAAGGGAGATGGAATGTTGCGGTGGTGCAGTGGAGGTGGGTTGAAGGAGGAAGAGAGAGAGGGAGAGTGAATTTAGGTAAATTTTGGGTTTGATGGTTGGAGATGTGCCTACTCAAAATGGACTTTTACCCAAAATTTGACTCAAATTTGGGGGAAAAAATGGGTGAAGGGCTGGAGATACTCTAAGTCAACCTAAGTATAGGCAACTCACAAATGAGACAGGTTTGTGAGAGTAATGTGGTGGTCAACTCTATATTTTTTTATTAGATACCGTAAGCTGTATTTCTTCTAAAAAAAAGATTAGTTGATCAGGAGCTTGGGAAATTTAATAGGTTATTTGTTTCTGTTAGTTAATATTTTCAAGTTGAATACTCCTATTTGATTTTGAAGTACTACTGTGTTCTTTGGTCCTTGTTTTAAAGGTCTACGTTTGCAATGTGCGTCAACTTGCTGCCTTATTTCTTGTATGGCGTCTGTTTGGGCTTGATATTGCTGGTTATTTCCTTTACACATTGCATGTTCTTTGGTTGTCTTGATTATTGAGCATGTAAATGAGGATGAATCGCTCTTGGTGCTCTAGCTATATGTAAATTGTAAGGTCATCTGGTATAATCTTTTGGGTACGACATTCAAGAAGGTTTTTGGGAGGTGGGATAGTGATTAGAGTAACGGATAATGATATAACCAGCTTTGGGTGGTCAATTTATCCACACATTGAGAGTGCCACTTCTGTTTGAAAATACGACTACTCAGAGCTACTGATGTCTTGCATATGCACATCTTCTTACTGGGTTCCCATTACTCTCTGTGCTGGTCATTGCATAAGCATTGCGATAAGATTTCCGAATGATTATATATGTGTCACATTGAGGTGATACCAACAAAATAATGCTGTTGCACAACTTTTAGATAATTTTGAAATCAACTTCAAACTTAGGAAGTAAAATCCTTGGGTAGTTTTCTGTACTAGGAAGTTCTGCCTTTGATTCAGTGTGATGTGTTTGTTTTCAAGATACTGTTTTAGCTTGGTTCTTATGTTCCTTAAAATGGCACAGCCAATTGGTCACTTCAAGGTGAAATGATGTGTATGATGTAGTTACTTTAGAATATGCCCAAAATTTTGTTGATGGAATATGTCTAGGAAAACCTCACTGACACTGGGACGAAATTGCGAATATAGTTAGCATATGGCCCTGTAACCCTGATAACATGGGGATCAAATCAATTTGGGCGTTTGCTCATCGCATGGATAAGATCTCTGGTGGGATTCTGAAATTATGCCTGATGGCCACCATATATTAACACAACTTGGGATGTTTATCTAAATTTCGACTGTAGGTTACTGGTATGATGACGAGGGATCATAGGCAACACTTGTAGTGTGAAGAAAAAAGGGCACTTCATTCTTGGGATCACAATATTCTGATTTCGAGTGCCATGAGGGTTGTTTAGTGCAGATCGAGAGGCCTTTAGTGTGGACTGCTACTGCAACGAATTTGGGCGAGAGACATCGTCACTTGAAGATTTGGTTCTTTTTTGGTGAGTAATGGTTTTCTTGTTTTCTTTCGTGTACATACCAATTGGTTTTGGATGTAGAGTCAAATGATAGCGGCTAATATTTCCGTTTGACAAAAAAAAAAAAATGATAGCGGCTGAGTTTTTGGCTCACATCACAGAATCTATGGGATATTGAGTATTTTCGGGATGCCTACGTTATTGTCATTTATTGGGTCATCATATGGGTTAAAAGAGACGATTTTTCGGAATAATGGGAATGCTATTCCTACTTCTGTTTAGCTTTTCTTTTCCAGCAAGAGCACAGATTTACAGGTCCAAAAGTTTAGCCGAGACCGACAGGGATGTTACAAGTTGGTGTCAACGTCAGCCATTTTAAAACATGAGACATTTATTCATGCGTCTACACACGTCTCCTCAACTCCGCTCGTCTCCACGCATCTCCGCCCAAAAAACCCTGAGGTAACGAGTTCAACTTCCTTTCTGATGTATTTCCTTCGTATGGCTTTGGGGTTTACATGTAATTTCCTTGGAAGGGGATCGTTTTTATCCTTTTAACTTCCACGTTTCGTTCTTCCGCCTTCTACTTCAAACCCAAAGGAACCATTGCGTTTCTATGTTAACTCAGGAACAAGAAAACAAGCGATAGATTAGCTTTATTGTCGTGTAACAAAAAATTAGACTATCGAAGAAAGAAGATAAGAACTGAACCAGTAAATTAATGGTTGTAAACCCTGTCAAATATAAGAGAGAGACTCGATGTATTCGTGAGAATTACACCAGTGGTAGTATAGCAAAGGATCGTCGCCATCGTTGTGCTGTGAAGCATCACATATGGTTTTGAAACTCCCGTCAACAAGTCTGTATTCGACAAACTTTCCACCTACGGAAATCACTATGTATGATTCTTCGTCGCTTTCTTCGCGTACAATATCAAGAATGCTACACCCGATGTACCAGTTATTAGGAATCTGCACCAGTTCAGGAAATGCAATTCCAACCGCTGCTATATCAACGTTGTACTTCACGAACCACCCGGAGTAGTCTCTCTCCATCTCATAAACCGTTAGCCAGGTCGTTTGATTGTACATCTCAGAGAGGTGCAAATGGCCGCGGGACTTCCCGTAATACATGTACGCTCTGTCATACCACCACTTCCCGTGAGGAGGAGGAGGCATCGGTATGGTCCCCAGCCGTTCTTGGTCGATGTGGAAGTACAACGAATCCCCCGGCCTCAAATTCAACCAGTTAACCGCACCGTTCCAGTAAACCCCACCATGAAATGAGGTCTCAGGAAAATCAACCTCGTCAACCGTGTAAGAATCCCCGGAAGGCCGCCAAGAGCCGGTCTCAGACGAATATATCTCGATATGGTAGTAGGTCTCCCGCTGCGAAATAGAAACCGATCTCCAGAGGCCGACGACTTTGTAGCGTGGTGATTCTAATGGGTCGTAAGCTAAGCAAAGATCTTCAAGGCCATCTTGATGGGGCTGGGAAAGTGTTTTTGAATTGTTTGGTGGTAGGATTTAGGATATGATGTCCGCCTTTACCCTCGACCTCGTTATAGCCTAAACAGAATAAGAGTCCATGACATGAATTTAAGACTATAACATCGGAGAGATTCGGAAAACGCGTGAGAGATTTGGTGTAGGCATCATGATCATCAGGTTCTTGAGCTGGGGCTTTCCCGTTCTTGAGAGGGATGAATTCGAGTCCAAGGTTGAGGTGCTTCGTACGCTTGCTCCAGCGGAACAGACAAGTACCATGTTTGGTAGGGTGCAAGAATAGGCCAGAAACAGATTAAGGGTCAGGGTTCCGGAGGCGAGCGACGTGGGGACTGGAAATCAAAGAGTTCCAGTTTTTCGAGACGGATTTGAAGAGGAGGAGAGACTTTGCCGGTAGACGGATCAGGATTTCGGTTAATACGTCACCGTTGGCAACGACTTTTTCTGCTGACGACGACGTGGGTGTGGGGCTGTCGGAGACTTCGACTCTCAACTCGTTATTAGATCCAATCGAAATCATATCGATCGATCGATCACTAATGCGCGCAATTGTTGCCTGGAGTTGGACAAAAGTGTGTTGATAACTTGTGTATATATGTAACATAGACATGTACTGGAGTTGCCTGTTGTTTCCGTGTTCATAAGACCTTTCCATGATTCAAACATTGTGCGCTGTAAACTCTTGTCTTTGACTATGAAATTTCAAACTAACCAAGAAACAAAACAAGAAATTTCGAGCTTGTTTCAAGAAAATCACAAGGTCATGATGTTTCAGGATTTTTATTTCCCTGTATTCAATATTCAGAGTCAAAATTCCGTGTTCCATGAAACTTTTCTCCGAATGTGTAGTCGTCGATCTTCTTATCTTTGAGAATATTTCAATTTATTGGACAACTTAGAACTGTCCAAGATGATCATTGTTGTCCGCACACAGAATAAGAAGAGTTTCCTCTAGAGTTTCGGCGAAGCCATTAGTTACGCCCATCCCATCAGAAATATGTGGGGTTGCTCAAGAGAGCTAGCAGAGGCAAGTCAAGGTATTAGGCTTAGCCTTTCCTCGGGAGAGGAAGATTGGGACAGTCGGCCGCGAAGGAAAACATTTTATTGAAAAAATGTTGGGGGAGGAGGGAGGGGATAACCAGGGTTGGCTACATCCAAATGGGTCAAAGCCCAAACACCTAAAATCAGATAATGGACCAAAAACAAGGGCCCAAGCTCATCAACCCTAGACCCAAAACCTCAACTACACCTGGAAAACCCTAAACCTCCCGCCGCCATCCCTCCACCGGCCGCCTTCATGTTTGACTAGTGTTATAGCACGTTCGTTGCACGTGTTGTTTTCTTCGTATCATTTCAGTCTTATACGATATCGAAAGAAGTAAAGAAAAGGGGATGTAGGAATTGCATCCGATGTATATAATTCGACCAAAACAAAAAATAAAACAAAAAACAAAAAAAACAGGTCACCACATTGCCTAGCTACTTTCAGTTCCTTTTAGAATTTTGTTTCGAAATTGATAAACGAGGCCGGTTCTGTACAATCTGCAGCATACATTAGCATTTTCATTGGTGGAATGTTCATATTTGGAAATTTAAGTACCAAACACTGCATCATTATTAATCATTTAAATACTCTCATATATAGCAATGCCAACTACATAACTAACGTAAGTGAAAAATAATGTTACATTTGTTTAAGAATTGCATTCAGATACAAGAGACCGTCTCAATGTATTGAAAAGCATGAAAAAAGAAATATCGTAATGCATCCTCTATCATGCCGCTACTGTCACAATGCTCCGGGGCAACATCGCCTATCTTCTCGAAGCTTTTATCCACGAGATTGTAACGTACGATCTTTCCAGGTACGTGCAACACCAGAAACGATCGCTCATCTTCTTCTTTTTCTTCTTCCCGTACAATGGCAAGAATAGCAAACGAGTAATACATTGGATCCCACGACAGCCTCTGCATCATCTCAGGAAATGCAATTCCAACTTCGTGAAGATCAACATTGTACTTAACAAACCACCCGGAATAGTCAGCTTCCATCTCGTATACACAAAACTGAGTCCTTGCATCATAGATCTCAACAAGATGCAAATGGCCACGAGACTCCCCATAGTACCTAAACAGCCTCCCATTCCCTTCACCCTGAGGAACCGGAGGCATTGGCAAGATTCCAAGCCTCTCATCCTCGATGTCGAAATACAAGGAGTCCCCCCTAGTGTTAAACCAATGAATCGCGCCATGCCAATACACCCCGCCAAGGAAATTGGAATTGAGATCGCCGATAAAAGGTTCACCGGAAGGCCTCCAAGTGCCGGTCTCAGACGAGTATATCTCAATCTGATAACGCCACTCACTCTGATAAGGCTCTCTGGACAAAACTGAAACGGTGCCCAATACGCAAACTACTTTGTAGTGAGGTGATCTACATGGGTCAAAAAAAAAACTCAACCCTCTTACTTCCCCACGGGGTTTAGGAAGTGAAGTCAATTGCTTGGTAGTAGGATTGAGGATGTGGACTTGATGGTAGCCAGCACGGGAGAAGCTAGAACAGCATAATAAGCCGTGGCATGAACTTAAAATTTTCATTCCTAATGGAAAGGTTGTAAAATTTTCGTCGGTTGGATTGCCATCATTTTGAAGAGGGATGAAATTGAGTCTGGTGTTGAGGCGCCGACCGGACGAGTACAAGAATAGGCCAGATACAGAGCTAGGGTCAGGATTCCGGCAGCGTGCGAAATGGGGTGTGGCGATGAGAGAGAGCCAGTGCTTCGATGCGGACTTGAACCGAAGGAGTGATTTCACCGGTAGCCGTATGAGGATTTCGGTTAAGAGGTCATCGTCGGAGGCGATCGTATCGGCGGAAGATGGATACTCAGACATGATGGATTTCAAGAGTTCGAATGAATGGCTGGTCTTGTGTATCGATATCTATTGCTTGTCTTGCTTCAACTCTTAACATGTGGTGGTGCTTTATTTTTGATGTTTTTTTGTAGTTTTCTTGGCATTGCTTTGTTGAATGTTGACAATTAAATTGCTTGTGGAAATTGGCTGTTGACGAGTTCAGTGGTCTTCGTTTCGCTACACAATTTTCAACATCACTTTGAACCTGTCTTTTTTTTCTTGTTTGGCAAGTTTGAAAAAGTAGGATAGGAACTAGGAAGGAAAATACTAGGGAAGACTGGCCTAAAAGGAAGATTCCTAACTGCAGACTATAGAAATCATTTCCCTATCTCTTTCTTTCCTTTGGGTAATTTAAAAAGAAATTTATAGAAATGGTCCTCCTAATTTCATCCGAATCTCATTTTCGTCCTTCAAGTATCAATTACAACTCTTTTGACCTTTAAGTTTGATTTTCGTACCAAATTGGTCCAATCGATAACTGTTGTCAGCCAAGCTGAACGGAAAAAATCAAATTGATGGCAGTTTGGACGTTGCAGTTCGTACCAAGTTGGTCCAATTAATGAGTCTGCCCTCAATTTGATTTTTTCCCTTTTAGTTTGACTGACAGACGTTATCAATTGGACCAACTTGGTACGAAAATCAAACTTGGAGGTCAAAAGAGTTGCAATTAATACTTGAAGGACGAAAATGAGACTCGGATGAAACTAGAAGGACCATTTTTATAAATTTCTCTAATTTAAAAGAAGATGATACAAGGGAGACTAAAAAATCAAGTGAATGGCAGGTTTTAATTTATTTTTATTTTTTTCGTTTGGAAGTTTCCTTTAAAACTTATTTTGGGGAAGGGATGCCTCTTGAAATTTATAAACTCAAAAGCAGGCAGCAAGGCTCCTACATTTTTTTTAAAATATTGGAGGTGGGAGGGGAGCCCTACGAACCCGAACCCGGGTGCATAAGCTGGATGCCCGGATAGCACGTAAGTGCTCAACTTGTGCCACTGCTAGCATCAATTTTTGATGTACCGAAAATAAGATCACTACAAAGCAAAACGAAGACTACAAATGACAAGATAACAAGAAGAAAGATAGGGCATAACAAAATCATTACTACAATGAACGCGCAACACCGATGTCAAACACAAGAGAGAGATTCGACATAAAGATAGCAATCAGACCAGAAATATGTAAGCACATCCTGTACCCCTCCCTCGTTGTCGAACCCCTCCGGGGCCGCCACGCCGCATATCTCCTTGAAATTCCCGTCTGCAAAACCGTAGCCCAAGATTTTACCAGGTACGTGCAGGACCATAAACGACTCATCGTCTCTTTCTGTCCGTACCACACAAAGCACACTAATCTAACTACACCCCCGCGGGCGCCGCACGATTCCGACGCCATCGAGATCATCAACCCGGTATTTCACCGACCACATAGAGTAATCCCTTTGCCATCTCGTAAACATCAACCTGATTCGTCGGACCAAAACGGTAGGTCTCGACGAGATGTAAGTGGCCCCCAGATTCCCCATAATAACTAGACTCCGGACCAGAACAGCGGCCCCAAAATTCCCCATAATGCATAGAATCCCGACCGTAACAATTTCTAAGCTCTCGCGCCGGAGGCGCTGGAATGATTCCCATCCGCTCTTCGTCGACATTGTAATACAGTGAATCCCTATTCCGCCAGCGGTTGAACCAATGAACCGCACCGTTCCAATACACCCGAGTTGTCATACTTGTAGAAATCTACTGCGAACAGCTCACCGGAGGCCTTCCATGATCTGGTCTCAGATGAGTACGTCGCGATATGATAGTAGGGCACCACTGGACATATTAATGCGTCGTAACGAGAGCAAACGATTTTGTAGTGAGGGGATCTCGACGGATCGAAAGCTAGTGTTAGGCCTCTGAGTTCGGAGAGATGGCGGTTGGGGAGGATCTTGAATTGATTGGTTGTGGGATTGAGGATAAAGTAGTCGGGTTTACGGTAATTCAGTTCTGTGTAGAAACAACACAATAGTAATCCATGACAGGAACTTATGATTCGTTTGTTACCTGATAAACACGGGAAGAAAGCGAGATCATTGAAATGAGGGTGGGGTTTGTGAGTAGGGGTACTGCCACTGGTGGTGTTGGTTAGGGAGACGAAATCAAGTTTGGGTATGGTGGCAGACCTATAGGTGTCCGTGGTTAATAGGTCGGAGACGGGGTGCACGAATAGGCCGGAGACGACAGCGGTGGAGTTGGGATTGCGACGTAGAGAGAACGAATCGCTGTTGATGAGAGAGAGCCAGTGTTTGGACACAGATTTGAACCGCATGAGAGATCTTATGGGCAGACGAATCAGGATTTCAGTCAAGAGGTCGGAACTCGCAGCAACTTTATCAGCAGCAGCAGATGATGATGAATACTCCGCCATGGAGGAGGCGTGTGACACTTCTCCTGTTACTAAGAACATCTCCGGTCTTGACCAAAACCCTTCTCTAAATTTAAAATATGGGCAAAAATCACAAAAACATCTCTTCAATCATTTACCCAAACACTTCTCCATTTTGGATTTTACCCATTTCTTTGTCCAAATCTGGGACAAACCAAACCCTTTCCCCATTTTTTCAATGGCTACTTAGAGAGAGAGAGAGAGAGAGAGAAATGTCCAGTGGATTGAAGGATAAAGAGGGTGAGTCGGGCGGTGGTGGGTCGGTGATTTCTCAGAGAAGGTGGGTCGGTGATTTCTCAGATTTATCAGAGTTGTCGCCGGAATGCTGTCAGTGTCGCTGGGTGTCGTCGTAGTAGAGGTGGTGGGTCAAAGGGAGAGAGAAGGGAGATGGAATGTTGCGGTGGTGCGGTGGAGGTGGGTCGAAGGAGGAAGAGAGAGGGAGAGTGAATTTGGGTAAATTTTGGGTTTGATGGTTGGAGATGTGCCTACTTAAAATGGACCTTTACCCAAAATTTAACTCAAATTTGGGGGAAAAAATGGGTGAAGGGTTGGAGATGCTCTAAGTCAACCTAAATATAGGCAACTCAGAAATGAGACAGGTTTGAGAGTAATGTGGTGGTCAACTCTATATTTTTTTATTAGATACCATAAGCTGTATTTCTTCTAAAAAAAAGATTAGCCGACAGGTTATTGAGTATTGACTAAACAATTGCGCAGTTGCTTATGGAATTTTTCCAACAAACATTGTCGAATTTTGAGGCAGATCCTATCTAGCTCATGGGAAGGACGGAAGGGTGCTATCCTAACCCAATATGGGCCCTTCTCGAGCCTAGCTATTCCGACGATCAATAAATCATGGTCATAGGACATCAATAGATATATTTTTGAAATACTCCACCATGGAGGAGGTGTGTGACACTTATATAACCAAGTCAACCTAAATATAGGCAATTCACAATGGACAGGTTTGTACAGTAAAAATAGGTGTGCGTATAAAGTAATATGGTGGTTAACTCTATCATTTTTTTATCAGATATCATAAGCTGTATTTCTTCTATAAAAAAAAAATTAGCCGGCAGATTATTGAATATTGACTAAACAATTGCGCAGTTGCTTCTAGAAATTTTCAAACAAACGTTGTCGAACTTTGGAAGCAGATCCTATCCAGTTCATGGAATGGACGGAAGGGTGCTACCTAGCCCAATATGGGCCCTTCTCGAGCCTAGCTATTCTAATGATCAATACTTTTTACCTTTCAAAACTTATCAAGAACATAGACCAAGCAAAAAATCACGGTCACATGACATCAATCGATATATTTTTAAAAACATTTATATAATACTGTAGTTAATAACGAGTTATATCTGAAATTACTAACCAAACAGTCAACATACAAATTGCTCCTCTCCACAAATTGCTCCCAAAGTTGTAGATTTCTCGGCTCTTGATGAACCTGTTGGTGGTGAAGCTTGGTTCTATGACATATACGAAAAGCTTGGTTAGAAGAACACCTCCCAATTTCGAAAATGAATTGTTTCAGATGCAAAGACAATGGAAGATTTCCTCAGAGAAGAACACCTCCTTCAGAGGTTCTATTTTTTGTTTTTTGGTTTATAATTAATTTCTGTGCAATGTTCTTTTTGGTTTCGGATAGAATACAGGTAAAGAAAAGAACCCTGTTTTCATACTCAGTTTTGTTTAGCACCTGTCAGCAATTCTTTTCAATCATCATTTTCCAAAAGCACCCAAAAAAAAAAAAAAAACTCTTGATTCTCGATATAAAATCATTTCCGCAAAATGTTCATAAAAAAGTGTAACCAAACAGACGTAATTCAAAACCAATTCAGTGTATCCATTTACAAACTAAACCTACGAAATACTACAACTTGACACGCATCATTCACACCAAAAATCAGATCAAGCCACACCCAATTCCCTCCGTAACTCCCAGTCGTCGAGCTCCCAACACGGACTCTGCACCGCCGCCGCGTCGATCGGGTTGTTCGTCTCAAGTGACGCCGTCAAGACGCCGCCCGACTACACCTCCTCAGAAGACAAAGACGAGACGATCGCCGACGCAGTCCTCCAATTAAAAGCAATTACCGTCAAACACCAATTAGTGACTCAATGTACTGGAAAGAACGACAATATGTCAATCGATTCTCAATGGGATTAATGCATCCCCCACTGTGGAACCTAGAAGGAATCGCCCCGTCGCATATCTTGTTCAAAGTCCCATCGCCCAAAATAGTACAGCGCAAGATTTTACCAGGTACATGTAGCACCAGCAACGACTCTTCATCTCTTTCCATCCTCACAACGCAGAGTATACCAAAGGAATTAAACCGGGTGTCCCTCGGAACTCCAACCGCGTCGAGATCGAGGCTGAATTTCGAGAACCACCCGGAGTAATCTCTCTCCAGCTCGTAAACATCGACCCGATGCGTTCGATCGTAGGCCTCGACGAGATGCAAGTGGCCCCGAGATTCCCCGTAATGCCTAAACTCCCGATTGTGCCAATCCTTACCCTCTGGGATCGGCGGCAGGGGAATATTTCCCAACTGCTCGTCGTCCACATTGTAATACATCGAATCCCCGATCCCCCAGCTACTGAACCAGTTAACTGCACCGTTCCGGTACACTCCAGCATCATACTGTGTTTTGTATTTTGCTGCCAACGGCACACCGGAAGCCTTCCATGAGCCGGTCTTGGATGAGTACGTCATGATATGTTGGTAGGGTCCAGCTGGATAAGTTGGAACAAAATCAGTGTAATGAACGCAAACAACTTTGTAATGAGGGGATTTTGACGGATCGAAAGCCAGGGTTAGGCATATGAGGTTGGAGATATGGCATCTTGGGAGGATTTTGAACTGATTGGTTGTGGGATTGAGGATGAAATAGTTGGGTTTAGGGTTATCGTCATGGCTGTGGCCAAAACAACACAATAGTAACCTGTGACAGGCATTTATGATTCGTATATGAGCTCGTAAACCGGGAAAGAAAGCGAGATCTGTGAACTGGGGGTGGGGGTGGGGGTCATGGATGGTGTTGATAAGAGGGATGAAATTGAGTTCGGGGAAGGGGTTGGTACTATGGGGGTGCAGGAACAGGCCGGAGACGGTTGTTGAGTCGGGATTGCGGAGGAGAGTGAAGAAATGGCTGGTGATGATAGAGAGCCAGTGTTTGGACACGGACTTGAAAATCCTGAGAGATCTTATGGGCAGGCGAATCAGGATTTCGATCAAGAGGTCGGAATTGGCAGCAACTTTTTCGGCAGCAGATGACAATGACAATGACAATGACGATGACGATGACGATGACGATGAATACTCAGCCATGGAGGAGGTGTGTGATACTTCTCCTGTTTCAAGTCAACCTGGATATAGGCAGAGAGAGAGAGAGGATTGTATGGCATTGATAGATATGGGTATCAACTATCAAGTATACCATAATAGTAGTTGTGTTTTATATTATGTTGTTAAAACCCTTGTACTCTTTCTTTTCATATATCTATCTAATAAAACAGGAGGGTCTTTAAGAATATTCCTAAAGAATATTCCTTCTCAACGGTTCAGATTTCTCCCTGACACAAATTTTATCTACTCATACAAACAAATTCAACGGTCCAGATTTCTCCACCCTTCACACATACAAACCAATGGCATTTTCTTAAATAGCTTACATTATTTGGACAAAAATAAATACCGTAATCTTTTTTCAAAATTTGAAAGTCACGGCTTGCTCTTCTCTCCTTTCCCCTTCTGTGTCTCAGTCTAATCTCTCCCTCTGTAACCGACTCCATACTTTCCCCTTCCTCCCTGAGATTTGCAGCCTCAAGGTCTGCAAATCAGCCCTCTCCCATCCACCATTACACCTCTCCCATATCTTCAAACACATAAACCACCACCCCTATTCTGCACTAAGTCCAGAGAGAGAGAAAGTGGGTTTAGTTCCATACCACACCATTTCATCTCCTCAATTCTCAAGCACCTCAAAACCGTTCGCCAATCATCTCAAGTCCATCCCGAAGTCCACCTCTATAGTCATCTTCTCCGACGCACCTTTTTCCCCAAAAAATCGGTTCTTGCTTAATCGGCCGGAGGAGAGGTAGATAAAACGCTTCTCTACTTCTCCTTAAGTATATTAATGGTAGATTATGTTAGTCTTAAAGTTTGGAAATCAAAAGAAACGAAATCGTGTTTCAATCAGTGAAACCCATTTGTTTTTTTTTTGGAAAACCGCTACTGTAAATGTAGACCGGCCGGGCGGAAGGCCGAGCCTTAAGATTTTTTGAAAATGATATACTGAAGTTTCGGTTACCTCCCTAGGCTTAGTTCTTTGATTAGTTTTTACTGCAAATGTATTGAGCTAAGGTATGCGTACGAAGTGTTTGATGAAATGCTTGTGAGAAATGTAGTGTCGTGGACGAAAATCATTGCCGAGTTTGGATAATTTTCCTGCTTCATATTGCATCGTTTCCTTAACTTCCAAACTTTGTAATCTGGTGGCAGGGTTATGCTTGGGAAATTACAACTGCTGAATGCATATTCATGAATTTGTAGATTTGCTGACGACATTCATCACTCAGAGACTAATGAAAAGATTTATTTGAAAAGCTTTCCTTGATTTGGCAGAAATTATTCTGGCTTTTCTTGATTTGGATATCAAAAATCCTCTCCATCTGGGATTCACAACAACATAATACAGCCGCAGTAATTTCTGAATGCAACATTTCTTTCCCTTGCAAAATTCAGAAAGCATATTCATGAATTTGTAGTAGTTTGACTCCTTTTGTTGAGAAAGGGATACTCATTTGTAGGGCTGCTCGCGGTCCGGTTCGGTTCGGATTTCTAGGAATCCGAGGACCGAACCGCTAGTCACGGTTTTTATAAAATGATATCCGTGTCCGGACCAAAAGTCCTACGGTTCGGTTTTTACAAAATAAAATCCGATCCGTGACTTGCGGATCGGTTACGATTTTGTCCACGGATTTTAACAAAAATAAAGCTTAAGCATATATCCCACACTAAAAGGGAAGAATGTTACATTCAAAATTAAGTTTAACACCACCAGAAAATACTTGTTACATAAACTACCAAAAACCTATTTTAAAAATCAAATTCAAAAGAATCTAAACACTAGTAGAATTGTATCATTATAGTACATAACATTAAAAAAATGAAAAAGAAACGAACTAGTGAAACTCAACTAGGGTTACCCGTTATTTATATGAAAACACTATAATTTACTCCTTATATTTTATGTACATCTACATTATATCTCATTATTAAGATAAAATACTAAAATTGGTAGAAAAAAGTGTTAACATTACTAACAATTTATTATATAAATACACATATATATTTATATATATTATTTATATAAAATAAATATCTCACGGTTCGGTTCGGTTAATCCACGGTTTTGTAATGAAAATCCGTGGACCGAACCGCGAGTCACGGTTTTCTAATTTTTCAATCCGTGTCCGGACCATTAATCCACGGACAAAATCCAAAAGGTACGGATCGGTTCAGTCCGGACCGGTTTCACGGTTCACCGGATTTTTTGAGCAGCCCTACTCATTTGTTAAGAAGAGAGATACTTATTGAATTAATTGACATTGCAAAGTTTTAATACACGTGCCTTTTTGTGATCACACTTGAAGTCTTATTGAATTTCGAAGTGTTCTTTGTAGCAAATTGATAGTTCTTTGTAGCTAGTTTAAATGTATAATTGGGGGAGTGCCGTAAATACGGGTAATTATCTTTTGTGCCACTAAGAAGAGGATCGCACACTAATTAATCGATTTAGTGTTTGAGCCACTAGCTAGCAAATGCCGTAGACATGAACAATTCCAACCGGGGTGCGTAGTGCCGTAGGCACGGGCAAGCACTAGTATATATATATATATGAGGTTCCAAAAAAGTATACCATAATAGTCAACTTTCTACCATTTACTCTAATATAGTACTATGATAAGTTGTATTTTTGCCCAAAAGAGATGAGCTGGTCATTGCTGGCGGGGCGTTGAGTACTCATTAAGCAAGAGACTTTTATATACCCCAGATATAAGAGAGGTTTTGGTATCCCCTTCGGTCACGGTTGGTTCTGGAGTTTCCCTATTGGAGTAGTACAGTAACACTTTTGAATTCTGCCACAAATGTTTGTCTTGTCCTTACGTTTATAAATAGCATTAGCCGTCGAGTATTGAGCCATGCGGTGAAAGCTTCAACTTTGAGCTACCAATCAAGGTTTTATTTTTAATTATCAAGGGATTTCGTGATCTGCTGTCATACGATTGATTCCTTGGGTTTTCGAAATAGTGAAGAAATAACTTGCTAATTGTAGACACGGTCAAAATTATGACCGTTGACTTGCGAACAAGTTTGACCGACCACTAATGCGCCGACATGTGGGGCGGTCGGGATAATGACACGTGGCTAGCGACTACCACGCGGAGAGAGAATTGGTGCCACGCCGCACAAGATAGGACCCGTGAGCTGAACAAGCTCACTAGGGCAGATGGGCCACCCAGAGCCATCTTGAGGGTCCCGAGGTCGCGAGACCCCAGATTATGTAGAGTTTATCCAGCGAGACCCCTAGAGTGTGTAGAGTTTACCCCGTGAGCTGAACAAGCTCGCAAGAGCAGAGGGATCAGCGAGAGCCATCGCGAGGGTCCACGAGGTTGTGAGGCCCGAGTAAGGGACCAAAGACGCGAGAAGGGCCAAGATTGTGCAGAGTTCATTCAGATGTCTATCGCTCGCTCTAGTCATAAGGCAGGACCAGAGGGACCTTTCTAAGACGCAATCGTTGCAGGTCGCGACTTTGCTCCACCAGGAATTGAGGGTGATCTAGTGGTTTGGTTGCTTAAGGAGACGGACCGTTGCGAGGAGGGTGCACCCGCGAGTAAGGGCTCGCGAGGGGTGATGTCACCCTCGTGACCTGGGGGTATGAAAGGTACACGTGTCAGGATTTTATTGGATCACTCTGGGCCTAACCCAAGCCCAAATGCCTATAAATACCAGACGTCCCCTCAAATTTCATGAACTATCACAACAGAGATTTTCCTAAAGAGAGAAAGTGGTGGCCACTGATTCTAAAGGAAGGAGAACATTCTTACAAAGAGTAAGCTCACCCAATCCATCTAGCGAAACCTGTCTATACCTCTCGTAGAAAGACTAAAGGACACGCTGCCTTAGTCTCTTATGTCCCCATGCTTCTTCCTTCACCCCTCTAGATTAGTCATCTCTTCTCTTTCCTAATCATCAACCAATTGCACCTCTTCAGCTCACTTAAATTCACAGGTTAGCTACCTATTGCGAACTACGAACCTACATTAAAGACCCACTTAAAGTCCGGACAAAGTGCGTACAGATTAACTCCATGGGAGTTGATAACCCTTGCAAAGTTTTGAACGTGAAATCTAACCGGGAACAATTGGATTTACTTGGAGCAAATAACCAATGATAACCAATTGGAGTAATACCCGGCTTGTTTGTGGGGGTGTTAAGAAGGGGATAAGAGAGGAGGGGGGATAAGAGAGGGAGAGGGATACAAGAGATGATGTTTGTTAGGGGGAGAAGGAAGGGGAATAAGGGAGAGGGGGAGAGCTTATGCCCTTGGAAGCCAATCCCACCCAAGCATATATGGGTGGGGAAAAAAGGACCAAATTGACCCTCAAATCTTTTTTGGATTTTCAATGTAATTATTTAATGAAAACAATTAAGTAAATTCATACATCATCCACTCTTATCCACCCGTATCAACTAGACAACTACTACTCAAACCAAGTATAAGCTAATCCTCCTTCTTAGCTAATCCCCCCTCATAACATATACACTTCTTATCACCCATGATTCTTATCCACCCAAAACCTTATCTGTCCAACAAACGGGTCCGAGTGGTTCACATCCATTCGTAAAACAACGGTTCCCAATTAAATCTAATTGGAGCAAATCAAAAAGTTTAAAGACTAAATAGGTGCAATTAGTAGTTGAGGGACAAAGTAAACAAAACATGAATAGTTCAAGGAATAAAAATGAAATTAACTCATTACACTATCCTTTTTTCTTTTTTCTTTTTTGGGGTAAAACAAGTAGGCAAAGATAACTAAAGGATACCAAGTACCTGCATAGCAAGGTCTTCAACAAGCTGACAACTAGAAGTAACTAAAAGTGACAATGAGTAGTACTCAACAAATTACTTTCTTCAGCGAATATACAAGAAATAATAATACTAATAATAATAACAATAACAGCAATACTAATAACATAACAATAATAATAGTAATAGTAATAAGAACAACACTCCTAAGCGATTTAAAAAGTTCCCTTTCATACTCATTGGAGTACTTTCATGAGATCGGAAATACAAATTCACAAACAATCGCACAGATATTGCACTGTCAGAATACGAATTACAACACTAATAAAAATCCTGGTCTCTCTCCCCTACACGTACGAATACACGAATCAACCATATTTCAACCACACAACACAACTCTGAAATGAGGCGAACCTACAGTTTCCCAGAAAATAAAGCTTCTTCATCTGCCCATCAAAAATCACTTCTAAGACAAATGAGAAATGCTAGCATTCTTGATAGAAGTTCTTCCACATTACACAGCACTTACATTTAACTGGAAATTGAATAATGTCGTCCCAAAATGATATCGGAATCTATGAAAAGGTATTTGTACCTGTTAACGAGAGGCAAGTAGATTCCAGTTCAAAAAAAAAGAGAGAGGCAAGTAGATTCCCGCAGACATACCTTGACATAGCCTGGATATAAATCAAAAAGTGTTCAGTTTGCATTACCTCAACGATTTTTTTTCCCTTTCTTTTTTATTTTTCTTTTTGCTTTCCAGTTCAAGATGTATTTCCTTACAAGGAAAAAAGAGCGATTTCCATACGCGTACAGAGAAAATTCACAGGAATAAAAAAACACCATTGCTGTTTATACAACAACTTTCAAGGCTTGGCAAAGGTAGCTTCAAAAGTACCAAAATAAAGGAAGGATTAGAATACTACTACTAAGAATCAACTTGAGGGGTCCTCCATTTTTTACTTCAGCGAACCAAAAATCTCAAATCCTAAACTAATTTTTTAACACCTTTTCCGAGTAAAAGAAGCCTCCTATAACAGCAGTGAACAGGGGCTTTGGGGGTGGGAAAATGGAAGAAAGATGAAAGCGCTTTTACCCACGACATTGCACTATTGCCACAATGTGGCATAGAGTACATACCATCTAGATGCTAAAGCGGCTAAATGGCTAATAACAGTATTCCGTGTATCAACGATAGACGCGATTCCAACTGAATTAAATGACAGTACTCGTCAGCTCAAAACAAAATGACAGTGCTCAGATATATAAGTTTTTTTGTATCTACATATTTTTAGGATATAGGTATATTTTACGATACAGATGCATGACATATATAGTTATAGAAACATAAATGATTAAAAGAAATTACCGTCAAACAACAGCGAGTGACTCAATGTACTGATACGAACGAAACCAGGAATATCGCAACGAACGAGACCTCTGTGGAACCACCACATCACATATCTTCTCCAAAGTCCCATCTCCAAAACTGTAGCGCAAGATTTTATCAGGTACGTGCAGCACCAGAAACGATTCCTCATCTCTTTCCATCCGTACAACACAAAGTATACCAAACAAACAATACAGAGGGTCCCGCGGAATTTCAAGAGCATAAAGATCAGCGCTAAGTTTCACAAACCACCCGGAGTAATCTCTCTCCATCTCGTACACATCAACCCGATACATCCGACTGTTGATCTCAACGAGATGCAAGTGGCCCCGAGATTCCCAGTAATGCCTGAACTCTCGACTGTACCAATTATTACCCTCTGGGATCGGAGGCAGTGGAATAATTCCTAACCGCCCTTCATCCACATTGTAATACACTGAATCTCCCTTCCCCCAGTTGCTGAACCAGTTAACCGCGCCATTACAATACACTCCAGAAGTATACTGTTCTCGGTCTTCTGCTGCAAACGACACACCGGAAGCCTTCCATGAGCCAGTATCAGATGAGTACGTCACGATCTCATGATAGTATTCCACTGCATAAGTTAACATAGATCTAGTGTAACGAAAGCAAATGCAAACGGAAATGACTTTGTAGTGAGGGGATTTTGACAGATCAAAAGCCAAGGTTAGGCCTCTGAGGCCGGAGAGATGGCATTTGGGGAGGATTTTGAATTGCTTGGTTGTGGGATTGAGGACAACGTAATTGGGGTCACGGTTTTGCTTTTGAACAGCATAATCGGGGTTACGGTTTTTCTGTCGGGTGTAGCGAAAACAGCATAATAGTAATCCGTGGCATGAATTTATGATTCGTATATTATCTGATAAACCCGGAAAGAAAGTGAGATCAGTGAATTGGGGGTGGGGGTGGGGGTGGGTTGGGTTTCTGATGGTGTTGATAAGGGGGATGATATCTATTTTGGGGTTGGTACCATAGGGATGCAGTAATAGGCCGGAGACGATTGTGGGGTCGGGATTGCGGCGGAGAGCGAAGAAATTGCTGGCGATGAGAGAGAGCCAGGATTTGGACACGGATTTGAGTCGCATGAGAGATCTTACAGGTAGGCGAATCAGGATTTCAGTCAAGAGGTCCGAATCGGCAGCAACTTTATCAGCAGCACATGATAATGATGATGCATACTCAGCCATGGAGGAGGTGTCTGATACTTCTACTGTTTCAAGTCACCCTGAATATAGGCCATTTTCAGTAAGAGAGGATTTCGTAGAATCGATAGATGTGGATATCAGGTAACATAATAATCAACTCTTTATCAGCTCATATAATATGATAAGCTGTATTTCTGGTAAAAACAAGTTGACGAGAACCCCAAGTGGTTTGGCCAAGTGGGCATGAGAAAGTAACAAGTGTTTGTCCTCCATGAGATCGCATGTTCCAATCCCACGGAGGCCACGCATTCCAAACATTTGGGCCACTGGAGGATTTGCCTTGTCGTTAATTTAAAGGCCCCAGATTAGTCGAGCTGCATGGAAGCTAACTTCAGGCTCTGGAATTTGCCAACATTTTATACATTAGCAGGTTCAAAGCGAACATTCTAAATGGAGCCTTTATATTAAGTTGTACTTACGGAGTTCAGAACTTCAAAAAATTACGAATTAAAACAAATCAGTAAACATAAATAAATAAATCAAAATCAAAATCAAAATAAACGATCATGAAAACTCATTGACAACTAGACAAGGCATTCTCAATCCCAGAAAAGCAATGATACCCAGATACATAATACCCAATTAACCAATTGTTTCAAGAATCAAAACCTAAACCAGTTGATTCATCACCCTCGATACGAAAAATCAAGCCGAAAACGAGACCCCGAAAAACATCAAACCCAAAGTAGTAGATTTTCAGCCAAAATACAAAAACCCTGAGTTCCTCATAGTTGATACTTGATGGACAGAACCAAGTGTGAAGACAAAGAAAAACTTACTTAGCGAAGATTGAGTTTAGAAGCAGCCTAGTTGACGGAGGCTGTGACCTCTTGGTCGCATTTCCGTCTTCCTCTTCCCCACACCGACAGGCGCCGGCTTCTTTTGTTGTTCAAAAATGAAGTACTAGTGGCCCCGTTTCAGTTTCAAAATAAAAGTACCTAAAACAAAAATGATAGCGTAATTCTGACCGTCCAGATGTATTTGGACGGTTTAGATTTTAAAAAATATATTGAGTTTAAAAATATTGAGTTCATCGAAATTTAAAAATATGCCATGTGGATCTTGTTTGATAGATTTCGATGAGATTTTTTGAACGATCTAAAAAAAAATTGAAAAACTATTTTTTTAAATACATTATTTTTAAGTTTAAAAATTAAAATTAAAAATAAAAATAAGTACTTATTTTTTTAGAAGAGAAAGTGGAACGGGGCTAGTAGCTTTTTCTTTTATCCCTGCTCTCTTGAACTTAAATCGGGGAGTTTTGTCTTTATTTGAATTTTTTTTTGCATTTGTTAGTTTTTGGCCATACTTTTGTGGGTTATTGATTGACATTTTTTTGCTAAAAAATGGTTATTTCTCAAATACTTGGGTAAAAGTTAAAAAAAATTTACTTTTTCCGGACGAATCAATAACCCACATAAGTTTGACGCAAAACTAACAAATACGAAAAAAATTCAAATAAGAACAAAATTTTCAGATTTAAGTTAAATTCAACAGAACGGTTAAAATATAAAATTTTATTTAAAACAAAAAATTACTTCTAAGGATAGAAACAATGCACTTAATTTCTATTAATGACTCAGTTTTTAATTACCTCCAAGTACAACGGGAGGTAATTAAAAACTGAGTTCATCTGGGAATTAAGTACACTGTTTCTATCCTGGCAATGTACTGATGTTTTAATTTTCTCTTTGGGGTTGCAGATTCTGGGATTGGGGAAAAAGGCGATGATCTCTCTCTCTCCACACACACACAAACATACATAATCTCTTCAACTCCAACAGTATTTCTTGAATGTATTCCTGAACAATATTTGGCTCACAAGTCTTGTTTGGAGTCGGGATCTGCAATGTTCAACTGGGTTTCTTTGAATGGATTTGAAAGGGGCATCGGACCATCTTGAAGGGGATGCTAAATAAAGCCAGTTTTGGCCCTCCTGGTGGTGCTCGTGGCTGTGATCTTATCATACACTCAATTACCCAAAAGCCAAGCGTGGAGGGGAGAGTGAACAAAATTATTCTCGGGAACTCCCAGGGGGAGTGGCATTTTCAATCCGCAGGACTTTTATTCAGCTCTGTGACATTGGATTTGACATTTCATACTCCCTCCGTCCCTTTTTAAATGTCCTGCTTCGTAACTCCAACTTATTAAAAAGACATCATCATTATACCTTTCACATCAATTTTTTCCTCCACTTTCCCTACTTACCCATCATCATTACACTTTTACTCACTAACTTTTCAAAATGGAATCTACTTTTAGGGATAAAATAGACAATTCACCAATTTTTACCCCACTAACTTTACAAAATGGACACTTATTAAGGGACAGCTCAAAATGGAATACTGGACCGTAATAAAGGGACGGAGGGAGTACTACAGTATATTTTTACTGAGGAAAATACTACTCCTACCTGGATTCTCCCTCCTTTTTCTTTTCATAGTATGGTTTCTGTGTGTTTGGTTTACGGGGGAATTGTAAAATTGATCCCTAATCCTTGTTTTGTAGATAAAAATAAGCAAATAAGTTTTCTTACTCACACAGATAATAATGCGTAAATGAAACATAAAACAAATTTCACCGACTAGCTAAATAAAGCAAATAAGTAATACTATATGCAAATGAACTGTCAAATAAATATCTTGTTTGTGTCTTGCTTATTTGCTAGGGGGCGTTTTCGCTAAAGTAAATGGACTACAACACATGTTTTCACGGATTTCTAGACATTTCGTTCTTCTCGCATACGTCAACTAAAATACCATTCAGTGAAAACAACATGACTATTGCCATTAACCAGTAGTTCAATAATATAGCGGAAACGCAGACTAAGAAGGGTAACCAAAGGAGCCCTTGACAATATACGTACATTACATCTCTGCAGAACAAATGGACCAAGTAGCTGCAGCTGTATCCATCCACACAAAGGCACGGAAAGAACAAAGGGTAGCCCTGTGCTCCCTTGCTCAATTCTCACCGTAGGGTCTTATTCCCTACCCCTTAGATTAGGACAAAGTAAGTTTCTTGCATGCACCAAAGAAGAAGAAGAAGGGTCTCATCATCATACAAGGTCTCATTATTCAACCAGCTGACATTGAGTAACCGAAAGTTAAGTACCCAACAAATCACTTTCTTCAGCGAACATACAAATATATCCATGGTGAACAAAGAGTTCCCTTCTCTTAAAAAAGAAAGAATAAAAAGATGCCTTCATATTCATTACTCTCCTGTGCGATCCGAAATCCTGCCTACTTATATATCCCATGAGCCACCATAGGATCACCCTAGTTGTGTCAACATGTTGCCATAATCTCGTCTCAGACTGTTCTATGCTGTCCTCTTTGGCGTATGGCTCGACGAATTCTCCAATGACGTGAACATAAAGTTCCCAGAAAATAAAGCTTCTTTTTCTGCCGATCAAAAATCAATGGTAAGACAGATGGGAAATGCTATCATTCTGATTGAAGTTCTTCCACGCAGCACAGAACTTAATATTCACCCTCAAAGTAGTAATGTTGTCCCAAAGCAACATTAGACTCTATGTAAAGGTATATGTACCTGTTAACGAGAGGCAAGTAGATTCCCTGCGAACATACCTTGACATAGCCTGCATATAAACCAAGAAGAGTCCATTAAGCTTTCCCTCAACTTCTTTTTCTCCCTTTCTTTTCGCTTTTCAATCCAAGATGTATTTCCTTACAAGGACAGTAGAGAGATTTTTCAAATGAATGCAGGGAAAATTTAGAAGGAAAAAACAAAATCGATGTTTATACAACCCTCTTGAACTCAACTATTACATGTGGTCAAGTTATGAAGTTGTTACATTCCTTGTGTGTCATAAGACCCCACTTAACCAATAAGCTAAGAAACTTGATGGTCCTCCAATTTTAACTTCAGTGAACACAAAAACTCAATCTTAAACTAATTGCTAACACCTTTTCTGGGTGCCCAGTAATTTTGAGAAAATACATCCTCCAATAGCAACACCATATACTTCTGGTTTATGGTTAGTGGTGGAAAATGGAAGAAAGACAGAAGGGCCTTTACTACAATATTATTACAATGTACCATAGAGTACAACCCCTGTAGATGCTAACGCAGCTACATGACTGATTTTTGTTACACCCACCAGAAATAGATATGCGATTAACTGCCAATGTCATTTATTTTGAGCACCCAACACCAATGTCATTTCTTTAGAGCTACATGTTGGTGTGCTCCTATATGCATACCAACATAGATGCTATGGTCATATTTCTCATCTTATGTATCAGGACACGAGATTATCTAGTTTCACTGATTTATATTTCCCTTCAAGCTTAAGGAAATAAAACAGAGGTGAGAAGTTTGCCTGAACTGCACGTAAACCAGAATCATCTGGTATTGATGAGCCATCATCGGAGAACACATTCCTGCAGCATATACAAACATTAAAAGCAGAGAGTTAAGAACCATCATGACAAAACATGGGCCAATCAAACTCAAGCGAATGCCTCACCTCCACAGCACATTTTCCAACTCCTCTTGTTTAGCTTCTGGTAGCAGGGCAGCATCATAAGCAACAATATTTCCATAAAATATCTTCTCCAAATCCTTCATCCATCTAGTCAATAGTAAGTTAACCTGCAAAAACACGAGCAATAAATGATCTCCCTACTTTGATATGGCTATTCAACCAAAATCACTGATTTAACCATCAATCTACAAAATACATTCCAGTGTGATTCCCTCATTTTGTCAGCCAGTCTACCCTTTTTATAGGCAATATTCTAAAAGTCAGTTGATTCAATTTCCTCATCAATTTCCTAAATTTCATCCTGCTGCAACTAATAGCTCATTTCTGATAGGCAATACTAAATAGAGAAGTGTTAAAAGTCACCAAATGGAAACAAATCACGAACCCCGGCCTTAGATACTCGCATCTCTACATCATGATTGTATAACTCGTACAAGTACTGCCCAAACTCAACACCTTCATTTCCCTCTTGTTTCAACCGGCGTAAGCAAAGCCACATGTGAAGCACGAGCAAAGAGAATGTCATTTTGAAGGTCTTCTCCAGGCTAAATACTGCAAACAAAGAGAGTGTCATTTTGAAGGTCTTCTCAATATAGTTATTGCAGACATTTTACAAAAACACGCACTCGATGCCTAGCCTCATGATTCCAGTTTCAAAGCCACATAAAATGCTGAGGTTGCTTCTGAATTCTCGGCGAGAAACCTTACCTGCCACCCCTAAAACTGTTTAGTTTTCAGTTAGGAGTGACACCCGCTACTTTGACACAAAATCCAGGAGGAAGCATCAGTCAAGTTAGTAGCTTAAGTTTGAAGTACAATGCAGCACAGATGAGGTCTAGACCTGCATACGTCAGCATCTTTTCTACCATACTGGCCTTATAGAAAGGAAATGGTTGATTTTCACTTATTCTCAGTCAGGATGCTCACCTCAGTTTACGAAACTTTTTAGAAAAATGGTATGGACCTCAATATTGGCTTTTATAGATGTAAATATTGAGGACACACTAGAGCAAACCCAACCTCATATGGTATATAGCCTGCAAATTGTTTCTATCCTGTTTTTTATTGGAAAATTTTGCATAACGACACAAGAATATAAATTCAACCATCAAACTTCTTTAGGGTAGCTTTTTCTGAGTTGTTTTATTCTCATCCAACATTTTCACCAAAATCAGGTGAATGTTTAAAAAGGGAAATGACTACAATTCCTTTGTGTTGTGAAAAAATTACAACAGAAATACAGAAACTTGCAGGAAAGCTAGAGTTCACCACATTAATGAGAAGAAAGATTTACTAATTGGTGAAACAAAACATGGAAAGACCAACCATTATAGATGGCAGGTTTATCAACTTGTGAAACGATGCGGCGGTAAACAACATTTGCCCCTCGAATGGACTTGCTTTGTTTACTATAAAATAGCAGCAGCTTGAAAATTATATGCCGGATCCCCTCATACTTTGGCTCTTCAACTCTTAATGGGGAATCAGCGGCCAAAGCCAATGAGCAGGGTTTAGCCCAAAACATCTTATTCAAGTTTACCTGTTCCAAGAGTATAGTGTGTTAGTCAGCACAAGAAAATTTCACTAGTCAACAGCGTATTACCATCGAATAATGTACAAGAGCTTTATTTATTTGTTTGACATCTACTTCGTAATAGAGCACTATCTGAGAACATTGCATGACCTCAAAAACAAAACCTTCAATAAACTCATTACCAGACTATACACATCTTATTAGTAAGGTTCAAAGCAGATTATACTCATCAGAATAGAAACAGAAACAGAGACCGCCTGAGCTAATTTGTTTGTTTAACTTCACCAATTTTACAGTAACTATCTGTTGAGACCAAAGATAATGATACAAATAACAACAGAAAAATAGCAGAGTATTCTTGGCTCGATAGAAAAACAGATGATGGATACATCTGCCACTCTACACGCCATCTTCTAGAGACCAAAATTTGATTTTAAACTTAACATACCACTATCAAACGAGGAAAGGAGAAGAAACCATAACAGTTCAAAGGAACTACAACAATTTGTTTTTCTTTTATTTTAAATTTTTTCTCATGATATCAATTCATCTTGCTGAACAAGACCAACATTTGAAATCCAAAAACAATACTGCAAGCTGAAGTAAATTACCAAAGTGTATTCAGGGATGGCTGATCCCAGTGATATCCCTAAAATCTACATTTTCCGTAGTTCAGAACATTAGACATCAACATGAGAGGTGTGTGTGTTGTCATCCATCCTTCTGTTCCAAACTCCACCAATATCCATTTTACATCCTCACTCCCAGGTGAGGAGGTATCAAGAGGCCCGTGCCACCCCCCACCCACACACAATACATACACACATGTGTGTATATGAATGTATGGATGTAAATTTCAAGTTTCACTTCTCAATTTCGTAACAGTGTTGCTAATGCCAAAAATTATAGCGCATAAAAGACTTGTTAGACACTATCCCACATCGCTTATCTAAGCCACCCAAGTTTGGTTAATATAATCTAGAGGCTACTCCACCTATTGTCAATTGATTTTGCGTAACCCTCCAAGAAATTCTAACATGGTATTAGAGCTAGGTCTTGGGTGGCCTCACCTCACCTGGCTAAGTCTCCGGCACCTGAGTCAAATCTCCTGGTCTCCTCAATTCGTGCCTCCAAGTGCATCCGGGCTGCACGTAAGGGTGAGTGTTAGACTTTATCCCACATCGCTCATCTAAACCATCCAAGTTTGGTTAATATAATCTAGAGACTACTTCACCTATTGCCAATTGGTTTTAGGTTGGAACCCTCCAAGAAATTTAACAGTGTGGAGTACAAGGCTCTTGTGCGCTAAGATTTTGTCATTAGCAAAAACAGTTCTGCCATTATCATTTTCCTTGTGTAATGTACCTAGAGAAAAGACATAGAATTCTACCCATAACTATGATATAAGGATCAAATCTACCATCACCTTACGCGTACCAAACTTTTCAATTCAGTAAGTTCGCTAAACATAACACCCCAAAGTTGAATTTCTCTATCCACAGATTCTCCCCCCAAAAAAAATTGGCTGGTTCTGAATGCATACCTCCGGCGTATTCGCATGGCCTTTCTCACCAGAATCCACCGCGACCGGCACCTCAGCAGTGGCAGCCACTTTCGAATACCCTCGGCCCGAGAGAGAACAGAAATCTCTCCTGATTACCACGTCCTTCTGTGGTCCAACCCTATAGAGATACGTCGCGGCTCTGCTCCATCTCGAAAACATCGCGGCCTTCAACCTGCCAAATTCAAAACAACATTTCCCAAACCTCTACCACAATTACAACTAAGCTTTATTATGTATATGTATATTTTTACATATATTTATACATATATATGGGGGTGTAAGTCCAACGTAAACAGAACCTGATTCGTGCTGGAGTCGGGTTGTGATTTTCCAAAGTGCGTTGTTCGTAATTTTTTTTTTTATGATTGGTTGATTAGAAGGCTAAACCCTAGAACGTAATGGTGAAGGGCGAGAGGGATGAAGAGCAGAAAAAGAGATCTAGGGGCAGAAAGTTAGGAGAGAGAAATGAATGGCAGAGGAGGAGGGTCTCGTTCAATGAAGCGAGAAGAGGGAGAGGGGGGCTCGAGACAGCTGAGTTCATGGTAGGCTTTGGGGGGAATTTTATGTAGTGGTTCCTGCTTATTGGAGTATGGATACGTAGCTCTTTTAGGAATGTTAAAACCCTAGTGCCTAGTTTTACACTTAAATAGGGGTGCAAACGATCCGAGCCGAGCTTCGTAGTGTTCGAGCTCGGTAAACGAGACTAAAACTCGATCCGAGCCTAGCGATTTTACTTAACAAGCCTCTTTAAATGAGCCGAGTCAATAAACGAGCCGAGCCAAGCTTTTGAGTGTCGAGCCGAGCTCGGCTCGTTTACCTAAAACTCGAGCTCGAGCTCAATTACTAAACGAGCCAAGCCGCAAGCAACTCAGTTTGTTTGCAGCCCTACACATAATCCTTCTCTTAGCTTCCGATATCAATCCACGCTTTTTCTCACGAGTCTCTTTACTAGTTTGAAACGCTTTCACTTTCTCATTTTGGCTCTCTACAAACGCGTTTTACGCTCACTTTCAATTTTCGTTCTCCTCGCTTTCTCATTTTTACTTCATCACATACAGAAGTGACTAAGAATGGAACATCGGCCACATAGTTGATTCTGTCCCTTGATTCTGTGGAGTATTTTGTTTCTAATCTTTCTTGTTTCAAAAAAATTTGTCCATTCTGATTCTTTTCAATTTTGTTGATTTTTTGTTCACTCCGTTGTATTTTGTTCTTTATATACATTTTTTTTTTTAATCCTCTTGCATGTGATATTATAATCTACTATGTAAAGCAGTTCCACCAAAGATCGAAATAGAGAGAAAAACAAGTGCAATAGACAGAAGCACTTGTATACTCTATGCATGAGAGAACAGGAGGAAGGAACCAGCCAATGCTATGGAAGCACTTCTAAAATGTTGAAAAGAAGTAAATGTCAGAAAGCCCGAGTAAAAACGTGCAAAATGAAGTGAAATGAAAGCGCTTTTTTTTTTTTTTGGGTAAGTACAACATGCTCGACCGAACAAGAACCGCATCCCAAAGACCCCTGACCATCGGACGATGAATAACAAATACGCCCCTTATTCACCATCAGTCAAACAAATGCAATACTGATTCACGATAAACATCCTACGCCTTATAGTTTATCGTAAGGAGCATTCCAATCATTCAGCAAATCCAGAAACTTGAGCAGAACGTGACTGATTACCATCTTTAGCATAAACAAGAATACATACATGATGTATCAACCCGGGCACATCAGAAACTACAAAATTTGCCCCCTAAAATCTAAAGCCAGCTGAAATAAAAAGGAGCATTCATGTCAAAACTTCTTTGAGTTCATGTACACTGACCATGAAGAACATGTTACATTACATTTATGTACATGCGATAAAGAGGCACATCAGGCATCAGCTCCACAGAAAGCACAGTTCGTTCTATCGAGTTTCACCACCATGTTGCCATTTCTCAAGTATACCACCGCTTGCAGCGTGCTACAAAGGAATTCGATAGCTAATCAACGACATCAGAGGTATTGTCGGAGGCTTTCACCACTCATGAACTCCATTTCTTTCAGTATCTCTTGTGCAAGAGACTTGACCGGTAGCTCAACATCTTCCAGCAATTCACCGAGGAAAGGGATGGTTTCAGGTAATAATACCAAATATTCTTCTTTAAGACTCTCCACAAGGTACTTCACAATTCTCAGCCCCAAAATGCGGGATCGAACCTTCTCGCTACGAGTTTGCATCAACACCTGCAATATCGAAAACAGAATGTAATGCCCCAAAGGAAAAAATAACCGCATCCTTGTAGCCAATAAGTATGGCCTTTGATATCAAAGACGCATGCTTTGAAAATGCACAAAGTAACTAAAATGACAAACCCCCTATAATAGCAGTGTAAAAGCCAGATGCACCACCATGTTATTGACACATATTGTAAACAGTCAGAACATTGATTTGGAGAACCCAAACTTGCAAAATTTTGGAGTATTGTCACAAAAGTATAACAAGACAGGTAGTCAAATAATGCACAGAAAATAGAGCACAATAAAAAAATTGCGTGCAGGCCCTGGTTTGGCAGAGTGGCACCCGACAGGGGTTACTTAAAACACCATTGATGCTTACGACTAATTTCAAAGCTCGTCAAATAAGCAAAAATCTTGGCGCACTAAAATCTTGGGCAGACAGTATTTAAAGGGCCACAGATGCACGTCATGAAGAAAGCTCAAGCAATTCCGCTGCAAGAGTCTTCTTTTCCCTTTATTTTTTCTTTTTGTTGTGGTGGTGGCAAGGTGATTTTTTATTTTGTCCAAATCATCTTTTTATGGCATAAGCTGTAGGAGCTATCAAATAAACACCAAAAGTTGAGGCCCACAGCTAAGAGCATCAACAGCATCTTCAGTCAATTCAGAGGAGATCTGCACTCACCTCATGATTCAGGGGCTTCCAGAGAAGGTCGGTGCCAGCTGTAACAGCCATTTGACCAACACAAGTAACCAACAAATCATCAACTTCTTTTAATGAAGGTATGCTTGCATATTCTTCTAAAGAAGCAGGTGGTTCTACGACCAGCTGTGATACAATAGGTTTTAACAGAACCTGAAGAAACAAGCAAATTAACGTCAATCAAAAGGAAACGGCAGACATGGATGGAGATGAAAGAATGAAGGTATGCTTGCATATTCTTCTAAAGAAGCAGGTGGTTCTACGACCAGCTGTGATACAATAGGTTTTAACAGAACCTGAAGAAACAAGCAAACGTCAATCAAAAGGAAACGGCAGACATGGATGGAGATGAAAGAATGCCACATATTACTGGTTCATAATGGTGATAGAAGCTTGTAAAAGAGGATACTGTCAAACTTATTCTAAATTGCATCACGGGTAAATGGAGATCCAATAAGCCCAAGAGCTCCATGATTTAGAGTTAGTACCAATGACAGTCAAACCCAACTACCTACTTTCAAGATACTTCCAAATGAGAACACAACCAATGAGCTAACAAAAGCTCATATGAAGCTAAAGCCGCAGTGCATCGAAAGTTGGATCTACATTGGATCTCACCTTACTCGCCCCATGTATCCTCTTGAGGAGTAGTTTGGTTTCAAACCCTGGTTCGCATAGGAGGAGTACACCATGTTAATGTGCCTTGGATGATCCACATCTAAAGGTCAAGTGCCGAACACAGCCCAGGCACAACGACGCAATTATTAGGGGCACACTCTACCACTGAGGCCTAAGCTAATAGCCCGTCGTGCGAGCCTCTCACCGCGGGCCCACTATGCCAAAAGCAAGAGAAACCCCATCCCTCTCTTTCAGTTTACCGCCTGCTAGAAAACATAATTGACGTGTGATAAAGAATCCACACGTCCAAAGCTTTGCCAACCCATACGTTTACGAAGTTTTCAAGGTAGAATGTCCAAATAGTTCACCCTACAGAAATTTGATACTTCTCAGTTCTCAGTCACGTAATGATCGCATTTGATAATTCAAGTATATCACATTTGTACCATTTTGGATACATCATTCAACATCAATCAGACATATTATTTATCCGATCATGTTCGACATTTAAAGTCTTCATCAAAGTGAATGATTGGAGTTTCTTAAAACTCGCCGACTTTAGTAATACTTGGCCATTAAAAGGAACCAAATTGACAATCAGTCCTAACCGTACCTTTTCTCAACTAAGCTAATTTTATTGGGAGAGGAACCTACACAACATCAACACAAACTAACAGACGTACCAACTTTTGAAAGGAAATGGCAAAATTTGGTTAACTAATTAGCCTTCTTTAGCCCTTCTTCCCCCTACAGGTTTGCATCTTCCGCTCTCATGGTTACATTCTAGTTTGGGTCTTAAGTTGAACAAAAGCATCCAAAGTGGTTTTACATGATAACCACGAACAACAAAAAAAGCTGCATCGACCATCAATCAGGAAAATGATAAGGTTGGACATCTTGTAGACCAGAAACTGGAGGGGGCAACCAAACCAATGGACAGACTAAATGGTGAAACACAAGTATGGAGAAGCAACTAAATCTATAACTTAGTTTCTTGAGCCAATGCCCTAACAGAAAATTACAAAAGAATTAATTGCTCAAACAAAAAGTCCGGCAAACGGGCAAAAAAGAATGAAACGATCAGACTTGAGTCACATATACCACAGGAATTCATTCATCTAGCAAAACCACTCCTTGCAGGCACCATGGATATAAGACAGTCAAAGAAATAGGTTACATAGAAAAAATAGCCAGGTTTACAACAGCAAATTCAAAAGCATAAAAGGTGAACAAGGTGTTTTGACTAACCTGAAAATTTGACGAGTCAAGAAACTTCAGGTTTCCAGTATCATAAAGGAAACATCTGTGTAAGGAAGATAGAACCAACGTCCGAAGATGCCATACTTGATGCATCACTGTACCATTTTCCTCATCTACATTACTATACCCTTCTTGATGTTTGGCCTTCTTCTTTTTCCGTGGCACAGCAACATTTGCATCTTCAGCGCCCGTCAGATGTCGTATACAACTATCAAGCAAGTACTTGAAGTAAGGGACAAACAAAGATCTGCACTCGGAAAACAATAGTATCAACCACCAAGGGAAGTGTAGGGTACAAGGATATGACTGAAAGCAAACTGAAATGCTACTTAACCAAAAAAGATAACTGAAAAACCAAAAGCATGTCCTTGAGAGTAATGTCTTCATAAGAACTATGAATTTTTTTACTTCTCAGCTACCATAAATCTACTGTTAGCCTTGAAGCTTTTGTTTGTACACTCACAGCCCTCCCCTCCAAGAGGTCTTCTCATCAACCATGAGAAAACACTCGAATATAAACTCCACAGAAGAACTTGGAAAAGTGCATGACCAAAAGACAATTCACCCCCTCAATCAAAGCAACCCAAGGTCATAAAGATGAGCTCGGGATTGGCTTTTCAGAGACAGTTTACGAAATTGTCTGATGAGAAATGCAATAATCTAAATATAAAGACTAGAATACAAATTATTGAGCCTCTACCGAATTTCCATACCACAAGATCTAGCTATCTGCCAAAACAGAATTTCATTTGACATCAGGAATATAAACTGCAGAGAAAGGGAAATATAGTCCACCTGTGGCTTTCAGCTAGTCTATGTACCAATCCATAGAAAGAAATTGCCCTATCAAGATTTGTGCTTCCCACACCTCCACTTTCATACAAATCTGAGTCGGCCCACTCGATACACCTAATGAATAGAGGCTTGAACATTGTCTCCGTAAGCTTCATGGTAAGAAAGATCGTTGTGTTGATGACATATTTCTCAACATCCTCAATGCTCCTAATTGAAACAGGATGTTGACGGCGAAGATCAAGTGCTACCAAACATAAGTCGAATATTTTTGCATGATAAGCAACAATTGATGATTTATCCATTGTTCGGACCAAATTTCCCAACATTTCAAAAGCGATTGATAAACTTGAATCACCAGATTTAATAGCTTCAGAGTATAAGCTCAGCAACGGTGGAAGCAAAAGTCGGACCTGGCACGCAAAATATAGGTCAGTAAAACGATGACGGCTGAGGTTCACTCATGCTCCACAACATAGTGAAAAGACAGAGAGATGAATTTGACTCAATTCAACCAAAAGCTCCAAAAAACTCATCGAATTTGACAAAGATACTCACAGTTATTTTCTCAGTTATAAGCTTTCGAACTACATCAGCTTTCGATTTTAATTTTGGATCTGATCCAGGCAAAAACTTGGGATGCAACACCATGAGTTTTAGAATGTCTCCAAGATATGGGTTTAAAAACCCACCAAGCTTGTCAATAACTGCCTCGAATGCGAGAAGAATAGACGTGAAGAGAGGTTCCTTGGAGGATGTCGACAACGTAGAAGTGCTATCTTCACCATAATTGGTTATTGCAGACACAGATGAGGAGACAACGCGAGACCTACTCGTCAAATTCTCCATGATAGAAGGAAGCTCGGGAAGGGCCCTTGGACCAAGCACATTGATCAAAGCACCAGTCGTTCGAATGCAAGAAGAAGAGAAAGCCACATCGTCTGACTGGATATGTCTGGTTACAGATGAGAGGCACATGCTGAATATCGAATAATAGGAAGGAAACTTGTACACCAAAACTTCCATCGCTGAAACAGCTGCCACTTTTAACGAAGTACTAGAATCATCAAGAGAATCATCAACCAACTTGACAATTTCCAAACACATCTCCCCAAATGACTCCACAGCACTGTCATCTAGATGAACCCAAGAACTTGACTTCGAAGTCAAACCCCTTCTCCCATGCTTCAGTTTCGTAGTGTCAGAGTCTTTGACAGTTTCCGAAAGAAGCCCAAGAGCCTGCTTCAATGAAAGGTATTGATTTAGTTGTGCCTAGATTACAAATCCATATCAAGCAGATAACAAGAAACACAAAGATGAACCATTAGAGAAACAGTAGAACTTAAGCTGTGGATCCGTTAAGTAAAAAGTTCCATCTGTTCCAAGCAGCAGGAAGTTTTTAATTGCGCTTAACTAGAGATCATCAATTTACAGACAGTAAAGGAATCAACAGGAATTAAAAGGAATGTATACGACGGTTTTCAACTGCAGTACGTGACAAACCTTGCACAAAATCACCACCTAATCCAACCTTGCCACATAGGATAGAACAGTCCAACAAAATGCGACAAAAAGACATCTGTTTAATATTCTCTCTACACATGATTCATGATAATAAGTTATCCATTACTTACTTTCCTCCTCACACTTCTATCTGCATGTTTCAGCAATTTAATAATCCCATTGAAGTATGTTGACGGCATGAGCCCCTTCGTAATATTTTTCAAGACAGTACGCATTAACTCCTTCAGTTCTTTCCTGACAACTGTGGAAAAATTTACATGCTTTCTGCTCGAGTCAACCAGTTGTAAATGAGAAACAACACATTCCATAAGTGCTCCAAGTGTTCTCTGCAAAAGTATCGTAATTCATAAACATGATTTTAAATCAAGTAGCTAAGGATATGAAGAACAGCTATACGTAGATGTGGGAAAGTATGAACAGATTGCATTATACAAAGCAACCTCCCATACAACTTTAAACCCACTGAAAGTTCAATGGTACAAAGACATGATGAATTATCCCCATCAAGCACATGGCCCCACAAATTTGTTGGAAAGAAGCATATGTTGCAGTACATTTGCTGTATATTATTCCCTCTGTCCCAAATTGCCGGACCTTCTTTCCTTTTTTGGAAGTCCCAAAATTTTAGTCCCTTTAAAAAGTCAAACAAAAAAGCTTTTAGTTTTCCAAAATTGTCCCTAAAAGGTAGTTAACATGTTTTAAAAAGATAGGATTCAAGGGCAATGTAAGAAAGTTATGCCTCACAGATTGAATTTGATGCAATCATCACTTGTCCTTTTAATATTTAGCTTCCCCAAAAAGGGAAAGTAATTTGGGACGGGGGGAGTAATTGTTTCTAGCCCTTAAACAAAACCCCTCGACTTGAATCAGCACTTCCAATTTTGATGCAGGGTGTGTTTGATGAGGGGTTGACTACATGTTTGATGCGGAGATGGATGGCGGGCTGGGCGGCTGGGTTAACACTTCTCTCCAATTAGGACACCAAACAGAAAATGATGTGTTGACCGCAGGATAGCCACAGCTTCCCACCACTGCGGCATAATGTTCTTCAGGCAGTCACTGATTGAATGGATCACTTTTCTTTCATAATGAAGAAAAATGGGTGAGGCTTATTTTGATGCAGGGTGTGTTTGATGAGGGGTTGACTACATGTTTGATGCGGAGATGGATAGCGGGCTGGGCGGCTGGGTTAACACTTCTCTCCTATTAGGACACCAAACAGAAAATGATGTGTTGACCGCAGGATAGCCGCAGCTTCCCACCACTGTGGCATAATGTTCTTCAGGCAGTCACTGATTGAATGGATCACTTTTCTTTCATAATGAAGAAAAATGGGTGAGGCTTATTTCAGTCATAAGTCTTCTCTCTTTTTGTCTTTTAAAATGCCTCAATTCGAAGTTTCGTTTCTGGCGTCTGGGGGGCCAAGGTCTTGATGATGCCACGTCCAAGCTCTAGATTTGTTAGTCATCCATAACTCATCAAGGAAATGAAACAAACAAACATAATTTATACAAACCTGAATGTCATCTGATTCTTCACCAGAACTGAGCTTAAATGTAATTTCAGGATCTAGCAGTTTGTCTGAAATGAACTGCATAGCAACTAGCAGTTCCTTAAAACTTTGTACACCACAAGTACCAATTTCTATTTGTTGAAGCAGCTTAACAAGTGAAGGAAGCCATATCATGCATGAATACTGCTCAGATATTCTCATTGCAAATACAAACTCCCATTCTATACGAGTAAGAGAAGTTAAGTGATCCCACGAGTGTAGACTATTATCAGGGGCAGACAATAGTTTCCTTGAAACCAATGAACCGAAAAGGAGAAAAAGTAATGAACCCAAGCTAGCACTCTCTCCAAGAGTCCTGGAAGGAAAAAGCTTGTCAATCAGGGCAAAAGCAAAGATACCTACACTGAAGGAAGTTCTCTAATACCTCAAAAGATGTAAGATAATTGGCAGCCTTCTATGCTCAGCAACTTCAGGCATTACATTCACAAAAATCTGAAAGACAAACATAACCCAATGAAAACCTGAGATAAGAAACCATTTATGTAGCACTGGAGAAGGAAGGGTTTGGCAATTGTAGTAGTATCATATTACCTGAAGCAATGTGTCTATGCTGCCATTCTTAGATAACCAGCATGGAACTATTGCTGATATGAGGACTTCAAACACTCTTTGTGAATGACTGTTCCACTGCAACAAAAGAGTTCATAAACACTTGTATTCATAGGTATACGACTACAATAGGTTTAAGTGGGGGAAAAAACTCAATAACCAAACAGTTCTTTTGACGCATGTTCAATGTAGAGAACAGCACATTCGAACCAAAAGGCAAGAAACAAATACCAACAGACCTGTGTGACAGCTGATTCCCCAATAAGAGTACAAATATCCACTATATGGGCCAAAACTTTGTCTGGAGCAACCTTTGCAACAGTAGATAATAATGAAAAGACTTGATTGCGAGTGATTTCATCCTTTGTAGATCGGGCGCAATTAATCAAAAGCTTCAAGTCAAAGTTATTCATTGTATCATCCTGACATCAAATTCGTTATACCCAGAGTTTAGAAACAAATGGGAATAAATAGAGGAAATAAAGGCCTATTAGAAGTTTTCTATTCCTACAAAATGGGAAGCAACCTTTGAAGGAACAATAGTCGAAAGTGAGGCACTTATATCTTCCAGAATCAACAGTAGCGTCTGTTGATTGTAGCATATCATACTGGAAACGGTTTGAGAGACGCCCGATGAAGCTTGCATATTTTGCACATCCTGGTCAACATCATTGTGAACCGGCTCATCCATAAACATTTTGTGGAGAAGCTTAAATAAGGGCCCTATCAGGGAAGTCCTACAAACCAAGGGAATAATATCGTTAGCCCCAGTATGAGAACATATATGAAGGTAACTCAACAATGGCATCATGGTAAACAGAACAGCGACCACAACATAATAATCTAGTAATACAGATAATCAAAGAGCAGATATAATCATTATAGCAAACCTGTTCTTTAAATCTTTCTTCAGCAGCAAAAAATCTAGGAGAGAGCTCAGGAAAGAAAGTTCATTTTTGCCAGTTCTTCCACTATTTTGGTTAAGATGAGACATATGTTTCTTTTTCTTCTTCCCATATGGAGAACCAATTGTGCAAACTTCTTGCTCGAAAACAGAATCAAGTATCCTAACGACCGTGGAGCAAGAAAACTGCAAAATTTAGAGGAGTGCTAGTAAGTCATCCATAGATTGCTCAATTTAAGGCAATGTAAATGATGATTATACTTGTTAGCATGTCCAGAAGGACTTAATTTAGAAATTTTTGATCCAGACATCATAGCAGCCACATGATGATAGTGTCGATCAAAGAATCCAAAGACAAAAGAATAGCAACGCAAGATGGACACCTTGATAGATGAATAATATCTTAATAAGAGGTAGAAAGTAAATCTATAGCTGCTTTTTATAGATGAATGGTAACAAATCATTAGATCAACAGATTTGGGCCATCTCAAATGCCTCAGGTGGAGCTCATAAAGTTGATCCCTGTGATCTAGAACTCAATTCCTCATGCTTTTAGTAACTAGTAACTAGTAAGTATTTGGCATCGACATTGGGAAAACTTTAAATAAACATACAGCAGGAAAAATCAACTCACAAAATCTGTCAGTTTAATCAGAATGAGCTTCATAACAAGCTGGGGACATTGTAATACTTGTTTTTTAATGGACAAAAAAAGGGAAATAGTTCAAGACAAACTCTTTTTTTTTTAACATCAAGTTAAACTCAATTGTACCAAATTTGAATCATGAATAAAGCTGAGAGACAAGAAGCTAACTTTTATACGCAGTAATGCCTCCCTAGAGGCATTTTGTATGTCACCGTTAGCAGACCGAAACAGAAGCACCAGGTCTCGGAAAAGTTGATCCTGTCAAAGCAAGAAACAGGACAGAAATTAGGGAAAAAACATAGGATAAAAATCTCTAAGTTTTGAGAACACATCTATAATCACAGAAGCATAGATCAACAAAACTATTCAATCATGACACAACTCTAAATTTTGTAGTTGCAGCACTTCAATAATACTTTGTTAATGAGAGAACAAAAAACTATGCACCAAAAAGTTAAATGTAATCGCTAGAACAGCAGCTAATGCACTACTAACTGGATCAAATACTAGAGACTAGAGAGGCATCCAGTGTCTTCAGAGAATGCTATCAAAACTAGGATGAGGAAAGGGGAAGTTAATAATTCAACCCCATAGGAAAACTTCAATTCTTTGGAGAAACTTCAATGCACCTTACAGCTCATTCTCATGAGCTTAATTGACAATATTTGCCGACAACAATGTCCTTTATAAGGAAATCAAACAAAGGAAACGATGATTAAAGCTCACTTTTCTATACAAAAACAATAACAGATATCTCAAAGTGTCCAAAAATAGAGCAACGATGACAGGGAAGTGTACATCGCAAACCACCTTCCATTTGGATCAAGCTCTTGCTTTTTTATCATGATTTTGTTTTTTTTTTCTTTCCAAAAATGCGAAAGCTTTATAAAAAAAAGGCTCTCCCTGCCCATTTTACTGACAAATTAAAGCAAAATATATCTGGGAAAGGCTTCCCCCTCCCCCCACCAACACACACACAGAGGCTGAAGAGGACCGTTGTCAAAATTGATACCATGAGCGGGCGAGGGAACATCCGCAGGCGCTGGAAACACAATGCATTGGTGACAGATTTAGGAGTACATACATAAACAAAATACCAATGCATCAATTAAATCTCAGTTCACAGCCCAACATTTTATCAACATGCCATTTAGATTCCATTATAAAGAAAGCAAGTATATTATGAAATTCCAGCAAAACTATTTTTAGCAATATGTCCCGTATATCCATCCAACGCAGAACAACCCAAGCCTTAATAAGTGGTATCCAGAAGTTAAGAATGCTGATTAGCGACGAGGCTAGAAAAGAATGAGGATAACCTGTTTCTCAGTTTTCAAACTTCTGTAAAAGGAAGTATTGAGATTCCTCAACACAGTTATACAAGGCTGCACAATGGCAGAATCTTCAGAGGTCACTCCACCAAACTGGAAGGGAAACCAGTATCAAACAAGACATAAGTGCATGGAATTGAAGTCTTTCACAGCTAAGAGCAAACACAAACAAATAAATCAGGATAGATATAGATAATTACCTGCAGAGCCTCCAATAGTTGATCTTCAAAAACAGGGTCATCAAATGAAGAGGTGGGCACAGCGCAGCTCTAGCACGGAGAGAGCATTCTTGTAAAATTAGAAGAATGGGATAGAAAATGAAATTGCAAGGAAAACAAATTATGTAGAACATCTTTAACCACCTCCAATAGTAGGCAGAGGGTTTCAACTTCAACTTTTGACAATTTTTTGAATGTCTTTTCTTTCCCAAAATGATACCGACGACATCTTTCCAAAAGTTCAGAGAGCAATGACTCAACATCCTCAACACGCATAACTCCTCTTCCTAGTCCTTTGAGCAAGGACAAAATGACTAGCTGTCAAAGGAACATCTATAGTCAAACACTATTGGGAATATAAATAAGATAGTTGAGAAATACTCCCTCCGTCCCTAATTAATTGTCCATGTTACTATTCCGGACATTTTAAAAAATTATTTATATCTTCCAAAGTATAATATTTTTTATATGCAATATGGATCTTGTTTGATAGATCTCGATTGATTCTATTAGACAAAATTTTGAAAATTATGAAAAAAAGTATAAATTAAAAGATATAACTCATTTAAAAAAATTTGGAAAAAGTGAAAGTGGACAGTTAATTAGGGACGGAGGGAGTAAAAAAAAGTTCACAGCCAGAAGTTAGAATAACAAATAAATCAGAGATACATGCATAACTTCCAAAGACAACTGCACTAACTGTATCTGAAAAATAGTCAATCCCATTCCGAAATACTAACCTTTGCGTATGTAGAAAGTTTTAGGGCAGAGCGTAGAATGAAAATCAGTATCTCATTCTTTATAGATTGATTGAATCTGAAAAAGAGTGTTGAAAATGTTACTACAGACAGAGTTAATATAAGTAACCAATCCATAGCACTGCTAATTGTTGCATTCATTCAGGCAGAAAATGGCAAAAGAAATTGCAAAGTCAAATAAATCATACATAAGGAAAAATAGAATAGATATAGAGGCCCAGACGAGCATAATGCATATACTCAACACCAAAAGAACAAAGGCTAAGATGTGTTCCTCATTATGACTAAAATAAAGTGTAGTAACAAGTGGTCATGTGCCATCCTGGAGCCTTTGAATTGCCAAAAAGCCAATGGCATCTCTGTTGAGTATGTTTCGGGAGCAAACATCAAACTGCCTAAAAATTTATTTGTGAGTATGTTTCGGGAGCAAACATCAAATAGCCTAAAAATTGATTTGCGAATTGGCATAAGCAGCTGTTCACGGAAAGCCGATTACAATCTTCACAGAAAAGGCAGTCTTCGCCTATAGACTAGATCTTGTTCGGGCCCCAAAAGGCCATCTTGGTACCCTACTCCTAGTTTCTAGATGACATTTCCCTCAATTTTTCAGAATGCATGTTTCACTCTCGATCCCATCATAGATCTCTAAGAGACATTTAGAATGTATAATTCTTCTCATTTCAGCAAGTTTATCTACTCTACATGATTCTAAATTAATTAACTAAAACTTGCTTTTTCAATTTCTTGTGGTTTCTTATTTATTAACACTAAAGGAATTTGCTATAATACATGGGACCATTTGGAACAACTAACACAGTTATGTATCCCAAGTAAAATACAACATCAGGCAGGGTGTAAAATCTTCTATCAAAAAGAGACAGAGCAGAGATGACAGAGGAAGGTATTCGGTTAAGAAATATACATCAGTCACAACATGTTCTGCCCAAAATTCACTAGGGACAGAACAAAGCTAAAAGTTTAGCAACTGCTTTAGTTAAACTGTATGTCAAAAAGAAAGATCAGCAAAAGTTTCTTAGTTTTACGAGTAATAGCATTTCAGGTTGAAAGCTTTGACTTTCCGCTCTTTATGATTCTGCGTCAAAATATTTCAATGCATGAAAATGCCCCAACCATGAACTGTCACTTTTCAGAGCTAAATGCAACAAATCTAGCAACATTTAAACACTTAATGTGCATGGGACATCCTTAATTCATAGGGCATATGACAAAAGTGCATGTTGATCACCCAGCTACAGGTACGATCCATCAATGAATTTGACCTGCGACAATGCTTGTAGAATACACTTAAAGGACCGGACCGGAAGCAACTGTCTTTTCTTATTATCGAAAATGGTTGCAACTTGGAACTCTCAACCTCTATTATAAACTTCAGAAACTTCCCATTCTTTGAATATTGATAAGTGGCCCAAATGGAAGGACAAAGATGGTGAGAGAGAAGATGGAACTGTCAATTATAAGGATAACATGATGGAAAGTAACTACAATAGATGATGAAAACCTCTGTCCAATTGTCTCTGGTACTAAAAGGCTATGACAGGAAGAACTCAGCAAAGTCGTTAAAAATGAAGGCAAAACATCTCTGTCTGATAGTATCAGCCTCTTTTGTTGAACCATCAGGCTCAGAAGTTCATCAAGAAAATGTGGACACGTTGCACTTTGTCCTGTCAATTTTAAGAATTAGAAAACCCAAGATTGAAGTATTGATGCAGGAGCCAATAAGATACTGAAATTGGTACCCTCACTAAGGAGGAAAGGCATTGTGTTAATACCAGATTTCCATTTGGAGATATCAACATGAGGCGACAGTGTGCACAACCCTTCAATGCAGCTCATGGCAGCCACCCGTAAATCCTGAAATGATAAAGAAAATAAATCCTACCCAAGAAATACGTAATGTAACTAAAGCAAAAAAAAATTCACAAAAGGATTGCCAAAATATAGATAAGCTTCAAGAAAATGGTTCGGAACCTTGTTATCACTTGACAGTGGAACAAGAATCGAAGGAAATTCACCAAGAAGTTCAAAATGTAAGCTTTCATCTAACTGAGAACAAAGAAACACAAAACAATGAAGACTCTCGACTTGAACGGCAACAGAAACACCTGCAAAATTGAAACAGACATTATGGAAAAATAATCTCTACATGTCAAAACCATCACAAAACAAAGCCAGCTAGATGTTTGCAAAAAAGAAAAAGAAAAAGGAATTTCCAAAGAAAAAACTGGTAAAGATTATACCCAATGATGTTAGACCCACATGTACTGAATTTGATGTCCCTACATCCCTACATGAGACCAAGAGCATCCGCATCACAGCTCCAGATGGGGACCAAGTACTAATATATAATATTAGTAAGGGAAAACTATTTTCAAGGTTAACTGTTAACGGTGGTCAACTGGTCAGTATCAAAAATTCAGATTATTTTCAAAAATTAAAATTTCAAGGTTTTCCGTTTCCCCACACCATTCCCATTCCACCCTGGCATTATATTTCAGCAATGGAAATACTTGTGATAAGCTATTCAAACATATCTCCAGAGGTTTTAAAGCACTCTATAGAATCCAGTAACAATATAGTCCTCGTATCTAGCAAAAAAAGTGTGAATAACAAACTTGAAAACATACATTAATTACTACTATTCAAGCCAAGAGATACAAACGGAAGACGAGTATGGTTAAAATTATTTTCACATTTACCAGAAACGTGAAAGTAGCAGTTGGCCAAAAGCGAAGAATGACTAATTTACCAAATCCAAGAATTTTCCAAAAAAAGAAAGGAAATAAAACATTGAAATAGGATCCTATGATAAAAACCTTCTTCAGTGACAAGCTTTAATAAAAATCGGACTGGAGAGATCTTGCATTTTGTAACTAGGAAGTGAAGATGCTTCTGGAAAACATTCTTCCGGTCTGAGTCAGCAAAGAACACAAATAGATCCTGAAATGTGGACATCCACTTTCCACTATCATCCTGAAAGAAATACAAGCTCGCTTATGTTACAGCAACAATAGTGACAATATTTTCCACACAGTGAGAAATAAAAATGTGTAAAAAAAAATGCATCACAAACCAACGAGACATCTGCCGGCATTGTTGAGACAAACACCTCTAGTATCCTCCAAAATAAGCAAACTAGTATCTTCGAATTCAGTTGCCTAAAATTGGTGTTAAAGTTGGCCTCAAACAGCTGATCCAGAAAGCCTTTGCAATCACCATCCACCATTCTTGTCTTGGACTGGAAATTACATAGCAGAACCATATGATATGCAACTTAACAAGCCCACTCTTCCTCAGATGATCAATAAAACATTTGCAAGTACAAGTCCAAACGGAGAAATAATAAAATATGGAATGCAGAAATCATTTCTGTACCTCTTCTGCAGATACAAGTCCCACAGACTTCAACACATTCCACTCAGTTACCAGAACTTGATAGCAAGCATCATACAATGCATTAAACCGACTAACATCTAACAATAAAGAAAAAACAAAAATCAGCATGGGACCTTCATCATTTCAAGGCAATTCCATCGCAATATATAGACGTAATATTGTAATAATATTCCAGAAAATACTTATATGCAGCTAAAAAGGCATACCATGAGTCGCATAAAGCATGAATTCAGGTCCAGTAGCCACATAAAGGTTTACATTACATGTCGCCTGATTAAATTACAGGAATGGATTGAAAAGATACAATCAAACCCAGTGAAAACAGATTTACTAAAGTGAATTGACCTCTTTTTTTGTATCTAAACCTGGATATAGTCACATAAATTGACACCTTGTTATAGACATCGACTTTGTTCTGTCAAGTATATGCTTCAGACAACTGCCTATGGAGCATAAACTTTAGGAGCGAAAATGTTTAGTGGTGGTGGGGGCAATGGTTTCCTAAATGACAAACAAAACTCGTGCATAGAGATAGACTCATAGGGGAAGTTGCCAATGAAATCAGCAGGTCTTGTACACCTGCCTGTAGTGCTTGAAAGATAAAAGGTGTTAGAATTGTGGCTCATATGTTTAATATGAAGAGATACGAAGAAGTTCTAGAAAGAAGGCCAGATGCCGGAGCGGAGCGGAACGAGTGGAGCGGAGCAAAGCGACAGCATCTGGCCCATCACCGATAATCCAGTAAAAGTAGACTGGGCCGAAGGCCCAGAAGTTCCATAAGTTGGGGGGTGCGGGGGGCTACGCTTCCCGCAGTATGGTACGGTATCGTACAAGGGTATTTTTGGGATTCAGACCAAATACCAGGTTAGGGTTAGAATAGAGACGCTATAAATACTCTATGTTGTAAACCCTAGTTGATAACTGTGATAATAAAGAACAGTAGCAGCTCTCGCTCCCGTGGACATACCCGGTTTTGGTGAACCACGTATATTGTTGTGTTGATTTCTTTACTGTTCTTATACTCATAAATCGTGTGCGTGTGTGACGATCCTAACAAGTGGTATCAGAGCTTCGGGCTGTTTTTTATCACACGAAGAACGATGTCATCAAGTTCGTCTGTTACGAAGTTCGACGTTATGAAGTTCGATGGAACTTCGAATTTCGGATTGTGGCAACAGAGGGTAAAGGATCTGTTAGTGCAGCAGGGTTTGTACAAAGGGTTGAAGGCGAAACCAGAGGCAATGTCAGAAGACGATTGGGAAGAACACCAGATGAAGGCGATGAGTACGATTCGTCTGTGTCTTGTAGACGAAGACATGTATCACGTGTTGGGTGATGAATCACCAGCTGGGGTCTAGACTAAACTGGAAAGCAGGTATATGTCAAAGTCGTTGACGAACAAATTGTTTCTGAAGCAGAAACTGTTTGGGTTGAAGATGGCTGAGGGTACTGATCTGGTTCAACATATCAATATGTTTAATCAAATTGTGAGCGACCTGTAACGGATCGACGTAAAGTTTGAGGAAGACCAAGCGCTGATGTTACTGTGTTCACTACCGATTTCTCTCGAAACTCTTGTTACAACCTTACTCTGGGGGAAAGAAACCCTAGAACTGGAGGAAGTCACTGCAGCCCTTCTGGCGTATAATCAACGCAAGCAACAAACAAAATCGCTGCAGGGTGAAGGTCTGGTGGTTAAGGGGTACGAGGAGAAGAAGGAAAGGGGTAAATCAGTTTCGGGGCGTGGGAGGTCTCAGTCCAAGAACAGGTCGGAGAGCACGTTTGAGTTCAAGTGTTACAGGTGTCACGAACCGGAGCACATGAAGAAACACTGTCCGCAGAAGGGAAAGGGAACTGATTGGAAGAAGAAGGGAAAGGCAGGGGAGAGGAAAGATGGGTCATCAAATTCTGCGAATCTTTAGAGTAGGAATCAGATGACGGTGATATGCTTTCGGTTTCAGCGACTTCGGATCACCTAGCAGACTCATGGATTCTGGATTCAGCATGCTCGTTTCATGTGACGCCTAACAGGGAATGGTTTGACACCTACAGGTTAGTGAATTATGGTAATGTTCGAATGGGTAATGATGCATCATGTCAAGTCATTGGAATAGGCACAATTAAGATCAGAATGTTCGATGGTGTTGTAAGAACCTTAGGTGATGTTAGGCATGTTCCAGATTTGAGGAAAAATTTAATTTCGTTGGGAACCTTAGACTCTAATGGCTGTGAGTATAAAACAAGAGGTGGAGTCATGAAGGTAACGAAGGGTGCTTTGGTGATTATGAAGGGTATTAAGATTGCTGGTAATATCTATCATTTGATAGGAACTACATTTGTAGGTGGAGTTGCTGCTGCTACCACAACTGAGGATACTGATGATACTTTCTTGTGGCATATGCGGTTGGGCATATGGGGGAACGTGGGATGCTAGAGTTATATAAGAGGGACTTGCTAAAGGGAGTGAAATCGTGTGAGTTAGATTTCTGCAAGTTTTGTGTACTGGGAAGCAGTGTAAAGTGCAGTTTAGGGATGCAACTCACCGAACGAAGGGAATTCTTGACTACATACATTCAGATGTTTGGGGGCCAGTGAGGGTAGCTTCGAAAGGAGGATCCCTGTACTTCGTGACCTTTATCGATGATTTTTCGAGAAAAGTTTGGGTGTACTTCATGAGACACAAGTCTGAAGTTTTTGAGAAATTCAGGGTGTGGAAAGCTGAAGTGGAAAACCAAACAGGGAAACGGATAAAGTGCCTCAGAACAAATAATGGGAAAGAGTTTAAGAATGGGCTTTTCTGAAGTTTTGTGAGGAACATGGGATTCTGCGACACTTTACAATTCGAAAGACACCTCAGCAGAATGGGGTGGCAGAAAGGATGAACAGAACCATTGCAGAAAGAGCACGGTGTATCAGATTGAATGCAAGACTTCCGAAGGTTTTTTGGGCAGAGGCAGTATGGCATGTTTCATCATCAACATGGGGCCGAGTACTGCTCTGGGTGGAAAGGCAGCAGAAGAGGTGTGGACAGAAAAGGAGGTAAACTATTCAGTCCTGAAGATCTTTGGGTGTCCAGCCCATGTTCATGTTCCCAGTGATGAGAGGTCAAAACTTGATGCAAAGTCCAAACAATGTATCTTTCTTGGGTATGAGAAAGGGGTTAAGGGATACAAGCTTTGGGATCCAAAATCAAAGAAAGTAGTGTTCAGTAGGGATGTGGTATTTGATGAGGCTTCTATGGTCAAGGCACATCAGGATGTTCAGAAAACTAAGACAGGGGAAAACAGCAGTAAGCAGCAGAACGTACAGATTGAGCTGGAAAGTGTTGACACAGGCTTGCAGCTAGTGGAACAGCTTGATCAGCAGCAGCAGGAAAGTATAGCCACAGGGAGACCCAGGCGCACTATCAAACCACCGGTAAGGTATGGGTTTGAGGATACGGTTTCTTATGCACAGTCGACCACCAGTGGAGATCCGTCTACTTTTCAGGATGCTATCACTAGTCCTGAAAGGGACAGATGGATGGAAGCCATGGTGGAAGAGATGGAGTTATTGCACAAGAACAAGACTTGGAAGTTGAAGGAACTGCCCGAGGGAAAGAAGACAGTGGGTTGCAAGTGGGTATACAAGAAGAAAGAGGCTGTGTCAGAAAAGGGAAGGGAGAGGTTCAAGGCTCGATTGGTAGCAAAGGGATACTCGCAAAGGAAGGGAATTGATTATGATGAAGTCTTTTCTCCAATGGTGAGGCATACTTCAATCAGGATGATCTTGGCATTGGTGGCTAGCTATGATCTGGAGTTAAGAGCAGCTGGATGTGAAAACAGCCTTTCTCCATGGTGATTTGGAGGAAGTCATTTACATGGAGCAGCCTGAGGGGTTCAAGCAGCCAGAGACTGAGCACCTTGTTTGTAGGTTGTATAAGTCGCTTTATGGACTTATACAAGAGGTTTGACTCGTTCATGATCCGGATTGGGTTCACACGCTGTGAATATGATTGTTGTGTATATGTTCAGAGTCTTGATGATGGTTCCTATATTTTTCTGTTACTTTATGTTGATGATATGCTTATTGCTGCGAAGAGTATAGTTGAAATCAACAGGTTGAAGGCTTTGTTGGGTAAGGAGTTTGATATGAAGGATTTGGGTGCTGCTAGGAAAATACTTGGGATGGAGATACATAGGGATAGGTCAGCTGGAAAGCTGTGGTTGTCCTAGAAGGGCTATGTGATGAAAGTGTTGGAGAGGTTTAGTAAGGTTAATGCTAAACCGGCCAGCACTCCTTTGGCTAGTCATTTCAGGTTGTCTACAGCACAGTGTCCAGAGTCTGCTGAGGAAATTCAGGACATGTCAAATGTGCCTTATGCGAGTGAAGTTGGTTGCTTGATGTATGCGATGGTGTGTACGAGACCCGATTTGGCACATGCAATCAACACAGTCAGTAAGTACATGGCAAATCCAGGCAGAGAGCATTGGAAGGCGATCAAGTGGATTTTCAGATACTTGAGAGGTACTTCAGACCATGGGATTTTGTTTGCTAGGCAACAGGGTCAGATTTCAGTTATGGGGTATGTCCGTATGTGGATGCGGATTATGCTGGGGGAGTGGATGACAGGAGGTCTACGACAGGGTATGTGTTTACACTGGCAGGTGGGCCGATTTGTTGGAGATCCATGGTACAACCTCTAGTGGCGCTACCTACTACTGAGTTTGAATACATGGCAGTGAGTGAACTGGTAAGGAAGCATTGTGGTTAAAGGGGTTCGTGAAAGAGCTGGGCATCGATCAAGGTGGAGTTCAATTGTATTGTGATAGTCAGAGTGCCATTTATTTGGCAAAGCACCAGGTGTACCATGCAAAGACCAAGCATATTGACGTGAGATTTCACAAAGTGAGAGAGTTAATTGTTATGGGTGATGTGATTTTGGAAAAGGTGCATACTTCTGAGAATACAGCTGATATGTTGACAAAGACTGTGACCACGGACAAGTTCAAGTATTGCTTGGACTTGGTTAATGTCTCCAGGTGCTAGAAAAAGGGAGGCATCCCCCCAACCCATTGGATGGTGATGGTTATCTTCTGAAGGGGCGAAAGTATATTTCGCCAAGGTGGAGATTGTTAGAATTGTGGCTCATATGGCCGGAGCGGAGCGGAACGAGTGGAGCGGAGCGACGGCATTAGGCCCATCACCAATAATCCAGTAAAAGTAGATTGGGCCGAAGGCCCAGGAGTTCTGTAAGTTGGGGGGTGCTGAGGGCTACGCCCCCGCGGTATGGTACGGTATCGTACAAGGGTATTTTTGGGATTCAGACCAAATACCAGGTTAGGGTTAGAATAGAGTCGCTATAAATACTCTATGTTGTAAACCCTAGTTGATAACTATGATAATAAAGAACAGTAGCCGCTCTCGCTCCCGTGGACGTACCCGGTTTTGGGGAACCACGTATATTGCTGTGTTGATTTCTTTACTGTTCTTATACTCGTAAATCGTGTGCGACTGTGCGTGTGTGACGATCCTAACAAAAGGCCGCAAAGTGGATGGCAACATTACCACAATCACATCTGATAATATACCCAACTTGCTAACCTCTATCAAATCACCCACCTACGGCATTATATGCAATCGTTTAAATAGAAATAATTTCACTGCCATCAATAACAGCGTCAAAAGGGCCTACCTCAATAATATGGACTGATTTGCTAATCAACCTAATGCATACCATCTCTAACTCAACTTAAAAGTTGACAACATGGAATGATCTTAAAAGGCTAGGTACATCTTAATGAGGGGTAGATGACAACTGAGAAGGTGCCAGGGAGATTGTAACTTTCAAGATTCATGTTAATTCAGATCACAAGAAGTTCAGATACGAATAACCATTTTGCAAACTTGCTCATACACCACCCTTGCTTATCCTTCCAAATACAGACGAAAGCAAGCATCTTGAAAGTGAATCGCATTCCATGTGAATGGTAACTATCCATTGTTATGCAAGGAAGTATGTTGAGATTGGTGCTTCTTAAAAGTACAAAATGAAATAGATTATTTCATATTTTCTATAGCCTATAGTTTCTTCAAGAGTTAGGGATTCAGGGTTTGAATTGGGCCCATCCCTATACACCAACAAAATGCACAAGATGAAACAATCATGATTTGAGTTCATAATCTGCCACATACATTTATAAGGAGCATCTTAACTAGTGCTCCATAGATCAAAAGTTCACAACCAGACGTGCTAAAGTAACAGTGACAAGAAAATCCTTCACCAATAATTGTCTAGTCGATAACTATTTTGCATTGCAAGAGAACCCATGGAAGCAGTCAAATCAAAACCCAACATGTACATTATAAGATGGGTGTCAATAAACACGAGCATAAAAAGACTTCTAAGAAGAATTTAAAAAGAAGCAGCATAGCCAGTCGGTATACCAATCTTAGGCATCGTGAATGACTGCAACAAAACCAAGAAGAAAAATGTCTTTGACAGCTCCGAAAACTTGCAGCATTCTACAAGCCAAGGCATATACTCTTCAGGGTGCCTTGACAATGTTTCTGTCATCCCTCTTATCGTATCCATATTAGTAGAAGAAATATGCTCATGATCCAACATCTGCAAGCATAAATCATAATTCAAAGTCATGATCGATTTGCAACACACCCGCCAAAACTAAGAGGGCAAATAAGAAGCAAACAAGAAAATCACATATATAGAGTAACAACAGGGTTCAACAACCCACACCCTTGACATTTCAGCTGATAAAATAGGGCCTACAAACTTTTATGCCGTTATGCACAATGTCCTCTCACATATAAATATATAATCGACAAAGTATGACAGTTTCTGACAGACAAATAGAAAAGACGACAGAGTGTACATGGAGACCCTTTATCAACAAACAAAATATCATTTTGAAAACCAAAACCTCTGCACACATAAAAACAAAGCTCTAATAACATGTAAGACAACCTGCCATCCCAAAGCTAAAGCTAATGGGGAATGGAACAAAATCTCAAAAAGCTTTCAAATCTTAGTTGCACGAAGCAGGAGCAGGTGCAGGAACGGAAGCGGGAGCGGGGGAGCGAGGAATATAGAAGCTCCCAAGGTTGGGTGCGTGAGAGGAGCGTGTACATATATTATGAAAATAATGTAGCATAGAGTATTCACTTTGAAAGTACAATAATTTAGGAAGTAAAAATATGGGCCAAGTCCTCCATAAGTGTAAGAAATGGGCTAGTGGTACAATATATGATTTTCTTTTTAAGATCACATGACTTAGGCTAGACATATGAGTTCATAAAAGACCAATTAATAAAGCCAAGAGATAAATCCCTACAGATATCATACAAAAGCTCCCATATTCATAAGGAGCGGGCTCCCGTCAAGCTCCTTAGTTGGGAGTGCAAAAGCAGGCTCCCAAGGTGGGAGCAACACCACTTTAGGAGCTCCCTGCAACTAAGTTTCAAATGTCAAAAATACATCTACCGTCGTCTCCTTCGAGCAAATAAAAATCACTTAGCAAAAGAACATTTCATTCCCAACTTGGATCTGTTTGAAACAAAATAACTGGAATGCAGACAAGACACCACCCTTTATAAGTTCATGTCAACTTGGTTCAGTATGGCCTCTTTTGGCTTCTATAACAGAAGGTAAAAAAACACCTTAAACTAGAAAGCAGTGAATCATGATTCAAGAGCATACCACTAGCATTTGCGACATCTAGGTATACCAAAATATCAAAAAAGCGAGACAGCAGAACTGATAAAAGGCATACAAATTCAAGGGTAACAAACTGGTTGATTATAACACCTTGTTCAGGATTAGCATACAACAGCATTCACATGCAACACAAAGTGGGAAGGCAAGTCAGTAGCTCAAGAACAAAAAGTCTCATATCTAATCTGTCTATGCTCAGGAGCTTCAGTTCAACATCAGTATATAGAGATATAACCTTTGTCAGTTGCCATAGCGCCTAGTTATACCACGGGCGCCACTCTTAGGTAAAGAAACAACACCCTGAAGAGGGCCTAATAGAAGTAGGAACATAAGGGACTATGACCTACCACCCACGTACAACTGACCCCATGGAGAAGTGGCGAGCAGAAGGAAGGAATACATAAAAACATACTTTGAGCTCGAATTCGGATCTTGCATTTGCGGCGAGATTTGTGAATGGAAAAGAAAAGATAAAGGAAGCATAGATTGGATTGGCAAAGCAAAATCCTTTGCCTTCTCTGTCATCCAAGAAATCAAAGACACACAAACCATGAAGGAATTTGATCGGTTGAATTCAAGGATAGAAGGATTCCAATTTTATGCAACCTTGATCCATAAGTTCCCATACACATCTCAAGCTGTCATGCATAAATTCAGTTGTTTCTTTCGCCTTAGGACAAGCAAAATTCAAAGATGTTAACTCCCACATAGAAGCTTTTAAATCCATACTTTACCTTCTCCAGGCTGCTGGGAATGATAATATTCTGGTAGAATGGCCACTTTAATCCCTTGGCCAATTCTAAAGCCTTCAAATTTAACCTTTGACTCTGCACTCAGGAATAGGAACATTACATCAATAAGGAAATGACAATGAATGGAAATCTATCACCAAATGATGCATCATTAACTTTAAGTTGGACGACAACTTAAAGATCAAGGAACCTTTGGTACGATTAGCAGCAAGGGAAACGTCATCGTTGCAAGTTGTTTCGCAAACTCTTTCTGATCTTGGAAGTTTGAAATAGCCCGTTCGAGACACAAAAAAGCAACATCGCTAGGTAGAGATGTGTCACCCGATGCAACTGCAACACAAGTATAGAATGAGAGAGAGCTGCTCAAAAATGTTTCATCTGCCTAGCATGTAATTTATCAAGTACAATAAAGTAAGCCTCCTATGTCCAATATGTTGAAACTCCAATGCAACAACTGTGAAAATTCTATCTTGTTTATAAGCTTTAATAACATAACCCAAAACCGTGGCACAAATTCTCTGATTTCATACACCTAATTGTTTTGGGTGGACCATCATTTGTTAGCTTCTTTAGGCTCCAACTGTCTAAATAACAAGGCCAAATTCAGTTCTTTCTGGAGATCAATATCAAGATGACATGCCTATCACACCCACCATTGTCATAGTGAAATTTACCATCCCGAATTAAGTAAACATTTTAAACTAGTGGATACACCTTAGTAAGCTCATAAGATATGCATGCAGATCTCACAATGCGAAAACTATGAATGATCCGACCTCACCATTTCTATAGCGAAGGTCACTTAACTAACATCACATCACAAAATATAACATTCATCTACAATTATATTCTTCAATTCCGCTTGAATAAACAAGTCCTAAATAGAGAGCCATCTGATCAGCTCCCACTCACCAAAAAAGTTCCTTGGAAACTTATCCATACAACAGATGAAGAAGACATTCCTTCGTTTGCCATCCAGTCAGCAGCCTTAAACCATTCCCAGTAACATGGGTTACTTGGTTTTATTAAGGACCCGAATTCGGATTGGTTTTTCAAATTATCTTCATCCTTTGCATCCTGACTTAAAGTTTACATACAATTTGCCCAATCATGCATTAACCCAAAAAAAAAAAAAATTAGACATCAGAATTAAGTTTCAGGAAACCAAATTTACCAAGGAAGAAATTTTTGGCATTTTTCCTGTACCATGACAACTGTATTTTCCCTATCACAGCCTCAATCCATGCCCTTATGTCAAGATTTATTCTAATGGCATCTGTAAATCCAATCAACAACTCCATCTCACTTGTCTATATTAATAGGTTAACTATCCTCTTTGTCACATTGGGCCATATTGAACTTCTTTACCCTCAAATTGAATCTTTCCTTGTACTCCTACTCCTCAATTCTGCGATTAATTAAAGGAATATTTTGCTGAATCAAACATTGTGTAAACAAAGACAAGCAATAAAATAGATTGTTCCAAAATCTATATATAAATTTGAAGAAACTCACTTGACATTACAATGCCGAGACATCTCTGAAGCACATTCTCAAGTGCATCAATAAGAGCCGGAGGACATATGCAGACATCCAATCTATTTACAGTTAAAGCTGCATGCACCACAGTAAGATCATCATCTTGAAGCCGACGTAATACTGCATCTTGAATAGCTACAAGTCTCTGCACAGAAGCCGGGAGTCATCATCAGAAATGCAGGAAGGAAAGAACCGCTGATAACTGAAAGAACATGACTTTCTCCCTTTTGATCACTAAAGTGTTGCAGAACATGAATTTCATTATATGCAATATACGGGAGAACATGATCAACTCCAGCCTCCAGGTATATTTCAAACCTTTAGAATTACAAATGCAGCCTCGAGTAAGGCTAAAATCATTTCATTCTAACATAAATCACATGGTAGACCAAATATGTTTTTAAAGAAAAACACTAACAATACTCACAAAAAAAAAATATGTAGGCAAATTTCTGCTAAACATTGTAAAGAAACTGATGCATATGGCCTCCTGCCGGTAAAAACTGTCATTCTCCATCCGTCGATTTCCCCCCAAATAACACCGAACAAACAACACAGCATTCCAGGTATTCTGACTTTAATTTCCCTTTCATTTCTACCTTCCTTATTCTATCCACAAACCCCACTCTACCAGATTAAGAACTGTCCATCTTTTCCCTCATTACTTGAGTCCCGCCCTGGATGTTTAGCTCTCTCACAGACCACTGGTGTCAACACTAATCAATTCGCGGACTTCAGTCTTACGTAGTTCATATGTGGAACTTTCTCTCACATTTTGATAAATAAAGAACCTTAATAGGTTTGCTATATCATTTCAGTTTCCATTTACTAGCTAAGGGATCAACATGCATTGTAATTTAATAAAAGCAAAGACTAACTAAAAAATCCCTGCATGGTCAAAAAATTTCTGCCTATCATCTTTGCCTTATGAATATACTGCTGCTCTGTTGTATATGGATGCTCTGTCACAAACCAGCCTTTACAACTTCATGACAAACGTTATGTCCCCCAAAGAAGTAAAAGAGCATCTTCCATTTGAAGAACAACTTTTCCAGGAAGACAAAAATAAAGTGAACTATCTTACCCCGAACACAACTTGAGCAACTTACAAACCACACCCAGCTCAAATTCAAATTCAAAGCACCAAAAACATGAATAAGCTGGTGAAGCATATGTTTAGATGAGTTGTAACGTAACATGCAGATTGACTGGTACTGCAGCATCACATAACAAATTTTTCCCTGCAACGCAGGAAGAGGAAATAAAAAAACATCACCTCCGAACCAACAGACTTCTCTTTGAGAACGCCAAATGCATTTAACCCAGAAAGTGCAGAGCGTCGAACCTCAGCCTACATACATTATGCAACTAAAACCATGAGGACCAGAAGATGCCTGGATATGAATACCACATAAGGTAGAAGTAAAATGCCAACAAAATAAAGTTTGTAGAACACAACAAAAGAAATAGACAAACAAATCAACCTATCAGCTACCTTCGGATGTTCCAGTGCAAACCAAATTTTAGAATCGGAGACGTCAATGGACAAATCCAAATTCCCATCTAATATTCTGCACATGATCTCATCTATGGAACCATCATTCTTGGATTGCACTTTAGCATCCTGCAGGTGTAGAGAAATGGATATTAAGAACACTATGCATAGAATAAAACAGGAAAGTAACAAGAAAGAAAATAAGGGCGGGAGAACAGAGACGCAGTGAGCCAACACACCTCCAGAAAACTGTGAACTGCTCCGAGAAATTCAGATGGGTACATCTTATTAATGGAGATTAAAATTTGCTTGGCCCAGCTTCCTGACAATTGTCGAGAGCCACACAAAGAGAAAAAACTAGTTTAGAGCCAAGCAAAAGAAAAGAGCCAAGATAACAGCATAGCAGAAAATGCAAAATGATGGATTGCTCTAGCATTTAAATGTGGATAACACGCATGCCAGTTGCTAAAAAATCTAGAAAACGAAAACAACAAAAAGATTTCATGACCAACGAAACCTGATTCTGATGATATGGGCTCATTCTTCTTCTGTGATGACCTCATGCAAGAGTAAAGGAGCTTAGACACTATACGATTAACAAATTGCTTCACAGGAACTGCCTCTATGATTGATACTAGAGTAAAATGGCAAAGATCATCAGAAGAACTGCAAACAAAAGTTATTTAGTTTGGCAGTGCCATTAAGAGAAAATGAGAACACCCAAGGGTAGAACTGAAAAACATGTGCAGTCGCACCTGTACTCCAGGAGAGATTCCAGAAACACAGCCAAGAAATTGTCGATATTGAACTCCTTGGTCAGTCCAGCAAGAATCCCCGAAACATCCCTATAAATCGATGATAATACTTCACAAAAAATAAGTTTTTGAACAGCATAACGGAAAGTATCACCAGGAAGCTGCTTCTTTTTTCCTACGTTTCCAGTAGCAGTTCAGGATTTAAGAATTACCTGATCTCTTTCAGACTATCCACTGCCTTCTTGGGGAAGATTACAACAGATTGCAACTAGCCAAAAAAAATCCAAACCAAAGTGAGGACGTGAACAAGCAACATTTTTCCCAGCAACAAACTAGTAAGTAGTAACACACAAAAACAAAGAAAAAAAACACCAAACGGCTCCAGCATTACTCTCGGATACACAACCCTAGAAACTTCCTTTTTCAATCTCATTAAAACCACAACAAAGCCAGATTTTCGTTAACTTTTTAACTACAAAAACGTTATTATCAAGACCTCCGTAAAGCTTCCGCCACTTCCCTTTACTAATCCTGCTATCGAAGCTCATAGGAGACTAGGAGAGTGTCTTCATATTCGCCCTAAATCATGAACTTAATGCAACAGGTTCAAATATCCAAGTTCATTTCTAAACCAAAGCCTGCAGCAATATTCCGCATATCCATCTATGTAAAAGCTAGCTTGCGGACAAAAAAGCTAGAATCGACAAGGGAAAGCACAGCTTTTTGGGATCTGTTTTCATGGTAGGGAAGCAAACACAAGAGTCCACTAACTCAAGGTCAAGGAGATCGATGACACTTAATCTACAGAACTCCACAACTAAGGAAAAGAATAAAGTACTCATGGGAGTAAAGCTACTAAAATTGAAGACAATTCAAAACATTACCTGAACTAGATTGACCAAGGCCATAAATGAAGTGCGAAACCACTGCAAATCAGTAGATTCTTTAGCATCCTCTCTAGCTACCTCAGCAATTGACCTTATTAAGCTGTTGACAAGTTTCGGGGATAATGCTACCCTGCTCGCTAGCAAACCGACAGTCATCAAAGCACCAGCCTAAACATGTAAAAGTTAATGAGAGAAAAAAATGCCATAAGTCAAGCTACCAGCTTCAATGAGAGGATAAAAGTTAATTCAAAGTCGAGTTCATATTGGTAGAGAAATTGTAGTTCAAACCAACCGAATTTCAGGTCACAAACTTGAATGAAGTAAGACTCGGTTAGTGCTTAGCAGTACTACTAAAAAGTACACAAGGTAAAGAACATACCCCTGTCAACTGAGAGATAACAAGGATTACAAGTCTTTAATCTCGATCAATGCAACATTTTCTGACAAAATATAATTAATTCTAGTTCAAGAAACATGAAAACCTATAAAACCTAGACAACAGACATGTCATTGTTTTGAATCTCATAAAGGCATTTCAGGGCACTGTCAATTATAATTAACAAACACTTCTAGAAGCAAGTAAGCAACTTATACATGTAGCAGTTCAGAAATGTAGCCAACTGCTGCTACCATTACTTATCGCATTCTAAAGCCACCATGAGCCCACCTTAGCTGTGTGTACCCCATTCAAAAAATAAATCAGCATTCACCTTGGAACACATCTACCCTCGAAGAAGGCCGTCTTATATTGCTTTCTTATGTTTAATTTCGTGTACAAAAGAAGCTGCCACAAATACAAGCGCATAGATATCCACGTCTATATCAAGCCACCTGGCACTTCTGGACTGTTAACTTCAGAAACTATGCAACTACAACTGATCACAAGTTTATGATGGCACAAACCGTTAAAAAATTAAAGCTGTACGAGTGATTGTTGATAAAAATTTGCCAAGGGCACAGGAAATAGAAGACGCAAACCAATGAAAAGAAGATTTCCTACAACCCACATTTCCAGGATAATATCTTCAAACCTTACCTTGAGATCTAGACCACCTTTGGCATCAAGCTGCAATCCGGAGAGTACATATGGAAGGACTCTCTTCACAACGTCATCATCAAGAGTTGTAAGAGAACCCAAAACCTCAACAACAACTGCTGTGCAGAAGCTAATCACGGCTTTAGAAGGATGAAACTTCTTCGTAGGTGAGGCCTACAAATTTTGTAAACAATAATGAATCCGTGTAGTATGTCCACGGCAATTTAGCAATCAAACAACATTTTATGCAGAACACAAGCTTACATAGTTGCATAAAGCCTCCAAAACTCCCCGATCACGAATACATTGTTGCACTATAACTTGCCTAGGTGGCGGTGCACCTGATGCTTTAACACCGTCAAGAAATTTCCACTTACTATTCCTACACCATCAGAACTTAAGAATCAAAATCTGTCTCAAAAAAAACACATATAATCAAGTCGAAAAATATGTGAATCTCCTTACCCCGTATCAAGCAACTGCACGATTCGAACAAAAACATGGGTGCCATGGTAAGGCAGAGCACATAGAATCAGTTCCTCCGTGTTGTATACATGAACCCTAAAAATTCCACCAACACTCATAATCCCCCACAACTATATAACTCACAATATCCATCATGTACTTTATAACAACCAATTGAACTTTTGTAATACTTACTTGAACCTACGTATCAAGTACTCAAGCGTCTTTAACGCCGAAGGGAGCTGAAAATAACCCGATAACAACCGCAAATAAGAACTAATGGCTATATTGATTTGGTTATTTTCCTCAATGCCCATCAGCTCCCTATCCAACTCTCTACTCTTGTGACTAAACAAATCATTCTTGTAATTCCTAAACCTCTCGTCCGCGCTTACAAGAACCTCAAAACCTGCCAAATCACCGACAATGCAAAACAACAAATATAACAATACTTCGAGAAAGATAAAAAGATTCTGGATTTTCTTTCTTATTATGACTATGGTTGAGGAAGCGGCGGCCGAGGGTACCTGAGATGGCGATGGAGAGTAAGGTGTCGAGGTCGAGGTCGGCGGCTTCTTTGGGGTTGAAGAGGATGGAGGGGCGAGTGAAGGGGCGCTTGCGGGGGTCTGAATCGGAGGTTTTGACGAGAGACTTGAAGGCCTGTAACTGGGAGGCGATTGAGGTCGCCATTGGAGGTGTGGAGTGAGGGTTTTGTGGCAAAACCCTACAACCCTTGAACGTTACTGCGTATGTGTTTGGTGGGAGGAAAACGGCTCGAATGATGGGGGGGTTAGGGTTTTTGTTATTGGGATGGTTATAAGGGTGGGTCTTGTTGAGTTAGGGAGGAAATGGGCTCGAATGATAGGGGTTAGCCGGTTAGGCGGTTAGGGCTTTCAGTTTTTGTCTTGGTTTGAGAACTTGTTCCACTTTCTTTTCAAACATTCTTTTTTTTAAAAATACGTAATAATTTTAAGCTCAAAAATCATGTATTTACGCAAATAATTTTCCTACCAATATGAATTTCTATTTGATAGATCTCATTGAAATATTTTAAACGGTGCAAAAAAAATCAAAAAATTATTTTTCATTTTCGTTATATTTAAGTTTGAAATTACCTTTTTTTTTGAAAAAGAAGGTTTAGAAAGAAAGCGTAACAGGGCCCGAGTACTTTGGTAAAAAAAAAAATAAAGAGACATAAAACTAAGGGGCGTGTTCCACTTTATAAAAAAAAAATGAACTTTTAAAAAATGAAGGTAATTTCAAGCTCAAAAATCATGTGTTTACGCAAATAATTTTCTTACTAATATGAATCTTATTTGATAGATCTCATTGAGATTTTTTAAACAATGCAAAAAAAATTGAAAAATTATATTAGCACTCAAAAAATTGATGCAGATACTCCAAAATCAATGTAATTCCAAAGCCACTTTCCTTTATTTTTTGGAGTGCCTCCATCAATTTTTAGAGTGCCAATATCATTTTCCAAAAAATAAAAAATTTATTTTTTATTTTCATTATATTTGAGCTTGAAATTACCTTTTTTTTGAAAAAGAAAGCGGAATGACACCTTAGCTCAAGAAGTTACTTTGAATAAACAGTTGAAATTTTCAGTTAAAGTAATACTTATGTAATACTTTCTCGTGTCAAATTAATTGGAGTAAAGTCACAAAAACCCTTGTCGATCGGTCAAAATAAGAGATAGAAATAACAAAAATTCATCTTTTGAGATTTGAAAAGCAATTTGCGTCGTTGTATCCCAATTCCCAACCATAGCCGCATATTGATGATTAGAATCATATTTCACCTTATTAGCAGTATTTTTATGTTCACTTTATTTGGTTAGGGAAAAAAATGCTAAACATAAACATAAGAAGGTAAAGGTAAGGAAAGTACAAGAAAGAAAATTAAAAAAGGAACTTAATTTTTCTACCCAGCATTCAAGTAGTTTCAAAGAATCAAAATGTAAGGCTAATAAGCTCCTATAAAAATTTTGGGCTTTTTCGGGTTTTTTTGGGCTTTATTTTAGATATTTATAAATATATTTTGGTAAAAGTCATAGTTTTATTTTTGTGAATCAATATTTCACAACAGTAAGCGCAAAACTGCCAAACGCGAAAAAAATTTGAATAAAAAATCTAAAAAATTGAAAGCGGAACTTAGCCTAAATATATACGTAAAAAAGGAAATATACTTAAGAATGAAGTAAAAATTTGAAAGTCCAAATTTTACCTGGTAAAAATTTCTTCCATTTCCATTTTATGTTTTTCGCAAATCTAATATACTAGTAAGTGGTCGTGAAAAAGAAATAAATGTCCCTTCATGAGGTCACCAGTTTCATTTTCACAGAGGCGAAACATTCCAAACCTTGGGGCCTCTAGGGGTTATGTCAGGTCGTTACCTTCAGCACTCCAGAATTAGTCGAGGTGCGCACAAATTAGCCCGGATATGCAGTTATAATAAAAAAATCGTATGAAAAAAAAAGAAGTAAAATTCCTTCCACTTTTCACCATGTTCCTCTCCTACTTGATCTTTCCATCATTTTCACCCCATTTCCCAGCAATCACATTTTACAGCAACCTTGCTACTGGTGCAGCAATCTATGCAAAGATTGTGCACATTTTTTTGGTGGGGCCCATTAAGGATCTCATACAAGTGATCCAAACCGTTAATTATGTTTAAAACATTTTTTCAAGGGTCTCTGCGAAAAATTAGCTCAATCCAATATCTAAAAGTAATTGATCTAATCATCTAACTTTTCATTTGGGTTTTTAGAGAATGAAAAGTAGGACAATTAGATCGATTATTTATAGGTGTTGGATTGAGCTGATTTTTCGCAGAGGCACTTGAAAAAATATTTTAAACATAATGAACGGTTTGAATCACTTGTAAGGGATCCGTAGTGGCTCCACAAAAAAAACTGTGCACAATCTGTGCACAGATTGCTGTACCAGTAGACTTTCTGATTTTACAGTAGTAACATTTTCCACAGCGCCGGCGATAAACAACCACCCTGTTTCAAATTTTGATCTGCGTATATACATCCGTATATACCTTTATCTTTTCACCGCGCCGGCCGTCTTCATCGCGGATCCAACAATCTCCGCCCCAATCTGGGCCACATGGTACCGCATTGTGTCACCGTTGAAGCTTAGCTCCGAATCTAACTCAGATACGGCTCAGTCGCGGGGGACTGATTCGCTACTGAAGTCTGTTTCTGTTTTGTTTCCCATGAAAACGCTGCGCCGCTGATGGAATTCACGGAAACTTACAAGCAGTCCGGTCCCTGCGCTTTCTCGCCCAACGCTCAGTTTCTCGCCGTCGCCGTCGACTACCGCCTCGTGGTCCGTGATGTGCTTTCGCTCAAGGTACTTTGTTCAGTTCCTTTTAACTCTTCAATTTTCGTAATCCTATTTCAAATTGGAAGTTTATTTTGCAATGTCCATGTGGGCATCGATTTTCGGCCCTTGTGGCCGAACTCTGTTACGAATTTCCGGCCGCATTGTTGGTAAGTCCGTCTTGTTTCTTTCTTCTTCGAGCTCAGGTTATGGGAGACTAAGACAGTGCAATTTTACAGGACTGGTTATTACCATTACACATCGGAAATATTTGATATTTACTTGGCATTGCCGAGCAACATCAAGTACCAATTAGTACTAGTTAGTGGTACTAAAGGAAGAAGAGAAAAAAAGGATCTCGTAGCCTTGTAGGGTTGCAATGTTTCTTCTTTATAACTCCAGGCATATGTGGTTTGGGTCAGCTTACGTTCACCTCAATTACCATCCCAGCCCTCACTAACAGGGGCCTTATCAAAGCCGGAGCATTGCAATGTTTCTTCTATATAACTCAAGGTTTTGGGTGTCTGGGCCAGCTTACGTGCGCCTCAACTACCATCCCACCCCCCAATGACAAGGGTCCTATTAAAGCCAGAGCAAAGTCCTGACCCCATATGGGTTGATAGCCCTTGGGAATGTTTTGAATCTGAGACATAGAGGGGCATTGCAATGTTGAAGAATGTCTGTAGTCATAAAAATGTTCGTCTCATGGATGATGTTCCAAAAAATTCGTTTTTTTCTCAGAATCTAATTCGTAACTCTGTGGGATCCGAGGAATTCCAAACTATCGAACTAATCACCTTCGAGCTTTATTTTATGGCAAAGAATGAGAGATTTTAAAACAAAGATCAATGATGGGAGATTGTTAGTGAGGCTAAATGGGTAGAATTGTAGAATTTGTAGTCTATCTTTGATTCTAGTAAAAGAAATGAATGCTGTATGTTTGGAGTCTGATGTCATTGTTTGTTTGACCACTAGTTCATCTGAAAATGTAACTTTGGAAGTTACCAGTTTTGAATTAACGGCTGGTATGCTAATACAGGTTGTGCAGCTGTTCTCGTGTTTGGATAAGATAAGTTATATTGAATGGGCACAAGATTCTGAATACATATTATGTGGCCTTTTCAAGAGGCCAATGATTCAGGCATGGTCATTGACACAGCCTGAGTGGACGTGCAAAATAGACGAGGGTCCTGCAGGTATTGCTTATGCAAGGTGGAGCCCTGACAGCCGCCACATACTTACCACGTCCGACTTCCAGCTGCGATTAACAGTTTGGTCCTTGCTTAACACGGCATGTGTGCATGTACAATGGCCAAAGCATGCTTCTAAGGGGATTTCTTTCACTAAAGACGGTAAATTCGCTGCGATTTGCACGAGGCGTGATTGCAAGGATTATATTAATCTTCTGTCTTGTTACACATGGGAAATAATGGGTGTGTTTGCTGTCGATACACTGGATTTGGCTGATATTGAATGGTCACCAGATGATAGTGCTATAGTGATATGGGATTCACCTCTTGAATATAAGGTACGCTGTTTCATGTTTGTAATTGCTTTAACAGTATGATTCTTCTACTTCTAGGTGCTGTTCTATTTTTCTGCATAAGGGTTTATTAGAGGTGTTATCTTCTTGAATTTTGAAGTTTACGCACTTACAACTCATTTCAGTGGTCGATATTTTTGTCATACCATGCTTGTGAAGCTTCCAAGTCCTGAGACTAATTGATTAATCCATATGACTCTGACCATCTTGATGAGTGATAAGGAATTCCACAGTTAATTGCCTTAAACATAATGGTACGCCATCGTGTCCACAAAACATGCAACGTTCCTGTAGAAACATAGGTTTTTGTTGGTCTTTGGTTTGTGGCCAAAAGGTTGTTTTTTTATGGATGATACTGTCACTATGTTCTAAGTGATTGTGGAAGTCCTCTAAATTTGGTTGCAGAATACATTTCCTGTTGGAATTGAAAATTGGTTAATCTGAACAGTATCAACAGTAATAAGTAGCGCTTTGCCAACAAGTATTGACTAAAAACTGTCTCGTGTTGTGTGATCAAAGTTCTATTTTCTGTTTCTAAATACGCATTAAGATGCATGTGAGTCATGGTTGTGGTGCATTTTAGTTGCAAACGGTTGAATCCTGGTACATGATGCTAGTTGTCATATGGTTTCTGCAGGTTCTGATTTACTCTCCAGATGGGAGGTGTTTATTCAAATATCTAGCATATGAAAGTGGACTTGGGGTGAAAAGTGTGTCATGGTCTCCTTGTGGCCAATTTCTTGCAGTGGGAAGTTATGATCAGATGTTACGGGTTTTAAATCAGTTGACTTGGAAAGTGTTTGCTGAATTCATGCACTTGAATACTGTCCGTGCTCCTTGTTGTGCCGCTACCTTCAAGGTATTTAAGCATCTAATATGTCACAAACTTTAACAATGAATATAGCTTGTTGATATTTTTGTTCCTTTGCATACGTTTAATCTCAGGAGGTAGACGAGCCATTGCAACTTGATATGTCTGAATTGTGTTTGAGCGATGATTTCATACACGGCAATTCTGGTAAGTCTATTGTCGTAAATGACACTCAGAAGTTTGTCCATCTGTTTCCTTATGTATTAGGCTCACAGTCTTTCTGTTGTAGAATTTACTCAGTTGAACGACTTCCTATACTTGTCACCATTTTCTTTTGAATGACGTTACTGTTATAACGCTAACTTTTTTTTTTCAACGGTTTGATTTTTCAAATGGGTTGATTTTTCTAGCAGACACATTCTAAGTTCATGTGGATAAATGTACAAAAGAGCATTTATAGAACTTGTTGAAATTCACTCTGTAGTGATGCTACGAGGCACAAGATATGTAACTGAAATATATAAGTACAGTAAAACTTTTTATCAGCGCTTTTCTTGTGAAATCCTAGTCATCCTTTTTATCAGCGCTTTTCTTGTGAAATCCGAATCCGATCCGATTTGACTTTTTATCAGCCGGAGCTTCTCCAGTGGAACTTCCTCGACTATGACTCGATAACAACAGAGAACGACGTTGTCTTGTTTGTCAAGGGCCTCAATCGCCAAGGCTCGAGCCGCTTGCGTTTTCGGCGACGACGTAATTAAAGGCGTCAAAACTGCCGTCACCTCCTCCATCCAAGAAATATTCCGTTGTTATATCCCTAAACTGACGGCCTGGTGGGGAATGGGGAGGCGGAGGTGGAGGTTGAAACAAGAGAGAGAGTGGCTTTGAGGTGGAGATAGAGTGGCTTCGATTGAGAAGGGAAATAGGGTTTTGTAAAATAAATTTCGGATCGGATTGATAACGGATTTAATCCGTTACAATCCGAATCCGATCCGATCCGTATTTTGATTAACGGATTCGGATTATCGGATTACGGATCGACGTTACCGAATTCGGATTCAGATCGGATCCGATCCATTGCCAAGCCTAGCTCTGTGGTTATTGTCCCTAGAGCCTGAAGAAATAGTGCGAGGCTGCATACATCTTGCCCTCCCCAGATCGCACCCTCACTGGAGTCTTATGCACTGGGTCACCCTTCATTTTGTTTATGATGACTGGTAATTAGAGCTTTTGTTGGCATCTACAACAACTTGATGTTCACGGTGGCCTTTTATTTGTGTAAAGCTTCCTTGATGGATTAATACTTGGTGTTTATCAATTAATGTGCCTTTTAAGAGGTGGTTGTATTTTCTTTGAATTTCCTGTAGCTACTTTATTTTCCTATTTCAGCACGACTTTAGTTTAATTATACACAGTACTTGTATTTTGAAATTTTCATTCATATGCTGTATGCCATCTTACTTCTGAATAAGCACATACTAGCTTTTTAATTTTTCAGATTAATTGCTATCTCACCGTTTTATCTCTCCCTGCAGAAAATCTCTCTGAAGGACACATCCAAGTTAGGTATGATGTCATGGAATTGCCCATTACCTTGCCTTTTCAGAAGCCTCCTGCTGACAAACCCAATCCAAAACAAGGGATTGGTAAGCTGAGCTTTTCTTTGGTTTTCATTGCTTTCTTATTTGCTTTCTTTTTCCCGTATAGTATATTTGGAATTGGAAATACACACAGATAGTAAGCACGTTTTCCCCATTTTCTGAACATCATGTTAGAACCATTTATGTTGGAAAAAGAATGCACTGATAGTATTGTAGGTAAACATCCACATCTGGGAGTTTTGTGCTATATGTAGTATGTGACGATGAATTCCTCATGATACTGCATATGGTGTACCAGTGTGGGTTGTACGTTTACGGAGAACATACCTAGTTCTGAAGATACTTAAGTTTCCTAATTGAAAATTTTCATATCAATGAAGAGTGTTGCAAAGCGAAGATTCCTTAGCCGATGAACCTAGTATTTCTTGCGTCTCCATGTCCCTTTTCTAGTTCCATTTAAATGTTGAATGCGTATTTTTACAAACTCAAAAGAGCCTATACGAGGACTCCACATAGTCAGAACGTTTCACCAAGGTCTTCAAAAGTCTTCGATCTGAAATACTCTCATACAGGTTTGATTGAAAATTAATTGATTTTCTCTCTCAGTTAAGCTATAGGTAGCTTTGCATGAAAGTACTGTGAAATATGATGTAACAACAAAACTCTCAAATCTTGATCAAAAAAAAAAAACAAACAAAACTCTCAAATCCCCAGAAATTATTGTTCTGGCTGATTATCTCATGAATCATTGATATTTGAACTGGCCAAACTCAAATAATTTCAGGTCTGATGGCATGGAGCCACGACAGTCGGTATATCTGTACTCGTAATGATAGCATGCCCACTGTTCTGTGGATATGGGACGTACACCATCTTGAGCCGGCTGCCATCTTGGTCCAAAAAGATCCCATCCGAGCAGCAGCCTGGGACCCCACGTGCACACGACTCCTGTTGTGCACTGGAAGCCCTCACTTATACATGTGGACCCCTTCGGGTGCTTACTGCGTGAACGTACCTCTGCCGCAGTTTATGATAACTGATCTGAAATGGAATTCAGATGGGAGCTGTCTTTTGCTCAAGGACAAGGAATCATTCTGTTGTGCCGCTGTGCCTCTGCTTTCAGAATCCACTGACTATAGCTCAGATGATTGAAAAGGGGTATGTAACTTGATATTTAGCTAGCTATTTGGTAGAAATGTGGAAGCTCTGTCTTTCTCTCTGGTTGTTTGTTGTAATATTGATGCATTGCTGAGAATCTAACTGTAGTCCTGATTTAGAAGCCATAACCAAATATTTGTTACCCTATTTTGTCATGGTACCACATCTTATTAGATAATCATGCTAGTATTTATTTTATTTTAAGTGGCTATGATTCCTATGTTAGAACCCGAAGCATACTAGGAGCATTGTGGTAGCTCTACTAATTACCATCATTATAAGTTGTTAGAGATTGTCCAACATTGGTTAATTATCACCTCTAAAATTAGTGCATGAGCCTGTGTGGCCTCTCCACTCATTACTGATTGGCTTTCGTTTCGTTATTCTTTGTTTGCCTCTCCACGTACGATTCATGTGTGGAATGTGCAAGAGAGTGTTAGAGGATGTCCTGCCTTGGTTATTATCCCCTCCAAAACTAGTACGTGTTGTCAATTGATTTTGCGTGGAATGCCTAATGTTTTGAAAGGCGTGAACCGGTTCCTGTGCCTAGAAAACTGTGAAAATGTTTGCTTATTGTGCGCAGTTGAACTTAGATTATGAGAGCGGGCCGATAAGTGCCAACTATTTGTGAGGCCAAGGCCAAGGAAACTACCTATTGAGTAAATTAACCCAAACCTTGTGACACTACGAGATTTATATGATATTGCATATGCTGTCAGACTATAGGTCGCTGATATTAGTTTTAGTCCATGGATGTGTGGAGCGAAGTCCCACATCATCTAAGTATCAAAATAATATATACTCCATCCGCCCAATTTATTTGTTCAATTTGAAAATTCAACTTTCTTAGGTAACACAATAATTGCACCTAGAAAGATTCTACTTTCTAAACATTTACTCCTCAACTTTATGAGAAGTTACTTTATTTCAAACAAGAAAGGGTGAAAAAGAAATTTGATTCATCCAAAATACAAGTGGACAAAAAATTTGGGACATCTAAAAATTAACTAAAGTGGACAAATAAATTTGGATAGAGTGAGTAATATATAAGCATGAGTGCACCCCACAGCTAGTTTCTGGGATTGTATTCTACCTAAGATCATGTAACTTGGAATCAGAGTTAGGTAGCAGAAATGGGTACGGTCAACGGTGCATGTCTCTCGAGAGTTAGGTATCATGTAACATGTATCAGAGTTAGGTATCATGTAACATGTCTCTGGCTTGCTGAGTAATTATGTGGCATGTCTCTGTCCAAGATCATGTAAAACATGGTACAGAGAGAGAGAGAGAGAGAGAGAGAGAGAGAGATTTCTAATTCTTTATTCTTTGAGGCCTGAATTAGACCAGCATCTTGGTTAAGTCCCCACCTAGAAATTCATGGGGTATTACCAAAGGGACCAGACGAAATGTTTGGTATAATCATATAATGACATGTATGGCCCCCAAATCTCCATTCACAAAGTTTTGGGTCCTCCTAAAGGTTCTCTTTTCTCCTGGCCGTTAGTAGTTAATAACTGCAGCTTCTGTGGCCTTTACTTACTACTCCAGTATATTATACAATCATAATGCTCTACTTCAGTTATGCAGGATTAGTTTCCAGTTGATGCCATATTATGGTATTGACTCTAGGGACCCAATTCTGCTGCCAAAGAAGGCAGTAAGGCACAAACTAGTGTTTGCAGATGACTCAGCCATGTGCAAAGCCCCTGTCCTACATGTTTATAGATAGGTCTGTCAATGGGTCGGATCCAGATCCGAATCCGATAGTGGTAATCTGAATTCGAAAAATTCGGATCCGATCCGAAAACTTTTGTACTTCAAAAATTTAAGCTAAAAAATATTTTCCATAAAAAATTAAAAAAAAAACAATTTCTTAAACTTTTTTTTTTCCAAAATAAAAAATTTACTGTTTTTTTTTTAAATTTAAAAAAATGAAGTTTAGATTCGGATTAATAACGGATTTAATCCGATCCGTATTTGAATTACCGGATTCGGATTATCGGATCGACGTTATCGGATTCGAATCAGATTTTTCGGATCGGATCTGGTCCATTGACAGGCCTATTTATCGATCCATCCTTTGAAGGCAAATACATAAGCTGGACCGGGTTTCTGATCTTTATCCAAGTTTTCATTATTTGAGGTAACGAACAAGCTGGTGTTTGTGATAAGATTGGTCCTTTAATCGAGGTGCTCGTAAGTTGGCTCAGACATCTAAATTAGTGAGAAAAAACCTATCCCGGACACCTGAATTAGCGATAGAAAAATCATGCTGGTGATTGGATGTTTTCTATTTATCTTCTCTCTTTCTTTCCTTTTTAGGTCTCTGTATTTGGTAGTGGAGGACTGGAGGAGTTGTTGGTGATAACTCTGATGGACGTGGTGTATCGTGGCACTGAATGGAAATCTGATCAAGGATTCGTTTGGTACTGCCAAATCGAATTATTGGGCCAAAAGTCCACAAAAATGGAGACCATGTTTTCACATGAATCGCTTATGCCTGCCTGTCATCCATCATCTTTTGTAGATTGCTTGTCCCAAAATCACACACCACCGCATGGATTTCCCGGTGGACGACCACACACCTATTGGAGCCCACTCCGAGTCCCACCGCACACCTCTTTAGGTCTCTGTATTTTTTTGGGGTCCGGAGTAGGCCCCAATAGGAGTGCGGTGGACGGTCACCGTATTTCCGTGCAGTGTACCTAGACTTTCTGTTTGAGAATTCGTCCGGGAGGAGCTTTTACACTCTCATTTTCGATTTTGATATTCCCCTACTTTCGAAAACACCGAAATACCCATGCCTTTTTATGATATGGCCATGCTTACATGATCAAATTTATGCTAAAGACTCAACTTATCCCGTTGCTATGGCACCATTGAACAAACAATAGCGTTACCTACGCTAGCGGCGGCTACAAGATTTTAACTCAGCGGTGACAAAAATTTATACAAAAATTTTTGCAGACCAAACACTATATTTTACTTTGCTTAAAGACTTATCGAGCCTAATTTATTTTATTTTATTGAGCTACATCAGATCATTTACTCACAAATTTCAGTAAATTTTTATTTACTCTGCTTCGCACCACTCATTCGGTGTTGACGATAGGAGAGAAATATCAAATTATATGCAAAAATATACAAAATTTTAGTACATTTTTTAATCCAAGGAATCAAGCGAACCCTAGTGAAGCCGCCCCTAGGTCTTACGCAGTTCGGTTGTATCTAATTGGTAATTTTGATAACTCGACTATTCAGATGTTATGTTTGACTCTCTCGAGCATGACAAATGATGTGTTGTTTTTCTATCATTGTTACGCTCGTCACAGATATGCAATTGTTGTTGGAATTCTTTATAAAGGTAAATGTCATGATTTGACATACTTCAAAATAATGAATTTAGTGAAGTACTATCATTAATGCTAGGTACCAAAAAAAAAATTGAAAGTATCCCGAAAAAGAAAATCAAGGATCCAGATCATCTTTTGGGTGAATTTGGACCCTTGATTTCCCTTTTCAGGATACTTTCTAAATAAGTTGTTTGGGTACCTAGCATTACTCGTGAAGTATCTCCTATACCTTGACAAAGCTGAGATTAATAAGTACATGGAATTCTAGGTTTTCAATGTAAGGATTGAAGCAATCAAAAAATAAAAATAATAAAAAACGTAAGGATTGAAGCTAATTGGGTCCTTTAAATGTTTTGCTTCTTTACAATTTATCACAAAATTCCAAATACAAGAAAGTTGGTTTGTTTTATTTCGTTGGGTTTTTGTTTTGATTTGTTGGGTTATGTTGTGTTTTGGTTGCTGTATGAGGCTGTTTTATGGTTTGTAATCGACTGATTGTACTGTTTATTTGTTATCTACTATAATATATTTAAGATGATTTTGTTTGTCAAAAAAGAAAGTTGGTTTGTTTCAAGATTCATTCTGATCTCTCTTTGTCGTCCTAAAGTTTGGTTACAACTTGAGTGGACCAACTATGAACATTTGCTCCTAAAGTGCTCAAAATGTTTATTCCCAATCAAAAAGTTGTCAAACTAAATTCTCGAAAATCTGCGAAACAAATTTTTTTTCTGCATTTCTTTTCAGTGGGAAAGTTTTTTTTTTGTCCTCATTGGAAAGTTTTTTTTTTGTCCTCATTAAGTGAAAACTCAAAAAATACATTAGAATTATTTTACTACTCTTTGATGCATTATTTAACAAAAAAACACTGATTTATGTTAATTTGCGGTGAAAAACCAAACATAACACCAACAAAAGAATATGTAAGTGTAAATCAACACAAAAGAGCAAGGTTGATTATCAATTTTTTTCCCTATTCGTAAAGAGCAAGACTACCCCCACCGCTCAACATTAACCACGCAACATTAACCGTTCAATATCTCACTGTCCGTCTCGACAATCATAGTCAAATTTTTTTTAAAATCCAGACCGTTCAAAACACTTTCGAACGGTGAGATGGAGAGCGGTGAGAGGAGCGTGAATGTTGAGCGGTGGGAATAGACTTAATGATTCGTTAATCACTCGATACACCGTTTCAACCACGTTGCTTCCAACTCGAGGAAAAACAAAAAGAACTGAATAAACTTGGGAACCAACATTTTTTTTATGTGGAGATTAAGAGGAATCAACAAAGAAATGTCCAATTATTATTATTTTTTTAATAATTAGTGTTGTCGGCGTATCAATTAGTTAAGATAAGGTTGTCAATATGGCCTTCTCCCCGTCAATACTGGCAGCCGTCCCCTTCAGTTACTTTCACAGGTTCATTATCTCGCCTAATAATAAATTACTTCCACCGTTTCGATTTGTTTGTCATCAATTTTAAAAAATTCAACTTATTAAGGGAACATAATCATTACACTTTTTGAAATTGAACTTGCCACATCAATTCAAAAAGTAAGGGCAAAGTAGGAATCTCATAAGATTTTTTCAATTGATTTGTCAAACTAGACAAACAATTTGGGATACTACAACATCAAAAAGGAGACAAACAAAATGGGATGGATGGAGTATTTAGCAATGCTTAGATCCCATTTAGTTGCACAGAAAGAATGAGAAATGATGAAAATATCAAATTTTCAATAACTTTTTTTCTGTGTATTCAGCTACCAAAAATGTTGTGAGACTCACAATTACAATTTTTTCACTGAGAAACACTTTCTTGCAAAAAAAGGTAACCCGTCAAAAGGAAGGAAATTTTTTTTTTTGGGTGCAAAATTCATTGTCAAGAGAACACGTGCAGAAAAAATAAATGGTACTTTATTCTTTTTTACTTCACGCCACTTTACTCTTTCTAATTAACATTTCCGAAACGTTAAGACTGCTAAAAATACTCAATTTAGATGCTTCTTTTTACGCCTAGAAGTTATTGAGTTAGGGTTAGCTATTCCTAATACGAAAAACGAATATGACAGGACATGATAACACGAAAAGCTAAACAAGTCGGATTAAAATTGAGAGAATTCTGACATGAATAAGAAATGACACAATACGAGAATTTATGAAAAAACACGATAACACGACACGAACCCGACACAAAGTTAGTGGGCTAGAGTTGGCTATTTCTGACACGAAACACGAATATGACATGATACGTTAACATGAAAAACTAAATAGGTCGAGTTAGGGTTGAAAAAATTCTGACACGAACACAAGATGACACGACACAAATACGACATGATGCTCACCCCTACTCTTTTTTTTTTTTCCTTTTTGAGAAAAGTGAAAGGTACTACGTTGGTAAAGCCCAACGACACTTACACAACAAAATTCATTACAGATAACTTGGACAAAGTCAAACTAATCATTTAATTGATACAAAACGAGAAAAGAATGAGGCGATTGATTGATGTATTTCATCCCCAAACCAGACATGCCCTGACGCACCTTCAGCTAAGTGAAAAATTCATATATTCTATAGCAGTCTTAAAAAGAGATATATTGTTAGCCAAGAAAAAAAAGACAATAATAATCCAAACGATCAGATGAACTTCTACCAGAAATGAGCACACTAATGAATTTCTAGCAAACCACCAATAGATGCATATTAATCTTCTTGAGTCTGAACAGTAAACAAATCGCCCAAAGGCGAATTTTATTACTTTCACAAGGAGCGACAAAACTCTCCCAGATCTTGCTCTAAATTCAGCAGCCCAAAAACCACCAAAAATATCTTAAGAATAACTTGGTATTTGAATCATCTTTGTAGGACCCGTAATGAGCCCTGCAAAAATCAAGAAATTGTTGTGGCAAGGGCCCCGTTTGGTGCAGCATTACGAGCCCTATAAAGATGATTCTAACCGTGAGTTGTTTTGAAATTTTTTTTTATGAGTCCCAAAAAAAAAAATCATCAACAGGAGATGGATTTATCGAGTCTGAGAGGGAGATGGGTTTATCAAGAAAATGAAGAGCTTAATTTGGAGAAATATAAAGGACAGTATTGGCTTTGTTCGGTTAGAAGTTTAACACTTTTTAAAAACTTAAACTGACGTACAATAATCCCCTACACTCGCCTATTCTTATTTACTTCCCTCGTTAACGTAAAAGGCTACTGTGCACCTACCCTAATCGGACGCACCATGGCAGTGTTTAGCTTTTTCCTCTAAACCCACTCATTTATATTTCGTCTTCTCTCTACTGTCGATTTGAATGCGATCCCAGAGGAAGAGAGTAAGGAGTAAATGCGTCGTAATGGTCGTATAGAGGGTAAAAAAAAAAACTTGTTGTAAATAGCATCCGTGATGGGTGTGCTAACTAGTGTTTTAATTGTGTGTGTTAATATTTAGCAAATAAAAATATATTTTTTTGTGCCACAATGCTTGTGTTAGTTTGTATGCTAGAGTGTGATAAATTTTATAGTGTGCTAGCATGTGTGCCAAATTTGACAACTATGGTAGCAAATAATAAGTGGGTCTCACCTCTATAATTTAAACTCCAACCATAAAATATAAATATCCACTACTCATAATACACATTTGTGGGACCTATTGTTATCCTAACAAACATTTGAACACAAAAATTTATCAAGCTCATTGTGAATATTTTAACACACTTCTATGTTATCAATATCTAAACAAATACTTGCGGGACCCATTTTTTACTTAATACACATTTTAACACACACATATACCAAACTCCGCTGCGGAGGGTCTTTTTAGGTGGGGCGATGATACTTTGGGTCCCATCCCTTAGCATCACGACGCGTAGCATCACACCGACCGGCCACTGGTCCCGAGGAGGAGGAACGACGATTACTACTCTATTTGTAAAAGTTGAAAAATCTTTAAAATCAAACCCATTCAAGTTCAACTCCAACCCCCCGAGCTATTCGGCTATATTTGGATTTCCGCAACGCGGCCTGTCGCTCTACCTATCTACTTTTCTTTTCTTTTCTTTTCTTTTCCTTCGCTCCCAGAACACCACCTCTCTTTCTCTCTCTCTCTGTCTCTCTCTCTCTCTCTCTCTCTCTCTCTCTCTCTCATCACAACCACCTTCCACATTCCCCTCGTGTGTACACACACGCCCTCTCTCTCATCCGACTTGTCTCGACCGTTTGAATTCTTAACTCGAAGAAGATCGATCAGTTTCTCTACTTTCACAATCTAGTTTTCGATTAATAGCGGGCCGATGAGGGGTGGGTGACCTGAGAATGAGCGAAGCAAGAGGGATGGGAAACGGCAGTGTGAAGAACGGGGTTTGCTCCTCGGAATCGGTGAATGGCGGGCAAGATATGTGGAGTTGTGACAAATCTGCTGCTGCTTCAGCTGATCATCTTGTCGTCATGGTCCACGGAATTCTCGGAAGGTCAAATCCTCTCTCTCTCACACACGCACACACATTCGATATGCATATCTAGATATTTGGGCGTACAAGTTCGTAAATTTCGTTTTTGTGGTGGATTATTCTTTTTGATGTTAGATTTGATGAATTTTTTGCTTGAATTGAATTAATTTGGAAGACAAAGTTGAAGTACTGTAGTAGCTAATTTGCATTTTGCGCTGTAGAGATGAAAGTTCAGTCATTCTTTTCTTATGTAGGTTTCAGTTTGTTTTTTTCCCCCCTTTGTCAAAAGGTTTTGTGATGTTTATTGCAAAATGGGAATTTTGATGTCGGTCGATGATTTTTTGCCTTTAAACCGTGAAAATATATGTGGAAGTTGAAGCTCTTGTCGTCTGGATATATATTCAGGAGTTTGTCAGCTTGAAACCGTGGTTGTTTTTTTATTCTTTAAGGCTGTTTTTTTTGGATTTGAGCAATTCTAGGAACAAAAAGTTAAAGCACAACTCCGGGCATACCTGTGTCTGCAGCCGTTTGACACACGTGCATCCACATACATCAAATGGGTTGGAAACAAGCCGTTTGATGTACGTGCATCCATATATATCAAACGGCTCTGAAAATAGTTGTTTCCGACGTTTTGTAACTAGGCTTTTTCGTTTGGATTTTTATCCTATGGATACCATTGTTTTTCTTATCGCAATCATCATTCAGACAGAACACTGGTTATCTTTCCCCTATTTTCCTCAGTCAATCAGACCTCTGTCTTCCATAGACACTTTCTCATTCTTACTTACCTTCAGGGTGGTGGTAGTTGTCGTGTCATCTACCTCTGGATTCAGAATTATAGGCTTGAAGATCATGTACTAAAGGCAAAAATGTGGCAATTACCACACCAGGGTAGTCCAACGGTTTAAGTTTGTCACCAGGGATCCAGGACCAACCGTAATTCGGAGGTCCTGTGTACATCTCCCGCTGTCGATGCCTTGACTTACAGATACACGTGGTTTGTAGATGGTTGCGTGTAGTTGAGATTAGCCCGTGGGGTGAGTCCGAGTGACCTTGCGTTGGTTTCCTCGTTACCCAAGAAAACTAGTGGTGGCAATTAACTGTTACATTGATAATCCCCGAATATTGGCTTTTATGTATTGTAATGGAAATATCTCCACGGAGAAAATTTTGCTAGAGAGAGAGAAAGAGGATAATGTTCAAGTTTTTTGGAGACTTTCTTCCATCTGATCAAATGCTTATGAAGTTATTGGCAACTTGAATGCTCATGCTCTGCGGAGCTTCTCTTGCTCCTGATGATTGGAAAGTCTGTTGTTTGCACTTTTGCTGTATGGATGTTCACCCTGGTGCTATATTGTTTTTGCAGTTCTAAAGATTGGAAGTTTGCAGCTGAGCAGTTTGTTAGAATGATACCTGATAAAGTATTTGTTCATCGTAAGTAGAATTTCAACAATTAAACTTGCATTACAACTTGTTTTCTCATTCTTCCCTTCCTTCTGGAACATTGATATCAAGCCTTTGACTGCATAAAAGTAGAGGAGTATTCTTTTTCCTGTTTTAGTTTCCCTTTTCTTTTTTTTTTGCATCCTTTTCAGATATTCTCGTTCATCTTATATGTGTATATTGATTCAAATGCTGGTCTTTTCTGCACGGGTGGAGCCATACAGGAATATAGAATTCTCATCCAAAAGTATGAATAAGTGATAGATTTTCTGGTTTGACCTCCACAATGAATAGTATTGTCTGTATGAATTGAATCGGTGTAGCTCTCTTATGGGGGTTGTCAATGTTGACCAACTGATTCAGGTGTAAAAGTTGTTCGCCTTGGCTAGTTAAACTGGTGAAATTATTTCCGTTGTTGTTTGTAGATAATCTTGTTCTCTGATTGACGTCTGCATTATTGTAAGCTGTAGACGTTCTCCGGGAAAAAAAAGGAAAGAGGTTTTAAACAACAGGAATTTCTAGGGGTAGCTGCTCTAATTTGTATTCCCACCCGGAAAAAAGTGATGATCATAAGCAGAAGAGATGGAAAAAGTCTTTTATGTACCCTGAATGCAGGCATCAATTCAATTATTTTGACTGCTTGGTCAAAACTCATGTTTGTTGACTTGCTTTGCAGGTAGTGAACGAAATACAGCCAGCCTGACATTAGATGGAGTGGATGTAATGGGTGACCGATTGGCAGAGGAGGTTAGTTGTTCCTTTTGTGCTGCAGACTTGCAGTATTGTTAGCAGTGGAAGATCTGTATAGTCTGCTTATTTTTGTACATCTGGTATGTGGTTTGTACTAATATGTTGTATATTCCAGATTCTTGAGTTGATTAAACAAAAACCAAGTTTACGCAAGATCTCCTTCGTTGCACATTCAGTTGGAGGACTTGTGGCAAGATATGTGATCGGGAGATTATTTCAACCTCCTAGAAGCAACAATATGGAGGATTCATTGCCTAAATCCTGTGAAGAGCTGTCCAAGGGTACAATAGGTGGTTTGGAGCCTATGAACTTCATTACTGCTGCTACACCTCATCTTGGTTCTAGGGGTAATAAACAGGTATGTTTCTTTCTTGTGATCGCACTTTCCAATCATGCTGACATTGGATGATGCTGCCAGTATTAGGAAGAGCTTTATTTGAATTATCCAAATAGATAGTTTATGTTCACCTTGCATGATGGTTCTGCTGGGTTGGGTCAGGAGGGTGATGCGATGCAATCTGAAAAAGTACACGGTTAGGTTGTGAGAGGATTTGGCGACTTTGTTTAAGCTGTGATAGTATTTTTTGTGAGATGTTTGATAGCACGTATAGTCATTGGTCTGCTTGATTGTTAGAGTTAATTAAAGGATTAGCCAAGAACCTCTTAGGGTCTGTTTGGAAAAGTTTTTATTTCCAGTTTTTTGTTTTTGTTTATGGTAAATTTTGAAACAGGCACCATAAACTTGTTTGTGTTACTGTTTTTGTTTACAAAATACAAAAGCAATTCCACTTGTTTATGGGAAATTTTGGAAACTCAAAAGCTGCATTTCCATTTGTTTTTGAAACACTTTCGGCAGCCAAAAAAAACACGGACCTACAGTACTGGCACCTAACACGTAGTAGACGCAAGTTCCAATCCTACTAAGAGCATTTTAGAAGATGTGTTTATGGGAATTTTTGGAAACTCAAAAGCTGCATTTCCATTTGTTTTTGAAACACTTTTGGCAGCCAAAAAAAACACGGACCTACAGTACTGGCACCTAACAAGCAGTAGGCGCAAGTTCCAATCCTACTAAGAGCATTTTAGAAGATGTCCATCCATTCATCTTCCCTCAATTCACAGACCAGTAGATCTCTGGCGTCGATGTAGCCATGGCTGACTAGATTTGCAAATCTGACTACACCACAGCTTGTACTCCCGAAAATATCCACTGTATTTCTTCTAGTGCTGACCATGACCCCTCTCTCTCCAACGATGATCGATGTTCTACCCAACCAACTGCCGTCAGCAATCATCCCACTCCATGATTGAGGACGAAGTTCGTCGGAGGAGAATCGTCTGCCTTAATTGCTCCTTGACTTCATGGCTCCCTTGGATCTTACGATCACTAATCGAAGAAGAGGAGTCTTTGGCACCCAGGATTGAAGGTGAAATTGACTTAGACCCATCAATCTGCAAATTTTCCCCAAGTTCAAAATTGATTCTATCTTTGTGTGCTGGTAATGGCTGGTTGCTGTTCAATGTTCTAATACATTATTGGGTTAGAATTATGCTTGTTCTTTGTTTTTGTTTTGGTTTTTTATCCAACTATTACGGACAACAAACATGCTTTTTGTTTTTGTTTTTTACAGAATAAACAGAAACTCAGTTCTTGTTTTTCATAAACACACAAACAAAAAACTTGCAATTTCTCCAAACAGAGCCTTAAAGTTCAAGGGTTCTTACTTCTTTGGGCCATCTGGCAAACTACATGGTTTAACCTTTACCTCATTCTCTACAACTACTATTCAAGAGTTGGAGTCCGGTGATTCAGACTAACTTAACTAAACCAACACTGAGTAACTTCATTTGTGCAGTATTCACAATGTGTGTCCGAGTAACTTGAGAGAAAGTAAACGAGCCTTTAGCTGATCTTTAGATAATGTGGTGATGAGGTGTTCATGGTTCTATGTGGATTTCACGGGATGCGTGCATTTTATCCCATGCAGAAGATGAAAGTTGTGCTTCAGATAAATTCAGCGCTCAAGGATCCTAAAGTTGTGCTTCACATAACCCCTCCTTTCTTTTAATCCTAGACTGGAAACACTACCACCATGCTCTGCCAGTCCATACAACTCAATTTCTCTTCGGCATATATAAGTAGAATATAACCTGGTATTACATTGATTCGCCATGTCGGGTGCGGTTGCGTTTTGATTGATCTTCATTAATTTGCTTCCTTATGCAGGTACCCTTTCTTTTCGGTTCACCTGCCCTTGAAACAACTGCTAGAGTTGTTATTCATTTGATATTTAGAAGAACAGGCCGACATCTTTTTCTCGTGGACAATGACGATGGAAAGCCTCCATTACTTAAACGGATGATAGAAGATTACGGTGAATGTTGCTACATGTATGTTGCTTTAGCCCATTCCTTTGTTAAGTGAATTGCTTTTCCAAATTCCAAATGTCTGCAGATGTCAACATCTATCAATATCCTAGTACTAAATTGTTGATATACCAACCGATTCGTTGATGCAGGTCTGCATTAGGTTCATTCAAACGCCGTGTGGCATATTCCAATGTTCGACATGACCGTATCCTGTTGACACTCTAGATGCAGCCCTTATATCTATTAGTGGTTTCGAAATTATACCCTCCTTGTTTTTTGTGGTAAATTTTCTCCTTGTTTCCTTTTACCAAATGTTGCTCAGATATAGTGGGCTGGAGAACCTCATCAATTAGACGCAATAGTGAGCTTCCCAAGGTACCATGTTTTCTGTGTGTGTTTTTATTAAACTATATGTGAGTTGTGGTTGCAGTTGAATGACCAAACAATATATTGTTCATCAGTGGGAGGATTCTTTAAACGAAAAATATCCACATATCGTATTTGAAGAACACTGTAAGGCGTGTGACATGGAGCAGTGTGAACCCACTGCACTAGCAAATGATTGTTCAGATAAGCTGGAAGGTTTGTATCTTCAGTAACTTGTAATTAGAGTATTCAACAGATTGCTTTTATTGTATATTAGACTTGTTTTGGGCCAAGTGCTGGGGCTCCATTAATTCATCTTATTGCTCGAAGAGGCATTGCATTATCTTTCAGTGGTGTTGGTTTTGTTTTTTCTTGCACTTGGTATTCCAGATACTATTTGCTGAATTTTTTGTTTGGACTGTACTACTCAGAGGAACTTGTGACTGGCCTATCGCGTGTATCGTGGGAAAAAGTAGATGTCAGTTTTCATAGTTGCAAACAGAGGTCTGCTGCTCATAGTCTGATTCAGGTCTCTCTCTCTCTCCCCGTGGTTATGACAAATACATATTTACGTGAACCTTCTTAGCAGTGTGGCTGTCTTTGCAAATTTTCCCAGGAAACATGGTTAATATCTATTTAATGTTTGTCGAGCTCTTTTGGTAATAGTAAAAATCTTGTCTAAGAGAAACTACAGCCATAATCCTGCAGATGGATTAGAGCATTTTTTCTAGTTTGTAAATCTTAACGTTTCATCTATCTTGCTGCTTTTGGTTGGATATTTCTCCATACAATTGGGAGAAAAAACTCTTGATTTGTTGACCAGCACAAGTTTTCTAGTTCAGATCTGCATCTTCAATACCTCAGTACGTGCTGATTTTCAGTTGGGCAATATGACAGGTCAAAGACCATGCTCTGCATTCAGACGGCGCAGATGTCATACAACATATGATTGATCATTTGATCCTTTAGATGGTCATCAGCTCGAGTTTCACTGACCAAAAATGCATGGTGTATCGGTAAAGAAAGCTACGATGGGCTGGGTGCCAAAATCCCTCCTTTTTTTTTGGGAGGATGAGAGTTTGTCAATGGCTTCCCGGCGTTGTAAGCAGCAAAGTTACCAGGTTATCGGCAATTGCAAACTGTACGAAAACTATTGCTAAAGTATAAAGCAACTATAAGAAATTTTGTTTATCCATTACCTCTTCCAATGTACATGAACACAAACTATCTATCAATAAAATGGAATTCGGGCTTTCAAATATATCGTCAATCTTTGTGTGTATCTGATTAGGCTGAAGATTTTAGGTTTATATGATACGTTGAAGAATCCCGGGTGAACTGTTCTTAAAGTCTATGGAAGACAAGGTAAAAAATCTAAAGACTGGTTAATGTGGTGTCTTTGCTGCATAAAGACAATTGTTTTCATAAATTTTCACCTTCTAATGGAGCCGAGTCCTTGAATATTTTTGCCAATGGATTTCCTCCTCCGTTTTTAGTAACAAAATGAACCAGAAGTAGGACCAAACTGAGAGTGAGTAGCATAAACAAAGATGGATTTGTGAATGAGAGAAACAAGTCTCTTATTTTCATAAGAATCAGTGGGATTATTTCAAATTGCTCTAGTGGACTATGGGGCGAAGGTCATAATTTGAAAGAGCATTTTATGGTCTTAATAAGAGGAGGTAGAGTGAAATATTTGCCAGGTGTGAAATTCCAAGATTAGATGCATGTAGTATAACTCAAGATTAATGTGTGCTGCTTCTGCGTTGGAGTATTTTGTATGAGCCTCGCATAGTTTCGTGTTCATACACTGTCAATGAATGATTAAAAAAAAAGGGAAATACACCACTTTTATCCATGATGCTGATAGTATCAAATTGCCCTTTTCATATGAAAAAAGAAACTCAAGAGGTAAGGGTAATTTAGTAATTTCAAATGAATAAAATACAAAAAAAAGAAGAGCGTGCCAATAGATAAAAAGGGAGGGTGGAAGACATTGGTCCGGAATTTTTTTGACTTTTTTGATTCGTCTCCTCGAGATGAATCGGAAAAGTAATTTTTTTTTTCTTTGTATCCAAATATTTTGAATAAGGACCATTTTTAAGTAAAAAAAGTCGATATTTTTTATTACTTAAAAGTGGTCATTGTTCAAAATATTTGGGTAAAAGTAAATTTTTTTAATTTTTCCGATTCGCCTCGTCGAGACGAATCAAAAAGTCAAAAAAATTTGGCACAGAACAAACAAATGCGAAAAAAATTCAAATAAAGACAAAACCAATTTTTTTTTCTAAAAGTCTTCACCTCAACCCATCTTTGGTTATTCAACTTGGGAACCATCGATAAGATTGCACGGATGGGCATTGGTGCATAGATTGGCGCGCCGGACCCATTTTTTTTTGTTCCCGCACAAATGATCTGAACCGTTAGTTAATTTCAAAGTATTTTTCCGAGTGGTTCCGTGAAAAATCAACTCAATCAGATAACTGCAAACGCTCGATCAAATGTACTAATTTTTTATTCAAAAACCAACATCCTATATTAGATTGAACACTTTCAGTTATTCGATTGAGCTGATTTTTTCCACAGCCACTCGAAAAAATGTTTTACACAAATTATTTGAATCATTTTTTGGACAGTAATGCTACACATACAGCAAAAATGCACAGATTTTGCATACAGATTTTGTGTGGGGCCCACTACGGGTCCCACACAAATGATCCGAGCCGTTCATTAAATGTAAAACAGTTTTTCAAGGGCCCCCGCGAAAAATCAGTTCAATCCGATACTTATAGATGCTCAATCCAATCATCTAACTTTTGATTTTGATTCCCGGATAATGAAACATTCTATAATTGGATTGAGCATCTATAAGTATCGGATTGAACTGATTTTTCGCGGGGGCCCTTGAAAAACTGTTTTACATTTAATGAACGGCTCGGATCATTTGTGTGGGATCCGTAGTGGGCCCCACACAAAATCTGTATGCAAAATCTGTGCATTTTTGCTGTATGTGTAGCATTACTGTTTTTTGGAATCCAAAAATAAATTCCGTGTGCCGAACTGTGCACCATCGGTCCTCCCCTAGCCAGTTCATATACATTAGTAGTTTTTTCGGAGGGGATTGGTGGCGTAACAACAAAAGGGGTTCGCATGATCCGGTCTATGTTGGCCGCTGGCCCTCTATTCGCAAGAAAGATTCGTAGGAAATCACGGAAAGAAAAACACGTATGGGTCTATTTCGGATCTCATAAAAATTTAGAAAAATATCAATAAATTTTTGAATATTATTTTATGGGGCCCTATAAAATCAGCTCCAGCGAACATCATCAGTAAGTATTACTTTTGGATTCATTGGGGCGAACTGAGCAGTTTCGCTCTACAAATCTAAAAGTAATACTTATCAATATCCGTTGGAACTGATTTTTTACGGAACCCCATAAAATAATATTCAAAAATTTATGAATATTTTTCTAAATTTTTATGGGACCCGAATGTGCTCGAACGCATTTTTCCTTGCGTGGTTGCATTAGAATTTCCGGTGTTGGCCCCGCCGAAGTCCAAATGTTATTTTCGAGGTAGCCCAGAAAAGTCTCGTCTTTTTTAACAGCTTTACCGGTTCACGTCCAATCAAACGTTCCTTGTGTTGACTGTCGAGGCCGGACGTAAGATCGATCACCCGTGTAGGTTCCAGCTTAAGCTTCCACCATTCCTACCGTTCAGTTTCGATCACGCACAGTTCGTCAACTTTCCAATGGATCTCTCTCTCTCTAGAATTCCTCCTTCGCTTTCTCTCTCCGAAAATTCATCCATTCTTTGTTCTCGGTACTCAATAAGGTCGCTTTCCACTCTCCCCAATCTGAATTTCAAACCCAAGACCTCCATAAGAAAGCCATTGCTTTGGCACCATGTTCGACCGATAAGAGCTCAAAATCAGGATCAGACAATCAATGACGGATTTGTCCTCGAGGACGTTCCTCACTTGACGACCTTTCTCCCCAATTTACCGGTAATTCTTTCTTCAATTAAATCCTTCTTCTTTTTTTTTAACGTAAGACATGCATGCGTGCAACATTCCGCATAAGTATAATTAGGTTAAACGTGTAAGTTATAATTTGGTTAAGCTGTAGTTTTTTATTTTGTCAATAGATAGAAGATATCAGTTACATCATATATGGAGTACTAAGTACAAATCCGAGGGACATTACATCAATTTTGAGAGTCAACGAGATAATCAAGCCCAACAACTCAACCAATACAGAAATAAGCCCATCATATGGAAGAAACAAAGAAAGAAAAGAAAAGTCCCTCTAAGGGAAAAACACCCACACGCAGGTGGGGAGATTCGAACTCCCGACCTCCGAGTGAGATGCAAGAGTCGTGGCCAACTGGGCTAGCCCCAATTGGTTGGTTAAGCCGTAGTTAAAGACTTAAAGTTGTAGCGCGTATCCAATCCTAAATCAGATCCAAATTTGAAGAGACTATGAAAAAGGCAAAAGACTAGCAGTAATTCTTCCAGGGAGGGGAATTTTATATAGGAGACATTTTTATAACTATCAAACGTGATGCAGAGCAGGTTGCCGAAGAATTTCTCAAGAAGTTGGAGCGTTGCAAGTCAAAGTAGTCTAATAGTTGCTTATTAACACTATGGGAATTCTAAATAAGTGTCTTTCAAAGTTCCTAGGTTGGTTCTTTGGATTAACTAGTCTTTTGCATCAAGTGTAGGAGTCTAAGGGTTCTTTGTATTTCACACAAGAGTCGAAGGGTCAGTCCTATCTAGTAGTAATTGTTAGGCTTATCTAGTTATCTTTTATCTAGTATAAATATGGGTTGTAATCCTAAGGGAAAGGCATTCAATCAAAACTTTTAAATTAAGAGATTTATCTACTCCTTGTGTTCAAGGTGTTTATCTTACACTTGTGGATTCAAGAAGACCGTCTATTACAACGTGGTCTAACCAACTTGTCTACTAGCGATATCTAGTCATTACTTCCGCTACAACGCTGCGTCAAAAAAACGCTAATGTCTTTCCAAAGGATTATAATTGATAAGTTTGTATTAAACTGAAGTAAAGAAGTAGGAGATTTTTCACATGCAACTATGCAAGTGTGGGCATGTATCCTTAAAATGGAGAAAATGAATATGTTGCTGAGGTTGTAAGTCTTGTGAGTGATGCTAGTGCAATAAGTAAATGTAAATATTTCTATTGAATTATTCATGAGAAACGATACTGCATACGTACATTCAACTCATCTATCTGTGATACCAAATCGTCATCAACAAGGAACCATCTTTGTTTTGTGTTAAATTAGCAATATCTTGATTGTACAGTGGGTAACGTTTCGTGTTATATTGTTTTACTTTGCTCGTTTTTCTAGCTATATGGTTATGCCTTAGTGAAATATAGTGGGTAAACAGTTATTGCGGAATCATGAGTTGGAAGTTGGCTAATCTAATATATAAAGGGAGAGCACCAGTTTGGTGTCTCCCCTTTTTGAAGCCCTGTCACAAAAGTGATTTCCATCATTGTCCTTATGAAAGGAAAAATTTGCAATTACTTTATAACACAAATTAACTGTTAGGGGCAGCGTGGTAAAATCACTCATGCTCAACTACCCCACTCTCCCATCCCACTCCCCTATCCCACGTTTCAATTTCAACATACATGCACACACATCTGTGTGTGCCTAAACTGCTAGTATGTATTAAGTTGTTTAAATTTGAGACCTTAATATGTAGCTTGGGATGCGAATTTAATAGATTTACTCCCTCTGTTTGGTCATCTTAAGGAATTCTGATTTCAATCTTCGGATGATTAGTTGAGATTTAAATTTTCTTTTTTGTTGTTTTTTCCAGTCCTACCCGAATCCTTTACAAAGGAGCCAAGCTTATGCCATAGTCAAGTAAGTTTAGTTCACATTTCCTTTACATTTTTTCGTCTATTAGGTATTTCCATTTTGAAGCACATACCAACTTGAAGTTTCTTTGCATGGTAATTCGATGTGATTACTAGGCAAACTTTTGTCAGCCCAGAAGATGTGGTCGCAGAAGAAGTATGTGACCTCTCTTTCTCTTGTAATGTTTTTGTTCCAAAATTTTCTGTTTGTATCTTAATCTATTTGTCATTTTTGTCCTTCAGATTGTCATTCAAAAGAACAGTCCTAGAGGAGTACACTTTCGGCGTGCAGGGCCTCGGGAAAGGGTAGGTCATCAGTATACTTTGTCAAGGTTGGCACTGGGTTAATCAGATGCTGTTGCAACTTTGAACAGCTTTTACCTATGTTTTTTCCCGTATCAGGTTTATTTCAAGTCTGAGGAGGTGCGTGCTTGTATTGTCACTTGCGGGGGTTTGTGCCCAGGGATCAATACAGTGATCAGGGAGATAGTTTGTGGCTTGAATTATATGTATGGTGTTGATAACATACTCGGAATTGAGGTGAGTTTGCCTCGGACCTATATGCTTAATGCTGAAGCATTGGCAGTGAAATGTTATCGGCTGTCTATTTAGTACTCTTTCCTAAAAGTTTCCCACCATATAATTGTTTCCGTTATATAACATCATCTAATTAAACAGTTAGTCTTTTAGTTTACACAAAATTGTGTTGTATTCTAGTAGTTGTCTGCTGATCAGTGTTATTTTTACGGCTGCTTTGGCCCTTCATGCGATCACAGCGAATAGTGCACAAATCTGAAAGCTTGAAATATTATAAAAGATTGAAGCTTCTATATGAATCTTTTTCTCCATTTCAGTCTATCATGTGCTATATGCTCAGTTACGTCCTATCTCCTTACTTGCATAATACTTGGATTCATGTTCACGTCATGACGCTATTGGAAATTCCCAGGGGGGATACAGGGGCTTTTACTCTAAAAATACGATGCAGTTGACGCCTAAAGTTGTCAATGATATCCATAAACGTGGCGGCACCTTTCTTCAAACTTCAAGAGGCGGTCATGATACAAACAAGATTGTTGATAACATCCATGACCGGGGGATAAACCAGGTGACTTGCTTTTTCCCTTTGGCTTCCATTTGGATGAAGGTTTTATTAGTTTTCTTTTTGATTTATAGGTTTATATAATTGGAGGTGATGGGACTCAAAAAGGGGCAGCTGCTATTTACAAGGTATTGAATTCCATAAATATGATCTTGTTTCTCTCTTATTCACTCTTCGCTAGGAGTGTGCCCTGCAAGATGCTAAACGTGCATACTTTTGTCAAGGAAGTTGCGAAACGTGGTCTTCAAGTGGCAGTGGCAGGAATTCCCAAGACAATCGATAATGATATTGCAGTTAAGTCTTACCAACCATTCCCATACTTTGTTGTTGTGCGAAGCATGCATGCTTCGAATGTAAATCTGAAGGCTGAGCTACAGAATTTTGACAAGTATGGTAGGACACAAAATCAGTTGACGAATATGTATATTTGTGTGATTTTTCCGTCACGTAGTTTGGTATCTTTACTTGGGATAACCTATGCCTACAAATAACTGTAGCTCTAATTTATGGGTGACTATGTTACGTTTTAACATACTCTCATAAATGTAGTGACTATTTCTTCATCTCGGTCCTGGTTTTATTGAATTGAGTTTTGGCAGACAATTTCTTTAAGTGGTATTTTGATGTGCATTTAATTCGTTTTAGATTAGTTTTTTGCAGCATACAAAGCCTGAAAGCAGGATCCATTCTGATCCGTTCTATAGCAGATATGTTGTTGCAAGAAGACTCTGTGTCTTTAGAAATACAGTGAAGTTACAGTAGAAAATCATGACCATGCATATATATTTTTTTGGTCAAACGGAAATTCTACCATACGTATATATGTTCTCCAAGAACCATCTATTCGGGAGACCAGTGATGGGAAATGGCATATAGGGACCATGTCAGCAAACTTGAATGTATTTGATAAGAGAACTTAGTTGACAGCCAAGCACTAGTCTGGAACTTCTAAAAGCATGTTGGTTGGGGACCAAACACTTTCTTTGTTTAAGTCTCATCTTTGCTTCTACACAGTCTAAATGGGATGAAGAAACATAGTGAGATTTATGGCTTCATGGTGTCCCTAGCACTTACCTTCCTGAAGGAGGATAAATAAGCATATGTGTTCATTAGGATAATGATGTGCTTCCTGGTCTCTCTCAAGTTGAGGCCCTAAAGTTTCAGTAACCAAGCTAAACCGTGCCTTAAGTCCCAATCAATTGGGGCCCTAAAGTTTCAGTAAATAACGTAGATGATACCATTCACCGCAGATGCAGATTGAAGGTGCTGAAGTTGAACACAATCATTAGTTGAATATGAAGTTGTAGCATTGTCTTAATTTCGAAACTTACTCTTTTACTTTCAATTTGATTGATCCAGTGGAGGGGATTCGTAGAAAAGGGGCATAAAAAGAAACTCATTTTTGCTTAATCGAGCTATTTTGGTCGTGTTATTTACTTTGCAAGTGCCATTTTTCTGTTTTGGTCCAACCCACGTGGATTGCTAAGAGCCTGGGTTGATACGTTGTGCGAATTTCATCTTCCATTCTCATGCAGCCTGAAATTTTACCACTGCACCAAGCTAATATAACTTAATTTTCGTATGCATGCTGTTTATGTTCATTGAAATTTGGATGTGAATTTATGGGTATTTTCATCACAATTGGGTCTAATATACTTAACTTGTTTCAGGTGATAGACAAATCTTTCGGTTTTGACACAGCTGTTGAAGAAGCTCAGAGGGCCATTAATGCTGCACATGTGGAGGTTGAGAGTGTGGAAAATGGAGTTGGAATAGTGAAGCTTATGGGTCGATACAGCGGTGAGTTGAGCACGTGCAATGCATTGATTACCAGATAGATATTTAGTGATGGATTTCTTATTTCTGCTTCCATTTTCCGACTTTTCTGCTGCAGGCTTCATTGCTATGTTCGCAACTCTGGCTAGCCGAGATGTGGTGAGATGACCCGATTATGATGGTTTATACAGTAAACTACTCATGTATTCTCTATTGTTTAGATGATTGTGAATGGTTCTCAGTCCATTTTGGTTCCAGTTAGAGTTTATTACATAACTACCTCTTTTATCTCCAGCTTTCTTGATCTGGCCATAGTGTAGTTAGAGGGCACTGTTTTATGCATAGATGAGGAACTGTATCTGTAGATATACGGTGCAGAACACCAGGTTCAGAACTTCAGACCCAGTTCATCTTGTTTAGTAGTTTGCGTAAATTAGTGATCATAATTATAACCAGTTGTGCAAATAATACAGTTTACGAGAGTAGCCACCTTTTTGCAAACAATGCCAAAGGTTAGGCCTATCTCGTGTCTCTAAGCATCCTCGATTAACGGGGACCAGCACCAAGTAATTCCTTTTGACATCCTAGTTGTATTGACGTATCTATAGGGTGCCTGTCCAGAAGTTTCCACTGGCGAATTTCAATTGCCTAAATTTCTTGCTGACATATCCCAGTTGAAATTTCTAGTTTGGCCTGTATTGACATAACATAGCAGTTCTTCCTTTTTTTCCGTCGGTGTATACTATATAGTGGTATGCCTACACGTCGGATTAATATCTAGAAAAATTGTGTCTATACAAGCTTCAGTTTTGTGACAGACAATACATCTGTGTCTATCTGTTATCATAAAAGACATTTTCACCTGTCACGCATGTGACCTGTTAATTCCCTACCCATCATATTGATTTGGTGAGATAACTGACAAAGCCAATAGTTGCTTAATCTGGAAGGACATAGGCGCTCAAGCAGACTTGAGATCATTTGTTGGTTACTGTTTCTCCTTAATCTCAACACCGTGCATGAAAATCTGTATCCAAACTTGTATTTAGTGCTGGAGTTGTATGCTTATTGGAATTTTCGTTTGGTGAATGTATAGGATAAAGTTTTTACTTCATACTCCCTTCGTCCCACTTTGTTTGTCCCCTTTTTGACTTTGTAATGTCCCAAATTGTTTGTCCAATTTGAATTGACTCATGTAAGTTCCATTAATGCCCCTTCTCTTTTAAAAATATTGCGCATGGGAAAGTGTGCACTCTCATTTAATGCTAAAAAGTGGGGTATTTTTGGAAAAGTCAAGCTTTTCAAGAGTAATCATTGTGTCCCCTAAAAAAGTTAGAATATCAAAAATGGACAAATAAATTGGGACGGAGGGGGGAGTAGTAAAACCTAGTAAGTGCCTGCTATCATCGGTCAATAGACTATATTTACAACTCAAAAGTAGAAACAGGACTGGGGGATTTGAAACATTTTTCACATTTGTTATTACGTCACTGGTCTTATTAACAACATGATTGTTACGAGATTGGTTGATATGTTTCCGATTGCAACAGGATTGTTGCTTGATTCCAGAGTCTCATTTCTATCTAGAAGGCCAAGGTGGGCTTTTTGAATTTATTGAACAGCGGGTGAAAGAAAATGGGCATATGGTTATTGTGTTGGCAGAAGGAGCAGGACAGGAATATCTTTCTCAGAGCATGCATCCAGTTGATGAGAAAGATGCATCCGGAAATAGGCTACTTCTAGATGTTGGTCTATGGCTAACTCAAAAGATTAAGGTGTTGTACCATTTCCTTTACAAGTTGATTTTTTTATTTTTTATTTCCTTCGGTAAGAGTACATTTCACTAAAAGACCAAACAAGGACACAAACATCAGTCCAAGCAAAAGATCTACGCTCTTCTGATGGTCATGCAAAGATCAAAACTAGAAACATGGACATGCCATAGCAGAACCATGCCCAAACTAAACCTAAAAACAAATGGAAACTATCCAAAATAGACTACAGAGGGGCAGCCTGAAGAATCCAATGAGGCACACTCCAAATTCTGCATATATCTCTAATCTCCTGACTAGGCTTCATATTCCTCCAAGACATCGTAGAATCTCTTATGGCATTGCAGACCAAAAGGTGGATTGCTTCTGTGTGACTTATTGTGATTCATTAGCTTTTTCAGTTAGCTTTTGGCTCTTGATCACGCCCCAAAACATGAAAATTGTCATTTCCTATATATTTTCTTCTGTCAACCATGCACTGTCCATGACAGTGGAGATTCTGCCGGCATCTAGTTGTATTTAGGAATCTCTCAAGTGGTATTTATGTCGTGGTGTAGAACTATGACTTTTATCCTTTCAATTGTAAAATCTATCCCATAGGGTTGACTTGAGAAAGCAATTTTATCCATCAAATAGTTTTTCTTCAATGTTGATCTCATCAATTATAGAAAAAACCTCTATTTCTGGTCTTGGCATCCCAAAGCATGAATGGTTTTGTGACTTTGTCCATAAGAAAGAAAAGGTGAAAATGTTTGCAGCTTAAGGTGTTTGACTACTCTTATTTCCATATTTTATGATGTTCTAGCTCCAGTACCATTCTCAATCTTTCTTCACAATCTGGCCCTTTCCTGTTGTTTAGTGTTTTAAAATTGCCAGTAGCCCAAAAAAGGAGAGGGAGGGGAAATAAAAGAGTCAAGACCACGGATTACGTGTTACTAATATTCATCCTGATGGGTTGTTTCTTACTTTGTCCAGTGTCCACTATTTCATTTCTTCTCCTCATTATTATACTGGATTTGTTAATTTGGTGTATATGTTCCCCATCACAGGATCATTTTACAAACGTCCGGAAGATGGCAATAAACCTGAAATATATAGGTACTTCCCATTTTTCTATATGGTAACTTCTTTGTTGCAGTTTGGGAACCATGTACCTCCAAGTGACATTTATTCTTTTCACCCCCACTCCCTCCCCAACACCACCACCACAAATTTTTGTTATATGTCCCTATTTGTTCCTTTCTTTAAAATTATGGGTCAGAATGGTGAGAAAAAGGAGTTAATTGACTTAATATTCATCATTCATTTAACTACTCTGATGTAGAAATCTGTTTTCTATCTAAATGCTGTTTGTTTGTGAAAGGAATTGTTGGGAGAATAATGGGCTCAACTGTCTGAAATAAATATCAGAATATTTAGATCACGGTTTGGTTATTTTGGTCAGTATGAACAACCAATGCGGGTGCTATATATAGCAAGGGCTTTTGGATTGCATGCAATACCGAGTCATCGACTCTTACGCGATCATCTGAACTCATCATATGCTTCACAGTTTTGAGGAGTAGTTGCAGGCGTCATAGCTGATATTTCTGTAAAAGAGGACCATAATATAGGAACGGACAGTTGTTTAGCAGTGTGACATTGCTTATGTCATTCTCGCGGATAGAATTCTTTGGAGGGTGAGAACAAATTTTACTCTGGGCTTTGAGAGGTAGTCATGTAATCAACCAGAGTAATTTCGTTCACATGTTTAAGTATAGACCCAGTTTAGATTAAACACTTGCAATGGAAGTGATTGTGGAGAGTCTTCATTTAAGCATCCTTTGGAAGCTTCATTACCACTATCATTAGTGGTAACCGTGCTCTAGTAGTCCAGTGTCATGAAAATGATAGTTTTATACATATATCTATACAAGAGTATCAAAATCTGCTAAATGAACATCTATAGTTTCACAGATAGAAGAAGGTTTCCTCTTAATGTCACTATACAAGGTCTAGCAACATGTACAAGTCAGAGCATTCAACATACAATCTTCTCCTGCACTTTCTTTGCTGAATCTAGTTACAGTAGATAATGTTGCTTAAACAGTTTTCATTGTTCTGAGATTCCTTTATAAATTTTCTTCAGATCCTACATACATGATCCGAGCTATTCCAAGTAATGCATCCGATAATATTTACTGCACACTGCTTGCTCAGAGTGCCGTGCATGGAGCAATGGCAGGGTACACAGGCTTCACAGTTGGTCCTGTGAACAGCAGACATGCGTATATCCCAATTTCTGTAAGCACTTCTGTCGTTTATTTGGGTTTATGCTTGAAGCTGTCTGTAAATTACAGTTCACTGCCCTGTAGTTGGGAGAAGTTTTACTTTGATCAGTGTAGTTGGTCAGTTGTTCACTCTCGTCAAGGATTTGGATGAAATAACCACGTGTTGACATCATGACTTTCTTGACCATGTCGGAATAAGCGTGACGCCGTATGACTTTCTTGACCATGTGGATCTCATATGGATCCCTCATGGAGGTCGTGCCAATGTCCTGTGGAACATGTGAAGCTCATGTTTTATTTATCCCCCTTCAAATCCAGAACTGGAGTCGATGGCTACTGGCTAGACCCAATTGAAACTGATAGAAAGTATTATACTTGGTGGCAAGAAAAATATAATTGACCTTCCTCTTCATACTGGTAGTTTAGCTCATAATCGAGCCTTAAATGAGTGGTAATGGCTCTGTCACCGTTAAATAAGTTAAAAGTAACTAGGAGGAAAGCCAACCTTGGGCTTTTGCTAGTCTGTTATGGTGAAAATGCTGACAAAAGGACTCATTTTTTTCTACATGGGATATAAGAAGTATTATCATTCTTGAGGATATGAAGGTTCTAGACTTTGAATTATTTTCTTGTACTTGATTGACGTAATTGCTGGATCCAAAAGAGGACAGCATAATTTTCACTTGTTACCTGGTGTGAAGTGTGCTTGCAGAACCAATGATGTTTTTGAAACCAAATATTGTTGACAAATAGTACTATTTGACATTTTGACATTTTAATCCGATTTTGGGTGCTGGGGGCCACTCTAGTTTCTATAGTTACTGAACATGAAAGAAAGAAGCAAAAAAATTTCAAGATTATAGATGGAGCAAATCCCCTTACAGAAAATTTTATTCGTTCTCGTGATCTAACAACATGATCTTGTTGAAGTCTAATACTGAGTGCCATTGGCATGGCAGCGCGTAACGGAAACCCATAACGTTGTCAAGGTAACAGACAGGATGTGGGCTAGACTTCTCGCGTCGACAAATCAACCCAGTTTCTTACAGAACGAAGAAGGGACGGAAAGCTTTGACAAAAAGACTCTAGATGTGATCAACTAAATATAGATTACTTCTATTTAATACTCAAGGATTGCAACTGGAGAAACTGAAAATGAGGACTTTTTAAGAGCGACCCTCTTTTTTTGGCATTATACACTGAAAGCCTATCAAGCAGCTCTTAAAGGTGACTTCATTATTGTCTTTTTACAGTATTCTTGCTGTGCAGTCAAGTACAGATTAGCTTTAAGGATAGATTTTTTTACTAGATTTCCAGGGAGGTGTTACTGTGGCTGTTTATATTTGTTCTCAATATATTGGTTTCTTATAAAATATTTTGAATTATTTTAGGTGACGTCAAGTAAATATTTTTTGGTAAAAGTTCCAACATGTATTATTTGTGGTTATTGGTTGATGGCAGTCAACAATGTCAGTATAATGATTATTGAGCATTTCAGCTCTTGTTTGCACGTGTATTGCGAAGTTAGTTAGTCCCTTTTGTCTTATTGCTTGCAAAGTTGCAATACTGGCAATTGGGACCTGAATATCGCCTATGGACAACTGCTTGGAAGTAAAAAAATCTATCTTCAGAGCTCATATTTCTCGCATCAGGGAAGGGAAATGATTTGAAAAAGATCGCAAAACAATCATTGAGAGGTGTCGCACCTTTGTATCTCAAAAGGGGGTCCTTCTGGTGCGAGACTAATAGAAACTCAAACATGGTACATCACACGCCCTAAATTGTGGTAGAACTGCAGTAGGGTAACAATCGTAACGTTATTTGCACTTACTCTTTTGAGTGATCAACATCTAACAAGGCTGAGTAGTATTTCTTACAATACATGTAGAATCCACTTTTTAGGAGCATTTTAACCTAGTTTTTCCATTGCGTTTTGCCTAAGTTCAGCTTGTCTAGAGTTTTAGCCTATAAAACACAGATATGGATACGATATGACACGGTTATGGTGGTACGTTAAAACTTAACAAAATAGGATATAGATATATGTCAGGGATACGTTTGTGTAAATTGTGTACTTTTATTCTTACTTGTGCATGTACTATTATTACAGTTTTCCCCTTAATAGTTTTTCTTGATTCTTTCAAATATTTCATTTTTCTCCCAGCCGTATCCCCCGCGTATCTTTCATGTATCCAAAACGTATCTGATTTTAAAATTAAATAATTTTAATATAGGATACTTATTTTCCGTATCCGATACCCATACTCGAACAGTTTCGGAGTATCTGTGTTTCATAGGTTTTAGCTCATTAGTCATTACATTTGATTTTAGATTTAACTTCGTCATGCTAAATTGCTGTTTTGGAACGAACGTGTGTCATGTTTCAGACCCTGCATGTCAAAACATAATCCGGTGAGGTACTAGTAAAAGCATTTTCCAGTGAAAATACCTTCGCAAGGATGCCACTCCAAGTGACGCGCGCCAGAGGGCAGAGGTAATAAGGTAGGCACTCTTACCCTCTAAATTTTGTGGGGATGCTTATTATTGTCGGTACAAAACTACAAGGCCAATAGTATTTGTCACTTTGCCGGGTTGGCGTTTCAATCTGAGTGGACGGACCAAAATCATCTGTTACAGGATCTGAGACAATCCCTATAGCAACAAATTAGTCCCAGAATAGCCCTGGATATGACGAATAGAGCGACCTTAGATATTTTGTGGAGGAAAAAAGCCTGGGGGATGAAGACAAAAATAGGCTTCCTAGGATAAATATCTTACCCTTGGAATTCAGTGTTCACTTGCAGCTGTTGGGTCCGATGGGAACGTTTGTACAGAGACATGGAAGGGGATTTTGGAGACAAAACTTGTGCCAAATGGAGGGTCCTGAATGCAAGTAGATTAAACAAGCCTTTTGTCACTTTCTCTGTGAATTGTGAATTAGTATTTTATTGCAGAATTGGCGTTATAGGACTGATGTCGAGATGACTGAGCTGCCATGTGGGTCCCCCTTATTTAAACCCTATCCTCAACTTGTGGGCTGCGGGCCTGCGGCCGACTTGCCCATGGATGAAGTACCTGCATGAATGTGGTGGGGTAGAGGTTTTGACATCTGGAAGGGTATAAAATTTGGTGTATATGTTAGTTGTTACCTCCCAGGTAGAGGTGACAATCTCAACTCATATTTTTTAACCCGTCCAAATCCGCTCACTTATAACCCAACTCAATCCGCCCATATCAACCCATATTTATATGGGTTTAGGTGGGTTAAAAATGGGTTGGGATTAAAATACATGGACCAACCCAACTCACTGCTTGAGAGTAGGTACTGGAACTCGAAGATGACGGGTTGAATTATGTCCCTGCTTGAGATTTTTCCATTGCTTGTGGCAGCCGTTAACATAAAAAGTCGGGAAATTTAAAAAAAAAAAAACGAAACAACTTCCAAACAAATTTATTACCATTTTTACGTCGCCATTTTGCTAAATGAAAAAACTAAGGAAATTGACGGGGCAGACTGACTATGCGTACCAACAGTGGGCCCCGCACGGATGATCCGAGCAATTCAATACTTTTTGCTACCGCTCTAAAAGCGTACGTGCAAAAATTGAGCGGGAAAGTTCCATCGAAACTGAATTATTAATTCGAAGGTCCGACTCAAATTCACTTGTTTTATGTGAAAGTTTATTAGTTTTACAGTAGATTTATGTGGATATTATTGTTTTGACTCATCGAAACAAATTATTACGAAATGAATCTAAAATGTAAAAAATTACGATCATACATTAAAATAGTTCATTAAAAATTGACCCAAAAACTAACAAAGACGAATCAATAGGGGTAAAAAGTTTGTCGCAAAACGAACAAATGTGAAATTTTTTGAATAAGGACAAAACGGAAAAATCCATATAGCCCAAAAAATCCGTAGTGGAACTTAGCTTGAATTCAACAGTGAATCAACCAAGAGCAACTTGAGTTTAGAGTCTAGATCATATTCTTCAATGAAATGACAAGATTGCAATTTTAGACGGATATCGAAACTTGATTTTTGCATTTTTTTTCCGAAGGAGATGTTCCCAAGTTCTAAAAACTCCGTTTCCTCTAAAAACAGGAAAAGAATTTGTGAATGCATTTGTGAATGCTATAAATGTAGCACCTATCCCCTTTTAGCAGTTTTCATTGCATTTTTTCGAAGTCTGGCGGGTACTAATTTTTTCGACCTAGATTGTCTACTAATTTCAACCATTTCCCAGCAGAAATGAAGGAAGGGGGAGGGGGAAGAAAAAAGGGAGAGAGAGGGAGAAAAGAAGGGAAAAAAAACGTTTACTATTTGACCCGTCCATATTTGACCCGCAACCCGTTTCAACCCGTCCATTTGCCACCTATACTCCCAGGTGTTATCAACAGCTTTGCTCCGATTTTAATTGGGCTCTTCTCAGGTAGACGGTGAGATAATTGGACTCCCAGAATCAATCGACATGCGTGTAATAAGCTGGCCCGGACACATGAGTTATCGAAAAATTTGGTGTATGTGTTACTTCTATTTGCAATTTTTTTGCCAAGTTATGTGTAAGGGCACAGGAAAAAGTCAAATCCAAGCACAACCCCTAGTAGCGTCAAACTTTTTTAGAGACCCAAAATGGAGATAGGTTGGAGTGGTCTCATTCTCCAAAAGCTAAACTGCTAATCGATCTACCAGATCAACTTCTGCCTGTATGGTTGTCGTCAGCTCGTGTCGCGAGGCCCTTAACGCATTCCATAACTGAATAATCTTGGAAAGGGGTAAAGTTATCTGTTTTATCCCGCCTCATAAATGGAGTTTTGAAGAGTTGGGTTGGAGATGCTCTGAAAACAGTAATGACAAGAAATGAGTGGACAGAGATAGGTAGAGAAATGAGGTTAAAATTGGAGTAAAAATTTACTAGAGACCATGCCGAGTGTACTGAAAAAGCAAAGAGCACAAAGTCTATTTGTTTGCTTATTAATTTGTTCTCCTTCATTAGTTTGCCATACTAGTAGCAAGGTGAAACTGTGATGATCACACGAAGTAGGTAATTTCTCTCTTATTCTTGACAGTGAGTTGAATGGTTGAGGTTTTAGTCTTTTGCTTGAGTGTCAACAAAGAGAGCAGAAACACAAAAACCAAGAAAAAAGAGAGCCTAGTATTTGAGTGCGTCCAAGTTTTCTCTTGCCACTTGTTACTTCTTGATTGATTTGGACAAATGAGCTATTGAGAATGCAAAAATTAAGGTGTTGATCATTTTCCTTGTACCCTCCCATGCATGGATTTTGTCATATTTTCAGTTCACACAGTGTGTAGGTGACCATAGAAAGAGAGAACTATACAAATTTAGTAAGAAAATTAAAGTCAACTGGAAATATCTTCCTCCATGGCAATAGGTTATTTTCCCTCTTTCTCATTGTGTTAAAGCAAACTCATGTGATGTCACTTGCGTTAATGCAATTGACAAACTTTTAGGTCGAGAAAACGAAGGCAATTGATTAATTTTATCTTGGCTTCCTTTACGTAGGCTGATGTCAGAGAAATGGATAATCATCAAATTTTCTTGAAAAATGCTAAAAATGGCCCACTAGTTAGTTGTTAAGGTCGAAAAATTGTACGGAAATATACTGTATTAAACAGTGGAAAGTTTATTTGAGTTTGTGTTTTCCTGTCATTTTCTTTAAAACCACCTCTCCTCTCTCTCTTGTTGATTCATAAAAAGAAAATTGGTTTCCTCACATGATTATTCTATGATTAGGCTTTTGCTTGCTAGATTTTCATGTTGACTCTATTCGATTGATTTTTGTCGTGTCGTGTTTTATTTGATTCTTGAATTAATCAGGACGGTTCATGTTTGTTAAAAAATTAAGCCTTTTAAATTTGAGTACCAATCATTTTCAGGACTTTGAAACATGGACCAAAATAAGGTTCCGTTCCGCTTTCTCCCAAAATCTTCTTTTTCAAAAAGAAGGTAATTTCAAACTCAAATATAATGAAAATGAAAAATAATTTTTCAAATTTATTTTTGCACCGTTTAAAAGATCTCAATGAGATCTATCAAATAAGATCCATATTGATAGGAAAATTATTTACGTAAACACATGATTTTTAACCTTGAAATTACCTTTTTTTTCAAAAACCCACTTTTTCCAAAAAGTGGAACGGCCTCTAACATTAGGCTGAAAAAAAGTTTTGAGGTCATGATTAATAATTGTCTCTCGGGATAGTTGTGATGATCGAATAGTATGCGTGGAGACGTGGTTTAACCGTAAAGAAGATATATATCTCATGCAACTCTACGAGAGCATAAAAAAAAAGGTGGAATTTGGCCATGTAATCCATTGCAGGATGTAATAATTTGGTTAAGTTCAGGGTGTTTGATGGCTTGTCATTCTTTTTTGTCCCCCGATAAGAGTGTCCGGGTCTCTTGTGCCTTGAAGCACAACTAGTTGCTTAGTTGAAAATGAGTTTGGTCTCGAGCTCAAAATTTTCATTCAAATTGTTCATAGTTGTAGATGCTCATTTTTTTTTAATCAATTTTTAAAGCTCACGATCGAGGAAAGGTTTTGGTGGCACTTGGTTGTCCTTGTTTGATACCAACTTTCATGTAGGCCATGTTCCGCTAAGGAAAATAGTAATAAACTCCATCCTTCCATTTTTTAGAGTCCAGTATTTCATTTTGGACTGTCTTTTAATAAGTGTATATTTTGTAAAGTTGGTGGGTAAAAAATGGTACGTGATGAGTATGGGCTGAGCTGGACGCGCCATCAACCGATTCATCAGTACACTTTCCATTTTGTCTCTAAAAGTAGATTTCATTTTGAAAAGTTAGTAAATAAAAGTGTAATGATGATGTCTCCTTAATAAGTTGGAGTTACGGAGCTGGACACTTAAAAATAGACGAAGAGAGTACTTGTTTTTTCAAATAAGTATTTATTTTTTGAATTAAAAGGTGATGTCTTGTGAGATAATGATCCGTCTCATAAAGTAGAAAATAAGTACTTAAAAAAAAAACCCTTAACAGAACGGGTAAGTAACCTTTTTAAGTGCATTGAGAACATTGTATTTGTAAGCACGTAAAATTTTGCATCATGCATTTTGTTAAGACAATATTTTAACATTTCGATTATTGGGCACATATTTTCTGTGTACAGATCGTACACGGATTTGTGTGTGGGGCCCACTCTGGGTCTCACTCTCACAAAAACAATCCGAGCTGTTCACTAAATTTAAAATTATTTTCACTGGTCCTATAAAAAATTAGCTCAATCGGATAAGTTAGTACTCAATCCAATTTTCTAACTTTTCATTCATATTTCAAGACAAAAAATCTAAATGAAAAGTTCAAAGATTGGATCGAGTATCTGATTGAGCTGATTTTTTACGAACACATTCGAAACAATATTTTAAACTTAATGAATGGCTCGGATTATTTGTGTGGAACCTGGAATGCACAATCTGTGCACAGAAAAATCAGTGCCGACAAACTTTCTGATAATTTAAGCTTTACATTATTCCAAATATTTCACCATCATAAGTATGTACAGTTCTTACACTGGAATAGGATCAAGTCCACATGACTAATCGACACCAGCACCACTTGATTGCTGCTTCGGATTAAGACGCCGTCGTTTAAGCCAAGAAATTATTCAGTGGACTTGGGACACTGCCACCTTAACTGGCACCGTTCCCCGCCCCAAATTCATATGATTCGCACTTAACTAAGTGTACGAATTCCGTATGAACGAGGAAGGTTATTGGGGCACCATATTGCGGTGCCCAAAACCAATGAACAATTACTCTGTTTTTAACACATGCCACGAGGCTCCCACAACAGCCCCTGAGGTGTCGGTGGTACGTTAAACTCACCGTTAACCGACACCAATCCTATTCCTCTCCCTCACCACGTAAAAACCACCTAATTTAACAGCGCTCCGCCGCCTCTCCTCCTCTTACGGCCGGTGCTCACCGGCGGTTCGGATTTCCCGGCGGCCAGCGGGAAGTTCAAGATGGCCTTGGTTCCCCTCATCTTGAAAGCCGCGAAGTCGTAAGCTCTGGCGGCATCAACCGCCTCATCGTACGTCCCGAGCCAGACCCGGGACCCTTTCCGGGCCGGGTCCCGGATCTCCGCCGCGTACTTGCCCCACGGACGCCTCCTCACCCCTCTGTAATGACTCCTGACGTAGTTGATACCCGAAGAATCCCTCGGGCCCGACCCGGTGGTGATGGGGTCCGGACCCGGTACCGGACTCTTCGGGCCGGGCTTGTTGGCTTCCGGTGGGAGTGAAATTAGGATTTGGGGCTTGGATTCGTAGTCGGAGAAGTCGAGGTCGGAGTTCAAGTAGTCGAGGACGGATGCGGGTGAAAGGTCGGATTTATCGGAGGAGAAAAAGGTGTTGCATGCATCGGAGGCGGCGGAGGAGGAGGGAGAGAAATTGAGGGTGCTGGCGATGAAGGACTCCATGGAGGTGAAGTCTTCGAGGAGATGTTGGCTTATGAGCTCTAGAGTTAAGAACTCGTCGGTCGTCATCACACTTCAAGTAGAGAGAGAGAGAGAGAGAGAGAGTGTATGTTAGAATTGGGAGGGAGTTTTGGAAATGAGGAGGGTGGTGGTGGTGGTGGTGGTATGGTTATGATTAAAGGAATGAGGGTCGTGAGGATATATAGGGAGGGGGAGGGGGTTTTTTTTTTTTTTGCACGTAGTGTCTGGACCAGCTTATGTACATCAAGATTATTGTCTTATTCAGTCCGATCAAAGATTGGTTATTCATACCGGGATTAAGAAGTCACATGAGATTAATTTCTCTCTTCTGACTTGGCCCCAAGAAGTTGCACTTATGTTTGGGTTTTTAATTAATCTATGTTGCCCCGTGAAATCTTTTTGGATACAATGATTATTTTAACGCCTTTTCACATGAGGTGAGTGTTCGTATATGTATTTGTATATGTACAAGTACAAGTACTCGTACATGATGTGAGAGGAGCATTCCTAGTCACCGTTCTATTGGAAATTTTTTTCCCTGCCACTTGAGCTGGGTTTGTGGGAGTACTATATAGAAACGGTTTACACGGTGAGCTAATCATAGATATTTGTTTATGTTGTCCATGACGAGATCATAACAGCTGTTCAAAAGGCTTTATGAAATACTATATGAGAATTTTTTCGGAGGTCGGTGGGTATATCCCAAGTGCTATCTGCTCACAATATCCGGGTCATTCAATACACTTTTGGACGGTTCGGATTGAAACACTCTCTCTCTATTTTTTTCCTCTTCAAATCCGAGCCGTCTAAAAACTCAATAGATAGCTCGAATGCGCCGAATGGGTACCACGTGGTACCCACCCGGCACTGAAATTTTTTTCGTGCATGTATGGTATGGTCTTCCGTCCCACTAGCGTAAAATTCTAAATTAGTGATTAGTGACTCGTTGAAAGAGAGAGCAGACTAAGAGCCCAAAAGTATTGGTCCACTTTTGGTAAATTCTAAATTCTACTGCAGCTCAATGGTCGTGTTTTAAGAGGCCAAATGACAGATAATGATCCCATTTCTCTGTTGGGGGTCTTGTGGTGTTAATTGGGTGGGACAATGCACCTAGACGTCCAAACTTCTCCCCCAATAGTGGCGTGTGATAATTGAATTAATTGAGCCGAGCCGAGTTCTGAAGCGTTTCAGCCCGGCTCATTTATTTAATGATAAAACAACTTTCTTTTACGAAGCTATTTGCAGTAAGCAACAAGAACAATGTTTGAGCCAGAGGTACTCTTTGTTTGAACAAACGAATTTGAGAAATAATCTTGATTATTTCATTAATAAAAAATAACCATCTTGCCCTAAATCTTATTTCCTTATTTATAACGATAGCATTCTACCCTAAAAACTAAAAAAGAAACTAAAATAATGAAAAGTTTAATATAAGTCTTGGAGAACAAATAAAAATAATAATAAAAAAGAAACAGAATCAACTTAAATGAGAAAATTTAATATTCTAGGTAATTTATGCTAAAACGAAAAAATTCTTAATTAAATACTAATTTAGAGAATATTAATAAAATAGAATTCATATATTTTAGAATATTGGCCTGCATCACTTAACGTGCTAGTGTTTGAGCTCGGCTCATTTGCTTAACGTGCCCAAAAGCCGAGCTCAAGCTCAGCTTCTTTGTAAACGAGCCAAGCTCGGATAATTTTCATAATGAGCCTCTGTAAATGAGCCGAATTCCACACGAACGAGCAGAGCTTGTTCGAGTCGGGTTGATCAGTTTTATAGTGTTGAGTTTGGCTTGTTTACTGCACGAGCCTAAGACTCGAGCTCGAGCATGACTCGATTACTAAACAAACCGAGCCGATTCTCGAACTGCACACGAACAACTCTCTGTTCGTTTGCAGCCCTGGTTATGGAGTAGAGGTACGTCTCTAGCTGACACCCAACCCAAACCGACCCGACCTTATCCTTTGTGCAATGAATTTTGAGGGACAAGGCACACAACTTGGTACTGTAATCCGTTACCAAATGATAGCAGCTCTGATATTATCTTTTGCCAATCAATTGGGTAGGGACGTATTTGATGGGGAGAGATCTCTCGTATACGTTTACATGAACCATATTGTCGTTTGTTATGTAGTAATTTTTTTTTTTGGCTTTGTTGGTTAGTTGCGGTTGGATAATATAAAGTTAGTTTCAGTTCCCCCTTCTTTATCTATCAAATCCGTCTCCGTCTCCATCTCTGATCACAAATGAGAAAATTCACTTTTTATCCTACACGAAACGGGTATCTGGACAGAAGTATGCATTTCCGAACATCGCGTTTGCATCCATATGTTTTTTTTTTGATAACTTAAGATCCAACTGAGTAGATCGACCGATTAAGAGCATGTGCAACAACTTAGCTGAAAGATAGTATTTTTTAAAGCTATTTTTGAATTGACAATACGTAAAAATATCTATCAAATCCGTCTCCGTCTCCATCTCTGTCTCTGATCACAAATAAGAAAATTCACTTTTTATCCTACACGAAACGGGTGTCTGCACAGTAGTATGCATTTCCGAACATCGCGTTTGCATCCATATGTTTTTTTTTTTTTTTTTATAACTTGAGATCCAACTGAGTAGACCGATTAAGAGCATGTGCAACAACTTAGCTGAAAGATATTTTTTTTTAGCTATTTTTGAATTGACAATACGTAAAAATAAAGTTCCAACAACAGCCTCAACAAATTAAATAAAAATCGACAATAGAGAGAAATAAAGTTCCAACATCCCTCATCCGTAGGGAGGGTATAGCAAATAAGCAGCTTTCAGTTTCAGCCGCCCCACTTGCCATAGTTTGAAATCTCTACTAAAAATACAAATAAATAAAATACTTATTCTCTGTCATTACTTTTCTGTTACAAAATCAGTGCCTACTAAATTTTTGTCCCTTACAAAATTACGAATGAGATTTATTCTAATGACTATGCCTCAAAATTACTAGGCATAAATGAGATGTAAATCCAATACATTTGCAAAGGAGTATTTTGTCAACAATAATGTTACGGACACGCCTGCCAACCAGAATCAAGAGGTGATGTCGAGTGCCACGAAGGGTGTGAGTAGTATGGGAAAAGAGGAAAAGATATATATATATATATATATACGGGGCGGTTCCGGGGACCATTAAAAAAACCTCTAAAAAAACCCTCCAAATTTTAATCTCATAGTTCCCGACCAAATTTTGATGATCCGAGCCGCTCAATGTGTTCAGAATGTGATTTTAAGGGTGCACGCGAGAAAATGGCAAAAAAAATAACCGAGAAGGGCTTGATTTGAGCAGTTTTTTATTGAACCGTTCAATAAAGTTCAATAAAAAACTGTTCGGATGAAGCCCTTCCCGGTCATTTTTTTTTCTGATTACATTAAGCGGCTCGGATTATCAAAATTCGATTGGGAACTTGGGGGGGTTTTTTTAGAGGTTTTTTTAAGGTCCCCGGAACTGCCCCGATATATATATATATATATATATATATATATATATATATATATGTGGTATACTTGATTACTGATTAGTGATAAGTTCTATGTCTATTCCCTATAGTGTTAGGCACTTAGTTCGCGTCTCGTTCAAATCATTCTGTTGGTCGTGAACATCAAATACTCGAATGAAGGAAAGCTTAATTGTGAGTGCTTGGATTGAGTCTTGGAATTAGTACACTCTGATTGAACCTTCATGAGCGGAGGAATATTACCATTAGAACAGTGCTCTTAGCACGCCTATCATTATTAGAAGCTAGCTCTTCCGTACTTTCACTATTTCCAAATCATTCAATTTTACTTGAGTACTGTATTTTCATGTTGATGTGTTTTATTAATAATTTTCGTGATAAAATGATACTTTCATTAAGGGAATTGATATTCGCGTTCCATTTTTTGATGCAGGCGCTCCACTTTTAACGTGAAGTTACTAGTAACTTCATGAACAAAGTAGAGCGCCTACATCAAAAAAGGGAGCACAAATATCAATTTCCTTTCATTAATACTAGTTCTAACGGCCATAAAGTTGTCCTTTGAATGAGGAGTAGAATATTGTGCTAGATGACGAGAGAGAGAGAGAGAGAGAGAGAGAGAGGGTGATGAATCTGGAGTCGAGCCATAATATTGGACTTCTGAATTTTGGGATTTGGCGATTGGGATCTGTTAGGAGGGGTATACCTTAATTTCAAAGTCAGAGAGATCATAACTGCCCAAAAGGTCATGAAATGAAATCATATATATTGAACTATTGGCTTCTGAATTTACTCCGCCATGGGATTTGGGATCTGATGGGAGTTGGGAGGGGGCATAATGAAATTATACAGTACCTACTACCTAGCTTACAAAGTCAACAGTCATGTCCGCGTGAAGAAATTAAAGAGTCAGTTTTGAATTGGCTCGATCCTACACTAAAATTTGTGCTATCGACATAAGCTAGTACTGTCTGTTTAATTAAACACATAATAATAGGAGCCCAACCCAACATTAATAGACCAGACCAGCAGATAAACTGTCTTTACCCTTAAGCCACCAATACAGAGACGGCGAGGTGGTTGCAGGCAGCACTTGCTTACAGTTAAGTTACGGCAGCGATGGTGGCGGCCGAGGCCGGGACACAATAAAATTCCAAGTTTTACTCATATCGTTGGCTGGTTAATTTATCGTTAAATAGTTTATTGTAATAAGTATCTAGTTTGCAATCGATCGTCTTAACTGTAATAATCCTCTATACAACAATCATACAGATAGGTTAAAATCAGACAACAGATGAGTTGTAGAAGTGAGGAAATAAACATGTTTTTTGATACTCAAGGATGGAGCCGGGGGGTCTAGTCTAGTAGAGGCAGCCGACACAGTAAGAATTTTAGAAAATGCAATTATTATATGTACAAAAAAAAATTATCCCCAACTTATATAAACTTCGCCACTGCTAGATTTTTTTTCTTTATTTTTAGCTATATACCAGTCCTTAAAACCTCTATTTTATTTCAAGAAAAGAGACCCAAAATAGTATTCCAAAACTAAATTCAATGAGCCAAAGTGAAATAATATAAATGATCAGGTCTAATTAAGAAAAAAACCCCCCACTCTTTAACCTAAAAAATTAAACAAGTTAACCAAAACAATCGGCACTGTGCACGACTCGACAGTAGTGAATTTCTCATTTAGTGAACTCCCAGATTTTCAAATTTCCAATGCCGGCACTGTGCAGTAGTGGAATTTTGAAAAATTAAAATATCATTTATTGTTGGGCGTTTTGTGTGAATCTCTCAAACTCCATTGAAAAAAGGTTAGTCTTTTTCAATATTCAATTATAGTTCAAGAAATTATTGAATGTTTTGAATTCCTTATTGAGTTTGTATTGATGGTATTTGCACTATATATGAAAGAAATATGGCAGTTTATTGATTTGTGTAAACTAATGTGGTAGGTAATCATGGTCAAGAAAATAATTGACTCGTTCTTTAAGAAAAGAGAAGTATTGAACAAAGTGTGGAACACATATTACAATGCATCTTTTTTTTTTTAGCATACATTTGAAATGGTACTGTTTCCACTTCATGCAACATACTAAAAAAATTTAACTAGCTAGGTGCACATATATATATATATAGGTCGGTCGCTTGAAAAAAATGGAGGTTTTCTTAATTTTTTTTTGGTAATGCAAAGTGTCCCGGGCTAGATTGGGCCCACCTCTGACTAATTCCTACTGCATCTTCCACAGCCTTTTCATATGCTTATGCGCGGGATGAGGTGACTCCAAAAATTGCTGACTAGGAGAATCGAAAATGAGACTTTTAGGAGGGAGAATCTCGAAATCGCAGGCCAAAACTGCTGGACCAATTCCTTGGTTTAGGTTTTGTCAAACTAAAAGAAGCAGAGCAAGAACACAACGGAGTTTGGCCAAAGTGCACCAAAAATTAAAGTCAATGAAGAACGTGAATATCCGTACTACTACTAATTTATCTATGTATCATAGGAAATGATTGCCCTATTCCTACGATGCAGCCTTGGAATTGAAATAGTTGTTCAGCTTGACGAATAAGTAGAATTTTTTTGAGTTAATTGTTGAATAACTAGTTCGAAACCCTCTTTTCTATGTAGACCAAAAGAAAATTCTATATTCACTAATGATGCCAAAGTTCGGATGTCACTTATCGGGTCTGCGTACTACGGCGGACTTCTGCAAAGCAAGTTTAAGGACTAATGGCGTACTACGGCGGACTCCTTCAAAGCAAGTTCAAGGACTAATGGTGTTTTGATGTTCAAAATTGGTCAGGAGATATAGAAGTACAGTATATGAATGCTCTGCATTATTGGAGAATGTGATGGTGTGTATATATACTTTGGAGGCGTGAAACACCATCGGTCTAGTCGAGCTCCGAGGGCGCTGACAATGTTGGTTAGTTGAGAAAATTTTTGGTGTAAATAGGGTATGGCTGACGTGGTATCCGTGCAGCCAGTGCCTGTTCCGACATTTGATTTGTCCAAATCCGACCTCTGCCCACTTAGTATTAATTCATAAAAAAGAACAAACAAGTAAAAAAAATAAAAAGAAAAACAAGGTTGTATTGTGCTTTTAAGCTTGAATTACATCAAAAATTCAAAATCAATGCAATTCCGGTTATGGTGCTTTATAGTTTGTTTGTTTTTTTTTAAACTTTTCGTTGTCATTTTTGAAAATTAATTATGGATCTCGATGAAAGGAACAAGAAATATATAAAGAGTGTTGTCAATGCCAAAACTTATCCTTGTGACTTCAACTAAGGAAGACTACTCTCTGAAGATAAATTAAGTTATTGTATTTTAACTTATTCATGTACTTATTTTCAATTGATATCATAACCGATCCAGTTAATCTCTCGTGTGACATAGTTATCCAAAGATAGATTTCTATGTGATTTCAACTAAGAAAAATTACTCTCCGCCAAAGCAACTATTTTTACAAATTCTTTTTGGCAAAAAAAGTCTGCTATATAAGGTTAAAATTAAGCGAGTACTAATAGTTACCAATATAGACTTCTTAATGTCTATATCAATTATTGTAATGAAAAGGTATACGAAAGTAAAATAGTTTGACCAAAACACAAAAGGGAATAAATTTCGCACACTGTCGTAGGCAGGGACTCAAACCGCGAGTGCTGTGGAAAGATACAGCCTTTCCACCTGGCCAAAGCAGCTAACAGTATATATGACACTATATTAAATATTTAATACATACTTCATGGTTAATTTTTTTTTGGTTGTCCCGGGGTTACTCAAGCCCGGAGGCTTGTTGGGCTCATCCTGGGACCGGCCCTGCGTGCAGCATATACGAGTCGTCCAATAATACAATCGATGGCTTGGATTGAAAGGTACCGAACGGATTTATAAAAAAAAAGAAAAAGAAAAGGAAAAGAGTGTTTCAATCTGAGCCGTCGGTTGCATTGTTTGGATGGCTTGGATGTGCTGCACGGGTACCACGTGGTACCCGATTTGCAACTAAAAATTTCTCTGGTTAATTTTAGAGTCAGATTATGACTCATCGTCCACTGTGGGACTTGTACCTTTGTTAGATAGGAGTACTTAATTATAATCATTCATAAAGAAGAGATTAAAAATTACTTTTTGGGCTTTCATAGTTTTTTGTTTTTTTGATCATTGGCTTTCATAGTTTATGCACACCATTTGTTTGTGCTCCTTCCCAAACCCAAGTTCTACATTTGTTGGGCTTTGGAAGACTCGAACTTTATACCCTATCAAACAACTATGACCACCATAGGCCCTAGCCTCCTCGTTACAACGGAATGAGACTGTAGTGCACCCGCCGCACTATACCATTTAGTGCGACCGAGGTGAAACAAAAAATTAATTAATTTACGTAATACTTATGGGACTAAATTAAAATTCAGTGTCATTGATAAGACCGTGCTTGGTAATTTCTTTATCACTGAAATTATGAGTTCTCTATATACACTATTCATGCATCCATGTTGCATTGTATAACTCAAGTACTACAAACAAACAAAGTAATCCAAATCCAAATCCAAATCCATATTTCTATTGTCCCGATACAAATTTGAACATAGATGTATTTGTGACCGTCCGATGTGTTTTAGGTACACAATGTATGATCCACGTGAATCGAATAACTCCAAACATAGACAAAAATTCCACACTAACCTCTCTTATATATGTACAAGCTCCATAGTGGTTTCGCTCCTCCACTCTCTCTCTCCTCTCTTTTCTCATTAATTCTTTTTGTTGTGTTTACTTTTAATAGTACCCTATTACATCACCTTAGACCATTTGGCGTCAGGTGGTCCTAAACTTAGTAAACGCCGTCAACGCAACAACCACCTCCCGTTTTCTTAAATTAGTAAACACCGTTTATTATGACCTTGTTCGTTTTGGTATTATATGACCACAAGCTGCGAGTATCCCAGCGTAGGGTGAGGCGATAACGGAGATAACGGAGGAACATCGAAAATACCCTTCAAATCACTCCACTCCCCCCAAACATCCATCCAACTCGACGGCGTTAACGGCGTAACTTCCGCCGCCGCCGCCGTGTCGTCACTCTCCCCCACCTTCTCCCTCTTTACCTCCGCCCTCTCCCCCTCTCCTCCTCTGCACCTCTTCCGTCGTTTCTCCACCGCCGACGTCGGATAACTCTCGACCGTACTCCCAATCTCGTGAGGGAAGTTCAGTATCGCCTTGCTCCCCCTCAGCTTAAACGCCGCCCTGTCGTACGCCTTCGCCGCCTCCACCTCCGTGTCGAACGTCCCGAGCCAGACCCTGGCCCCTCTCCGGTTCGGGTCCCGAATCTCCGCCGCGAACTTCCCCCACGGCCGCCGCCTCACACCCCTGTGGTGCTGCTGCCTCCTCTCTCCGCCGCCTTCCGCCGGCGGCGGCGGCTGAGACCCCTGGATTTTCTTGAGGCCCGCCACCGGAATCGATATGTTTATCAAAGGGCGGCGTTCGCTTAATTTAGACGTCTTTGGGCTTGTGAGTTGAGGCTTTGTTTCGAATTCGAAGTGATCAATTCCGTTTTTGGTGGAATCGAACGAGAAGTCTTCTTTGAAATCTTGTTCAGCAGGAGTAGGATTCAGCTCAAAAGGAGGGGATTGGAAATTCGGAGTTTGCGGGAAGTACTGGGTATTGGGCGAATTTGAGGAATTGGAGAGATCAAAGGAAGTAGTAATGAAGGTTTCTGCAAATGAAGAATCTTCTAGAAGGTGTTGGCGGATGAGATCTAGAGCAGAGGATTCATCAGGTGAGGCCATTAGAGTGAGTATTAAGAGTGTGTTAAAACTTCAAAAAAAAATTCTGCTTCGAAGTGAGACAATAATTACAGAGAGAAAGAGGAGAGAGAGTGAGAAAGGAGGGGGTGGTTGGTGTTGAAATTCAAAGGTGGGTTGGGGGATGAGTGGAAAGATGGGAGTGAGGCAGGGGATTTATAAAGGTGTGGAATTTGTGGTATTAGAGAGAGAGGAGAGAGAGAGAGAGAGGTGGTTTCTGATGAGATTTCTGAGGGGGAGGTAGGAAGCATCGGTGATGGATGATGGTTGCTTCTTTTGCGTCGTTGATGTATGTTGGTGGGGTTAAAGGTGGTTCTATTCAATGGGTCTATGCTTTTGTTTTCCTATTTCCACCAAAGCTCTGCTTCCAGGGTACTTCGTTCGGGGTAGAAGTTAAAACAGAGCATTTCTATTTTGGGATTGTGACACTGGGGAAGGAGAAAAAGGAACAGGGAAAGAATATGCGCAGCCTCTTCTTTTACACCAATACGGCTCAATTATTGTAAATTTATTTTTTCCCTTTTGTTTTGTTCGATTTTTCTTAATTTTTTATTAGATTCGCGTCATATTATTTAGATTAATTATCTGTCTCGAGGAGAGGAGTCTGAAAAATATAAAATTGTGACGGAAAGTAAAAAAAAGTTCACTAAAGACGAAAAAAGTATCAAACAGCTGTCTTATTTGTCTAAAGTGTCGTCAAATTTGAATTTTTTCAAATCGATCTATATTTTTATATTTTTTATTCATTTTGTTGAGATGAATGATCAGCCCAAAAAATTACTCCTACAATGAAAAGCTACACAAAAAATTACAAAAAATAAAAAATATTGAAATAAGTTTCAGGCATATAGTTTACAAGAACGCAACCTAAGAACAAGTTCACCCGTTGATGCTGAAATGAAATTGTTAAAATTATCTTAATATAGTTATTAATTTTGACACTCAACTTTTTTATAATAACACTCTATTATTTGTCTTTTAGTGTTCAAAATACATATAAGATGAAAACTAGAAGACAAATATTGTAGTGCAGTTATCAAAATATGAAGTGCCAAAACCATTTCTCTTTTAATATACTATATGGCTTGTTATTATAGTGTCTAAAAGCTAAAATATAGCACTGCCACTGCACAAGTTTGGTATCATTTTAGCACAATTTCTAATCCAAACCGTTGAATTAAATCCATCTTGCTTTTGATATATTAAATGATTTGGATGATGCGCCAAATTTTTGCAGTTGCCAGATTGGATGTCAAATTTGGCACTAAACAAGGATGATTGCGACTTGCATGCTACAGTGTTAAAAAGTCAAAATGTTAACAATGTTGCTCCGATTTGGTACGGTTTTGCCGGCACAAGGTTAGAGTAGGTTTTGCCATTCTCTTTTTTTATTTTTTGATATTCAAAAAGGATGGGAGGGGGCGACCAGCGTAGCGACTCCCCTTGGGCGTGACCATAGGGGCTCCCTACCCGCTGTGGAATGTCCGGTTCGAGCCATAGCTACTGTCTGGGAGGACATGCCGACACCACAGCACCACTTAGATGACGAGTTGGCCAAAGGCCCTCTATACAAATCTACACAAAGACCCAGCAGTGGCATGGGTGGGATACGAACCGAGGTCCATGCACATGGAAGAAGGGGACTTATTCCACTCACTTTGGCCAACTAGGCTACCACCCTTGTGGTATGCAGTGCCATTCTTGATGCCAAATTTGAACTTTGGCGTGGGGTTTGGCATATTGGTGAACTAGCTCTCAAAAGCTAGAGCAATGCTATTGACACAAATAGATGTTTTTGTAGTTGTCTTATGTATATGTGAATTTCACAAGTTGCATATGAAAGTTGTATAAATCGATCATTTTCAAAATTTGTGATGGATTATAGGGGTGCGTGTGTCAATTCATTTTCCTAAAAGATATAAATCTTCTTTGGAGAGAGGTTGGACATTAGAATTGTTTCTTCAGATTCCTCACTTGTTCTTTACCTTAAAACCGCGATGGCAATGCTTTGACTCATATATATATATGGAGTGGAATGACAAATTCTTTATGCATGCAGCCCAAGGGCGGATCTAGGAATTGGTTCTGCTTTGGGCTAACCCAAAAAAAAATTCGGTAGGCAAAATAGTGCATATAACAATACCTCGGATATCGCTAGCACCATCATACTGTTGACCTCGCATATTGTGAATGTCAAAATTGTAACGAGTGAGGACATCGGATATCTATTTCTTAAGAGTTAATGCAATGGTGTCTTTAACATGCACAATATTAGAAACGCTTCCGTAAAAACCCTTAGACATCAACAAATCTCAAAAAATGTTCCAGATTTTTTGTTGTTGTTGCTATTCCATTATAATTTAAACAAAAAAGAGTAGGATTGAAAGAACCAATATTAGTACATCAGTCAATGTTTTGCATCAACTAAATCAGTAAAATCTAAGCACAACAGCCAATGCTCTGCATTTATCAACATAAGGGCAAATCTAAACACACTAGTCAGTAGACTCAGTACTCTATATTTAATAAGTACAAACCTAAGCACATCAGGCAGTGCTCTGCATAATAAGGGATTTTTTTTTGAACGGCTACATAATAAGGAAATACTTACGGATCTAAAGCCTCGTGATTTGAGGTGCTACCGGCTGAAATCATTTGGATGGTGAATTGGGCTAAATGAGACGATGGGTTAGACTAAAATTATTTGGACACAAATTTTACATATAATTTTTATTTTATTTTTTGTTTTTGTGGTTGACATGGGCTACAGTTCATGGGAGCCCAAGGCTATTTCTGCCCTTGATTATTGCAGCCTAATCATAGGCAGTACACATGCACCCAGTATAACTAAAAATGTTAGTTTCTCAAGAGTTAAGGTTATGCCATCTCAATGGTTAAGGAATGCACAGTTACGTTTATGTTACGTCTTTCAATGGTTTTGGTTACACCTAAAATGTTATGCCTATGGTACGTCTCTCAATGGTTTGATTACGCCTCTCAATGGTTTAATTATATGCGCGTATATGGTACATACTTGTGTACGCAGTTTTTTCCTTAAATTAGATAATTACCCCTCAAGCTTAGTTATAGTCATTAATTTCTGTAACCCAATCATGATTCTAATTGATTAGGTTGAAATGAAACATAAGAAAACGTAGAGAAAATAACCTCTCGTTGACCTTCTTCGTCTTCGATGATGGCAGAGAAAACACGACAATCACAAGGCCATGTTTTCCCTTCGATCGTAATTATGAAGCTAACCAAGGTTAAGTGGTACCTATCTGATTTAAACCTTGGTTTAACAGTTGGTTGATTTCTTAAATTTCTCAATCCATAATGACGTGTCATTTTTTTTTTTTCAATCGTCATACATCAGCGGGGTTAGTGGAGGGTGTTAGGATTAACACGGGATCCAGAAGCTATCCATAGCTTGGGACCCCAAGGGTATTGTTTCAGTAGGAGTCGAACCCTGGACCTCCCTCATAGGGGAGAGATGACATACCAACTGCACTAGGCAGTGGTTGTCTAATGACGTGTCATTTGCTAATTGGGTACGTATGCGTAAACTCCTATATACTCCGTATGTTTAGATTTCTCTTCTTATATATGGCGTGGAAGGTCAAATATATTTGGAATTTTCGACTTTTGGATGGGTTATTCCATTTACTCCTATTTTTTGCGTTATTATATTTTACGCTCCATGTACCCAAAGACTCACAAAACATAAAAAGGGGTCATCTTTGTAATGTGGGTTATTAAGTTCAAAAATGTAAGGATACATGGTGCCGTGAATCTGAACCGTTCTTTTCTTTTTATGGACATTTTCATATTTAGAATGTCATGTATTGTATTACTCTTCGGTAAGTTTCCCAGAACAAATGGATGACACCTTTCAATTCATTAACTCGAATCCGAGTCTTCTTTTTTTGACATCAAAGAAGAACATCATATATATATATATATGAAAGAAAGAGTACAAGGGTTTAATCAAACAAAATACAACACAAAATACACTTAGAACTATGCTATCGCCAAAAGATAAAGGCTAATAGAAAGCCTAGGAATGCCGACGACAAGCGCAGGCCAATAAAAGGCCTAAAAACACAGTGCGCGAAGTGTGAAAATTGTGTGTGCAACAACAGAACATAACATAAGCAAATACAACTAAAAAGCAACAAATCCGAGTCTTCTTTAAAAACATGAAAGAGCACTAGGATTTTAATTACACGCAACGCAATTATAACTTGCACGTTCTTCAACTTCCTTCTAGTGCAAAAAAAAAAAAAATGATTGGGGGCGTACCAAGTCCTTATCATATAGTGTCACAAGGGAAAAAGACGAAGAAATGAGTTCTTTTTTTTGAAAATCTGGATCTTCAAGTGAGTTCTTTTTTGAAAATCAGGATCTTCAAGTAATCCAATAGGAGGACTCAAAACACGTTGGTGATAAAACACCGGTGCACGTCTCTCTCCAACCCTAAAGAAGCCGCCACCCCCCATCTCTCTCCTTCCCCTCCCCCTAGGGTTTTATGCCCTAATGGGTGACGGGAGGGGAGGGATTTCTCCCCCTCGTGGGATTTTTCAATCTCCGGATTCTAGATTCAGAGGTTTTCTTTCTTTCCCCCTTCACCCCCATTCTCCTCCTCTCCAAACCACCATCTGCCGCCCCTCCTCCGCCTCTTCCGTCGTGCAGTCCGATGGCTTTTGGATGTAGTGCCTTGCAGATCATGGTTGCTGGAGGCGTCCTCCTCCCGCCGGAGTGGGAGATCCAGGTGGGTGGATAAAGTCTGCTCCGGTACGGCAGACTCCGTCCGGTTCCATTACCGATTTTTCTCTTTTTTTCCTGGTTCTTTTATTTGGTGTCGCTTGTGTGGGATTTCTCCCTGTTTGTGGGGTTTCTATCACCCCTGTGTGGGTGTTTTTAGTTGTTTTCTGTAGTGCTCTGTCTGTTTGGAGCAATGGGTTTAGTTGGAGTTGGGTGTAGTCTTTGAACGGAATCTCCTCCTATTTGGTTTCTTGATCCCTTGTTTAGGATAGAGTTTCCTCTTGATGTACTGTTTCTACTTTCTTGGATATATAATATTACCTGTTAGAAAAAAAGAAGAAGAAGTAATCCAATAGGAGAGAGTAAAAAATTTCAGGTCTCCTCGCGTCTTTCTTTTTTCTTCTCGTTGGAATTCTTTCACAAAGACTTATCATGGTAAGAAAGAAGAGGGGAACAACGGGAACACAAAAAATCAAAATATCTTAGCCCTCTCTTCTGAGATGCATTTTTAAAGATTTTAAACAACTGTTTTGGATGTTTTTTTCGTTGATCAATATATGGTACTCTTATAAAATGTAATAAAATATAATTAATTGGGGTAAGGGAGGTCAGAGGTCAATTTTTGACAAATTGAAAGATTTAATTATTTTGTTGTTCTTGTTGTGGGCAAATGCTCACAGATAGGTCTGTCAATGAGCCGGATCCGGATACAAATTCGAATCCGATAAGACTCAAATCCGATAGTGGTAATCCGGATCCGAATCCGATCCGAAAACTTTTTTACTTCAAAAATTTTAGCAAAAAAAACAAAAAAAAAATTAAAATAAAAATACAACTTCTTAAACATGTTTTTTTCAAAATACAAAATTTACAGTTTTTTTTTAAAAATAAAAATAAAAAATAAAAAAATAAAGTTCGGATTCGGATTGATAACGGATTTAATCCGATCCGATCCGTATTTGGATTACCGGATTCAGCTTATCGGATTATCGGATCGACGTTATCGGATTCGGATTGGATCCGGTTCATTGACAGGCCTATTCACAGACAATATTACCTTTGGTTTTGCTTAACCATATTGTAATATTCACCCTAATTAATACTCCATCCGTTCTGAAATGTTGATTGAGGGAATTCAACTTTCTAAGAGAACACAAATGTTACTCTTCCAAATAAAGAAATTTTCAAAATTATACCCTTCTCTTGAAAATGCAATGAAAACTTTTTATGCTCCCATCCAATTCATTTTTTTCTCTACTTTTGTGTCTGAATTCGAATACAATCATTCAAAATGGACAAGAATTTGAATACATTTCTAAAAAGAAAGATGAGCGAATATTTTGTGACGGAGGCAGTATCATGCCTTTAAAGACAAGCGCAACCCCGGCCCCTTGTGGAAAAAAAGAAAAAGAAAAAAGAAAGCACGGGCAACGACCAAGAGGAAATTTGGCTTGACTTGGGAAAGCTCTATTTGACGAAATTGCCCGTCAAATGACGCCAGATTTTGGCCAACGCCGCACCAACTCGACAAGAGTCACTTTCATCAACTTGGAAAATTTAAGGCCGTTGCTTGACGGGACCGCCTTGTGAAAGTGGTACGTATCTGGCCAACTTTTTGTTGGGAGGTGAGGCCAACTATGGGTACACAAGATACACACCATCTCGTGGTTAAGTCATCTCGGGATCACACAAGTGATCGAAGCCGTTTAATTTTTTAAAATATATATTCAAGGATTCTTGTAAAAAACCAAAAAATTAAGCGTAGAAATGATCAAGTCCTTACCGATATTCGACTGAGCTGATTTTTTACGGAAATTCTTAAAAATCTATTTTATACAAATTGAGCGATTGCGATCATTTGTGTAGGATCCTGAGGAAGGTCCCACACAACCGATATGTATTTGGTGTACACCAAATGTTGTACCCGTAGTTTTTTTGATGTATGGGAACCCATAACCCCAAAAAATTATGGCTACACCATTCTGTGTACACCAAATACACACCACATTGTATGGGATCCTCTTTGGTGTACCATATTAATGATCAGGCCGCTTAATGTGTTCAAAACATGTTTTTAAGAGTCTCTGTAAAAATTCAGCTCATTCGGATATTAGAAAGAGCTTGATCGATTTTTGTTCTTGAATATCCTCCCGGAAGACCTAAAAGAATAGATCGAGCCCCTTACTGATATCTAAATGATCTCATATTCTTCGGGATTCTTCAAATAATGTTTTAAACAAATTGAACGGCTCCGATCATTAGTGTGAGACCTCGCAATGAGTCTCACGCAATGTGGTGCAAATTTAGTGTACACTAAATGGTGTACTCATAGTTCGGCAAATGCTACCATCACACACAAAATACATAATGTGGTGCAAATTCAGTGTTTGTGTATTTGTGTGTGGTTACATACTTATTGTTCCCCCAGAAAGTCTGTGGACACAGTAAATCTGTGCACATATTACATTGTGGGGTCCACTAAGGGTCCCATACAAATAATCCGATCCGTTAATTATGTTTAAAACATTTTTTCAAGGGCCCTCGGAAAAAATCAGCTCAATCCGACACCTATAAGTACTTGATCTAATCGTCTAACTTTTCATTCTCTAAAAACCCGAATGAAAAGTTAGATGATTAGATCAAGCACTTATAGGAATCGGATTGAGCTAATTTTTAACGGAGGCCCTTGAAAAAATGTTTTAAACATAATTAACGGATCGGATTATTTGTATAGGACCCTTAGTGGACCCCACAATGTAATCTGTGCACAATCTGTGCACAGATTTGCTGTGCCAGTAGCAAGGTTCTTGTTCCCCATTGCCTATGATTGAACACGATTATGGGTATAGATTTTTAAGCACATATTGTGCAAAGATAGCTTTGTGAGGCCCACTTCGAGCCCCCACACAAATGATATAAGTTGTTCATAAATTTTAAAAAATTAGCTTAATCAGATATTTGTAAGTGTTTGATCCTATTGTTTAACTTTTCATTGAGAATTTAGGATTTTAAATGACAAGTTAAAAAATTGAATCAAAACACTTATAATTATTTGATTGAGTTCATCTTTGTTTTTTTACTCAAAAATTAATATTTTAAAATTAGTGAAGGACTTGAATCACAGAAAGTCTATTGGCACAGCAAATCTGTGCACATATTTTTATGTGGGGCCTACTACGGGTCCCACACAAGTGATCCGAACTGTTCATTATGTTTAAAACATTTTTTCAAATGCTCCTGCAAAAAATTAGCTCAATCCGACACCTATAAGTACTTGATCTAATCGTCTAACTTTTCATTATCTAAAAATCAGAATGAAAAGTTAGATGATTAGATCAAGCACTTATAGGTATCGGATTGAGCTAATTATACGCGCGGCCCTTGAAAAAATGTTTTAAACATAATTAACGGATCGGATTATTTTTATGGGACCCTTAGTAGGCCCTACAATGCAATCTGTGCATAGATCTGTTGTGCCAGTAGCAAGGTTCCTTGAATCATTTGTGTTTTGACCCACAAAAGTGTGCCCACAAAGTCAACTGTGCACAATCTCTGCACAAGGATCTGTACCCATAGAAACTCGCTTTGCTTCAAAAAAGAGTTTCGTCCTATATATTTTCACAAGTTGATAACTTTATTTATGTAAGGAAGTACTCACTTTTGGGGTGTTGGGCAATCAATTGGTTCCGCTTCACTGTACGGAGACAGACTAGAAGGTCGTTGTTTCTTTAAGGAAAGGACACCAATATTGATCAAATCCGGTGAAGAAGGTGGTGTATTGATCCTAATAATAGTGCCGCTTCACTTGCTTCGACCACTTTATAGGCTTTTCTAATTTTTTCTCTATAGATATTTGAGTTGGTTATTTTATTCAATCATGAATATTTTTGATTGATTCACTTGTTCGTTTTGGGTCTCAAAACTCCTATACGTTGTTTCTTTAAGGAAAGGACACCAATATTGATCAAATCCGGTTAAGGGAGGTTTTTTAGAGTAGTGAGTCTTCGTGTTGAGCTTCTAATTCTAGCGGAAAATCCTATACCACCTATTATATTTTTCCAACATATATGGTACCCCAATTTCACTACAATTGAGACCCGCGATGAGTTCAAGTTAATGATTTGAACCATTCATCGTGCATGCTTTAATGTGTAAATTATACATTCAAAGAATCAGGTTGATCGGATCTCGATTGGCAAATGAACAAAGCATAGGTTTCTTGGGAAAAACAAACTGTAATCTTTTAAACATCCATTTGTCTGAAGACAAAATTAATTTACTCATGAATTTATCGGTATCCGATCAATATTAATTTTACAAGCTTGTTGGGCCTTAATCAGTTCCTCCGTGTGGTTTGGAGAAGAGGGTTTTGGGTGGTCAGGCCGGTGTACCCATTATCCTTTTAGCTCTGCACTTTGTGTTTTGAGTTAATAAAATTTATTTTCACCTATAAAAAAAAAAAAAAAAATTTACAAGCAGAATAAACAAATTGTAGTCTAGATAGTACTCCATTTTACATTATAGAAGGATTAAGATGGAAATTATTAGAATATACTACAGAGAGCAACCTTTTCCGACTGGGGAATTTGTGAGGAATGATCATGGTTTGGCCCAACTCATGTCTCAGACAGTGACCAACCTCAGCACCTCAACCTAATTTTGGTGACCCTAATATACTTCTTTGACTTATGAGCCTTAAAACGTTAGTGGTTCTCTCTCTCTCCAACTCTAAAGAAGTCGTCGCCTTGCATCTCCTCTTTTCCCTCCTCCCAGGATTTTATGCCCTAATGGTTGACGGGAGGCGAGGGATGTTTTTCCATCTCCCGATCTTAGATCTCGGAGGTTTTCTCTCATTCCCCCTTCACCCCCATCCTCCTGGCCTTCTCCCCAAACCACCATTTGCCGCCCCTCCTCCACCATCTCCGCTGTGTAGTCCGACGGCTTTTGGAGGTAGTGCCTTGCAGATCGTAGTCGCCAGAGGCGTCCTCCCCCGCCGGAGTAGGAGATCTAGGTTGGTGGATGAAGTTTGCTTCGGTACGGCGGACTCCGTCCAGTTCCGTTACCGGTTTTTCTCTTTTTTATTCTCTTCTTTGGTGCCCCCTGTGTGGGAATATTTCTCCGCATTTGTGAGACTTCTATCACGCATGTGTGGGTAATTTTGGTTGTTTTCTGCAGTGCTCCGATTGTTTGGAGCGATGGGTTTAGTTGGACTTGGGTGTAGTTTTTGGACGGAGTCCCCTCCTGTGGTTTCTTGATCCCTTGTTTAGGGATGGAACTTCTTCATGATGTACTATTTCTTGAATCTATAATATCATCTGTTATCGTTTTGGCAAAAAAAAAAAAAAAAAAACCTAATTTTGGTGTATGTGTTCAAAGTTCTCTCACATTGAACCAAATAAGATGACTAACTATTTGAAGCTCGCCCCTAATATGAGCAATTTGTTTGGGGAGTGATTTTCGCACTTTCCAAATTATTAACCGTGCCCCACCCGGCCCCACCCTCCCTCTGGCGAAATATGAATAAGTAATTATTTTTTTATATAAAATAGTACTCATGGTTAGCGGTATCGAATTTGGTCGTGGTTAGAATGAGTGATAATGGAATATAATGATATTTTCAGTTAAGTTGCTTGTCATATTCTCAGTGTTAGTCATAGAGTGATGCGATTTCTCTTAAAGCTAGTACCTAGCTTACTTCAAGGATTCAAGGTGGTCATGGTTAGACTCTTTTTTTTTTTTAAAGTAATGTAGGGTGTTTCGGATCAGCTTGCAGGCACTTCGGATTAATCCCTTCAGCCCATCCCACAGTCATTTCACACGCTTAACGCATGGTGGCGAGGTGGCCCGAAAATTTCTAGCGAAGAGAATCGAACCTCAGATCTTAGTCATGGTTAGACTTGTTTACCTAAAATAAAAATAATATTAAGCGAAGTCGTTATCATTATTGGGTCATAAATATCTGCAAGAAAAATAAAATGTCTACAAAGAAATTCAAATATGTAGGCCGACAGTCGAATTTTGTGGATTCGCAATCAATATAAAGTGCCATTTTTGTTCTACTCATAACTTTTTGCCGTTTACTATATATATTTTATTTTATAAAAAGACACGTTTGTTTTACATCAAAAAGATTTGACATTATTGGGTTGTAAATTTCACTGACCTCCCCTGAGGTTTCTGACACAAACAGACACCTCCCTTGAGGTTACTGAAATATCATTGACCTCCCTTACCTTACCTGACAATATACAAATACCCCCATTCCGTCAAGTTGCCGTTTAAAGAACTAACAAAATCTACTAGCTTCTTAAAGTTGCGAGTTGAAAGGTCAAAAATAGCCCTGTCTTCTCCATCTTCCTCTCCGAAATCCTAACATTTTCCCTTCTCTCTCTTCGTCACCTCTCTCTCTCTCTCTCTTCTCTGTGTGTGTGTGTGTGTGTTTCAACAGACCACCACTACGTGCACTTGCACACCATCCATCTCTCTCTCTCTCTCTCTCTCTCTCTCTCTCTCTCTCACACACACACACACACTCTGCCTTCCTTGTTCCTTTTTCTCCCTCGTCTCTGTGCCTATATATGTTTTTGTATATGCATATGTATGGATCTAAACCTGTAGATAAATGTCTATGAAAGCCCTATCACATATTCCAAACAACCAACCAAGTATTGAAACCCAATAATATTTTAAACTCATTCAGCAATTGAAACCCAGTTTTTTACAACTCATTCAACAATTGAAATTCAAAATTTCCAAATTATTTGAACAGATTGAAACCCAATTCAACATAAGCCGGGAAAATCGAATTTGCCAGAGCTGCACACAGGTTATTCAACAATTGAAACCCAAAACAATATGTGATTTCGTTTACATTAAAAAACAAAGGTAAAAATTGGAAACCCAATCTCAGGGCTGCACACGTCATATACCACCAAAACCCAATTGATGCCCCTCACCATTGCTATTACTCAATCAGCCATCCCTAACCTCATGCCGATTAAACAAAAAAATTGTCCACCAAAATCCCCAATTGCTGTTCCTCCATTAATAACCCCTCGAATTCCATCAAGATGATAGCTAATTTGTCATAATCAACATCTCCAATTGCAATCTCAGTACATATAGCTTATTAATATGCTGCATAAAACTACAAGTGTATGTGCAACATACCCACATAACTGGTCACATTTAATGAAGATACTAGTACATATTTCTCCAACTTTTTTCTTTTGATCTGAGATTGCTCCAACTAAAAAAAAAAAAAAAAAAGGTAATTCGTGCCAGTGTGTGTGGATTCCCTACTGAACCCGATTGGATAATGGGGTTGAATTGGATTGGTAATTTGGGGGTGTTGTTTGCTGGGTTTGGAGACAGTGGGATGTCGGTGGGTGGGGATGAGGTGTTCGAGAAGAGCCGTCTTCTTTAATTTCATTGATGGCCATGGAGAGAGAGAGAGGGGAGGGGAGGGGGGGGGGGGGGGGGGGGCACTAGGCTTTTGATGCCTGAGAGTGTCTGTGTGTGGGTCAGTGGGTGAGAGAGAGAGGGGTCACCATAGATTTTATTTTTAGGGAGTAGAGGGAGAAGGGCCAGAGACATAGAGGGTGATTTCGTAACTTCATCATAAAATTTAACACCATTCGGAGGTAAATAATGGGAAGGGGGGATTTGTATATTGTCAGGTAAAGTAAGGGAGGTTAGTGACATTTCAGAAACCTCAAGGGAGGTGTCTGTTTATATCAGAAACCTCAGGGGAGGCCAGTGAAATTTAGCCGACATTATTTTATTCTAACTTTATATCAAATCACAGTGAAGTACTATAAAAAATCACCGTGAAGTATAATTGTCTAACTTTTGGGGTAGATAGGTTTAAAAAGTAAGTTGAAATTGAGTTTCTCCACTCAATTTAACACATGTTGGAAACCAATTTTGTTTTTTAACTTATCAAGTAGGTGAACCAATTGAAGTCTTTTGCCTTTGCTGTCAAGCAAATTGGGAAATATTCAAAGAGGATGTTAAGTTATGATTGTCAATCGATATCTTGCTGTGTTTCTCCGACTTCTAACCATCTGATAAATTTATCGTTGGTGTATATCCTTCATTTGATATAGACTTTTTATTTGTCTCATTTGTGTACAATAAGTCTTTTTTTAATTTTATTAGATGCACACGATGAGATGTAATTTCGTTGTTATTAATATATTTCCTGCCTTTCCAAATAAAGCCAGAGATCAATTTTGGTTGCTTTACACAGCTAGCTTTTAGGAGTATGTAAAAGAAGATGGCTGGTCCGCCGTTTTGGGGCTGGATTGCACCCGCGCAGTTTGGCCAGTTGTGTTCTTATTTCGGGTCAATTCGATGATCGGATTCATTGACATTACAGAGCTTGTTGAGTATAACAAACACATGAAAAATCAAGTCAATCACATATATACCATGTACTAGTATATAATTGGAGCACATTTATATGGAAACCAAATGAATTTGGCACAGCTTGAAGGGCATATTTTTTTCAATCTAAATGTTCTCTGATTAGTTATTATTTGGTATTCGATTGATTTAATTTTTTATGTGACTGTTGTACTCAACGAGCTCTGCAATGTCAATCAATCCGCTCATCGAATTGACCCGAAATAAGAACACAACTGGCCAAACTGTGCGGGTGCAGTCTAGCCCCAAAACTGCAGACAAGCCGTGTCCTACTTGTACTAGCAGACTATCTTTGTACATTTTCAACATATAAGACGTTAAAGGGTTCAAATCCGAAGACAATAGTAACTACTCGCCGTGTCCAACTTTTACTAGCAGACTATCTTTGTACATTTTCAACTTATAAGTTAAAGGGTTCAAATCCGAAGACAATAGTAATTACTCTCTTCTTTATGAGAATCTTTTTTCTTTCGTGCCGGTATGAGACTATTATACGGGCACTATTAGTTGCCTTATTGTCTATTAGGCTTTTTCTTTTTCCCGTCAAACGATAGAACTAGATTTTATAAATGATAACAAAGAAACCGTAAATATCAGAGCGGACATCAACCTCTGGAGGGGAGACAGAAGCCACAATGAAGGGCTAAACTCTCAAGTACAGCAGCACCTATCATGCACATATAGACAAGGGTGGAGCTATGTTGGGGGGGTCACGGCAGCCGCGATCCCCCGAGTGTCTGAGTTTTTAAAATTTTATTTTATATATACCTGATTTTGAATATTATTCGTAATTATTCGCGTATTGCTATTTATATTCTTAATAATTTTGGCTTGATTTGATAAAAAACTGGTTATTCTACATTCTCAATTTCTTTCACAAATAAAAAATAAGCACGTGACGGTTGAAATAGCCTAAAGAAAAAAATAAAATGATTGGTATACTTTAACATCATTAGGCTAGAATCATTTCAATGTAGAAATGTAATGTATTTGAAATAAAAAACTTATGATATATAATAAGTTTGTTCCGATCAAAAGTATATATCTATTAAGCCGTGCTCCGCCTTGCACCGGTGACGCATATGAATTAACTGTTGACGATCACCCTCAACCGTTCCCAATTCCATTGCCAGGTGTGTATATATACCTTCCCTTGCTGGCAATAATTAAATGAGAGATGAAATTCATAACCAAATTTAGCAACATCTCAATCAATAATTAAATTTTAACCTTCGGAATAACCGAAACCCGCAAACCTTTTCTCTTTAGATAATCAAATTTAATACTGGGGACCACACACTCCCTCTTTCCTTTCTCTCTCTTCTCATCGCTATCAATGGACCCACTTACTTACATTTATTTCCAACTCTCTCTATATCTTTCTACTGGAGTAAAAAAGTGTTTTTGATTATGGATCATTGTGGGACTTCACATTATAAAATAAAGCTTTGCAACACTTTAAATGGATGCTATGAACTTCCTTCTAATATTAATCCCCGCCATGAAGTTTTAAAATGTTTTTTTTTACTAGCAATCTATAATTACTCTTTTGCGCTATTTTTATTGAGTACTACCTTGAATCTTCTTTTATCAGTATCACTCCATTCTACCATATTTCTAAGTATAAAGTGGGACTTGTATTTTTCTTGCAACTTTTTTTTTTATGCCTTCAATCTTTCTTTGATCTATGTGCTTTTGTCTATATTATTTTGTGGGACCCACAAACAATACAACATCAAACTTATATTTCAAAAACGGGATCCCCTAAATTTAATAAGTTGGAGCTTGTGGGCCCCACTCAATATCGATTTGTTTCTTCTACAACTTGTGAAAAGACGTTTATGCCCTCAATCATTCTTTAGCCTTTGTTCTTATATTCTTATTATTTTGTGGGACCCAAAACATTTAATAAGCAGGAGCTTGTGAGCCATACTCTTTGTGGGACACAATATTCAACGTGGATTTGTAATTAAATGACAATAATGGTCTCCCAAATTTTGTAATAATTTTGATTAATAGAATAATTGATTCAAAACCTTTAATAATTACCATCAATATTTTTGATAGGCGAGTCGTTGATGGAGGCAATTGATATTAATGATGAAACAACTTGTGCCAGCTAAAATAATTTGTTAATCAGAAATTAATTAAATCACGATCCTAATTATGGGTACGACGTAAGGTTTCATCCTGGTCACTTTGGCGGATTAGGTTTTCATCGTTTAAAACGTGTGATTTCTCATTTTAAAACAATAAGAGAATATCGTACTGTATCATTTTCCAAAATTAACGGCAGTCAATATTGTGATCCACGCCCAAAAAAATCTTCAACCTATGTGTTTCCAATATTGTTCACATCGCCTTGAGCTTTAAGAACTTTGTGAGTTTCGTTTTTTTTCATTTTTTTTTTTTCGTGTTTGCTAGTTTTGCGCCAAACTTTTATGGATTGTTGTTTCGTCTTGTTGAGACGAATTGAAAAGGTAACAAATTATGACTCTTAGAGGAACAAGTCGCTTAAAAAATGCAATTATTATTTTTGAATAAAGACAACAGTCAAAAAGCCCAAAGGCTGCTAATTAACAGAAAGTCTAAGGGTACAGCAAATCTGTGCACAGATTGTGCACAGATTTTGTTGTGGGGCCCACCACGGGTCCCACACAAATCATCCGAGCCGTTCATTAAATGTAAAATATTTTTTCAATGGTCTCCGTAAAAACTAAGCTCAATCCGATACCTATAGGTGCTCGATCCAACCATATAACTTTTCATTATCCGAAAATCTGAATGAAAAGTTAGATGGTTGGATGAAGCACCTATAGGTATCGGATTGAGCTTATTTTTTACGGGAACCCTTGAAAAAATGTTTTACATTTAATGAACGGCTCGGATGATTTGTGTGGGATCCGAGGTGAGTCCCACAACAAAATCTGTGCACAATCTGTGCACAGATTGCTGTACCTGTAGCAGCGTTCGCTAATTAAGCTCTTAGCATCTCCAATGGGAGATGTCAATTCCTACGTGGACATTTTAACGGTAAAAATTGACACCAAAATTCAATCCAACCTAGCAGCCTTCTTTGATGCCAAAATCTACGTCGCTTTGAAGGGAATGGCAAACCTGCCAACTTTGACAGCCACCCTCCTCCATGCCAAATTTCAAAAAATGACCGTTTGGATTTTGAACATTTGCCATAAGGATTGACATTAAGGGTTGGAGAGGGATAGTTTGATGTCAAATAAATAGAATTTGGCATAAGGGGTTGGAAAGGAAGGCTTTGATGTCAAATTTGAGATGCCAAAGTGCCACGTAAGCCTTCAAAAAAAGTTTGGAATCTCCAATATGAAGTCAAGGGTTGGAGATGTCAAAGCTGAGGTGGCATCTCCAACGGTCACTTTTGGCATAAATGGACAATCCAACAGATATGCCTTCACTCATGTCAAAGCTGAGCTGGCTTTGACATCTCTCACTCCCATAGTCCCATGCCAATTTTGACATCTACCTCTCCACATGCCAATTTTCAAAATCTTACCTTAGCAAGTTCAAAAACTTACCATTGAAGTTAAAAAAGGAATTCTTCCGTTTGAGTTTTTTTCCCCCAAGTTTAAGCTCTATTTTTTTTGACATAAGGATTGGAGAGGGAGAGCTTGATGTCAAATTAAAGATGTCAAAGTGTCACATAAGCCTTCAAAAAAAATTTGACATCACCAATTTGACATCGATCTCCTGTTGGAGATGCTCTTAGAGGAACAAGGCGGCCTATTGATCACTATACCTCATTCTAGTACTTCCTTCGTTCGGATTTAAAAGTCTTTTTTTGGAGTTCGTGCCATTTTTCAATCGATTATATCTTCCAATTTAAATTGTTTTACGTGATTTTGAAAACATTGTATTATATATAGAACTAATCGAGATCTATCAAACAAGATCTATATTCAATATAAAATTCTAGGGCTGCTCAAAAAATCCGGTGAACCGTGAAACCGGTCCGGATCGAACCGATCCGTACCTTTTGGATTTTGTCCGTGGATTAATGGTCCGGACACGGATTGAAAAATTAGAAAACCGTGACTCGCGGTTCGGTCCACGGATTTTCATTACAAAACCGTGGATTAACCGAACCGAACCGTGAGATATTTATTTTATATAAATAATATATATAAATATATATGTGTATTTATATAATAAATTGTTAGTAATGTTAACACTTTTTTCTACCAATTTTAGTATTTTATCTTAATAATGGGATATAATGTAGATGTACATAAAATATAAGGAGTAAATTATAGTGTTTTCATATAAATAACGGGTAAACCTAGTTGAGTTTCACTAGTTCGTTTCTTTTTCATTTTTTTAATGTTATGTATTATAATGATACAATTCTACTAGTGTTTAAATTCTTTTGAATTTGATTTTTAAAATAGGTTTTTGGTAGTTTATGTAACAAGAATTTTCTGGTGGTGTTAAACTTAATTTTGAATATAACATTCTTCCCTTTTAGTGTGGGATATATGCTTAAGCTTTATTTTTGTTAAAATCCGTGGACAAAACTGTAACCGATCCGCGAGTCACGGATCGGATTTTATTTTGTAAAAACCGAACCGTAGGACTTTTGGTCCGGACACGGATTTCATTTTATAAAAACCGTGACTAGCGGTTCGGTCCTCGGATTCCTAGAAATCCGAACCGAACCGGACCGCGAGCAGCCCTATAAAATTCATTACGGATTCAAAGATATAACCCAATTTTTAGCTAGTTAGAATAGAACTAGGGACAATTAAATCCGGATGGAGGGAGTATTAATTAGCTTCAAAATGTATTTTCCCACGGAGATTAAATTCTTTCCAACGGCAGTGGAAAAGGTGAGATTAAAATTCATTATGTCATATCCGAACGGACCAGATTAATAAATTCATCACAATGTCGCGTATGCGTAAATCGATTCGGACACTTGAGTCATCAAAAAAAAAAAAACTTTATCATAATGTCCTTTTTCCCCCTTATCATAATAGTGTCCATTGTTGCAGAGTACTACTACCCGTACCGACCAAAATGAGACCGAATACATATATACACGAAAAATAGGGTGCTTGATCCACGCACCTACACACATCGGATGCCGTTGATTCTCGCGTGGCCCCCTCGGTTTTTTTTTTTAGAATTTTTGGACGGCTCGGATCGGCCGTCCGGTGGCCGGAGACGGCCGGCCGAGGCCGTCGGTACGATTTCGGTCCTTTTTGGTCGGTCCTCATATCTTTTCCGATTGTTGCACGATATGCGCAAGTTACATATTTCCCTCGGTAGCGTCGTTTAGTAGCCGACTCTTGAGGGGGGTAGTTGGAGGTTCATCTGCTCTTGGCCATTCTTGCACTGGCACGCTATCCGTGCATGAATAATTGCTTTTACCGAATAATAATTCGAACGAAAAAGTACTACTAGTACACATTTTAATAGTCACACTTTATGACCACATGGGAAATTTCGGATGTCAATCTTTCAAAATGTTGAAATGTTTTGTTTTTTTAAGCAAGTTGGTTGGATGTTTTGTATAGAAAATTGTAAGACCGTTGAACCCTTTGTGAAAACAAACTAGACCACGGCATTGTTTATGTGGTACTTTCGTTTGAAAGTTGTGTCCCAATTATGAAGGACAATTGGATACTAGCAAAATGGGTGTCAGGCATGCTTTGCATTGTTTACATATAGTTGTTCTAATTCAAGACTTTTGTGTAGATTGAAAGTTTTATCAGTATGGTGAATCACGTGGCTAGATCTTCTCGTTTATAATTTGTAGCTTTTCATTCAATTTGTTTAGTCTGCTTAACTAATTATTAACGGATATTACTTGCGCCGCATTAGCGGCATTCGAGCGTGCTTACGCGCACTTCTACTAATCTTGGAAAGCTAATCTCACCGTTCGTTAGCGGAGGTACCATTTCAAGTCAGAGCACAATTATGAATGGCTGGCCCTAAAGAGTTGATAGAAACTGAGGCTGCGTTCTCTTCAACTTAATTTAAACTTAATTTAAATCTGAAAGTTTTGTCCTTATTTGAATTTTTTTTTCAATTTGATTGTTTTGCACCAAACTTTTGTGGGTTCTTGATTCGTCTCGACAAGAGGAATCGGAAAAATAATTTTTTTTACTTTTACCCAATTATTTTGAGAAATAACTACTTTTTAGCAAAACCAAACAATTTTTTTTTTTGTTGCTAAAGACAAAACTCACAGATGTAAATTAAGTTTAAGTTAAGTTCAAGAGAACGCAATGCTTCATTCGTCGATATATCAAATAAGATCATCCCAAGTGTAGGGTATAAGCATCCAATTGAAGCATAATAATCCGGAAGACCGGGATCGTACCCACGGGAATAATAGTACGGCTTTGTTGGATTTGTAGAAGTAAGCAAGGTTTTCGGCTTTTAGGCAACCAACTTTGTTTTACGTATGCGGTGGAAAGTAAAAAGGCTAAATTAAATGAGAATAAACTAGGATAAAAAGGCAGGTTGGTTGTTCTTCTAAATTAGCCAAAGTGGCTTATTTTTGTCCTTATTCAAATTTTTTTCGTATCACTTGGCTTATTATCATTTTTTTTGGGGATTATTGCATCCTCATAACAAGAGGAATCTAAAAAGTAAAAAACAAAAATTGAAATCAATTTTTTTTTGAATAAAGACGAAAATAAGCCAAAATTTGATTTCGACGATTTTTTTTACTTTTTAGATTCATCTTATCATGAGGATGCAATAATCCCCAAAAAAATGATAATAAGCCAAATGATATGAAAAAAATTTAAATAAGGATAAAAAATAAGCCACTTTGGCTTATTTAGAAGAACAACCTTAAGTCTAGGAATCACTAACACCCACGACTCAAGTAAAACTACATTTTTCACCCAAATACGCGGGTTAAGACACTCAACTAAGGTTCTTAATCCGGAAGATAGGATGCTTCGATTACTAAGGTAACTCTAGAATTTATTTAGCAAACGCCTCGAGCGACAGAGCTCCAAAGTATCATGTGTGGTAAGTAGGCGATACTCTTACCTACACATGATAAGGGGGTTAATACCTTAGCAATTTGACAAACAAACCGAACTACACATCGATTTTCGAACCAAAGATTCAAACTTTTTGGTGAAAAATACAATTTTTACTCAAGTCATGAGGTGCTAGTCACCCCATGACCCAACCTTAAAAAGCTACTCACTCATATCTAAAAAGATAAAAGCAAGTGAAAATCTAGCTAGCATATTTGTAAACACAATATTAGAAGAAAATTAGATAGGAAGATAGATCGAGAGATAATACTCCCTCTGTCCCTTTCCCTTTTTAAATGTCCTGCTTCGTAACTCCAACTTATTAAAAAGACATCATCATTATACCTTTCACATCAACTTTTTCCTCTACTTTCCCTACTTACCCATCATCATTACACTTTTACTCACTAACTTTTCAAAATGGAATCTACTTTTGAGGACAAAATAGACAATTCACCAACTTTTACCCACTAACTTTACAAAATGGACACTTATTAAGGGACAGCCCAAAATGGAATACTGGACTGTAATAAAGGGACGGAGGGAGTAAACAACTTTAATAAAGGCTAGAGTACCAAAAGCTAACTAATAAGAGCAGAAAATGAAAAAAGCAAGAGCTGGAAATGAAGAACACTCAAGAACAATAAGAACAATTTGAAATCTTAGATCTAGATCTAAAAACGCAATACAAAAATTATTCTACTTGTTTGGTACAATGACATCACGGGCTTTTATATTCTCCATGGTACGCGCACAGAATATCCCAAAAAGATGCTCCAAAGATCTGCTACGTGGGCACTTGGTATCGATACAAGGAAATGGAGTATCGATACCGGATCACTTTCGTTCATCATTACTGGGTCGCAGAAAACAAATCAGTATCGATACAACAAAACGGCGTATCGATACCCAATCACAATTCCAGTTCCCAATCTTTCTGTCTTTAAATGGTATTGATACAGGGTTTCTGAGTATCGATACCGCCTTCAAATGCTTGGGTTTTTCAGCTTCCGGCCTCCGACTTGGCTTCCAACGTCCTTGGCCACCCGTCGGGTCTTCAATGCTTGATTCTTTGGCTCCGATGGCTTCTTTGCTTTGTCACCTTTGAGTTTTGGATGCCTTCGGCTTGCTTTAGGCTTTAAGACTCCCTTATTAAGCGGTTTACCTACAAAATAAGGTAAACATACCCTACGTGCAAAAGTAATTAAGAATAACTAAATAGGCGATAAAATTAACTAAAACTAGATAATTAGCGCACCCTTCATTGCATTATCGGGTGCTTATCACGCAACCTGAGGCACTATAAGAAATTTGGTCGTTGGAGATGAATGAAAATCGTCACAGATTACATTACTTTATTCATACTTTACTTTTTGGAAGAATTTTGAAGGAATCCATCGTCTTGTTTAGGGATTTAGTCTCTAAACTTACTTTTGGGTCTCCGAACATGGAGACCACACTTTCATTTTGGAGAGTAAATCTCTAAAATGGACAATGAGTCTCTCCAAGATTTTCCTAAAAAGTACAAAAAGTATTAAAAAATGAGACGATGTAAAATATTTGGGGCCCACCACAGGTCTCACACAAACGATTCGAGTCATTCATTAAATGTACAATATTTTTTAAAGGGTCTCCTCAAAAAAATTAACTCAATCTGATACCTATAGGTGTTTGATCCAATCATCTAACTTGTCGTGAACCAGAAATCTGAATGAAAAGTTAGATAATTATATCGAACACCTATAGGTATTGGATTGAGCTGATTTTTTGCAGAGACCCTTGAAAAAAGTTTTACATTTAATGAACAGCTCGGATCATTTGTGTGGGACCTGTGGTGGGCCCCACAAAAAAAATCTGTGCACTATTATCTGTGTGGTTAGCAGCGTTCTTACACAATCTCTCTTCAATATGTCACATTCATTATCTATTTTGAAGAAATGAAGATGCGTTGGAGTAGGGGTGAGTATGGTCCAGATTGGTTCGGTTTTATAGTAAATCAAGAACCAAATCAATACTTACAGATTATGAATTTAGAGAACCAAACCAACCCACAAAAGGTATAGAACCAAACCAATCCAAATCATTAAAGTACGGTTTGGTTTCGGTTTTAAACCATGGTTTGCTTTGAATTAAACTATTATTTTCAAAAAATATTTAAAGTACTTAAAGTTGAAAAAATAAATTAAAAGAAAACTTATATTAAAATCAATTCCATTCAAATTATCAAAACACACTAACATCAACCAACTAATTAAGAATGGAATACCACAATTGCCTCAAGTCTTGGTAGTGAAGGAATTATAGGAATTGAATTTAGAGAAATTTAGGAATTGAGCAGTGTAAGTTGACTGATCTGGTGATCCCATGTGTTTTTTGTGTATGATAAATTAATACTTATAGGAATTAGGAATGAGTTGTGATATATAAAAGTTTAGTCTAAATTATCTTGACAAAGAAGGAAAACTAAATATTGCGGTGAATTTAATAGGATCAATAAATTAGAAAAGTAGTTGTCTAAGGCTCCCATATGTATTATATGGTTCGGATCGGTTTGGAACCATAACCTTAAATGTGAATCCACAAATCAAACCATATAACGCTGTTTCTAATTTTTTTTAAACCATGACCAAACCATATTACTAAAAACCCGAACCAAACCTTTCGGTTTGAATTGGTTTGGACTGGATTAGCGGTTTGACGGATTTTTTTCTCACCTCTAGGCTGGAGAGAAGAATACTCTTTAAACGTAAGATGATTCGTGTCTCAAAATTTAAAAAAAAAAAAACTTTGTAGATGATTACGACAACTATTAATTTCTGGAACAAAATTGATTTTTAGCTAAAGTGGCTAGACCCAACACCAAAAAGTATGACCCAGCAGACTAGCTTCAAACTCGGCAATTTAAGGTATTGCCACATTAACTCGCTGGGTCAGGTGGGTTTTGATGCTGAGATGTGCATTCTGTCGAGTTTAGGGTTAAACAGCCTCTGATTGAATCACGTGCAGAGGGTTAGGAATCACGTGCAGAGGGTTAGGTTTGGGCAGAAATATTCAACGTTGGAGAAAGAAACCATGAATGGGGGGCTCATAACGCTAGGTGTAATGACTTACGCCAACTGACTTGCTTAACTCTTAACCTAATTACGTGACTCAAAAAGTTAACCCCTAATTATACAGTAGCTCGTCGCGTTTCCTTATATCCCACATCAATTTCCTATAATCCACCGATGTGGGATTCTACCAAGTGGGTTCTCACACTAGGGTTCTTGAATTTAAAAAAAAATGCTATTCGGACTTGATCGAATGGCTAAAATGATTAGGCTGTTGCGTACGGAATTCATATATTAGGCGGCTAGCTAAACCGGATAATATCTCTCCGCTTCAACGAATGCGTGGAATGAAATATACCAATGAATTGGTTAGGTGCGTGTCTAATCTCATACTTACTTAAGAGTAGTACGTAATTAAGAAGCTCGCAAGCTTTTTCCTAATTATCCTCGTGTTATGATGGCAACGTACCCGGCCGGCCCCCATGTACGCATGGCTATGAGTTTTCCATGGAGACCAAAAACACAGATCGAAATGGACAAGTTTCTTATGGCTATAAAAGTCGCGTCGTTATGAGCATTTCTATTGTAATAAGTAAATGAATGTGGATAAGCAAATTTAATAACAATGTTTAAAAAAAAAACCCCACATTGTATAAGTAAAGTTACAAGTCTTTTAGTAAATAATCAAATTCCACCAATTTCATAACCAAACTTAACAACTTTTACCAATAACCAAAACTATAACTCAAAAACACCCCACATTGGAATTGTCTTATCGAGACGAATAATTTGGTGTGGTCGGGTGCGTGATTGGAACTCGTTTGCGATTGGATAAATGTGCATTGTGTATTGTGGAGGTTTTTTTGGTTAGGGATTGAAAAAAAAACCAATGTGAAGGTAGAGGTTGTTAAACTTGATTATGGACTAAATAGATAATCAAATACTGATGTGACACATTTAAATTATTGATTTTAATTATTAACATTGCGGATGCTCTAAGTCTAAAGGAGTAGTACTATAAGTGGTGTAACCCTTGTACTTATTACGACGTGTTGTGCTTCGCCACATACATCCTCTCTGCCATATAAATCTACGAGTATTACTTGGACTTTGGAATTTCAGAACACATGAATCTCGTGGGAGGTCAGGATCTGAACACTTTCAGGGGCGTTTGTGTTTTGGGATTATGGACAATCTTTGATCCCCGGTGAATAAATTAATTAATTATCCGTTGACTTCCGTTAATGTATACAGTATGTCATTTGAAAAACAAAAAACAAAAAAAATGATCTAGTCGAGCACCAAAATTTCGCCGATGCAGGTCAATATCAGACGTCAAGTTATGACTAATCAGAAGGGGATATTTAATAATTGAGGAAATTGATTTCTACATTTCCATTTTTATCACATACATTCCCTTTTTTGTCTTTATTCTTGTGAATTTACCTTTTTATTTTTTCATAAGTTCACTTTTTTCACACATTAAGGGGCAATAGAATAAATTCACACCAAATAAAGAAAAAAAAAAGGAGTGTATGTGGCAAAAATGGAAGTGTAGAAGTCAATTTCCATTGAGATCTTATATTTTGAGGTGAAAAAGTTGTGAAATTTCGTTATAAATTTTTTACTACTTCGGTAGTGTTTGTTAGTGTCTACCCATCAACGACTATTACTATAGTGTTCTTTTTTTTTTAGACAGAGACTATGGAGTACTATAGCTATGCAAACAGAAAAATAAATTAAAATAACTTTCGGTTTTTTTACAATCGGATTATTTTTGGCATTTAGTAAATATTTTGAATTTTATTACTGTTTAGATTCCTCTTAGCGATGCAAAAACTTAATCTATGGGGGAAAAAAATTAACACAAAGTTAACGAAAGCTTATACAAGACATGCTTGCACTTGCACGCTATATATGCATGGATAATTTGCTTTTACCCAACAATTTGAACCAAAAAGTACTACTAGTACACATTTTAATAGTCACACACATGGGAAATTAGGACGTGGGGGATCGATCAACGTCAATTTTTCAAAATGTTGAATTTTTTTTTTTTTTGTTGATTTTTTGAGGTTTTTTTAAACAAGTTGATTAATTAGATGTTTTGTATAGAAAATTGTAAGACCGTTGAACCCTTTGTGAAAACAAACTAGACCACGGCATTGTTTATTGGTGGTACTTTCGTTTGAAAGTTATGTGCCAATTATGAAGAACAATTGGATACTAGCAAAATGGGTGTCAGGTGCTTTGCATTGTTTACGTATAGTTGTTTTAATTCAAGACTTTTGTGTACATTGAAAGTTTTATCAGTATGGTGAATCACATGGCTAGATCTTCTCATTTAATTTGTAGCTTTTCATTCAATTTATTTAGTCTGCTTAACTAATTAGGAGTTTTTAAATATCCATCCTCATGTGCTACTCCTCGTAAGTTTTCATCCTTTGACTTTTTTGCACTTATATTTTCATCCTTTCTTTTTTTTAATACCAATAGTACCCTTACACATAAATATGCATAACAAATGTTGCCTAAATAGGTGGTATCTATAATAAAATTCGCGACGGTGTGGTGGCCCACACATTTTTCAAGACAATTGAAAAGTGATGAAGACAAACTTTTGGAACCATGATCTTTTTCCTAAATACGACCTATGCGGAGCACCCTTTTTGTTCTCTATTATTGAGTTTTTTTTTTTCATGTTTGAATTTGAATGCAATGAATGTACCAAAAGTTTGAATTGAATTTGACTATGGTAAGTATTGAATTTGGCTTTTCATATGTTTTTTTTATTTCATTTGTTTAAGTTTGGTTTTATAATGAATGTTGTTTTATACTATGTCGGTCATGTATACAATCACATTATTTTTGGACAAAGATGAGTTTGTCTGTAGTATTAATCGATGAAGTCAATAGCATAATGAGTAATTGATTTTTGGTGGTGATAAAATTGTATTGGTATGTGTCTTTAGGCACAATCAGTTTGCTCACACCTAGCTAAGGTCACTTGAAATCATATTGAATAACAAATTTTTCAATTAAGGGCACGGGCAATGATTCAGTAGAAGTGGAATTACACTTTTATAGTAGATGATTTTAAATCGAATTGCGGTCTCTATTTAGGATGAACCACGTAAAAATCAGTATGTCATAGTTTGCCGTTGTTTACTTCTTTTTTTGACAAGTCGTATGACATCAAATTTCTTACTAGATAATTGAAATGGTATATGAACTATAGCGCCATCTGTTTTTTTTTTTTGACAGGTTGCATTGGCTAACCAGTAACAGATCGATATCGAGTTGCTTGGAGCTTGAAGCTTAGAAAGTCTACAACTTTGTTACCAATAATGATTCAGTAGAAGTGGAATTACATTTTTGTAATCAATTGAAGGGTTGATTATGTTTTGTCTTTTCTTCTTGATTTTAGAAAACTTGATGAATAAAAACTAGATGTTGCTATATTATCATTAGTTTAATTACTGGTTTTGTATTCTTACAGTCCGAAGCTTGATTTTTTTAAGTGCATTTTGTGATTACAGTTGGGTTTTGCCAGTTGTGATCCGTAGTTTGTAGTGTGGTCAAACTGGTTGTGAATTTAAATGGCTGGCAATAAGTGCCTTCAGGTACGGGCGCTACAACTATTAGTTTGTTTATGTGCTGATTCAAGTTAACCGGTGGATATACTTGAGCTATTGTTTTTTGTTTTTTGCGTAGTTAGAATTTTGCAAATGGGACCTTAGCCTTCAAAATTGGATATAAATTGAATACCGATTTCGAGCTGTTCTTCAGGCACGGGGCAATTTCTAGTGTAATTATGTTTTATGTAATTATAGTTTCCTAATTAAATGGCATTTGATCGATGATTTAAAAATGAAGGGGATAATTCAAATCTTTGTTATCCTTTTTTCAAAACTAACTGAAATCATATATTTGGCGGCCAGCTAAACCGGATAATATCTCTCTGCTTCCAACGAATGCGTGGGATGAAATATACCAATGAATTGGGGAGCCCTGCTATTCGCAGGGAAGATTTGCAGGGAATCACGCAAGAAAAAACGCATTTGGGCCCATTTTGGGTCCCACAAAAATTTAGAAAAATATATATAAATTTTTGAATATTATTTATGGGATCCTATTAAAAATCAGCTCTAACAGACATCAGTAAGTATTACTTTTGGATCCATATGGACGAACTGAGCAGTTTCGCCCTACGAATCCAAAAATAATACTTACCGATGTCCGTTAGAGCTGATTTTTTACAGGACCCCATAAAATAATATTAAAAAATTTATAGATATTTTTCTAGATTTTTGTGGGACCCGGAATAGGCCCAAACGCGTTTTTCCTTGCGTGGTTCCCTACAAATCTTCCTTGCGATTAGAATTTCCGATGAATTGGGTGGGTGCGTGTCTAATCTCATACTAACTAACTTAAGAGTAGTACGTAATTAAGAAGCTCGATCGCAAGCTTTTTCCTAATTATCCTCGCGTTTTGATGGCAACTTACCCGGCCCCCATGTACGCATGGCTATGAGTTTTTCCATTGAGACCAAAATAACAACAGATCGAGATGGATAAGTACTCTCTGTCTTGTCCGCAAAAGACGTGTCGCTAAGGCTAGGAGCAGTACTAAGTGATGTAACCCCAACACTACTACTTATTTAACGATACGTCGTTCTTCGCCACATACATATATCCTCTATCTCGATTCTTCGCCACATACATATATCCTCTATCTCGATCTGCCATATATATAAATCTACTACTACTACTACTTTCTTTCTTTTTCCGCAATCTACTAGTACTTGGACTTGGAATTTCACATTTTAGACGTCAGGTTCTGACTAATCAGTTATGAGGGGGGGGCATTTAATAATTGAGATCTTATATTTTGAGGTGAAAAAAGTTGCAATTTATTGTTATAAATTTTTTACTACTTCGGTAGTGTTTGTTAGTGTCTACCCATCAACGACTATTACTATAGCTATGCAAATAAGAGAATAAATTAAAATAACTTCCATTTTTTTTTTTTTACAATCGGCTTATTTTTTGCATTTAGTAAATATTTTGAATTTTATTAATGTTTAGATTCCTCTTAGTGATGCAAAAACTTATGCTCTGTTTGGAACTTGGAGAAAGGAAAAGAAAGGAAAAGAAAATAAAAGGGAAGGAAAATGAGAGGAAAATGGGAGGGAAAATATACTATTCATTACACTTAAAATTCTTATTTTCTTCACTCTTTCCCTCCCAACCAAACAATGGAAAGGAAATTTTTTTTAATTTTCCTTTCCTTTCTTTTCCTTTCCTTTCTCTGGGTTCCAAACAGAGCGTTAACCTATGGGAAAAAAAATTAACACAAAGTTAACGAAAGCTAATACAAGACATGCTTGCACTTGCACGCTATATATACATGGATAATTTGCTTTTACCAAATAATAATTTGAACCAAAAAGTACTACTCCCTCCGTCACTTATTTACAGTCCAGTATTCCATTTTGGGCTGTCCCTTAATAAATGTCCATTTTGTAAAGTTAGAGGGTAAAAGTTGGTGCATTGTCTATTTTGCCCCTAAAAGTAGATTCTATTTTATAAAGTAAGTGAGCAAAAGTGTAATGATGATGGGTAAGTAGGGAAAGTGGAGGAAAAAGTTGATGTGAAAGGTATAATGATGATGCCTTTTTAATAAGTTGGAGTTACGAAGCAGAACACTTAAAAAGGGACGGAGGGAGTACTAGTACACATTTTAATAGTCACACACATGGGAAATTAGGATGTGTGGGATCGATTAACGTCAATTTTTCAAAATGTTGAAATGTTTTCTTTGGATTTTTTGAGGTTTTTTTTTTTTAAACAAGTTGATTAGATGTTTTGTATAGAAAATTTTAAGACCGTTGAACCCTTTGTGAAAACAAACTAGACCACGGCATTGTTTATTGGCAGTACTTTCGTTTGAAAGTTGTGTGCCAATTATGAAGAACAATTGGATATATACTAGCAAAATGGGTGTCTGGTGCCTGGTGCGTTGCATTGTTTACGTAGTTGTTTTTGTGTAGATTGAAAGTTTTATCAGTATGGTGAATCACGTGGCTAGATCTTCTCATATGTATTTTTTCATTCAATTTATTTAGTCTGCTTAACTAATTAACGGATATTACTTGCGTCGCAGTAGCAGCATCCGAGCTGGCTTACGAGCACCTCGACTAATTTTGGGAAGCCAATCTCACCGTTCATTAGCGGAGGTCCCATTTAAAGTCAGAGCAAAATTATGTGTGGCTGGCCCTAACGAGTTGATAGCACCTTAGGCACTACAAGAAATTTGGTTTTTGGAGATGAATGAAAATCACCACAGACGACATTACTTTATCCCATCTTTATTTTACTTTTTTGTACTTTTTGGAAGAACTTTGGAGGAACCCATCGTCTTGTTTAGGGATTTGGTCTCTAAATTTACTTTTGGGTCTCCATATCCAAATATGGAGACAACACTTTCATTTTACAGATCAAATCTCTAAAAAGGACAATGCACGAATCCCTTTAAAATTCTCCCGAAAAGTAGTACAAGAAGTGAAAATTAGAGAAAATAAATTACACAATCTCCCATCAATATTTCACATTATATTCAATATTAAACGTTAAAGATGATTCGTGTCAAAAAACAAAAAACTTTGTAGATGATTACGACAACTATTAATTAATTTCTGGAGTAAACTTTGATTTTTAGCTAAAGTGCCTAACCCCAACACTAAAAAGCATGACTCAGCAGACTAGCTTCAAACTCAGCAATTTGAGGTATTGCTTCGTTAACTCGCCGGTTCTGGCGAATTGCTATAGCACTCGACACAAGCCGAATAGTTCACTTCTTCTTCTTCTCTCTCTCAACTCAGCATTTTCTCAAATTCAAAATCGATTGATTTTGGCAGTGGATTCTGATGCTGAGATATGCTTTTTGTCGAGTTTACGGTCAAAACTTCTAATTGAATCACGTGCAGAAGGTTAGGATTCTTGAATAGTAAAAAAAAAATCCTGTTGGGACTTGAATAGCTAAAATAATTGGGCTGTCCTAGGAATTTTGCATAGCTAGGAACTGCTAGAGATGCTCTGACCGACCTAAAATCAATTTTTTAACAACTATCTCAGCTACAACGAATGCGTGGAATGAAATATACCAACAAATTCGTATCATCATCAAAAAAAAAATTAAACGGTGGGTGCGTGTCTTAATTAATTCGTATCTAATCTCGATCAGTACTTTATTAGGAGAGTAGTAAAGCTCATAATTAAGCGGCCTTTTTCCTAATTATCCTGGATCGTGGACGCACGGCTATGAGTTTTCCATTGAAACCTAGAAAAAACAGATCGATGGTGGGGGCCAACAAGCTTCTTATGTCTATCGTGTTTTCAAAGTCGTGTCGCTATGGCTAAAGGGGATCGGGAGATCCTGCCAAGCAAGGGTGCTTGGCAGAGGTGCCGAGCGCATCTCGGCCGTCCAAAAGTGTTTTGGACGGCCCGGATGCAAAAGTAGCGAATGGATTTAAAAACAAAAAAAAGGAAAAGGAAAAAGATGTTTCGATCCGGGCCGTTGATTCCGAGATGGACGGCCGGATTGGCCGCTCGGCAAGGGTGCCGAGCGGGTGCCGCTCGGCAGGCACCCCGGGTCCGGCTAAAGGAGTGATGTAACCCTTGTGCTACTTTTGCGATATGTTTGTTGTTCTTCGCCACATACATCCTCTCTCTGCCAAATAATATCTAGTACTTTGGACTTGGAATTTCACAACACATGATCAATTTTCACATTAAAAATCATTAGCATCTCTTACCCCCTCAGCCTCGACTCCTCGAGGGGCTGAGGGGGTAAGTTAAGTTGTGTGAATTGCAGCATCAAGAGAGTATTATACTTTTCGAAGCTCTCTCAATACATTTGTTTTCGTTATTGTAATGGTTTCATTTCATTTTTTTAACTTTATAATGATGAGATTTTCTTTGTCATTCGAAAAAAATAATCTCTTATCCCTGGCAAGTTTGTGAACAGGACGATGGCTGATTTATCATAGGCCTAAAACGACAAATTAAAGATGAGACTTTTTTGTCGTTACAAAGGGTATCAAAGTAGGATGCGCTCTTTCTAGTTATATGTACATGTCAAGGATTTGATATGTTATCCCAACACAATTTATCTGAGACGTTTTCTTATTTACCCTTTCTCTTTGCTTGGTATGGCCAAACAATACACACATCAATCTAGTCAACCACCAGCCAAAAGAGTTGTAACCCAATGGTATTTTTTTGGTCCTTCTCTCGTGGAAGGGCCAAAGTTTGACCCCCATCAGTAGCGTTTGTGCTTCAGAGCTATAGACAACCTTTGGATTTTCCGTGGACTAACTTACTAATTACCCTCTAACCTCTGCTAATGTATATTGTGTGGTAAAGAAAAAAAGTTATCTAGTCACGCACCAAAATTTTGCAAGATGCAGGTCATTATCAGATGTCAGTTATGTCTAATCAGTTATGAAGGGGACATTTAATTGAGATCTTATTTTGTGGTGAAAAAAGTTGCAAAATTTTGTTATAAATTTATTACTACTTTGGTAGTGTTTGTTGGTGTCTACCCATTAACGATTATTACTACAGTGTTCTTTTTCTAAACAGAGAACATTAATATAGCTATGCAAACAAAAAAAAAATTCACTAAATTTAAATAAATTTTTTTTTTTTACAATCGGATTATTTTGGCCATTAGTAATTTTTTAAAAGTTTTATTACTCTTTAGATTCCTCTTCACGATGCGAACTCCTAATTTGTTAAACAAAAAATTGACGCAAAGTTAACGAAAGCTAATACAAGGCAGCAAATTTGTGAAAACAATTTCAGGTAATTAAGTCCAAACTCCCCCTTAAAAAACTTTTCTCCGAAGGGGCACAATGGAGAATATATATTGTAGAGCATTTATAAGCCTAGGCCCCTTGGTGTTGATGCCCTGGACAAGCACTATAGGAAAAGATAAATCCCAAAATTATAATAATATCACACTATACTAATTAAATGTGAGCATGTGAGGGAAAAACTTTAAATGGAACCTTAGCTCAGCTAAAAGATAGACATGAGGGGGAGGGAGGCTTCCCACCAACCACATGTGGATGGAGTCTTTATCATCCCTTCATATTTCCCCAATTTTATAAGGGAATTCATTATTATTTTTTATAACTGGATGTTCAGGCCAGTTTTCGCGTGTCTCGACTAATTTCTGAGCCGTAAAGTTGGCAACCGGGAAAACCCTCCGGCTACCTCAAGGTTTTAGACTTTCTTTATGCGGAAAGTCTACGGTTCCCGACTGAAGGAATACCGATCGGTTCTCGATGGCGCACCGGGCCCACTCCGGCCACCGGACGGCCGATCTGAGCCGTCCAAAAATTCAAAACAAAAAAAAAATGAGTGGGCCCACGTGAGAATTGACGGCATCCAATGTGTAGAGTGTTTGGATCAAACACCTACACACATCCGATGCCGTCGATTCTCACATGGGCCCACTCAGTTTTTTTTTTTTTTTGAATTTTTGGACGGCTCAAATCGGCCGTCCGGTGGCCAGAATAGGCCCTGCGCGCCGTCGGGAACCGATCGGTATCCTTTTCCGGTCGGGAACCGTAGCTAGACTCTTCTTTATGCTTCTTCCCAATAGCATATTTGGGGTGCATGTGGCGCAATCTTTATTTGGATTCTCTACATGCACCTATGCACAATTTTTATGCAGAATGTTCCAAAAAGTGTGTAGTCCCTATGGATAAAATTTTACCATTTTTGTAATAGCACGTTTTTGTGTGTGAAGAAAACGACAAAAGTAATTGTATGCGGATAGAATATTACTCCACTTAAAATACTACTACTAGCATAAGTTGAGTTTTATATTTTCCTAAATCTTTCAAGATTCTTTGCCATCTGTTATCGCCTAGTAAAATATCTTACAAAACTCTAAAATCTTTGACTTAAAAAATAATATTGTGAAATTAGGTCCATCAGTTGTATTTCGATCGTTCATCTCGAATATCAAATTTTAGAGGACACATTTCTTATAGATCCTTTTTTAAATCTTTTTGAAATTTTTTTTGGAGAGTGATTTTGGCACTCCTCTCAAAATCACTCCATTTTTCTCTAACGACACTTCCTTTTTGTATCTCTATTAGACGATGGAGATGGAGAAAAAAGGAGGGTGCCATTGAAAAAAATTTTTGCCAAAATCACTTCCCAAATTCTTTCTTTTTTTCTTTTTTTTTTTTGATAATAAAAAACACCCTCAGGGCTTACACAAGAAGAAGAGAATCTCTAGCTAAAACAGAGGAAACAAAATTTGGGGGAAACACCACCCAATCTATGGGGAGCAAACCCTTCAAAGCCTTCTTAGCCGCCGCATGAGCGAGCCTGTTAGCCGCCCTCTTTACCCATCCAAATCTGATGTTCAAATTCTCTCTCATCCTCCTAATGTCCCAAACCACTACAGAGACTTCCCAAGGAGGAACCAATTCGGATACACTCAACTTGATGGCTACCTGTGAGTCCGACTCGACTAGCGCATTTTGATATCCCAAATTCGTTAAAATCTGCAAATTCATTCTCTAAAAAAAACTATGGCCGATCGTGGGGCATGGTTAGTGACGCCAGAGGGCAGTGTATGATGTAAGCACCCCAATTGTTTATGAAATTACGTTTAAGACACGTGATTTAATCTACACCTCCAATTTGGCCACTTGCAAACCAAGACATTTCAACGAACCACCGAAATTTTCAATAAAACCCACAAGTAATTGCAACCACGCACCCACAAGTTCATGCACCTCTTTCTCTCTCATCACTCATCCACTATAAAGATTTCCCTCCAAACCCATTTCTCCAAAATCTATCTATCTCTCTCTCTCTCTCTCTCTCTCTCAACACAACACAAAACCCATCTCTGCAAACCACAAAAATTGGACTGACATGAACGGGTGCGAGTGTGCGCCGGTGATTCTCCCGGCAAATAATACCGTCGAGTTTCCGGCGTATCGCCGGAGCTCAAGCTTCAGTAGCCTCATCCCATGCTTGTCAGAGACATGGGGTGACTTGCCGTTAAAATTTGACGACTCAGAAGACATGGTCGTATACGGGTTTCTACGTGACGCGGTTAGTGTGGGCTGGACGCCGTTTAATATAACGGCCACAAACGTTAAGATTGAGCCGACAGATGAAATGGAGCCGGCTACGACGATGGCTCAATTGGTGGCGCCGCAGGTGAAGGAGGAGCCGGTGGTATCGCCGCCGAAGGGAAGGCATTACAGGGGAGTGAGGCAGCGGCCGTGGGGGAAGTTCGCGGCGGAGATAAGGGATCCGGCGAAGAACGGCGCGAGGGTATGGCTCGGGACTTACGAGACCGCCGAGGAAGCCGCTCTGGCCTACGACCGAGCGGCTTACCGGATGCGCGGCTCGCGGGCTCTGCTTAATTTCCCGCACCGCATCGGCTCCAACGAGCCGGAGCCGGTTCGGATAACGGCCAAGAGGAGGTCGCCGGAGCCGTCCACGTCGGTTTCGGGGAGCGGATCGCCGAAGAGGAGAAAAAGAGGAGCGACGGCGGCCGAGGTGGAAATAGAGAGCCAATCAAATGCGTTCCAAGTGGAGTGCCAGATGAGACAATTGCCAGTTGGCGAGCAACTATTGGTTAGCTAGATTTGAGCTGGCGATGAGGTGGGCATTTTTTGTGTGGGTCGGGTGGCGGGTTAGGAAATTTGGTGCGGTGGGGACCAGTTTGGCTGTTTGGGCAAAAATGTCAAATGTGTAAATGGATACTCCTATTCCTACATGGAGTATTTGTTTTATTTACAGGATTAAAGTCCAACCAAATGTGTGATATTTGAGAGCCAACCCTTTTTCTTTTTCTTTTTCTTTTTTGGTTTTTTTTGGTTTTTGATTGTTATGTATGTCTTGTTTTGCTTTTGGGGGATAAGAAGAGAAAGAGCTTCGTGGAACATATTAAGTCCCACTCTTTGACGGCAAAGAAAGTAATATTTCATTGATAATAACAAAACATTTAGGATCAAAAAAAAAAAAAAACAAAACATTAGGAGAGAGAGAGAGAGAGAGAGAGAGGGGAAAGAACAAGAGAAAGAAGAAATGCAAAGCTACCGACACTAAAGATTAAAGGGCAAATTTCACTCAGATCTCATGAGGTATCTGACAATGACAGACAATACCCCTCAATTTTGAAAAATGACAGAGACCTCCCTTGTTTCACACTTTGGGTTTCCTCCGTTAGTGAGAGGGATGGAAAAGGCGTGAGAGGGACGGAAAAGGACGTGAGCTGCTTCTACGGCTCTCTTAGGACTCTTATTGAAAGTCTTAGAGCCGTAAATTGATTATGACCTTTTAGGATAAAATGATAAGAAATAATATCTTCGCCCAAACGGATTGAAAATTGGAACACTTTTGTATTTGCTCTTCATTTGGTTTTACGGCTCTCTTAGGGCTTCTATTGAAAGCTCTAGAGCCAAAAATTAATTATGATTTAAGATAAAATGATCAGAAAAATAAGATTTTCGCACCGATTCAAACGGATTAAAAATTGTAGTACTTTTTTTTTTTGAAAATAAAATTGTAGTACTTAAGTATCTGCTTTTCATATGGGTCTACGGCTCTCCTATGGCTTTTATTGAAAGACCTAGAGCCAAAAGTTAATTATGATCCTTTATGATAAAATGATCAGAAAAATAAGATCTTCGCATCAATTCAAACAGATTAAAAATTGGAACATTTAAATATCTGCTTGTCATTTGTAAAGGCTGCCATAGAACCAAATGAAGAGCAAGGGTCATAATTAACTTTTGGCTTTAGGGCTTTCAATAAGAGCCCTAAGAGAGCCGTAGAACCAATTGAAGTGTATATACTTAAGTGCTCCAATTTTGAATCCGTTTGAATTAGTGCGAAAATCTTATTTTTTTGATAATTTTATCATAGAGGATCGTAATTAATTTTTGGCATTGAAAGTCCTAAGAGAGTCCTAGAACTAAATGGAATTTAAGATGCTCTTTTATTTTTATTTTTTTTATCATCATGAAATTTAAGATGTTGCTCACTCACTAACGGAGGAAACGCAAAGTGTGAAACAAGGGAGGTCTCATTCATTTTTCAAAACAGAGGGGTATTGTCTGTCATTGTCAGATACCTCAGGGGATTGAGTGAAATTTTCCCAAGAGTAAACTATAGCTAGGAGGAAAGCATGAACATATTAAAAAGCATGCTATAAGACAATGCACCCTCACTTCTTTCTCTAAAATCCTCCTCCTTCTCTCTTCAACAAGACTTGTCATAGAACCAAAGGAAGTGCATATACTTAAGTGCTCCAATTTTGAATCTGTTTGAATCAGTGCGAAGATTTTATTTTTCTGATCATTTTATTCCAGAGGGTCGTAATTAATTTTTGGCTCTAGGGCTTTCAATAAATGTCCTAAGAGAGTCCTAGAACTAAATGGAATTTAAGATGCTCTTTTTTTTTTTTTTTTATCATCATGAAATTTAAGATGTTGCTCACTCACTAACGGAGGAAAACCAAAGTGTGAAACAAGGGAGGTCTCGTTCATTTTTCAAAACAGAGGGGTATTGTCTGTCATTGTCAGATACCTCAGGGGTCTGAGTGAAATTTGCCCAAGAGTAAACTATAGCTAGGGAGGAAAGCATGAACAAATTAAAAAACATGCAGCAAGACAATGTACCCTCACTTCTCTCTCTCGATCTCTCTGAAATCTTCCTCCTTCTCTCTTCAACAAGACTTGCTCAGTTCGGTTTAAATTTTGAGGGACGTTTTTTAGAGTAATGAGTAGATAGAGAAAATTTATCGGAGACCTTGTCCTGGGGTTTTGACAGGGAACAACGTCAACAGAAACACCTACAATCCTACTTTAGACTGGAAAAAAAAATAAAAAATTCAGGTGATAAAGTTCCATAAGGAACGTACAGTTTGCGATTTGTAGCACTGCGATCTTGACCTTCCTCCGAGAGCTCAAGTATCCTCTAAGGTCAGCCACCACTACACCAAGAACCGGACCTTGTTCATTTTGAGATCTCAAAATCCCCGAGCACGGTCTCAAAACCAATGTTTAATAGTATCTGTTTGTTGAATGTGAAAAGCATCTTTTAATTCTCAGCGTTTGAACTACTCCACTTGTAATAATTATTGCTTTTTCTGGTGGAGGTACATAACTGTACGGTGAAGACTCGTGCCCACTTGTTAGGTTTTGTCAATACCCGAACGAGTTTTTTCTTGGTCAAGCTTTAGATGGAGTATATAGCATTTTTATTTTGGTTTCTATCCAGGTCAAGCTTTTAGAGATGGTCCTCCAATTCATATGAATCTGAGGAGGTTAAATTAGATATATATTTTTTCAATTTCAAAAATAAATAAATAAATTAGTGTACCAGATCAAACTTCAGATGGAGTTTTCTCTTATTGAGGGAGATAATTAAATTCTAACTTGAATTTGAGTTTAGCCGTAACGACGAGTGTTAATCATAGTAATGAATATGTGAAGAGCAATAAAGAAAATTGATTAGTGTATATAGAACGCGAACGTTAAGTCGAAGAGAAATAACTTGATTTCATTACATGTAGCTGATTCGAATGATTGTACTATGAATGTTTTTTTTCGATATTATAAAGTACTGTAGAAAATAGTATTGAATTATGCATTTTAACAGCTTAGGGATATTGAGGACTGGAGATCACTAGAGAGCTGCTGCTTCTTCTTTTTTTCCCTCCATGCTTAGAACAGTATGTCTTCGATGCGACTTAAGTGATGTGATTTGAATACGATATCTTTTACATGAGTAACTTATACCAATTTGTTTGTCCGAACATTTGCTAGCAACTTATAATCGAGCATTTTAAACTCCACAGTTACCGTCTCTAAAATGGAATGTACGGATTTTCGTATTTCGAGCCACAAAAGTTTGTGAACAAACACAAAATTTTGTTATTTATAAACACCACAAAAATGTATCTCGGACCAGAAAAATTTATATCTACCACCAAAAAAATTCATTACCAATACCAAAAAAATTCATAACCAACATCAGAAATATTCATAACTTTTACGCCGTCTTTTTTGGACCATTAAGTTCATAAATTGGACCACAAAAATCCATATGTTTTATCACAAAAATCATAAAAATAACCAATTTTTTTTTGCAAAAGTATCCACAAAATTCGTTAAATGATCCACCACAAAATTCAAGTCTTGGGCCACACACATTCATAAATTGGGTCACAAAAATTTGTAAGGAGTGTACGATACACCCCAAACCCCAAACAATAGGTGTGTATATATTGAAGCATTTCCCACTTTTAAAATACTGATATTTGGGAGTTCTATTTCTTTAATTTTTTGTAATTATCATTATTTATCTTTCGTCATAAGTTGAACTGCTACAAATACTCACCTTGTTAGGAGACACTCTCCTAATGACAAGGTGAGAAAGAATGTGACCCATATAACTATTGGTACCCCTACGTAAATTCACCCTACTCAAAATTACATTTCCTTCACTATTTTAAATAAAGAAAATTTATTGGGTGGTCTTGGGGTACCGCCACGTGATATCCCAACAGCCTTCTCCTCCGCGCATTTTTGTGGGACCCAATACTAAGTCTATGGACCCAGAAAAATGTATGGTGGAGATTATGTTGGAGCACCATATAGCCGTGTCCCAAGATCACTAAATAATTATAACTCTTTAGTTAATACTACCGCCATCCCAAATTATTGTGTCTGTTTCCTTTTTGTGACCTCAAAACAAAATATCTATATCCCACAATCTTTAATGTTTTTATGATTTCAATTTTTTTTTTTTAAATTAATTGAGATTTGCCATATAAGATCCATATTGAATATATAAAATAGTATAAATTAAAAGATATGGACAATTTTTTGAGAAAAGAACATAAGAGAAAGGGGGCCTTGTAAAGGGCAATCCTTTTTTTTTTTTTTAATCGGAAAAAAAGATTTGTTTAATCTTTGAAAATGATAACAAAGATTAAACGGGCAATCGCCACCCGAGACCTTACAATCAAAGAAGGCAAGGCGCCAAACAAAATCCCCGGGACCAAATGAGAAAAAAAAAAAAAAACCAGCAAACATATTAAACTCAAAATACTAATGATGTAGTCATAACATGCAAGACATATTTTTCCTTCTGTTATTTTCCTTCTTTTCTCTCTTTGTCAAATTATTTACAATCCATTGTATTGTCCAATGTGAAAAGGATCTTTCTAAAGTCCATTCCTTTTTTCTTATTGGAAGTACATAATTAACTGTACGGTTAGACTTGTGCGTTCTTGTTAGATTTTGTCAACCCCTGAACGAGTTTTTCCTGGTCAATTGTGAGGTGGTTAATTTAGTTTAATGTAGAGATGTTGATTATAGTTCTATCATAATTTTCCGATCGATCGAGTGTTTCTTATTGAGGGAGAGCCGATAAATTTTAACCTAAAACCGAGTATAGCCAAGTTTTCGTATAATTAGGAAACCTGTAAGGAAAGCGTTAAATCATATAATAGATACAGAAAATCTGTCCACATAGATAATCTGTGCACAGATTTTGTTGTGAGGGCCGCCACGGGTTCCACACAAATGATCTGAGGCGTTCATTAAATGTAAAACATTTTTTCAAGGGTTCTTTCTAAAAAATTAGCTCAATCCAATACCTATATGTGCTTGATTTAATCATATAATTTTTCATTACCCGAAAATCTGAATGAAAATTTAGAAATTTGACACATGAGATGCATGTAATCATTTACCCGATGATATTGTTAAGGACGGGCATTTCTTGATTGGACCAAATTAATAACAATAAATTGATTCATGAATTAAAGGTCAATATATACCTAATGGCAAGAGAAGAATTGACATGATTGTACCAATATGCGCTTCTAATCAAATTTAATTAATTAGGGCTAGGACTTGAATTATAAAGGTTAAACATATGAACGGAAAGATACTTCAAATTAGAGTTCACACACAAAGTTTACGCAACTTTCTAAGAAAATAAATAGAGAAAATCTTTTCAAAGGTGGAGCCATGAAGAGTTATTTACGGAGACAATCGCAACTGTTCAAAAGTGATGTAAATGAATTTTTTTCGGAAAAAAATTGAACTTTTTCGGGAAAGAGTGAAACTTTTCCCCAAAAATGTTTTATTAAAATCCGGACCGTCCAGAACATTTTTAAACGATCACAATTAGTTACTGTTGTAAACAACTTGTTCACGGCTGAGCCGTGAATAAATTTCTCAAAAATATCCTTTCTACAAGTGAACAGTCAGTCAGTCTACCGACGTTGGCACGTGGTTGACATCTTTTTAAGTCTTTCACTTGGAAAAAAAGTAGGTAGGAGTAAACTATTGAGATAAAGCAAAGGAAAAGTATTTAGGAAATATCTTAAAAGTAATTGCAACTTTTCTATCCACGAGCTTCTTTTGGTCAATTCTATAATGAATGAGATGAAGCACTCCCTCTCGGAAGTACTCCCTCCGTCCAATTTAATTGTTCCTAATTCTGTTTTAATCGAATAAAAAATTAATTATATCTTTAAATCGGTAAGGAATTTTTTATCCAATATGGATATAGATCTTGATTAATTCTATAATATAATATTTTCAAATCACATAAAATATTATAAATTACGAGATATAATCAATTGAAAAGTGGCACGAACTACCAAAAAAAAAAATTTAATTGGGACGGAGGGAGTAATTGTGAATGTGCACCACACTAAATTCTCCCACTTCCACTGCGTGGGCGTGAGCGATAAACCGTACATGCGAACGGTTAGCACGGACGTTCCAGGACTAAATCGCATTCCTTTTTTATTTTTAGACATGGGCCGTGATCTGACTTCTACTTCAAAATTAATAAATTGCAAGTCGTTAGCGATTGATTCTTTGCCTCAATGAAGAGAACTTCAAATTAAACTAAATGCTCAAGGATGATATCGGAAGTTAAACTTAATTGACCAAAGAAGAAATTTCATTACTCCCTCCGTCCCCATTGTTTAGTTCATTTGGAGATTCCAACTATACAAGGGAAAACAATCATTGCATGTCTAATCACCACATTTTTCCAATCTATCCTTCAATCTTTGCTTTTTAAAATTGTATTAGTACTATTGATTTAAAACTAAAAGGGTAAAATAAAACTTTCATTAACCATAATTCTCTTGGTTAAGTGGGACAATATTTTTGGAATAGTAAAAAGTGCTAACATTGACTAAAAAACGGAGACGGGGGAGTAATACAATGATTGTTTTCCGTGGCCTTTTCGTTTTAATTTTATTCTTTTTTAGAAGTAGAAAAAAAGGAATAGTTTAATACAGTAGAGTTAGAATAAAGAGCCTAATTCTGTGTAACTATTAAAAAAATGACTAGTTAATTCCCGAAAGTAGTTTTTAGGATTAATTTGGTCCAAAATTTGACTAGCCTGGTAAGGATGCTCTTTTAGAAACGAAGATGAAAATGGACATGGAAAGGAAAAGGAAAAGGGAAAATGAAAATGTGCTAGCTACTAGACTAGACCAGGCTTTAGGAAAAGGAAATATAGCTGAACGGTTGAGCAACAACAAATTGGAAAAAAGTAAAGTAAAGTAAAGAGTGCTGGGCTCAAGATAAGAATTGAAGTGCTTGAGTACTCTTGGGGCTCCGTTCAGTTGTCGAGAATATTGTGTGAAAAATTGGTTCTAAAAAAAAGTGAAGTGAGGTGAAAGAAAGGAAAATGAAATTTATTTTCTTGTTTGTGTTCTGTTGACAAGAAATCTTACAGAAAAACAAAAATTCTTCCTAACCTATTTTGCAGGAAAGTGTTTTCCAATGGCGAAGTCGAAGCTGTGGATCTTACAACTGAATGGGGCCTTGGTGTTGGAATTCTTTTTCATCTTCGGTTCTTGTATTTATAGACGCTGTTAAAGGCCTGGAATTCATAACGTACAAAAGCTTTTCATAATCTCACACCCGGAAAGAAAGGTTTATGCTCGAGATACATTTTGGTGTAACCATACCAAACGGCAATTGAGCTACACTGTAAGAATTGTAAGTACTTACAAGGAAACCAATCACGCGTATTTAAGTTAGCGACGATATTCCAATGATGATAAAAAAGATAGTTACGTACATCTTTTGTCGTTTAAATTAAAACCGACAGTTTGGTTATATATAGCTACTTCATTATTGTACAAACAAAATTAGCAACTCCGCGATGAGGGTGATCCCTTGCTCTTACGTTCCAATGTTTGCTCGCACGTGAGAGATTTCTAAAATTTGGTTTCCCAAAACTCGGACAAATAGGTCGTATGCGAGATATTTCTATTTTTGGTCATGAGTGCACTCTGCACATACCCCTGCGTACGGTTCCCAATAAATTTCACAATCTATCTAACTTCGTTTATTACTCTAAAAAACCTCCCTGAAAACACAAACCGAACAGGGTCTAGCTAGAGACCTCGGTAAAGGTGTCAATTTGGGTTTCAAATGGGCTGATCAATATAAACAAGTGTATGTGTGTATCTTATCGGCCTAATCCTATGTAAAGCCCAAACTAAGGACGGCAGCCCAACCTCTTTGTGAGCTCAACTTTGGGCCGGCATTTAGCCCTCGTTCAAAATTTTCTTTTCTGTTTTTTTTTTTCTTTTTTTGGTGAACCAAACGATAACATTAAAACTTAAACATAAATAGTCTTGGTTTTGGAAAATTATTACCTGCGGCTTGTGCACCTCGTGGTGCCCCATAACCACAAATGTTAAATTTGGAGTCCAGAACCAAATGCACAAACATTACATGAATATCACAATAAATATTTTGGGACATATGTAACGTGACAGTGTCATAAGACCACTACGTAAAAATCCACCTACTAATGCAAAATAATTCTCTTTCTTGTCCCGTGCAGTGGTAACCACTGCAGAATTGTTTGAAATTATTCAGATTGTATTTTCTCTCCAATTTCCACCCCAAAATGCATTTGACAAGATTATGTCACATATCCTACTAGTCCTCAAATCAGAGTAATCTTCTATTATATAATCACCACCAAATAGAATGGTTCCCCAAGTTAATTCACCAATACTACTACAGTGATGGTGTATATATTGAGTACATTGAAATTTTTTTTTGGCCCCACTAGTGCATATATAGTTTATCATTTCGCACATGTAGCAAAGAATGACACAATATTGGAGTAGATTCACTCCATATTATCCGAGACACTACTGATAATCACTTCTCATTTTCATCCTCCTCTCTAAAGCAGGTGTCTACTTCGAAAACTCGGGTCCCGTCACTGCAATACACTTTTAGAGAAAACGCTTACAGCAAAAAGGTCAAAAATCCCCCCCCCCCCCTCTCTCTCTAGAATCCTCAGCCGCCTCTAATTAGGGTTTCAGGGGGATGCTCCCCCAGTCTTGTTCCCCCTCTCCTCTAGCTCCCCTCTTTCTCCACCCTTTCTTCCCGCCCTTCTTAGCCCTTGTTCTCGCCCTCTGATTTGGGGATTTTCGTGGTGTGTGACCGGCTTAGAGGACTGGGCGTTGGCCAGAGTTCCTCCTTCAACTCGGCTCCCTCTGAGCCTTTCAGATCGGTTGGTGGCGATGGTGGTGGTGCAGGGGTGCGGGACGTGGGGTGTTTAGGGTTTGGGGTTAATAACGGAGGAGGAGGTGAAGGGGTTTGGTTTTTTTTTTTTTTTCTGTTTTTTTCTATTTTTCTTCTCCGGCTTGTCCGGATTTCTCCGACCGGTGTTCCCAGTTCGGCTTGTTACCAGTTCGGGGTTCCCCCGGATCTGGTGGGTTGAGGCGGTGGGCGAATAACTCTCACAGGGCTTGACTTCAGAGCAGATGGTATAAGGGCCGGGGCTTGGCCCTGGTGCCTGGGTTCTACAAGTTTTTAGCCATGGGTTTTACCCTGGGGATTTGAAGAGGCCGAAGAGGTTTTGGAGTCATCGGACGCCGTGAAGTCGTGGTTTGATCAGAGTTTTAACCCAGGAGGATTTCTACCTCAATCTCCATGCTCGGAGCCTCGTGTGTCAACGGAGGCTTGCCGGAGATGTCATCTCCTTCGTTTTGGTTCGTGATCCCATTTGCGCGCCTCAATATTCGGCGACGTGCGGGGTTCGGCCGAAGCAGGTCGGCGTGCTTAGTGGTTTCGTCCACGGTGCTGCATTTTCTGTTTTACTAATTCTTATCTATTTCCATCGGTTTTGTAGTGCTTGTCTCTGGTTTGGATTCTTCGCCATCCCGAGGCGACTGTTGGATAGATTGCTAACTCCTCGTGTCCCGCCCTTTAGTGGCGGTGAGAAGAGAGCCTTTGGCTCGCGCTTAGGATCTAAACACTTTGCGTCTCTTTGTTCCTAGCCTGTATTTCTTGTGTATGTTTCAGTGATGGGTTAATTGTAGTCTTCCTTTTCTTGTATTCGGATGGATTTACTGTAAGTACTGCTTGACATTTTAATGAAATGTGTTTTCGGATTAAAAAAAAAAACAAGTGCGCTTACATCCTAGCGCGTGAAGCTCGGTTCACGCAAGATGCTTTCATTTCTTTTGTTTCAATCCCTAGTTGTAGTAACACTGCCTCTACTTCGAATCATGACCATATGGCACCGACCGCCAATTATTCAATTCCCGCACCTTCACAATTAACTCCATGCGCGCCCTCGCACATGATCCCTGCCACTAGCTTTAAATATAATTAATCTCCACCATCATTCTCATTATCCCAACGGCACTTTCCCACTGCTTTCACATGATAAATTGTGAGGGTTCGGTTTTTGTCAGGAGTGCAAGTGCTTGGTATTCTTTGGACTTGTCCCACCTGTATGCCGCTGGCGGTATCCTTTTTTCATCCCTTAAAAAGTAGGCTAGACATCTATCGAGTCGAAAAAAAAAAACCCTTCGTATCTCCTCTCTCTCTCTCTCTCAACAGTTTCAAATTCGACAAAAACCCAACGTGTCAAAACCCCGAGCCACATCGTTGCATGCAACCCATGCATGAGAAGCAAAGGAACACGTGACACATCACTCCCAACACGTCCCTACCCCTGCCTCTCTCTCTCTCTCTCTCTCTCTCTCTCTCTCTCTCTCTCTCTCTCCACCTTTATATACCCCCCATACCCCACCCCCCTTTCTCTCAGAACGCTCCAATTTCCTCATATGTTAATCATCCCAATACCAATATACCAATAAATATTTTAACACCTAGTCCCATACTATCTAAACTGATTCACGACCAAAATGGCTGATCAACGTCAGCAGTACCAGCTGCACGGCCAGCAGTACCAGCTGCACGGCCAGCAGCACCAGCAGCCGCAGCAGCGGACCAAGCAGGTGGTGAAGGCGGCGACGGCTGTCACCGCAGGCGGATCCCTCCTGGTCCTCTCGGCCCTGACCCTGGCGGGAACGGTGATAATCCTGACCCTGGCGACCCCGCCGCTGGTGTTGTGCAGCCCGGTCCTGGTCCCGGCCGCGATAACCATCTGCCTGATCCTGACGGGGTTTGTGGCGTCGGGAGGGTTCGGGGTGGCGGCGGTGACGGTGTTCAGCTGGATGTACAGGTACCTGACGGGGAAGCACCCGCCGGGGGCGGACCAGCTGGACCAGGCGCGGCGGAAGCTGGCGAGCACGGCGAGGGACATGAAGGACAGGGCTGAGCAGTTTGGGCAGCAGCATATCACGGGTTCGCAGCAGTCTTCTTGAAGGAGGAGCGTGTTGTTCAACGCGCTTGGTATGTGCATCGTAACGGACGGATGGTGATCGACAACGGGGGCGGTGAATCGAATCGAACGGCTTTAGTTTCAAGTGTTGTTGAGGGTTCATTCGGAATGTGTGTGTGTGTTTGTTTATTTGTTTGTTTGTTAGTATGTTTGTTTCCTGTCTCTTGTTTTTGTGTCTGCAATAATAAGCTGGTTTGGGTTCTGCAAATTGCAAACGTAAAAAGGAACTGGGGAAAAAAAAAAAAGTGGTGAGTGATGTTTAGTTAGAAGCAGTTATTCAATGATTTTGGGCACCGCCGTGTAGTGCCACACAATCTGAAGTGCCACAGAGCACTCCCTATAGGCTGGTAGTATGCGCCATTCGTATTCATAATCTTGCGCACTCCCTACAAGCTGGTAGTACGTACGCGCCATTCATTCGTAATCATAATCTTGTTCTCTGTCTTCAATAGAATCCCTTTTCTTCTAGGAAGTTAATCCAATAATTGGACTCACTCTCATATGATGGTACGTACCGGCTGTTACGGACCAGATCGAGTTTTTAGATTCAAATACAAGTCTTCAGAAGTTGATTCACGCAAACATGTATTGAAACGTACGTTTGATGATGGTTCTCCAGCTGTAGAGAATTTTTGGGCCTTTTTAGTGGAGTACTAAATTTCTCTATTTCACGAAGTTAGAATGTTAATTCCTACCTCATCGCTATTACTCCATCATTCCTGATCCAGCCATGCGACCGCAGTAGTGCATATTTTTATTCCTGCATTTTATTATTCCATAAAAATGGGCATGCAACGCTGAGGCATCTTGACATTTTTGGAAGACTGGATCTTAAGATTTTCGGTTTGACGTGTATGCAAAAACCTAACTCTCCTGGCTCTCTAACTCAATACCCGTCCCCTTTCATCCAGAGTCGGTGCACTTCAATCTCGATGGTTCAATATCGACCATTTAGCTCGAGATGTCTTCAATCTCGAGCTAAAGAAGAGTTGGTGCAATTCGAGATGAGTTCAATCCCGAGCTAAAGAAGACTCGGTGCAATTCGAGATGAGTTCAATCTCGATCATTGGACTGTAGGCAATTCGAGATGAGTTCAATCTCGAGCTAAAGAAGACTCGGTGCAATTTGAGATGAGTTCAATCTCGAGCTAATTAAAGAAGAGTCGGTGCAATTCGAGATGAGTTCAATCTTGATCATTGGACTATAGAGAAGAGTCTGTGCAATTCAATATCGACCATTTAGGTCGATAATTAGAAGAATCTCGACCAATTAGCTCGATAATTAGAAGAGCCGGGTGCAATTCAATCTCGACCATTTAGCTCAATAATTAGAAGAATCTCGACCAATTAGCTCAATAATTAGAAGAGCCGGGTGCAGTTTAATCTCGATCATTTAGTTTGATAATTAATGGTCTAGAACTTAGGACTGTAGATCAGAAGTTGGTGTAGTTCAATCTCGACTATTTAGCTCGATAACTAACTCTTGACCTTTTAGCTCGATAATTAATGGTCTAGAAAAGTACTTATATTATCTGTAGGATATCTCGACCATTTAGCTCGATAATTAATGGTCTAGAAAGTATTTATCTTATATGTAGGACTAGTCGGTGCACTTCTATCTCGGCAATTTTACTTGATAATTAAATCTCAACTTCTATCTCGGCAATTTTACTCGATAATTAAATCTCGACCATTTAGCTCGGTAATTAATGATTTAGAAAGTACATATATGTAGGACATGCCGGTGCAATTCTGTGAGACCCCAAGTTTGGGCATGAGTCCCACATCGGTAGTGTACAGAAAGTCGAGTCCGTATATTATGAAACGCGACGAGCTACTGTATAACTTGAGATTAACCTTTTGAGCCACGTGGTTAGGCTAATAGTTAAGCAAAGTCAGCTAGCGTGGGTCGTGACAGGTGGTATCAAAGCTTGCACCAACCAGAAGTGTAGGGCAGGTCTCGCAAGGAGATGTGCTTGGGTGGGCCCGACAAGTAAGGAGCTTGAGGTGCTTGTCGTGCTTAAGCGGGGACTTGTCCTGCATCGCTTGGTGGGTGGAAGTGATGGACCTTGGGGCGCAACGGGGACGTTGTGGTCCAAGTGGGGGAGATTGTGAGACCCCAAGTCTGGGCATGAGTCTCACATTGGTAGTGTACGGAAAGTTGATTCCATATATTATGAAACATGACGAGCTATTGTATAATTTGAGGTTAATTTTTTGAGCCACGTGGTTAGGATAAGAGTTAAGCAGGTCAGTTGGCGCGGGTCGTGACAAATTCAATCTCGACCATTTAGCGTGATAATTAATGGTCTAGAAAGTACTTTGCTTATCTGTAGGACATGTCGGTGCAGTTCAATCTCGACTATTTTGCTCGATAATTAAATCTCGACCATTTAGCTCGATAATTAATGGTCTGTACTTAACGTATATAAATGACATGCCGGTGTAGTTCAATCTCGACCATTTAGCTCGATAATTAATGGTTACTTATCTTATATGGAAGATATTTGGACCATTTAGCTCGATAATTAATGGTCCAGCAAGATAGAAACCAAAATATAATTACCTTCGAGGTCCGATTCCTCAATTTCCAACATCCAAATCTACCAAATGAAGACCTGGATTTTGAAATTTACCTTGGCTCTGTGGTCCTGAGTTAATATATTTCCATTCCCCGAATTATTATACCTTAAATCCATATAACGCCTAATTCAATACAATTTATTATGAGATAAAATAGAATATTTGCATTTCGTTACTTGCCAAAAAAACTGCTTGTCATATCTTTCTTTGGTCCTGGTGAGTTGGCTATATAAGGACCCTTCAGCAAAAGCCCAATGACCACCCACCTATCTCTTTCTTGGGAAAAAAAAGAAAATACAAATTACTTCAATCTGGTCGTGTTCATGGCATCTCACCAATTCAGATATACGATGTTGGTGATATGCCATGAACAACGATCAATTTGTAGGAAATTTTGTTCGAAGAAGTGGAATTCAAGAGAATACAAATTACTTCAATCTGGTCGTGTTCATGGCATTTCACCAATTCAGATATACGATGTTGGTGATATGCCATGAACAACGATTAGTTTGTAGGAAATTTTGTTCCAAGAAGAGGAATTCAAGTGAATACAAATTACTTCAATTTGGTCGTGTTCATGGCATCTCACCAATTCAAATATACGATGTTGGTGATATGCCATGAACAATGACCAGTTTGTAGGAAATTTTGTTTGAAGAAGAGGAATTCAGGTGAATACAAATTACTTCAATATGATCGTGTTCACGGTATCTCACCAATTCAGATATATGATTTTGGTGATATGTCATGAACAATGACTAGTTTGTAGGAAATTTTGTTCGTAGAAGAGGAATTCAATCAATATCGATTGGGTTCTTTAACATTCAGTTACCACACAATTCCAAAGTGAAATACAAATGAATTACTATAATCTGATTGTGTTCATGGCATCTCACCATTTCGAACATGTGTACATGATATGGTGGGGGTGATATGCCATGAACAACAACCAGTTTGTAGAAAAAAATTCCGGATGGTGCGTCTTGATGAATTCAACTTGCAAGAAGTGGAATTCAACCATTTTAATTAGGTCCGTTAACATTCAATTAGCTAACAATTCAACGGAAAAAACCAAACAATTTAAATTCTTTCCGCCTGCTGTGGAAACCGTGGGTCTTCTACCTCTACCTCTACCACTGCCATTGTGGGTTTCACTGCGCGTTTATTGTAGTAATCCAAACCGTTATCTTGTAAGGTACATAGAGTAATATATCAATGCAAAAAATACACTTGATTGGATATCGGGAAGTATATCAAATAAATTACTAGTACTACAATATATAAGGGTGGTTCATGGCATCTGATCACCACTTCAAATTTGTCAAATGACATGATGTTGATGACATGCCATGAGCAAAAGACTAATTTGAAGAAATTTTTCCTAGAAGTTAGTAATGAAAATTTGCTAGAAGTTGTGGCTCCAAAACACTACTCCCTCCGTTCCAAAGTTTTGATCCACTTTCTAGGAATACAACATTTTGAGAGGCACCATCTGTACTCCTCAAATTTTATGGACTTTCAAAAGTTACCCATATTTTTTCATATCGCTTTTGGAATTTGAATATGGAGAGGAAGCAAAAACTAAAAGTGAAATGTTTCAGCATTTTTTCTTTTTTTTTTTTTTTTGATAGGCAAAAATTTATTAAAAACGGGAAGAGGGAAAAGGGAAGTCCAACAAAAAATTGGACAGTACATCACATGAGCCGAAGCCCAACCCCAAAGGTCTAAAACGGGAGCCTAAGAATACAGCAATCAAGCACATCTGTTACCTAGATAAACAATAAAGCCCAAGAAAAACAAACAGGCCCAAAAGGACCCGCCCGACAGACCCAAACCCACAAAAACCCTGACCCGCATCCAAACCGCCGCCGCACAAAACACTGTAGGCATCACCGCCCATTCCAGCACCACCATCCAACCACCTCGCCGTTAAGCAGATCCGATCACACCAAGATGTAGATGACCGGCGGCAGGAAGGAAACCAACATACCCACCAAGGTAATGCAAACAGCCTGCGACAACAGAGAGGAGACAAAGAGAGGGCAGTGGGAGAGCAAGGACTGTCGCCTAACACTGCCTCTCCACGAACCCCCAGGAACACGATCGAGAACATTAGTTGGAAAACATCACCGCCAAGTCGACCCCTCGTCCGGGTTGCACCTCTGAAATGATCGCCGGCCGAAAACAGCACACAAAGACGATCAGAAAATACAAACCATTGGGGTCACATACCCTTCACGACCATGCCTCCAAACCACCGCTACCCACCGCGAAACAACACCTTTTTGCCCATCAGTTTTTTGGAAATAACCTGCAATAAACATTAGAAAAAAAAACAGATCTACAAACTACATCCCATCTCCGCCCACAACCTCCATAGCCACTAAACCACCCGCCGCCGCAACTGCCCAGAAAAAACGGAACACCTCCACCACAGCCGGCAGCCATCAACAACCAGAAACTCCGGCAGCGAACAACGCTGAGGAAACAGCGTCATACTCCACCAAAGCCACCCGCACACCCCCGCCCCGAGCAATAGCAGATCCCGCCACACCACCACTGGCCAACGCCCACACCATCGCCCGGGTCAGGAGACCCACGCTAGCCGCCACCTCTGCTCGCCGTTAAGCAGACCGGCAACCCCGAGAAGATGAAGCCGGCGAGAGGTGGGAGCCTCACCAACCCACTATTCAAGAATAAACAAAAAATGTCAGACATCTTCTAAAAAAGAAATAATAAACCAAATTTTGGAAGGAGTACTAATTTTGCATCCGTTTAAGAGGACAGAAATAATAAGCCAATTATAAGAGCATCCTCATTTGACTCTTGAAGGCCATTTTTAGTCAGAGAGAAGAGAGATAAAGAGATAGCTGTCTTTGTTCGGTTCTCATCTTTGAAAAATATTTTTGATGTAATGAATGGTAATGAGTGGAGAGAGATAGATAGAGAAAGATATTGAGAAATTTGCAGAGAGAAAAATGGGTTTATCAGAGATGGGAGCCAAACAAGTTAGACTGTTAGAGTATATGTGGGTCAGTGGGTGAGTCTCGATCTTAACTCTAAGTAACACTAAAAAGACCCCTAAAAATGTCAAATGTAACTATTTTTTTTCATTTTCTACCTAATATATGATTCTCTAACACAATTTCTGGACCCACTTTTAACACTTTTTGTCCCATAACAAGAATTTTTTCCAGAGTTAAATGTGGATGCTCTAATACTTCAACGTTTGCGCTAGTGAAAAGTTTCCTTTGTCATCAGAAATGCTGTAGGCAATAGCTATGGGCTTCAGATTATAAAATAAAAGGGGAAAATGACGGGTCAGAATGTGTTTTGATAATTAATACCCGCCAAAGACATTTTCAGCATTAACAAATGTTCTCAGCATATCCTTGGCGGGTATTAATTATCAAAACACGTCATGGAACGTCATTTTCCCTTATAAAAGTGAAAAAAACAAATCTTCTGTGGTGCACTTGGTCTCACAGTTTTCATGTGATCTTTCGGCTCAAAAACAGAGAGAAAGAAACAACATTGGCATCGGGTGAAATCGGTTCAGTCCGGTCGGGAATTTCAGACATGGCTGACCAAACAAATCGGCTCGGTCTAAAAATGATAGAACCCGATATCCCGACACAAATCGGTTCAGGGTGGTTTGGGTGGTCTGGTTAATCAGCTTGATTGAAAATATCGATAGATCAATTAAAAATTGAATTTATAAAATGGACGGTCTGATTCTGTCAATTTAAACAGTCCATGACCATCCGTTTTTATAAACCAAAATTTAAATTTTGATACACCTATCAATGTCTGGTAAAACTAATTTTTTGAATTAGAAATACTATTCTGTGGATCCTACAAAATGAATGGTTTAGATCGGCAATTAACGTACCGTGAGGGGCCAAAATAATGGTGGTGAAAAATCCATAGTTTCCTCCGCCGGCGAAAAGAATTTAATCTCCTACTTGAATATCACCCCTATCTTTGGGTTGATACCGAAAAACAAAGTACACAGCCACCCTTAAAATTGGTAACAAACAAAAAGACACCACCAGGCCCAAAGCACAAAACTGGACATGAACAGAATTCTTGGACTTGAACTTCTAACCACATCCATTGCAGCGCGCAGTAGCACAAATGGTAATCCAGGCCATAACAAAAACCAGCAGACAGCTTGACTTAAGTGAATCTAAGTGCACCGGCAGGATTTTTACAGCAGCAGCTGCAGTAGAAACAAACACCTTAGGACCAGAGAAGCAGCAGCAGTAAGATAAGAACGGGAGAGAGGGTACGTACTTGGCAAAAGTTGTATATGGGTACTTAGCAGAGAAGTTGTAAACACAGAACCAAATCATGCGCTTGGTACGCGCATCGAACGGGTGGTGATAGAGTAGGGGGCAGTGAATCGAACGGCTTTAGTTTCAAGTGTTGTTGAGGGTAATTCATTGGGAATGTGTGTGTCTGTCTGTTTATTTGTTTGTTTGTTAGTATGTTTGTTTCCTGTCTCTTGGTTTTGTGCATGTCTGCAATAATAAGCTGGTTTGGGTTCTGCAAATTGCAAACGTAAAAGGAAGAAGAAAAAAATGTGGTCTCAAATTATGGTGAGTGATGTTTAGTTGGAAGCAACTATTCAAAATTTTGGACACCACCATGTAGTGCCACACAATTCTTATCCACCACACGTATATGTGGTGTCTATACACGGAGTCTAATTAGACTCACAGAAATGGGATTCAAATGTGTGGTGGATAAAGGTGTTAAGGCATCATCACATGGTAGTTTCACAAGATCATCAAATAATTTTCCGTAGTTAGAGACTGCATGTGGTGCTACCGGCTGTTACGGTCTGGAGTTTTCAAAACAAAGATTCAAATACAAGTCTTCAAATGCTGATTCAAGCAAACACGTATTGAAACCGTTCGATGCTACTCTTAGTTATATGGGCAAAGTTCACTTTGACCCCCTGTGGTTATTGCCATGTGCGAATACTCTCCTTATGGTTCAAAATTGACCACATAACATACCTGTGGTTTTGAAAATGTGCGGATAGACCCCCTACCGTCATGTTTTCCATCAATATTAACGGACACAACATTAAAAGACCGTTATACCCTCATCATGTCCATTGATTCTTCTTCTTTTTTAAATCTAACCACACCATCGCCTATACCAAAAATTAAATCCAAACCGTTGATATCAAAGTTGTCAATCCCGTACCGGCCAGTGTACCGTTTTCACTTCTGGAATGGTACGTACCGGTACCGGACTGTATCTCGGTACCGTTCCGGATTTACCGCAATTAATATTTTATTTATATTTAATAAATATCTACCATATATATTAGTTTAGAGCCCACAAGTTTTAAAAAAAAAAAAAAAATACCGGAACGGAACACCGGAAAATGTCCGGAACAGCCCGGTATCGTCCGGTACGGCCGGTATTGGCCGGAACAGCCCGGTATTTTGACCGGAACGGATCAAGAGTCTTCGTGCTCCGTTAAAGGGCCGGAACGGAACGTACCGGCCGGTACCGGCCGGTACGGAACGGATTTCACAACATTGGTTGATATTGTAAATTTTGACGAGTACTACATCTATGCCAAAATTCGAGTCAATCAAAAAATGAAAAACTCATGGTCGAATCGATTTTGTTATGAAATTAAAATTTCAAATTTGAATTTAATAAAAATTAGATCACTGGGTTATTGATGCCTGATCGAGATGATTTTTTACAGAGATACTCTATTCTTTATTTAATACATTATAAATGACTCAGATTACATTCTAGAGGCGTGTGAGATACACCTCTGTTAATATGGATGGAAAACATGACGGTAGAGGGTCTATCCGCATATTTTCAAAACCACGGGTAGGTTATGTGGTCAGTTTTGAACCATGAGGGGGTATCCGCACATGGCGATAACCACAGGGGGTGAAAGTGGACTTTGCCCTAGTTATATGATGGTTCTCTAGCTGTAGAGATTTTTTGGACCTTGGGGCCGACTATTCGCAGCCCCGTTTTTTCTCCCTTAGCCCCGTTACTCCACGTAGCCCACTTCCAATATTTTGAAAAAGAAAATTTTCTCCATATAACCCATTAAATGTACCTAATCTTCCCATTATACCCTTCCTCTCAAAAATTACATTTTAACCCATCCACCCATCCTAAATAGAAACCCTAAAGTCCCCACCCCCCATTTACGTACGTCCCACCACCTCCACGCCATTTCCGCCTCCCACCTCCTCCACCTCCATAGCCACCACTGCAGCACCGCCACTCCTGTCGCCGCACCACCGCCACACCACCACCTCAGGTGTCGCTCTCTCTCTCTCTCACTGTGTTCTTCTTCTTCTTCTCTCTCTCTCTCTGTTCTTCTCTCTCTCTCTCTCTGTTCTTCACCACCGCCACACTGCCACCCCAGCCCACCCATTTACATACATGTATTTGTGTAGAGATTCTGTATTTGTGTAGAGATTTTGGTAAATAGATCCCGTATTTGTTTAGAAATTTTGGTAATTAGATCCCAAAATCGGTAGCCAAAAACGGTGAATGTTGAGATCTGTAAGTTTATATGTGAGATGCTAGGGGTTTTTTTTTGTATCCTGCATTGGTGAATTGGTTTTTGAATTGTTCATGGAGATGAAAAGGGTTTCCAAAAAAGTTCTCGTCATAAGCTGAGCTTGCAAGTTATCTTGGGGCCCCCTTTTTTTTTACCCAGATTTGAGCATTGGGTTCGACTATAAATAAAAGAGTACCAATACCCTACATTTGAAACTTCTGTGGTGAAGATTAAGTATCCGTCAGATAAGAAATCCCGCAAACACTTGGATATAATAGCTTTGGGTATTGTGGTACATTGACCCCATCATTATTAGGCGGATGTTATTACTTATCCTCCGCATTATATGCTGCACTAGTAATTCAATCAAACAAAGTGGAACTTGGTGTCTTGACACCTTGCTGTTAATTTTACTGGACCATTTCTCTTTAACTATAATCTTGATCGTTTGTGAGTAAAGAAAAACCTTCGAAAACAAACGATAAGCAGTAGTAGCACTGAATGTTTCCCCTTCAGGATTAAAGTTGCTCTCAAAAGTGGGCTTTTTGCAACATCCAACAGGACCCAAATTTGTAAGATAAAGATTCTATAGGATGAACTACTTGCCTTTTGAAAATAGAGTTTGACGGACTTGTGCACTAGTCTTTGATTCTCATTAATGTTTCATTTATTTTTGCGAACTTCGAAATAGCAAGCAAGCCTTAGAGAGTTTGAGCAAGGTGTGGGCAGCCCTAATTGTTGTATTGTCTTTTATAATCAACTATGCTCATGAGAATCAATTTTCTCTCTTCCAACTTTAGTCTTTGATCCACATCTTAATCACATTAAAAGATTTATTGAACTGGTTGGTGCTTTTGATCATCTTCAAGATAATTGCCTTCATATCTTGTATATCCTTGTGTAGTGAATGCACTACATATGCAGTTGATACAAACCTACTTGTAAAACCTAGTAAAATAGAAATATGAGAGACAAGAGTCCCACTTCGAGGGGGTAGACCTCTAATCGGCTCAAACGAGCAGAACTGAGTTCTTGTTTTTCACCAGTGAAGACTTCTGATAATATTCAACTCTATTGATCCACAGATGTGGTACTTATTCAAGTCCATGATTCAATTATGTATTGTTTTGAGTTCTGAGTTTTTTGCTTATATTCGAGGTAAAAATCTTATTTGTTGACCTTCCCCTGAAATGCTTGGTCTCGTTTTGGTTGCTTATATTGCCAAGTGTTAGCATGCCGACCATTTTTCTTGTTTTACTATAATAATTTATCATTGTCATCCCTTGCTCTGAAATGGAATTAAATATCTTGAGGTTTGTTTTGGGAGGAGATTAATATTTTTTCCCAAGGGTGCTGAGTTTTTTGTTTTGCAGCTGGAGCAAGCGGACCTAACCCTAATTGTCTTCCTTTTTTCTTTCTTGTTATTTTGTGTGTCACGTTGCCTAGTTGCTTTAAGACTACGCTTGTTCAGTTATTTACCATTTCCTTAAGGTATTATTGGCATTCTTAATTTTTGTTGCCTTTTCGGACTTCTAAATTTGGATACGATACGGATACGCGGATACATGATTTTTCCAAAAAGAAGGATACGATACGTTGGGGGATACGTTGAATATAAAAGTAAATAAAAAATATATTAGATACGTATCCGCACGTATCAGATACGTATCCGGAGTGTATCCGAAACGTATCGGGATACCCAAAAATAATTTTAAAAGCAGGAGTGATTTGTGTTGCTTAATATGCTTGCTCTGTATTTTCTTTTTCCCAAGGCCAGATAACTTGGACAACTTGAGGAAGCTGACAGAGCAGTTCAGAAGCAGGTTCCTGGTGCTGCAACCACTATACAAGAAGAAGATGATGATGAGGTCCCTGAACTTGTTGCTGGTGAGACTTTTGAAGCAGCTGCTGAAGAGGGCCATACCCATGAGGGCCACATCCATATCTAGGGAGTTCTATATAATTTTGTTCAATTTCTTACTAGTATTCAGTGTTTTTCGGATCTGTTCTTTTTTGTTTCAAGGTAAAAGCGATCCCTTTGATGTTTGATGTGGCATACTAGGAAGTTCAATCTTTTGAGTGGTAAAAACTATTGCCTTTTCAAGTTCAACTACTCTTGGTTATCAATTCCGAGGATCATGTTAGTCTTTCGAACGAAAATGAATCAGCCCTATGTATCAGAATGAATCATAATGATCAGTTATCAATTTCCCAAGTTCAGATTTGCTTTCTCTTCTGATTCGCTTACTTGTAATCTATGCCCAATAGCAAGCAGCATTCAGATTTGAGAGCGAATGGGTTAAAAAAAAAAATACTCCCAGTGTGAAAATCTTTGTACAAAGGCTATACACGGATACAACTACAAAACTCAAAAACCATTAAATCATCCACCTATTTGAAAATACTCACATTCTCCGTTGTAAACTCCCGTGTGAAATCATATAGGGCCACTAGACCTATGTGGCTGTCGTGCGCACTCACATTCTCCGTCGTAAACTCCAGTGCTATGGTCACTGGACCTATGAGGCTGCCGTGTGTTGAAGCATCACCTTGAAGAAAGTATCAAAAATTCAAAAGTCCATTAAAACAAGTTTTCTCCCTCTCTGGATCTGTTTCGGTAAGTGAATGTCAAAAATATATAGAATTCGGTATATAACTGTTGAACATAAGTATCACTTTCGGTAACAACAAGTCGAAAATATGTACAAAATTCGGTAACCAACTGCCGAACTATGTATACGAAAATCATACATAACATTTCGGTAAATAGTTATTGAAAACAAGATTATATTTCGGTAACTACATGTCGAAAATATGTTCCACCTTCGGTAAACAACTGCCGAAATACATTTCGGTAAATAGCCGTTGAAAGAAATATTATATTTTGGTAACTACACGTCGAAAATATGTTCAAATTTCGGTAAACAACTGCCGAACTATACTATATAGGAAAATCATACATACATTTTGGTAAATAGCTGTTGAAAAAAAGATTATATTTCGGTAACTTCATGTCGAAAATATGTTCAACCTTTGGTAAACAACTGCCGAACTATATACTATATAGGAAAATCATACATATATTTCGGTAAATAGATGTTGAAAATAAAATTATATTTCGGTAACTACATGTCGGAAATGAATATATTTCGGTAATTGGATGCTAAAAATTTATCTCAATTTCGGTAACTAACTGTCGAGTATGGTAATATTTTACAGTGGTTAGCTACCAAAATTACAGTGGTTATTCTATTCGAACCAGAAACATCGAAAAATCCTCGAAAAATTGGGTTTTGTAAACCCAGACGCCATAACAACAAAGCAAAGGCCATTGTAAACGGAAAAACTTCCAAGATACAATGTCCATCACAATATCTTTCTTCTCCTCTGCCATTATTTGGTTGCCAATAGAATTTGATTCAATTTCAAAATCCAAACCTACAAGTGGGTCAAAAAATGGATCAATTGAAGGATTTGAACCTTCCATTGATACAATATTTGGCCCTTACTCCTCCTCCATTGAAAAATTCGAGAGAGAGGAGAAAAGAGAATGGTGATTTAGAGAGAGAGGAGAAGAAAAGATGAAGAACAAGAGAAGAGAAGAAGAACAGGAGGTCGGGAAGCCTGGTGTGTGTGTGTGTGTGTTTTTTTTTTAACGTGAATGATGAATTTTGAGGGGGAAGGGAGAAAAAGATAATTTAGGAGTTTTGGTCATAAGGGCATGTAGGTCATTTCATGTATCGGTATAAGGGTAAGTAGGTCATTTTGTATTAGGGGGTCATGTTGTAATTAGTTGAAAATTTTTAACGGGCTAAGGGAGAAAAAACGGGGCTGCGAATAGTCGCCCCCTTGGACCTTTTTAATAGATTTCTCTGCAGTTTAATTTACTTTGTCACGAAGTTGGAATCCCACCGCCATTACTCCATCCAGCCATGCATGCGGCCTGCCATGCCATTATATATTCCAGCATTTTATTAGATAAAATGTGGAACGCTAAGGCATATTGACATTTTTGGAAGAAAAGAATGGATCTTAAGATTTTCGGTTTGACGTACATGCAAAAACAGAATCACCTGGCTCTTAATTACTAGTAGTTGGACTGTAGAAAAGAGTTGGTGCATTTCAATCTCGACCGACCTTCCATAGGATCCAGCTTCTTAGTAGTTGGATTGCAGAAAAGAGTCGAAGAAGAGTCGGAATGTGGAGATGGATTCAATCTAGACCGACTTTCCATCGGATCTGGCTTCTTAGTAGTTGGACTGTAGAAAAGAGTTGGTGCACTTCAATCTCGACCAACCATTGTTGCATTGTATTGTATTGTAGAGAAGAGTCGGCCTGTGGAGATGGATTGTTGAGAAGAGTCGGACAGACCATTTTGCTCCATAATTGTAGGATATCTCGACCATTTAGCTAGCTCGATAATTAATGGTCTAGAAAGTACTTATCTTATATGTAGGACATGTCGGTGCAGTTCAATCTCAACCATTTTACTCGATAATTAAATCTTGACCATTTAGCTCAATATTTATTGGTCTAGAAAGTACTTCAACCTCAACCGTTTTGCTCGATAATTAAATCTCGATCATTTAGCTCGATAATTAATGGTCTAGAAAGTACTTATCTGAAGGATATCTTGACCATTTTGCTCGATAATTAACTGTCTAGAAAGTACGTAACAGTCCAATCTCGACCATTTAGCTCAATAATTAATGACAGTACTTACCTTATCTGTAGGATATATATCTCAACCATTTAGCTCAATAATTAATGGTCTAGAAATTATTAATCTTATTTGTATATGTAGGACATCGGCTGGAGGTTGCGATTACGTGAACCGTCATCTGGCCGATTCTTTGCCAAAGTGGGGAAGTTTTCTGTCATCTTCCAAATGAAGACCTGGATTTTGAAATTTACCTAGGCTCTGTGTTTCTAAATTAATATTTTTCCATTCACGAATTAGTATACCTTTAATCCGCATAAAGCCTAATTCAATACAATTTATTAGGAGATAAAATCGAAGATTTGCATTTCTTTACATGCCAAAAAAACTGCTTGTCATATCTTTCTTTGGTCCTGGTGATCGAGTTGCCTATATAAGGACCCTTCAGCAACAGCCCAATGACCACCCACTTATCTCTTTCTTTGGGGAAAAAAAAAAAAGAAAATACAATCCGACATTGGCATGTCTCTCTCGTTCAATGAGTGAATTCCAAGGTGAAATACAAATTACTTCAATCTGGTCGTGTTCATGGCATCTCACCAATTCAGATATACAATGTAGGCGATATGCCATGAACAACGATCAGTTTGTAGGAAATTTTGTTCAAAGAAGAGGAATTCAATCAATAACAGTTAAAGATCGTTCAATGAGGGAATCCCAAGGTGAAATACAAATTACTTCAATCTGGTCGTGTTCATGGCATCTCACCAATTCAGATATACAATGTTGGTGATATGCCATGAACAACGACCAGTTTGTAGGAAATTTTGTTCGAAGAAGAGGAATTCAATCAATATCAATCGGGTTCTTTAATGCTTAGTTACCACATGTTAGTCCAAAGGTTTCTATGGAATGCCTTATTGATTTTGATGATAACAAAATATATTTTATTGAAAAGAAATATAATTAATATTGTGATATTCGAAATACCTTAATGTTTATTTTGTAGGATTTGGTTGAAGTGCACATGGAAAGATTGCTACACCCAAATCACTATCTTCAATGGTCAACATAAATTGAAAGGAGGAAGATTAAGGACAAATTTTCTCCGAGTTTTTAATTGACTACAAGGGATTTTATGGAAAGCAAATGCTAATCAAGGAAAAAGATTGAAGATTACTTGGGAGCTTAATTATCTCTAACGGCTACTGCAGAAAAGAAATGGAAACAAGAGGCTACATTTTTGTTGACTAGAAGATTGTCCTAACGGCTAGTGGAATTTGGATGGAAGCATTGATGTGCTGGTTGCATTCTTGGAGTATATAAAGGGAAGTCAGGATTACGCAACAGAGCTTCGGGGAAATACTTCAAAGAATACATCAATCTCTTCATACTCTATTCTTCAACTTGATAATTTTACACTTGTGTGAGACAGCTCTTATTTTGATCTTTATTGTAAAAGAGATTGTACACTCTTATTCATACTTTTGTGAGTAATTTTGGAGAGAAAATCACTTGGTGGTTAGGTGTTACTGGTATCGGAGTCAAAAATAGTTGGGTTAGGTGTGACTAACACCGGAGTCAAAATTAGTCGGAGCGATTGGGGATAAATTGCTCGTTATAAAGGTTGTCTAGCACCCGCGAAGCTAGAAGACTGTAACTATTGGAGATAGTGCAGCAAATCCCGGAGTTAGACAATTGGGAAGTGAATTAGGCCGTGAAGTTGCGAACCGAACCACTATAAATCATTGCGTTCGATTCTCTCTTCCCTACCCACTTTACTTTCAGTTTTGCACATCTATATTGCATGTATGAACTGATATTGGTTTGAAAACAGGACCGTGGTATATCTTGCATATAGCTAATTAGTTTCACTTATTAAAGTCCATAAATCTATTCTTTAATTCTCTGCATTTGCTGTCTTTTATATTTTGAGCTTGCTCCGTTACTGTGTGAATTGCTGTTTCGAGTCAGCTCAATTTTACTGCAGCAATTCGTTTTTAAATTCCGCATTATATGTGAGATACCCAATTCAACCTTCTCTTGAGTTGCTATTTGGACCAAAACCACACGTACAATTCCAAGGTGAAATACAAATGAATTACTACAATCTAATTGTGTTCATGGCATCTCACCATTTCGAACATGTGTACATGATATGGTGGTGGTGATGTGCCATGAACAACAACCAATTTGTAGGAAATTTTTCGGATGGTGCGTGTTGATGCATTCAACTTTTTTTTATCAGTTAGAAAATGCAGATATTATATATAAGGAAACAGTATAATAAAAGGGGACACTACCGGTCCGAAAATACAGAAATAACAACTAAAAACAACAAATAAAAAACAACAAAACCAAAAACGAAAAGCCGCCTGGAACCATGACGCTGGAGCCGGACCTATCGAACACACTCGTGAAGAGGGATTGGAGAGGCCGAAGTTGGGAGGCCAGATATGAACACAGAGCAGACCCTTCTGGATGACCCGCCGCACCAACTCGAACTCGTCCCGCCACAGACGCCGTCTTCGTCGCCAGTAAACTAGTTCCAAGAAACCAGACCTAGAACCCTAGATCTGGCTCCTGAGTCCAAAAATGATAGGGAGAGTGGGAGGTCTCAGCTCTCGAAGGAGAGAGTCTTAACCACCTCACAACCATAGGCATAGAAAGAAATGGTGTTGATGATATGCCATGAGCAAAAGACTAATTTGAAGAATAATTTGCTAGAAGTTTTTTTTTTTTCAATCGATAACAGATGATATTAGAACTTCAACCAAAGATTACATCAAAATGAAAACTTGTTCTTAGACAAATAATCAAGTAACCAAGACGGCGGGGATTCATCCCACAGACTATACCCCAAACCAGCTAAACTTTTTCCTACAAAAACAAACCAAAACAATCCAACCTAGAGAATCCAGTTGGGAGAAAGACTCACGGCAAGAAACCGGAGAGAAAACCTCCACCGACATAGATCTCCAACTCCGGCGACCCAATCATGCGCAAAAGCTCCGCACCCACAGCTACAAATCTGAACCGCACCATCAGAGATGAGTCACTGACGAACGACAAATACGATGGAGGAGGTTTGGTGGTAGAGGAACCGGGGAGGCCAAGGCATCGGGAGGCGTGAGGAGAGGATGAAGGTGGAGAGTGATGAAAGTAAGGGAAAAGAGATTCCGATGAGGCCGACGGAGAAACAAAGACGTGCGACGGCTAGAAAGGGAAAGGGAGAAACAAAGAGGTGCGACGGCTAGGGTTAGAGAGCTTTAGGGCCAGTTTTTTTGCTAGAAGTTAGTAATGAAATTTTTGCTAGAAGTCGTGGCTCCAAAACAAAACTCTCTCCGTTCCAAAGTTTTGATCCACCTTTTAGGAATTCAACATTTTGAGAGACACCATCACTACTCCTCAAATTAAATGGATTTTGAAAAGTTACCCATGTGGTGGAAATTTTGAAGTTCAACGTATTTTTTCATATCGCTTTTGAAGTTTGACTATGGGGAGGAAGGAAGAACTAAAAGTGAAATGTTTCTTCATTTTTTCATTGACTATTCAAAAATAAACAAAAAAATGTCCGGCATCTAAAAAAGAAATTAAAAAAACAAATTTTGGAAGGAGTACTAATTTTGCATCTGTTTAAGAGGACAGAAATGCAAGCCAATTTTTATAAGAGCATCCTCATTTGACTCTTGAAGGCCACACGTCAAATTGGAGAGCCCGAATTGAAAAGCCACCTCCATTTGATCACACTCTTATTGTATTGCTAACTACCTAAAAATGTTATCGAGGTGAGAGCTATATTTAACTGGAGCGAGAGAGAGAGAGAGCTGTATTTAACTACCTAAAAATGCAAGCCTAGCGGGTTGTTTGCCGATTAGTGCAAGTATTTAACCATCTCACAGAAGGTGTTGAATAATAAATTAGCGAGTGAAGGTTCGACTTGGGGGTGATGTCGTAAACCAACTCAGAACTTCGATATTGCTAACTTAATTATATTGATCTGAAGAGGTTATTTTTGTATTTCATTATGTAGCTATTAGTAGTTAAATTGTTTGAAGACTAGTATAAACTGATCACGCACTATCAATATTCAATCCGTGTTTATTTGTTATATGAGTGGTCAAATGAGTAAGTCCCAAAATAAATATACTATACTACTCCCTCCGTCCCGCAAAGTTTGTCGCTTTTGGGAATTCCCCCTTTTAAGAGAAAAAATTTGATGTACAATTGATGAGCTAACTTTCCAATTTTACCCTTATGTAATTTCAACACTATTTGAATTTTTTCAAATTTGGGCCGGATACCAAAAAGTTTTGGCGCTAATTGTGAATACTGGCTCCCAAATTGAAATTGAAATTGAAAAATTGAATTGAGCCACGCTTTTGCCGCTTCATACGGCTGACAACTACCTATTGTATTTTCAATTTCCTTCTCAAAGTTTCTCTCTCTCTCCACTTCCCTGTTCCCACGTTTCTCTCCTTCTCGTGGGATTTCTCCCCCTCGTGGGGTTTTTCAATCTCTCGATTATAGATCTCGAAAGTTTTCTATCTTTCCCCCTTCACCCCCATCCTCCTTATCTCCAAACCACCATCCGCCGCCCCTCCTCCGCCTCTTCCGCCGTGTAGTCCGACGGCTTTTGGATGTAGTGGCTTGCAGATCGTGGTTGCCGGAGGCATCCTCCTCCCGCCGGAGTGGGAGATCTAGGTGGGTGGATGAAGTCTGCTCTGGTACGACGGACTCCGTCCGGTTCCGTTACCGGTTTTTCTCCTTTTTCTGGTTCTTTTCTTTAGTGTCCCCTGTGTGGGATTTCTCCATGTTTGTGGGGCTTCTATCACCCCTATGTGGGTGTTTTTGGTTATTTTCTGCAGTGCTCCGTCTGTTTGGAGCGATGGGTTTAGTTGGAGTTGGGTATAGTCTTTGTACTGAGTCCCCTCCTATTTGGTTTCTTGATCCCTTGTTTAAGAATAGAGTTTCCTCTTGATGTACTGTTTCTTGGATCTATAATATCACATGTTATCGTTGTGGCCAAAAAAAAAAAAGCATAATCTATTCCTAAAATTTAGCCCCCCCCCCCTCCCCTCTGTTTTTCCAGTTTTTTTCTACCGGGGTAATTTCCTACTCTAAATACTCCACTTTTCTCCTCCAAAATCAATCATGAATCATGCACTTGAAATTGCCTCTCTTCATCCAACAACAAAAAGAAATCTAACCAATCAACAAAGAGAAGCAATTTTTGAAGCTGTGTTGCTACAAAGTGTGGATGGAAAATTAAAAAGAAGTTCTGTAAGAGAGGTTGCTGAATTGTTAAAATTTGGCCTCATTCCAACGCATTGAAACCATATTTATCGGAACAAGCTAAGAAAACAAGACTCCAGTTTTGCCTTTCAATGCTCGAGCCCAGTGATGGTGAAAATCAGCCAAGAAAATTCAAGAGCATGTACAACTATGTTCACATTGATGAAAAATGGTTCTACATGACAAAAGAAGCGGAGAGGTATTATCTACTCCCGGAAGAAGAAGAACCTCACTGCACTTGCAAAAGTAAAAGGTTCATCCCAAAGGTCATGTTCTTGGCCGCGGTAGCTCGGCCTCGATTTGATGCTAACCAAAATGAGGAATTCTCTGGTAAGATTGGTATTTTTCCTTTTGTATTCAAAGAACCAGCCCGACGATCCAGTAAAAATCGACCGGCGGGTACATTGGAGACAAAGGCAATAATATCGGTAACCAAAGATATTATTCGCTCTTGCTTGATTAATCAACTGTTGCCTGCAATCCAGTCTAAATGGCCACGTTCTAGTGCACATGAAACCATATTTATTCAACAAAACAATGCAAAACCACATATCCAACCATTTGATCTTCAATTTCTTGAAGCGGCAACGAAAGATGGATTTGATATCCGTTTATCGAATCAACCTCCAAGTAGTCCGGACATGAATGTTTTGGATCTTGGTTATTTTAGAGCGATTCAATCATTGCAACATCAAGAGGCGCCTAAGACAATTGATGCGCTTGTCAATGCGGTGGAAAAATCTTTTGAAGAATTGTCAGCGGATTGTCTTAATCGTGTGTTTGTATCATTGCAAGCGTGTATGGTTGAAGTGATGAAAGTTCATGGGGAAACAATTACAAGTTGCCTCACATTGGAAAAAACCAATTGATTCGAAGTGCGATGCTTCCTTCTCAACTCGAATGTGAAAGTGGTATCGTGGAGAGTGCATTGGCTCATTTACAAAGTTTAAATCAAGGTACACCATGTTTCTTTTTTCTTCTTTTTGTTTAGTGTTACATTCTGTTCATTGCCGAATTTTTTCAAATCATTTTTCCTTTTCTTTGTTTTATGCATTGGTGATGCTTTCTCCTGGTTTTTTTTCCAGGTTAACTCCAGAAGAAGTTGCTGAATTTTTGTGGCCAAGTTCTTCATTCAACTATGGTGTTTTTTTGTAAAGTCAAGTTGAAGTGAAGCATTTCCAGTTTTTTTTGTTATTGAAAAGAAAGAACATGGAGTTTTTGTTGGCCAAGTTCTTCAATCCAGTTGTTAATTTCAATTACAAAAGTTGAAAGGGCCGTATGTAAATTGGTAGTGCATGGGGTAATGAAAAGTGTACTTTTGTTTCTTTGAATAGATTGTTGTTTAGTGTGCAAAAGAAAATGGTTTAGTGTGCAAATGAAAAGGGTAAAATGGGAAGTTCACCTAATTTTTCTATTGACTTTTCAAACTAGCCAAATATTATGGGATAAGTAAAGCACAAAAGTGTCAAACTTTGCGGGACGGAGGGAGTAATGTTTTAATACATCTGTCTCGATCTTAATATTCAATAGTGTTTTATTGCTTAATGAAATAAAATTAAATAACTTTTTCTTTTTAATTGCATGACAAAGAAAATAACGAGATTTAAAATCCAGAAGAAAAAAATAATGATACCAAGACATTTAATATAAGGGTTGCTTTTCAAATTTCCTCATATTTTTGGGATATGAAATATTATAAAATCCTTTAAAAAATTCAACATATTTTGATTATTTAATAATAAAAAAATGAGATGAGAAATATATTACGTATTGTATCTTTTAATTTTATTTGCAAAAACAAAAGAAAAAAGTAAAATTTTAAAAATAGTCTCTCTAGTTTGCATGATATCTCAAACTAGTCCTTCTATGAGGAGAAATGACAATTTTGCCCTCCAGTTCCATTAGTTTCATTGACGTCGTAAGCAAAAGGGACGGAATTGAGAGGGAATGTAAACTATAGGGCTAAAATTAACACAATTTGTACTGGAGGGACGAAAATGAGAATTCATGCAAATTAGAGCGACTATTTGTAAAATTTACCCAACTTATTATACAGGAAAAGGAAGTTGCGTCAGTTTTTCTCTTGTGAATATTAATTTGGCATGGAGAGTTTAACCAAAAGTATATCCAAAAATCTACTTTGATTTTGTCAATTAGTTTCCAATCTTAGGGAAACGAAACCGCCATATATATTTCACCCATCTGATCTCAAACTAAAACAAATATGCTTAATTATTTGAACAAGATGATCAATTTATTCATAATAAAGTGCTTTAGCACTGCTTTATTTATATTCATGAAATAGCAAAAGAAATTACATAAGCATATTATTGCATGGAGCTACATTTGCAATACATGCAATTAGTACAACATTGCAGATAAACTTAGACGTAGGCACGTTAACACATAGGCAAAATACAAATTACACAGACATCGACACGACACTTAGACGTAGGTACGTACGTTAACACGAAGGCAAAATACAAACACAAACACAGACATCGACACGACCCAGACCCATATATATATGAGGGATGCTTTTGCCCATCTCCCCATTACTGATACATTACGTACTTAATTACCATAAAATAGTACTTTAGTTTCATAAACGGCCACTTATATTAATCTCCCATACTTAATTGTAGAGAGATAGGACTTAGGAGTACTTAATTTTGATTCCCTTATCTCTTTATCACCTTTGATCACACCCTTGCATGCATGCATTTACTCCATGATATCCGTTATCCACTCGATATCCGGCCCCTCCGCCTCCGCCGCTGCCGCGGTCTCCGCCGGCTCCCACCCTCCCCACCGGAAAATCCCACTCCCATTCCCCTCCCCTTCCCTTATGGTCAACCCACTCAAACTCGCCAGAAAATCCGGACTCCCGCCGCCGCCACCACCACCACTTCTGCGGCCACGACCACCACCACCACCCACCGCAGTCCTCACCACCGGCAGAAAGGGTATCGCCGCGGCCGACGGCACGGCTCCCACCGTCGGAACTCCGCCTTCGGGCCCCAAGTCGCAAAAGCAATGGTACTTGTCGTCGTCACGCAACTCGTGGGGCGAGTGGGCGAAGAAACACACCCTGCGCTGGCAGAACCCGCCAGCATTGCACGCGCGCGTGCGGTACTTGGTGGGGTGGAGCCAATACTCGAAGACCCCGTGGGCGTAGGGGCACAAGTCCCCGCGGTGGCACACGTTGTTGCGGAAGTCCGGGCAGGCCACCGCATCGTAGTGGTACCGCCGTGGGTCCCTGCGGCGGGCCTTCTCGCCGCGGTGCGCGAACGGACACTGGGTCCAGTCATGGCTCCGCAACCTGGGGCACCGCTTGACCTTGAACCCGTACATCCGGAACTCGTCCGACGAGTATATCGGCTCGTCGAACAGGTCCGGGTAGTAGTGGGTCGGGGCGATCAGGGCCAGCTCCTGCTCAGACAACTCGTAGTAGGCCTGATTGTTTGAGTTCAACATTCTGCTTATCATATCGAAATCTCTTCTCATTTTTTTTCCCTCCTTGAATTTCGAACAAATAAATCATGCAGGAAAATTTCACAGTTTTCTATGAAAATGTCGGGCTTAATAGAGTATGTTTAGGAGGAGTGAGAGTGAATTAGGAGAGAGAGAGAACCCATGACTGTTGAGTGACAGAAACAGGGAATTATTGTTGTTTTGGGAGGGGAGTGTGAGGAAAGCTAATGGAGGGGCATGGGAATTTATAGTTTGGGGAATTAACTCGACTAGGGTTAAAAGCTAACGTGGGTTTGTTTATTATTTTGGGGAGAGAGAAAACATTGACCTTTCAGTTGATAGTAACGGACGTCTAGTGGGGTTTCCATGAGGCCACATAACTTGCGGTGTGGTCGGGAAGGATAGAATCACATGCATGCAGATGGAAAATACATGCAAGCGATGCTACACTGCCTACAAATATAACTCCGGACACGACTGTACCTAGAATCATTCAATACATACGAGACCATATGTATCAAACAATTCCGGATACAGTTGCATCTTAAGTTTGTATTTTTAAAGTTGTGCGTGTAGACTTTCGTTCGAATGCCCCTCCTTTTGGGAATAATTGCCTACCCTTTCCGTAATTGTGCATGTGGAATTTCTTTCCGTTTGTGAGGCTTCTATAACTCATGTGTGGGTGTTTTTTTGTTGTTTTCTGCAATGCTCCATCTGTTTGGAGCGGTGGGTCTAGTTGGAGTTGGGTGTGTAGTCTTTGAACTGCGTGCCCTCTTGTTTGGTTTCTTGATCCCTTGTTTAGGAATGTAATTTCCTCTTAATGTACTGTTTCCTTGGATCTATAATATCATCTGTTATCATTTTGGCAAAAATAAAACTGTAGACAAATGATCACTTATTAGCAATTTGATAGTGCGATTACACCAAATTATAGAGAAGCAAAATACGGTAAAAGAAAGGAATTCGATCGTTTACTCTGAAGTCTGGATTTGATCTGCAATAAGCAGTTTGTGCGATCTCAGTCATACACGCTTAGAGTTTTTAACTGTTTAGATTTGTTCGAAGACTCTCTTTCTGATAAGAATTTATTCTTGCCGGAAAAAGTACTCTTTAATAAATTTAGAACCATTAATTGCTAAGATAAGAGAGTAGTTTTTGCAATTCGAATTTAGACTATAGAGAAGTTGGGTCCTTAAGAAAGTTATTCAAAACTGAGTTATGGAAAGTGGTACGAAACACTAACTCACAAAGTGTGAGGATTCTTTACCAATTTCTATTTCTGCAAATCTATGTCCCCAGCATTGCTCGGTGCAAAAATATATATTTATATGTGCTTAATTCTATTGGTTTGCAGCAGACGGTTAATTAATGAAGTTACCTATTCTCATTAATGTCATTTAACTAAGCCAAACCTCAATTTAGTACTTAATTAAATGGTATATGATCTTATATATATGGAACATGTTGTATATAGAGATCTTCATAAATGTTCTTCAAAAAAAAGAAAATCCAGATTGGCGCCATATATATATATATGGTAAGTGGTAATGGTCGTCCACACGGTGCCCTCCCCTACGTGTTGTTCGGCGCGCAATCGTCATGCATGCAGGTTATTCCAACAAATTAATGGTTACGATCGAGTGTTGTCAAGCAGCACGTACGAGCTCAACATAGGCTTACTTGGAGCTCACATACGGTACGTCTATGTACAAAAGGTACAATATAAATCGCGAAAAGGTATGTCGTTACTAGTTATATGAGTCTTGTATGCTTTTTACCATCTTGAGTAGGACTGACTTTTGGCATTGGAAGACCTTCCGGCTGGAATATGGCCCAACAACACAAATTAATAGTTTGCTCATCTTACAATTTTACTCTTGAGAAGGACTCCTATATATATATTGAGGCAAGATCCATATTCATAAGAGAAACAAATGATATTATTAAACCTCACAGATATTGTGGTAGTGGGTCACTTGGCCCACCCATCTTAATTTCTCATGAGGACATTTTACATGTTGAAACTAAATTTTGTTATTTTAATCCCAAAAAAAACTCTTAGATTGCCCCAATTTGCTTCGGACATCAAATAATACAGTACGGAGTATAAGTTTTCAAGAATTCTCTTCTCATTGTGAGTTGATAGCATTACAAATAAGACTATGATATATCGTTTCCAATATATTGAAAGTTCTCATGGCCAATTATAAAACCAAAGCGCAGAAACTATTAGTACCACTCCACTTAGGCTCCGTTCTGCTAAGGGAAATAATTACTTAAGTACTTATTTTTTGAATTAAATGTGATGTATTATGAGAGAATGACTTATCCCGTAGAAGAAATAAGTATTTAAAAAATAAGAACTTTAATGGAACAGGGCCTCACTAAAATTTTTAACTCGGATACAGATATATCTAGAAGTGTCTGATGCACGAAAGTCCCTTATAATCTTGTGGAAATGGAGCGCATTGAACGATTCCGAACACATCGGCGTCCAGATATATGCACGCAAATCTGTGCACATGGACTCTCTCCGAGAATAAACCTTCCCTTAAACTGATGTACAACTTCTAAAGCAGTGCGTACAGATGTACAAAGCAGCACGTTGCGTTGGAACTAGCCGGAACCATTCTTGCACTTATCAATTTTGGATCACATGAATCTCATCCCACCATTACCGTAATCCCTCCGGCTAGCTACAACACCTCGCAGATACGCCCGGCCGCAGAGGATAATCGCCCCACTCCCTCGACCACCTGACGGCCGTTATCTCCGCCGTTACAAAACCGACGGCGGCCCCGGTAAAAAGAAGTAACGTAAACATTATCCACCCCTGAAATTTGGTAAAATCTGCATGCGACCCCACAGGTGTTGAGCTGATTAGCAAAGTTTCTCATAAAACCGACAAATAAATGCGAAACTTTTTTCCTTCTTTCCTTACACGTGTGAGAGACCATGCAAAGGTGGGGTGACTCACTTTGGGTTTATTTTATTTATTTATATATTTATTTTTGGGTTTATTTGTTTAGAAAATGGGATTTTTATTTAAAAGGGGCGAGCGTTTTCTGAAGGAGTAGGTGAGGTGAGGACAATTTAGTGAAACAAACTTGTCCTTTACTATTCCACTTTAGAAAAATAGAAAAAAAAATAGAAAGGAAAATTTGAAAAAAAAAAAAAAGCTTGTCTTTTACTACATGGAGGTTAATTGGCACGTGTGAGCAATGCTTACGCAATAAGTTGGAAATCCCTCAAAAACTGACAAAAAAGCTACGCAAAGCCACAAACCACAGCCGTTGGTTTCTCTGAAAGAAAAGAAATTTGTTTTCCCCACTATATATCTTTGTGCTGGAAAACTGTAAAAAAAATATATATATATCGAGAAAGGTACCCTAAGGAAAAAAAAAATTCAAGCATTTTTTGAACTACTTTTTTTTTTTTTAGAATCTTTTAAAAATATGATTTGTAATTTTTTATTTTCCTTACTCTTCTCCGAGAGAGGAATCGGAAAAGATGGTTAAAACAAGAGTAAAGTCAACTGAAAACAGAAAAAAAAATTGAAAGAGGTTGATATTTTAGACATTACAAATAGGACTTTAGAGTAATGCTAAGAGAATATGGGTGGTTTATATTTTTCTAATTTTTGTGTGCGATTATGTTCACCGTAATATTACCTACTGAACAAAAACACCAGCCCCAGCAGTTATATATAATGAGATATTGGATAGATTTGAAGTCATTATCTACTTAATTTCTCATTAATTACTAATTAATAGTACCATAATTTATTGCATGTTCTTGTTATGTGAACTAGCATGGACCATGCAATGATCAATTGAAGGAATTAATCTTTCTACATAATTCTGTACTTTGTTAATAATCAGCCCAATATTGGTGGTTTCCATGTATTGTAGTATCATTTTCAATAAATTGGAAGCTAAAAAATTTCAGAAGCAAATTTTAGGGAAATGCAACTATATAGGGTAATGTTGTGTGTGTGAGAGAGCTCTCCTCTACCACTAGAGTTTTATAGTTGTTCAAAAAGCAAATAAATACTAGAAATAGCAAGTGTATAGAACCATTAAACAAAATATATAAATAAGATGGTTTAATTTATAGGATCTAGATCAATATATATATTCTTTCATAATTATTCAAAGAATGCATGGCAATCTCCTATCTCAACAAATGAATTGAAGGCAGAAACACTCCTTTTGATCAAAGACGGGCAGAACGATCGATATATAGGATTTAGATTCTAGTATTCGTCTGCAGTTTTTGGAAAGAAAATGTCAAAAACTATCACCGATTAATTATTTTTTTGGATTTGTTGCATATTTTGTTCTTTTAAATGTAATTGAAAATAAATTGAGGCATACCTTCTCTCACTCTGAAATTTAGGAGGGCCATAGTTTTGCCGTTGCTTTCTATATTCGCTTCAGTGAGATTGTTCAATCGATCGAGTAGATTTGGTGAAAGCTAGCTTAAACGGGTATTAAAGGTGACAACGCAGAGGCGCGGTAAAAGTTTTGATGCGGAAGTTGCAAGTGACAAATTACTAGGGTTACGAAAGATTGAGAAGCTTTATATCGATCGTACATTTGCACGAGAGTTAGGGTATCAACGTGTCAAACTAAAAGTTGATATGTACCAACCCGGTTAAGCTCTTATCATGCATGGAATAGGAGATCTTGTATGCATTTAAAGAATAGATGGAAAATCAAGCTTACTCGAACTCAAAGGTGACAACGCATGCAGAGGCGTGGTAAAGTTTTTGACGCGTCAGTCGCGAGCGATAAATTACTAAGGTTACGAAAGATTGAGAAGCTTTGTATCGTACATTTGCACGAGAGTCAGGGTATCAACGTGTCAAACTAGCAGTTGATCGTATCAAGCCGGTTAAGCTCTTATTATGGAATAGGAGATCTTTTATATATGCATTTAACAAATAGATGGAAAATCAAGCTACTCGATAACTCAAATCAAGATGTCCAAAATAAAGCTCCCTCGGAATAGTGTGCCGAATGAAGGAAAGAACATATCTCAGTGATCTCTTTGGACTTTGTGATTGTTTCGAGGGGAACATGTGCAATTCACTAACATAAGTTGGACTCCTTACCTAAGACCCTGCCCATGCCTATCCATGAATAGAAATACGAGCCCGGCTAGGCCACTCTTGGAACAATGTTTAGCTGGCTCCACTAACTTATCAGTACTTAAGAAAATACTGTAATAGTATGGTACTCAACTATACTATACTATACTATACTATCGTATAGATTGTACGGTAAGCCTTATTGACATTCATCATATTGTATAGTTTTCCTTTTAATCACTTCACTCACCTATCAATATATGACGCTATTACTATCCTCATTGAGAGAACTTGAGATATTTCAAAATTTCTCCCGAATTTTGACCTCAGTTTCTAATAGATCCAAATTTTAGTAAATTTCAATTAGACATCTAAACTATTAAGGCGTTATTCAATTACCCCAATTCAATTTAAGGCATTATTCAATTACCTCGGTTCAATTTGTTGACGAATTATGCTAATTTCGACTAACGGCTCCGTTCAGTCAAACAAATGGCTCCTTATTTTCGACACATGGTACCACATGTACAGTATTGATTTGGAATAATCAATACTCGATTTATAAACTAACTCACCTATGCCCCAAAACGCAAATCCATATAATGCACTACTCATAAGGCCATGACTCAAATGTGGAATGACCCAAATAGCCCTACATAGTCCAGCCTATGAACTTATAGGTTGCCCTACATGGTCCAACCGGGCATAGGCAGCTAACAACTGCATTCTGTTTCCAGTGCGAAGATTGCACGACAAATTGAAGTACAATCTCACCACAACGCAGAGATCACGATCAATTAAAATTTTAACTCCCCTTTAAAGATGCAGGGAAAATACTTGTACTAATATCATCAAACAAAACAAAAGAGAAGCCTTTTCCTTTCTTTTTCTTCTTTGAAACTGTAAGGTGGGTTACATATGAATCTTGTACATAGAATAGCATATACGTGCAGGGCAGCAACTTACAAGAAGATGGACGTCAGCCCAAATAAAGTTAAATAAACTGAACAAATACACCCGAAAATAAATTGATAGAAATGTGATGATGGGCGGATCATCAGTAAACTAGAGCGGGAACCCCATCCCCGTTAGAATCAAATATGGCCTTCACCGATGCAAATAAATTTAGCTTTGCATGAGATCTGCATCTTGGCTTTGGCAATGTTCAAGTATCATGTTACAATTGTTCATTGACCGTGCATCAAGCAAACCATGATTCCACAGTTTGATCATAAATAGTTTCCAACACCTGCCCAAACCCACAAACATAGCAAGGAAGGTCAGAAGCACAATGATAGCACAAGGAAGAACAAATGTTACTGGCCTCAATAAAGAGTCGACCATGTTCGTTTTGGGATTTTGAGTAATGTGAGAGAGAGAGAGAGAGAGAGAGAGAGAGAGAGAGAGAGAGAGAGAGAAATGAGAGTAATAATTGAGAGAAAATTTATTGGGGACCGCGCGAAGAGAGAATCCCAAATCCAAAATCCCAAAACAAACATGGTCACATATGACCCGCATTAGATTCCTGTCAGTATTATCTACAATAAAATCGGCCTGATGTTTAACAGGATAATATCTAATCCCCAAAGACCAGTGGAGAAAATATACAATTTTACACCATTCAATAATATTTTTTTTTAAAATTAAAAAAGATGCCCTCCTCTGCAATAGGAAGTGAAAGAACTGCCTAACAAATCTTAGGTTAGGCTGCTGTGTACTACATCCTAAATTTTAATGCAATTGGATGCCAAAATTGCTAGCCACTTGTAGGAAATAGGAATTCCATAATTTGGAACTCACCAATTGCCCTAAATAACATTCCTCTAAGAACCAATATAAGCCAACTGGCCCAACTCTAAGATATCCGATTAGTCAATATTAACCACGAGGTTCTTTGGTAGAAGTAATTCAATGATCTGGGCACCTTGGCCGGTGGAGGGCTCCTTTTTGAAGCACGGAAGTCACTGAGATAGCGCTAGGTCACCAATGCAGGGTTGGACTGAGCAGATTTTGTTGCATAGAGAGAAGGGCAGGGACAGAGCAACGACAGTGCAGACAACCATCCAGAGAGATGAATTATTCGTCCATATGTACGGATGCAGCTATGTTTAGAGGGGAATCTGGCCTTGGCTCAACTAGTCAAATCATTTGTGGTGGGTGGGAAAAAAAGGGTACGGGGAAATGTGATAGTTTAAGATACCCTAGTTCATGGATGCCTAAAGAATGAGTAGGGTCCTCGTAGAAACAAAGTTCATCATCCAACTCATTCCACACACACACACAGGGGGGGTACTTCCCATGTAATGAACAGTGTGGGCAAAAAGAAGGAAATGGAAGGCCATGTGCAAGAACAAAATCCAGTAAGTCTACGGTACAGACTACAGACCATAAAGAATACCCTAGAAAGCCAAAGGAGTGTTGACTAACACTTCCATTCCAGAAGGGTGAGGACAAAGTTGAATATGTGAGCAGCTTTAAGTTGAAGAAGAGCAGGGGTAGAAGATATCATTTAGACAAAGCGAGGACAATTAGATTCTGATTAACTTGATTGTGAGTAAATGCTGATTAACGTGATAGTGAGCACCCTATTAACGGTTATAAGTATTCCATTCTACAAGAAACAGTGATACATGCAGATTGAAGTCATGTTGGTAAGTACGACAGCTGTTTAAGTTGTGTAATCTGCCAGTTTGAAAGGACAACCATCGTAATGAGGTCTTCTTATGGACAGATAGAATACACAATGTACCATGTAATGATGCAAGGACATCTTGAGAATGTTTATAGCGGAAATGTGCACAGTAATGATACATGTGATGCAAAGACAAGTGTGTCTAATTAGCAACAAATGCAGGAGTCCCATGTCGCAGCAAGATTCCCAAATCTGAAACTTCATGCTTAGAGACTAGTAATGCCCCTAATAGAGGATTAGTATACCAAATTTACCATGTGACGATATGCAGTTATAAGCCCACATGAAAGTAGTAAAGGTAATAACCAAGTGTAGAGTTGAAGCATGCATTGCCACAACATAAAAATGAGATTAGGAGAGAGAAGCTACCAAAGCAGTGCGGGTGCCTGGACAAGGTCTTGACCATGCAATTTTGAAAATGCCTCACATGCCCACGGAATATGACCATCAGCCAGCACCCTGTCATGGTGTCAAATAAAAGAAATTGAAGTTCAGAAAAACTCCACCAGCAAAAAAAAATAATAATAATTGTTGGAGACATTTTGCTCAATCCCAGAACTTAAACTACAAGCTGAGGCCCTATCAATTTTCTGAAGTGGGTCGGATACTTGGATGGCCTTCTGACAGCAGACAGCCACATATGCCAAGTGGCTTGAAATGTGAACAGCATGAGCAATGCTGTCAAGAATGTAATCATGTGGCACATATCCAGATATGCACAAGGGCACTGAAAGCAATGCCATGAGGGAAAAAAAACCTAGCAGAACTAGAGAGTGAAGATTACCGTTGCTTCCTCACAAATGAGTTCCAGAGATGCATCATTTGCTTCTCATCTTTGGTAACATCCACAAAATCATCAAGCATCTGCAACATATCAGCGTGCAACAACATTAACAATAAAGCTCCACATATTAGAGTAACTACGTGTCATAAACTCATACGAGCAACAATACAAGGACTATACGGATGTCAGATTGGGCCTTTTCCCATGCTCTACTTGGGGGCTACCACTATGATGTTATTTAAAGCCTTTTCCAAATGAGACTGTCAAGGAATATTTCAAGAAGCAATGGGCAAGGGGAAACTTTGCAAGCACCCAATCAAATATTCTAATATTCTTCATAAAAATCGTTCAATCTAACTTCATCCATGTTATCCTATCCTTGATTCTATTCAAATGGGTAAAAATAGTTCCAGGGACTCCTCATGCTTCAGGGACAGCTTGGAGACAAGTATTAAGTAGTAGTCAGTGGAATAGCACATGGTTTTACAGCTAAAGATTAAATTGTCATTGCGTCTGACGAAGGTAATAAGATGCACATTCCACAGATTGAACAAGTTTCACCACACTAACAGAAGATACACCAAATACAAATTCACAAGCACACATGCACATTATTACACACTAGCATACCACATGATGCCAAGCGATTACACCTTGCCCAACAAGAACAATTGATTAGCAGATTTCGGAAGACGATGGGCTGTGTCGTGAGAAGCCATATCAGTATCAGAAGCATATTAACTTTCAATTTCCGCAACATGATTGACCTAATAAGGGTATTGGAACTGAAAAGCACTCCAAGACAGGAGCGTTGTAACGCCCCGAAAATTCGGAGACATTAAAAAAAGAAATTTGAAAAGAGATTTCCAATTAGTTTTTCATTTCGAAGCATTTAAAATTTCAAAAGTCTTGTCAATTCCAATCAAATCACAATGTATCAACCTTAAAGTATTTTGCCAGCTTCTCTTACTGTACAATATTAAAATAATTAATTGAAATTACAGAGCAACTAAGGGTGTAACCAGAGTTCGATAATATCTTCTTCAGTCAATGTCAAATCATTCTTTGTCTACGCCCCTTCTGTTCTGTCTTCAATACCTGGCGTTCGAGTTACCAGGGCAACATAGTACCGTGAGCGATGGCGCTCAGTAGCCAAAACCCACCCGAAACCCATAACTTACACATAACAAGATAAGGAAAGCAATGCAAATAATTAACGGCGCTTGATTTCAGTTACTACTCCTTAACTTATGTGAAATCTAGGATCTCACTTTGAGATCCGTCCTACCCTTAACCTCCAGCGAAAGGCAACCCAGTGTGATTCAAACTGCTCCTTGTTGTGTCTCACTGAAAGCTACCAAATTATTTACTCGGATCTACAGTCGACACAACCACGCAAGGAAGGAACCAAACCTGTTCTCGCAGCCAATCACCACTGTGCCCTACCTAGGGTTGCGTTTCTCAAACAGCCTGGGCCCCTGTTAGCACCCATTAACATAATACTGGGCCCCATTAGCACCCATCTTAAAACCACAACTCAATCACTTTCCGATTTATCCCCTACTTATCAACGTCTATGTGATCCTCTAATCGTATACTAGCCCGGGAACCTATTTGTCCAATCTACCAGTACAACAACATTTTACACAGTTCAACATTTTCATGAAACATGCTAACAACAGTTACTCGTGCGATAAAAGCAAACCACGTGATAAAATTTATCATGTGATAACATTACTCCTGCGATAAAATGAGTCATGCGATAAAGTTAATCATACGATAGGATTAATCATGCGCTAAAATTTATCATGCCACAAAATTAATCATGCGATTAAACTAAGATTGAACCGAAACTAATTAACTTTGGGGCTTATAAAATCATTTTCTTATTCACTAGGGTGGATTTATGAGCTACTCAAACATGAAGGACTAAACCATAGTTATACCAAACAAAATGTTCAAATTCCAGTGGCTTAAGTTTTCGGGAAAAACAGTGGGTTTTCGGCCCAGGACCGACCGGCGACGTCGGGCCCGAAAATCGACCCACCGAACACTAAAATCATCATATATACACGATAAATATACGTAGGGAGGTGAGTTCCGAACTACCTTGAGTTCGGCGAACGGTTATGGAGAGGTTCGGTGGCAGGTCGGAGCGGCGACGGAGCTTGGTCGAAAGGTGGTGAGCACGGCAGCGGGGTGTTCTGGTGGTGGTGGGAGGTACTGATCGGTGGTGGTGGTGGTGATGGTGGTGACGAGGAGGTAGTGGTGGCGGGAGGTGGCCCGACTGCTCTCTCTCCGAATTGGTTTTGCTGGGAAAAATACAGAGAAATGAAAATGGGGGAAGGGTTATTATAAAATGGGTTGGATTTGCCCAAGGGGTCTTATCCTATGGCTAAATATGTGTTGTCTAAATGGGAGCAAATTAAGGAGGGAATTAAGGGATATGGTTTCCTCAATTTCTCAGCCGAATTTTGAACAATTGGGAAGAGGTTGGGTTGCAAGAAAATGCTCCGGTGCAACAAGTACACACACTAGGAAAATTACTCGCCGAACACGCGCGCACACAACCGATTACAGAATAAAATTTGGTGTGACGACAAATAATTTTTCGATATAATTATTATTATTTATTAAAAAAATACCGGGTCTTTACAAGCGCCTTGTGGATCCCGGAAGGTGGAGAAGGCATGGAACAGAAAGTAAATTGCCTAATCTTACGATAGTAATCGAAGTTTGCATCTTTCCAGCAAACCACCTCATCATGACTTCAACTAGCACGTGACAATCAAGAAAAATTATACAATCTTTATAAACTACCACTATCCTTTCTAATTAGCTATTGAAGATGAATACTGTAGAAACAAAAGATCACCAAAAAGAATACCAAGAAGCCATAATCATAACTCTTCTTCAAAGCAACTTTCAAGACACCAATTAGCTGTCTCACTGGTCCAATGTGACAAATAGGCTAACACTTCTGATAGAAGCTGGAGTATTGCTGTTGAAGTACAGGATATGCTAAGTACACGCTGAGTCGTCCATGCTAATAAGCAGAGTTGAAAAAATAGGAAGAGAAGTAACTGCCAAGTAAGGGTTATACGATGACCAAACATACCCTTCTATCTTCGAAATCTGCAACATCGTCATCAACTTCATCCTCACTGTCCCGATCTGACAAAACTTGCTCCAATGCCATAGGCTACAATCACAAAAGCAGTACAATTCAGATATATCCATGGAATTCCAAAGGCATTAGTTTTAAGTAACTAGAAAAGAGAAAAGAAAGGTCGATGGAGATGGTATGGTCAAGTGCATCATAGTCATTTGATCCACCCGGGGTATGGAAAAGAAAGAGGGGAAGGCCTATGAACATGGTTGAGGAGACAGAACAACGTACATGTCTAAACTTAGAGATGGAGAAGAAACAAACACAAAAAGATGTCAATGGTAGTACAAGTAGATCCAAACCCATTTAAGTGTCAAGGAAATATGTCCTTCATCATCTTTTTGTCAGCACCTACAAAGTTGCACCTCTAAAATTCTATTGATATCAATGTTTAGTTCAATTTCCTTGTAACTTTTAACAGAAAAAATGGCTTTTGTACAATTAACGAATGCAGAGATCGTAAAGCTCATAAGGAAACGAAGTCATAAATCAGCATAAATGTGACTAGTCACCTGTGCTCTATGTGAGTGAAAGAACTGTCGCTTCTGCAGGAGGGCCCGGCTGAAACGAAAGAAAGAATAACAAAAGATCAGCCACTAAAGGTAAAACGTGTAGAATCTGCTTGAGGGCAGATTCAGAACTGACATCTGAACCAAAATTCAGAACAAAAAGATGGCTAATAAACAACATATGGCATAAAATCACTTAGAAAACCAATTTAATGAAGATTATGTTATTCACTAATCCTTTGACTCCCTCTAAAATGATACAGATGTAAATTGATGAAACTTCGAAAAACTCTTACCACCTTAATAGTATTAGTAAGCATTTTAGAGAACTCTTAAGACATCTTAGCCCTCGTTTTCCGATATACTTTTCTGACCCAAATGCATAGGTGTGTGTACTTGCTTTGATAAAAAATGGTTTTTATTGGCCCTCATGAAGTAAGGGTTTAAGCAAGACCCATTTAGATTCAGCACATGCCAGCAATTTAAAGTACTGGTGACAAAACACAATAAATTTTCGCTTCCACATATCACGTTAACTTGTGTTCACGGCACCATCTGTTGGGACTTGGGAGGCTTCAAAATAGTGATCAACAAGCTCTCATGCTATGTTTAATAGGAGCAGAAAGAAGGCAAGCAGGGGTAAAACCAAAACATTTTACCATGTTAACTTTGAAAAAAATCCTTCCATTAGTTTTTTCACGTCTCTCATCCTCCGACCTACGTCAACCAAAACAAAAGTCAACAAAACCTCTAAAATTTTCCTTTCATTTCACTTCTACCAAACAAACCCCCAAAGTCAAATGATAAAAGTCATCTAAGGTAGCTGGTTCTGGCGGATATGGCCGTTGCTCTGCAAAAGCACTGCAGAGATCCAAAAACACTACCCCAGAACCTATGGCCCAAAGATGAGTCACAGTTTAGTGAAGGAGACAGTCAGTAACCCCACCTATATGATGCTTTGACTATGATTGACTAGTTTCAACTTTCAACTGGTCTAAGCATGAATTCCGCATACGATCAGTGCAAGAATTAGAAGAGACAGTGAAAAATAAGACCAACAAACGTACTTTCTAGGGTCAGAACGTTCAACAGATAGCTTTCTTGTCTTTGCAAATTGTAGCATAGCAGGAGGTCCAAGGTTGCTTCCGGGTAGGGATTGGACACATTCTGGATCTGCATATGAGTGAGCTGTAGCACTTGAAACCCCAGTGGCATTAGGGCTCGATGTATCACGTTCCAAGTACTCAGCAAGACCTAAATAATTATCATACAAATTGTTTGATCTAGAAATAGAAACTATTATAATTTCTTTTTTGCTAGTACGAAAATAAATGAACCCATTATTATTAAGGAAATACAATCCGAGATGAGGCCTGATTGTTCAAGCTCAAACGGAGCACCAAGAAAAAAACTTATATCACATTGATTATCTAGTTTCGCATTCTTTTCTTTTGAGTAGGTGAAGAGGAAAAAGGTTTATTAAATCCAAACAGCTGCCAGAAGTGATGAGAATTAGTTTCCAGCTCATGACAGCAGTCACATTTCTCACTATCTTTTACGACCATGTTAAGTGGACTCTTCTAAATGTATATTAAGAACCTGTGTTGGACTTTAATCTCTCAGTACGGATGAAGTTACACGCCCCACATATGTTTTGGAATTCACTTAAGAAATATATTAATTCATTCAAGTTTAACTGACAGCTACGCAGAAAACCCCAATAAAATGCAAGAAATACTCTATAGCACCTTGTAAATCAGCAAGCAAACGGTTATAGGAGAATTAGATGAATCCGACACTTAGACGTTTATCCACACACGAGTCCATGACACTTATAAATGAATTTACTTGACATAGCTTGAGGATCGGCATCGTGATTGTAAGAATATGAAACACGTCATACATATTTGCCACCACAAGAAGGCCAGTTCTATACAAAACAAATCAAAATCGAGTGAGCATGACCTATGCAATGGGAATATTTAAATGTAAATTTGGGGATAAAATTAATAATTTACTACAAGTTACAACTACTTAGACGTGTCCACGGCGACACAAATGAACAACTTGTTCATCATGTGACGTATACTCAAGAAACCATTCTCCAGTTTAGGAGAAATTGTTCAAAGCTTGTCAGTAAACAAAAATAACTACATAGCCATAAGAAAGCACATGTACCATCAGTATTGCTTCGTAGCTCATTGATTGCTGCAGGAAAGTTTGAGTCCAGGACCAGTGGACGCACATGCTTTGCCTTTTGAAATATGTTTTTGGGTTTCCTGCGTCTCAGTGGCTTTGAACTGTTCATCCATTGTGCTCACCAAATTTAAGTCATTGGCATCCATAGAAATAAAACCAGTAACCAAGCAACTTAACAATTCTACACCAAAGCAACCTAAACTGGCATTCCTAGAACTTACCAATGGACGAAGGTTTGTTGCTTAGGATCGACACCGTCTGCAACAACCTGAATGGACAAAATGGAAACAACGATTAACGGGTAGGAATGCCTTCCTAGTTCATACCTCCTTAGGAAATTTATCTGATATTTTCCCTAACCGTGTAAACAAATTAAGGCCAGGTAGTTGAGGTATCAAAGTAGTTGAAAGAAAAGAGAAGGAAAAATTGTAGTCACCATCCCCTACTACACTTCCCAAAAATCTATCTTTCAGGGTTGAGCTACCCTGTCAAGCTGTAAAAAAAATGGCGATCTTCCACACCCCCCCCCCCCCCCAAAAAAAAAAAAAACACGCCTCCCTCTTTGATCCAAGTTCTTGAAAGAGAGATTTCCACACAGGAAGTGCTGTTTGACGGTGCAACTGCGGGTTTTCACCTGCTTAACTTTCCATCAAGAAAATACTAACTCTAGAAGGAACATGGGTTTGAAAAGAAACCTATGTCCACACGCAGGTCTACATGATTTATGCATTTAAACAAGTATGTAGATGTCACCAGTTGATCACGTAACTATCATCAATCTTGGAAAGGTATTTCACAGGAAATAGTATCTAACCTCAGGTTTCCATATCTCTGTTTTTACAGAAACATTTACAGCTTGATACTCTTCGGTGACCTACAGAAAATGAATGGTGTTAGTTGTAATGGTTTGAAAGTCAAATACTCAAATGCCATTTCCGATTACTGAAGTCTACTAACCCAAAACTCAAAATTGAAGAGATCATGCGAAGAGGACAAGTGAAATCTCAGACCCTATGTAGAAGTTGAAGGAAAATGTTAGAATGAACTCCAAAAAGCAGATAATATTCGTTTAGTTTCATTCAAAAGAGTAGAAAACGAAGATGAAAACCAGCATCTGTTTTACCTTAAAGCTAGCACATTTTACCAAGCAGAATGGGCAGGAGAAGTCTTCTGTCACTACATATTCGGAAAATATATCAGATGACCAACAGGAACTCAAATCCTAAGTACAACAGTTTCTGTACTACAAAAAAAGGCTTAAAATAAAGAAACAAATCCATGCATTTACCAAACAAAAAATAGACAATACCTTCAGTCCTCTGCAACTTATTATTGTAGTATCTGTAGTTGAAAATGACATTTCCAGTTCTCAACCTAGACAAATACAAGCAGCCAAAATCAGAAATTTGTAAACAATGTTTAAAAAGAAGAAAATAATACTAAATAGCACAAAAATAAGTATAGTTCATCATATAGCAGACAAAGGGTGGAACAAGAAAGAAAAAGTGCCTGTATGGCATTTTTGATGATCAAAAAAAAAAAAAAAAAAAGCAGCAGCACATCAAATGAAAATAAAGTAAGAAAATCCACTTCTTTTTTTTTTTTTGAAAGGCATAAGAAAATCCACTTCAGTATGGAGATTTGAGGACTGCCATGAGTTTTAATTTCTAAATATTAACATGAAATCAAAAAACACTCTTTTAGTTAACTTCAGGGCCTGATGCCGACACCTTAACAACTTTCAAAAAGAAGATACTAATCAATGAAATTTTTTGCCGCTCAAAAAATTAAGGAAGAAAACAATAAGCACTAAAAGAGTCACCACAGCTTCATCATGTACCTCTTAAAAAATTGCAAAGTTGGATTCTCCACCTAATGTAAAACTTATTGTAGATCGTGTTCCCACTACAATGTTGTTTTAGGAGGCCCCGAAATGAAAAATCTCAGGAAAAAACACTGGAAGTACTTCAAAACCCAAAAGATATTATTGAAGGGAACTAAGGCTGTTAGCTTAGTTTAGATGTAACGACCCGCACCAGTTGACCTGCTTAACCCTTAACCTAACCACGTGGCTCAAAAAGTTAACCTCGAGTTAATAGTAACTGGTGGGCCTTCCCTTATATACCACATAACTTTCCTCTAAGTTCCCGATGTGGGACATTACTATCTCCCCACCTTGGCTGCAACGTCCCCGTTGCACCACATGTTCCAACAACTTCCACTCTCACCCAGCGATGTAGGACAAGTACCCGCTTAAGCACATCAAGCTCGTCTCATGTGGGACCTGCCCAAGCACGACAAGTACCTCAAGCTCCTCACTTATCGGGCCCACCCAAGCACGTCTCCTTGCGGGACCCGCCCCACACTTCCAATCGGTGTAAGCTCTGATACCACCTGTACCGACCCGCGCCAGCTACGTGCTTAACCCTTAGCCTAACCACGTAGCTCAAAAGGTTAACCTCAAAGTTAGGCAAGGACTCTGGCGGCATCTCAGGGATTTCGTTGTTGACCTCCTTAGGGTGTCTCATCCTAGCTTAGTGTTTTATTTCATCGCTTCCGCATTGAAACATTATGTCAGACATCCGGATTCTTTTATTACTGTTGGATCACTGGATATTATTTGGTTCATGGGATGTTTGTGCCCCATTCTTTTTGTGGAATTTATTGGTTATGGATGTTCTGAATAAATAAATAATAATGGTTGACTGTTTGGTGGATTAATAATAGCTGGTGGGCCTTTCCTTGTATACCACGTAACTTTCCTCTAAGTTCCCAATGTGGGACACTACGTTAGATGTCCATCTTTTTCCTTAAACCATAGGGTTTTACCTCAAATAAGTGGAAATACATTGGAAGATAAATGCCCCTAGTTCAGTAGCAATCAATAAACAACTAAATCAAGCAAGCAGTCCATCAAGCAATAAATCCAATTGATGGCGGCACAGAAGAACTCCTGAATACACCTTTTGCCGATAGAAGTAAGGCGTATCTGATCAATTCAACCCTTGTTAACCAGAGAAGCAAGATGAACATTATTGAAAAGTTGTTGCTATAGTCTCTCCTTTACGAATACCATTATATACTTGTAGTCAAGAAAATAACAACATAAACAGTTTCAAAGCAACTAATGAAGATGTAAACTACAGGTTGAAAATTGAAAACCAAAAAGAACAATAAAATGCAGGAGAAGAAGAGACCAACCGCATAATATGGGACAACGACGCAGGCATGTCATTGTATGAGTATGAATTATATGGAGACTTTTCTTTAGCCCCAATCTCCTCTGCAGAGATGATGACTTCCAACTGCTGTGGAGTATTCTATTGAAACCCAAACATTATAAATATATTTAAAAAAAAAAAAAGACAACACTAATGAACAATACGACAATGGTTACCCAGAGTTCAAATATAAAAGATTTACTTCTCCAAAAAAAGTATCAAAGCGCAATTAGTCAAAGATTAAGAATAGAACAAACCGAAGTTCCGAAATTATGGGGCGTTTGGAAAGCAATATATTTCTCCTCATCCGTACAACTCAACTGCAAAAGGAAACACAAAATCCCAACAATGAGTAGAAAGTAATGGATAAAAACAATGAGAGAAATGACTAGCATCCTGTACAACCAAAGGTCAAACACTAGGGGAAAAATAGGTTTTCTGCTCTGCTATAGGATTGATATAGACCAAGGTTACCCAGATTGCAGACCGCGATCGTGGTACATCGTACCCTTTGTAACACGGTAAGGTGGCGGTAGGTTTCTTAGGATCATTTGTTCGGAACGAAATTAGTTCGTTCCGAACGCAGACCAATTTTTCAGATTAGTTTAGTACTAGTAGCATCTATATATGATGTTGTACTTATCAAATCAGTAATGGGATAAACTTATGATGTCCTTTTTATAATATGACAATCTCCTTATCATCTGTGTGCCATTTTCATAATCAGATCGCCGGAATCTCCATTTCAGTTTGCTACCGATTCCTGTCCCCTGATTGAAATTGTTCGATCTCGATCGCAGTTTGTAACCCCTATAGCAAATTGTGGTAAGTTGGTAACCCTGATACTGTCAGAAAGAACAGTTCAGGAAGTATATTTGCATTATGTATTCCTAGATGTTATGCTAAGAACATAAATCAAGTCATACAACCTTCTGAAAGAAAATTGACAACAAATGTACTTAGAAGACCCACAATTGCCTCAACTTTAGCTAATAGATTTAACTTCACTACCTGAGAACAGCCTTACTAACTGGTGTCAATTTCATTTATCAAATTTTGATTTTCATCCCAAAGTTTGGAAAGACAATCTTTTAATGAATCCAGTTTCCTTAAGAACTTAGAGAACAGCTCTTTCTAAAAGAGCATCGGGGAGAAGTTTTTCCAAACACAATTTCTGTGTTCCCTCATTGTCTTCTTTCAAGAACAGAAAACAACTGTCAAAAAGAACATGTGACTTGCCCTACAATATTGACTCCATATGCATTTGTTAAATTCAAGTAACGTATTAACTCAACAGAATTTTGATCCAGATGCTTCTGCAACATCACTTAAACTACAACACAATGCAATGTACATTCTCTTAATCAAATCAGATGACAATAACGGTAACAGAAGTGCTTCAATCGAGATATAACGGTAACAGAAGTGCTTCAATCGAGATATAACGGTAACAGAAGTACTTCAATCGAGATATATGTATATATTTTCATGTGCTTGTTGTATACAAGGAAGCATATGATGTCTCCAGCTAAGAAAGATCTCGTGTAACTGAGAATATGCATGATGAAACTACACCAACATGAAAACTACTTAGGCTGCCACAATCCTGTTGGACAGTCAAGCCTCCCAATTTTCCCGATATTTCTGCTACCAAGCCAGTGGAATTGGATGAATGCAGCATTTAATGCATGCACCCTTCGAAAGTTGGACTACTAAAATGGACTAGCAAAAGGGACGGACCGAGTAGCTAGTCAGCACTAGCCTAACAGCCAGGGCACAGGCCTATCAACTCGTGTCACCAGGGTGTTCTTGGATAGTTGAGGCAACAGAATGAGTCTCACAATTCCCAAGTAAGAACTCCTCCTTCGCACAAGAAAGAACTCCTCAAACCATTGCTAACTGGGCAAACAGCATGAGTCACACATTCTAGTAAATATGAAAACCAAGCTCTTTGGGCTTTATTAACTCAGCAGTCATGTTTGCCAGAATTGGAGTTGGTACTAATATTTTTTCACCTACAAGGCAAACACTCTTTACTGGCACCAAAAGCAATAATACAACTATAAAATGAGAATAGCAAAAAAAGCATGAAACCAGATTTCTGATATCAAATGACCCATGTTTCTTTCGTTTAACAGTGGAGAGGATAATGCCTCCTTATGTTATGCACTAATGTCCGCTTACACAATGGCAGTATTCCTAGTGATGTGATGTGTGCAAAGTTTTAAAAAGAGGGCATACCTTCACAAAACAAGAGTGCATGTCAAAATTTGACATAATCTCAGCTCTCTCCCCTAACTTCAAGTTTGGAGACTTCTCCCAGGACAAATATAGTAATTCCATCGGCATCTTGCCCAATAAACACAATCCTTCAAAATTTGCTGCTGCGCACATATAGGGCCCAATGAGGTGGCGAAAAAACAGGTTCATGTAAAGAAAAGGTGAACTACAAGCTCACAAAGCAAGAATACGCCGAACTAAGATGTGAAATTACAGCTAACAGGAAAAGATAAGATAATTCATAATGCTGCAACATATCCTTGAATAATACAAAAAGCATGGCTGCGAATAGAGAAAGACGAAGGTAAAGGAATATAAAAGTAGCTCATTTCCTACCATCTATAATTACTAACTTTTAGCCTTTACGTACGGCTCACTGCATTATCCAAATCAACCATAATGTTACAGGCCATGTCAACTTAAACACCTAGGAGGTGTAACAAAACTATTCAATGAAAAGGCATAAGTACAAGGGGATCTCTATGTTTCCTCCTTTTGGTTACATGTTTTCACTGGGAGAAAATAAATGGTGAAGCTCAACTGCTCAATATTCAAGCCCATTAAACTGTGTTTGTTCAAGGACAGTGACGGGGAAAGGAAGCTATTTGTGTTTGATCCTGAAGGATATTATGCTAATGTAATTCTCATTTAGTTAAGAATTCCCATTAAATCTAATAGTTTAATTTATTCATGTACTCGTCCTTTATGGTAATTTTAGTATTTAAGTGTTGACCTATAGATAGGTTGATTGTACTAGAATCATTGGTTTTGATCTAGAGAAGTTAACTACCCTATTGATGTGGACGCCTATACTCTCTTCAAGTGCGAATCCCTAGGTTTTCCTTTCCTTTAACGTTAACTGATGTCAAAGATTAGCTATTCACCAGCGCTAGAGGAAACGATAACATTCAAACTAAACAAGCTAGCATTGCACAGATGACGCTATTACACAACAATGTTACGAGCTTATGCTATGAAATCCATCTAAAGACAAATCGATGTACTGTGTTTGCGTGATTGGTATGTTGACAGGATTAAGGATAGTTTGATACTTGGTATGTTTACACATTGTATCCTGATCGTCCAGAACTCCAGAGTTTGGTTGGCATAAGGTGAGGCGCCTAGGACTTCAACCATTGGATAATGGATACAGAGCCAAGCCTTAATCCACCATCCACCAAATTCTTAGTCATTATACCAGATTCTTCATAATGAGATGTAAGAGTTTCTTTCCTTACCAGAGAGTGGGGGCCTGACCAAAAAAGAACACAGATACAAAAAAAGGGGAAAAACAATGCTTATATCTTAAACCCCATAGTAGCGACCCAAATAAACGGGGCAATTATTAAGAGCCACACAGACGAATGAAGCAAAGATGGTTTACATCTAAGGCACATCTTACATGGAAAAGATGTCATGCCAATATGGTTCTTGTCTGAATCAATAGCACAACCAGAATTTGTGACTTCAGCTGCAAAAATATATAACATTAAATATTGCAGGAGACAGCAAACTGATAAAAACAATAAAAATCCCGGCATACCGCAGCTGACAAACAAGATGGCAAGAGAGCTAGACTTGACCTCTGCTCCCAGCTTATTAATCTCAGGAAGAATAAAATTTGCTTGAGCTCGGTTTATCCCCTCAGCTCCATTGGTCAACAAACATGCCCGACTGAAGCGGTATATTGCAGAATACTGTCCCCAAGTGACATCAGGGGAAGCAGAACATTAACTTGAGTAACTGAAGGAAAAGATTGACTTAGCTAGAAGACATTACTACCTCTGCAACTGCAACACTGGAAACTGGCCTTGCCAAAATTATATACAAAGGGAAAAGACTTTGTGCTGGCATCCCATAATTCGGAGTTCCTGACAATGAAATTGTCATTTGAATCCTACAATTTTAAAGAGAAGAAACCAATTAGTATCGTAAAATAGTGGGAAAAGATCCAAATCATGTCGTAGACTCGTATATGATGCTAAACAACACGACTTGTATCTTCGAAATTAAAATCATCACAATAAGCATGTTTTAGAAGACCTCTGTCCTTTACCTAAAGACCTTTTAAAATTCCTTCAAAGCCCTAATAGCATGTTTTCTGAAAGAACAAGATGCTTAATTTTCGTACAATGCTGAACATCACATAACAGCTATAACTCCGCCTGTGACATGCTTTGAGTCATATCTAATACACAGCCAAACCCAAGCTTGGATAAAGGAGGAGGGTTGTGTGGTAGGTAGCCAGAACGTAAAAGACCCCATTAGATCCTTTATGACATGAATCCAACATCAAAACTGATTCATTTAGCCGACCCCAACTGATTGGTATCTAAGGCTCGGTTTGGTTTGTTGAATGTCGCATCAACCAACAATTTATCTGTTATGTTTACAATTTTGACTAATGACACTCGCCTTCAATGTAAAAAATTCAATTATTTGCTTCAACTCCCAATAGTTCTTTAAACATTTACCTATCAATATATTCACGTATTCTTGTTAGGTAATACCTCCTAAGAAGGTTGCAAATGAACCAAGTTGCACCGTATGTGAATCTATGGACAATAAACTACTAGATGGGTTGCACTTTCTCACAACTACTAGAAGTCGACAATCAATTTGTTTTTCATACAGAAGGTGTCGTATGTTTGGAGATATGATGTTTGACAATCTGGGATAATTGTTATCAGTAAAAGTATCATATAAGGTTTAAGAACTTTAACCTTTTTTTGTGCTTTGCCTGTATTTTGTACTGCAGGCATCTTTGAAGAAATGATGGCTGCATAATAATGTACATTCAGTCAGAACCATTAAATACAAAGAAAAAAATAGATGAAAGATCTATCTAATGCTGCTCCATCAAGAATGAAGTCATTGAAAGGAAAATGCAGCCCAGCAACTAAGGATGAGATGAACGAAATTTGTGTGCCCAGACAATGTAGTAGCTTAAATTGTGAAGGCCTCCGTCACCTCCAACCTCTGCACACAATTATGGGATACGAAACACTCTTGTACTCCAGACAAGTGCCAAGCACCAACAAGATGACCATAGCTAGTGGGAAAATTCACCAGAGCAACCATATCAAACCAACAACACCAAAAAAGAGAGGAAATTTAGCTGGTGAAGCACATTACACTCCTAATAGCACGCCGTTGAAGAATGTTGTAAAGTTCAACAGGCTTGCAGTATATTGAAAGGCTCTCCTCAGCTGCGATTTCCTCTTCCGCAGACAAATGGACACGAGATTCTTGGCGGCACATCTGATCTGCACTTCTAGAGTAACTGCAATTGCAAAGAGAATTCCTGTTCCATGAACTGGAATAAATGAAGTGTTCTATGCTTACAGCAATCCATATAACGCAAGTAACAATAACGCTGTCATATCTTACAAAAACACGGGAAATTTTCTTTCTTTTCCCATGAACATTTAAGAAATCTTTCTTCTGAAAGGATTTACTCTATATTGAATTCCATAAGACAGAGCAAATTGTCATTTAAAAAAAAAAAAATAGTTGAAGAACCACTCCAAGTGCAAAACCTTCAAAAGCGGATTATTAACTCACTTTGGCGCTACTAGGAACCAATGTTTCAAAAAACCGGACCGGACCAGCAGGTCCAACCGGTTGGCTCGTCAACCAGAGCCTTTAGGTTTGGTTCAAAAAAAAAAACAGGTATAATAAAGAACCGGGCTATTTCATCAAAACCGCCTTCAAAACGCAGTTCAACCAGTGAACCGGCTGAACCGCTATGGTTCCAATGAACCGGCCCACTAAAGACATAATAGTGTGTGGGGCTAATGGCTCGTGGCTCTTGCATGGATTCAAAAGAAGTCCAGGGGAGTGTTTATAACAGATGATGAAGCTTCTACTTTTCCTCCCACCCGAAGTGATACTAAGTTGACCAAACACAAATAATTTAGAAGATACATCAGCATCTTCCACTGAGTCTTTCCCTTCTTCAAAGTGCAGCCATACACATTACAATTACATTTTGAAACTTTGAACTATATCAGTAATACACTTGTCCAAGATTCTACCTATTGGATTATTAGGAAAATTTAAATGCTCATTGCAACTCTCTATAGAGAAAATTTGCAAAGAACTGTAGATTTTACAGAACTTAACTTATACTGCATAATATTATTAAAATACACTTTGAGAGCTACAATGTGGGGAAAAAATTAGAATGAAGTGTAGGTATGTTTATATTCAATATATATACACACACTTACATTTACAAAAGTTATAATCTATGAAGCACCCATGTTTATAATTAAGAAATTCCCCTTGATGCCTTTTCAATAAACTTAATACTAAACAATAAAAAAACTTATGTACACGTAGGTTTCAAAAAATTGGAAGGCACAACACGTTATATATGTATTTTACTTTTCGAATAGAAACTAAAAAAGAAGGCTGAATTGTAAATATTGTAGGGAGGTATTCCCGAACAGGCTCAAAGAAGGCCCGAACACGCGGTACGTGGGACCGTGGTATAAATACGAAAAGGGCGGTCGCCGTGCAAGACGGTGGTCGGCGATAAGGACCAACGACATGAGAAGTCATTGGTCTAGGAAGGCTGTACGGGGTCAAAGTCCAGTGAACATGAGAAGTTATTGGACCAAGAGATTGATAAAAGAACAGTGACATGTGGAGTCACTGGTCCAAGTAATCTGTTCGGCAACGAGAGGGCCGAACAGGAAGAGAATTCTGGGTGAAGCCGCCTCGGATGCAAGGAACACTCTGGAAGGTTCCAGAACAGTGGAATTCCATAAAGGAATAGGAACCCGAGAATAAAGGATCAAGGAAAGATACCCAACGGGAATGGGATGTTCAGCCAACTATGGAAAAGAGTCCTGAAAGGACTAAGGTAATGAATTGATAAGGGAACGAGAATCCAAGTTATTATGGGTTTCCTATACGAGGTAGGAAACCTAGGGCAACAAGGATACTTGGGCAACAAGCATCCGTAAATCTATAAATATGAGGTAAACCTACAGGCTAAAGGTACGCAATAAGTTGCATTCATTCCATACTTCCCTATCGATAATTAGGGTTTCACACAGTACGAGAGACTAACTTAGGCATCGGAGGGCCTTTGCCACGAGAGGCAAAGGTGCGCTCACCCCTTGTCTATTTTGCAGATTAGGGTTCCGGCGAAGGCATTAGGGTTCCGATCGAACAGCACGTGAGCCGTTGCAGTCCAGTGCTGTTCTAGGTATTGTTTGTTTTTTCCCACCTACAATTGGCGCCGTCTGTGGGAAACGAAAGAGTTTCCTTAGAAAAACGACCATGGTGGAAGTAGATCCAGTCACACCGCACAATCCGAAGGACCAGTTGGATGGGGGAGGAGATAAGTCCCCACTAGGTGCTCCGAAAAAGCCTACTGGCGGGCATGGTAGGAGGACAGCAAGCAGAGATGATCCCCTGACCATCCAAGATGACTCCAAGAATAAGGAGGGCAGAACGGCTACAGGCTCCACGCGAAGGAGCAAATCCCACCGTAGAGGAGAGTCAGTTGCACATTCTAGGAGTGTGCACAACAATGAAGACATCCTCGATAAAAAGAGGCAGGAAATCAAGGAATTTGCACGGTTAATCAAGAGACGAGAACATGAGATCCGGGAATTAGAACAAATTCGAGACCACCCTGAGGATTCTGGACTTTCACGAAGAAATTCCAGAGGAGACCAAGGGGTTATGGTGAAATACAAAGAGGCTCCTTCACATAGAAGGAGCAAGAGTAGGAGTCCTACCCCAAAACGGAAGACAACTTCTTCACGAAAAAGGAGGAGCAGGAGTCCAAGCAGGCAAAGGGCTTCTCCACGAAAAAGCAGAAGCAGGAGCCGAAGCTCCTCATTCGAGAAAGATACTAGGAAACACCATAGGGACAGGTACAAGAGACCTGATACCGACTGGAGCAGGGCTGGGGCCCATAGAACTAAGGAAAGCGAAAAGGGGACCATGACTGCACGAGAAGCAGCAAGGAAAGCCCTAAGTAACATAGCAGCTTCCCCGTTTGCGAGGAAGTTACAGGACGCACGATTGCCGAGCAGAGTGAAGCACAGTGCATTCGTTCTTTACGAGACAAATGCGGATCTCGTTGCTCACATACAACATTATCAGCAGGCTATGTTCATGCATGTTGGGGATGATGCCATTATGTGCAAAATGTTCCCATCACGTCTCGAGAAGGTAGCCTTATCTTGGTTCCATAAGTTGGGACCACGTTAAATACGAGGATGGACGCAGTTGGCTGAAGAGTTTACTGCTCGGTTTTTAACAAGTAGAAAAGCCCCCAAGACATTCGAAAGCCTCTCCACGATGAAACAGGGGGAAAGCGAGCCGATCAGAGACTACGCCAAAAAATATTGGGAAACTTTCAATGAGATTGACAGTTGCAGTGAAGAATATGCCATTGCCACGTTCAAAACTGGCCTGCCTATTCGGGGAGAGCTACGCCAATCATTGAACAAGCATCCGGTAGCAACACTGGCTAGGCTAATGGAGCGGATTGAGCAACATGCCAGAATGGAGGATGACATACTCCGAGAGGATGGCAAGGTTGTTGTAGAACAGCCCAAGACACCAGCAAAGAAAGTGGATAAACCTGAGCCCAAGACTTATAAGGAGAGGAAAGAGTACGGGCAGGCTAAGAAAGAGCTGTATAAAGAAAAGCAGGCACCTGATCCCAAGTCTTTCTTTTCAATTACTACGGTTTGGAAGGAACCCATCTATAGGATTCTTTATCGAATAAAGAATCAGCCTTACTTCAAGTGGCCCCCAAGTCTAGGAGGGGATAAGGATGCAAAATGTGCTACGGGTCAGCACTGTAGCTTCCATAAGGATTGGGGCCACATGACTGAAGATTGTGAGATGTTCAAGAGGCACCTTGATGATCTAGTCTCTCGAGGCTACCTCAAAGATTCATTCAGGAAGACCCCAAAGATAAAGGGAAAGCCATGGAGATGGATTACGAACAGAATCCTAAAGGGGTAATCCATATGATACATGGATTGGCCACACCTTATATGAGGAATGAGGTTAGGTTGCTCCAAAGGCAAGTCAGGCATGACCAGCACGTTATGCGGTTGAGAAATAAGAGAGGGCGAGAAAATGACATATGCAACAAGGGCATAGTTTTTACAGATGAGGACTTGGGAGAAATCCAAGTGCCCCATAATGATGCTTTGGTCATAACCCTACGAATTGGGGAATATGACATTGAGAGAATCCTGGTAGACTCAGGGAGTTGTACAGAGGTATTGTACTACGATGCATTTAAGAAGTTGGGATTGGCCCAGGCGGATTTAGAACAGTAAATGACACCCATGGTTGGGTTTGGTGCAAGGGCAGTTTGGCCCCTTGGTAAAGTGACACTGCCCGTTCGGGCAGGATCAGTAGTTTTAAGGACTGATTTCCTGGTTGTGGATGTTCCATCCTCCTATAATGCGATTATAGGGAGGACATGGTTGCATAAGATGAGAGCTCTTTCCTCTACTTATCACCAGATGGTGAAATTCCCAGGATCCAATGGGATCGAACAGATCAAGGGAAATCAGAGGGTAGCACAGCAGTGCTTGATTTCCATTATAAAGAAAGTCCCAAAGGCCCATCAGGTTCACACGGTAGAAGTACCAGATCAACCAACTATCGAAAACGTCGGAAGAAATCCAACAGAAAAAGTGGTTGAAGGCCTAAAGAAAATACAGATTAACGAGACTGATCCTGAAAGGTATTTTCTAATTAGGGAATCTCTGCCAGCAAAGGAAGAGGCTGAATTGGTGGGTTTCTTAAAGGAACATGTTGACGTGTTCGCCTGGGTACCAGAGGAGATGCCACGAGTAGATGTAGATGTGATCTGGCACCACCTAAACTTAGATCCTCAGCATAAGCCTGTCATCCAGAAGAAAAGAAGGGCAGCCGTGCAACATGTTGATGCTGTTATTGAAGAAGTAGATCGTCTGTTGGAAGCCAAAGCAATACGAGAGGTTTACTATTCGGAATGGCTGTCCAACACAGTGGTTGTCAAAAAGAACAGAAAGTGGCGTGTTTGTGTAGATTTCACAGACTTGAACAAGGCATGTCCAAAGGACAGCTTCCCTCTTCCTAGGATTGACCAGTTGGTTGATGCAACTGCTGATACAAACGGATGAGTTTCCTCGACGCATATCGAGGGTATCATCATATTGCCATGTTTGGGCCTGATCAAGAGAAGACTTCTTTCATTACACCACGAGGGTTGTACTGTTATAGTGTCATGCCCTTTGGGCTAAGGAATGCAGGGGCAACGTACCAGAGACTCGCAACCATCATGTTCAAAAAGCTGCTTGGCAAAACTATGGAGGTTTACATAGACGACATGGTGGTGAAGAGTAAAACCAGACAAGGACACATCGCGGATTTGAAGGAGGCCTTCGAGATCTTGAGAAAAAACAAACTAAAACTCAACGCCTCGAAGTGTGCGTTCGGGGTTGGTTCTAGGAAGTTCCTAGGCCATCTTGTGACCATAAGAGGGATTGAGGCAAATCCTAATCAGATGACAGCCTTGGAAAGGCTACAAAGCCTTAGGACAACGAAGGAGGTCCAGAGGTTAACTGGGATGGCAGCAGCCCTCAATAGATTCATCAGCCGGTCAAGTGATAAGTGTAGGCCCTTTTTCCAGTTGTTAAAAAAAAAAAAAAGGATATGAATGGGGAGCAGAATGCGAACAGGCTTTCCAGGATTTGAAGAAGTATTTGGCAGAAGCCCCACTTCTGTCAACTCCAGAGCCAGGTGAGTCTTTGGTTTTGTACTTGGCAGTTTCTGAACATGCTGTGAGTGCGGTTCTATTAAGGGATACAGGATCCGAACAAATCCCAGTATATTATGTAAGTAAAACGTTGCTAAGTGCAGAGACGAGGTATCTGCCCCTTGAGAAGCTGGTCCTTGCATTAAGGACATCTACAAGGAAGTTACCTCATTATTTTCAGAGCCATAAGGTTGTGGTCTATACTGAATTCCCATTGAAGTCACTGCTACGAAAAGCAGACTTCTCAGGGCGGATCTCAACTTGGTTCGTTGAGTTAAGTCAGTACGATATTGACTTTCAGCCGCGCACTACGATAAAGGGCCAAGTGTTGGCTGATTTTGTGGCGGAGTTTTCACCAGCAGTAGCACCCCAGCCCCCCATGAGAAGGGAAGGGGTACCTGGGCTACCCGTGAAACCAAACAAGCAACCAGCCGAACAGGACCCACAGGAATGGAAGTTATTTGTTGACGGTTCGGCTTGTAACACTGGTTCAGGGGTTGGGATCGTACTTTTCCCCCTGAAGGAGTAATGATTGAGTTGTCTGTTCGGCTGGGCTTCAGCGCATCGAATAACATGGCAGAATATGAGGCTCTCCTGATTGGCCTCAAAAGTGCAAAGACTTTGAAGGTGAAAAGAAACAAGGTGTACTGTGATTCATAGCATGTGGTGAATCAGCTGTTCGGGGAGTACGAAGCCCGGAGTGAGAAAATGGCGGCCTATATGAAGGCAACCAAAGACTTGCTCGATACTTTCGAAAAAGTACATATCGAGCAGATAAGTTCTGGAAAGAATTCTCATGCAGATTCTTTGGCTTGGTTGGCTGCAGCCGTTCCAACTGAGTTCAAACGGAAGGTAGCAGTCGACTATCTTAGTGAGCCGAGCATTGGAAGAAGTGTGGAGTTGGTCTTGGACGTGAACTAGGGACCAAGTTGGATGGATCCGATTGTAGAGTTTTTACGAGATGAAACTCTCCCTTCTGGCAAAAAAGAAGCTCATAAGATCAAGACCAAATCTGCAAGGTTTTGGTTGTCCCCAGAAGGGAAGTAGTATAGGAAATCCTTTACTGGACCCTATTTGCTTTGTGTGCACCCGGAGATGGTGCAAAAATTCCTTCACGAGATTCATGAAGGGACCTGTGGGAGCCATGCAGGGGCAGATCCATAGCTCACCGAGCTATAATCCAAGGGTATTAGTGGCCACATATGCAAGAGAACGCCAAGGTCTACGTGAAAATTTGTGAGAAATGCTAGAAGTTTTCAGCTATTATTAGCCCACCAGCCGAGGATCTGGTGCCCTTGACTAGCCCTTGGCCGTTTGCCCAATGGGGGATGGACATCGTGGGTCCACTTCACAAAGCAATTGGGAATAGGAAATTTCTGTTGGTAGCAACGGATTATTTCACTAAGTGGATTGAGGCAGAACCATTGGCAAAGATCACTGAACCTATGATAGAGAGGTTCGTGTGGAAAAGCATCATTACTCGGTTTGGGGTCCCTTATTCGTTGATTACGGATAATGGGTCACAATTTCAGAAGAAGTTCAAAGCATTTTGTGCCCAGTACAAAATAAGGAACTACTACTCAACCCTAGCCTACCCTCAAAGTAATGGGCAGGCAAAGGCGTCCAACAAAACTATACTTGACAGGATCAAGAAGAGGTTGGACAAGGCAAAGGGAAAGTGGCCCGACGAATTGTCACTGGTCCTATGGGCGCACCGAACAACTCCTAGGAGGTCTACGGGAGAGACCCCCTATTCATTAGCATATGGAACAGAGGCTGTTATTCCATTAGAGGTGGGTTTGCCGACCAACAGGACCACTTTGGTTGAAAGTGGGGGCAATGACAGAGCCTTGGAGATCGAATTGGATCTTGCTGAGGAACGGAGAGAGAGGGCTCTGGTGCATTTGGCCACATATCAGGAGCAGCTGATGAAAAGCTACACCAAGCATGTCCACCCACGAGAATTTGGTGTTGGAGACCTTGTGCTTCGTAAGGTGCTCGGCAATACCAAGGTGGCCAATGAGGGCAAGCTGGGGGCCAATTGGGAAGGCCCATATCTAGTAACAGAGGTAGTGGGCATTGGGGCTTATCGGTTGGCGGACCTGGACGGGAACCCAATGCCAAGGCCCTGGAATGTCCATAATCTGAGGAAGTTCTTTGTTTAAAAGACTTCAATTTATTTTCATTCTGTTTTAAGATGCACATCGTGATTGTGTGGGAATTACAAATAAAATTCCCTTGTTTTTTATTCTTTGTTAGTTGCAAGGGGTACGCGTAATGCCCCCTTGAGTTATGAATTATGAATAAAATTATATTTCTGAGAAGCATTCTGTTTTTGCAATTTTTCATTTTACCTCTTTCTGGGTGCTTAAAATACGAAGCCAGGCACTTGTTCTTTGTCCTCCCTTCGTATTGGGGAGCAGAGAGTGGGTCCATACAAATGTACGAGGTACGAAATTTTTCTGAGTACGAAACACTTGGGTAGCATACGAGAACATGCAGATTTATCTAAGTATGAATACCACTTAGGAGTTTGTCTAAGTACGAAGCACTTGGACTACATACGCGAACATGCACAATTCTGCCAAATATGAATACATTTGGGCACTTGTCTAAGTATGAGAAACTTAAGAATATAACCTAAGTACGAATACACTTAGGAATAATTCCAAGTACGTGAACACTTGGGGTGCATACGACAACATGCACGATCAGTCTAAATACGAGTACACTTAGGATTTTAACCAAGTATGAACAAACTTGGAAAGCGTATGAGAACGTGCAACGAACAAGTTAAGTACGAAATACTTAAACGCACACGAGAACATGCAGAATCACCTAAGTATGAAAAACTTAGCAAAAAAGTTTGGCCACAAGGGGCCACCAAAAGAAGTCAAAGGCCACGAAGGGCCAAACCAACTACGTCCAAGCCTCGCAGAGCCAAGCATGCAAAACCAGAGTTATGCCTCGAAAGGCCAAATACTAAGAGTTTTCAAATGTACCTGTGCCACGCAGGGCAAGATTTACGGCCACACAGGGCCACTAAACTGCTGTGAGATATTAAAATTGTTCACAAGGGATGAAATCATACTTACTCTTCTGCAGTAAGGACTTGAATTGTGGGAGGAGGACCCTGCGCAGTTGTGTTCTCTACAACCGTGCCATCTTCAGTAGGACCACCGCTGGCTTCCTTTTGGCCAGGGTTGGTCACTTCTTCGGTTTGATCGGCACCAGTATCGGCTTGCTCAGAGACTTGAGCATTGAGCTCCCTGTTAAGGCCGTCCTCTTCCACGGTAGCATCTTCATCAAGCACAGCAACGGAGCTTGGGAGGTCGTTGTCGGTCCAGAGAAGGGATGATTCAGGCGCGCCACCCTTTGTAAGGCATGCAGTCCAACCAGCAGCCCAGATCTGGTCCTGAATAGTTGGCATCTGAGTTTTGTAGCTCTCAGTGGCTACGTTGATCCCCTCATTATAGCCCTGCTGGTAAGACACCTTGGCCTCATTTTTGCTCAATTCCAGCTCCGTAAGGGTCTGGTGCAGGCTGTCTTCGGCGCCGTCCAACTTTCCCTTCAACTCGTCCACCGTCCCACGGGCTTGGTCCCTCTCCCTCTCGAGTCTGATTATTGTACGCTGCAACTTGGTATTCTCGCTAGCTAGCTTTGCACGCTGGGGCTCGGACTGGCCCAACTTTTGGGCCATGGCAACCATTTTTTGCATCGCCTAGCAAACCATTGGGAATCAGTGACACTGATGATAGGGATGAAATACATATTTGTATTTAAAGACAAAATTAAAGGAAAGTGTACCTTGGCACTGTGAACCATAAACGACCTGAGGAGGTTGTCTGAGGAGTTGGCCACCTCTTTTTGCATGTCCCCAGGTAGCATGAAGGCCTGGGACAGGGCCATAGCAGTTCCTTCGGATTCTGCGCTATCCTTTACACTCACAAGCCAGTTTCCGTGAGAGAATTGGGGAGCCCAAACAAGGGATGCAGTTGTTGGGTTTTGAGGTGGTAAGTTCTGTTCTGGAGTCGAGTCCAAGCGTTGACGTTTGTCCCGGTGACTGGCCTCGATTTCCTCGGGTGAAAAGCCAAGAGGGGTGTCCAGTTGAGCAGGTCCACGGCGACCATGAGATGGCAAAGGACTCTGAGAACGTCCATGGCCACGAACAACGCCGCGGCCTCTACCACAGCCGGCTCCAAGAATGGTAAGAAGATTGCTGAGGTTGATTGGTTGGTCCATCTCTTGAGGAGGAGGAGAAGGGGAATAACCACTGGAGGTAAAAGTGGAGGCTTCCTCGGCGAGTTCAATAGGTTCGTCGGGGATTGGAGGAGTTTGAGAATGCCTATCTCTTCCTTGATCGGGAATCGAGGAAGAGGTAGCAAGAAGCTCTGGGTTATCAGCTACTCGGGTGCGCCGATCAATGAAACCCCCGTACGACGCCCTGTAACTAAGAAGCACTTGGGCCGTCCTTACTCGGCCTGCAAGGTGAGTACCTTGTCCGTTAAAGGCCAATGCTCGGTTGATATCATCTACATGGACTTGTGGGGTAATGATGTCATGTCCCTCGTTAACGTTTGTGGCTGCAATGAATAATGCAACAGAATTTATAAATTAGGTACGAGTAAACCTTTTTAGTGTAAAACAAAATGAAAGATAAAGCAAGTGAAAGAAGCTGACGTGGACGCCCAAATCTGTGAGGGGCATGAAAACTTATCACTCGGCCATCCTCATCTCTGGGCTCGAAGTTCCCCGTAACAATAAGAAAATCATCGTCATCCCCCCGAGTTGAATCAGGAAGTTTAAGGACAAGTTTCTTCCTAGAGTTCCTACTCTTCAGGTAATAGGTAAGGGCATCCTTCGTTCTGGAGATGCTATACAGATGGTGAATATCGTGTAAACCTAGGGATGTACCAAGCATCTAGTTGATGGCATTTATGCCCATAACGACTCGAAAGAAGTTGGCTAAGACCTGCATTGGGGAAAGCCTATAGTGGGCCAGAAATTGGCAGAGCAGTGGTGCTAATGGAAACCTAACGCCGCCTTCCACGACGGCGACTACTGGAATGTGGAGGGTGTCATTGACAGGGCTCTGGCGAATGGCAACCTCAGGGGCCAATGTGGTGGCTACGTTGTCCGGGATCTCATAGCGAAATCTAAAATTAGCCATAGCCTGAAAGGTGTTACAGTGCCGTCTAAACCTCCCCATTGTTGGCAGATGTGCTTTACAGACAAGAGAAGGGGTATTGAAGAAACCCTAGAAGTGTGAAAAACCCTAAATTGAAGAAAAATAGGGTAGAGTGGGGAGCAGAGACTTACGATGTAAACAATCGGAACTCCTAAAGTGCGGAAAGGAAGGGACCTCGAGATGGTGATCAGTGCTCCAATGGCGGGTGAGAACGAATCTTCTTTGCAATGGGAGTCTGGAGAGAGAATGGGGGTTCAAAATGGGACAAAATCCCAAATCTACCCTAAAGAGTGGGGTGACGTATGTGAAACGTCACCCAAGACGCCGTTTGGACGTTCCGTTCCCCAAAGGCGCCCGTACACATTAAATGAGAACAAAATGGGGCTTGCCACGTGTAAAGGTTGAGACTAGAAAAGCCTGTCCAGCTCAAACGATTAGACGTTTTGCCTGGGCTAATGATGAACGTTGCACCAATTTTATGAAACGAGGTGCAGGAGCAAAATAAACTTGCTCGGCGTTTGATAGCTTTGCTCGTCATTTGAGTAAAAAATAACGAGTAAAGCTGGGGAGCAATTGTAGGGAGGTATTCCCGAACAAGCTCAAAGAAGGCCCGAATACGCGGTACGTGGGACCGGGGTATAAATACGAAAAGGGCGGTCGCCGTGCAAGACGGTGGTCGGCAATAAGGACCAACAACATGAGAAGTCATTGGTTCAGGAAGGCTGTACGGGGTCAAAGTCCAGTGAACATGAGAAGTTATTGGACCAAGAGATTGATAAAAGAACAGTGACATGTGGAGTCACTGGTCCAAGTAGTCTGTTCGGCAACGAGAGGGCCGAACAGAAAGAGAATTCTGGGTGAAGCAGCCTCAGATGCAAGGAACACTCTGAAAGGTTCCAGAACAGTGGAATTCCATAAAGGAATAGGAACCCGAGAATAAAGGATCAAGGAAAGATACCCAACGGAAATGGAATGTTCGGCCAACTATGGAAAAGAGTCCTGAAAGGACTAAGGTAATTGATTGATAAGGGAACGAGAATCCAAGATATTCTGGGTTTCCTATACGAGGTAGGAAACCTAGGGCAACAAGGATACTTGGGCAACAAGCATCCGTAAATCTATAAATATGAGGTAAACCTACAGGCTAAAGGTAGGCAATAAGTTGCATTCATTCCATACTTTCCTATCAATAATTAGGGTTTCACACAGTACGAGAGACTAACTTAGGCATCGGAGGGCCTTTGCCACGAGAGGCAAAGGTGCGCTCACCCCTTGTCTGTTTTGCAGATTAGGGTTCCGGCGAAGGCATTAGGGTTCCGATCGAACAACACGTGAGCCGTTGCAGTCCAGTGCTGTTCTAGACTTCTAGGTACTGTTTGTTTTTTCCCACCTACAAATATGCAACCACCACATATACCTTAAATTTTATTCATCATTATGCCATTCACAAAAGTATTTCAACAAAAACCATTTCCTCATGTGTGTCTTTCTAACCAATGAACCATCATCCGTCACACAAAAAATAAGACTTCCGTAAGTTTTCATTAGATCCTTCTATTTCGTTTATCACCCCTGACTTGTTAATTGATTGTCCGGAGCATTTTTTAAAGTGTGCCCGGAGAGTCCAAACAAAAAACGGTGAGAAAAAAAGGGACACTTTGAATTCAAGTGTCGGACACGTGTCCGGAGAGTGGCGGTGTCCAACTAGTGTCTAACACTGGTACTTAACCTCCGACAAAAGTGTCCGTGCTACATAGGTTATAATTGTATACATGACCGTCACAGATCAATTCCGGTTCAACTGGGGTCCCGTCTGCCCAGTCCCTTCTCCGGTCCGCTCACCGGCCCAGTTTAAAAACATTGCTAGGAACGTAAATAATCTAGAACAAAGGAGAACGTACGTGGTTTCACGAGCAACTAAAGGTATGCCCGGCATTCTGGTTAGACAATGATAAATTGAAAATTCATGGCTATCTCCACTTCAAAAGACCGTAACTAGTAGCTGCCAAACCTGAAAGAAGCGGTCAACAGGGAATAACTTCAATTACCAACGGAAAATAACAAAAAAATGAAACAGCACCAGAATTTGAAACATTCTTCCAAGTGACGGAAAATCGTGTTCAAGGGCTGGCCCTAAAAGTTTATCAATTTTATTTGCTAAGAGAGAGAAGTAGACGGAGAGGGAGAGGGAGAGGGAGGGGGAAGAGAGAGAGAGAGAGAGGTACCTGTTGTCATCGTCGCCGGCCTTGAGGATCATCGCCGGAGGAGCTGAACCTGTTAGATTTTGGAATAGATTTTGACTCTGATCGATTAGTATGACTTAGGGCTGACAGGCGACAGCCTGACACAATATACTATGTATTTTCAGGTTTACCAATTTCAACCTTCAACTATTTTAACATAGCAGTTTTACCCCCAAAACAAAAAGAACTTCTGACCCGTTTTGGCTTAATAATCCCGCATAATTCTTTTTTATCGTTATTCGAAAAAACCATGATCAAAACCTTCAAAAAGTTCTGTAATTTTTAATTATTTTTGTCTTTATCAAATAATTTTTACCTTCGATCATATTTTTTATTTTTTATTATTTTTTCAGAAAGAACAAATAATTCAAAAAAATAACACAAATTAACCCAAAAAAATTTTGAATACCGACAAAAAAAAAAACCGACTTAGTTATTAAGTCAAAACACCTCTAAAGATTGTTATTTATAGGTTTATCGGATCATACAGATGATATAGACGCATTGTTCAACAGATGTCCCAATTGTGTCCTAATGTGCAAACGTGCTTTTAAAGGTGCTTAATTTGAAAAGAGAAAATTACATTTATATCCCTTCGACTTATGTGAAAAGTTCAACTTAGTCCTTCCAGTTTTAAATCACCCAATTAAACCTTCGATTTGCAAATTGATTTCAATGTCATCCTTCCGTTGGCTCCCGTCAGTAATTTGGACGGAAAATGGGCATGTGCCTAGCACGTGTGCTCTCCCCAAGGGCATATTTGTCCATTCCCCTCCTCCTTCTTCTTCTCCTCTCTCTCTTTCCATAAAACCCAGAAAAGAAAAAAAAAAGAAAAAAAAAGAGAGAAACCAGAGGCAACTGTTGAGGGAATAATTATTCCCCTCTAATTTCTCAAACAAAAATACCCGTCTCTCTTTCCTCTCCCATGTCACCACCAGAAACTATCTCAAATCACCACAAGCCACCAGCAATCATCACCGCAAACCACCAAAAACCACCAGCCATTACACGACTACCAGTCACTAACCACCATAAACCACCTTAGATAACCACAAACCACCACCAGTCACCACTCCCACCGCAATCACTGCGAAACACCACCCACCCGTTTCACTACCACCACCAGTCAACACCACCAATCACCGCCTGCACAAACACGAATTCAAATCCCCAAACACTCCAATTTTGAATTTCAGAACCCTAATGTCAGAAACCCCTAAAAATTCGAAATTAAAACCATAACCTCAAACCCCCAATTCGAAAACCCCAATTTCGAATTTCAATCCCCCAATTTCAGAATTCAAAACCCAATTCAAATCGTATGAGAACCGAGCTCTTACCTCAATCGTGTCGCCATCCACCGCCACAACCACTACTCGTCACCATCATAAACCACCACCTCACCACCGTACATGAGTCACCGAGAAGAGAGAGAGATGAGAGTGGGTTTTCTTGTTGGGTGATGGGAGTGGAGGTGGGAGAGAAAATCCGATTTAGTCACCGAGAATAGTGGGTTTTCCTCCCACTGAACCCGCCACCACCGAGACCACCCACTACCGAACCCATCACCTCCGGCCCATACCCGCCACCACCGGACTGCCGTACCTCACCACGAACAGTGCCGTACCTCAACAGTTCACTGCTCCGACTTTGGTTTTTCTTTTTCTGGATTTTATGGAAAGAGAGAGAGAGGAGAAGAAGAAGGAGGAGGAGGAGGGGAATGGACAAATATGCCCTTGGGAGAGCACACGTGCTAGGCACATGCCCATTTTCCGTTCAAATTAGTAACGACATCCAACGGATGGATGACATTGGAACAAAATTGCAAATCGAAGGTTTAGTTGGGTGAAATTGAAACTGGAAGGACTGAGTTGAACTTTTCACATAAGTCGAAGGGATATAAAGGTAATTTTCTCATTTGAAAATGTAGAGACTCGCAAGATTATTTTAGTTTCGGAAATCGTTTATTGCGTAAAATAGTCGTATTATTAGTAAAGTTGTGCGTATGTTTATGGGGGTGTACGGATATACATATTCGGTTGCGTATTGGACTCTCGGAGAATGGTAAAATGTAAGTTTTGATGTTGTAATGTTGTTTGGAGGTGTTGGGTTCGTTCCGGAGTCCGTTGAAAATTTTCATTTTTCTACCTAGCCAGTACCAGTACTGGGCACTACTGGCTGTTGCCCAGTACCGATACCCACTATCCAGGCCTTCATCAAATTGACATTTTGAAGGCTCCAGTACTGGTACTGGGAGTCGCCCAGTACCAGTACCCGCTGCATTTTTCTGCAATTTTCAGCACGCTTTTTGGACTTCTATAAATACCCCCCTTTTGTCATTTCTCACTCCCAAACCCACGAAACACACCTGGAAATACCCCCTTTCACTCACCTCACTCCAATCTTACCCAAAACCCTTGATTTCAACCTCACATCTCCAAGATCCAAGGGTTTTCTTCCTCAAAATCACAAGATTCTTGCATTTGGTGAACCAAGGGTGAGTTTTGTGTTCTTGTTCTCACTCATTGAAGCTCTATCACGTTTTTCTCTCTCTTCTCTCAATTATTTGTTGATCTTTGCTTGTTATTCATGTTTTTTGGCTTTATTTGCTCTAGATCTTGTATCCAAGCTTGGGTGAGACTTGTCTTTGAAGGATTCAAGCTTATTGTTCTTGGTAGACCTAGGGTTTTGCTCAAAACCCACTTAGGTAGGGATTTCTCTCTTTATCTACATGTTTTGTGATGAATTCATATGATATTAGTGTTTGAATGCTACGTATTGTCCGGGTGGGACACTTTATAGCTTGTGGATTGCATATGCTTATGAATACTATATTTTTGCCTTAATTGTTATGATTCTTGAGACATTTGTGACGTGTTTGATAGTGTTGGTAATGTGGTTGTTATTGTGAAGTGGAGTGTGGAGTTTATTGTGACGCAAGGGGTGGAAACACAAAATCGCAAGGGGTGGAGTTTATTGTGACGCAAGGGGTGGAAACACAAAGTCGCAAGGGGTTGAAATTTGTTGGAAGAAGTGTGTGTATGTCCGTGTGTGAGAATGTTTCGATATTAGTAAATGGTGTTGATATATGTTGTCATTGAATTCGCCATCTAGCTTGATTCACCATATCCTTGGATAACATCTCATTTCATATAGATTTTGTAGAGAATTTCCTACTGGGCTAGTGTAGCTCAGCAAAATCCTTCTTTTTAGATTCGAACGCAAGGCAATAGGATGCATGACATGGTGTATTTGGAAACGAAGACTTTTGGAAGCTAACATAACTTAGTTACTCATCCATCTTTGTATTAGTCTACTTTTGGATAGAAATGGTATTGTAACTAATTAATTTTATTTGATCTTTTGACATAAGATTGTAATATTCTAAATACTTTGTACATATATTTAACTTAATTTGGACCACGGTGCCAAGGATGTATTTCTTTTAAACTTAGGGACTTGATTTGTAATTAAACAGATAGGAACTCATTTTGGGTAATATTTACTTTATGCGAGGATCTTTTGTCGAAATAGTTTATTTATTTGTGTTAAAAATTGAGGGCGTGACAGAAAAAATATAGTAATAACATAGCATAAAATGAGGAGTTAAACATCTCCACCCCTTACTCAATTTTTTACTAAAATTTGAGTAAAAATTGGAGTAAAAGCTTCATTTGGTATGAAGCAATCCAATAGGCAAATGCAAATTTAGGTATAAATTTGAGTAAAGGTTTTATTAATGACATAGTTGTAAATTTGAGGGATAGAAAATAGCCTTCAAAATTTGAGCAAGGATTTGGTGAAAATCAAATTTGGTGAAAATTTTGAGTAAAACTCAAATTTGGAGTGTTTTGGGTGATTTTTACTCAATTTTGAGTTTGAATTCAAATTTGAGTAAGGGGTGAAGATTATACAATTATATTCTACTAACAAATGAACAATTCTCACATTAGAGTTGCTAAATTACCATGTACTTTACTTTAGTAAGCAAAATGAAAGAAACGGCCTCGTATCAACCTCATTAATGTGGGACCATTTGCCAAAGTTTTAGTTTTGCAACAGTCCCTTTTTACCTTATCTTTAGAAGCATTGCTCATTAGTTAAGGTTTTTATATTAATTTCTAATCTGTACTTTGTCCCACCCACTCATTTTATTTGTCTCCAATTCGGCACTATTCATCAGTGGGGACTAATTAATAATATTTAAGAAGATAGTGAGAGTAAAAAGCCTTAATACAGTAGACATTTTAAAACTAGATAACTAAAGTAATAAACTAACTTTTTAAGATGTAAATTAGTCCAAAATAGAGAGAGTCTAATGCGAATGTTCTAAGTTTTTACTTAGTCCATGATTCGTTTTACTCTAAAATTGTATAGAGTAGCGGTAGACCTTTGTGACGTAAAAACTAAAGAAGGCAGTAAGAACCAATGTTATCAATTCCGTATCGACAAGCGTACCGTTTTTTCTATTGAGATAGTACATACCGGTACCAGTGTATATTTCGGTACCTTTTCGGATTGACCGTAACAATATTTTATATGGAGTAGTTTTAATGTATGTACAAAAATTTTAAAATACTTAAAGTAGAGGTATAAAATAAGTTCTAACACTTTAATATACCTTAAAATTAGTTTTAATAAAAAATTAACATGATTAACATATAATAGATTCCAAATTTTGTTGATTATCTAAAAATTCGAGCATTTTTTAAGCAAAAGAATAAATACACAATTTTTTTTTTGTCTCGACCGAGATTCTGGTATAAGTCCGGTATTGTCCATTACAAGCCAATATGTGTGGTATCGATCAGTATAGGCCAGTATTTGAGGTGGTACAGAACACCTACTTATGCATCCGGCTTTATGTCTAGTACGAAACTTACTGGCCGGTACAAAACGAAATTAACAACATTGGTAAAGTGACACATTTGTTGCATTCTTATCAGTTTCTTTTGATAGGACCATGGGAATAGAGCCAATTCAACAATTTCATTTTCAACGACGAGATCACTCTCTTACCACTCTCTCTCTCACTGGATTATTCTCGAACCCTTCTTTCTCACTGTGAAGAACAACAATCAGAAATCACTGTGTTCAAACCCCTCTCTCTCTCTCTTTCTAACGGTGATCTCTCTCTCTCTCTCTCACCTTTATTTCTCTATCACTAGATTCTGGCGTGTTTAGGTTACTCCGGCAACAGATTTGCAGATTCCGGCCATCTTTCCGGTGAATTATGTAGAGACCCGTGTCTAATTTTAATTTAATTTATTTATTGATGTTGATCGAACTTGAGTTTGTGCGTTACGGGACGAGAGTGTTGGGGGATCCACGTCGCGTAACTTTTAAAATTGGTTACTAATTATTTTATAGCACATGGGGTGTTAGTGTAGCTACATATTAAAATTTAGATCTTGAAAAAGTACCTATGGTAGTTGAGGGGGTGTAGTGTAATAACTACACTTAAAAATTTGAGAATGAGATCAGAGAGACCCGATTCCTCATTTCTTTTTGGGAAAAAAACTGAAATGGTCCATGTAGTTAAGTGTTTGTGTCAACTTGGTCCCTGTAGTTGTAATTGGCTCGATTTACACTATGTACTTTCTATTTTGTTCCAACTTGGTCCAATTACTAACTGCCGTTAGTCCTTTTAACAACAAAATCAAATGGCCCCTTTTTTTGGGATTAAAACAGTAATTCTCTCATTCCCCTCTTGCCCTAATATACATCTGAACCAAAATACAGCTCATCTTCCATTCTCCATTGATAAGGAGGTACTTGAGAAGAAATTTGGTTATAATTTTCTGCAAAAAGTTGCCCTCCAATTCTCCCCGTTCGGCAAAATAAGCCAACTAGCTTTTTTTTTTTTGTTCTTATTCAAATTTTTTTCATATTTGTTAGTTTTTCGTCAATTTTTTGGAGATTATTGCATCGTTATGACAAGAAGAATCTAAAAAGTAAAAAATTACAATCGAAAACTAATTTTTTTGAATAAAGACAAAAATAAGCCAATAAGTCAATTTTTTTCGTCTTTATTAAAAAAAATTGGATTTCGATCATAATTTTTTACTTTTTAAATTCCTCTCATCATGACGATGCAATAATCCCCAAAAAATTGACGAAAAACTAACAAATACGAATTTTTTTTGAATAAGGACAAAAATACGCCAGTTGGCTTATTTAGCTGAACGAGCAGCATTTTCATGATCAGCCATGAGGCAACAAAACCACTGGTATTGTCTACCTGTTCAACTTGTGGACAAATACTGAGATGCCTTATTTTTCTACATAGTACTGAAAATGCATATATAACCATGTCCAAAAATCACAATATGATATAGATTCAAAAGTCACAATATGATAAAGAACCATGTCCAAAAGTCAGAATATTACATAAACTCAGTTCCAAATTTAACAAGTCATAACCTAATACATATGACATAATAAACCACTCAACTAGGTTACAATAAACCTAACTTATCGGCCCAAGTAGTTACAAAAAATAGTGCCCTGGCATGTTTCCATTGTCTATTAGTCGAAAACCTCACCATATTCTGGCATGTTTCCGTCGAATCTAGAGCAAGCCATATTTGGTTTCTCCATCTCTTGAAGTTAGCCAAGGTGTTGGATGTTCTTTTGCCTCCAAAATCGTCTGCTTCTAAATGAGAAGTCCAAATCCAGCGGGAAACAAATTAGGGCAACAGAAGAATGAGAGAATTACAGTTTTAACCCCAAAAAGGGGCCCGTTTGATTTTGCTATTTAAAGGACTAACGGCGGACTAACGACAGTTAGCAATTGGACCAAATTGGAACAAAATGAAAAGTACAGAGTGTAAATCGAGCCAATTACAACTACAGGGACAAAATTGACACAAACAAATAACTACAAGGACCATTTCGGTTTTTTTCCCTTTCTTTTTTTTTCTTTTTTCTTTTTTCCTGCGTCTTCTCCCTCTGTTCTCTCTCTCGAACCCTAACACTTCAACACCACAATCGGAAGCCAAAGTTCGAGAATTTCGCAAAAAGGAAAGAATAAAATGTGATCTACGGACAGAGGGCTATGCATCTATCGAAAAAAATCTCGATCGGTCAAAATTCGAGATTCTTGCATTTTGGGGATTTCACTCTTTGAGGTAGGATTTATGCTAAATGATTAAATATGGGTGTGTATATGCCTTGGTGTGCACTTAATTTGAGCTTTGGTTGGAGTTAATCCAATGATAGAGTGAGCCCTAATTGATTTGTTTGGATATGCTTGGTACGCATGAGTTTTGGCTTGAAGATTTGTATAGTTATTCATGATTGTGATAGAGGTTATACAGTTTTGATGTTCTTGATCTTCATTGTGTGGCTTTTCTTACAATGTGAAAATTAGGAATTTAAGTTATAGTAGATCATGAACTAGTTACTATTTTGCTCACCATGTGTTTGAGGAAATGCAAGTAACTTAGATGGGCATTTTAGAATACCTGGTATAATATATATTTTTTCCTTGTGCATTGAGAAAGTCGGTGGAAAGAAGTTCTTGATTTGTGACGTCAGATACTTGCTATGTATACGCTAGTGTTTTTGAATATTCTTTTGTTTGGAGACTAGATTGAGTATACTTTACATTAGTTGAGTTTGATGGTCTTGGTTGGTTTTATACGATTTGGGCTTAAGGCCAAGTATTGAGACATTCGAGATTGTTATTTTTTGTGATTTTGAGTTGGGTCACCAGGAAACTCGGGTCAATTATGACACCGTCGGTGAAATTCTGTAAACCTACTCGGGTCAATTGTGACGCTGTCGGTGAAAGTCCGTAAACCTACTTGAGTCAATTGTGACGCTGTCGGTGAAAGTCCGTAAACCTACTGGGTCAATTGTGACACCGTCGGTGAAAGTCCGTAAACCCGCACGGGGTAGGTTGCTTTGTCCTTCGGGTTTGTAGCCCATAAAGTGCATAAGTGCCGAAGACGTTTAGCACGGTTGGTTGGTGATCGTATCGGTGAGCAACTCATATAATTTTTTGTCTCGGTGTTGAGTAAATTTGATATTCGATTCGGTTGGCTATTCTATTATGAGTTTTGTTATTTTCCGTATCGGCTTTTATGGGTAATTTCCTTTATTCGGGACTTGATTTGAGTTCGTGATTTAATAGCATTCTTTTGAGCATTTGAAGGGAAGGAAAAAATTAGAAACACTTAATATAATGCATGGATTATTTTTGTTGTGTTGGCTTGACTTTGAATTGGGGTTTAATAACTTCTTTGTTAATATTGAAGGAGAAGAAAGCAAGAAAACTTTTCAATACTAATATATACAGAAAAAGAAAAGAAAGAGTATAGAGTATTTTGTATATCAAGCTTTGCATGTTCATATCTTTTCATTTAGCGTATTTCCTGTACGAGTTGTGGCTCATGTTGTTGTTAACTCAAAATTTTCAGGTTTTGAGATGGATCCGAAGGCTTACGAATCATGGATATGTTCCAGTAATCTGATACTTGTTTGTAAGGAGGCATGAGGCATGTAAACTTTAATTTTATTTTGGGAATGTAAAATTGTACTTCGAGAGAACGGGGCCTGGATGTGTATAAAAAATATTTTGGAGTTTATTTGTAATAAAAGGCGGGTCGTGACAAATTAACTCCGGTTGCCCATTTTCTGGTAGAATTAGTTGGGTTGATGAGGCTTATCCATCTAATGCATTTTCCTTCCCCATTTCCATTCCCATTGGAGCCCTGATTTGTATGACTATCCATCCCCCACTGGACTACTATTCCGGCTGCAGCTTCTATAAATAAGTACCCATTTAATTTGTGCATTTGTGGCCAATCCATTTTTTATCCCAACCCAAACTGCCTATTTTGAAACTATAACTTGTTTTTGGTTTTGGCTTTCCACATGGAGGGTGGTGAGAGCTCGAGCTCTTTTCCAATGGGAGAAAGCGCACAAGAGAGGGGGTTGTCGCACGTCCTAGAATACTATGCGATTCCGACTTCCCACAGGCCTAGTTTGAATCTGGAAACCGCAGATGTACCGGTTATTGACTTGGTTGGGTTTCGAGATAGCTCCTCGCGGCGGTCTGTAACCGTCAATGACATAGGAAATGCTTGTCGCCGTTATGGATTTTTTCAAGTAAGTGCTAGATAAGTATGAGCAAACACTTTCCGCTTCTATATTGCTCTTCTTCTTCTTCTTTTATCCAATACAGAGATGGCATCAAGTGGAGGTAACAGTTCCCCAGCTTTTACTACTTTTTACTTGCAGATTGTAAACCATGGAATAGACCAATTTGTGCTGGATGGAGCTCTTTCTTCGGCCTTTGATTTTTTCAGCTTGCCCACAGAGGAGAAGTCAAAGCTCATGTCAAATGACGTGCATAATCCGGTTAGGTATGCGACAAGCTTGAAGGATGGAGTCGATAAGATTCAGTTTTCGCGAGCATTTCTTAAACATTATGCATATCCCTTGGAAGACTGGGTTAAGTCATGGCCTGAGAACCCACCAGCTTATAGGTACATATTTCGGTTCCAGTCATTTTATAGAAATCCCGTTTAAAACGCTCGTGTCCTTTATTCTAGGCCTTCCTCAGAAGCAGTACCATGTAGTTAAGAAAGACATGAAATAGGAGGACTATGGCATTTTGAGATGGGGAATCCCAGTGCCTGTTATTTAAAATACGATTCTGCTTTGCTATTATTGAGGTTATCTTACGGGCGATTCAAACAAAATCAAGTTTCTTGTTTTCTTCCTAATAAATAGGAGTACTAAGTAGAATACATGCTGACTGCTTGAACTCTTACATAAAGTAAATTATAGGGAAAATGACGGCCCATGACATGTTTTGATAATTAATACCCGCCAAGGACATGCTGAGTACATTTGTTAATACTGAAAATGTCCTTAGCGGGTATTAATTATCAAACCACGTCCTTGGTCGTCATTTTCCCTAAATCGTATAGCAAAAGAAACTGGTCAACGTTAGGTAAGTTTCAAAGGATACAGTTGGCTGCTGCTTGTTTTCGGTTGAAACATTATGTTTTTCCCAAGAAGACAGCACTCCACTGCTGTTTGTTTTCGATTGAAATATTTTAATTCGTGTGTTTTACGAAAATTCTGTTATTTTCAGAAAATTCTTGAACACCGATTTTGGAAAACAGTATGTTACGAACTTTTTCATAACAAATGATCGCTAGGCAAGAAAGTGTATGTATTTTTCCTTCCTTGATCTCCAAATCATATTGAAACAGATTGACTCAGTGGCCTCGTATAGTAGTCGTAGATCTTTAACACAATTATTATATGTAATGCTACGATTGCCAGGGAACATATGGAAAGATATGCTGCAGAAGTGAGAAAATTAGCCTTGGAAATTATGGAAGCCATTACAGAGAGCCTTGGAATTGGAGCCAAATACCTCAGCAACAAAATGGAGGAAGGAATGCAAGTCATGGCCCTCAACTGCTACCCACCGTTTCCCCAACCAGGCCTTGCACTAGGAGTTCCGCCTCACTCGGACCACAGTTGCTTAACCATCCTTCTTCAGAGCACAACCGGCCTCGAAATCTTGGACACCGAGGATGGAAAATGGAGGGCAGTGCCAGAACTTAAGGGTACCCTCCAAGTCCTTGTGGGAGACCATGTTGAGGTGCTAAGCAATGGGAGGTACAAAAGTGTGGTACATAGGGCTACCCTTCATAAAGAGAGGACTAGAATTTCTATTGCCAGTCTCCATAGCTTGGGCATGGATGAGAAAATGGAGACTGCGAAAGAGCTTGTGGATGAAGAGCATCCGAAGGGATATAAAGAAAGCAGCTTCAGAGATTTTCTGAATTTGCTCGCGAAAAATGATATTGCTGAGGGGAAGGGCTTCATAGAGACACTGAAAATCCAATACTAGGTGTGCTTGTTTTTTCTTTTTGTACTCTGGTGCGGTGCGGTGTATTATTTTTTTCCCCTTCAGTTGTTTGGAACATATATGTGTTTCTCACAATCCTAAATTAAAATCAAAATTCATTTGCTTTAGGCAGAGCTGGCTTTATATTTTTTGAGGCCCTAGGCTTGGGCCCCTATCCATATGAGTCGTGATATCTCCACTGCTCTGTTTCACCATTCTCCCACCGCAACGCAAAACTTTTGGACGGTGAAATTGAGTTGAGAGCGGTAGGGAGAGTGGTGAAACAGAGCGGTGGAAGTACGGTGTGGGTAGACTTTCTATATCCAAAGAAAACGGTAGGGATTCTAGGGAAAAAACTGAAAACTAAGGATGTGTTTCACACACCAAGCAATATGAGACAAGTACTGTAACAATCCGCATCAGTTGACATGCATAATCCTTTGCCTAACCACGTGGCTCAAGAGGTTAACCTTTTCACACACTAAGGATGTGTTTCACTAAGCTCTTTTTTAGCTTTTTGGGCTTTTTGAGTTTTGTCCTTATTCAATTTTTTTTCGCATTTGTTAGTTTTGCGCCAAATCTCTGTGAATTATTGATTTGTCTTGATGATACGAATCGGAAAAGTAAAAAAAATTTACTTTTATCCAAATATATTGGAAAATATCCACTTTCTAAGCTAAAAAGTGCCACTTTTTGCAAGTAGTGGTAGACCTTCATGACGTAAAAACTAAAGAAGGCGGTAGGAACCAAAGTTATCAATCCCTACCAACAAGCGTACCATTATTGTTACTGGGACGGTACGTACCGGTACCGGTGTATATCTCAGTACCGTTCCGGATTGACCGTAATATATATTTTATATAGTTTTAATATATGTACAAAAAAAAAAAAAAAAAACTCAAAGTAGAGGTATAAAATAAATTCTAACACTTTGATATACCTTAAAATTAGTCCTAATAACAAATTAAGTTGATTAACATATTATAGAATCTAAGTTTTGTTAAATTATCTTAAAATTAAAGCATTTTTTAAGCAAAAGAAAAAATACATATTTTTTTTTTGTCTCGGCCGAGATTCCGGTACAAGCCCGGTATCGTCCGATACAGGCTAGTATTTGGGACGGTATGAAACACCTACTTATGTGTACCGCTTTATGTCCGATATGGTATGTACCGACCAATACGGAACGGAATTGATAACATTGGTAGGTAATGAGGCGGTAATGTTTCTCCATTTTTAGGTAATGAACACAGTTGGACTAATGTAGATAGTAACTTAGGTTCTGTTCCGCTTAGGTTTTTGAGTACTAATTTTTTGCTTTACGAGACAAGTAATTCTCTCACAATAAATCACATTTAATTCAAAAAATAAGTATTTATTTTTAGTTAGCAGAGCGGGGCCTAAGTAAACCCAAATCCTAAGGGTACCGACCAATAGTGTACATGGGTCATGTGGGGCTCACACGAATGATCCGATCCGTTTATAAATTTGAAAATATTTTTTCCAAATGGACCCGTGATAAATCAACTCCATTAAATTGGTGTAAGTACATGATCCAACTTTTAGTTTTTCATTCAGAAAGTTGCACATATTGAGGATCCGTATCTACCGTCATTAGGAGAGAGAAAATCTATCCCGTATCTTTCCTGTTAAAAGTGTTAATAATTCCTTGGCGCACAAGTAAAAATAGGTTGGCAAATCTAAAACTAACGCATATTTAGGAAGTTACAGTAGCAAATTCTAAAGGATTCTGGTCTATTTTAAGGCAACTGCAGTCAAATCCTACGTGTTCCTTAAAATTACAAAAACGATCATGCACAATAAATGTTTTAATACCTTCTTCTTCTTTTTTGGTAATGTAGGGTGACCCGGTCATCTTGCACATATCTCGGACTAATTCTTACAGCCCCTCCCACAGCCATTTCACACGCTTACGGCTTACGTGTTGGGGGTTAGCAAGATTTTCTATTCATTTTACCCTTTTTTATGAAATGTTTCAACTAACATTCTGAGTTCTTATTTTTAGGGCAAAGTCCACTTTCATCCCTGTGGTTATCGCCATGTGCGGATACCCCCCTCATGGTTCAAAACTGACCACATAATTTACATGTGGTTTTGAAAATGTGCGGATAGACTCACTGCCGTCATGTTTTCCATCCATATTAACGGAGGTTTATCTCACACGCCTTTGGAATGTAATCTGAATCGTTGATAATGTATTAAATAAAAAATAGAGTATCTCTGTAAAAAAATCATCTCGATCAGGCATCAATAACCCAGTGATCTAATTTTTAGTAAATTCAAATTTGAAATTTTAATTTCATAACAAAATCGATTCGACCATGAGTTTTTCATTTTTTGATTGACTTGAATTTTGGCATAGATATCGTACTCGTCAAAATTTACAATATCAACGGTGTGGATTCAATTTTTGATATAGGGGATGGTGCGGTTAGATTTAAAAAAGAAGAAGGATCAAGAGACATGATGATGGTATATCGGTCTTTTAATGTTGTGTCTGTTAATATGGATAGAAAACATGACGACAGGGGGTCTATCAGCATATTTTCAAAACCACAGGTAGATTATGTGGTCAGTTTTGAACAATGAGAGGGGTATCCACACATGGCAATAACCACAGGGGGTGAAAGTGGACTTTGCCCTTATTTTTACCTGTTTATACTTTATACTTTATAGTGCTTGGCGTCCGCCCCCCCCCCCCCCCCCCCCCCCCGGTTTTATGTAAAGCCAACAAAAAATGTAAAATCAAATAAGCGATTCATTTTCTCTATTTTATTCCTGTAACTATTGCAGTTTCTGTAATTTGGCCATTGAAGTTGTAGTACTTATGTTATTTGGTTCTTCAATTTAGCATCAATTGGCCCATTAAAACAATTTTATAAATGAAGGAATTGGCCTCCATCGATAAATTTTTGGTAATAAACGACCAAATGGAAGAAAATCCACAATGAATTTTATAATTTAAAAATATTTGAAACAATTCATTATGGGGCCTATACTGAAAAAAAATATTCAAACTTAATATATCTTTCTTATTTTTGGACTGTTGAACAGTTTTTTTTAAATTTTTTGATCGGCAAACTGTTCGAACAGTTACAAGAGAATAAATTTCATTTGCTTATTTATGAATAAGGTGAGTCAACATTTTCATTTATCATGCAATCTGAACAAACCAGCAAGACATAAATGGCCCATTGCTTTAAACCCACAGAATTGTCTATCTGCATAAGCTTTTTTTTTTTTTTTGCTTGGCAAGGGAAATTAAAGTTAATTTTTTGAAGGCTGCTGATTTTGTCACTCCATTTTTTGTTAACGCCACTTTCCTGCAAGTGTATTTTTGGTGCAAAAATACACTTGCAGGGGAGTGACGTTAACAAAAAAGAAATACACTTGCAGGGGAGTAGCGTTAATAAAAAATGGAGTGGCAAATTAATCATTTCTCTTTTTGAACTCCACTTTCTCGTAAATACACTCCAAAATTTGTCATTTAGTACTTTAAGTTACAGACAACACAACTACTTAAATACAAAATTCAGAGTGCATTAATACCAAAATGGAGAGCAAAAATTCATTTTCGAAAACTTTGTTGGTAGCTCGACAAGGGTACATCCACAAAATAATAGAAAATGATGAAACCGTTGCATCATAGCTAAGAATACACACATCTCAACTATGTTTTTTTTATTTTTAAACTGACACATCCCAACTATGTTGACACCCGTATTTTAGTGTGCAACCGAGACACCGCAAAACAATGACTCCATCCATCAAAATATTGAATGAAGCTGAAACACCCAAAACCATACGGGGAAGTATATACAAAGGATTAGTTTGGTCTATCTACAGAACTTTGTTCCACTGGATCATCATAATTCCTGGTTTAATTAATTACTACCTCTTTTAATTGGATATCAGAATCTGTTTAGCTACCAAGCTGGATTATGCAAATCGGATTACAACCAAATTTTTAGAACTTTAGATATAAAAAAAACTGTGAAACCTGTGGCAAAATGGGTATTGACATTGACAACTATTTTATTTTTCTAATTATGGGTTCGGACTGATTAATTATTGTCATAGAGTTCTAAAGTTAGCGATCGATAAACATTTGATCACATTAAATTTTTTGTGGTTGGGACCACTACTACTTTTAGCCCCTAAAATGAAGTTAATTGAATTATGGAAAGGATGGGTGATTTCTCTGAGCCCCATAACCTTGATTGCTTGTAGAGTTGCAAGATATGATAGATTTATCGTAGGTTAATTTCACATTAGTCATGTCTGTAACATTCATTTCTTGAGCCCATTTAAAACTTGTTTATGTAAATAATTAGGCCAATCGAAATAACTAATAAATGCTATTTCCATTGCACCCCTCAAAAAAAAAAAAAACTTGTAAATGCAATGTATTTTTTTTTTCTTTGAAAAAAAGAAGAGTAAATATGTCGAACCATCCTTTTGTCAACGGAAAAAAATATTCCAACGAAGCGTCTATTGATATCCGATCGAGTTGATATTTTGCATGCATACAATTATCATTACCATCCAATATCCATAATATGAATGGCTTGAATTGTCAAGATAGTATTATGGTAAGAGATTAAATTCTTTACACCGCCGGTGTAAAGTTTTGTTTCTTCCAAATCAATTATATAGCGCCACGTCGTCATGTTTTATTGACTGGGAGTTTTGCAACGTGGCGCAATGTAATTAATTTGGAGAAAACAAATCTTTACACTGGCGGTGTAAAGAATTTATTCTCTTATGGTAATGGACAACTGAATTAGTTCCAAAAAAGTAAGATGAGTGTAAAATGGCAATAAGAAATAACACATAGGATCATAATACGCTTAGAGAATCAACCGTCCCAAAGTGTTTTTAATGGTCCAAACTAGTCAGCATCTTACAGGCAAGATATTCACAATTCCAATAGTAAGATACTGTCAAATCTAAACCATTGATTATCTCTCAACCAAAATTCTCTGCAATAATCCAACTATACACGATTCCAGCCATAAATAATTACACTCAAATCTGTGTGCCCCAGCAATATATACTTTCCAAGATCAGACGGGTTAAATGCTAAGATTTAAATGGGCTCACATTAGGAAAGCTAAAGCTTTTTGGGTAGTTTTGAAAAATAATTAATAAGTGCAGATAAGTAAATAATCCCCCGATCTCGGTTTTCAAAAATGCCTGACACATACCTTCGGAGGAATTGTGGTCGCGAAAAACATTCGGGTTGTTTCTCTCTCTCGAGAGAGAAGTTTTTCAGTGCCGAGCGGGTATTGCCGACGTGGCATCCGCTCGGCGCAACTGAGCCGTTCGATTCATTTTTGGACGGTTCGGATTGAAACCCTTTCTCTCCTCTCACTCCAACACTTCATCTCTCATTTTTTTCTCTCTAAATCTGAACCGTTCAAACACGAAATAAACGGCTCGGATGCACGAGCAGGCATCACGTGGTACCCGCTCGGCACTGAAAAATTTTCCCTCTCTCCGTCTATATAAATAGGGATAATGCTATTCGAGATTCCTTTACATACATACAAAAAAACTCTCATCAGAGAGGCGGTGTACTAGTAATTGTTGTAATCCGTGGTTCCGCATATATATAGAGGGGAGAGAGAGAGAGAGAGAGAGAGAGAGAGGCAAGAAGATGGTGAAGGAATCGGCGAGAAAGTGTTCTCATTGTGGGAACAACGGGCATAACTCGAGGACATGTTGCAATGGAAAAAGTGGGGTGTGCGTGAAGCTTTTCGGTGTCAACATTTTGGCCGAGAAAAAAGGAGAGGATTCCATGAGGAAGTGCAAGAGCATGGGGAATATTGTTGCATGTCATGGAGAAATCGTCGCCGCCGATGATGATGGGTATTCGTCCGATGGCCCCGTTCATTCCAGGAGAGCCCATGAAAGGAAGAAGGGTAAGAAAACCATCGATTTCGTGTTTACGTTTTTCTGGGTTCTTTTTGTTTCTTCTGTATATGTATCTGAATCAATGGTTTTGGGTCTTGTTATGATCTAGGTTTCTCTGATTTCACCTTTTGGATTTTAGTTGCAAGATTTTTCTTGCTATCTGTTCTATGTGATGTTGATTTCCTTCAATTTGGTGTTTCTCCAGATTGCTTCTGATTCTTGTTAACTTTTTCTTTATTCTATCTAATTCAGTTGATAATTGGAAGGACAAAGGGATGATTGTTTATGATTAATGCAGATCATATCTGTTGACGATGTGTTTTGTAATTGATATTCAATTTTTTTTTTCCTATGCCTCTTGCTTTTTGCCCTTTCTTGCAAACTTAACATGTTCATAGTTATTCTGCTGATTATTGTATGCTAATAAGGACTTACCCAATGCCCTACCAAAAAATTGCTTCCCAAAGACGTATATGAATTCAAAAGAATGAAAAGTGGAGGCTGTTGTGGAAGAATTTAAGGAAAAGGAAAGAAAAATAAGGTGATCAAGGAAGAAGCTGAATTTGGTATTTAGATTCCTCCTTTTCCCCCTATCTTAGTATACCCGACACAATCGTGATCCAAACACGCCCTAAAGCTCATCAAACTCTGGAGGGTGAATTCCTAGTTATGACTTTCACTTGTTCTATGCAAGACTTTATATGGGTTGTGGAAAATCCTTGAATTAATTATGTGCTCTTCTTTTCTTTCATCAGGGGTGCCATGGACTGAGGATGAGCACCGAGCATTCCTTGCTGGATTGGAGAGGCTCGGGAAAGGAGATTGGAGGGGAATTTCAAAGAATCATGTGCGGTCAAGGACTCCAACTCAGGTGGCTAGCCATGCCCAGAAGTATTTTATCCGGCTGACTTCAGGTGACAAGAAGAAACGCCGAACAAGCCTCTTTGACATGTCTGTCAAAAAGCCTGGAACTCACGACTCTCCTCCTCCCCAAGTACCCCCTGACAGAACTGCTGAAATCCTGCCTCAGGTGATTTAGTTGCACAACTTGCACCAAACAAATCAAACTTGTTTCTTTTCTTTTTCGCCGATGATGTGAGAATTGGTTGTAATGATATCTTGTGCTCTGTATTAGGGTGATGATTCTCCTGTTGCTGCAAATTTGAACCACCTTGGCCACAGCAAAACACAGGTGGTTGCAAATTAGAACTTCCAATGCACTTAAAATTGTATGGAATTGATAATGAATGACTAGTTAGTGACTAACTGGCCCATTATCTTTACAGGCAATTGGTACCTCCGCAAAGGTTGCAAGACCGTTGGAAGTGACCCCGGTTGTACCCATAGCTGCGAGTTATGGTGTTCCTGATTTCCGTCAAATGCCATACATGCCCATGGTAAGATGGTCCATATGACTGCCTGATTACATAGAAGTACAAGTTTTAGGGGTGGACACGTGTTTGGGCGTGTCATCTGAGGGTGTCGGAAAATCCTTAACCCTATCACGACTTGTGTTTACTAGTAGTATCATATGTTTACACAGTAACACAACCTGTCAACAACGTCGTCAATCCTAGTATGACACTGTTGACACGATTAATAAAATATTTATCCAATTCAACAGCACATAAGGATTCGTTATCCTTTATCCAATGGCAAAGTTATTTTTACAGATAATATAGGAATATACAAAATGTGTGTTACATATGAGCCAGGATTAGTGTTAAACGGGAACATATTATTGATTAGTGCTGTGTCCACTTCAGGATACACGATTCGAAAATAGCCAACATGCATCATTTTCATTTTTCATGTACTTTGAAACTACACCCTAATTTGTATATGGTTTGACACTTTGAGTCATGTCAAGAATCCCCACTCAAAATTAGTTCAGCCTATATTGAATTTTTGACATTCGACATTCTTTATGCATTTTAAGGTCGTTAAACAACCAATCACAGAAAAAACCCAAGTACATAAGTCAATACATATTCTTCCATTGCATAGCCAGAATTAGTACATTGATTCTCTCTTATTTATGCAGGTGGGAGTCCCCAGCATCGGGCAGAATTTCCCCGGAGCCACTGATATTCCGACTGTGTCCTTCGTTCCCGTTATGAATATCCCTAACCATGGCTATTTCTACATGCCTAATAGCTATGGAAACTATGCTACTTGTGCACCTTATATGTCTCAGTCACCAAGGGGTCTCTTACCTCAGCAGCTCTTACATGGACCATCTCAAGCTGGACCCCTGAACTTCAGTGGCTAAGATAGGCAGTCTGGAGTGTCACATTTGGAGTGGTTTGAATCTCAATCTGTTATAATTAGCTATCTATGACCTCCTCATATTAATATGGGAAGGTAGATATTGAAATTGGATTGAGGAAATTTCATTTTTGCCGAATAAAATCACCCCGGCCATTCTTTTGCTTGTTTTATTTCAGTTTTGACTTGCTGTATTGGCTCATGAACTCCATTTAGTTATAAAGTTCTATCTTTTTCTTTTTTGAGTTCCATCCTTATTTTATACTACTACTATATCACCGTACAGTTTGGCCAGTTTTTTTGCCAGACAACCAAATCTGTAGTAACAGATTGACAACAAAGTACATCTAACATGTTCATCTCGTCATGACCTATCTTGTTGTCTGTCTAAATGGTGAGACTTACTTGAGTGCATCATGCCAATTAGAAACAAAAAGTCTAGGAGCACAACTGTGTTCAGAACCGTATGTGGAGTTGCGTTCCTAGTACTGCTCGGTTAGAAATCATCGCATGCCAACCCCTTGTTTTCAGTTTTATCTTTTTGTTTGGCACATTGCTTACGGACACTACACACAATTAGGAGCATATTTCCAAGTGATAGCCAAACTGTTGCATTCCCCAGGTTACGCCAAAAGTCTGGAATAAATGGGAATAATGCATGGAATGATCATTCTCATGTTTGTTTGGCTCAGTAAACAAATGAAAGAACGTACAGTACCAATGGGATAATCGTTCACCAACTTTGGTATGGTCAGTCCATTGCAACCGAGAAATTGACCATTTTCATTCCTTCCCAAAATCATTCCTGCAAATCAACTTCTTACGAGAGAGCAATTCAGATAAATACAGTATGTGCACTACCAGAGGAATTGGGAATTCAGCACGATTATAATTAATCATTGACTTAATCCATGTTACTAAAAGTATTCACAACCAAAAGTATTCACAACTTTTCCTCCAGAATCCAGATATTTCCCTCCAAACAGACTCAGTTACTAAAAAGCTTCGCCCCTTCTAGAAAATCAACATGAGGATAGAAGCAAAAAATAAGGTACCGATGGGTAAAGCAACTGTCATGTACAAAGCTGTTCAAAGATGAAATAGACAGAGAATTGGAATTCTGTGATATTTTACAAACAAAACAGAGAAACAGAAAAAAACATCAGCCTTTTTTGGAGGGTTGGTCTTCATGATAAAAGTTGAGCAATGAAGAGGGAGATTGGTCTTCTACGATAAAAGTGAGCAATGAAGAAATGATTTGCATGTCCTTGAAAGGAGACAGAACCGACTAAGAAGAGCAGCAACCTGACTTCTGGCCAACAGGTTGCCCTCGTATCTGCACCGTAGGTGGCCTTGCATTGTTCATAGCTGGTTGACTTGCCATCCTACGAGAAGTTGAAGGAATAATTAAGACCACAATTGTAACATATATCATTGACAAGAGAACTTAAGGGTTTTAAGATAATCAACTACGATGTCAAATGATTTTGGAGGTTTGTCTTAGCTAGAAATTCCTCCGAATGAACAATGAAAAAAGGAAGAACAAAAGTTCTCTCCATGAAGGGGGAGATTTTAGGCAAATACTGCAAATTCAACAATTGTGGCAAATACTTCAAGAAGTTTGGGCCTTCTTGTGAATATGATCGCATATACCATTTTAGTTCTAGACCAATAGCGCGTATTCGGCCCTGTTTGGTAACACAATTGTCAGAATCTTTTCTTGGTGCCCATTCTTGGGAACATAGAAAACTTGTGTTTGGAATTTTTGGAAAACACAAAGTTGTTTTCTTCACCTTATTTAGTAAGTAGCCTAAGTTTGACATAACATCAAAAAACATGTTTTCATATTCTGGAAAACCATTTCTGCATCAAAATGGGTATGATATGAAAAAAGATCTGTGTTTCTGTCGTCAAAATCAGTTTTTGAGCAGTGTTCTGCAAGAGTGATTCTGAAAACTGCAATAAACAAGGTACTTGGGCAACCAAGTACAAGTAACCATAAAATGGACATGAAAATGGAGGGGAGCTTAAATCCAGATAATGAAGAAAGTACTTGTTCTTAATGTCAGCAGCCATGGCCATGAATGCCTGTTCCACATTAGTAGAATCTTTTGCACTTGTTTCCATGAATGGAATGCCAATTTCATCTGCAAATGCCTGTCAACAACAGAGAAGCACAACCCTGATTTGATTAAGGAATGTGTTTATTCGCCAGAAATTACGAAGTAGTAAAAAGAAAAGCAAGGATATCGGGTTTGTACCTTGGCTTCTTCATAGGACACAGCTCTTTTAGCAGTGAGGTCACATTTATTTCCAACTAGAACTTTGTTCACATTCTCGCTGGCATATCGATCAATTTCACTCAACCATTGTTTAACATTGTTGAAACTCTCCTGGTCTGTTATATCGTAAACTATCTGCACGAAATGCCAAATTACATAACAAAAGGAAGTGCAAAAAAATACAGGAAGAAAGAAAATCAATAGGGGGAAGTCAAAAAATAACTTACTATAATGCCATGTGCCCCACGGTAGTAACTGCTAGTAATTGTCCTGAAGCGCTCCTGCCCAGCAGTATCCCACTGCATGCCCGCAAAAAAGAAAAGGAGAATAGGAGGGGATTATGTACAAATCCAAGAACCAAAACGAACATGATATAACGGGCTAAGTAAATACTAGGGACTATCGCACAGAATCATCTCGTCATCCAATAAAAATACTGCTAGCGGGAATAACACCCAATACACTTTGTACATACTCATTTCCCATCTGCTCAGAGATGTTTGGAGTGAAAGGCTTAGAATGATGTAGCAGTCGCTACTACGGAATAACAGGATCCAAAGTATTGGAATAACCATATAAACTACTGAGTAATGAAATTCCTACTCTGAGTAAGGTGAAAGAATCTTGGCCAGTTAACCATTACTTTTTAAGATCTTGAACCAAAAGTATTTGCTCACTGCATCATACAGTTCCAAACTTCCAATACAATGGCAAAAGTATATTTTAGAGGAGATTAAATATCTTACAATTTGAAGTTTAATGGTCTTTCCATCTTGCTCCACAGTGCGTATTTTCTATGACAGGAAAATAAACATCGTTAGAGCTATTCATTATGTCTAGTTGACACTCACACAAATAAACCCATTGATAACAGATGATTACAAAGTCGACACCAATCGTGCTAATGTAACTGTCCACGTAAGAATCATCCTGCACCAAAGACATAAAGGCAGCAGTCAGTCTACACAGGATTCAACTCCCATGAACCAAGAAAGATACAAACAACTTCAGTATCTAGTGCACAATCAGAATTCATATTCAGCCACGGCTCCTGCTTCTTCAGATGGAACTCCCAATACCTCATTCATTAATCAAAAAATCCAGCACACTGCATTACCAACTGCCCAATAGGCAATAACCCACTCATCCAAAACAAAATGCAAGAATTTTCCATGTCGACATAAATGGTTCAATATACTGTGTTGGAGAGGTAATCACATTGTATTTAAAGGCAGCAAGGTTGTCAAATCGTGAGTCGAATCGAGAATCAATATGGTTCTTTTCCGAATTGTGAATTGAATCAAATCATGAATCGCTCCGATTCGGTCATGATCTCTATAATGCATGGAAACCTATGTTTATAGATTCGGGTAACCAAAATATATACTACAAATGCAAGTTTTAGGCCTAAATCAATAAAAATTTCTTCTAAATGGTGATTTGATGATAATGTGGAGTATTAGGTAAGTTGCTTCTATTGCAACTACCAAGAAGTGATGATTCATACTTGTGGTTGTTTTTGTAAAAAAGAGTTAAAAGTACAAACAAACCCTTAGAAGGTCTATTGGGTAGTTGTATTCCCTTTACCTTTCTCATTTTTGATTCACTCTTGTAATAAATCTCCCTTTCTTACTACCTATAATACACAAGGAGAAACATAGACAAAAGAAGGCAAATAACAATATGAAAGACCTTAAAAATAAAAACTAGTTTGAACCCTTTTCCAACAACAAAAAAGCAAAACTAGAGTAAAAAATGAGTTTCGAAAATTCTAAGTGAATCAAACGATTCACTGATTTGATTCACCGAGTCTCCAATTCGGATCACAGATTCACTTACGATTCGCAGCTATTTCCGATTCAGGCAGCCTATTTGTATTGATTACCCACCGAATCGTATGAGACGAATCATGAATCGTACAATTCTAACAACCATGAAAACCAGGGTATTGAACAGATAAACTTGTACCATGATTTAGTTATATACATCCACATTTCTCACATATGAAGAAGCTAGTATACCGTAAGCATATACACAACCACTTAATGCAGTACATAACCCTTGTACTCTTTTCATCTAATGACGCAAAAGCAATAAAGAAATGAGAAGTTAACAATGATATGGTGCCAACTGGATGTAATAGCAAAGTCCCACTGATGGTATAATTTCGAATTTTTCTCTTACTGGCAATGCGACCGGACTAGATATAAGAAAAACAAAGAAACAAGCAATCATGCATGCACAGATTTTACAATCGGCTCACGTTCAAAGATTCATCCTGGTGATCACACACAGTGTCATCAAAGGAATTGTTGAGTTTACAATTTTATTATGGCAATCAGATTCTTAAGATGGGTTTTGATAGGAATGTTTCCAACAGTTAAGAGCATCTCGAACGTAAGAAGCAAAATTTTATATCAAATACATACTTCGATGACCCATGTGGCAAGTTAAAGAGTTATGCACTTCAAGGGACTCTTAGAATTTAATTTTTTATCACTTTTTTTTACACTAAAGGACTCACTTTGCTTAAGAAATCGACAATTCATCAATGATAAGCATTATAAATCTGGTGAGATGGCGATTTGAAGAGTGCTTTCTCTCTCTTCCATGTTGAAGAGAAAGGGAGCTACACCAAAATAATATGGCAAGTTTGCTAACTCCCTTGGAGAGAGTTTTGCTTATGTGGCTCTTCAGATGTAGTTTGGTTTTGGTTTAGCTACCACCCTTGGAGATGCTCCTAAGTAATTAACAGCAAAAGAAAAAGGTAAAAAGCCAAAAGGAGGAGGGTAAATATAACTAGTGAATGCTGCTTAACATGTTGGACTGTTCATTTGCTAAACCTAACCCAAACATAATCAGTTTACAAAGCAGGGACCACAAAATGCAGAAGCAGGTATGCAGATGCACAAGAGAGGAAGAGAGCAGCAAAAGGAACATATCCAGCTAAATTGAGAGGGGATATCTAAGTAATGGGGCTTCCCCCAACTGGTGCAGCAATCCAATGAGATGCTGTAACTTAGAACAATAGAAAACATTTAACAAGCATGCAATGGAGACCGTAAATATTCTACTTCATCAAAATGAAGCAGGAGAAGTTAAAGGCAATCCAATGCCCTTACAGCAAATCTCAGAAGAAGACATGATTTTCCAACTCCAGAATCTCCAATCAGCAAGAGTTTGAACAAGTAGTCACTGCAAAAGACAATGTATAACAATACTCAGCTGAAAAATTAGAAATATTTGGCAAGGAAAATACAACTTCTACCTTCCAAGGAATAAAATAAAATTGCTGCCTATTTAAGAGTACATCAAACTATTCTTCCCCTTGAACACCTTTGTCGTTGGAATCATATCTTGTAGGTAAAATCTAGTCGTGATACTTAACTCAAAAATACAACAAAGTCCGATAAACCTGTCAAATGCTGCAAGTGAACTACCCCATAACATTTTTTTTTAATTTTTTATAATGAAGGTCAAACACCACTCCATTCACAATCATTTTTTATTTTTTTGATAACTCAGATGTCCGGGCAAGCATATGCGCACCTCAACTAATTCGGAGGATCAATCCCACGATTCCCACTGTCCACTAGGTTGGGGGGGGGGGACAACTCCCTTTACCATCATTTACTTAACCACCAGTTGATTTCCTTCTTTAATCCTGTTCCTTTTGTTGGGCATGGCATTATATTGGGTAGCCATTAGTTAAACATGCATCGAAAGCAGTTCACCACAAAAATTGCAGCTTTACTGGCATTTCTCTCCTCTCATAACATCGCGGTACACACTGAAGAATGCCATCATAGCAACAATTCATCACGATCCTCCACAAATTCCACAAACCCCATTTCGGCAGAATGATGATTCATGATTTATAACACTTGAAAATCCTCTCTTGCAATAGACAAATACAGTTTCTTCTTTTCCCAAATATCCAGGGAGAGGACAACTCGCAGTGAACAAGAATAACAATACATTTAGCAGTGTCCTAAAACAAGGAAATAATGGGCGATTAATCGCTGGCTGGGCCTATCCGATTAGGTCCGACTAACGATTAATCGCCGATTACTAATTAATATGCACCGATAAATCGCCGATTCGCTCGAAGGTGGCCGGAGGCTCAACTAGCGTCCAGACTTTTAGAACATTGACATTTAGTCATTGATGATTTCAACTACCACCATCACGTAAAACACATTTAATCACTTCCCTTAGCTCTTTACCTATCATCTAAATTCCGGGTACAGTTTTATGACAGGTGAAAACTATTCGGATCCGCCTTTGTTTGGATCCATTTTTGAAAAGAATTTTTCAAAAAATTCCCCCTACTTCCAATCATTTCTCTCTCTATCTCTCTCCACTTATTACCCCTACTTTTTTTTGAAAAATACTTTTCAAAAATGGATCCAAACACAGCATACTGGGAAAAAAGATTTAACCTCAAGACCAAAATCAAATATACAATCAATATGAACAACGTCATACAAGTCTATGAAAAACCAATCAGGTCAACAACTCAGATATTCACAGCGTAAAACGCATTTACGATCAACTAGAGCAAAAACAAAAAAACCCAGATCTAATATAATCTGAACCTGAACTAGCCCTAAACTAACCGAGAGGAACAAAAGAAAAATCGACCGATTGAGTGCAAGAATTTTTCGAACAAAAAGGCATCGATCGGATACTCACTATTCGGGATTCATGACTGGTTTGATGGGGACGGATTGTAGTCTGGGTATCCGGAATTTGAACGGATAATAATCTTGATCGATACCGACTAAGCGGGGATAGCCGAGCAGAGAAAGGGAGGGCTTATTCGGATTCCTTGAAGCAATAGATCGATCGCATTATTCGGCACGTTATAATAGTTCAATTCAATGCTGCCGACAGGACAGCAAGATTATTTTGTTCACACGTTGAGTGAACATTCCAATAGAACCAAAGAAAAAATAAATAAATGTTAGGGAACTTAAATAGGGGTCCTATCCTACATTTGAAAATTTATGTTTTCATTCGGAAGTTTAAATAAAGGAAATAATTTTGTTACACCCTTATTTGTTAATGCCACATCCTGCAAGTGTATTTCTGCACCAAAAAATACACTTGCAGGGTGTGGCATTAACAAATAAGGGTGTGGCAAAATCACTAGTCTTAAATAATACTCATTTAGCCTTTAATAATTTTTTATATTTTAATAGAGCAATCACGACAAAATCGTCCGAGATGTAAAACTAACATAAAAAATTAGTTTAAGGTCCTAAAATTCTTCCACTATATATGTACAGAAATTCAGGATGTAAAACTAACTTTTAAGTTAGTTTAAGGTCTTAAAATTCTTTACTTATAGGTAAAGAAATTTGGGATGTAAAACTAACATAAAAAGTTAGTTTAAAGTCCTAAAATTCTTTACTATATAGGTGAAGAAATTCAGGATGCAAAACTAACTTAAGGTTCTAAATTTTTTTACTATATAGGTGAAGAAATTCGGGATGTAAAACTAACATAAAGACAATTGAACATACAATAGTAAAGATAGTTAGTTTTACATTTCGAATTTCTTTACATATAGTAAAGATTTTTAGAATCTTAAACTAACTTTTTATGTTTGTTTTACATCCCGGATGATTTTGTCATGATTCTGGATAACTTTGCCATAATTCATGTATTTGTCATGATTTTATCATAATTTCTGTATTTGTCATGATTAAGGGTGTTTTAAGTATTATTTAAATTTTAGGACGTCGACTTAAGTATTCAAACATAATAGAATGGACACCTAAATAAGTCTACGAAACAGGATGGCTATTTAATTTCTTCAAAAATGTTTAGTAATTTTTTTTTTTTGATAAAAAAATGTTAATTGAAGATGTGTGGCCTCTGATTTGTTTAAAATTCTGTAATAAAAAAAAATCACCAATCAAAATGGTAGGTAATATTTTTTGTACTTTTTAGAGTAATGGAAGGAACACAACTTTAAAACATAATTCAAAATACAACTGAATTCAAGGCTGTTTGATGTATATGAGTTCACATACATCTAATGCGATTATGGACACAATTGTGTTCGAAATTGTGGCAGGAGGGTGCGTTCCTAGATTTTCCCTTTTTGGTTATTGACAATGGAGAAAAGGTGGGTATTGTCTCGTTATTTATGGACCCATAGATGGGTACGGTTCAAAATCACGAAAAAAATGGATGAGAAAAGTCAACTCATGACCGTAGTGACACGTTGATCTAAATTAAATGTATAGTCCAAAAAGTTTCAGTTACTATTTTGATATATTTTTCTATTTGATCGAGGCAATATTATTTTACATAGAGATACACTACCTTAGATTTCTTATATGCAATATGAATATTATCTAGTAGATCTTAATTATTTTTATCAAACAATGTTTTCAAAATTATAAAATTTATATATAGAAAAATACTGTATAAGTAACTTACAAATGACACGCACAAAAATTTTGGAACGGATGGTGTAACATTTATATTTTCAATCTCATTACTACAATATCGATATTATTAAGAAAATATTTACGGGACCTTTAGAATGAGATCCATATTTCATATATGATTATATTGTTGACTTTTCCTGATTTCTCCACATGGGCTGCTGGATTTGCTGGGACTGCAGAAGATTTGCAGCATGCAAATCTTGACTCTCTCTCTCACGCATGAAAAGAGCATTCAATGCTCTTTGTACTGATTCTCCCTCCCTTTGCCTATATAATGTTGTGTAATGCTCAGTGTAAGAGTGTGGGTTGAGTGGGGAGCCAGTGTGGCTCCCGGCGGTGAGCCGGAACGTGGCTCCCCGAGAGTTTTTCATCTTGTATATGTTCGTGTATATATATATATATATATACGAGGGAGTTTTCTCTAAAATCAATGTGTGTTGTGTGCGTGAGTAACCCATGGGACGCAACATATATTACTAATTAGAATTTCATGATTTGATCATTGGAGGAAAGTGAAATTATGATTGTATTTTTTTGTTAAAAAAAGAGAGATGAAGATATGGATTTGGATTGGAGTTGCAATGAACAGTATATCACTATACATGCACTTTTTGAGTTAATAATTATTGGTTTTTTTTTTTTTGAACTGTGTTAATAATTATTGTTCGAGCATATATTTGATGCATATCTCATAGCCAACCGGTTCTTGGACCGATTTGAGCCAAGAAAAATATCGGAGTCACGGCCTAACATTTTAAGATGTTCCAATTCTAGTCAAGTCCAAATCAATTTAAGTTTAGTCTAAGTGTTTATTTAATTTTTGGTCGAAGTCTTTGAAGTCAGTTTGTCAATCAAAAAGAGTTATTGAGTCAATCGAAGAAACATTTATTTTCTATGTGTAGGAGTATTAGCAAAAGGAATCTGAAGGTTAGTTCTAGATTATTAACTTACTAGTGCTTGCCCGTGCCTACGGCACTACGCATCCCGGTAGTGCCGTAGACACGGGCATTTTTGTAATATATTTTTATTTTTTTATGCCAACGCCAGAAGCCGAGCAGTGGATAAAAATAATCGATGGCATTTTTGTAATATATTTGTGAGAGTGTGGGTGTTTTTTTTAAGAGAGTTGGAGAGCACACATCAACCCTTGGATCAAATGAATCTCAGCCCTTGGATCAACTTGTCTTGTGTGGTCCCCACACCCTTCTGAATTATTAGGTAGATATATGATGTATTGGGAAGATTAAGAGTCAAGTCTAGTGTAGTATAAGGGAGTATAATTGAATACTCCTAATATAAAATTTTGTAGAGAGAGTATCTCTCTATCGGGAAGTGCTACAATACACATCCCTTATTTGGGTGTGTATCATATGCACCCTCATTGAAACACACCAAAATGTTATGAATCTCTATTGCTAAAAAGTTTCGAATCATATTGATGAAAAGTTACGAATTTTTAGTATAAAAGTTATGATACGAAATAAAATGTTATGAATGACCGGTCCTATAAGTAATTTTTTATGAGGTGGCACAATATGAACCAATAGGTGTATATGGTACACACCTTAAAGGGGTGTGTATTGAAGTCTTTCCCATCTCTTTATCTTCCAAAATCTTTGCCATTCTGCAGAACAGCAATGCTAGGTATATAACCCAAAAATGCCCCCGAAAGAGAAGTCAGTGATCTAGAGTCGCTTTGATGTTTGAGTCCCACACATCAAAAAGTGAATCTCAATCATTAATTTCACTTTCAGGGTACATAGAATAAATTATTATTCTGCAGAATCAACGAAGTGTTGGATTTATTCCCGGGTATTCTTAGAATCAGTAGATTTAGAGACGGATTTGATTTCTGCGTATTCGTGCGTGAAGTCGCGAATCAACGTATCTTTTAACTCATGCTAATTTTGTGTTTCTGCTTGTGCTGCATCAATATTTGTGAGACTTGGGTTGAAAAATACTCTAAAGCAGACAAGCGGGTATACGAGACAATTTGTAAGTGCAAAACCCGGCCCTTGAACTTAAAGTTTTTTTTTTTTTTTGTAAAGTTGAAAAAACTGAAAGAGTAAAGTTTTTTAACCATGCACTTGTTTATTTTTTTATTTTTACGAGATATGCAAAATTTTCCATTTTCTAAAACACTTCAACAAGAGCCTTCGTCATTTGATTTCGTGTTTCACTGGCACGCAATTTCTCAATCTAGTTAGAGTAGTTATTTTATGACGACTACGACTAGAGACAATTGATACAACAAGAAGATCGCATGATTTATTAGACCGCAAAAATGTTGCATCCAATATTTGTTGTGCCTGAATTTGAGCAAACAAGGTGATCAAAATTTCAGACATTTAGGTGATCCAAATTCATTTATTTCCTTCTTCTCGAGATCCCTAAAGCAAAATGGATATTGACATTAATTTAGGCTTGTGAGAATCGCGTATACGTTCCAAAAAACTGAAGAAGAAAAAAACAACTACGCCGCGCCAGAGTACAAAAAGAAAATACAAGCACACCTAATATTGGATTCTCAGTGTCTCTATGAAGCCCTTCCCCTCAGCAATATCATTTTTCGCGAGGAAATTCAGAAAATCTCTGAAGCTGCTCTCTTTATAACCCTTCGGATGCTCTTCATCCACAAGCTCTTCAGCAGTCTCCATTTTCTCATCCATGCCCAAGCTATGGAGACTGGCAATAGAAATTCTAGTCCTCTCTTTATGAAGGGTAGCCCTATGTACCACACTTTTGTACCTCCCATTGCTTAGCACCTCAACATGGTCACCCACATGGACTTGTAGGGTACCCTTAAGCTCTGGGACTGCCCTCCATTTTCCATCTTCGGTGTCCAAGATTTCGAGGCCGGTTGTGCTCTGAAGGAGTATTGTAAAGCAACTGTAGTCCGAGTGAGACGGAAGTCCTAGCACAAGGCCCGGTTGGGGGCACGGTGGGTAGCAGTTGACGGCCATGACTTGCATTCCTTCCTCCATTTTGTTGCTGAGGTATTTGGCACCAATTCCAAGGCTCTCTGTAATGGCTCCCATAATTTCCAATGCTAATTTTCTCACTTCCACAGCATATCTTCCCATATGTTCCCTGGCAATCGTAACATTATAAATAATTGTAATAAAGATATACGACTACCATACAAGGCCGCTGAGTCAGTCTGTTTCGATATCTTTTGGAGAGCAAGGAAGGAAAAAGACATACGCTTTCTTGCCTAACGATCACTTGTTACGAAAAAGTTCGTAACATTCTGTTTTTAGGAACTTTCTGAAAATAACAGAATTTTCGTAAAACACACAAAGTAGAGTATTTCAATCGAGAGCAAACAGCAGAGGAGTGCTGGCCATGACTTAACCCGAAAATGACTGGAACTGAAATATGTACCTATAAGCTGGTGGGTTCTCGGGCCATGACATAACCCAGTCTTCCAAGGGATACGCGTAATGTTTAAGAAACACTCGCCAGAACTGAATCTTATCGACTCCATCCTTCAAGCTTGTCCCGTACCTAACCGGCTTATGCACGTCATTCGACATGAACTTCGACTTCTCCTCCGTGGGCAAGCGGAAAAAATCGAAGGCCGAAGAAAGAGCTCCATCCAGCACAAATTGATCTATTCCATGATTTGTAATCTGTAAGTCAAAAGTAAAAGTTAGTAAAACTGTTACCTCCACTTGATGCCATCACTGTATCGGATTTAAAAAAGAAAGAAAGAACAATATAGAAGCGGAAAGTGTTTGCTCATTCTTATCTAGCACGCACTTGAAAAAATCCATAGCGGCGACAAGCATTTCCTATGTCATCAACGGTTACAGACCGCCGCGAGGAGCTATCTTGAAACCCAACTAAGTCTATAACCGGTACGTCCGCGGTTTCCGGATTCAAACTAGGCCTATGGGAAGTCGGAATCACATAGCATTCCGGGACGTGCGACAACCCCCTCTCTTGTGCGGTATCTCCCATTGGAAAAGAGCTCGAGCTCTCATCACCCTCCATATGAAAACCAAAACCAAAACACAAAACCAAAAACGAGTTGTAGTTTCAAAGTAGGCAGTTTTGGGTACTTATATAAAGAAGCTGCGGCCGGAATAGTGTGAGCTAGTGGTCAGAAGTATCATGGGTATGAAGACCATATTAATTTTGGGCATGCGGAGCTTTGAAAATGGAAATTGTCGGATTTGGCTCTGTTCCCGTGGCCCTATCAAAACAAACTGATAATGCAACAAATGCGTCACTTGTGGGCTAAAGTGTGCCCAATTCGAAACTGCACATAATACATGAAGTGGACCCAATGGGGGAGTCAGGATTTTAATTCCGGGGGTCGGCTTAGACGCTTAGTAAACATATATTTTTCATCGGAACGTATACCTATTATATCATTAGGTTTTGGGAAAATGACGGCACAAGACGTGTTTTGATAATTAATAACCGCTAAAGGTATGTCCTTGACGGGTATTAATTATCAAAACACGTCTGTAGGGGTTCGATTTGACGGGATCTTGACCATGGTTCTGGCTAGGTTCCTTCCTCCGCAGCTCTGCGCTCCTGCCGTTGGACTTGCAATAAGTCACTAGGGCTTGTGAAACCCAGTGATCCTCCGACGATCAATTTAGATCTTAGAGGAATTGCGTAGGTCTAGGGTTATGATAGAATGACATACCTCCTCCAGGTGAGTATCATTTTGTATTTATAAACCTAGGTTTACTTGGCCTCCAAGCCAGCGCGTGATGGATACGCTCGGGTAACCGCTTCGGGTGACGTCATATATGACGAAAGGGACGAAGCGGTTATGGAGCACATGACCAGATTTGATCCCAATGATTACGCTTGCTACACAACCCTCATGGGCCCCATCTGGTGTAACTACTTCTCCCAGGCGGCTTTGGGACCACCAAAACAGAAGCACTCCGTGCTGTAGATATCTACCGAAGCAACCACAGAGGTCTTTTTACCGAGCGTTCAACCGAACAGTATGTCAGGACCATCAGGCTTATACCAAGTTGCGGAACGGACCTTCATGAGACATTGGTTCATACCACTCGGCCAGGTTACCGAGCTGGTAACCGAGGCCACCACAACTTCCTTGTCCGTCATTTTCCCTAAGGTTTTTGCTTTTCAATTCCTTACATTTGTACATTAAAATGACTCTTTAGGCTATATCAACTATCATTTGCTTATTTTTTTATTTATAAAAGAAATTGAGAAATGATAATGTAAAATAAATGATTTTTTATCGAATCGAACCAAAATTATTGAGATTATAAGTAGCTATACATGAATAATTATGTTCATAGGTGTATTATGGAGCTAAACCAAAAAAGACAAATAATAGTCAAAATTAGATATATACAAAATAAATATTTTAAAATTCGAACACTCAGAGAGCTGGGACCGGGGGGCCGGGGCCTCCCGCCTCAACATAGCTCCGCTCGTTGACCTGATAAGAAAAAGTAGTTACTTTTCGGGACTTGCAAGTTGCAACCAAAAACCGGAGTCTACCTTCCAAGGGCTTGCAGTGGTTTCACCATTCACTGCCACTTGTGTGGTATGACGAGATCTCATACCATAAGTGGCCACTTGTTCACCCAGCATGCCACAATGATGAATGTATTGTCTTTAATCTTTATCAATCCCAAAAGGGGATTGCGTGATCCAGTCACCCAGGGGATTGCTACTACTCGGTCTGAGCCTCGCCTAGCGGCGAATCCAGGATTTTAGTTCAGCGTTAACAAAATCGTGAATGAAATTTTTGCAATGCAAAACTCTATCTTAAATACAGATTTTTACTTGATTGATTAAAAATAAATTGAACTTGATTTGTTTTGTTTTGTTGTCATATACTATCTATTTACTCATAGTTGTAAGTAGATTTTCTATACATTGGCTATACACGAATGACCCAGTGCAACAATAACAAAGGAAAATTAAATTATATTTAAAGAATACGAAATTTTAGTGTAATTTTTTTGAACCCCTCAAACTAGTAAAGCCGTCCATGTTTACGTTATATGATTGGAGCAAAGATTTAGATGTATTCGTCGTAAAAATATGGGAAAAAAGATAGTAGTATTTGTTATTCACGTGAAAGAATAATAGTACTTCACATGTTACTTTTGTTTTTTTTCACCGCTTTAAGTTTTAGGTTCTCAAATAGTCAAATTTATTTGGGTTGAGCTTATTTTGTTTTGTTGGGCTATAACATTTCGTGTAGTGTAGCTGCCCCTTGGTCTGAGCAGTACCTAGTGGGTCCAAATGACAAGTTTATCCACATTGCTAACAAAGAGTGTAGGAAGTGGATCTTCTCCGATACAAGTTTTGGATTGGAGCAGACAGTTAAAATCTGGATCGTTCAATGCTGCAATCAGTGGTTCTAATATGCTTAGAGACTATTCGCGTCGCGAAGAATTTGTGAGCAGATCTGAACCATTGATTTTTCCAATGTGCGGTCTAGATTAGAATTGTTTCCTCCGATCCTTAACTTGGGCCGAAAAAGATTTGATCCCAAAAGTGTATTTCATGAGTATATATTACTACTGTACTTGATAAGAACTACGAAATAACAAGATATGGTTCTTTCTCTCCTACAAGATGCCAGACTTTGCAATAACGTAATCGATACTTTCTTCTCTCTTTTTTTAATGGGACAGGGCAAGGCTATACATCCCATCCAAAGGAACAATATCAATAAGTTGTCGATTTTAGATTAATAACTCAACAACATAAAATGCTTAAAAAAAAACCCTAAACAAGTTCTTTGTTGAACAAAAGTAGAACACAATTTAACTAAACTAGTGTCGGGCAAGTGCTTTTGCACGTGCTACCTGTAGGGCACCCTGCCCTACAGGATCCCTCGATCCTCAATATTGATCGTCATATTAGTTAAAATCAATGGTCAATAACTTTTGATAAAAAGTATCACACACATATGATTATGCTATCGGATTATGATTATAATAATGTGATCACAATTAAAAATTTAGTCGCCAATATTATGTTGATATGGAGTATTTTCTTTGTACATCAAAATTGCTAACGTCATTAACTACCCTCGTCAGTCGCCGAAATCACATTTTGAAATGTTTTTTTTTTTTGCCTCATAGTCCATTATTTTTTGCACTATTTCTATTGAGAACCACTTTAAATCTTCTCTTATCCGCCTCACTTGCTTCTACCATATTTGTCATATTCCTTCTTTAATTTTATCAAATACTATGAATTGGTTGGCACAAGCTGTTCCTTAAATAATATTTATTGTTGAGCATCACGCCATTCCTGACATGAGAAAGGAATGAGAATAAGGGATGACCTTCTCTTATAGGAGGAAGTGGTACCGTTATAGGAGTGAGCGAAGCGGTACAGTTACGATATGTCTCTACGAGGTAAACTCATTATATGACTATCTTTTAAGTACAGAGAATCCTTGTTTAAAGTCTATGATAACATAACACACTTGAGTTAGTATAACTCTTGATATAGCCTCTTCTAGAGACCTTATATGAGGTTATATAGATTAAGCTTTTAATGATTTTGTATCATTTATCTTTCAATAGTTGCTACTCCCTTGGAGCCCGTTTTTGTAATATAAAAGTGGCTGTTGAATATTAGTATCTTAAAGGGCGGGGCCCATAAGCTCCTGCTTATTAAATGTTGTGGGTTCCATTTCTAAAATTTTAAGTTTCGTATTTATTATTGTGGGTCTCTCAATATAATAAGGACAAAGCTCCTACTTCTGAAATGTCGGGAGTCCCACTTTAAAATTTTAAGTCTATTATTGAACCCAATTCTATGAAAATGCCGTAAAAGAGGAATGGATCTTTTGAATTCCTAACAGTCCAATAAAGCATGATCCAACGTACTATAAACTGATACTACCTCACAGAAGTTGAACGATGGCTTCATTACCCACCCTTTGAGACAAGATCATTTTGGTAATTTAGGATGGATCCAATTATGGAGGAAATAATTTGTTAGTAAAAAGGAGAATAATCCAACCACCTATATTAAATTAGCTCAACATTGCACTCTATTTATTTTTAGATGGTCTAATAATAATCCAATAAGCCAGTAATCCAATAAAAAACCTTAAGCCCAACAAGATCTTACTTAAACTGGGCCGGTCCGGTCCGGACTACAAGTGGATTTCGAGAAGGGTGGATGGAATTACTAAACTACCCTTCTATTCCGCCGACTCATCTGCCGCAAGCAGCAGCCCTTTTATACGGAGAGAGAGAACATCGCAGCGTCAGAAGAATCCGGTAAATCCTAGAGAGAGAGATGGCAGGAGCAATGGAGGAAGACAACGGTGGCGGGGAGTTCTACCTCCGGTACTACGTAGGGCACAAGGGGAAGTTCGGTCACGAGTTCCTGGAGTTCGAGTTCCGTCCAGACGGAAAGCTCCGATACGCCAACAACTCCAACTACAAGAACGACACCATGATCCGCAAGGAGGTCTTCCTCACCCCCGCCGCCATCCGCGAGTGCCGCCGCATCGTCTCCGACAGCGAGGTACAACAATGCGAAACCCTAATTTATTGCTCTCGCCTAGAAATATTGGAAACCCTAATGACTCGTTTCTGTTTCAAGAAAAATCGTGTTGGCTATTAGGTTTGTATTTGTAATCTTGGGTTAACAATATCTGCAGTTTGCAAGTTTATTTGGTTGTTTCATGTTTGTGCTATGGGTTGTTTTGTCTAGTATATTTCATTCCCCAAAAGATTGAATCAAAATCCACTACCTGTTTACATGGAGTGGCTTCCGAGTTAGCTGGAGCTCCTCTGGCAAATCATGATGGGTGAATGCCGGATTGAACTCATTAAAACGAAAACTACATAGGTTTAAATACAGACAGAGAATTCAAAGCTACCCTGTAAGAGGGCTCCTCGAACGGTTTTTGGGGGAATAGGTCAGACCGTCAGATAGCCTTAGCCTTAACACAACCCTGTAAGAGGTGTGTTATGTCTTCTGGACTGGAGTTGCAGCAATGCCTCTAATGCCATGCATAGGATTAGTAGGAAGTCTATCATGCAAGAGAAGCCACACAAAAGTTGTGAGTTTTTGGGGAATTTTCAGTTTCCAATTCCACATCCATCCAGTGATATTGTTATCCTCGTGATTATAGAGCTCATACGCAGCTGCAACAGAGAAGTTACCATTGTGGGAGCCAACCCAATGAAGACTGCCAGGAATATTGCAGTATCTAGGGATATGAATTTGTAAAATCTCATCCAAGGCCTGATTAGAGGCAATGTGGGAGATGTTTGAAAGGTCCCAGTTAGTGCGTTAAGTAGTAGTGAATCATGGATTTCTTTGTCCATGTTCTTGTGATGTTCTTCGTGTATGGTTTCGTTTTCTTTATTGTTTGTGTAGATTGATTTGTGTTGTTCGGAGATGAGATAATATTGATTCAGCTACTGAATAGAGTATTACGATTGTTGCATTTTGTTTTCTTGTTGTTGCATTGGAAGTGAGTTATTTCTGGTGTAGCAAGGGTGTTTAGTACATGGGTATTTGCCTTTGCGAAACTGTAATTGAATTTTTGGCGTTTTATTTGGTGTAGATAATGAAGGAAGATGATAACAACTGGCCAGAACCAGATCGTGTCGGGAGACAAGAGCTGGAGATTGTTATGGGGAATGAACACATATCATTTACGACATCGAAGATTGGGTCACTTGTTGATGTCCAATCCAGTAAAGATCCAGAAGGCCTCCGCATCTTCTACTATCTTGTTCAGGTCACGAAAATATTTCCTTCAACTCCTACAGCTAATCTATAAAGCACTCTCTCTCTCTCTCTCTCACACACACGCACACGCACGCACGCACATGGGGTAAAATCTTTCTACGTCTTCCCTGTATAAAGGGAGGGGCCTTTAATAAACAGTGTATTCGCTCTGGAATTGAACAGTATATATCCACTCAAGAAAGAGTTACAACTGGACAATAGCCTAATTCATTTACTATTCTACCCTTAAGAAACCTTTTTTGCTTTGGACATAATAAGTAAATACATTATGCCCCGTGGATACTCTTGAAAACAAGAGAGCTCTTTTTTTTTTTTCTTCCACCACTTCTTCTTCAAAACAATTCAATAGGTACTCTCCTTTCCATTCCATCATTCTACGGAAATTTAGGGCTTCAAAAACAGAATTTTGCAGTCAGGTTTTTTATCCTCTTTCAAATTGTTCAATCTTTTCTATTCAGGTGAAAAATTGGTGATGGGGCTCTGAATTGTTCTTTCTTCATATTCTTTTCCTCAAACTCCATGTCTCTACCTAAAATTAGGAATCTTACTCTTTTTTTTTCTGAAATGAAAATGAAATTTGGGCCTTCCACTATTACGAACCAGGTTTTTTTGGGGCTTGAGTTTCAGGCACGCCTTGTGACGATTTCTAGACCTCAATACACTGTGAACTATCAATTTGATTGGTAGAGAGACCAATGATTTCAACGACTCACTTCAAACCTAGATACCTTGGATGAATTGTTATTATTAACTCTTTGCTTTTTTCAGAGATATTACTCGAACTTTTACAGATTGTTCTATTCATTTTCAGTAGAATGAAGTGGTTGAAATCTTTTGTATTGTTTGATGGATTGCACTTTTTTTGATGGATGAACCATTTCCATAAAGTGCTTCAGTCCCCATTTTGAAAATTAGATTCCATGATCAACATATAAATTTCTAAAGATGTCCAAATTTGGTATTTATAAAGAAGTTAATTGCAGATAACTATGGCATGAAACAAGTAAAGCTTTAAAATTGTTATCCTGCCGCTCTCATAGTGGTTGGGATCTTTTCTCCGCTTGTTACTTGGTGGATATTTGCTTTGACTGCAGCAGTTTCCCCCGTTGAGTTGCCTTGGCTGAAATGCACAATACTTTAAGCAATAAAATGGTCTTCTCAAGCCAGTTTAGCATTATTGTTGGTTGGAGACTTGGAGTAATTTGATGCCATTTGATTACTCTAGTTATTCCTGTGTGATGGGAAAACTCTGCATATATCCTCTCCTTAATGGGTCCTTTTTAACTCTCCCCTCCTCCTGAAAAATAAAACAAGGCTATTGCAATTCTTCATGGGCTCGCCTTTAAATGCGATTGTGGCTGTTTGGATTTCTCACCTTTATAAATATTCAACAAGGGTTATCTAGAAAGGGAACATGTGTATGCATATTGCTCTGAATGGCCGGGATTCCCTGGAATTGTAATTTTTTTACCTTCTCATTCGTCTAGATATGTTTCTTTAATTCTTTTACACGCCTACTAGTTGATCTCTTGCCCGTTGCCATCGTGCACGGATGGTTTAAAAGAGACGACTTAACTACCTATAGCGCTCAGAATTCAGAATTCAAAATTAAGTCCTACGGTCTCTGGAGATGAAACTTCTCTTCTCTGCTTGCAGTGTGTGTGGAATTCATCGATGGCACGTAGCTGTACATAACATAGATGTGCTGAAAAAGATTACCTTCCCTATAGATTTACCTATCTGTGTTGATAAAAGTACTTCACCAACACATATGCTTATACTTGACGCGGCCATGATAGGGTTTGTAGAAATGTCCTATAGATGCAAATGAAATTATTTTAGTTCCTCTTAAATTGCGTAATATTTAGGATTTATTCCCGGTGTTCAGCACTACATGGTCTTTCTTTTAGATGATGACTATTTCTTTTTTCGTTGCTGATGAAGGTGTATCCATTTTCCTTTTCTTGTGGTTGCAGGATTTGAAGTGTTTCGTGTTCTCTCTTATCTCACTCCACTTCAAGATCAAACCAATATAATGGCAGGTGGTGATATTGCTGAAAGAGGTGATTCAATGAGCGTTTGAGAGCGTCTTCCAATCACCGATGCGGTTTTATTCTGTTTTAGAGTAACTGGGCTTTCTTAGGTTTTGGGTTGTATGACTATGCAGTTTGAATGGGAGTATGATTGGAAACGTTGATGAAATGAACTATGCGTAAATGAGTTTTATTTGTAGTGGAACATGTCATATATCCATTTTAATCTACTTCTGCTGATTAGTTTCATGAGTGTGTTTGTGTGTATCTTTTTATAACTCCGCGGACCAATTACTTTGTGAGACCGGCTTTAGCGGAGCTCATTTAAAGCCGAGGCAAAGTCGTGTACTGTATGGGCTGGATTAACACGGCTGCTCAACATATAAGGTTGATAACATGCAGGTGGGAGTGAAACTTCATTTCCCTGCTTTTCGAGGACTTTCCAGACAGATTCTGGAAAGTGGAGGAAAGAAATTCTGGTGATACGTGAAAGCGGCATATCATTCTGCCCACATAATGTGCCGCTATAAAAGTATGGTAGGCAGGTATATATTCTGGTGGAGCATTTGGACAAATTTTGTAGGGTCACAGTCATTTACAATGCCTTTTTCGTAACTTATTGTTCGTTTTCATGGTGCTTTAATTTCTCCTCAAATTATGTGAACTTAGCCTTTCAACTTGAGAAAAGTAAAATTTAAAAGGGTAAATTTCACTTACCTCCCTTGAGGTTTCTGACAATTATAGACACTTCTCCTCACGTTTCTGAAATTGCACTTACCTCCCCTGTCAGTCTTGTCGGCTAACTTCTGTTAACAGAAAGTGTGAATTTCCATTTCTACCCCTTTATATACCTCCGTCTTGTCGGCTAACTTCTGTTAACAGAAAGTGTGAAATTCCATTTCTACCCCTTTATATACCTCCCCGAAAAAAATAGTTATTTTTTTTTTGTAATTGCTTTCACTTCTATTTTTTCCTTTCTAGTACAACACAAAGAAAGTTGATTGAACATTGAACTAAAGTGTTGTAACCCAAATTAATTATGATGTGCGTAAAGTAATCCAAAACACCCTGAATTTTAAAAAATATGTTGAACATATACATAACTTAATTGATAAGTGTAATTTCAAAAACTTGATAGTAAAGTCCTTCATCTATAAAGCATGGTTTGTTTTCGAAAATGATATTGGTACCGACGGAGTCGGTACTGAAATAGTAGGAACGGCCGCGCCGGACCGTCTCCAGCCACCGGATGGCCAATCCGAGCAATCCAAAAATTCTATAAAAAAAAAAACGAGGGGGCCTACGCGAGAATCAACGGCATCCAAGGTGTGTAGGGTGCTCGGATCAAGCACCCTATACACCTCGGATGCCGTTAATTCTCGCGTAGGCCCTCTCGTTTTTTTTTTTTATAGAATTTTTGGACTGCTCGGATTGGCCGTCCCTACGATTTTGGTACCGACCCCGTCGGTACCAATAGTAGTACTCATTTGTTTTAGCCAATATGCAAAAGAAAAAAAAATTAATTATTTTAATATGAAGCTATATATTTGAGATTTTTTTATTTTTTGCCACAAAAAAAAAGTGAAGTATCATAAAAAGTAAAGGGACTCTAATTCCTTTGTGTTTATGCCTCGTATGTATGTGGCTTAATAAAAATTCAGAATTTTTTTGAAGCTTTAAAAAAAAATATTTATAGATGCATGTTTAAAACCAAATGTCAATATGTGTTTAATTTAACATACAAATGTATTTATGGATATGTAGCATGGAAGATAACATTATAACTAATTTTTTCAATATTTATTAGCTAGACAATTGATTTAGTTTAGAGGAGTAATTAATTATTTATAACATGTATTCACTAGCTAAACATTAAATTAGCATATAAGAAAATAATATTTAGGACAAGAATTTCAATGAACATATATATATGTCATTATATTTATAAGTAAATACAAATAAAGATATGGGTATTTACAAAAATCTTGAAGTTTAATTAAAGAGAAAGGGAAACTAATTCTTTTTTACATTATACAAATGTAATGGCTTAAAAAAAAAAGTTTAAAATTTTTCCTAAAACTTCATCAAAACCTAGTATTGGTTAGTTTGAAGATAAAAGTAATTTTATATTAAATTATATTTTGAAATGGCTTAAGCAAAATTGTTGACTCAATGGTAAAATGGGTAGTATCATAGATGTAATGGATGATGTCAGCAATTTCCGTTATACTTAGTGACGGTCAACTAATGGATGGGGGAATCTGCAGCCGACAACTAAAGCAGAGGGGAGGTAAGTGTAATTTTAGAAACCTGAGGGGAGGTGTCTGTAATTGTTAGAAACCTCAGGGGAGGTAAGTGAAATTTACCCAATTTTAAAGGGTTGATAGTGTTGAGAATTGATAACCACTTGATTTTATGTTTATCTTGTTGTCTACGCATTGAAATCCAGAGACCGGGTGAAAGTATCATGTGTATCGGGTATATATCTCCGTCCTCATAATTCTGAGGGGACACGTGGTGCTTCAAGGGTCTTTTCCACCACATATTTGTGTGGTAGCAACCCACTTGGTAAACTTACACAAGACACCACTGAATAATCACTCGAGAGGGAGGGGATATATATCCCTCCTCTCGAGCACTGAATATAGATCCGTCACATAGGGGTGGGTCTTCACCTGTTTATACAGATATATCAACTCCTGCCCATTCTAGACTCTTCCAACTTAATACTACACCAGACTGCTACAAACTACTCAGAACTTGGCAAGGTTAATCAACTGGACAGAAATTCTACAATCTATAAACACGTTTTTTTTTAAGTGTGATCCGCTTAAACACGTTTTTTGTATTCACACTTTCTGGGCTGATATTAGAAGATCAGGAGAAAAACAAGTGGCAGAGTACGAACCTTCACAAATTTTTTTTGGAAGCCATCAGAAATTAAAAATTACTCAGATTGACTAAAAGCAACTACTATTTTTTCTATTGATATGTCAAAAACTGGAAAACCATGTATACGATTTTGAGAGTATTGAAGTTAGGGTATCTCCAATGGCATAACTAAAATTGGATATCCAAAATTTGTTATCTTTTGGTTATCTATCTATGTCATATCATCTTTTGGTTATCCATTTAAGAGATTGCTAAGATTAACAATGTGAAATCCTACAATGATCCATAATCGAAAACTCATTTTTAGCAGACAGAGTTGGAAATAAAAGTAAATGGACGGGCCCATTGATATTTATCTGAGGTTGAGTTTCGTCAAGATTTATGGACATTTTCTTGTTTTGTCATTATTGAAATTTTGTTCGCATTTGTGCTCCTAACTTTTGTGATTTTTTGAAAAAGTAAAAAATTGTGACCTTTACTCAAATGTGTTTTAAAATATCCAAGATAAATCCCAAAAAAACTCTTAGCGGAACTTAGCCGTACATTGTTATAAATTCGGGGGTAAATTTCACTGACCTCCCCTGAGGTTCCTGACACAAACAGAGACCTCCCTCGAGGTTTCTGAAATGCCATTGACCTCCCCTACTTTTGAAACAATTATCAAGATTCCCCCATCCAATTAAATGAGCATAAACGGTGTTAGTCTTGAAGAGAAAAAGACTTAAATGCCCTCTATGGTCAGCACCTCATTTGCCTTATTTGTTTATTTCTATTCCACCCCTCTGTCCATTGCTTTTCTCTATAAACTGTTAATGGAAGACCACCCTATTCTATATTCTCCATCACTGCCCAATTGAATCAATTGCCTCAAACTTGTTGCAACAAATTTCTGCATATGTATGATCCAAAAATCATAATTTTTTGCATACACCATGCCAAATATCCTAGTTTTACCCTAGTTCCTTCCCCAATTTCCAATTCCACATACGGGAGGTTTGGCTTAATAACCCTTTTGGATGATTTTTCGTTTATTCAAATTTTTTTCAACTTTCATTAGTTTTGTGTTAATTTTGTAAATTATTGGTTCCTCTCATCAAGACGAACTAACAATCCACATAAAATTAACGCAAAATTGACAAAAGACAAAAAAAAAAATTGAACAAAGACAAAAAAAATCGTAGCTAATAAAAAAAAAAAAAAAGCAACACTCATTAATAAATATCTTGCAATTTTCAAATTACTATTTTTTTGAATAAGAAAATAGCTATGTTCGGTTTTCTTCTCAAAGAACCTTTTTTTTAATATCTTTGATTGCTTCCTAATTTGCATTCTTTTTTTAAAATTGTTTTTTTATAATTTTGTCAATTTCTTTTCACTTTTTGGCTATACCTAAGGCAGTTCTATCTAACAAGTGATTTTTTTTTTTTTTGAAAATTCTAAACAAATTCACTAGAATGAAAGGGATACTATAAACAATCGACATGGCAAGTCAAAATGGGCTCCTTTTTTCTTTTTCAGTTAAGTTTTTGTAATTCTTTTACTTTTTAAATATGTTTAGACTTAATGTACCCAAAAAGTAAAAAGAGGCAAAATTTGAAAAACAAGTTGATTAAAGGCAAAAAAAAAAAAAAGGGTATGAAACTCTATATATAACTTTTCCCTCTCAAAAACTCAGAAATGAAAACACAACCAAACATATCCTTATGTACATTATTTTTCAGTCCGATTACGTGTCAGACATGGTGTTCACAGATTGTACACAAATGACTTGTGGGGCCCATTTCGGAGTCCCACACAAATAATCCTTCCTATTCATAAAATTAAATTAATTTTTCAAGTAGCCCTACAAAAAATCAGCTCAATTGGATTATTGTTACTTTTTTAATCTAATTTTCTAACTTTTTCATTTAGAATTAGGATCACTTTTCATTCAGAATTCAGGATCTTGATTTTAAATGAAAAGTTAGTAGATTTGATCAAGAACTTACAGTCATTCGATTTTCGATTGAGCAAACTTTTTACAACTACTCAAAAAATTATAAATTTAATGAACGTTCAGATCGTTTGTGTGGGACCTCGAAGTGGACACCACAAGTCGTCTATGCAGGCCATGTTTGGGCATGTAGTGTTTTTTTAATCATTTTGTGAAGTACTTTGCATATAATAATAGGCTAAAATTTTGGATGGAATATAATATAGGGAATTGATTTTCACATGCAATACCTTTTTTGATATCCACACACTCTTTTTTATTTTTTAGTGTTGAAAGTGTTTTTTTTTTTTGCTAAAAGACAAAAAAGGGCGTGGGGATATAAAAAAGAGAGTGTAAAAATCAATTCTCATAATATATACAATGTATAAACAAATAGTTCTATACTTTGTGGGTATATATTTGATATAATTATCCGACATACGTATGTATCACATAACATCAATAAATATTAGTGAATGATTTGTCAAAATATTCTTTAGAATAATTTGTGAATAGTTTGAATTATCAGGTTCTATTTACTTTTCAAAATCATATTGGGAGGTGGTGATCAATATCAGATTTGGTATGGAGGAAAAGCATTGGCTGTTTGACCACGGTTGCAAGGGTAATTGGGGGATTTAAGGCTTGTAAAATGTGCTGACATAATGATTTTCTGGTTAAAATTTAACGGTGACTTCAAAGATGTGGAATCTTGATAATTGTTTCAAAAGTAGGGGAGGTCAGTGGCATTTCAGAAACCTCGAGGGAGGTCTCTGTCTGTGTCAGAAACCTAAGGGGAGGTCAGTGAAATTTACCCTAAATTCGGTTTTCATTCTATTGTGTTTTCAATCACATCGAGGAGTCATCAAACGTACTTGCACAGACCACAAAAATTCTCCCGTCATTATCAACTCGACTTTTTATTTTTGCAAGATCTCTTGCATTGCCAAAAAGAAGAAAAGGAAGTAATCGGAGAAAACAATGGGAAAATAACAAGGAATAGTCTAGGAACACAACTTTTAAACAATATTTCGGACACAATTGTATCTCGAAACCTCAGACGTATGTGGGCCAAAGTACATCTAACGACTCAAAATTTCACTTGTGTTTTAAAAGTTGTTTTCCTATCATTATCTGCATATATTCTTTTGTGTCTTTATTAGATGATTTGTTTTGTGAAAAAAGAGGGTGACATTAACAAAAACGAAATGGCAAAATCAATTCCCTATTTTTGGAGTCCGAATAAATAAATACTACTCCGTACTGTAGTAAAAATAAAAATGGGAGAAAAAAATGAAACGCAAAAATCATCTCCAACCAACCCCCACTTCGGTTCTTCCCAGATAACTAAACTCAACACGTCACCCTCCAACAAATCACAATGCTCCTCCTCCACCCCACCACCATCACCACCTTCACCACCACGTCCTCCTCCTCCCCACTCTCTCTCTCCAAATTCCCCACCCGCACCAACCTCCCCACCATACACTCCTCTCTCTCTTCCCCCCAAAAAATGAGCAGCTGGCTAGGCAAGCTCGGCTTCGGTGCCCGCCTCCCCACAGAATCCCCCACAGACCCCTCCTCCTCCTCCTCCTCCATCGCCCAGTCCCCCGACGACGACTCCCCCGCGGCGGGCCAGGCGTTCGCCCAATTCGGCGCCGGGTGCTTCTGGGGCGCAGAACTGGCGTTCCAGAGGATCCCCGGGGTGACCAAATCGGAGGTGGGGTACAGCCAGGGGTACGTGGACAAGCCCACGTACAACGACGTGTGCTCGGGGACCACAGGGCACTCGGAGGTGGTCAGGGTTCAGTATGATCCCAAGGAGTGCAGCTACGAGGCCTTGCTCGATGCGTTCTGGGCCAGGCACGACCCCACCACGCTTAATCGCCAGGTGGGTTTTGTTGGATTTTTATGGTTCTTGTTGCTGGATTCCGTGGCTTTTGTTGATGAATTTTGGTTTTGAATTGAAATAGATAATTGAGTTGGTGTTTTGTGGTTTTTGGGAACTTGTAAACAAAAGCACGTACAGGGTTTCTTTTGTTTGGTTTGAGTTTTGAGGGAGGTTTTTTAGGTAATTAGTAGAGAGAGATAGATAGAGAAATGAGAATAATAATTTGAGAGAAAAGTTATTTGGGAACGTGCACAGAGGGAGGGGTTGGTTCTAGTTGCTGGACTTTGTGGATTTTGTTGTTGAATTTTTGATGAGTTTTGATTGAATTGCAATAGATAATTGAGTTGGTATTTGTGGTTTTTTGGGGCTTGTAAACAAAAGCTCATACAGGGTTTCTTACTGGGCTTATTGGGTATCTTAGTATTTGCTCAATTGTCAGGTGGGTTTGTTGTATTTACTCAGTTTAGGGTTATAGTGGCTATATTCTGTGGGTTTGGGTGTTTAATTTTGATGGGTTTTTGTTGGATTGATAGATAATTGAGTTGGTAGTTGCCTCTAGTCTTTGTGGTTTTAACTGCTGCTTTTTTCCCCTTGTAGGGCTTATTGGGTATCTTATTTTTGGGATAACAATTAGTTCATTGAATCTGTTTTAGGTGCTTTGAGTTTTGAGGGCTTTAGAATCTTGATCTTTTGGGTTTTTTTTATCAATGAGTTTTTGGTTTCAATATATTTTGGGTTTGTTTATCTATGAATTTTTGTTTTAAGGTTGTTCAATCCCGTTTTTTTTTTTTTTTTTTTTAAAATGAGCTCTGCTAAGAGCATCTTGAAACATGATGGCTTTGACAGAGCTCAATAGGAAAACGAGTGCAATTTTGTTCACCCTCCTTAAAAGAGGGTGAACGTTACCCTCCTTCCTAATGGTTGAAATAGTGTGGATCTCTTCACAAAGTGATGTCATGCTTACCAGGCAATACACTTTTTGGCAAACATGACATCACTTTATGGTGGGATCCACACCATTTCAACCAATAGGAAGGAGGGTAACGTTCACCCTCTTAAGTGGAGGGTGAACAAAACTCAACTCTAGGAAAACGGATTCATGTAGCCGACTCGGTTTGGTTTGGTTTGGCTTGGTTAGTTTTTGTTGATTATATCTGGAGACAAGAGTGTTCCATTCACTGTTTGTTGGACTTGGTTCATGAGTCTCACTGACTTGTAATAGGAAGAACGAGGACCTCTTGTTTGACACGACTTTGAACTTTGAGGTGCCTTCCGAGATCTGATAGGCTGTGGTTTTTCTTTTCCTTTTTTGGGTGGATGGGTGCAAGTTTATAGGAGTACAAGGAAAGAAGTAGATAATCAAGGATGGTATACGCCTCCGTAAAAGAAAACATCAAACTATCCTTAGGAGACTATAGGAAAAAGTAGGGGACTAATGCTGCTTGAAAATGAAATGAGGAATTGCCCAATTGATTCAAAGGACACTGATTTGGCTGACTCTAACAAAACTCATTCTTATTTTGCTTATACCTGTTGTAGACTGAAGTGGCTTCAAATCTAGTACTTCTGCGGATCCAGATCTAGTACTTCTAGGTTACTCTGACATGGGCTTTCTGCTTAGCAGTTACCATCACATGACTAATGCTGAAAGTCGAACTCCATTGGCGGACTAGCATGTATATTTTCACACCCAAATGACACATTTTTTGGCTACCGTTGTGGCGTCCAATTAAATACCTATGTTGCCTTGGCTCAGACTTTCTGCTTGCAAATGCTTACCACCACTTAAGCAATTTCGCAAGTTTAACTCAATCGGGGATTGGTATGTACAAGAGAGAGTACCCAACATCGTGGAGGAGTTATTTTTCCTACGTCAAGACTACAGACTGGGTCAGGGTCACTGTAGCCTCTAGGACATTATGTACTAGGGGGAAATGGCTAGGGACGGCCCAAGGTATTTGGGGGCCCTAGCCAAATCGTCAAGTGGGGCCTTAAATTTTTTAGACCACATTGAACATAGAACATGCTTTGGTTCAGTGGTCTGGGTGTTTCCTTGTGTTCTCTTTGGTGCAAGATCAAAACCCAGTAGCGTCAGATTTCCACAAGGCTATCATTTTTTGACAAATAAAAACTTAAAAGAAGTGTTTAGAGCGGGAATCGAAACCAATCACACTACGTGGTATGAAAATCATCTTACCACTGCACCAAGGAGGGACTTGCATAGTTTATGTTGCGAAGTACTAACATATATATCTACTTCTAACAGGGGTCCCTCTTTTTGGGCCAACATTTGGGGCCCAAGGCCTAGGCTCTCAGGCCTTGCCCTTGGGCCGGGCCTGAAAATGGCCCATTGGTTTAATTTCTTTGGCTTCAGCTTCAGAAGGCCATGAGAGTAGCTCTTACCAGTATTAATACATAGCAGCTATGTTGCATGGACGTTGGGTGCTGCTGCTTGTCGAATTATCAAATTCATCTTTAATTTTCATGTCAAGGATAATACGAAGCGCTGGAATAGTAAAAATCCTGAGTATATAATTTCTGGTTTCCAGCTTAAATGGTGTTTACTAGTTGTTTAAGACCTTTTCATGCATAATATAGGAGTTCTATGCATGCTCGTGAGAAATTTGAGTTATTGTCTAACTAAATATGTCTGACATGGATCCCATACCCATATGGGTGCTATGTGTCCGCATGGGTCTGCCATTTTTTTATTGTCCACCACAACTTGGGGATATAGAGTCTATTTGGCCTCATTAGCTTCCTTGTATTTGTCCTTCTCTAACAAAACCATGGACGTGGTGGAAACTTTTCTTTTTGAAGAAGTTATTTGGGCGAAAGTGGAGCATCAGAATGGAACTAGTTTTGGGCTGATGCTGTTCCTTGACAGGTTAAGTTCTTAGCGTGCTGTGCCTACGGATGGGTAAATGCACGTCCTTAGCATGCTGTGTCTATGGATGGGTAAATACTCGAACAATGTTAAAGACTTTCCTCTGTTTTCTCATTCCTCCTTTTTTAATAGAGAAGTTTTTTTTTTGTCAGGAATGTTATTCTACAGTAATGAATGCCTAGAGAATGTTTGAGTTTATGCATTATGGAGTCTGCAATGGTTATTCGTTATTTTTGTATTCACCAACTTAAACTTCTATTATTGCCTTCTCATAGTACTGTAGTAACCTCTGATTTGCACTTTGTTTTCATCCTTCCTTTTCCTAATTCATAACAGATCAATCTTGTATTCCTCTAAGGGGACTGTGAAATTGCATGAGATAGAAAGGAATGTGTCGTGTTTGAAGTGTTGGTCTGTCTGTCTGAAGGCCCTTAGCCCCACGCTAGAAGTCTCTATCGCGTAGCTAAATCAAAAGATAGACAACCCTTTCACTTCATCTATATATTTTTTTTTCTTGTAGTTGTCCAAACTATAATGCTTTTCCAGTAAGGTAAGAGGGTTGGCACACCCATGACTGACCCCATCTTAAACGACTTTTACTTCTCACCCTAACAGCTCACCTTCATTTGGACAGGGGAACGATGTTGGAACCCAATACAGATCTGGAATATACTTCTACACACCCGAGCAAGAAAAGGCTGCATTGGAGTCAAAAGAGAGACAGCAGCAGATCTTAAACAGGAAGATTGTTACAGAGATTATGCCTGCAAAAAAGTTCTATCGAGCTGAGGAGTACCACCAGCAATACCTTGCAAAGGGTGGTCGATTTGGCTTCAAGCAATCTACTGAGAAAGGCTGCAATGATCCAATTCGATGCTACGGCTAGGTTATCACCACCAGTGGCATTGCTCTGGTATTGAGATATATGTTTGTTAATAGGCTCGTGATTGTACTTTCTTGGTACGGCTGATGTATCTTAGCAAGTGTTTTGGATTGGTGCTTCATAGGAACAACTTAAGTATGCCCCTGCTAATACAGACTTGATATTGATTCTAGTAATCTTGTGTTTCAGCTTCAGCTTTGTGCTCATTTGTCGAGTTAGTTAGGGTTGGCGCACTCATGCACTTTTTGCGTAACTGTCTTCATGGGATATTATGTACTAGCTGTATTGTCATTTTAATGAAGTCGATGCAGTTTCCCTTCTACGTTGTCATTGTAATTGGTTGAGAGTGTTCGATATGTAGGTTGAGATAGATCTGTTGACTAGGGTCGAAGACTCTCATATTTCTCTAGTTTGGATCTCATAAAGTTACAGAAAGTTGAATCCATACGTGCCATCACACTCGTTCTGAATTTACACTTCAAATAGGTCAATTGCCCCAGCCTAAAACTCAACTCATCCAACTTGAGCTACAAAAGCTCCTGGTCGTTTACTCGCCAAGTGAAATAGCTTGTTGGGAGACCAACCAAAGCTCAAGTTTTCATTAAAGACATCTACACGGGTAGGACATCATATGATAATACATGGTTTTCATGAGGCTGATCTAGGCATGCCATCCAAGCACGAATAAATTTGTTGTAAGAGACTATTATGGTATAGAAAATCTCAAAACTCAAGATGCTTCACTGCGCAAAAGTTCCTGAGAAATGTAGTCATAGGCATGTAATTCAGGGATGGACTTGACTACATTTCAGTACAATATAGACTGGTTGCGCTTTGAATACTTCCAGAGTCTAAAAGAACTAGTGCATCAGGCTCCTGCTAGGCCTTAGACCCCATTTCGTTAAGGTTCTTATTTTTTAAGTACTTACTTCACGCTTTACGAAACGGGTCATTCTCTCACAATATGTCACATTTAATTCAAAAAATAAGTACTTATTTGAAAAATATGTACTTATTTCTCTTAGTGGAACGGGGCCGAATGTACACAATCCCACTAAGGCGCATACAATTTGCATGGACATCTATCTCCCTGCACTACTTGATCGAACTCGATCCCCATAAAAGCAGCACTTCAATTGGTTGGTCCATTGAACCTCCTTGTGTTTTGTACTCTCTCAAAATGAATGACTTCAACTCGATGGAAATACGGACATGAACATTTTTTTGAAAACAATGTAGAATGAAAGGGGGAATATCCTTTTTTTTTACCAACTGGAATAGTCACCAAAAGAGGAGACACATCTATTTATATAAAACACATCTGTCCAAGACAAATAGGTGTCACTAAAAAAGGCATGACTCTAAATCAAGTCAATTCACATTCAAACTAAATTAAAATATTATATTCCACTAATATTTTCCAACATACGGAAGGCACATAGAAGTATAGAACAACTTACAAATTGACGAATATATTACAGCAAATGGAAATTTTAACTCCTAGGAAAACATCAAAAGAAAAATAGTGGAGAGGTGACATAGTTTTGCATTTTCTTCCCACAGCAAAAAGATTTTATTAATCTTTGGAAAGGACACAGATTAAACGGATCTCGAGCACACCAACAAAAAGCCACCCGAGAACCGACCCCAAAGGAAGGCAAGATGCCAACCCAAACCCCACAAACAAGACCAAAAACTGTGCAAACCCTAAGCACACCGACACCTACAACTGAGAACAAAAGGCCAAGCCCGAAACCAAAACCTAGATTCAAAGAAAAAACTAGCCGCACTAAAACTAGACCCAAGCCAGGCCCCCTTGAAAAGGACCAAGCAAATCCTTCCTCAGTACAACCTCCCACTACACGAGCGAGAACCACAATAACAATCCTTCCTCTTGATGTCGCCATTACCATCACGAACTCGATCTACCTTATAGTTGTAATCATAAGTCAGCTCTCTTAAAGGAGGTATGTTTTTGGTAGCAAAGAACATTATGTGTGACATTCTCTTGTCATCATGATCATAAAGGACATTTTGGGCATAGAGGTTTGGAGAGCAACTATGGTTTATGAACCTCCCCACATTCCCAAATTTAGCTGCATCAATAGTGAAGCCACTACCATTCTTCCCGATATCGAATAGATACTCATCGTTACCGATTCTTTCCTCTGCTTCCTGTTCTTGAAGCAACTCTCCCATGTACTCGCAAACAAAGCCGCCGGATTGAATGAAGTCCCGCGATCTAACCCCCCACCCCATTTTCTCGGTCTTAAAAATCTCCAAATGGTACCGAATTCCGTTTTGGCTAACCCTATTTTGGCAAGAAGGCGGGCATTTGCAAGATGGGCCACACTCGTAAATGAGAGGCTTTCTCCTAACGATAGCGTCTTCCGAAGTGAATGGAATGTCGCCCCCTTATGCAACGGTGCATGGACATTTCTCGAAACCTAAGCATCCATTGATGCAATCGCAACCCCTAGGGACAGAGTGGGTAGACTCGTACCACTCAGGGTAGATCACATTGGTAACATAATGAAAAGGTGGAAGCTTCTCATTGTCCACGATGTTGACTGCGCGAACAGGCTTCTCCTCTTTTCCTTGAGAAACATCATCAGCAACCACACTAGGTAACTTCAAAACTTTGGACTTCTTTGGCATGCCAACATGTGCTCCATTGACTTCCGGTTGCCCGGCCAACCGATGCAAAACAAACTTATAAACCAATTTTCCGTAATTCCCTCTTTCTTGCCTACATTGGGTCACCGTATACAACCCATTGTACGTATATGTTGTCTGCGACCTCCTTGTAGTCTTCAAAATAACCCTGACAGGGAACTCAGCATCCATGCTGTTTTTCAAGGCAAGATTTCCTCGTGTAAGCTTTTGATCTTCAGGGGGCTTATCGACAATATTTGGATTTCCACCTTGACCAGAATATATCAGAACATTAGGAGATTCTCCTGCATCATTGCCATAGCGACCGGACTGAACAATGCTCGTGGCAAACTTTGTCCCATTTTCCTCCATGTAATCAATTCCACCTTGATACGGACGATGGAGGCCTATAACAGCGAGTTCAGCCCGAAATTGGAATTTGTCACCAATTTCTACACCCGGGACAGGTCCTGAAAACTTTTCGGTATTTACCCATTTTTGTTGCTCTTCAAGAAGCCTCGCTGCTTCCAAAGAAAACTGCCAGGAAGTCTTTCTTTTTTCCTTCGCCTGTGCCCTGTCGTCATTTGAAAGCATCTTAAACGTCTCTTGGAACAGATTCAAAACTTCCCTCACTTTACTAGGAGTCACATCTTCGTTGATTTTCACATAAGGAACAACGCTAAGATCATTTGGTTTTTCGCCAGTAAGAATAGGGTTCTCTCCTTCTTTGTCCTCAACTTGTGTGTCCTCACATGAAATATCCAATGTAGTGACTGGTTCAGCCTCGGTTATGTTTTCCGGTACGTCAATCGGTTTATGCTGAGCTGGGGCTTCTACCACCACTTTGACGTCATTGTCCACTGTCATCGATTGCCAAGGAGCTTCAACATTGGCATTTGACAGCACTGGCTTGGTAGTTCCACATTCCACTTCATTTGGTTCCGAATTTACGACCGCTACGATATTCCCCTCTTCACCAACTTCTGAATTTCCGGTTGATCTAGCATCGACCCGAGGGGCATGGTCACCCCAGTATGGCGGGAACTGGCGGATGGCGGTAACCTTTCGACACTTGTTGTTGGGGGGACAGGTGTTGAACTTTGGAGGAGGGGGTTTCCCAGAAAAAGTCATTCTTGGCAGTCCAGCTTCCCCTTCAAGATTGATAACTGATCCTATAGCAACATAATTAACAAAATATCAATTGCATATTCGTAAATTGAAATTCATCAGAGACCGGAAAATCCTGACAGGAGGCGATTCTTTAGCGGCGAGAAACTGAGAAATACCAAAGAAATTTATCTTTACAACACAATTAATATTTATAACCACAATGACTGTCACCGTAATCGTACAATTAATATTGAAAAACAAACAAAATATTTCTATACTTTAACTACAACGTCTCGGCCACACCCCACGATCACAGAAAACCACGTGCCTGAGGTTTTAAACCCTAGAACAATGATATGGCTTTGAGATACAATCAGGTTTCGAGAAAATAAATGGATCGCTTACAATATCCAACAACCACCAAAGTCCGTGAACACATAAGCGATACTGTTCTTGAATGGAAGTAGTTATCGAGCCCTAAAATCAAAACTCAATAAAACTACAGTGTACGGATACAGTTTTCTTGAAACATAACATTCAGAATTTCAATTGTAGAACTCGAAAAAACATCAAATGCAACACCCCTTCAAGACTATTTGAATTTAGTAGACAAGCCCCAAGGGCGTGTGCTATGCGTGTCCTTTGTTCTCATTTTAACGCAAAGAATCAATAGAAAACCAGGCAAAACAAACCCAAAACCCATTAAATTAGGTAACATTTTCAAATGTAAACGAGAAAGACGCACAGAAAAAATGGAGGGAAAACGGGAGAAATACTTCTAGAACAGAAGCGACAGACGGTAGTGTGGGAACAAAGTGGTAGAAAAGCAGAGAGTGGAAATCAAGGCTGTTCATTCAAGACAGAACACTACTTCACGGTTATTCATTTTCATTCAAGAGAGAGAGAAGAGAGAAAGAGAAGTACTATTTCAATATTCAAGCAAAGATTAATCACACTAAATATGAACAAACTACTAACGAAAATAGTAACAAGATTCAAGATTAATCATACTAAATGACAGCAAATTACTACTGTAATTCAAGATTCAAGCAAGGATGTGAACAAAATTGGCTTACTGCAGATGGGTGTTTATGTGTTCGGAAGCAAGAGTAAAAAGTAGAAGTGTTCCTATTTCGTGCTTATCCTTGTTTCTCGGGGGGAGTGAGAACCGCCTTTGACTGGAGTCGTGGGGCTGCTGCCCTTGGACACAGCACGGTCCAGCAGTGCCCCCATATTATACACCGTTTTGGTTCCAAAATTTATACCATAGGTTCAAAAATCACTTATTCGGTTGGAAATGAATCTTACAATGAAAAGTTGGCCCGGAAAAAGTCAACCCAAGCCCGGAAAAGTCAATTGAGGCCGGAAAGGATAAAAAGGATATTTGGTGATAAAAAGGACTTTGTGAGATTGGAACATTGGTTTGGAGAAGTTTTGGTAAAAAGTCAACAAGGACCCGAAAAAAGTCAACCGGGCTCAGAGGGGTAAAAGGTAGCTTGATGACGAAAATGATTTTACCGGATTGAAACATTGTTTGGGGTAAAAATTTGGAAAAAAAGTCAACTAATATTTTAATCTGACACTAGTATTTTCTAACTTGTAAATGAGTTTAAATAAATGCGTACTTATACACATTGTAATCATCACATTAACATTGATCAAAGGTAAATTAGTCACGACATACATTTAGCATATTAAACATTAAAATGTACTCAACATGTAGGGTTAAAATGAGACAAGTCATAGCATAGGGTGGAATGTGGTAAAGCACAGGGGGCTGAGTGTAATATTAGTATAAAATTTGGGTGCGGCTATTCGCAGACCCGTATTTTCTCCCTTAACCCATTAAAAATTTTCAGCATCCAATTATTCGACAGTTAGTTACCGAAATTGAGATACATTTTCAGCATCCAATTACCGAAATACAGTATATGTTTTTTGTGCATTTCCGACATATAGTTACCGAAATATAATATTATTTTCAACAGCTATTTACCGAAATGTATGTTCGGCAGTTGTTTACCGAAGGTTGAACATATTTTCGACATATAGTTACCGAAATATAATCTTCGGAAATTTTTAACGGTTTATGGAAGAAAATATGGGGCTGCGAATAATCGCCCCCTAAAATTTTCGACCTTAGCCCATTAAAAATTTCCAACTACCGAAATATGTTTCGACAGTTAGTTACCGAAATTGAGATACATTTTCAGCATCCAATTACTGAAATACTCCCTCCGTCCCAATTTACTTGTTACTTTTTGAAGTTCGTGCCACTTTTCAATTAATTATATCTTGTAATTTATAATGTTTTAGGTGATTTCGAAAACATTGAATTATAGAACAAATCGAGATCTATCAAACAAGATCCATATTGGATATAAAATTTATTACCACTTTAAAGATATAACCAGTTTTTTAATCCAGTTAGAATAGAACTGGGACAAGTAAATTGGGACGGAGGGAGTATATGTTTCTTGTGCATTTCCGACATGTAGTTATCGAAATATAATTATATTTTCAACAGCTATTTACCGAAATATATGTTCGGCAGTTGTTTACCGAAGGTTGAACATATTTTCGACATCTAGTTACCGAAATATAATCTTCGAAATTTTTTAACGGACTATGGAAGAAAATACGGGGCTGCGAATAATCGTCCCCTAAAATTTTCGAAAACCAACGCCCATGTACAGTGGGCTATTGTTTCGGAAAACAGAGTAAAAATTCGGATCACTAGGTTTTGATCCGCGGGGTGATTTCTTCCATTTTAACTCATTAAAATCATCACTTAGGGGCTAAATATACTTAGGGGAAGTAGAGAAGAGACTGTTCTACCTCGGTTCTGGCCGAAAAAGCGGATAACGGGTTTGGACGGTTTTTCGTACAAACGGGAAAGACGACGGAGAAACGAAACGTGGGGCTGACTTCGGTTGACTGGGACTTGGTTCGGAGAAGCTCGGGGATGTTCCAGAAGATGGGGTAGCCCGAATTGGTGTTTAGCTAAGTGTGGAACAGAACCCCACCTAGGTTTCTCTCTCTAAACCTCCATTGATGGAGTGAAGCGCAACTCTCTCTCTCTTTCCTTATTCTCTTCCACTGAGATTGCAGTGAGTGGAGTGAGGCTGTTTTTGTGTGATTTTCGGAAAGGTGGGTTTATATAGGCTTTGAACCGGGCCTTGAATCTGGGATAGTCTTTTTCACGGAGGGTGTTACTATTGAGATAGTCTTTTTCACGTAGGCTTCATGAATCTGTTTGCAGAGCGGTGCAATTTTAATCATCTATTCGTGCAATTATTGATTGAGATTCATTTTTAATTATTATCGGTCACAATTAATTCTTCACGAAATTTTTTTATTAACATCTTGATCGTCTAAAATATTTTTTTTTTATCACGATTGAGTGCACCTCCATAAAGAAGATTTTCTGAAGAGTAGTTATAGCCATTTGAAAATTTATTGGAGAGAGAGTAGGGGATAGACGATTATTTCCCCTATTTGTCTTTCTTTCCCTTGTCCTACCCAATCCTATCCCATAGCCATAAAAGCACCTAGGTTGAGTAAAAGCACCTAGGTTTAGTTTATCAAAAAAAAAGTAAAGAGCAAGAAAGCAACTTGGAAAACAAGAGAGAAGATTCGGAGAGAGAAATCCGAGAGAGGAGAGAGAAGGGGATTGTTCCCTATATACCCCTCAGGCCCTCACCTCATTATTGTACCAATTATTCGACTTTCACACTTAAACAAATACTGTACTTAATTACACATTCACATTCATAATAGGGATGGAACACACATACATTATATACCCAGTATATATGGGACCCACCTTCGTTATAAGTATGAATGTACAAGTGTGTAAGTGGGTGTGACCTGTGGAGTTAAAATTTTCGTTTTTCTACATACTCTCCTTTCCTCATTTGAAAAAAGGGTAAATTGAGTAAGAGGACATAGTCTAGGGGTTTATGCCACAATTAGTCCATCTACTTTTTTCCATATAGTCTCCAGGACAAATGGCAATCAGTTTCTCAAAAATACCCTCGGAAATCACCGGACGTTGACCGGCGTATCTGTTTATTTTTTGTGTATCTGTTGACTTTTTATTTTTTTTTTATTTTGACCATTGACTGGCGTTGACCGACGTTGACTGGTGTATCTGTTCATTTTTTGTATATCTGTTGATTTTTTATTTTTTATTTTTTATTTTTACCTCCATCACTCAACCACAACTTCTCCCACCACCACCACTACGCCACCACCACCGCCATCATGCCGCCACAACCTCCACCTCCACTACTACTCCATCACCAACACGCCACCACCTCCACCTCCACCACCACCACTCAACCACCACTTCCACCACCACCACCACCATGCTACCACAACCTCCACTTCCACCACCACCACCACCATGCTACCACAACCTCCACTTCCACCACCACCTCTACCACCGCTCCATCACCACCACGCCACCATCTCCACCTCCACCACTCAACCACCACTTCCATCACCACCACCACCGCTACCATGCCGTCACAACCTCCACTTCCACCACCACTCCATCACCAACACGCCACCACCTCCACCACGACCACTCAACCTTCACTTCTACCACCACCACCACCATGCCACCACAACCTTCACTTCCACCACCACTCCATCACCACCACGCCACCATGTCCACCTCCACCACCACTACCACCACGCCGCCGCCACCACCGCCACCATGCCACCACAACCTCCACTTCCATCACCACCATGCCACCGCCTCCATCTCCACCACCACCACCACCATGCCACCACAACCTCCACTTCCACCACCACCTCTACCACCACTCCATCACCACCACGCCACCACCTCCACCACTTCCACCATTACCACTACGACGCCACCACCACCACCATGCCACCACAACCTCCACTTCCACCACCATGCCACCACTCCATCACCACCATGTTACCACCACCACCTTCACCACTCAACCACCACTTCCACCACCACGACGCCACCACCATGCCACCACAACCTCCACTTCCACCACTATCTCTACCACCACTCCACCACCACCACCACCACCACCATGCCACCACAACCTCTACTTCCACCACCACTCCATCACCACCACGCAACCACTTCCACCACCACCACTATGACGCCGCCGCCACCTCTACTTCCACCACTATCATGCCACCACTTTATCACCACCATGCCACCACCTCCACCACCATCTTCACCACGACGCCACCACCATGCCACCACAACCTCCACTTCCACTTCCACCACCTCTACCACCACCTCCACCACCCTCATTAGCACTTCCATAACTACTCCACCACCTTTTAGTTCCACCACCACCACTCCAGTTCCACAATCATGTCCACTACTACTGCCACCACCGCCACAACCACAATACAAAATAGATACAGATATATCAGATACAAATACACCAAAACAGATACAATAGATATACACAACAGATACACCAACACAAAATAGATACAGATATATCAACAGCAAATGTACCAAAACAGATACAAATATACCAACAAAATCTGCTGGAGTTTGCTCCGGCTTCTCTCTTGCAAAATTGGAGAGAAAAATAAGTTTTTTGTTTATTTTTGGACGAAGGTTGACAGTAGGAGTTTAATTGATGAGTGTTTTTAATACTTCAAGTGTTTATATGATATTTCGATAAGGTCAGGTGTTTGTGTGATTTGCGTGAAAAGTCAGGTGCTAATATGAATTTTTTTCATACAGATATATCAATAGCAGATGTACCAAAATAGATACAAATATATCAACAATAAATACACCAAAATAGATATAGATATACTAAAACAGATACACCAACAAAAAAAAGATACAGATATACCAAGATATATACACCAACACAAAACACTTACAGATATACTCGCAACAGATACACCAACGCAAAACAGATACACTTATATCAACAGCAGATGTACCAAAATAGATACAAATATACCAACAATAGATACACAAAAATAGATATAAATATACCTAAACACATACACCAACACAACACAAAACAGATACAAATATACCAATACACCAAAACAGATACACCAACACAAAACAGATACAGATATATCAACAACAGATGTACCAAAACAAATCCACAACCTCCACTTCCACCACCACCACTCCATCACCACCATGCCACCACCTCTACATCCACCACCACCTCCACCACTCAACCACCACTTCCACCACCACCACCACCACCACGCCACCACCATGCCACCACAACCTCCACTATTACCACCACTCCACCACCACCACCACCACCTCCATCACCACCATGCCATCACCTCCACCACACCACCACTCCACAGCCATCGCCACTGCCACAACCACAACAAAATCTTTTTTGTTAGCCAAACAGATACACCAAAAATGAACAGATATACCGGTCGACGTCAACACCGGTCAATGATCAAAAAAATAAAAAAATTAACAGATACACCAAAAATGAATAGATACGTCGGTCAACGCTAGTCAACGCCGGTCAACGGTCAAAAAAATAAATAAATAAAAAAATCAACAGATATAGCAAAAATGAACAGATACATCGGTCAACGCCAGTCAACGCCGGTCAACGGTCAAAAAAATAAAAAAATAAAAAAATCAACAGATATAGCAAAAATGAACAGATACATCAGTCAACGCCGGTAACACCGGTCAAAATAAAAAAAATTTAAAAAAATTAAAAAAAAGAAAAAAAAAAGACATTTTTATGTTAGCCAAACAAGGCCCTTGTCTCATTAAAGTCAATTTAAATGAAAAAACATATTTTTTGTGTTAACCAAACAAGGCCCTTGTCTCATTAAAGGCAATTTGGTCTTTTCATGGACCTTAAACTCTAAAATATTTTCATTAATGGACTTTACACATCATTGAAATTTAAGCTGGACTAAATCTGCTTTGTGACCTCTTCTTTTGGACTTTAGACCAATTTGTTGTTGAAAAAAAAGGGGCAAATGTTATGCTATATGGCGTTAAATATGTGGGCCCTTTGTGCAGATTTATGCTTCTTCCCAATGCAAAAAGCTGCACGCTGACATCACGAAAGCAATTTTAGTTGATTTTATAAGTTTGTCCTCAATTTTGTAAACTACTCCTAAAACAATTGGCGGGTCCTTTTTCCTCCACTCAGGCGCCGTTTCCCCTCCACCTTTTCACGATTCAGATGAACTCACTCTTCTTTTAAGGATGAATTTGGCTTTAAAAGTTAAATAGTAATTTATTTTTTATTAAAAAAATTCGTAGTTGTTATTTTTTTATTGATTCGTCTTGGACTCTCGGTAAAAGGAATCGAAAAAATATGAAATTTTGATTGAAATTCATAATTTTTTGAATAAAGATAAAATAAGTAAACAAATTTATTTATTTTTGTCTTTATTCAAAAATATATGAGTTTCGATCAAAATTTTTACTTTTTCGATTCCTCTCGTCAAGACGAATCAACAAGTCACAAAAATTTGACGCAAAACAAACAAATGTAAAAAAAATTCAAATAAAGACCAAAAAAAATATTAACACTTTTTGCACTTTTTGAAAAATTGCATGTTTTGTCTTTATTGAAATTGTTCTCATATTTGTTAGTTTTGCATAAACTTTTATAGATTATTAATTTATCTCGACCAGACGAATCGGGAAAAGTAATTTTTTTCTTTTACCTAAATATTTTGAGAAATACCACTTTTAAGAAGAAAAAAAATTTGTTGCTACATACATAATAATCCAAACACAATTTCTCACATACACATGGAAGCTTCACATATATGTGAGAAATTGTATTTGGCGTTATATTTAAATTATTCTGTTTCTAGCATTTTTGCTACTATTTCACCAAAAAAGAAACAAAAAAAGGGAGATTTAGTAATAGGTCCACTATAGATATTTTATAAGCCCACAAGTCCACCTAATAATTTTATAAAGTCACAAGTCCACACAACCTAAACCATATACTAGAAGAAAAAGCAGTATTGCCTTCGCATTTAAAAAAGTGGCTAAAAGTTCAATCTCGTTGGCATAGGATTTTACCTACAAAATTGTTGCGTCGCTAAGGCGTGGCTAAAGGTGCGTCGACAATTGTTTTTGCCAACGAGAAGTCTATGCGTGGGTAAAGAATGAGTTTTAGCAACTACTTTCAGCATTGGCAAAAGGTCCAAGCTGTGTTGGTAATTGTTGTGCGTTGGCAAAAGTCAAGAAAAATAGGTACAACATTTTACTTTTGCCAACACAAAACAAAAACTTTAGCGACGACTTTCTTCGTGGGCAAAGGACAAGCTTTACCAATGCAAATTGTTCGTTGGCAAGAGCACCGTTTGCACTAAATTATAATTTTATTTTTTTCCTGTACTACTTTTGCCGACACCTAAAATGCGTGAGAAAAATAATTTGTATTGTATGTTCCATACCTGTGCCCACAGTTAATTATGTTGGCAAAGTTCTTAAATATATTCATAAATTTAAATTTAGAGCTCAATTTTCATAACATTTGAGGCCTATATTCCATCAAAATTCCTTAAAAACACACAAACATAGAATCTGTTATCAAATTTCAACAAAATCAATCCCATATGTATCCAAGTACATCCCAAAAGTAACTAACATTCTAAAATATCCAAAAAACAAACTTTGTCGATACATTTTAATATCCAAGAGTAATTTACCAAGTCTACCATATCCAAGTATCCTACCAACAAAGCTATTATAAAAAAAATATGATCTGAAAACATTAAGTACTGATTCCATCGCATTGCCTTGCCAAACCAATGCATCATCAACCTGTCAATAAATCCAAAAAAAATCAATGAGAACTATAATTACTATCGTAATTGTGAAAATAATAGTACCTACTTTTATTGAAACAGAACACCCCAAAAGGAGAAGGAGGAGGGGAACAGAACACCCCAAAGGTTTAAAGTAAACCTAGGCTAAGTACCCCACGAAGTGTACGGGGATAGCTTCACACATGTTTTTTTTTTTTTTTGATCCGGTCTTCACACATGTTTGACCCTTCCAATAATTGGGATAACACTACTGCCTGAACTACTTGGCAGCAGCCTAACCTGAAAGCCTCACACCCATAGCCAAATAAAGCACCAGTATCCCTTGGTAGCAGCAGAAAACAGTTGCAACAAAAAAAACAGTATCCAAAGTAATGGCTGCCCCAACATTGCTTTGACCACGGAAACACAAAACCCACACTTGCACACAACCAAATTTTTCCTTTTCAGAGAAGAACAAAAGACCCCACTGCCTTTTTCTTTCCAAAGACTACTAAAGCAATTGTTTTCCCAGGTGAACCAACTGTGTTCTACCGAAGACACCCACACACAGTGCACGCCCAAACACTTTTTCTTTTCCAGAGGCTACTGCTTTCTGATGGTGTTTTCCCCCAAAACATACGAATACCAAATTAGCTTCCCAGAGAAGCTTTACACATACCAACAAATCACAAAATAGAGCAAATAATTGCAAAGTTCCAATTTGAGCCCTCTTAACAATCTGGGAAAACCCTTTCTGATCGTTTACTCGCCAAGCGAAATAGCTTGTTGGGAGACCAACCAAAGCTCAAGTTCCATTAAAGACATCTACACAGGTAGGACATCATCCGATAATACATGGTTTTCATGAGGCTGATCTTGGGATGCCATCCAAGCACGAATAAATTTGTTGTAAGAGACTATTATGGTATAGAAAATCTCAAAACTCAAGATGCTTCACTGCGCAAAAGTTCCTGAGAAATGTAGTCAGAGGCATGTAATTCAGGGATGGACTTGACTACATTCTACTAGTAAATATAGACTGGTTGCTCTTTGAATACTTGCAGAGTCTAAAAAAATAAATATGGACTTGCACCAAGCTCGATCCTGCTAGGCCTGTTCCGCTAAGGTTTTTATTTCACAATACGTCCCATTTAATTCAAAAAATAAGTACTTATTTCTCTTAGCGGAATGAGTCCGAATGTACATAGTCCCGCTAGAGTGCTTACGATTTGCATGGACGTCTATCTCCCTGCACCACTTGATCGAACTCCCCAGAGAAGCAACACTTTAGTTTTGTACTCTCTCAAAATGAATAACTCTGAGTCGATGGAAATATGGACATAAACATTTTTTTGAAAACAATGTAAAATGAAAGGGGTAACATCCTATTTATAGACCAACTAGTGACCATTTCGAATAGTCACAAAGGGATGAGACACATATATGTTATCCGCTCGGCTTCTAATTACTGGAAAATTAAAACAGAAACGCAACGAAATTAGTAAAGGAATGCGAAACGTACTTAGCCAATTTCAGGCGTCCGGAAATTGGCAATGGATGGATTAATCGAGGCGAGTAAAACTCTGTCCTTAAAGCAAATTCGTCCTCCACTACGGTGCTAATGGAAACCGCGGACGTCTGCCTCCCAGGACTACCCGATTTTCACCAACCGGAAGCAGCACTGCAATCTGGTTGGTAGGCGAACTGAAATTGTATCGAACTCTCAGTATGGATGCGTGAACATGCAGGAACGTATCCAGGTTTTCTTCTTCGTGATTAATGAAGCAGAAGCGGGTTGGTTTAATAGCCATCAAGACACTCGTTCGGAAAAGGCATGCGCGACTGTTCGGAACAGAACGGTCGGTACCTGTTCGTCGAACAGATGCAAGGAAAGAAACGGGCAACGGTAACAGAAGCGCGGGTCGGCTCAGACCCAGCCCAGTTCGAATAGATAGGCTGCAAAAAGATTATAATTGGGCCAAGCCCAATCAACCCGGCCCGGCTCGGCGCGCGCGTCTTTTGATTGGTCCGGCCCGGTTCGGTTCGGCGCGCGTGTGTGTTTTATAAGAGCAAAGCATGCATTGACTATGCCCTCTCCCCTTACAAAACTTCTATGACCCAAAGGGCCAACCCTTTGAGCTTCACTTGGGTTACTTATTCCCAATGATCTTTCCTCCTCCCACCAATGTGGGACTAGCCAATTCCCTTCCTCCAAACATCATGTGAGGGGCAACTTTCCATGGCAATTTCTTATTCACCATATCTTGATTTTCTCCACTTATGTATTCTATCTTAATCTCCTAACCAAGACGAACAAAACGGTATGTGGGTCGGTCTACGTGGACGCGTGGGACCCACTCAATAAATAGCTCAAAGTTGAGCAAAATCAAGATTTTTCCAACAATATATTCATATAAGATGCGTCCATCCACGACGAATAGGTGTCACTGAAAAGACACGACTCTAAGGCTCCGTTTGTTTTGATGTAAAATATTTTGCAATGTAAAATGTTTTTTATGTAAAATATTTTTTCAAAAAATAAATTTTAAACTTTTATTTTTCGGTTTTTGGTTGAATTCCAGTAAATTTTTTACAAAAAAGTAGACAATAGATCATCTAATTGGCCTAGTATGTGAGTAGTTAATGTTTGGAGAGAGAGAACAGAAATTGGTGTGTGCAGAGAGTGTTCACATGCAAAGAGGAAGCAGTCAGAAATGGAGAAGTTTAGGAATTAGAATGCGGTCGTGGTTCTCGTGGAAAATGGGAGAACATAATGGAAAAAAACAACTTACCGAGTTTCCCATGGTAAATCATTTTACTTCAAGGGTGTAAAAGATTTTCCCCCAAAAATCATTTTACGATAATTTTAATAACCAAACACTGAAAAATATGTAAAATATTTTACGTCCAAACAAACAGAGCCTAAATCATGTCAATTCAAATTCAAATTCAAACCAAATTAAAATATTACTCCTATATCCCAATAACATTTTCCAACTTACATAGAAACGAACTTACAAATTGACGAATATTTTACAGCAAATGGAAATTTTAACTCCTAGGAAAACATCAAAAGAAAAATAGTGGAGAGGTCACATAGTTTTGCATTTTCTTCGCACAGCAAAAAGATTTTATTAATCTTTAGAAAGAACACAGATTAAACAGATCTCGAGCACACCGACAAAAAGCCACCTGAGAACCGACCCCAAAGGAAGGCAAAATGCCAACCCAAACCCCACAAACAAGACCAAAAACTGTACAAACCCTAAGCACACCGACACCTACAACTGAGAACAAAAGTCCAAGCCCGAAATCAAAACCTAGATTCAAAGAAAAAACTAGCCGCACTGAAACTAGACCCGAGCCAGGCCCCCTTGAAAAGGACCAAGCAAATCCTTCCTCAGTACAACCTCCCACTACACGAGCGAGAACCACAATAACAATCCTTCCTCTTGATGTCGCCATTACCATCACGAACTCGATCTACCTTATAGTTGTAATCATTAGTCAACTCTCTTGAAGGAGGTATGTTTTTGGTAGCAAAAAACATTATGTGTGGCATTCTCTTGTCATCATGATCATAAAGGACATTTTGGGCATAGAGGTTTGGAGAGCAACTATGGTTTATGAACCTCCCCACATTCCCAAATCTAGCTGCATCAATAGTGAAGCCACTACCATTCTTCCCGATATCGAATAGATACTCATCGTTACCGACTCTTTCCTCTGCTTCCTGTTCTCGAAGCAACTCTCCCGTGTACTCGCAAACAAAACTGCCGGATTGAATATAGTCCCGCGATCTAAGCCCCCACCCCATTTTCTCGGTCTTAAAAATCTCCAAACGGTATCGAATCCCGTTTTGGCTAACCCTATTTTGGCAAGAAGGCGGGCATTTGCAAGAGGGGCCACACTCGTAAACGAGAGGCTTTCTCCTAACGATAGCGTCTTCCGAAGTGAATGGAATGTCGCCCCCATACGCAACGGTGCATGGACATTTCTCGAAACCTAAGCATCCATTGATGCAATCGCAACCCCTAGGGACAGAGTGGGTAGACTCGTACCACTCAGGGTAGATTACATTGGTAACATAATGAAAAGGTGGAAGCTTCTCATCGTCCTCGATGTTGACTGCGCGAACAGGCTTCTCCTCTTTTCCTTGAGAAACATCATGAGCAACCACACCTGATAACTTCAAAACTTTGGACTTCTTTGACTTCTTTGGCATGCCAACATGTGCTCCATTGACTTCCGGTTGCCCGGCCAATCGATGCAAAACAAACATATAAACCAATTTTCCGTAATTCCCTCTTTCTTGCATACATTGGGTAACCGTATACAACCCATTGTACGTATACGTTGTCTGCGACCTTCTTGTAGTATTCAAAATAACCCTGACAGGGAGCCCAGCATCCATGCTGTTTTTCAAGGCAAGATTTCCTCTTGTAAGCTTTTGATCTTCAGGGGGCTTATCGACAATATTTGGATTTCCACCTTGACCAGAATATATCACAACATTAGGAGATTCTCCTGCATCATTGCCATAGCGACCGGACTTAACAATGCTCGTGGCGAACTTTATCCCATTTTCCTCCATGTAATCAATTCCACCTTGATACGGATGATGGAGGCCTATAACAGCGAGTTCAGCCCGAAATTGGAATTTGTCACCAATTTCTACCCCCGGGACAGGTCCTGATAACTTTTCAGTATTTACCCATTTTTGTTGCTCTTTAAGAAGCGTTGCAGCTTTCACACAAAAGTGCGGCTTTCTTTTTCCCTTCGCCTCTACCTTGTGTTCATTTGAAAGCATCGTAAACGTCTCTTGGAACAGATTCAAAATTTCCCTCACTTTACTACGAGTCACATCTTCGTTGATTTTCACATAAGGAACAACGCTAAGATCATGGGGTTTTCCAGAAAAAGTCATTCTTGGCAGTCCAGCTTCCCCTTCAAGATTGATAACTAGGCAGGAAAGAAAAAAAATGAAAAGCCACAATCTCATTACATTTCAAGAAGGGAATTGAAAACAGATGCGCATAATTATACAAGCATAAGAGTCCAATTTCGTTCATCCACTCTAGCTATTACCTATGGAGAACGCATAGGGACACAAATACGAACACGGTAGGGAACACTGACACGGATTTGAGACAGGGTATTCTTAAAAAATGGGGATGCAAACGCACGGCAATCTCGCCGCTGAAATCTGAATATTTATGTTAAGACGCCAACCAAATGCATTAGTGACCTCATTCTGTATGAGATTGCTTTATAGATTTAGGTTTAGACTCCTATCAAATGCATTACTTTGAAGTTGCAAATATTTTAATCCGGCATAAAAGTCACCCTGTTGTGCTCCTGCGGGTCATCGCCTCCTCGGCATGCGCTATCACAAAGAATATTTGAATTTAGTAGACAAGCCCCAAGGGCGTGTGCTATGCGTGTCCTTTGTTCTCATTTTAACGCAAAGAATCAATAGAAAACCAGGCAAAACAAACCCAAAACCCATTAAATTAGGTAACATTTTCAAATGTAAACGAGAAAGACGCACAGAAAAAATGGAGGGAAAACGGGAGAAATAGAACAGAAGCGACAGATGGTAGTGTGGGAACAAAGTGGTAGAAAAGCAGAGAGTGGAAATCAAGGCTGTTCATTCAAGACAGAACACTACTTCACGGTTATTCATTTTCATTCATTCATTCAAGAGAGAGAGAGAGAGAAGGTAACTTGATGTAAAAAGTCAACCAGGGCCCGAAAAAAGCCAACCGGGCTCAGTGGGGTAAAAGGTAACTTGATGTCTTGATGACAAAAATGGCTTTGCCGGATTTAAACATTGTTTGGGGTTGAAATTAAGGAAAAAAGTCAACTAATATTTTAATCTAATACTAATATTTTAACATTGATCAAAGGTAAATTAGTCATGACATACATTTAGCATATTAAACATTAAAAAGTACTCAACATGTAGGGTTAAAATGAGACAAGTCATAGCATAGGGTCGAATGTGGTAAGCACAGGGGGGCTGAGTGTAATATTAGTATCAAAATTTTCGAAAACCAACGCCCATGTACAGTGGGCTATTGTTTCGGAAAACAGAGTAAAAATTCGGATCACTGGGTTTTGATCCGCGGGGTGATTTCTTCCATTTTAACTCATTAAAATCATCACTTAGGGGCTAAATATACTAAGGGGAAGTAGAGAAGAGATTGTTCTACCTCGGTTCCGGCCGAAAAAGCGGGTAACGGGTTCGGATGGTTTTCATACAAACGGGAAAGACGACGGAGAAACGAAACGTGGGGCTGACTTCGGTTGACTGGGGCTTGGTTCGGAGAAGCTCGGGGATGTTCCAGAAGATGGGGTAGCCCGAATTGGTGTTTAGCTAAGTGTGGAACAGAACCCCACCTAGGTTTCTGTCTCTAAACCCTCCATTGATGGAGTGAAGCTCTCTCTCTCTCTCTCTCCTTATTCTCTTCTACTGAGATTGCAGTGAGTGGAGTGAGGCTGTTTTTGTGTGATTTTCGGAAAGGTGGGTTTATATAGGCTTTGAACCGGGCCATGAATCTGAGATAGGACTCACAACGTTTGGTTCACCATTTTGAGAGTAACTTTTTACTTTCGACACATTTTTCAATAAATTTCTCTCTCTATCTCTCTTCACTCATTACCATTCAACTCTCAAAAATAACTTTCTAAAACCTCAACTAAACAAAGTGACTAGTCTTTTTCACGAGGGTGTTACTGTGATACGTTTTTCACGGAGGATTCATGAATCTGTTTGCAAAGTGGTGTAATTTTAGCCGTTTATTCGCACAATCAATTATTGAGATTTATTTTTAATTATGATCGGTCACAATCAAAATTTTCCAAAATTTTTTTATTAAGATCTTGATCGTTCAAAATACTTTTTGAACGATCACGATTGAGTGCACCTCTATAAAGAAGATTTTCTCGAGAGTAGTTATAGCCATGTGAAAATTTATTGGAGAGAGTAGTGGATAGACGATTATTTCCCCTATTTGTCTTTCTTTCCCTTGTCCTGTCCAATCCTATCCCATAGCCATAAATGCACCTAGGTTGAGTAGAGAGCAAGAAAGAAAGCAACTTGGAAAACAAGAGAGAAGATTCGAGAGAGAGATCCGAGAGAAGGGGATTGTTCCCCATTTTTTACCAATTATTCTACTTTCACACTCAAACAAATACTCTCTCCGTCCCTATTTAATTATCCATTATGATTTTGCGTGTATTTTCAATGATTTATATCTCTCAACTTATATTGCTAAAAATATGCAATATGAATCTTGTTTGACAACTCTCAATTTTTTCTATACGACAATGATTTCAAAAACATAAAATATAATATATGTCGAGAAATATAAGTCATTGAAAATACACGCAAAACCGTAGTAGATAATTAAATAGGAACGGATTTAATTACACATTCACACTCATAATAGTAGATGGAGCCCGCACACATTATATACCCAGTATATATGGGACCCACCTCTATTGTAAGTATGGGTTTACAAATGTGTGTAACCTGTGGACTTAGAATTTTCGTTTTTCTACACACTCTCCTTTCCTCATTTGAAAAAACAAAGGGCTAATGTTATGCTATATGGCGTTGAATATGTGGGCCCTTTGGGCAGATTTATGCTTCTTCCCAATGCAAAAAACTGCACGCTGACATCACGAAAGCAATTTTAGGTGATTTTACAAGTTTGTCCTCAATTTTGTAAATTACTCCTAAAACAATTGGCGGGTCCTTTTTCCTTCACTCAGGCGCCATTCCCCCTCTACCTTTTCACGATTCAGATGAACTCACTCTTTCTTTTTAAGGATGAATTTGGCTTTAAAAGTTAAATAGTAATTTATTTTTTTATTTAAAAAATTCACAATTGTTGATTTTTTGTCAAATTTTTGTGATTTATTAATTCGTCTCGGTAACAAGGATCGAAAAAATATAAAATTTTGATCGAAATTCATAATTTTTTGAATAAAGACAAAATAAGTAAAAAAATTATTTATTTTTTTCTTTATTCAAAAATTTATGAGTTTCGATAAAAAAAAATTTACCTTTTTGATTCCTCTTATCAAGACGAATCAACAAGTCACAAAAATTTGATGTAAAACTAAGAAACGTGAAAAAAAATTAAAAACATGCAATTTTTCTAAAAGTGTTACTCCAATATTTTTTTTGGTCTTTATTTGAATTTTTTTACAATTGTTAGTTTTATGTTAAACTTTATGGATTATTAATTTATCTCGACGAGATGAATCGGAAAAGTAATTTTTTTTTATTTTGCCCAAATATTTTGAGAAATACCACTTTTAAGAAGAAAAAAAATTGTTGTTGACTTTTTTGCATTGTTCAAGTTCTCACTTAATTATGCAAGTAGGAGTTGATTTATTTGTGACTTCAGGTGTTTAATTAGACATTTTTGTGTGAGTAACAGAGTAACAAAAGTGCTACATATACAATAATCCAAATTCAACACTAAACATAATCTTTTACATACATGTGGGTCTACACGCGTTACATACATAATAATTCAAACACAAAACCAAACACAATTTCTCACAAACACATGAAAGCTTCACATATATGTGAGAAATTGTATTTGGTGTTATATTTAAATTATTGTGTTTCTAGCATTTTTTGTTATATTTAAATTATTGTGTTTCTATAATGATAGGTCCACTATAGAAATTTCATAATCCCACAAGTCCACTTTATAGTTTTATAAAGCTACAAGTCCACACAACCCAAACTCTAGGCTACCCTAGGGTAATCTACCCTACCCTAGGGTACCCTATCCTATAATAAAAAGTACACCCTAAAATCTTATGAAAGTGTCTAAACCCTAGGTACCCTATCCCACTCTAGGGTACACTAAAATGGATTTGAAACATTACAAAATTAATATGTGGACTTATGCGGTTATAAAGTTCACATAAAGAACTTAAAACTAATTTTCTAAACAAAAAACAAGCAAATCTGGAAAAGCAAACAAAAAGGGTAAATTTGGAAAGGATAAAGTCCCGTTCCGCTTTCTTTTTAAATATTTTTTTTCAAAAAAAATGTAATTTCAAATTTAAATATAACGAAAATAAAAAATAATTTTTAAATTTTTTTTGCATCGTTCAAAAGATCTCAATAAGATCTATTAAACAATATCCATATTAATAGAAAAATCATTTGTATAAATACATAATTTTTGAGCTTAAAATTAATTTCTTTTTAAAATTTGTTTTTCGAAGAAGGTGGAACCCCTAAAAAGTGTACATACTCCTAGAAGAGAAAACCAGAAACACTAATTCTAGGAACACACCCACACACACACCCAAACACACACCCACACTCACATGAGTGGTGGGCCCCATACACACACTAGAGTGTGTAGTGTGTGTGGGACCCACCACTCATGTGAGTGGTGGGTGTGTGTTTGGGTGTGTGTGGGTGTGTCCCTAGCATCTCTCAAAAATTTAAACAACTTGTCAAACACAGTCCTTTCTTTGTAGCCCTATAGGAGTATAATTATATATATATAGCTGACCCGTTTCCTTTCTTTTGCTTTTTTACAGTAATATATATCGATTTTGTAGCTATATATATATGTATAGCTGACCCCTACCTTCTCTCTCTCTCATGGTTACACCGGAGAAGAGGCCGGAGTAGTCGCGGAGAAGAGGCTGATTCTTCCATTTCGGGCGGACCGAAATCTTCGAAATCTCTGACCGGACCGATTCTATCCCAAACCGAATCGAACCGAATCGAACCGAACTTAACTTCAGTCAGGATCGGCCCTGAAAAATTTCACCCCGAACCGAAATCACCCCTACTTTTAATGGCATGAAAGAGCATCGAGTGCAATTGAAGATGTCTCGTTTTACTAGATATGCTAAGGCAAGTCGTAACTGTTTTTGCAATATCTTAATTTATGAAAAGTCTAATGAACCTTGTTACTAACACAGCAAAACTGTGCACAAATTGCGTTATGAGGCTTATTACAGATCTCATACAAATGATTCGAGGCGTTCATTATGTTTAGAACATTTTTTCAAAGGCCTTCGCGAAAAATCAGCTCAATCTTGTACTTGATCTAATCATCTATCTCTTCTTTAAGGTTTTTGGATCATGAAAAGTTAGACGATTAGACCAAATACTTATAAGTATCGGACTAAGCTAATTTTTCGCGAAGATCCTTGAACAATATTTTAAACATAATGAACGGCTCGGATCATTTATCTGAGACCCGTAATGGACCCCACAACACATTATGTGCACGATCTGTGCACAATTTTGCTATGTCCACAGACTTTCTGAAGTACTCCACTCCATAATTAAGTATGTAGTGTTGTTAGGCCTCATTTGACAACAATGATAGATTGATGAGATTCGTAAGGAGGTGGGATTAGGATTGTGATTGTGATTGGTAATGAGATGAGATTTGTAAAGAGATGAGATTGATAAGATGTTTGTTTGGGATGAGATTATTAATATCATGTTTGTTTGAGATTAGATTAGATGATGAAATTGAATTGATAGAAGAGATTGATAATGAAAAGGAATTGATACTGATGAGGGATTGGGATGAGATTACCAATACTATCTCCAATCGGGTATTAGCAAATACCCCTAAGTTGGGGTTAGCAATCCGACCGGACCATTTTTGGGGAAACAAACAAGGTATTAATAATACCTCTACTCTACCAATCCAATCCCAACCCCTATGAGGGTTATTCGGAACGCAAAATAAGTACTTATTTTTAAGAATGCAATTTCAAGCTCAAAAAAGATGGGTTTATTGAAATCTAAAAATATGTAATATGGATCTTATTTGAAAGATCTTATTGAGATTTTTAATGCGGTGGGAAAAAAATTGAAAAGTTATTTTTCATTTATATTATTTTTAAATTTGAAAATGTAAAATAAATACTTATTTTTTAAGAAGGTGTTCTGGAACGAGTTCTAGTACATGGCATAGGGGACGCATCATGGCACTTGTTATGTGGGTCCCTCTAGGCAGCTTTAGATTTTTTTCAATGCAAAGTACTGACCGATCACATCACAAAAAGCGCTTCAAAGATATTGCACGAACTCCAATTACCCTCTGATCTTCCAAAACTGGTGCGCGCGCGCTCGCTCGCTCTCTCTCTCTCTAGTACTCCGTAATTTTTTTTGGGTCCGGCTAATGGGTGCTATGGTGCACCTACACACCCTGACTTGTGACAGTAAGATCACTTTATGTCACCATCATGACTTGAGTGCTCGATATATTTGTTGCTCCAAATTTACTCTAGTGTGTGTATGGGGCCCACCACTCATGTGAGTGTGGGTGTGTGTTTGGGTGTGTGTGTGGGTGTGTTCCTAGAATTAGTGTAAATTTTTTTGATGAACATGCATGGTGGTTCAGTGCATTGGTGCTTGCGCGGCAAGTGGGAGAAGTACACGCATGTGTACGACAGTTCTGGGAAAAGGAAAAAGCATACCTATTTTCTTCTCCCTTTGCATATCAATGTAGGAGTAAAAGCTAGTACATACTTCGGTTTTTTTTTTTTGATCAGCAAGTACATACTTCGGTTCTGTCCGTAATTTCACATAACCGAGTTCAGTCTCGTTCGGTCCACCCCGACTGAACCCCGAACCGATCGGTTGATTTTTTCAGTTTTTTTCGGTCCGGTTGGTTTTGAAACACCCCTAATTAAAAGTATTGACATCAAATCTTTTCGCAATATCCTTCTCTATGTAAGTGATTTAGAAACTTGCTAAAAGTTCATTCTCCATCCTGTTGCGGAGTCTAGTCTTCACACATTTCATAAATACAACTTAGATTAATTTCACCAAGATTACTTGGAATTCCCAAAATCTATTCTCCTCTATTCTTGTTTTTTAGAAACTGCCTTCAAAGTCTGACGATTTGGATTTTTATGCCAAGAGAGAGAGGGATCTGACGTGCCATAGAGATTTTAGAGCATAGAGAAGAAAACTTGTGAAACCCTCTTAACGATTGAGAATTTTTGTGGGAGAAAAATAGGAGTTAAATAATTGAGTACTTACTATTTTAACCATCAAATTTTATGTTTTGTTATATTTAACACATGGCCTTTAGAAATTTAACGTTGGTATCCTCGTAAGTCATATCCTTGATTTTTTTTTTCCAAAAATCTAGATCGGGACAAGCTGTATACTTTCATAGGAAATATTTTTTTAAATACTAAAGTAGAATTATTTCTTCTTCTTACAGTGGCGGCCTCAGGTCACTCCTACTGGCCCCTCCCTAGAATAGAGAGAAAATTTATGGTATATAAAATCCCAAACTCGAATCTTGAGAAATGTAGTCATCAGCATGAAGGTTCATGGATGGACCTTCATGACAGCGCAAACATACAACTTAGTGTCAAACAGGTCGAGCTGGCACGGATACGACACGTTCAAATGAGGCACGACACGGCACATACATGGTTTCAGACAGACTAGGCACGGTCTTCGACATGCACAGTATGAAAAGTGGGCTAAGCACGACACGATTCTAAACGGGCACGAAAGCGCATGGCACGACACACAAATACTAAGTTGTTACATAATTTTTTTTCTGAAGAATCTTGGTTGGAGATGGATCGAAACAGGCACGACACGAATAAAAAAACGGCACGACACAACACAATCAATTAAACGAACCAACACGACACGAAGCATGGTTGGCATGAAGCTAAATGGGCCGAGCTGACACAACACGACAGTAGGCCCGGCCCGGCCCGTTTGACATCTCTGCTTTTTGGACATATTGTTAGGTCAAAATTTAAGTGCAACCATACTCTTGAATGGACACAACCTTTTCCTCACAAGCAGATCGAGAGGCCATTTCCATGACTACCCACGACCACCAGCAACAAAGGTGGTGTATAGAAACGAATTACAAAATGACATGGCATGCATCCAACGAAAATTTTAGCTCCTAGAATGCATTGAAAATATCAAGCAAATCCTTCCTCAATACAACCTCCCACTACACGATCGAGAACCACAATAACAATCCTTCCTCTTGATGTTGCCATTACCATCACGAACTCGATCCACCTTATAGTTGTAATCATAAGTCAACTCTCTTAAAGGAGGTATGTTTTTGGTAGCAAAGAACATTATGTGTGGCATTCTCTTGTCATCATGATCATAAAGGACATTTTGGGCATAGAGGTTTGGAGAGCAACTATGGTTTATGAACCTCCCCACATTCCCAAATCTAGCTGCATCAATAGTGAAGCCACTACCATTCTTCCCGATATCAAATAGATACTCATCGTTACCGACTCTTTCCTCTGCTTCCAGTTCTTGAAGCAACTCTCCCGTGTACTCGCAAACAAAACCGCCGGATTGAATGAAGTCCCGCGATCTAACACCCCACCCCATTTTCTCGGTCTTAAAAATCTCCAAACGGTATCGAATCCCGTTTTGGCTAACCCTATTTTGGCAAGAAGGCGGGCATTTGCAAGATGGGCCACACTCGTAAACGAGAGGCTTTTTCCTGACAATAGCGCCTTCCAAAGTGAATGGAATGTCGCCCCCATACCTAACGGTGCATGGACATCTCTCGAAATCCACGCATCCCTTGATGCAATCGCAACCCCTAGGGACAGAGTGGTTAGACTCGTACCACTCAGGGTAGATCACATTGGTAACATAATGAAACGGTGGAAGTTTCTCATCGTCCACGATGTTGATTACGCGAACAGGCTTCTCCTCTTTTCCTTGAGAAATATCATCAGCAGCCACACTAGGTAACTTCAAGACCGTAGACTTCTTTGGCATGCCAACATTTACTCCTTGGAGTTTCGGTTGGCCCACCAATCTATTCAAAACAAACTTATAAACCAATTTTTCATACTCCCCTCTTTCTTGCCTACATTGGGTCACCGTATACAGCCCATCGTACGTATACGTTGTCTGTGACCTTCTTTTAGTCTTCAAAATAACCCTGATAGGGAGCCCAGCATCCATGCTGTTTTTCAAGGCAAGATTTCCCCGTGTAAGCTTTTGATCTTTGGGGGGCTTATCGGCAATCTTTGGATTTCCACCTTGACCAGAATATATCAGAACATCAGAAGATTCTGCTGCATCATTGCCATAGCGACCAGACTTAACAATGCTCGTGGCGAAATTTATCCCATTTCTCTCCGTGTAATCAATTCCACCTTCAAACTGACGATGGAGGCCTATAACAACGAGTTCAGCCCGAAATTGGAATTTGTCACCAATTTCTACCCCCGGGACAGGTCCTGATAACTTTTCAGTATTTACCCATTTTTGTTGCTCTTTAAGAAGCGTTGCAGCTTTCACACAAAAGTGCGGCTTTCTTTTTCCCTTTGCCTCTACCTCGTGCTCATTTGAAAGCATCGTAAACATCTCTTGGAACAGATTCAAAACTTCCCTCACTTTACTAGGAGTCACATCTTCGTTGATTTTCACATAAGGAACAGCGCTAAGATCATTTGGTTTTCTGCCCACAAGAATAGGGTTCTCTATTTCTTTGTCCTTAAACAGTGTGTCCTCACATGGAACAATAGATTTCTCCTGAGAATATTCTTTGATATCCTGATTCTGCAATAAAACTGAATCATCCTTTATAACTATATATTCCGAAGTTTTCCCTCCAATGCTCTTAGTGTCCGTTTCACAGCGAACAGAGTTGCTGCGGATTTTATCCACCATTTCCTTCAAAGCATTCCCTTCGAGCTGCTTCTCGAAACCATTCCCATCTTGAATTGGCACTTCTTCTTGTTTCCCATCAGTTCTTTTTGTGTCAACTACTTGCATTTGTTCCACACTGCACTTGTTACCCAAAACCTTATTGGAATCCGATGTACCATTTCGCTTTCCAAGGCATAAAGGAAAATCACGATAGGTAGTGACCCCCTTCGGGATCTTTGGGGATGGATATTTACGAACACACGGAAGAGTGTGAGACGAGAATGTGGAAATATCTAATGTAGTGATTGGTTCCGCCTTGGTTATGTTTTCCGGTACATCAATCAGTTTAGGCTGATCTGGGGTTTTTACGAACACTTCGACATCATCGTCCACTGTCACCCATTGCCAAAGAGCTTCTTCAACATTGGCATTTGACAACATGGGCTTGGTAGTTTCGCATTCCATATCATTTGGTTCTGATTTTTTGACCGGTACTATATTCCCCTCTTCACCAACTTTTGAATTTCTGGTTGATCTTGCATCCACTCGAGGGGCATGATCACCCAAGTATGGAGGGATCCGATGGATGGCGGTAACCTTTCGACACTTGTCGTTGGGGGGATAGGCGCTGAACTTTGGAAGAGGGCGTTTCCCAGAAAATAGAGTCATTTTTGGCAGTGGAGCTTTCCCCTTCAGGATGATCCCAACGAACAAGGGTGATTACCCCCGGAACTAGGCTGGAAAGAAAAAGTCAAAAACCATCTCATTACATTTCAACAAGGGAACCATCTCATTACATTTCAACCAGGGAATTGAAAACAGAAACGCGTAGTTATACTGCATAAGCGCAAATGCAAGCAGAAAAACGAAATAGAGGGATTACAAATAAGAGTCCGATTTTGTTCATCCACTTAAACCCACGGACAAGGAAACGGACATCACGCGGACAAGTCATTTCTTTGAAATTAGGGACCTGTCGAATGTAAAATGGATTTGTAGTATAGATGTATGTTATGAATTTATATAAAAGTCAAAAACATTATTTCTATCAAATGAAGAACTATACTATGAAGATACAAATCAGTGGTCCGCATACAAGTATAAACGAATGTATCTTTGGAAATTTTCACTCTGGGCTAAGTTTTTAAAATTATACTTTAACCTTTTAACGCGTCATTAGCATGTTCCAAGAGTGTCACCAACGTGTCCTAGAGTATCAAGTCTAACTAAAAGAAATATTTAGTAAAACAATCGGACAATTGTTTAGGCATGTTCCGGAGATTGTTGTGTAGTGTCCATGACCGACATGTGTCGGACATGGATACCTAAGGCCGGTAGACGTGTTTGTGCTTCTTAGTGTAGCACACATACGGACACAGATACGAAAACGAAAGGGGACACTGATATAGATACGAGACACGATATTTATCAAAAAATAGGGACACGAACAACCTTTTTAGGTATGCAAACCTAAATCGTCACTACGGATGTCTGCGGGTCAAGTTCAGAATCTACCTGACACCCAAACCAAGCATTTTTGAGTTCTGAAAAGAACTGGGCCCGATTTCGACCCAAGAACATTTCGAAACCGAACAAATTGGGTCCTTCGAGTTGCAGATGGATCCAGTCGGTTTCCTCATGGACCATTTTTGTCAAACAATATAAAATTTCTCTATTGAAATATAAAATACAATTGAGAACGCCACAACAATATCGCTGAAGAAATATCGAAGAGAGGGAAAATGATCAAGACAAAAGGCATTATCGGTGCATTATCAACCCCCGGAGTTTCTTTGCATGTCCCATCGCAAAAAATATCAAAATTAAGTAGACATGCCAGTTGGCGTGTCCTATACGTGTCCTCGTGTGTCCTTGGCTTGTCACATGTCATGGGGTTTCTTAAATGAATAAGGCAGCCCTAGGAGTGTGAATGCTTTGTAGGCCATTACTCTGGCTGGTTTGGCAAAATAAATCAAAGAGACTTAAATTGTTTTGTATTTTTTTTTTTTCTTTCTACATTTGTTAGTTTTGTGTCAAACTTTTGTCGATTATTGATTTGTCTCGACGAGAGCAATCGGAAAAGTAAAAACTTTTGATTGAAACTCATAATTTTTGGAATAAAGACGAAAATAAGTCAAAAAGACAGTTTTTTGGACTTATTTTTGTCTTTAATAAAAAAGTATAAAGTTCCGATCAAAATTTTTTTGCTTTTCCCATTCCTTTCATCGAGACGAATTAAGAATTCACAAAAGTACGATGCAAAATTAACAAAGCGCGATTTTTTTTTGTTTTGAATAAAGACAAAACAATAAGTCACTTTGACTTTGTTGTTAGTGCCCCGGGGTCTACTAGTGTTCAACCCAACACAAAATTTGTTCTCAGTATAGAAACACACACGCAAAGAATCAACCGAAAACCAGGCAAAACAAACCCAAATTCAGATGTAAACGAGGAAGATACATTTCATAGTTGTGCATAGACAAACAGAAAAAATGGAGGGAAAAAAACGACTGATCTTACTGCGGGAACAAGTGCTACAGAACCACAAAGTGTTCATTCAAGGCAGTACACTACTTGATTGTTATTCATTTTCATTCGTTCAAGAGAGAGAGAGAACTACTTCAATATTCAAGCAAACAAGTAACTACCAGAAGGAACAGAAAGGAAATGAGACAAACTCATTTAAGATAGAAAGACAAATTAATTCAAGATTCAAGTGAAAATATGGAAAATGTTGCTTACTGCAGATGGGTCTTTCTGTGTCTGGAAGCAAAAAAACCAGAGAGTGAACTAACTAGGGTACAAGTAGAACACTTAACCTTGGGGGGGGGGGGGGGGGGGGGGGGGGGGGCGTGGTAGTGGAAGTGTTCGAGTTCGTGGTTATCCGGGTTTCTTGGGGCGTGTGAGAACCGCTTTTGGCATGGGTAGTTACTTTCGTGGGCTCCGATATCTTTTGTGCCGAAAACCTTTGTGTCAAGGAATTTTTTGGTCGATACTTTGTTAGAAAAATAAACTTAATTTTAGATAATTATGGATTTTAGAAAATCGTGGAGACACATGATACATGAATAGGTGTGGTTCATGTATGAAGTTGAAGAGTCTAGTTAAAGTATTCATGTATGTAGGCAAAGAGTCATCTAGTAATTTGTGTACTTGGTAAGATTCATGGATATGGAGTCTATAAATACCTATGTAATCTAGTGATTCAGGGTGTGATGGAAAGTAGAAGAGAGTGATTTAAAAGAGTGGGGTTGAGTAGCTAGAGTGATAAACTATTAGAAGTAGTCAAGTGTGATAAAGATTGTTGAAGAATTTTATCATAAATTGTGTGTTATCTCCTTCCTCACATCTCTCCTACTTGTTTAAGTGTATTTGGCCCATCACGATTTTCCAACAAATTGGTATTACGATCCTGGTATTAATCTTGTGGAGTAGCAATAGATCATCGTTTGATGACAACGGAGACCTATATTGATTTTTGGGGTAAGAAACTAATGTTCTCCAACTACAAGAGAATGATAGTTACTCTATCAAATTACTTCAAAGCATGTGACTTGTGGGATGTTGTTGGAGAAGAGCCGACAACGGATTGGCCCATGAGAATCGGAGAGAAGAAAGAAGAGAAAGCACTCAGATTTTTAAAGAAGGCAATTCACGAAGAGATATGGAAGGACATTGGAGAGACGAGATCTCCATGTCAAGCTTGGAAGATGCTTGATTGCATCACCTCTAATTGCAGAGGGAAGTCATTAGCCAAGGAGTATTGACTTCAATGCTTTGAAGAAGACAAGTTTAAACAAAGATGAGTGTGATTTTGAAGATCCACCACTGGAAGTTGGGGATGATTGTTTTCCCATTGAAGCCAAAGAGCTTGAGGAGAATAAAGTTGAACAAGATGTAGCCAAGCAAAGTAGGCATGAAGATCAGATGAATGGTGAAATTGTGAAATCAGTAGAAGAAAAAGACATGAAAGAAATAATTGTTGAAGTCAAAGCTCACAAAGAAGAGGCCTTCCTCGGAAAGGAAGATGTTGCAATTGAACAAGAGATTGCTGGTAGAGTTGAAAATGATGAAAGGAAAAAGGTGGAAATCTGGAGGCTAAAGAAAATGAGGAGATTCAAGAAATTCTTGATGACAAACTCGAAGTCAATAAGTAAGTCTAATAGAGTTAAGAATTATGGACTTCAGCCATGTGAATTTGTTGGCAAAATCACTCGATTGAAGCCTGAGAATGGAAGTCATGCACGAGGGTAATTTTTCTAGCAATTGGAATTCACACATTGATTTGGAGAATTGTGCATTTGACACTCCCTGGGTGAATATGGATGAGTTCTTTGAACCGCATGATCAGAGATGTGCAAAATTCAAGAATGGAGACCGATGGAATATCCGTCTGAAGAAAAAGCTTGAAAATGTTCATTTGAAGGCCCTACACAAGCGTTTAAGGAAGAAATTTCTCAGCATTCACAGAAAGTTTAAATTCAAGATTCTCACATCCATGGAAATGGCTATGAAGATGGCTGCTATTGAAGGTGGCGGATTCAAGTTGGAAATGGTGATGCTGCAGTCAATCCCTCAGTACAAAATCAAGTGTTGGAAAAGTAAACTTGATTTTCCAACACTTGATTTTAGATAATTATGGATTTTAGGAAATCGTGGAGACACATGATACATAAATAGGTGTGGTTCATGTATGGAGTTGAAGAGTTTAGTTGAAGTATTCATGTATGTAGGCAAAGAGTTATCTAGTAGTTTGTGTACTTGGTAAGATTCATGTATATATAGTCTATAAATACCTATCTAGGCAATATTTTCAAATCGGGATACGTATCGTGAATAATTTATTTCATTTTATGTATAATATCGGGATACGTATCGTGTATCGTAAGATACTTTAACGAAAACAAATATAATATAAAATAATATTTATACTTAATTATAATTAAAAGTCTGTTGGATATATGAAAATAAGTGTTTAATGTATGAAAAATAGGCTTCTAGGATGGAAAATTTCAAGTCTCCCAAGTAGGATATATCATAATGAGGCTTTCTCGTGTCTGAGTCGTGCAATACATGATCAAAATATGTTCTTTCTTCTATTCGAACATCGTATTTTGGTTTTCTCTATATGGTTTGGATACTGTCATAATTAGATCAAATGATTCAGAATGCGTTAGTGTTCCAATTCATAAAATATGATATGTTTTCTTCTCAACAAGAAATCGTAGGATACATTCCGAATCGGGATACGCTATTATATCGTAAGATACGTCATCGTATCGTAGGATTTCCATACAAAAAGGAAACGGGGTAGATACGTATCCCGTATCGTAAGATTTTAACAATCATGATTCTAGGTGTGGCCAAGGTGTGATGGAAAGTAAAAAAGAGTGATTAGAAAGAGTGGAGTTGAGTAGAGTGATGAACTACTAGAAGTAGTCGAGTGTGATAAAGATTGTTGAATAATTTTATCATAAATTGTGTGTTATCTTCTCCCTCACATCTCCTACTTGTTTAAGTGTATTTGGCCCATCACGATTTTCCAACAGACTTTTGTGGGGTTCGATTTTTTCTGTTCCAAAAATCATGTGCCTCGTGCTGAGAAGTTTTCCGGCTGTTGAAATATGCAATATTTTTTTTATGTTCTAAATTCAACAGCCAGAAAACTAATCGAGAGGCACAGAGAAGTATTCTTTTCCCTCCAATCGGAGAGAGGAATGGACGGGCCAGCAGGCAATATGGACCCAAATATCTTTTAGAGGCCCCTTGGGTTGGAAACAACACACCAAGCATACCTTTTTGTGGGCCTACCCATGGAAGAAATTTGGGTATTGGGTCAAATACATAAAGTACAAAAAACACTAAAGAGAAAAATTACCAAACAATTGTCTTTCTTCTTTAGTGTTGTATCATATGAACTTTTATCAATTTCGAACCCTCGGTCTAGAGCTGGGGCCGGGGCCCCGGGCCCCAATATAGCTCCGCCATTGATACCCGGATGTCCAATCGGCCAACGCAACACTTTGTTTCTCCGGAGTTGCCCCAGGAAAAGGCCTTGAACAATGGGAAGGTTAATTGGTCTTATATATAGAGCACAACTCTACTTTCACCAACCAATGTGAAATGTCACAATCTCCCACACGTCCTCTGTGTTGTGTCATAAATAGTCACCCTCGAGGATAAGTGTAATGACTCGCTCCCATCCAGTACAACATTGTTTGCTTTGTTTGCTACGTGCAAGTTGCAACACACAGTTCTAGACCCGTATGTCCAATTGGCCAACGCAGCGCTTCGTTTCTCCTAAGTTGCCCCAGGGAAAGGCCTTGTACAATGGGAGGGTTAATTGGTCTTTATATATAGACCACAACTCTATTTTCGCCAACCAATGTGAAATGTCACAATCTTCCACACGTCCTCGTGTAGGGTTGAGATTTATCCGACGTTTCTGATTTGTGCAGGCTCTAATACCATTTGTAACAACTCACCCTCGCCCAATACAATATTGTTCGTAGCACAGTCCCATACCCATATGTCCACATGGCCAACGCATGGCTTTGTTTCTCCTGAGTTGTTCCAGGAAAAGGCCTTGTACAAGAGGATGATTTTTGGTCTTATAAGATCTCCCAAGTACATACCTATAATCTATGTGTTTGGGAATCACAAGATTATGTTTATGAATTGCCGAGCAAAAAATTGCGTGTAGTGAAACCTTAACTATATCATGTGGATCCTTGGGTGGAAAGAAATCTTGCGATTGATCGATATACTATATATGATCCTCTCTTCGCCAGTCACCTAGTTATAAAAAAAACTAATATAATCCTGATGTTTTTGAATATCTTTGAACACCCTACTTTGCGCAAGACAAATCTAATAAAGAAAAGTGTCGAGCTTCAATTCAACTCCATTAGTAGGTTGCAAAAAAAGAAAAATAAAAGAAGGAAACTTGCCTGATGGTTCTAGTTGACAACAATGAAGCAGATATCACTGGAACTTTGTCCCCGGTCGTTAGCTTCAGAATACCGAAATTAGTAGAGGTGTGCGCAAATTGACCCGGATATCCTTGATTTAACCCTTTCTCTTGATTGGGAACTTTGGGGTTTGGAAATCTTGAGAACTTGGCACCACACAAACCCCAAGGCTTAGGTATATCCCTGCTCCTGCTGCCGCTCGCGCTTCGCACAACTAAGATGTGAAATACACAAAAGTGTACAACAAGACCTAAGTAAAACTCCAAACCCTAATTGCCTTTTTATAGGCAAGAATGAATGATAGCTTATTCTTGAATCCTAGTTGTATTGGAACTCTATCGCTAATTTGGAAGCTTTTGAAACCGACTTTGATTTTAAAATTTGAATTCCCCTCGAGCACGAAGTTGCCATAACTAGGATTCTGTAAGGAATTGATATGGTGCGATCAGTAATACAGTGGTCCAGGTTTTAAGTTTTCATTTGCACCAGTCATGGATGGACACGTAGGTAACATAGATCTCTTGATGCTACGTGGCGTCAGTTAATAGGAGTTCAAATTCAGTAGTTGTCCAATGAGAAGAATCAAGATTGGAATCGATTACATAAAGGAAATATACGGTATCCTATTGAAATCAGGAATGTTTCTAAACCGGGATAGGCCGTAGGCCTGAAGGTATCGGATTACTTGAGGAAGAAGGAGTGAGTAATTATTCAATACTCTCGGAGTATATGAACAATATACTTTATTCTCTCACATAATATGTGGGTCTCACATGTGTCATCAGAGAAAGTATACTGTTCATATACTTTGGGAGTATTGAATAATTTTCGAGGAACAAGATGGTCAGTATTCCTACGGGGTAATCAATAAGCCAATTGCACGACGAGTGGGAGCATCTCCGAGAGGTTTAAATGGACATTGTCTGTTACTCCTTCCATCCCCATTTAACAGTTCATCATTCTATTTTAACTGGATAAAAATTAGTTATATTTTTAATCGATAATAAATTTTATATTCACTATGAATCTTGTTTGAGATATCGATTAGTTTTATAAGACAACTAGAGTTTGCCCGTGCATGAAGGCACGACGCAATGCATTTACTACCCTCGCCAATGAAACTGATTTATACGGGAAGATTTTTAGGATCAAACAAAATTTTTTTCTTACCCTTTTGTTTAGTTTACAAAAAAAACACACACCCCCAAAAAATTTAAATTGATCAACCGATAAACAAAAATATTTCTTACCCTTTTGTTTAGTTTACGATCTGCCTTACACTAATTTTATACATGAAATTTTATCACTATCTATCTTCCCATAATAAAAGAGAGTTGATATAGGAAAAGTTAGAGAAGATTTCGTTTTACTTCGGAGAGAGACAGTGCTAAGTTTACAAAAATTACTTCCCTTTCTTATTTCAAAATCCGGCTCTTTTTTTTGGCAATGAAATTTTATTGCTTTCTATCTTTCCATAACAAAAGAGAGTTAGAATATGAAAGATTGGAGAAGATTGAAAATAGAATTTTCCAGCCCTAGGATTTATGAGCAATAAGTTTGAGCCGTTAGATTTATGTACATAGAATTCAAATACTGAGCTGTTTTATGATATAAATATTTTGAAAATCACATAAAATATTATAAATTATAAAATATAATCAATTAGAAAGTAGCACGAACTCTCAGAAGGAACTATTAAATGGGTACAGAAGGAGTATTATACATCAAACTCAAATTTCAATGTTCCAAAGAGACTCTCTACTTGGCTAGGCATTTTGTCTTTATCTGCTAGTACAGAGCAAAGAAGACCAGCTATTCTCTCCCTTTTCTCCTTCTATTTATCTTTTTGCTACTCGATTTTATAGGTAGATGTTCAAAGAAATCTTTTTGATAGAGGGCAAAGATAGAAAGTAGTGTTGGAATTCATTGATGAAAAAGTGAATAGGTAAAGTACATATTGTCTTCTCTCTCTTTTTTTGGACTTTTTACTAGGCAAAGTAGAGAGTAGTGTTGGAGATGCTCTATACAAAACAATATTTTCTATATATAGTTCCTCGTCATTAAATAAAACTAGGGATGGAAACTTCGGTAACGATCCGCTAACGCGACACGAACACGATACTAAGTTTGAGGATTTGGGTCAACCACGACACGACCTACCAACACGGAAATTAAATGGTTGGAATACGAGTTAAGCTCGCGTAATTCGATAAGGACACGGATAACCATATAATTTGTCGTGTCGATCCGTTAACCGGCTAACCCGAAACGACATGACACAACACGACTTGATGCCGGTGATGCCAACCCATTGACCGTACTTGTGTTTACTCTCTCTCTCTAATTTGTTCTATATCCAACATATATATTTCTCCACGTATTCACGATCGAACCATCTTTTCAAGGCTATATATCCAAATGTGTTAGCAAGTTTATTGCGACGACAATCAGTCTGCATATACATCTAGTCCCTCAATAAGATCAAAAAATTGATCCCAAAAAAGACTAGATTGTCCATTATCAAAGAAACAAAGAATAAATTGTCAAAACTTCGATGAAATCAGAAAAAAGGACACCAAATAGGCTGTCAAAGAGAGATATTTCTACTTTTTCCAATGGTCATTTCCCCCATCGACTTATACCATGTCATTGAGCTTACATGGGTTTGAGCCCATCAATGGATTTTGCAAACCAAACATGAGAAATTCTAAGTACAAAGAAAGTGTACCCCGAAATTATCTCGAATAGGCAAATCAACGGTACAGATTCACTTTGAAGTGCATCCGTACCGTTGATTTACCTGTTTGGGGTCATTTCGGGGTATATTTTCTTTTTAAAGTCACAGCTTTAATTTTCCAAATTATTTCCAGCACTAGACAGCCAATTGATGTTGGTGGGTGGATTCATCTTCAGTGCTGGAACAGCAATGGAGCTTCGGTGTGCTCCCAATGCTTTGTGGAGATCCCAGCAACATCTCTCCTTGGAGAAAGCGACAATAGGAGTGGAAGGTGTCGGGCGTGACATTCAATTGGAAGCCCAAGCCAAACAAGAAGTCCACCTCAAGTAGGTTCATCTCTCTTGTGCTGATTCCCCCCACCTTGGCATAGTAGGCATTGTTGTAATACCTAAAAATACAAACACAACGTGGGATGTATTCAGATTATCATCTCAGCCCAATGAAAGACATTACAAAATGAGAAATAGATATATTTTGAGATAAATTTTGCTTTTATGTAGACCAAATGAGATCCGAGGCCGTCGATAACCCCTCACAAAGGATGTAGGCATGCTAAGAATCGCCCGAGTGTTCTTGGTTTGGGCCAGGCCCAGGTGCTTATTAGAGGCTTTTATTTGGGGTCTGGCCCTTAGGGTGTGTTTGGATTTCGTCCCAACAGATTTTCTTTTATTTTTATCTAACCTTTGGTTGTATTTTCCTTCCCATTTCCTCATCTTGATATACCATTTGTTAAGATTTCTTAATAAAACTTTGTTTGCCGATAAAAAAGAGAAAAGAAAAAAGAATCGTCCTTAGAGCGATCTCCATCGATAACCCAATTCTTATATATGTCAAAACTATTATTTGACTTGAGGTCTTGAAAATGAGATCGGAGGCCATTTCTCAAGCTAAACTTGGCACAAGAGAAATGGCAAAACCATTTATTGCCACCAGGTACGGACCGAAGCGGGGGCATGTGCCCTCACTCGAACGCGTGCCTCCGTTCAAAATTAAAATAATTTTTTTGGTATAAATTAGCATAATTATTAAAGTGTGCTAATATATAAACATACACACTTGCATATATCTCGAAAAAATACATACAAAATAAGTTTTATGTCTAAATTTTATCATATGGTATATTTATACTTGTTTTATGAGCTGTTTCTCTATTTGGAGCTATTCTTTCTTGATTCTCTTTATTTTTAACCGTCTGGGAGAAATATTGTTAAACAAAGTTATTAACAAAACTAGCTCAATCATTCTAAAAGTTGTCGATATTCATTTAAAACATACTTTAAAAATTTTGTATGAGATTTTGTGCTCATTTTTATCTATTTTAACTTAAAGTACGCGTTATAAACTTTTGTAAATTTTGTACAATCTTATTGTGGTTGACTACAAAAATAAATTTTCGCCATTATGATTAATAGGTGCCCCCACTACACTATATTCTTGGATCCGTCCCTGAATTTGCCACATCAGTATTTATGTGCTGTAATATTTGTTCAAATTCAATGATCCAAGCTGTCATTTTGGCACCATTGGTCATGTGTAACTTTGTCAAATATTGACAAAATAGTTGTTACAAGTTGTGATTTACAGAACGCAGTCACTAATAGCTGTAAGATGGTGGGACGAAATTCTCATAAAAAAGTAAAAGTCCACCTACTCTCTCTCAAATACACATTTTGTTTTCCTATTTCTGTGGCCATGGTATATAGGACTTCATTTCGACTAATATAGTACTGTAAAAAAAAAAATCATTTGAACATATACTAAAAAGACAATATATACTAAAATCATTTGAACATATCCTATCCACACCCTTCCCGTCTGCACCCGTCCGCGCCTCCCCTTTCCTGATCGAATTTCGATGATCCGAGCCACTCAATGTGTTCAGAACATGATTTTAAGGGTACCCGCGAGAATTCGGCAAAAAAAAAAAAAAACACCGGGAAGGGCTTGATTTGAGCAGTTTTTTATTGAATCGTTCAATAAAAAACTGTTCGGATGAAGCCCTTTCCGATCATTTTTTTTGCTGATTTCTAGCGGGTACCTTTAAAATCACATTCTGATCACATTGAGCGGCTCGGATCATCGAAATTCAATCGAAAAAAGGGAGGTGTGGACCGTAAGGGTGTGGACTTGATCCGGACTGATATATATATATATATATAAAGTTTAAACCACGCTAGAGCCCCGAAAAAATAATTATAGCTAGTTGTAAAAAGCATAGGGTCACCGTGAGTTGGGTGATTATTTAGTACTCCACGGGCCTCTACCACCAGCCACCACAGACGGATTCAAGAATATAGTTTAGTGGGGACACCTTATTAATCATAATGGCAAAAATTTACCATAATAATATTGTACACAATTAAGGCATGCATTACAAACTACAACAGTCTATAACACATATTTTCAATTAAATTATGTAAAAATGAGCACAAAATCTCAGACAAAAATTTTAGAGTATGTTTTACATGAACATCGACAAGTTTTAGATTGATCGAGATAGTTTTATTAATGACATTATTTTAAAATATTGCTCTTAGATAGTTAAAATAAATACGGAGTACAATTAAGAAAGAATCGTTCCAAATAGACAAAGAGTTCGGAAACCAACAAGTATAAATGCACCATATGACGAAATTGAAACATAAAACTAATTCAATATTTATTTTTTTGAGATATATGCAAGTGTGTATGTATATATAGTAGCACACTTCCATAACTATACTAAATATACGAAAATGTAATAAAATTATTTTAATTCCGAGTGGGGGCACGTGCCTCCATGTCAATCCGTCCATGACCATCACACATTCCATTAGATCCCATGTGAATGTGCAGTTGTAGAGGCGCCTGAAGCACCACGTGGTAGTGGCGGTGCTCCAAGAACAAGTAGTAAGTCTGCATGGGAATCAAGCTGTCTTGGCTTTCATTGCTAATAAAGTATTAATGAAGTTGTATACATATGGAATGTGTTGCTCTGTTTTAAATTATTGTTTACCCAATCTATGGAATATCCAGGTAATCTCTATTGATAGACAGAGTATAAGGGCACACCCACATGATCTTAGCTGGCCCTGTCTCATTATCCAGGTAATCTCTGTTCCTTTTTTCTTTGATTTGTAAATGACTTCTACATATATACAAATACCGTAGTATGTTTACCAAAAATACACTTACAGGGGAATGGCGTTAACAAAAAATGGAGTGGCAAAATCAGCAGTCTTTTTTTTATGTGATCACAAAAGAATCAGGAAACTACACAGAAGGCAAGTCATATGCCAGAATATTCTCTAAACTGGGTGGAATGCAACCCGTATGAAACAAAATTTTCCTACTTAAGCATTTCATCGCGATCTGCTCTATTTTTTTCGCGGCAGCACCATTGAAATGAAAAAAAATGGTGATTTGCGTTTGAAAAAATATAATTCGATGGCCCGTAGAAGAGAAATAGAAATGAAGAACAAAAAAGAAATACTGGTAATGATTTCACGTGAGATAATAGAAATACAGAGGATCAAAAATACAATTGAAGACAGAAAAATGGACTATCGAATTGACGACAAAGATCGAGAATTTTTTTTTTTTTTTCACATAGAGCTTTAGAGCTCCGAAACACTCCAATACAATTAACAGCGAAACTCGAGAGAGAGGGAAAGAAGAGAGAGAGGAACTCACATGTCATCCATGAACTTAGCAGAAACCAAGACACTGGTGATGATCAAGCGATGCACATTGAATGAATCGATGGGCAAGAGTGGCTGCCGCTGCGCAAACCGGTCCAGATAAACGTAGGCCACCACGAAACACGACGGGCTGCAGTTCGCGTACTTGAATATCCTCTCCAAGTAACTCTGTACGGAGATTGTGGGCCTGGTAAGCCCATCAAACACCGAGATCTTCCCCCCGCGGCCCGACTCGAGCCGACGACCGAGGTCGTTCGACTCGGCAACTCTCTCGAGAAGGGAAGAGAGCAGTCTTATGACTCCGGGCATGATTATGGCCTGGGGGGTCTCGAGCTCGGCCATCCGGTTATATTGTTTGTTTGGGTGTCGAATGTGAATATATATAAAGTCTCGAGTACATGGAGTATTTGGTCAGTTGCATAATTGGCTGTTGATGAGCTGGTTTAAATTTAATGGAAAAAATGGAGATACAAGCCTTTTGGATTATGACATGAATGTAATTGGCCAGGTGGGATATAGCTTTTCTATTATACTTTGGTGAGTCTTCTAGGCATCATCCATTCATGGCAGATCTGTGTCCCTACAAATTGGTTTTTCCTTCTCTCATCAATGGTGTTGAAGTGGGATTTTGAAGTTAAGCAATGTCGTGAGCCTGCGACGTTCGATTATTCTGTGCGACTATGTGTTTTGAATGTCACGAGAGCATAAACATGACGGGTGAGATCTATTTTACAATACATTAAAGAACAATTTATGTACGGTATCCAAAACACGAGCACCAAATATGTTTGTCACCATGGCTTTATTGTTTGATGTTTGGTGGCACTAGTAGTACTGGCAGTGACTTGGCTTCTAAAAGAAGGAAAGTTATCTAATGGTTCGGCCACTTTCTAGTGGTTTGCGTAATAAATCCTTGTGAGTGGTAATAATGGAAATGGTTTGGCATGCACCAAAATCGCATAAGAGATCTCCAACATTTGCTTCGAATTTGGAGATGTCAAATTTCTTTAAGACTGATATGACAATTTGACACCTATCGCATTCTTTCTATAAAGAGTTTGCATTTGACATTTGGATGTCAATTCTGAAGCAAATTGGTTTTCGTCAAATGCATCTATGTAAGATTGCATATATGATATCAATTTTGACAAGAGGGATTCCACATAAATTTGAATCCTCCGTTTGAAATTTCTGAAGTTGAGTAAAAGAGTAAGAATCTAGATTCTCTCCGGTCGATCAGAGAGTATAGTCGAAAACGTTAAAAAGTGGTTGGAGTCCTACAATAAGGCCACCTTTGTGAAATTCGCAATGCTTCCCATACATTTGACCAAATCCACCTATCAACAGGAGTGAAATCAAATTCAAAAGAATAAAAATAACATCTTTAAATTATGTTACCCTACGAAAACAGAGCTCGTTTGAGTTTGGTTTATTGAACTATATATTTATATTGTGTTTCATATATTGTGTTTCATATTTTGCTACTCTCAATTTCCCAGAGCAAAGACTTTTTACTCTCAATTTACGAAATGCATAATATCTGCGCGTAAGTAGGCCAAGACACCTGGTCATCGGAAAAAAAATTGCAAAGTATCTCAAATATGTGGCTTCCGACCGAAGTGAGTTTCTTCTTGATTATGCATCAACAAACATAATGGAATGCTCTACTGCGTTTAGTGTAGATTGTAATCATCACATGCCATTATCCCAACCTAAATTAATCATACTCCAATAGACTACATTGATACACACTTGATACATATCTCATAATAATTTCCTTGAACTCGATAGAATTATTTTTTTATCACGATGGAAGTTGCACCTTCTAAATCATGGGGAGCCCATACTCAGCGCTAGGGTTGTAAACAAACCGAGTAGCTCGTAAGTTCGAGCTCGAGTTTTGGGCTTGTTTAGTAAACAAGCCGAGTGAAGTTTGGTTCGTTAAGGGAGACTCGGCTCGATTAAAGAGGATTGTTTAACAAATGACTAAGCTTGGCTCGTTAAGGTTTGAATTTTAGTAAATGATTAAGCTCGGCTCGTTAAGGCTCGAGCCCAGCTCGTTTACAGTCCTACTTAGCGCTGCTAAATGAACCAATGTATCCATATTGATTCGGCTCTTTAATCAAAAATTCATTTGAGATCAGTTTATTTCATAAGCAGATCAACTTGCTTAACAAACCATACATAGAAAACATTTTCGTAAGCTCGTTTAGGGTAGAAACACGCACTGGCTAACTTGAACAACGTAATTCCCAGCTCTTTAACATTACATAGTAAAAAAAATAAAAAAAATAAAGTTCAAATTTTGGAAGGAAAGATCAACATAGTAAAAAAAAAAAAGTTCAAATTTTGGGAAGATCATGGCATTAGCTTTTTTTCTCCGGTTTAATCATGTCATTTGTATTTGATAATCGCGGTTGTTGGTGATGTTAGAATTAAGTTGGTTAACCACCGAAATTTATCATTAACCCTCTTCTTCTTCTTTTTTGTCTTTTCCTTTATTTTTTCTTCATAAACTAGGCTAACAATGTCACCCCAATTCGGGTTTTACTCACATCTCGAATGAATTCAAGGACCTATATATTCGAAGAAATTCTAACCGCTAGTCAGAATTGTTTGTGGGTTTTGAACATCTACAGCGGTGGAATCTAATAAGGATATATAACACCTACACAATATTGGATGGAGTTGATTTTTCATGAAGCCACTCGGTTTGTTTTTTTAAATTATTAAACAGCTCGAATTTTTCGTGCGGTACCTGTAGTGGGTCCCGCATCGCCGTCGGCACAAGATCTGTAACCTTCGGTCGGTGGCCATAGAATTTTCGAATAATAAGTACTTGGCCACGGATTTGGAAACCTTGCAAATTGTACTGGTGGCTTTTAATCTGCTCCAAGTACATAAATCTGTGTCTGGCTGTATGCCTGTCTGATCTAATTAGTAAGTAAATATTATTTTCTTTTTTTAATTGTAAACTTCCAAGAAAGATAGATGCAAATTCTGATTAAAATAGTACAAGGAAAATTCTAAGAACAAATTTGGAATGAACTATAGAAAAGTACAAAGCCGAACAAATTGGCACATGAGCGGTGCGCCTCTTTCCAACCACGACGTCCCATGTGAGAATCATGTGAGTGTCCTTTATGAAATAACACCTCCTCATAAATTTTAATTTATTTTACGAAATGAATTATTTTCTTGCATCACACCTTCCTATATTTATATAATTGTGGAGAACCACTATAACAAGCCGATCATATACTAAATTACGAAAAGAAAGAAAGAAAAAGAAGTAAATTACATTTTGCACCCTTTTACTTTCGGTCTTGCTATTGTCAGCCCACTGGGCTGACGATAAACATACTAGAAGGATAAGGAAAACACGTATTTCTGTGCACTTTTTACACCATTTAATACACATTCACACTCTTACTATTGTCAGCCCATTGAGCTAATTTTATAATTTTCCTTTTTACTTTTTCTTAAGTCTTACTATTGTGAACCTCGAAAGGCCGATTGCATCGGTCAACACCTAGCAGGTGAAGCGTCGATGCGTATCTTTTGCTCATATTTACGTTTATGAAGTGACACGAAGAAGCCGCGCGCGTGCGCCTCAATTTTTTTGAATGTTAGGCGGACGAGAGGCGCACGTTAACACTTGACTGAAAGTATAAGGCTGGCTGAAATTGAAATGTTGACAATAGTATAGGGCACAAATGCGTAATTTCCCGAAGAAGGAAGAAATTGTTATGGCGTGTGAAGGAATATTTAGCATTTAGCGCGCCGTATGGTCCAAATTCCCTGAACATGGGACAATAGCTTTATTTTGTTAACAACTGTTCCCAGTAGGACCGAGATTTTGGTGCGTCACGGACTAAAGAATCAAATGCTCACACACTAGACACTACCGACCGACCGACCGAGAGAGAGAGAGAGAGAGAGAGAGAGAGAGAGAGAGAGAGAGAGAGAGAGAGAGAGAGAGAGAGAGAGAGAGAGAGAGAGAGAGAGAGAGAGAATGGATGCATGTTCTCTGTTCTAGATGGAAGCTGTGGTAAGTAGACCACAAATGTGCATCAGAAATTTATAATGTCTGTTACTCATTCTTTGTGTTAACTACGCTACTTGTTTTTTTTTAATTATAAGGAAATAGGATCCTCTCCAATCCATAATTTGGATTGAAGGAGACGGTCCTGATTGGAATAAGTCATTTGCTACAATCGACGGTTAATTTAGATGTATTCTTACCGGTAAAAATGTATGAGAAAATCCGAGCCATTGAATCTACCAATGGACGGTTCCGATCTGAACAGTCTTGTCCAATCCAAACCCATTGGACTGGAGAGGAGCTGGACCCTTTTTTATAACATAGGTGTCTATTGCGAAACAGACAGAGATCAAAAGCCGTCATGAATCCAACTTGTCTATTAAAACATCAGCACCAAAACTTGTGTTGAAGGTAATTCAGTCTCGAATGAATTGTTTTAAACAGTGAGTTTTACATAGTTTTAGTGGCTAATCACATTGAGCAGGAAACGATAAAATTGAAAACCATTCAATTGCAGCATTGAATCTGGACAATTGAAAAATCACATACCATTCTTTTTTTTGGCAGTGAACGCGTGAAATAAGATTAAACAGAAAAAATAAGTCTGGGGTATTTAACCCCTACGTTGTCTTCTTGCAATTGAAATTACACCACAGACATAAAAAGAAATAAATCCTAAAGCATGTGTGAGAGCTTCCTTGGCAAGGATATCCGCACATTTGTTTTCCTCTCGATAGACATGGCTAATCTTCACAGATGCAAACTTCTCCAAAAGGTACCTGCATTGTGATATTAAAATTACACAAAGGGTGAAAACCTGAAATCTCATCGAGCGTTTTTGGAATTTGGGCAGCATCCACACAAACTTCGACTTGGTTCCAATTGTGATGTAGAGCTAAAGATAGCCCAAAGTTCTGCTGCAAGAATCACATACCCTTCAGCTCTCAGAGGCACTTAGAGAACAAGCCGCGAGCTCGCAAATCTTGAGTCCCGATCCTTACCTTGACGAACACCACTATCCTAGACCAGACCTCAGAGACCTTAGAGAACAAGCCGCGAGCTCGCAAATCTTGAGTCCCGATCCTTACCTTGACAAACACCACTATCCTAGACCAGACCCCAGAGACCTTAGAGAACAAGCCGCAGGCTTGCAAATCTTGAGTCCCGATCCCTACCTCATTGAAGTGTTTGGTAACGGTGAGCGCAAATCTTGAGTCCCGATCCGCACCTCATTGAGGTGTTCGGTAACGGTGCGTGCATGAGCGTCCTTTAACTAAACTTGGCTTTCTCAATTCTCATTTATCTTTACCACAAATACACCCCACTCGCAGGTTCGAATCTCACCAATTGCGTTTGGATATTCTCCCTTAGAAAGATTTTCTTTCTTTCTTTTGTTTTTTCTCTATGACGAGACATTTTTTGTATTGGTTGAACTGCTTGCATATATTATCTCGAGTTTATACTTTGTATCTCTCTGATCAATTGAAAAATCTTTCAATATTTTACAAACGCAACAAATTTCAGAAAGGATGAAATCAAAACAAGATCGACAAGGGTGTTTTCCAAACTTGAATTTGAGCCTGGCCGTGTTTCGAACAAACCACTATCTACCTCTTCACATTAGGTTGAATTCTGAGTACAACAATATCCCCAAAATCATGTTTCCGTTCATGCATTTCACACAATTTTGTGATTCATTTTTCGTAAACGTAGAATTTTTGCACCCCCAATCCATACTCAATGTAAAACATTATATATATCATCAGAAGAATAGCATTCTCATCCACAACCTCGAATAAGTTATGTCCAATTGTGTCCTAAGATTTTTTCATTTCCACTTTGATGATTTCTTCCCAACGCTGAAAAGAAAAACAGTAACTTAACCTTATTATTCATATGTACCCAACTCAAAACTACCCCTAAGAGAGTATAATTGAAACCTTGCCCTTTTTTTTTTTGGTGATTTCTAATAATGAAGAATTGCGCACACAGAAAAAATTGGGAAAGAGCCCAAAAAGAAAAAATGAGCAAACAAAATGGTTAATCTACACAGTACCATGAACTGAACCAGAGGATTCAGAAGCTAATCTTTAACATCACTCGACTGTTAAAAGCCTCAGATCAAGTGTTGGATTATGTTACAGTTGCTTCATCCTTATCCAGATTGAATTAAACACAATACCAAACAAATCAAATGAAAATTTTTCTTCAAATTTTTAGATCACAAGATACTTGGCAAGAAAAAGAACCCAGAAGCTTCAATCTAACAAATTGGGGGGGGGTGGGGGGAGGAATGAGATTGCTCAGTGGTGGCTAGTTAAGTATTAGGTTCGATTCTGCCAGCAATTCTCCTCAACTTTAGTGTCAGAAGAGGGAGCTTATTATCCTCATCGCAATCTCGAATCCCCCAAAACACAAAATAGACGAATTCAAATACTAATATAATTAAATTACTACAGACAGAACCATATATAGTGTACAGATATAGATACGGGGTGTATGTTGCGAGACAGAGAGAGAATCGCTCAGTTCAGCGGGGTAGTCGACACGCAAATTTCCCTAGAGAGAGAAACCTGCATTCCGGTCTGTTGAGCTTGAATTTCATGTGGTCATCACCGCGATCTCTCTCCAATTTCAACACATAATACAGAACATGATGAATAAAACAGAAGATATGGTGTTGGATTAAGGAATAAAGAACAGTGATAAAAGATAAAACCCTAGCAAAAAGATTGGATCAGTTCTTGTTCACGAGTATTTCTCAACCATGGCGTTAGACTGATCGCTTTGCTATTATTTATAGGCGCTCAGTTAGGGTTTTCTCAACCACGGGGAATTACACTTTTGTCCTGAATCTATATTCCATTTTGCTTGCTTCATCCCTCAAGTATTAATTGCATCGATTTTATCCCTCACCTGTTATTTGATCTTAACGAGTATAGTTGAAAAATATGGTCCGAATTGGAGACACCAATCTACCAAATACGAGAAAAATTTCACAAATTCAAGTCCCATGAATTATAATATGTTCACGGCATTTTGATCCCGACGGCTTTTTTCAAACATATAGAAATTTATTGAATAATTAGTCGGCAAATGTGATGGGAGAAAGTTTCGTGGGCAGTGTGTGAGACGGTTTCTTTCACAATTTGAACTTAAGTTGCTAGTGGATTCGAAAAGATTTAAATATGCATAATGGAGGAACAAAATAGATGTCGTAGAAAGTCGATTGAAAAAAAAAACCAAAACTTAAATAGTTCATGCATAAAACTTAAAAGTGTAATTAACCCACTTGAACTACCTTGTTTTAGGGTCTGTTTGGGATACGTCATGTGCAGGACCACTCTTCAAGGTTGTAGTGCAGCCGATTCGATCGTTCATTTTAGAAACGACACCTATCCGAGCAATGGATGATTTAGATCAATAGAAAGCTCGGATGAAATCTGAGCCGTCTGTGCCAAAATGGACGGCTGGATAAACCGCCCTACAACTCTGTAATAAGGATGTGCACCATAAGAACCCCCACTCCCTAGTTGGACTTCAAAGGGCAAAAATTCAGGACTCTTAGGAATGTTACAATAAGCAAATGTGTGATCGGACTCGATCAGGTGGCGCCCTCATCTGAAGCCTATCTACCTCTTCCCATAAAACTAAGGCCCAGAGCCAGAGGCGGACCTTGGGCCTGGCTTCTTCGAAAACTGCAGTCGCAAGTAGGCAGAATCTCCATCGTGCTCGTCTATCTTATAACTTGTGCAAGACACAGAAGTTCAGTATTGATCTATAGGCATTTTCAGCAACTCGGTTGTGGTAAATGAATACCAAGTTCAATAGAAATTTAAGAGAAAATCGTAAACTAACTTAAATCTTAACCATGATCATGGTTCACCCCTTTTTCTCTCATCTTCCCATAGTGCATATGTATGACTTACCAAACTATATGTATTAGCACAAACAAAAACAATATCTACTGTACATATTTACATGTAACGCATAGATACTGCCCTGAGCGATAACCTTCTACGTGCACTTGCTCTCGCCCTCACTCCCCATCCTTGCTCAGTTATGAAGAGTACGAATGGCAATGGAGCGGGTTTTGACATACCTAGACCCAAAAATTATTACCCGGCCCCAACCCGACTTGGGTACTCCTATTCCCACCCCGATCGGGGAACGGGTTTATCTGCCCCGTTCCGTAAGAAATTAAAAAATTGTTAATCAAAAAGTAAAATAGTTATAAATAAAGTGGTAGTTTAGTATTATGGTGAAAATATTAAGGTAAGAGTATAAGTTTTTTTTAGTATAATGATAATAATATTAGGGTAAAAATATTAAAATTTTAAGTATAATGATAATTATATTAGGATAAAAGTATAATTTTATATATAAATATATTTCGGGGCGGGTCCAGGGGTGGGGTACTTTCACCCTAAACCCAGTCGAGTTTTAGGATTTTAACCCCGACCCCGACCCTATACCCGAAAATGAGGTGGAAAACCCGCCCCGTTCGGGGCGGGGCGGGTTTGATTGCCATGCCTAATGGAGAGTATCCCCCTTCTGGCCAAATACATCCTTCTACACAACCAAAGCTAATAATGGAGATTGCTTCTCAATTCTTACAAAAAAATCGCAACTCCAATCTACACATTGCCACAATTTGTGTTATGGGTAATAATCAGGAGATAAAGAAACCCAGAAACAAATAATCGGGAACTGAGAAAAAAAGTCAATGTGCCAATTCGCAGGAAAATGAGAGAAGAGATCACCTTGCAAGGCACTTAAAGTCGTTGTTGCATAAGCCGGATTGGTGAAATCCACGAAACAAAAGATAAAAGGATCTCCACCACGATGCATAAAAGGTGGGTTCAGTTTTGTGAAAGTAAGAGATACAGTTCTAGACAAGTCAATTTCCTAATGTCCAACAGAAAGCATGGAAGCAGTAAGCTTAAGTGAGAATAAGAACTCATTAGCCTTACATGTCTGGACTCCTTGCTCACAAGTCTTAATTCCTCAAAACCTTCAAACTGGCGGAAAATATCTAGTGATGATGTAAAAGAAAATATCAGAAGAATACAATAACAAACATAGAAATTTTGGATCACAGAAAAGATCCATGTCCAAGCAATGAGGAATTATATCCTCTAACAATGACAATGACAACAATTGACATTGATATAAGCATCATTGCAAAAATCAAAGGATACTCTCTCTCAGTGATGTCAGAAGGAAGCCCCTCAACATACAAAGTTTTGGAAGCATGTGGAAGGGGAGGAATCGTCTCACGACTCATTCTGGGCATTGCATGAAGAGGAAGCCTGCCATCAAAACGCATGCCTCCACCACTCCATGCATCCACTAGAAGCCTACCATCAAAACCCATGCCTCCACCACTCCATGCATCCATTGGAAGCGTACCATCAAAACTCATGCCTCCACCACTCAGTGCATCCATTAGTAGCCTACCACCAAAACATATTCCACGACGATTTGGTGTTGCATCTGAAAAAAAAGCCCCAGAAAGACCCATTACAGCAGGATCCGTTATAGGATTACCAGTCCCTCCACCATCACCACCCATCATTCCTAACCCAACTCCAGCAATATTACTAGCTTATCCCATAAATAAGTTGCTACAGAGACAACAAAAGGAATAGTTTAGAATCTACAAAAATCTAGATGGTGAATCTCTTTTGGAAGACAGAAAATAGACAATTCTTGCAACAGATACATGAAAAGACCAGAATCATCCTGACATTATGACGAGCACACTAACAATGAACAACAAGAAAATAATTATGTGAAGTAGGCATAAAGAACATGGAAAATTCACGAGATTGTTCAAAGACTAACCTCCTGAACTTCATTGATTGATAACGATTCCAAGGCAACTTTTGCAGCTGCATATTTGGCTTCTTTTATTGTCGGGGAAAATTCAGGACTCTTATAGAGTTTTCCATCAATCTTAACCGTAGACTTGAATCGAATCGCATGGGGAGGTCCTTCATATTTAATAGAATACTCAAACAGTGGGAGATTTCTCTTTTCAGCATAATCTTGTAGCTGATTTTTGTATAGGCCAGAAGAAGTAGAAACACGAGAGAAGTGGTCGAGAGCGATCTTGGCACACTTGTTCTCGGCTTCTTTGAGAGTCGTGCTGTCGTCGACGGTGGTGAACGAGACGCCACTGACGGTGGTGGTGAAGCTAGGAGCATGGTTGGGGTCGCATTTGGTGGAGTAATTTGGTAAGTCCCACGATTTCCGTTGGCACAGGGAATTCAGCTCCATTTTGTACATGACTAGTTCATTCGATGGGAAGGGGAAGCAAAGGGGTGTGAGAGAGTAGGCTTGTGTTAGGAGAGAGAGAGAGAAAGAAGGCGGGAGAAAGAGTTGGAGGTAGGGTACTGGGATTCAAGAAAGAGACAACTTCTTTCCCCAAGGAATACCACCGACTATAAGGAATATCACCCTTCTTGGTGGTATGCACAACATTTTGATCCCAATGGCTTTTTTCGAACATATAGAAATTTATTGAATAATTAGTCGGCAAATGTGATGGGAGAAAGTTTTGTGGGCCGTGTGTGAGACGGTTTCTTTCACAATTTGAACTTAAGTTGCTAGTGGATTTGAAAAGATTTATGCTGTGTTTGGATGGATTTTTGAGATTTTTTGAGTTTGCTTTTTGGGATAATGAGTGGAAAGAGAAATAGAGTAATGATTGGAGATAGGGTAATGAGTGGAGAGAGATAGAGAGAAATGAGAATAATGAGTGGAAAGTGGAGAGAGAAATAAGAGTAACGATTGGAAGTAGAGGTAATGAGTATTATTCGAGTAGGGAATTTTTTTTCAAGTTCCCATCCAAACAAAGCATTAAATATGCATAATGGAGGGACAAAATAGATGCCGTAGAAAATCAATTGAAAGAAGAAGCAAAACTTAAATAGTTCATGTATAAAACTTAAAAGTGTAATTAACCCACTTGAACTACCTCATTTTAGGGGTCTGTTTGGGATACGGCTTGTGTAGGACCACCCTATAGGGTTATAGTGCGGCCGATTCGGTTGTTCATTTTGGAAACGGCACCTATCCGAGCAATGGATGATTTAGATCAATACGAGCTCGGATGAAATTGAGCCATCCGTGCCAAAATGGACGGCCAGATAAGCTGCACTACAACCCTGTAATAAGGATGTGCACCACAAGAACCCCCACTCCCTGGTTGGACTGCAAATGTCAAAAATTCTTGATTCTTAAGAATGTTACAATAAGCAAATGTGTGATCGGACTCGATCAGGTGGCGCCCTCATTTGAAGCCTACCTACCTCTTCCCACAAGACTGAGGCCCAAAGCCAGAGGCGGACCTTGGGCCTGGCTTCTTTGAGAATTACAGTCGCAAGCAAGCAAACAGAATTTGCATCATGCTCGTTTATTTTATAGCCTGTGCAAGACACAGAAGTTCAATATTTACAGGTATTTTCAGCAACTTAGTTGTGGTAAATTAATACCAAGTTCAATAGAAATTTAAAAGAAAATTGTAAACTAACTTAAGTCTTAACCATAATCATGGTTCACCTTTTTTTCTCTCATCTTCTCCTAGTGTATCTGTATGAATTACCAAACTATATGTATTAGCACAAAGAAAAACAATCTCTGATGTACATATTTACATGTAACGCATAAATACTACCTTAAGCGATACCCTTCTACATGCCCTCACTCCCCATACTCGCTCAGTTATGGAGAGTATCCCCCTTTTGGCCAAATACATCCTTCTACACAATAAAAAGCTAATAATGGAGATTGCTTCTCAATTCTTACAAACAAATCGCAACTCCAATCTACACATTTCATGCCACAATTTGTGTTATGGGTAGTAATCAAGAGATAGAGAAACCCAGAAACTAATAATCGAGAATTAAGAAAAAAAGTCAATATGCCAATTCTAATGAAAATGAGAGAAGAGATCACCTTGCAAGGCACTCAAAGCCGTTGCTGCATAGGCCGAATTGGTGAAATCCACGAAACAAAGGATAAAAGGATCTCCACCACGCTGCATAAAAGGTGGGTTCAGTTTTTTGAAAGTAAGAGATACAGTTCTAGACAAGTCAATTTTCTAATGTCCAACAAAGTGCATGGAAGCAGTAAGCTTAAGTGAGAATAAGAACTCATCAGCCTTACATGTCTGGACTCCTTACTCACAAGTCTTAATTCTTTTAAACTGGCAAGAAAATAACCAGTGAGGATGTAAAAGAAAACATCAGAAGAACACAATAACATGCATATAAATTTTAGATCACAGAAAAAATCCATCTCTAACCAATGATGAATTATATCCTCTAACAATGACAATAATCGATAACAATTGACATTGATGTAAGCATTACTACAAAAATCAAAGGATACGAGCCATTTCTCTCTTAGCGATGTCAGAAGGAAACTCCTCAACATACAGAATATTGGAAGCATCTAGAGGGGGGGGGGGGGGGGGGGGGGGGGGGGAGGATTTGTCTCACGACTCATTCTAGGCATTGCATGAAGAGGAAGCCTGCCATCAAAACCCATGCCTCCACCACTCCATGCATCCATTGGAAGCCTAGCATCAAAACCCATGCCTCCACCACTCAGTGCATCCATTGGTAGCTTGCCACCAAAGCTCATACCTCGACCATTTGGTGCTGCATCTGAAAGAATAGCCCAGAAAGACCCATTGCAGCAGGATCTGTTAGAGGATTACCAGTCCTTCCACCACCACCACCCATCCTTCCTAACCCAACTCCACCAATATTACTAGCTTCCCCATAAGTAAGTTGCTACGGAGACAACAAAAGGAATAGTTTAGAATCTACAGAAATCTAGACGGTGAATCTGTTTTGGAAGACATGAAATAGACAATTCTTGCAACAGATATATGAAGAGACCAGAATCATCCTGACATTATGATGAGCACACTAACAATGAACAACAGGAAAAAAGTTATGTGAAGCAAGCATAAAGAACATGGATAATTCTCGAGATTGTTCAAAGACTATCGTCTTGAACTTCATTGACTAATAACGATGCCAAGGCAACTTTTGCAGCTGCATATTTGGCTTCTTTTATTGTTGGGGAAAATTTAGGACTTCTATAGGGTTTTCCATCAATCTTTACCATAGACTTGAATCGAATCGTATGGGGAGGTCCTTCATGTTTAATAGAATACTCAAACAGTGGGAGATTTCTCTTTTCAGCATAATCTTGTAGGCGATTTTTGTACAGGCCATAAGAAGTAGAAACACAAGAGAAGTGGTCGAGAGCGATCTTGGCACACTTGTTCTCAACTTCTTTTAGAGTCATGCTGTCGTCGGCGGTGGTGAACGGGACGCCACTGACGGTGGCGGTGAAGCTAGGAGCATGGTCGGGGCCGCATTTGGTGAAGGAGTAATCTTGTAAGTCCCACGATTTCCGTTGGCACAAGGAATTCAGCTCCATGTTGTACATGACTAGTTCAATCGATGTGTAATACCCATTCCGGAAATTTTGTATTTATTTTAATTAAATATGTGTTTATGGGATTAATTCATATTTGGTGGGTATTTAACTAAATGTTATTGGTCGTTATATCAAAATATCCAGGATATTTTCCTTCCCCTGTTTCTATCATTCTACGTAAAGAGAGAGAGAGAGAGAGAGAGAGAGAGAGAGAGAGAGAGAGAGAGAGAGAGAGAGACGCCAAGAAGAAGAAGGAGAAGAAGAGAAAGAAGGGGAAAACCTTGGGTTGATTTTCCTAGCTTGAATTGAAGCACAAACCTGATAATTCATGTTCTCGTATACTTGAATTCTATGTTGTCATTGTTGAATTTCGTGTTTGGGTAGTGAATTCGTGGGTTGGTAGTTGGGTTGAGACGGAGTTGGGTTTTGGATTGAGTTCTAGGTGAACTCATGATTCTAGTCTTGAATTCTTAGATTTGAGGTGTTGAATATACTTTGATTCATGGGGTTTAATGTTCTTGAGTAGCTCTTTGTTATATATGAGTTAGAGTATGATTTGGTATATTTTTGGTATTGTTTTGAAGAGGTTTGGTTGGGTTTTGGATGGGTGTTGGAGGTTAGAGTTGGAGGGTGTTCGTACTTGATTTTTTGCTGAAAATATAGGTCGTACCGGTAGGAGTTTGGTCCCTACCAGTAGAAACGCTGTCCAGTGGTACCATTTTCATGATTTTGGGGTTTCCTACCGGTAAGAAATTTGTCCTACCGGTAGAGATTGAAAATCTGCATTTTTGGAAAAACTTCTGACAAGCATAACTTTTCCATTCGAACTCCGTTTTGGGTAAATTTTATATCGAAATTGATGTACTGAAAATGTACTTTCCAATGATGGTGGTTTCATGACCTAATTATAATCCTAAAAGAAGTTATGGTCAGAATACAGTAGAATGGTTATAAGATTCTTCACCGAAAAAGGGTTTATGTTATGATTGAGCGTTATGCGTGCTTAGGGATACTTATAGGTCTTTGAGGTGACATATTTATGCTTGGTGGGCATCTTTTAATACTTGGTTGGCTTTACAACTTGGTATTAGATATCCGTTTGTATGTTTTATGAGATGGTAGGTGATTTTGTTAATGTTTTGACATGTATTAGCATGGTAGGAATGTTATGGGGTGTTATCATATGTGTGCTTAGACATTCCAAAGGATACGTATGTTAATATGAGTTAGCTTGTGACTAGGTAACGAGCCGGTCAAATGGGAGGTGCCGAAACCGTAAGTTTGGCATACTCCAGTCGAATCAAAGGTGAGTGTGTTTGATATGGTTCTTCTCCATATAATATTGCTGTGGTGGTGAGTGTATATCTTGCTAATCATGGTTAGCTTTCCATATGGTTATCTTTAATGAGATATTGTTGTAGTGAGGGGTGTATATCATACTATTGTTGTTTAGCTTTTGATATATTGTGAATGTTTGCGTGTGAGGCACACCATGTCGTAAGACATATCGCTCATTTAACAATGGTTGGGAGCATGGTGTGTAGGACACGAGTTTCGGTTGTGATATGCACGTTCGATGAATATGCTTGCTGATGGGTGTTGATTGAACCGCCGAAGGTTAGCGTGTGAGACATACCATGTCGTATGCCATGATGACTAATTGTCGGTGGATGAGAGCATGGTATGTGGGACACCTCTTCTTGGGTTCATGGGATGTGGTAGATGTGCCACTGCATGTGATGTGATTATGTTCATGTTGTTGTGCATTGAATATTACTGCTCTGTTTAGGTGGACATGTTGGCTATAACTATTGTATACATTCAAGTATTTCAGTTACATTGGTGAATTCACATTCATGTTGATGTTCCTTCAGGTATTGTGGTATTATTGTGGTATTATGTTGAGCACTTCTATATCTCACACACTCTGGCTTTCCTTTTTGGTCTGCCAGGTAGCAGGTTGCTTAGAGTGGATCCACTACTGGTTATCGTGTTAAAGAGTTTTGGGCTAGCGTTGGATGATGTGGATGAGCGAGCTAGTTGTAGGTAGTGAACTAAGAAGTTGATTTATATAAGTTGTAAATAAGTCGTCGGTGGATGTGTTGAAGTATAGAAATTTTAAAGTATTATAATACAGATGTTGTTGCTTAGTTGTGCGAGGTCGTGGTTGGTTGGTCGATACGTTGACACTTTTATATTTTTAAATGATAAGTCTTCTGCTGGGTGTTTATTCTGTCAGGTTGTGAAGTGTGGCTTGGTCTTCTGTGTGGAATGCCACGTGGCCGCGCCGACTCAGCCCCACTTTGGGTGCCGTTTGTGGGGCGGGGTGTGACACAATGGGAAGGGGAGGCAAAGGGGTGTGAGAGAGTAGGCTTGTGTTAGGAGGGAGATATATATAAGAGAGAGAGAGAGAGTTGGTGGTGGGGTAATGGGGTTCAAGAAAGAGATGACTTCTTGGTGGTATGCATTTGTCCCCAATGAATACCACCCTTCTTATAGGGAATACCACCCTTCTTGGTGGTATGCATTTGTTCACGGCATTTTGATCCCGACGGCTTTTTTCGAACATATAGAAATTTATTGAATAATTAGTCGGCAAATGTGATGAGAGAAAGTTTCGTGGGCGGTGTGAGAGAAGGTTTCTTTCACAATTTGAACTTAAGTTGCTAGTGGATTTGAAAAGATTTAAATATGCATAATGGAGGGACAAAATAGATATCGTAGAAAGTCGATTGAAAGAAGAAACAAAACTTAAATAGTTCATGCATAAAACTTTAAAGTGTAGTTAACCCACTTGAACTACCTCGTTTTAGGGTTCTGTTTGGGATACGGCTTGTGTAGGACCACCCTACAGGGTTGTAGTGCTGCCGATTCGATCGTTCATTTTGGCAATGGCAGCTATCCAAGCAATGGATGATTTAGATCAATAGGAGTTCGGATGAAATCTGAACCGTCCGTGCCAAAATGGACGATTTAATAAGTCGCACTACAACCTTGTAATAAGGATGTGCACCACAAGAACCCCACTCCCTGGTTGGACTGCAAAGGGCAAATAATTTGGATTTTGGACTAGTCCATGATTCTAAAAACTGGGCGAAAAATATACTACTCAGTGATGTACACATTGCATGTCATTAAAGTGAGAACCTACCCAGATATGTACTAGCCATTTCGAAATGGGGAACGCTCCCATTCCCCCTGCACAACGCCATCACCATTTCCGTAAATTTCTCTCTAGTTCAATAATTTGGACTGCAAATGAGTTGACTTCTTCACATGACATTAAAGTGAGAACCTACCCAGTGATGTACACCTTGCAAGTTGATAGGAGAAGTTTTTGAGTGTTGGACGGGTACTATACAAGTGGTACCCCTCGGCGATCCCAACTGTCCAAATATTTTTTGAACGATCCGGAATTTAGAGTAAAAAAAAGGAAGAGAGAGAGGGGTGAGAGAGAGAGAATAAATTTGGATCGTTCAATACACATTTGGACGGCTAGGATCGCCGACGGATCCTGTCATGACTCACGTATTACCCGCTTGACACCCAAATTTGTTTATAACCTAATATGCGTACCCTTGCGATATGTTTGTGTACATACATACTCAATTTTGTGCTTAGTTGTACAATCTCTCTTACATAATTTTTAAATGATACATAATTTTTACTTTCTCTGTCATGGAATACTCATCTTTTTCTATATTGCAAAAAAAAAACTAATACTCCAACAAGCGTGATAGAGAAAGATATACAATGGACAGTGTAGTGAGGTAATTGGTGTGATTGTCTAAGGGTCATTTTAGGGGGGCAATAGGTAAGAAGTTGCGTTAGTGTGTCTTGTATTAACTTTGAAATCCTTGTTAGTGTGTCTTGCATTAGTTTTAGTGGCAAAATAGTCTACTTAGAAATCCTTGTTTTTTTGAAGAGAGAAGAGAGCTAGAGAAGGGAGGAAGAATAGGGAAGTAGAGAGAGTAAGTGCTAAAAGGTAGATAACCTAATAAAATGGGGTTAGAAACTATTTATAGCCCTTAAAAAAAATGTTACAAAAGTTCCTAAATACCCCTAAGTTAAAACGCAGTGGGGTACAAAAATCTGCAAAAAATGCTACTGGTGTCAAGCTTCTTGAGGTAGCGGTAGCAGTTGCTCCTGGAGTTTAGTTCTGGATGTTTGGTATCGGTAGCAGCCTTTTCTTGGTACCGGTAGCAGAGCTGCCTTTTGGATTTCAATTCTGTTTGTTTGGTACCGGTACCTTGAGTAATATTTTGATTACAAGAAGTTTCTCAAAATTGAAATATTACTTTAAGTAAGAAACTGTATTCAAAATCTGATTTATTTTCAAAGCAAACGTACTATCCAGACATGTTTTATTTATACTGGTCATATTTTCATGGATTTAAACACAAAGAGCAAGGAAGAATTTAGGTTCCTCTAGTGCATGATGCACAGGGACAGGGGTGTAGTGCACAATCTGAGCCGTCCATTTTGGTTATTAATTGTTTAAATTTTATTTCGATAATGGACGACTCAGATCTACCAAAGTCGAGATCAAATCTAAATCATTACTAATTGAGATGAACGACTCAGATCACACATTACAATATTTTAGTGCACTCCTGCACTACAAGGACTCCAAGTCCGGAGAGGGTGTGGTGACAGTGGTGTGGCCTTGTGAAAGAAACAGTTGGATCCATTCTTGACATCATGCTGAGTAATCAGACAAGGGTCCTTCTATCGGAAGTCTACTGGGCTTTGATTAAGTTAAACAAAATGACCCCAAAAAAAATTCCAATACACTTTTTTACTATTTTCTATACATTTTCACACATTCTTATTTACTTTTTGCACATTTCAATACACTTTTCCAAAAAAGAAGAAAATTCTCATTTGGCTTTATAAGTGGAACAATAACTTCTTTTTGTCTTTATTCAAAAAAAAATTGCATTTGTTAGTTTTGCGTCAAACTTTTGTGACTTATTGATTTATCTCGGCGAGAGGAATCGGAAAAGTATTTTTTTTTTTATTTTTATCGAAACTCATAATTTTTTTCAAAAAGACAAGAATAAGTAAAAAAAAGCTGGCTTATTGACTTATTTTTGTCTTTATTCAAAAAATTATAAGTTTTGATCAAAATTTTGTACTTTTCTGATTCCTCTCGTCGAGACGAATCAATAAGGGAAAAATGACGGCTAATGACGTATTTTGATAATTAAAGTGAAACACCAATCAAACATATGGAGTACTAGAGAGACGTGAATTATGTCCCTCTCATATCCTATCCTTGCTTCAGGATGTGGCGGGTATATGGAATTGGCCCCACACACTGGAAAACGATTAAAACCCGCCAAACACCAATCAAATTCTTAGCCACTATATTTGAGACCAGAATATTGATTTCTGTTTTGAGCCTCCAAATTTCATCCACTCAAAATACCCATTCCATCAAATTTTCCGATGGTATATTGCGAACCATAAAGTAGTGATGGCAACGGGTTGGATTGGGGTGGATATAACTATCCCCGTCTTGACCCCCTATCCGTCCCCGAGAGATTATTTAGTGCTCAAGGATTTAAGCTATTTTACCGTGCTTAAGGATTTGCAATTTGCGAGAGATTATTTAGTACAGTAATGCTCACACGACACATGATATTCCACATGCCCGTTTGTCCTTTAAAAAATACCCACACCAAAGTCATGAGCTCAGTCGTCATGGGCGGAGCTAAGTAGAGGGGGAGAGTGGCACGGACCATCCCCGATTTCGTAAATAATGCTATTTTATACTTATAGATTGGGATCTTTTCGGTGTCCAAACAACTTGATTTTCATAAAAATGATGAAAAAAATAGCAATTTAAAAAGTGAATGGTTCGTATCATAAAAGAATGTATTTTCATTTAAAGATCACAAGAAAATGGAATCAAGTCTTTAATCTTTTCAAAAACAAACAAATATCAATATCATATTTACAACTTAACCTTTCTCTTCACAATTTTTTTTAAAAAAAAATTAACAATACAAGTGGATTCTCATTAACCAGCCGCCACCCCAAAATATAAATTCTAGGTCTGCCATTGTTAGTCGTACTCATCTATCAATCGGACTCGGGGGTGCTATAGTGCACCCCTGCATTATACGTGTAGTGCGGTCAATCCGGCCGTTCATTTTGGTAATGAATGCGGCTCAGATTTTAATCCGAACAATGGATGACTCGAATTTGTAGGAGCTCGGATTAAATCTGAGCCGTCCGTGCCAACATGGACGGCTGGATTGGCCGCACTACACCGTGTAGCAGTGCGACGGATGCACTACAGCATCTCCGATTCCCTATCAATCACAACACTCTTGAAATGCCACAACGCCTTGCTTCAGAGTAATTATTCAATACCCATGTGGTAGCACGTGACAGTATCCCTTTTTCTAACCAATCACGTATGTGTAGTTGGTAGAAAAAAAAATTTGGGGCACCACGTTGCAGTGCGGTATGGTACTTTTTAAGTAATCCCTCCGTCCCAATTTAACTCTCCTTTTTAGAAGTTTGTGTTACTTTTTAATTGATTATGTATTGTAATTTATAATATTTTATATGATTTTCAAAACATTGTATTATAAAACTTACCAAGATCTACCAAATAACATTCATATTCGATATAAAATTCATTACCAATTTAAAAATACAATTAACATTTTTCTACCACTTCTCTTCCCTCGCTTTCCCAAGTTAGAGCTTTTGACCGGAAAGTTTAATTTAAAAAAAAAGAAAAGAAAAAGCAAGGGCCTATTATTAGATTGAAATGGAGTACATAGCGAGCTTCCTTCCCAAAGACCAACTCGTAAAAATCGTCGCCGCCCGGAAACCGCTGCAAGAAACGATACTCCTCTAGAGAGAGAGAGAGAGAGTGAGTGAGCCATCAGAGGCCGTGATGGTTTGCTCAAGTCGGCTCTTGGCTGTTTCGTACCCTACGTCGCCGCTTTTACAGACAAATTCCCTACGATCGAACGCGAGATTTGTTCAACGAAAGCTCAGATCAAACCACAGATGGCGGCGATCCATGGCGTCGGAGGCCGAGAGCTCTTCGTTTGCTCCTCCAGTTGACTCCGAGCCAGCCGATATCAACACCGCTGGGTAATCAATACTCACTATTCCCGTTACAAGTATATGGGCATCTGACTTTTGCATTTATAGTTAGTGAACTATTGTGTTGCTGTGATTTGAACTTGAATTAAAGGTCTTAGTTGAGTTGAAAAGGTAGGATAGTGAGAGGAGTGGGGATGGCCATGCTATTCCGAATAATTGGAACACTCTCACTCTATACCAGTCACTCAACGAACTCCTGATTACACTTTTAACTCCTCCAATTATATCCGAATAGCACGGCTGTCCCTAACCCCTATCAAATAGCAATTGTTGTTCGGATGGAGCGGTGGTGGAGTAGGTGATTGATTTACGAGGGGCAAAGTAGTTCGTTTAATTGGATTCATATCAAAGGTGGAGAAAACCTTATTGCAGGTGATCGAGTATGATGTGACAGTTGGAAATGTCATTAACTATACACCTAGTAGGATTACGATAGGTAGGACACAATGACAGAGTGGCGATTGCAGTCCCTAAAGAAGATAAGAAGAGAGAAGAAACAAGAGGAGTGAGAGAGTAGTATGAATGAAGGAAGAATCTGAAAGTGCAATTTTTTAAAGCAGAATTATGGTTGAAAAGATGCAGGAATTCGATTGAGACGTGAAAAGAAAACAGGCACCATAAAATACTTAAGCGAGCACATATAAAATTTTAGAGTGACTATTTGAAAACAGATTTCATAATTATAGGAAAAATTATGATTTTCGGAAATTTGAGAAACACGTGCCAAATCTTGGTTCTATGGTGGCCCCGCATTTGTTATGGAGAATACTTGTCAGTTGTTCTTTTTATCAGTATTGGACTTTTGTTTGAATAGTCTGAAAAAAGAGTGCTTAATTTTCCTGCATAATTAGGGGTATAAAGTTGCTTGATCTTCTTATTTGGCACATAGATTAGTTAACCTGTTAGAATGAAGCGCAGAAAGTGCAATTAAATTGCTTGGTTAGATTGCTCTTCTTCATGTGTTGTGTTGTCTGGTGCAGGTTTTGCATCATTGAAGGACCTGAAACAGTGCAGGATTTTGCCAAAATGGAACTAAGAGAAATTCAAGATAACATTAGAAGTCGTCGAAACAAAATATTTTTACATATGGAGGAGGTGAGCTTCACGGGTAGAACTTGCTGTTTCTTGTCCTCTTTAATGATACTGTCATGCTTTTCTCATGAGCTTTGTGCAACGGTCGAACAGGATGAAAATTTTATATTTATCATCTTTTCCACATGTACTCCCACCGTTTCTGCTTTAACCGGAGCCCTGTTGCTTCTGGCTATGTATAACTCCAAGAATAACTGTTGGATTGACAAATGCATCTTTGGGTAAGAGATGGAGCATGCGTGATTTTATCATTGGCCAACTTAAGGATAATAGTTGAACTTGCATGGGAGACTTGTATAGGGGACTACTCAGCAAGGGTGCATGTGATTAATTTTTAGTTGGGCACATTGTGAGAACTCTAGTTTCTAACAGATCAATTAAGTTAACTAGTTGAGTTCACCTCATTTGATAAGGAAAAGGATGTGCCCTAGCAGTCATCCAGTCCAATTGGCAAACTAGGAGGCATTGGCTGGGTAAAGCTTTGTTTTTGCCTTAATGGCACGTAGAGGTTCTCCTCTGACCCTGGCTTGCATTCTCAGTTTGGTTCATATGAATCTCACGCTGCAATATAGCATATGCCGTTGTGTAAGGTACTTTGTTACTCTGCAACACTAGTATTCCAGCATGGGAATAAGTACCAAGCAAGACCTAGCATTTTATTTAAGATACAGAAAAGAGTGCTAGTCTGGTTGTAATTCAGAGCATGTGTTTCCCTATGCTCTAGCGTTAGATGAAACTAACTTGTATATGTGCAGTGTGCACCCACCACTCATGGTAATATTGTCAGTGCTCAGCTGACCCAAAATCTCCTCGAGTGGCTGATCATAGTCTGTAAATTCACTTTTTCTTGGTTACTTCTACTGTTTGGAATTGAAAGGGATATCTTAGTAGGTGATGGTATTGTTTGGAAAATTACTGTTACATGATATTAGTGCATACAATAGGTTTGGTTAGGATCCTAATTTGATGCCTCTTTTGGCCATCTTTTCTTCACCTTTTTTCTCTGGGGGTAAGTGTGAATCTTCTTCTGTCAGTCAAATTCTATAGCCCAAAGAAATACTTGTTCCTGAGCAGTTTCCATCCACTGTGAGCGCATCTTACTATTTATGGCGACCACAGTTATGTTCAAAACCCTTTTTTTGCAGCTTTAACTTGTACTATTCTGTTTCCTTTCCAGCACTTAAAACTTTCACAAAAATGAGGCCTTAGAGTTTGAATTTTCTACTAGAGTTGATTTACCCTGCCGGGGACAGGGCCATTCTAGTATTGGCTTCTCTGGTCTTTAACATAATTGTTAAGTCTTACACCAATTTTCTGGAGAATTCCACGATTTGCACAGAACCATCAGCTTCTCTTTGTGCTCATGGTTTTGGTGATTCCATTTGACATGCAAAATCTTATTTCTCCCTCTTGTTCCCTTGTTGCTCCTTTCCTTTGGGGCAGGAGTGTGAAGCTTTCTATTTTGTGTTTCATATTGAAATCATTCACCTCTGTGTCCTGATTCTAGATATGCTCATGTACTCACTAGTATGTTTGCAAAGTGTATATCCAACAGTAGTTAAAGTGATAGCATTCTATGCTTTTATATTGGGTAAATTTGGTTGATTTTATATTTCTGTGCGTCATATCTGCAATAATTGCATTTCTTTTAACGGGAAGGAGGTCCACTTTCTTATATTTTTGCATCTGGGATCCAACTTGTATCATGGATACTGACAGAAACCAAATCATTATGGCAAGGAAAAGTTTGATTCAGAGGAAGAAGAAAAGGGAATAATTGGAATAGATATATCATTTGATTAGTCGGTCCTCAAACAAAGAAATAAGCAATGTTCATTTGTTGAGTGACCTAGGGGAAATTCATGGAAAGTTACAGTGCCGCCTCGTAATAGTGTTCCAACTTGCCTTCGTTGACGTCGTTTTTCGACCAGAAGAGTGGGCTAACTAGAAATGCTTGGACTATTCGGAAACATACTTCGTGACATGGTTCATGCATGCATGATGTATCTTACCTCTTTTATTCTTAAAATAGAACTTTACAGTGCTTTCTTATTTGTTTGTCTGTTCTTACAGAACTGTCAGCCTGGTTGTTGATCCAGTCGTGTCGTGTGAAAAATAATGTGGAACCTTGTGATCCTGATCAGTTTTTATTATTTTGCAAATTAGATGCCTGGATTGGTGACCTTCATCTTATATTTGAGGCATCATATTGCTAATATGTACTATCCTCAAAATCACTCACAGGTTCGTCGTCTCAGAATACAACAGAGACTGAAAAATGTTGAACTTGGAATCCAAAAGGACGAGCGAGAAAATGAACTCCCAGACTTCCCTTCCTTCATTCCCTTCTTGCCTCCATTGGTAATTCTTACGATCCGTGTATCATGCAACAGTGACTTGATGATACTATTTTCCTTTTTTTCATCATAGAAATTCAATTCCTTTGCTGGCCTTCAAGATATCTTGGTATGATTGATTGACACGTTTATTTCATGCAGAGCTCAGCAAATCTTAAGCAGTACTATGCTACTTGCTTCTCTCTCATTGCCGGGATTATCATTTTTGGTGGTCTTCTAGCTCCTACTGTAAGTTTTCTTGCACTAGGCTATAAGAATTGAGCACCAAGTTATTGAATAACTTTAGGACATTACCCCTTGTTAGGGAAAATTTAACCATTTTTATTCTTTCCGTTTTCACTATCCACTTTGCAGAATATTCTGAGCTAATATGATATTATCATAAAGTGCAGATGTTGTAAATTTGTTGCCATCAAACCTTATTCTCGGTCTGTTACGTTCTCAATTTGTGTTTCTCTGATACATGTGCTTCACATCATATTTTTCCCGTGGGTAATAAGTCATCTTTGTAAGAAATTAGGATCTACTGACCTGAGTCCTAGTCCGATATTCAAATACCAGGAATGATCCACCCCGTCAAAGATAGGCAACATTATATCGGCTGCCAACAACCAACTATTGCCTTTTTTTTTTTCTTATTCTCGTTCTGTGTATCAATTCTCCTCTTAAATGTGTAAAAGAATTAGGGTGCTAAAGTTCTGGCCAAGTGTTGACTGGACCCCCTTGGGAAGGACCTGGTCTAGGTATCTAGAGCTTGGCTTGAGTGAGCTGGCCTAAGGTTTGGCCTGATTTTGGGGAAAAAGAAAAAAGTTCAACACATTAAAAAGCTCGAGAGCCTAGCTGAAGTTAGTCTGTGACAGGGATTTGCAGATTTAGCTCACACCACAGCCTGTTATTGTCTTTTGAAGGGCTGTGAGATTTATATTCCGTGATATGTCTACAAACTAGTCTGTTGTAGGAACCACGAGAACAAAACATGTTAACATTGTCTTGGTTCTCGAAGAGACTTGTTTACTGTCCCACTTAGAAGAAGGCTTTGGAGGATTTTTTAGATCTGGTAGAGTTTCATACAGCCCATCCAGCTTCTAACCAGTTTATTCTCTCAGCTGGAGCTAAAGTTGGGAATAGGAGGTACATCATATGCAGACTTCATTAGCAGTATGCATCTGCCAATGCAGTTGAGGTATGCTTGTATGTTCGTGTACCATTTATGTAAATGTTACCAGTTCTGCTTTTTCTTGTACCCCAATTTATAACTTTGAATGTTTTCTATTATTACTCGGTGAGAATAGAATTTGCTTCTTATTTTTAGCACTTAGGGATTACTTTGTTCAACTGCAGTGACGTTGATCCTATTGTGGCATCATTCTCTGGGGGTGCAGTTGGAGTGATCTCAGCTTTGATGGTGGTGGAAATAAATAATGTAAAACAGCAAGAACGTAAAAGATGCAAATACTGTCTTGGAACTGGTATGCCCTTAAATAAATTTTACTGTCTGAAATCCATTTAAAGGTTTGCACTCTCGTTTTGGTATTTATATTCTTGACTCAGTTGGTGATGTGTGTCCCATATGGGGTGTTTTTGGATAGGCATGTAGTATCCCATATGGGGTTGGTGGAAAGATTTTCAAAAGGCTTGCTTTGATTTGATCAATTGTTCATGTCTTTAGGTGCTGTAAATACAGTGTGGAACATCCTTTGAAATATGCCCATACGTTTGGTTATTATATGGCGGTGGATGGGTATTGCATGATTAGATAATCGTATCCAGCTTTGAAAGCCTAAAACCCCCCTGGCCCCTACAACATGCACTTTTTATTCCAAAGAAAAGTGTTCACAGAAGTTGTACATGTTCAAAGTCTCTTCCACATGGAACCGTTGATGGTCTTCCCTTTCCCAAAGTAGTCCTGCACAGTAACAAACTCGTTAGAGTCAAGGGTATGCTTTCTGTGGTTTTGTCAACATTTATTGTCATTTGTCTCATCGCGCTGTTGATCTTACATATGATCTACACCCCTATGTTTGACATCAAAATAGTTTTGGTCATTTCTCATATAGAAACTTACTAAATTCAACATTATGGAAACTCCTAACCCACATGAGCGTTCCTAAAACCAAACCCACCACAATACCCAATTGTGTTTTGAAACTGTCACATCTTTGGGCTTTGGCCACAATTCCAGATTCTTCCCACATGTTTCCCTTAGTGATCACATCTTTTATGCCTGGTGGATGATAAGACTGATCAGAGCAGACGACTTGCTCTCGTACAAGCAGTTGCATCAGAATTCTCTTGAAGATCCTTTGTCCTTTCTTTTTCTTCTCATTTTTTCCCATCTTTCTTTCTTCTTCTCTACAAATGAAGTTTTCTGTACTGTTTGATCCCCCTACATGCTAGCTTTTTTGCTCTTAGTGCTCTCACCTGTCTCAAAAACAGCGAGCTTTTCTTTTTGCATGTTTTAATTACGATGTTTATGCATTTTGTGGCATTACATGATGTTCATCTGGTTGATGCAGGATACCTTGCTTGTGCTCGCTGTTCAAGCACAGGAGCGCTTGTCCTTATTGAACCAGTGTCCACAGTTAATGGTGGAGATCAGCCCCTTGCACCACCTAAAACTGAACGATGTTCAAACTGTTCAGGTTCCGGAAAGGTTAGACACTTGCAGTTTTGGTTTGTTTGTTTTTCATGGTAAGGAGATTCAGAGAACATCAGATAATAGTAAGCCAAAATAACAGATACGATAAGATTAGGAGCATTCTCAAAGGAAAAGGACAAAACAACATAGCTAAACTTCCACCCTTAAACTTGTGAGCTATTTACTGTATGAGCTTGGCAGAGTAGCCCATTGTGACAGTGCAATACATGTATTGTAGATGAAAAGCCTAGTAGATGAGGTGCTTCCATAGCCCTACCAATATTAACCTACTTTATTGGAGGCATGTGATGTCTTCATATGCAATACTCCCTCTGTCTCATAATTGTAGTCTATCATGAAAAGTCATATCATTTTTTTAAAAAAGAAACAACGTACTTTCGCGTGTAGTTCTTTGAATTTTTTTTTGCCCCAATTTGAAGATTTGATTTAGTTTTTTAAGTATTTATAAAGTGTTTTATTTTTTATTGAATAAAACAACTTTTTATAGTTGATTAGAATTATGGGGTAGAGAGTAAAAAACTAAACCTGCATTGAGGAGAGCGAGAGCTAAGCCCCTCACATGTACTGGAGATCTTCCTATGAGATCTTAAATCAGTTAGGCAGTACTTCCCCTGCCCTCCTTTTTTGTATTATCGAATTTTGAGATCCCGTCCCATATTGGGCTTGAATAAAAAGTTGTAGTGCCGTATAAGTGAGGACCTTGGACCTACCTAGTACAAGGCATTTTCTCAAGTAAACTTGAGAAGATCAAAACCGTGTGTAGGTCACCTAGACGTACGCGCATGTGTGTTGTGCCCAGACAAAGCAGACAGTATTGTACCAGACAAAGGGTCATTTTGAGTTGGCATTGTTGGTGCTTTTGTGAGTTTCCTTTTCTAATGGAACATGCAATTAATGCATCATATGTCAAACTTAAAAGTATTTTTTCCGGTGATATCCCTTCGATTTTGAGTTTCAAATACATTTTCGGCTACTTGTAAGGCATAATTTTGAAAACAACTTTATGCTTACTTTCAAGATGGACACACACATACATTGTCAACAGGTTACCAAGTTTTTGTTGACCGGCTAATAGTTTTTCTAACACCATTTCCATTTGATCAGGTGATGTGCCCTACATGCCTCTGTACAGGGATGGCAATGGCAAGTGAGCATGACCCGCGGATTGACCCGTTTGATTAGGAATTTACATCATCTGACATGCACACCTTGCAGACCGAGACTCCAACCCACAAAGAGATGGTTCCGGCAAGGGAGTCCTATTCTTGTTCAGTAGGTGTGCACTTATCTTTTCTGTTTGGATGTAAAGCTTCTGCCGCATTTATCTTTTTGTGCAAAGAGAACATCATATATGTAATCCAAATTGTCCAAAGGATTGTGATTTTGGCACTCCAAAAATTGATGAAGGGGCTCCAAAATTGAACTGTGTCGATACACAAAACGACGTCGTTTTGGAGCCCCTCCATCAATTTTTGGAGTGCTAAAATCAATTTCCTTGTCCAAACTCATTAGGGAAACCTTGAAGCTAAGGCTGTCAGATCCAAACAAAAACTTGCCAAGCTGTCATGAAAATGTAAAGATAAGATAGTACCTGCTTTATTTCCCCCCCGATACACTTGTGTACAGCATGGAAGAGTTTGTTTTGTAATTTTTCTAGGAAGCCAAATAATGGTGTGCTTTTTTATAACGAAATACTGTGGGAATCATATTCAAAGAATGGTTCTGGGCTTGCTTCTTAAATGGTGGTAAAGCTTCATTTACGCAACCCTATACCCATTGTTAAATGGTGGCCAAATGATTCCAATAAATAACATTCAGGAAACAAGTAAATAGAAGAAAAAGAACAAGGTAGCGGTAGCTGTACGACTATCCAATGGCCATCACAGCGATTTGTATTGCTCAATCAAACGAGAAGCATGGAGGCGTGATGAAGGGACTACTGTGCAACCCAAGCTCTGTAAGTAAGCAATCTGCAATCCACGGAAAGAACAGATCAGCCCGTGAGACTCAACAATCAATCTTGATCAAACTTAAGAGAGCAGTGTAATGAGTTGTTCCCGTTTGGATTGTGAACTCGATTTTTTTTTTGTATTTAATGAGCTAGATAAATACTTCCATAATATGATCTGGTGTAATTATTCAGCAGTTACAGAAGGAGCTAAGAAGTAAATTATTCAGATTTGTATCAAAAGGGCCTCATGTGTATTGTTACATAAGAAGTAAATTTGGCTGCTGCGCTAGAAAAAAATAGTGAATCTGGCTATGTGCAAGCATATTTCGTCTATCACCACTAAATCAGCTAGATATCCTACATGCTTACAACCAAGAAAAATCACAGGAAAGACACAACCACCAATGGAAGAATGAGAAAAAAATAGGAGAAATAACAAAAATAGATAATGTAGTAGAAGGATTAACTCTAACATAAATAGATCAACGTCACGAGTTAAGGAGAAAATATGAAAGACAAACACGCCAGAAATGTTATCTTCTTATCACTTCAAAAAAAATATTAGCAGTTACAAGAAGAGATTCGGTCGAAACCTACCTCGGTGAGCAAGTTGGTTGCTTTTGAACGAGGCGGGAGAAAAGAACACACTCTCTCTCTCTATATATATACATAGACGTTAGGGCCGGCCTAGCCCCCCCCCCCCAAAAAAAAAGAAAAAAGTAATAATAATAATAATAATAAATAAATAAATAAATTAGGGCCTCTCACCTTTATAGGTTAGTATAGTATACTAGCAGTCTTTAGGCCTAATAATGATATCCAAAACTAATTTAATTGAATGAAGCCCCGTTAAAAAACTAAGGATCCTATTGGGCCTAGTTGGGCTAGGCACGTGGGCTAAGATTAAGGTTGGACTAAAAAAAAATCATGGGCTAAAAAAATTGGGGCTTAAAATGTTAAATGCACAAAAGGCAATAGGGCAGGACGGGGCAGATAAATTACATGCCCACAAAACCTGCCCCGCCCTGTTGCCTTAGGTGAGCAGGTAATTTTTTTTTGTGCATTTAACATTTTAAGCCCCAATTTTTTTTAGTCCAACCTTAACCCTAGCCTACGTGCCCAACCCAACCCTATGCAATTTAGCCCAACCCAACCCTGTAGGGCCCTTAGTTTTTGAATGGGGCCTCACTCAATTAAGTTAGTTTTGGATACCATTATTGGGCCTAAAGACTCCTAGTATACTATTCTAACCTATAATGGTGGGGCCCTAATTTTTGGCTTGGGGGAGGGGGCCTAGGCCAGGCCAGCCTTGACGTCTATGTATATATAGAAAGAGAGAGAGTTCTTCTCTCCCACCTCCTTCAAAAGCAACTAACTCGCTCACCGAGGTAGGTTTCGACCAAGCCTCCTTCTGTAACTGTTGAATAATTTTTTTTGAAGTGATAGGAAAAGAACATTTCTAGCATGTTCGTTTCTTATTCTTTCATATTTCCTCATGAACTCGTGACGTTGATCTGTTTATGTTATTTAATCGTCCTACTACATTATCTAATTCAACTATTTCACCAATTTTTTTCTCATTCTTTCATTGGTGGTCGTGTCTTTCCAGTGATTTTTCTTGGTTGTAAGCATTTAAGATATCTAGCTGATATAGTGGTGATAAACGAAATATGCTTGCACATAGCCAAATTCACTTCTTTTTTTTGGCGCAGTAGTCAAATTTACTTCTTATGTAACAATACATATGAGGCCCTTTTGATACAAATTTGAATAATTTACTTCTCCCTCCTATAACTGCTGAATAATTTACTTCTCCTTAGCTCCTTCATTTTACATGATTGCATTTGCATTACCAACATAAAAATCAAGCAGTTATAGGAAATATTATTGGAAAACTCAACTAGAAACTTGCAAGGAAGAACAAGGATTTATTCAATAAGCTATATCTTCTATCCTTAATTCTTTTTATAAACTGAACTTTGAGATTATTGGACAGGGAAGCCACTGCAAGAATAAAAAATTAAGTAGGGTATGTATGTCACCTGTTTAGGGGTGGCAGAGGATGAACTCATCGCATTCTCAATCCTTAGTTTCTGAAAATGTTCCTACACCGTAAAAAGAAAAAAAAGATCCAAATTATTTATGATGATGAGAAACAGAGCTTTCGTAGAAAAATACGTAAGATCCACAACCATTTTTTTTTCAAGATAGAAGTACAACCATTTGTGCATACCGATGCTCTGAACTATCAATGAAGGAAGCGTGGTAATATGCACATAAATTGATTTAGGTCTCTAGGCCTGCCCTCTCTGATGCCATTTGGCTTTGATTTAGGGGCATGGTTCTACAGCAAAACGTCCCTATAGCTCCTTGATTCTCGGAGGTTTAGGGGGCCTCAGTTTCAGTGGTATTCTGAGACCACTTTGTGCATACATTACCAAAGGTTAGGTCTGTCTCCAATTATCCCTCGCTCATACCCCCAACGATTGGGGACTAGATGAGTTCTGTTATGTTATTGTTGTTGTAGAAGTACAGCCAAAAGTCTAAGAATTACATCAAACACTGAAAGCTTTGGAACTCTCCATCATTAATGAGGATATACACGCTAGATTAGAATGAAACTTCAAAAAGAATAATAAATATTTAAAAAACCCAAACTGATAAATGGAATGTATGTCTTAAGAAAATCCATTTCGTGATAAATATTTCGAGTTTCTACTCCTAGTCATCTAATATGGCACTATTTTGCTCGTGCTTGCAATGTCTCAGAGGTGGATTACTGAAAAACATACCTGTTTCTCCCTCATCAAATGGGCACGCTTATCAGCAGGTATTTGCACCCACATCACAACCTATTCCCACAAAAATAAAATTTTAAAAAATAAACAACAATGCAATAATACTAAGTTTTCCATTATTTAGCAAAAGCTAGGATATGCGAAAACTTATACTCGTGAGATATGGAAAACTTACATGTTGTGCATAGTGGAATGCCTCATCACACTTCAAGCAGGACTTCAGCTCACGCATAACATCCTGACATGTCATGCGAGTGTCATAGAACAGTCAGGAAATACAGCAAGACTCAAGTGAGATTGTTTTTATAGGCTGAGAAGCTTGAGTCATTGTTTGAGTAGCCATCCACATTCCACTTTAATTTTCACCATCATTAAACAAGTCTTTTTGTATTTGAAAAAAATTGTGCTTTATGAACATGTAGAAATAATAGTATAAAAAGATACTAGTCACATGCAAAAGATTTGTGATCTGTCTGTCCACAGAATTTGTGAACGCATGTAATAAAATGTATTGACGAACAAGTGAAAGCACAATTTGTTCATTTGCAGTTGACACACACCACAATCAATAGAAGCGATTAACATGGATGTCAGTGATTGAACAAAAAGAGAGGAACTACTAGTGGGTAAGATGGAAGTAAAATTAAAGTTGAACCACCTTGTGTGTACTTTTCTTCAGTCGTAAACGTTCATCAATTGCAAAGGCAACCTGTAAATACACCAGATCATGTAAAATGCGAGCTGCGAGTATATTGTGGGGAAACAGAGAAAACGGGAAAGTCTCAGGCATCATGTCATAAGCATTCTGAGAATCATTGAGGGAGAGAGAGACTATCAAGATATAGGGGATACAGACTCAGTCAGTTCATCCCATTAACAGCTCCAAATTGAGGACAATCAAGCTAGAAAACCTTTCTCCTGGAATTATGAACAGCATATGTAGCATTGCTGCTTGGTGCCACTGAGACTGGCATCAGTACTAAACAACGGAAACCCGAAAGAAGTAATAAGGAAATGCATCAGCTATCAACTAAAGACAAACTGATGAGTGACAGCAGTGGAGACAACGGGGGTTGGACAAAAACCTAAGAAATGGTGGATATTTTTCAGACTAAAGATCTGAAGATGGTGTAAGTACTTAAAACACCTGCAAACACTGTAAACAAAGTGTTAATAACGAAGGCGTTCTCTAGGAATGAGCCTACATCGAATGATACTAAGCTGCATCAGCCTCAAGGAGTTTTAACCTTCAAATGATACCTAATATATTAATGACTTTCAACATGTCATACTTGGTCATAGGTATATTCTCTTCGTTTTTATTTTCTTGTTCCATGATAATTTCACTTAATTCCTACAGGTCATTCATAATTTTCAAAGTTCAATGATCAAACCCAATCCAATCTGCCACAAGAAAACTGGACAAAAGAGAAGAAATCCATTTACTCCTATAGCATAAAAATACTCCCTACATTGACATGCCCCAAAATAAAGCATATGAAAGAAATAAAGGATTCACCTTGTCAAGCAACCTCCTTGGATCTTGAAATGCTGGCTTCTTGGCCCACTGATGGAATAAATGGGAAACAACACCTCGCTCCTCCACACTGAATCTATGAACCAAAATAACGAAATCAAGTAGAACAACATTGATCAATATAAACAGGCCGATAACAAGAAGATATATTCATCTGCCAATCCCACGACTACTTGGAGAAAGACCTTTTCAAAAAACTATTCCCATGGCATGCCTCGATCGATTCAATTGACTCTTTCGAAGCTTCATGGGCATGAATCTCGACAGAATCCTTTGGAACCAAATCTGCCTCAGGAAGTTCTGCTTCTCTTGATAAACCAGCAGTTAACTTGGCAGTGTCCTTTTTAAGTTTTTGGTCCTTTCTTTGTAGATCATTTGAATTCACTTCGCCCTTAAACCCAAAAAGAAACAGAGAGAAAAATGAATAATTAGCTAAAGCTAGTAAGTGTAAAACTCGAAGCCAGCATGCAAAGAAATCAAACCCAAGCTTCTCTATTGCAAATTCAGGTTACTAATTAAAGGTAATTGTTGGATGAGTTTCCGCATTAAGGGTGTGTGCATGTTTTGAGGAACTGCAAGTTGATAATTGGATATTGGAAAATACATTAGCATTGACACCTTATAAATGTTGAGGCTTATAGTAGGACAAGCGAAGCATAGGGTTATAACCTGCATGGTTTCTCTACAAAAGCGAGCACTTGCAAACGTTCATAAGTATTCATGATGATCAACAATGCAGTATAGACATGGTAATGATAATTTGGATAGCGTCACCAGGTTTGCATATTAGGGAAACTGAGCCAAGCACTGAGTGTTCAAACACTGCTCATTCATTTTGATTGCAAGGGAAAACTTCGTGGTTGGAAGGGCAGTTCCTCATGGTTGGATTGGAATTCCACCACCTTGACATTTTGGTTGTGGGTAGTTTACATTTTTTGATATGCAGCCAAAAGTAAGCAGCCACATCCTCAATATGTATCTTGAACTCAACAAAACATCATCGAAACATACTACACTTATACAAAGTAACTTAAAATTTACCAGAATAAATAGTAAGCATTCCAAGCAATCCACACAGGCAATAGAACAGCATATTCAAGTCTCCTATGTACATTCAATTTTTTTTTTGGGCAATTTACCTCTAGGTCCAGAAAATAGAAAGTAATTCCCACCAAGTCTCCTCTAATTAATGAAACACTAAAACCCTATGAAAGTGTCTAAAACCCTAAATACTGAAAGTGCCTAACCCCTAGGGCACCCTATGAAAGTGCCTAAACCTTAGGGTACCCTATAAAAGTGCCTAAAATCCTAGGGTACCCAATGAAAGTGCCTAAGCCGCTAAAACCCAATAATAGGAAAGTGCACCCTAAAACTCCTATGAAAGTGCCTAAACCTAAACCCTAGGGTACCTTAAACCCTAGGGTATCCTAAAACCTAAAATCTTAAAGTGCCCTAAAACCCTAGGGTACCCTAAAACTCTAAAATCCTAGGGTATCCTAAGATTTTAGGGTACCCAAGGGTACTAGGGTACCCATTAGGGTACCATTATACCCTAGCATATCCTAAAACCCTAAGGTGACACTTCCATTAATGTTAAATGTATTTTTGTAAAAGTGGACTTAGTGGTAATTAAGTATTTCATCTCTCCTTAATGGGAATTAAGTGTCACTTTTCTGTACTTAGAGGTAATTTTCTGTTTTTTTTTTTGATCCGCTGTACATGCAAATTTGACAACACAATTATTGGGAAGTAAATGTACCTGGATCTCCCGAAGATGATCAGGTATTTCTTTCAAAAACCGCGATGGCTGAAGTACCTGGAATAAATCAGTGTCACTCAAGGAAGTAATTGCAGAGGAACAAAATGTACAATAAATTCGTTGCAAATCAAACCTGCCAATTTGAGTCCATAATAACATAAAGAATGAAAAGTTTTTTCCGAGCACGAGTCATCGCCACATATAGCAAGCGCCGTTCTTCCTAATATGATATGAGACAAGGAAAAAAATAGAGTAGTTGAGTCCTTACAAGCACTGACAATTCTATGAAGGGGAGAAGGGAGGAAATGCATGCAGTATGAACAAGAGACTTTACATCAGAAAACATGTTTACCTCAATTGAAGTACAATTTTCCTTCGCAACTCCATTGAACTCATGTAACAAAGGGATCTCAGATTCATTTACCTGTGGCATTTTTTTCCACATTAGATCAGCACTTGACAACTTACTACAGAATATAGTGACCTTATTCAATTAGACTCGCATGTTCAACAGAATCAACACTTGATTGATATACGCATTGATGCAAGTGTCAATACATATGTCCATTTATCTAAATATTACTGTACAGCCACCAATAACAATCCTGTCAAATTTGAGCTCAACATTACCAGTGCTCTTTCAATAAAATTGATACATTCAGTCACAAATATTGTTCTTTGAATACGTTAATCATTAAAAAATGTCCTTGTAACCGTCTCCCCCCATTTGATCTAAAATGCATCCTGGATAGATACGTACATTTAAATGTCACCTACATTTTCTGTGAATAGAAGGCATTAAGGGCCAGGTACTTCCTTTAAGAAAATGACACATTTCACCAAGAAGCAACAACTGTTTACCCAAAAATGTAAAGATTTTATGTTTGTCAGTGTGCGAGTGTGTCTGAAAAGCTGGCATCAAAAGTTGAAGCAGAAAGTTTAAGTCAAGATATATTGTCTATGGTGAAGTATATCTTATGAGTCATGCCTTCCAAAATGGAGTAGTGGTTTGCCTTTTAAATGTTATAAATAATGAATATAAGTTAATTTGTCAACAATTCATCACCCACAAAACTTGGGATACTGGTGAATGATTGGCTAAGAGTCACAATGCTTTTTTCTTCTGAACTTGCAACAGGAAAAAAAAAAAAGTATGGTGAAGGAACTGCAATACAACATATATGCAACAGACTAAATTTTGCAGCATGAAGCCCAGTAGAAGATGTCACTCCTGCAAAATACCTTGACTATGAAAACAGTATCCCACTCCAGGCCTTTTGACTACACAGAAATAAAGAAATGAGAGGTGTGAAGAATGTTAAGCAAAAGAAATTATCAAAGTACACATTGACAGATTTAGGGAACTTCTCTAGCTAAAAAGATATAAGGAACTCCAAGAAGAAGAAGAAACAGATTAGGCTGGCTAGAAAGAGAAAAACCTGATGGATGGTAGTAAGGCTGACAGAATCTTTGTTTTCATGTCTCCTTGAGCGGAAATTTTCCATCTCCCGCTCAGATAGGTAATCAATAAAAGCTTTAAGTGCATAAACACATCCTTTATCTTCTACTAGCACATCTCCCACCCCTTCTGGTGCAGTAAATTGTGTTGATATAAACTCAGAGACGTCATCCAACAGGTACTGGAGCACCTGCATGATGGAGCATTGGAATGCCAATAGATGACTTATTGACTGCTTAAGGAATAATACTTAACTGAAAAGCCAAGAATCTACTAAGCTGAGGCAATTCTGAATGTGAAGGGAAATAAATTACTATGTTTTCATAATTCCTATAAAAACAACAGTTCCATCCATGCATGATAAGTTACAGGACGAACAAGATCCCGTTTCACTGAGCTGTGTATGCCATTCAAAATATCAAAAGTGTGATGATAAACAGGGTCAGAAAATGTGCATCAATGGGTTTTCGCCTTTCAGGATTTCATAGCACTTGGAAAAATATGCACAGTTTCAGTTTCCGATTCCCATTCCCATTGTACATTGGTCGATACTCCCAAGTAATGCCTCAGCTTAGTGGTGATGATAGCGTAACTTCGGCATTGTCTATCACACCTTTCAAAATGAGTTCATTGCCGAGAAGGGATTTAAGCCTAGGAAGGTTCATTGACCAGGTGATGCGGGACAACCAAAAAGTCTTGGTGCCTTCAGGTCACCTAATTCCTCTTGGCCCCAAGCCTCAAAATTCTTGGCTCTTGGATCTGGTCCCCCATTTGCACAGAAAAAGTGGCCATTATGCCAGCCAATGCTGCAATTTAAAACCACTTGCAAATGTTTGACACATAAAGGAGAGTCTATCCACACGAGGGGCCATGTTAATTGAATAAATTCTAAACTTTCACCCTCTTTTTAAAGTTCACAAATTGATGTATAAGTAAATTAAGAATAAAAGGAGCTCTTCTTTTTATGGCAGTAAATTAATTTGTGAAGAGAAGCTTCCATTATGGGATTCTAGGTTAAGAACATAGACTAGGAAACAACTAGCTGCTATATAACCCACTAACTTACAGACTTTTGTTCGTGATATTTCTATCCACCAGGCCTATCTCAAGTCTACAAACTCGAGTCAGTGTTTAACTACAACCATTTTAAAGAGAGTGCATAAGGACGGCGCAGATTGGTATTAATGACCTACTAAAACAAGACAAATGAACAAAGAAGGTATAGTGTACTGTATTACATTAACTTTTTACAGTAACAGGTAACCAAATTGCTGCTTATGTCTGAACTTACAGGTCTGACGTCATTGTCTTCATTTAGTAATTTTCCTCCATCATTATCTAGAACTGCTCGTTGTTCAAGAAGGTATTTCTGGAAGTCAGAAGCCAGTAATGAAATTCAGTGAAAGTACATCGAAGTTCGAACCACAATTATGGTAACAGAGCAACTAAATATAAAGGTCATACAAACAACTTCACACAATTGTATTAGTGAAATTTCAGTACTAATTTTCTATTGTGGTTATCAAGCCTTCCTTGGATTTCAACATTAGTACATCAAGAATACAAAGACCAGCTGATGATACCAGCATTACACTTCTTTTTGATGAGTGTATACCAGCATTACAGAGACATTGACAACCATCGATATTTACAGAAGTGAGGAAAGTTGTTTCCTGCTAGGATATCCTAGGGGAAGAGGAGACCAACCTGAGGTATCATGTTTGCCACTGAAGTTATGACAGCTGAAATTGATTGTTCCTGTACCATCAACAAGTAAGATGGACTCTTCCAGAATTTCGTTAACCAAATTTTTACATATAATATACAATGTTGAGAACCCTTCTAAGTTAGATTCGAGTAGAATAAAAGTAGGCCTTAAGTTGCATGAAACCATACTTGGAGCCCATATCTTGGCAAAATAGCTGGTTTCATGTCTTCTGACCACATAAAACCACATTTCATTTATTTAACCCGACTAAAAGAGACCTACAGCTCCAAGCTAGTAAGAAACATTGAATGGTTCAGTTTGTTTACAAGGCAACAGACAAATATATTTACCCTGCGAACAAGTTTCGATATCATGTCTAGCGTACACAACACTTTACGTCCTTGGGTAAGTTGATTCCTGTAACATACAATAAGAGTCACAAGTAAATCTAAGAGATTCAACACGCACCATCAGGAAACAAGAAGTTAAAGCGCGGATAGTTCAAAATTAGACCATGATAAGATGGCCAGATGATCGTGCTCCAAGCCAGCATCAGCCATAACAATTTGTTTTAAACAAAAAGGGAGAAAAAGCATATCTAAATGTTCCATATAATGACCCTATAATTGGCTTTAATAAACAGAAAACAGCCTTACAGAAGAAACAACTTTGGTAAGAAGTGGTTAAAAAATTAGTGCCTTCGCCCTGTCCATTTCCAGCAGCACAAATCTATTGATTATTCCAAGCACTTGCGTGAAGTTGGAGGCAGTTTATGAAATTATGAAATTTTACATTTTCTTTATTTAACATTTTCACTTACAGTTACACACACAACCTTAAGATTACCTTGGTTCTCCTTGGCTGCTTCAATCGTATTTCTTGTGCCCATGCCTATAAATACAGTTAGCAACATACGTGGGATTTATACCTCATTCTAGCAAGACCCCTCCCCTAAACTAACTTAGAATGACAAAGAAAGGACCGCTTTGTAGTAGGCCGAATATCACTGTCCGAGCATGATGGATCCATGTTCGGCAGAACAATCGAACCGTAATCCCAGACAAGTCTGGTATGCCGAGCATCAGAGTCCGGCAGGCTATGAGCGGCATCATGCGTGCTCGGCCGTACCAACTAGGGGCTGACTCACGGGGGTTGAGATCGGACTTTTGAGTCTTCGGCTACATGTGTCCGGCTGGTAGGATCCGATACGAACGGAGTGCCAGCTCACCCACGTGGTTGCAACTGCCTCTACCGTGACATCATCCAAGCGGTTACGCAATCAGATAATCATGAGCGCACATGGGGGTGCCAACTCATATTCCAGGCGTTTCCGGAACCCTAATCCTGATGTCCGAGTGACGTCGACCGACTCGTGCAAGGCACATGTGTGTGCTTGGGGAACAAGCAACGGGCACTCTATAAATATCAAGTGCTGGCAATCCTAAAGAGGTATGCTCTGACTCATACCACAAGGCACAAAACCATAGAGTACTTTGCCTTCGCTCTGCATATTCTCATCCTCTCACCGGAGGGACTTACCGAAGCACCTCCGGTTAGGTCTTTAGTTGTGCGTTGTTTGTGCAGGCTAGGTTGAAGAGCTAGGATTCCACCGAGATACAGTGATCCATCGAAGAGGAGGCCCAAATCCGTGATTTGCAGCCCCACACGCTTCATTGCATCTGTGGACTGCAGAAAATGATCCAATCCAAGGATGATTTCACTCATCTTTTGTTTGAGCGCATAACTACCTGGATTCGACTCGCCATGGAAAATGTTTGATCTCAACATGAGCAATAATCTCTACCCGATCGAGTGAGTTGACACTTGACCATGTAGGCATCCACAAGACCCAACAATGGCCATGCACCCTTACTGGCACTGCCCACATCAGCGCAGAACAGTTTCGATTAGACTTTTCAGTCATTTCATGTCCCAAACTAGAGCACTACATCTGCAATTCTGACTATTTCCAGTCAGAATTACATTTTAACATTCAGTGCTTTAATATTAAGCTGCTAGATTTTCAATGTTATTTTCTTTCTTTCTCCCAGTAAGAAGGTATCATCTACAAGGAGCACTGAAGAGAGGAAACTCTTAGCAAACTAAAAGAAAGTATACACGATACTGCTTGTCTGAATAATGTTGTCATGGAATCAAGCAAAAACCAATAGGCCGTTTAGCAAATAGACGTTGACGTGAATAAATTGTTGAATCATTTTGCAATGGCAAATAATGAAGTCTAATATATCTGACTTGGTCGGGCAAAAGGGTACCTGTCTTCATTCTCATAAACAATTTTGCTCTCCTTTCTCTCTAAAAACTCTACTCTCTCTCTCTCTCTAAGAACTTTTCAACAGGTAGGGTTTTCCCTTGGGGGGAGGGCCCCCCCCCCCCCCCCCCCTCTCTCTCTCTCTCACTGGCCTCTCCTCCTCCCTCTTCTTTTTTCTTCTCCCCTTTCTCTTCCTCCTCTTTCTTCCTCTCCTTTCTCTGCTCCGGCACTCTCCTTTTCCCCTCCCCTTTTCGCCGGTCCATTTATTTTTTCGTCCTCCAGATCCGGCATGCTTGTACCACCGCCGGTTGTGACAGTTGGGTGCACCCGGTCTTGGGATTAACAGCGAAGGGTGGTCCTGGCTGCTGCTGCTGGTCAAAAACAGCAGGATAATCGTGGTTCTACTGCCGTGGCTTGGATCTAGCGCTTTTCACTGCATCTCCAGCGGGTTGGTGTGATGCTGCAGATGAATATCATTTACTCGGGTTTTGCTTGGGTCTTTGATCAGTGCTCTCAGGAGGTCTTCTCTTGCAGGTTCTGGAGGTGGCGGTTGCTAGTCGGTGGAGGTTCTGGACATGGCAGTGCTGTGGTGGCTGTCGGTCGGTGGCGGTGTCTTGGGGCTGCGACGTCTGGGTTTGCTATGTAGGGTTTGATTTCTTAGCGTTTTTTGGGTTTGGGCTTGGCCCATCAGATGTTTGTTTGGTGTTTAGGCTTGGCCCATTTGTGTGTAAGGGCTTTGCCCTCTTTTGGGCTTGGCCTGTTGGGTGTTTTGGACTTTGTCCTGTTTGGTGTTTTTTATTCAACCTTTGGTTGGATTCCCCTCCCCTCTCTCCTGAGTTGATGTACCATTTGTCAAATTTTCGTGAATAAACTTTTTGTCTATAAAAAAAACAAACTTGCTCTGGCAAAGTCATCCAACAGAAAATGTTGACAGAGAAAAGAAAGTTCGAACAAACCTTTTAAAGGTACCAGAAACCTTTGCAGTAAATATGTCGCATGCAGCTGATATAAAGCTGGATCTTCTTACAGTTGAAACTTTATCAATATGACCAATTACCTGTGAGAAACAAAAAGGAAGATAAATTCCTGACCTCAGCTACACAAACTGCACCTTCCGCAGTAACCATACCCATACATTCAAACCAATAAGCCTTATGTCCCAATCAATTGGAGTCGGCTTCATGAAGGGTTATGCAAACATTAATTTTCCAAGGGCTATAAGTTTGTTTAAACTTTAAAAATACATATCCCTTTTTACCACAACATAACATTTTAGTATAGGTCTTTTTCTGCCCTTATTGTTTCCATTAACACTGGTCCGCACCCTTACATAATAGACAACAACTCAATCAGGAAAGAATAAGCTACATAAATATTAGTTCAAGCTAATACCTTTTTCTTCTCCTCTTTCTCAAAAGGTAGTAAAGCCTTGAAGACGCGGCGAAACGGACCATCATCACATTTGGGCAATGTTGTTTGAAGCATAGCAATTATGGCTCTCACTACCTATTAAGAAACAATTGGTTTAGAACTTCACACAAAAGAAAAAATAATTTCCTTGATTTGATAATGAATGTTCATAATCATTTCACTATTTATGATGAAGTAATCGTTCTTGAACAATAATGTTAATCTTCTATGCATGCATGTGAGGAAATTGACAACAGAGGAGCACTGTATGTTCATGTATTAGACAGGAACACTATTGCTAGATTACAAGAGTAGTTTCACAACTAAAAATTTGCATTCCAGAAAAGCTGAGGAAATTCTGCATCACTAGGAAGAGGATTGCTGGTGTGCAGTATAGCCCTACAACTACGCATACATGTTAAGTTGTTAGCAGTCTCAGTCATAAAAAGTGACGATTTAATGGTACAGGAATACCACATCCACAGTCAGACAAAATCACAGAAACAGATGACAGATTATTATAATGGCGAACATAAATTTGGCAGGGTCGGGTGGCGCCCAACACGATGCAATGTTGGTTGGCAGAAACATAGATTACAGGAACAATCCGAACGAAGGAGGAAAAACTGAAACAATAATCTATTTTCCCACTGTAAATCATTTCAGAAGGGACTAGACGTATCCTGCAAAGGGATATTATAATGGTTTTGCACGCGCGCACAGAAAGGTAATGGTTTCCAAATGTCAGCTATTGCCTAATCAGTGCTTTACGCTATATATGCAGGATGATGTCTGATAAGCAAGCAATAACTGCCATAAATCGCAATGTTGTAATATCGCGCAACAGTTTAATTACTGGTACTAAACTGTGTAAATATTGTGCAACAGTTTAATAACTGGGTAAATAGTTGAAAGCTAATGTATAGTTGCCTTTTAAATTCCCATGCCTAAAGCAAATCGGTCCCGCCCATTTGAGTTAGATAATATTCCAACATCTGTAGAAAACTTACTGACAAGAACAACAGTTCACATTCGCAAAATTCCATTTAATACAGATGGCTGTCAAAGAACAGCTTTTTCATTAATGAACAACAAGGATGTCAGCAACCTTTTTTCTATAGAAGGCCACTCCGTGAATGTTGAACGGTATTTTCCGGTCACGAAAGGCTGTTTGGAACACTTTCCCAGACACCTGAGGTACAGAAGATGAAGCTACAAAAGGTTCAGTGAAAGTCCTAAGAGCTTTTCTTGGAAACTCAGGATTAGATGAAAGGTATGCTTGACCTGCCTCCGGTAAAGAACAGCTACATTTCCAAAAGTGCACTTAGCAGATGAACCCTCTGAAGAAATTTGTAAGATCTTATCAACAACGAATGCACACTGTGCATCCTCATTACAACATTCCTTTACAGTAATCTGAATAGGAGGTCCAGAGAAAAAACAGAGTCACTAACAAGCTTCAACAGGGGCTAAACACTTTTCCGAAGTTTGACAATACTTACCTTAGATCCACAAGAATTGTCAGTAAGGACATTCTTTAGCTGGCATCGCTTCAAATTGTTTTTTATAAGAGATGATGCAGCTTCAACAATGCAACGAGTGGAACGGTAGTTTTTGTTTAATTTCACCTGAGTCGGAAGTAGACGATCAATGGAACGGAAACATAATTAAAGAACCTTCATTCCAAGAGTTATCACAGGAAGCAAGTATGAAGGTTCAACACATGCAAAAGCAAACAATATGACAACAATACCTATGTAAAATTAAACATACTTCTTTGTGGTTTGGGAAATCTTTACGAAATGAATCAAATCCACATACATCAGCACCATTGAAACTGAAAATGGACTGCAGTAAGGTATACAAATATATAGATCAGAAGAGTGATAATTGAAGAATTAATTAACTAATTGATATGGTGAAAACTACATAGCAATATAAGTAGCAATTAAGAAACATAAAAATACACCTGATCTTCATCACCAACAATGGTAATACGTTTATGAGATGAAAGAAGCTGCAGCAGACCATACTGCATGGCACTTGTGTCTTGAAATTCATCTATCACAATTGCTTTCCATGACTCCTTGCACTCCTTAAATACTTCATGAAAATAAACATACTTGAGAGTTGAGACATCAGATCAACTGTAAGCCAATAAGTTGGTTGAAATGTAGACAGGATTTGAACCTCCAGGAAAATCGCTGAGCAGCTTCACTGAACAGCAAATTAAGTCATGGTAATCCAGAGCATTACAGGATCTTAATATGTCATCGTAATTTTGAAGAACAGCCGCCTAAACCACAACCAAAAGTAAGAAATGTAAAACACAAATCAAAATAGCAGGATAGATAGATGAAACGGCTTTGTTTGGTTGAGAGTTTAGTTTAGTTTAGTTTTGGTAGTGGGTGGAGAGAGAAATAGGGTAATGATTGAAGATAGGGGTAATGATTGGAGAGAGATAGAGAGAGATGAGAAAGTAATAATTGGAGAAATAGGGTGATGATTGGAGAAAAAAATAGGGTAATAATTGGAAAACAAAACTAAACTAGGAACCGAACAAGGTGTTAATTTCTGCTTACTCCTACAACATCCCCCTCTTTACGGCAATCTGCAGCAGTCTTTCCAGAAGCTTTAGCCTGAAATAAGATAGTATTAATGCTACTGTAGGATGCATGAGTAACAAAGCAACATATACGGCATGAACATCCTATTGTACAGTTATAGCACAAAAACCGGAACCGTAATGTTTCATGACTTTTGATATTTTACGTAACGTCACTATGATCATCATCTCAATGCTGTCAAAAGCAGAAAACAGAGGATCCATATGACTTTGTATACGGTATCTTGACTATCTTCAATGTTCATAGACTTGATTCAAGCCCCATAACTTTGTCTACAGTATCTTAAAGCTTTTGCTGCAGTTCTACAAATACTATAACCATCAGCCTAATAATTAAGAGCAGAATTAGTGTTTCAGGCATTGATGATCAATCGAGTTGCGCACCATTTTGGGATTTCAACAAGGTACCCTCCATGTTAGGTACTGAACTCCTCTAAACTCTCAATTGCTGACTGCAATGATCGTACTGATAAATAATTTCTAGTATAAGGAGTTGAAATAGGTCTCTCTTTTCTGCAGGAAGGCTCCCACTAGTCAGGTTTGTTCCCTTCAGCATCCAGGTCTATCAAAGCATGCATTTGGTACTTCCGTTGGATATTTGTTACCACATTGAGCGATTGCTCATGAACTGGAACTTATCATCACTTCAGTAAACTTGCATGGCAAAGTCCTCTGTGTCCCCAAGAAAAGAGGGTTGAATAATGTATCTCTCACCAGACATATACGGGCTCTGTTCCAAGCACCAGCTCTTTGGAATGGAGCTCTAAATACACTATTACGGCCATTATTCTTGGATTGTACCAACCACTGCTGATTGTTCCTGGGCCTAAGAAGAATCTCACCCTTAGACCTACTGACAGGCCTTTCATAGAAAGCGAATGGCATTTAGAAGCTCCTCTCCTATCTGGCAGGAACAGGCTCACAAGGTGCTGGCTAGTTCTTGTGGTTTTAATTGGTTAATAAAATAAACGGAAACAGAGAGAAAATTGAAATAGAAAGTGGCAATTTAGAACCAGCCCAATTTATTGTAAGATTTAAAATTACAACATATAGCAAGATATTGTTGATGCATATAGTAACTTACTTGAGCAACAAACTTCTGCCATTTCTTTGACTTATCTTTAAAATATTCCGGAGAATTTATGCCTTTTAACTCTTCATCAAGTGAGCGAGAATCTTGATTTTGCATAGTCTTTCCATTTTCCAGTAGCCTGATAGCCTCAATGATTGCTCTTCTTTGTTGCCCGTGCCCGTATATCAAAAACTCTGGTGTGCGACCTAACCTATCACATGGTTACATCAGGTTGCCATTCATTTAGTTACACTAAAATAGCATTTGGAAAAATATTTGGGACGACAATAAGAATAGAAACATCATATATATGCGATGAAGTGAGACTTGAAAAACTAGATCTGAACTACTTGGTAGTGTGAGCAGATATACTCACGCCCACCAAGCAAGGCTTCAATGCTCACCAAATCTTCAGAAATAAGTTAAGACCTATCATATTTCTACAAGCACAGGGCTAAAGGAAAACCACCTCAATAACTTAATTGTAATTTCCCCAAAAACAGGAAATTACAGAACCAAATGGCATGCAACATATTGGTTAATGTCAAGGCATGGGGCATATTTTTGAAGCAGGTAGTCGAACCAATTGGAATAATATGCCCAGGTCTTCAGGGGTGATTTAAAACCATCTTCCATTTGTTTCTTGTTTTTTCTTAAAATACTAATCTAAAATAGTGTCCTAGAAACCGTAGTAGCTCTACCAAAAAGATAAAAACAATAGTGTCATCGGTAATCAAGCTAGTGCTCACCATCCATCCAAGGGAATATGAATAAATTAAGATGGTAGACCTCCCAAAGTTGGACTCTGACCATCAAACTGGTGTAATAATTTGTTAGCTTTTATTCACAGGTTTTGGAAATTAAGCTTGTGAATTTGGCTTACAGAACTATATTGGCTCCATAAAAATTAGTAGATTAATACTAACACCACCTCAAAACTATATGCATGGTGTCGAAATACTTGATTGATATATTATTCTTCTCACAATGAGGTAAAATATATAGACTGGATACAAGGTAAAATAAGGAAAGAGAATAAAATCAAATCAAATCCCTAATTGATTCTACCTAATTGAGTATCTTCCTAATTACATTCAATACATTAAATACAGTCAACACTCCCCCTCAAGCTGGAGCATAAACATCGTGTACTCCCAACTTGCGACAAATAGTATCAATGGAAGTCTTCGGAAGTGCCTTGGTGAAAATATCAGCCAGTTGAGAGCCTGAAGGAACAAAAGGAGTGCTAATATCTTTAGATTCCACCTTTGACCGAATGAAATGACAATCAACTTCAATGTGTTTGGTCCTCTCATGGAATACTGGATTATTAGCAATGTGGATTGCAGCTTAATTATCACAATATAGAGGAGTAGGACCATGTACCTGGATCCCAAACTCTTGTAGAGGTGTGCGCAACCAAGTCAACTCACCAGCAGTATGAGCCATTGCTCTATACTCTGCCTCAGCACTAGAACGTGCTACAACGGACTGTTTCTTACTTCTCCATGTCACAAGATTGCCTCTTATAAAGGTGCAATAGCCAGTAGTAGAACGACGATCAGCAGGAGATCCTGCCCAGTCAGCATCTGTATATCCTTCAATACGAAGATGTCCAGATGATTTGTAGAGAAGTCCACGTCCGGGAGCATTTTTGAGATACTTCAAGATACGAACAACTGCCTCCATATGAGGAATTCGAGGACGAGTCATAAATTGACTGACAACACTAACTGCATAGGAGATATCGGGTCGAGTAATAGTTAGATAAATAAATTTTCCCACAAGTCTCCGATACATCTCAGGGTCGTCAATTAGCTCACCATCTTCAGGCAATAACTTAAGATTAGTTTCCATGGGAGTAGCTACAGGTTTAGACCCAATATAACCTGTATCTTTCAAGAGATCGAGAGTGTACTTCCTTTGTGATAAACTGATACCCGCTTTGGAACGAGCCACCTCAATGCCAAGGAAATATCGAAGCTTAGGAAATATCGAAGCTTGCCTAGATCTTTGGTAAGAAAGCTAGAACCAAGATGGCGAATTAGTGTTTGAATCCCAATGCTATCACTACCTGTGATGATGATATCATCCACATAAACCACGAGAATCACAATACCACGAGTGGTCTTTTTATAGAACACAGAGTGATCAGCCTGACTCCAAGTCATACCATGAGAAATAATAGTATTGCTGAACTTATCGAACCAAGCCCGGGGAGACTGTTTGAGGCCATATATAGATTTGTGAAGACGACACACACACTCCCCCTTGGACTCAAAACCAGGTTGTTGTGCCATATAGACAGTCTCAGATAGATCCCCATGTAGAAAGGCATTCTTGACATCAAGTTGGTGGAGAGGCCAATCAAGATTTGCCGCAAGAGAGATAACAATCCGTATAGAATTAAGTTTGGCCACTGGAGAAAAAGTCTCAGTATAATCAAGCCCATAGGTTTGGGTGAAACCTTTGGCCACAAAACGAGCTTTCAATCGATCAAGAGTACCATCAGGATTTTGTTTGACAGTAAACACCCAACGACAACCAACAATATGTGCTCCAATAGGCTTGGAAATAAGGGTCCATGTATGATTTATGGACAAGGCACGCATCTCTTCTTTCATAGCGGAGCGCCATCCAGGATGAGAAAGAGCCTCCAAATAAGACTTAGGAACAACAACAGAAGATAGAGACACAGGAAAAGCATGAAAAGATGGAGATAAATGATCATAGGACACAAACTGAGAAATAGGATGGAAAGTGCAAGAACGCGTACCCTTACGAACGGCAATAGGCAAGTCAAGATCTGGATCCTCAGACGGTGAAGGAGATGATGTGGGTAAAGAAGTTGGGTCTGCAGGAGCAATGGGTGGTGCGACGGCGGATGAGCGACGAAGACGAACATAGACCTGTTTTATGGGTGGTCGAGGAGCAGTCTCGGGAGGACGGACCGGTGTAATGGATGGTCGAGGAGCAATCTCGGGAAGACAAGGTGACAGACCAAGATCAGCCAACATGGGTGGTTGTAACTGTGCACCTGCTGGGGAATAATATGGGACAGTCTCAAAGAATGTCACATCAGCACTTACAAAGTGCTTACGTAGCAAGGGACTATAACACTTGTATCCTTTCTGTGTCCGAGAGTAACCAAGAAATATACATTTATAAGAACGAGGATCAAGCTTATCACGACCTGGAGAGAAATTATGTACGAATGAAACACAACCAAAAAGTTTTGGGGGAAGAGAAAAAAGATCCTTGTCAGGAAAGAGAACCTGGTAAGGAGTTTTGCCATTCAAAGCCCGAGATGGCGTTCTATTTATAAGATAATTAGCTGTAAGAATTGCATACCCCCAAAAATGTTTTGGAACATGCATGTGAAGCCTAAGAGCTCGGGCAACTGCTAAAACCGGTCCATTTTTCCGCTCAGCAACCCCATTTTGTTGAGGGGTGGTTACACAAGCAGTTTGATGAATAATGCCATGAGTTTCAGTAAAATGCGTAAATTGATGAGAAATATATTCTTGGGCATTATCAGTCCGCAAAATACGTAATTTGGCATTAAATTGAGTGACAATTTCAGCATAAAAATTAGAAAACACATAAAATAATTGAGACCGATCTTTGAGAAGATATACCCAAGTTAAACGAGAAAAATCATCAATAAACGTAACAAAATAGCGAGCACCACATAAACTCATGGTACGAAATGGTCCCCAAATATCCGAATGAACTAAAGCAAACGGTTCTAAACTAGGTGACTCAACTCGTACAGGAAAAGAAACCCTACGATGTTTACTGAGTTCACAGGTGTCACAATTAAAAGGAGAAAAACTAGGTAAATCAGGGACTATCTTGCGAAGATTGGCAGAAGATGGGTGTCCAAGACGACAATGCCACTGGTAAGGTGTGGTAGTGGAGTGGAAGGCAGATAACTTGGAAGGATTGGACGGCTGAAGGTAGTACAGACCATTCTTCTCATACCCCCACCAATCATCCTCTGCGTCTTGAGATCCTGAAATTCACAATGAGAGGGATAGAAGAGGACAGAACAATTGTGAGTTTGGGAAAGTTTATGAATGTAAAGTAGATTAAAAGGAAATTGTGGTAAGTACAAAACAGAAGTAAAAATAAGGCCAGAGGCACGATAAGTACCAATGCCATGTACATGAATTTTAGTACCATCCGCAATAGTAACATAAGAAGGAACGGAAGGTGTAACGACATCAATAAGAAGAGACAAATCACCTGTCATATGATCAGATGCGCCAGAATCGAGAATCCATGGAGCACTGCCAGTACGAGAAGATGAGTGAAGGCAAGTATGAGACATGAGTCGCAATGGAAGTCGAAGATGCATTAGCCTTGTGAAACATGGAATCATACTCAGACCTAGAGATAGTAATCTGATCCGCAAGAGCCAGCCCAGACGGCTCCCCCTCAAATGTAGCCTAATTAGCCCAAGCCGGCTTGCCATGAAGCTTCCAACAGAACTCAACAGTGTGATTGGTTGCATTGCAATGTGTACACTTCTTGGTGCCACAACCATCACGCCCCCCACGGCCGCCACGTCAACCACCACGTTCATAAGAACCACTACGACTGTGGGGAGGATTAGAGTAGCTAAAATTCCCAGAAGATGGAATAGGAGCAACTAGGGCAGATGGAGTTGGATACTCTAAAACAGAAGACTGAGGAGCAGCCCTTCGAACACGAGCAAAAGCCTCACCAACGGTAGGAACTTCCTTGCCGGAAAGAATTTGGGGACTGAGAGGAGCAAGTTCTGAATTCAGCCCGGACAAGAACTTGGTAACTCGAAATCCATCTCTGTACTTCTGCTGAACCTTTAAATCTGTGGTTAAAGGTTGATAAACATTTAACTCATCCCACATCCCTTTTAAGGTGGAAAAGTACTCATCAACCGATCGATCTCCTTGTTGGAAAGAGAAAATATTTTGATAAATCTGATAAATGCGAGAGAGATTCTGTTCGGATGAATATAACTCATGTAAAGTATCCCATACTTCTTTGGATGTGTCAAGGCATGCAACATTATTAAAAATATCCGGTTCAAGACTATTCCAAAGCAAAGTCATAATATACGAATCATTTTGAATCCAAACAGAATCTTCAGATGGGGCATCAGTGATATAGGAAGTCTCACCACTTACTCGCAAAGAAACAGTCACAGCACGTGACCATGGCAATAATTGGCCCCATTTAATTTAATTGAGGTGAGAGAACGACGATGAAATGGATCCCTAACAGTGTCCTTAGAGCCTGATGTTTCGGTTTTCTTATCCTTATCCCCCATAATATGAGAGCAAACCAAAAAATAGGAATAAACCAAATATTACCAGAGATCTTGAGCACTGCCCAGTTGATATCAAGCCCCAGAAAAAAAAAGATTACCAGATCTGGTGGGGATGCAACAGAGATACCCGGAGTTGATATGGTTTAGATGAGGGTCTGACGTAGCTGCTGGGGTTCAGGCAAGATCACCGGATTCCGACTGAGTGGGCGGCAGAGTTTGTAGAAGGTCGGAGAAGGCAGTCTCAGTGTTGCTGAGAACTGAGAGTACTTCGTCGAACAAGATGGGTTTCTCAGATAGGTCTAAGAAACAGAGATCGTTCGAGAGAGAATAGAAACAGGCTCCCCAGCTCTGAAAAAGAGAGAGGATAAAGACGATACTTGGTCAAGAGACCAAGAAAAGAAGAGAAAGAAGAAATCAGGTTCTTGGAACCCACTCTGATACCATGTTAAAGCATCCAACTCTAAACCAATTGGCAAAGAGTGAAGAGGCCGCCCAGGCTCATATACTAGTTTTGGAGGAGATAATTAACCAATGTGGGACAAATCCCAACACTCCCCCGCACGTGCGACCCCCGACTCGCACGTGCGACCCCCGACTCGCACGTGCGACCCCCGACTCGCACGTGCGACCCCCGACTCGCACGTGCGACCCCCAACTCGCACGTGGAGAGATAAACAAAGGATCCATAACACTTGGATCACAATAAACAACAGTGCACTTATGGCACAAATAAGGGGGAACATATTCTCCAAAACCCTAGCTCTGATACCATGTCGAAATACTTGATTGATATATTATTCTTCTCACAATACAATATATAGACTGGATACAAGGTAAAATAAGGAAAGAGAATAAAATCAAATCAAATCCCTAATTGAGTATCTTCCTAATTACATTCAATACATTAAATACAGTCAACACATGGAATTGCGGACAAAAGTGCACACGTAAAAATAAACATATTCAGTCAAGAACTTCAAAGAATAAGCATCATTGGACTAGTTGAATAGAGTTTCGCACTTTCATTTGAGGCAGTGGAAGTAGTACTACTCCAGCAGTCTATCTCATTGTGGAAACTTCAGTGTAAAAAACGCAGCCTTCATTTTATGAGACAGGAAAAAAACAGGAATCAAGATGTACACATGAACTAGACACCTATGACATCATTGTTTTGGTCATTCGGCGAAACTTCATATCAATTGCATGGCATATTGAACATGAAGACGAATATGCTCATGATAACGTATATCATCTTTGACATCAACGTGAAAAATAATACAGTACATGTGCAGTGGAAAATCCAAACACTAGCAAAGCTTCCAATTTTGATTTAAATCCAGGTAATTTATGTCTTAATAATATGCCTCAGACTGCAAGAAGTCCAGTCATGTTGTGTATTAACTCTATGCCTGTTTGGAGACAAACCTAAACAGAACACAAAAAAAGCTTAATAATTCTGAGTTAATAATACTATGAAGCCTCTCAAAATATGCATACTTTTCAGCATGTGAACGACAAAGTTGCAGAGAAAATGAGTGGAATGTGCTGATCATGAGTTCTTTTGCTGTTGCCTTCCCAGCCACTGCTCCAATACGATCTCTCATTTCAGAAGCAGCAGCTGTCGTGAAAGTCATGGCCAGAATGTTGGATGCACCAATGCCCTAAAAATATGAGCATGAGAAAGAGCGAAATTAATATATAGAAAAATGAAACATACAAGACACAACAAAGATCCAGTGAAGATAAACAATCACAAACTGGTAACTTAGACAAAATCAGTGCATGTTTAAGAAACTTTCTGGCACATGTAGATGACAAATATTCTATAGCGATACCTCGTTAAGCAACATCAGAACGCGTCCAACCATTGTAGAAGTCTGATATCATCCACAAGAAAGTAAATTATGAACATTGCAAAATAAAAAAAAAAAACTTTCTATTATAGGACATAAAAGTTGCAAATGAATTGAATAGAAATAGACCTTCCCACTTCCTGGTCCAGCAACAATCATTAAAGGGATAGAAATGTCACCACAAGCAGCTTCTCGCTGCCTATCATTCAGAGAATCCATGTACTTAACATACTCCTCAGGCATGTTTCCATTTTGAGCAGTGTTGAAAATTCTTCCTCCCTCCACTTCACATTCAGGGTCCTCACTTGAATTTGAAATTCCTTCAATTTTTAACAAGCCCGGAAAAACAGAACTCAAATTGACCTTATACTCCAAACTACTCCCTTCAGCAGACTGAATTTCCAATTGAAAATTACTACTGCACCCTTCACTCTCTGATTTTCTAACTGCCTTCTGCTCACATAAAGCATCGATTTCTTCCAGAATGGCCTCGTCAAAATCCTCATCTAAAACAATAGATGCTGGTGAAGACTTGCTCGAAGCAGAAAACTGCAGTTGTCTCACTGGATCGATACACGAATTAATTCCACGCCGAGTTTCCACCACCACACCTGTTCTCCTTTCACTTAAACTATAATCAAATGATTCAATCCTATTAACAGATATGCCCTCCGAGCATATACTGCTAGTACACTCCAGTTGTCTATTTGGAGTTTCAAATGAATACGGAACTGCCTCATTCTCCAAAGCAACGCACGCTGTCCTTGAACTCAGACTACTATCAATCTTACAATCCCATAGGCCCCTGTAACTTGAAGTGTTGTTGCATTCACCTTCTCCTAACTTCACCGCCTTAACGGAAGCTGGGGACGGAGTGTTCGTTGAAATCTCTGAAAGAGGGAATCTTTTGACGCCCGTTACCTGAGCTGAAGTTTCATTTCTCTTCGTATCCCCAATTCTACAACACCAAAACACAATATTAACCACACAGCTCATACATCTTATATTCTTTGATTTTCGCATCTCATACCCATAACACAGCAATTTTACCCAATAACTCAACCCTGCCCTTCTTGTTTACAACTTCAATCTTACATTTAATAAGACTTTGAGAATCAAGCTTTTACTTATTAGAGTTGTTTTAGGTTTCGATAAAATTCGACTCTTACGCGGAAAAAGACCTAATCAACTTTCCCCCAAGCGCAACAAGTGCAGGATTGAGGATATTTTCTGCTCCTTCTATTTCTCTTATATTCTTGAGCCACATAAGCAAAGCACAGGGGTATCAATCAAATAACATTGTTCTTTCTTCTTTTCCTTGATTATCTGGGAAACCATTGCAGAAACAAAGATGTAAACAAGGACTTAGGGGTTTGCTCCCTCCTAAGGTTTGAGGTTCGACACATCTGAGGTGCTATCAACTCCACTACGTAACCACAAGGGCGGCCTTTCAGCTCTGCTTCACCTTCGGGGTTTCTTAGGGGGGCTCAACTTCCTAACTCGAGGTGCGCGAGTAAGCTGGCCCGAACAACTGAGTTATGAAAAAAAAGAGATGTATACATATTGTGTGCGTGTGCGTGTTGAAGATGAAGGTGAGAAGCGTACGTTAGAGGAGAGTGAAGGGAGGTGTTGGGGGTGGTGGAGTGGCGAGGTCTTTTGCGGGAGAGGAGGGCCTTGGCTGCTCTGAACTTTTGGGAGATTCGAGCTCTCTGGTCCTCTGACATTCCTCCTCCTGGAGTTTCTGCTGCATCCGCATTCTCCTTGTTCATTTTTTGATCATAGATAGATCGGGGATTTGGAAACCCTAGAAGATGCCACAGTTGCGATTTTGCAGAGAGTTTTATTTCCCTCCGCCGCTACGATTCAAAATCTTGAGCCCAAAACGGGGGTTAATCGTCTCTTTTTCCAAACGGGGTTGTTCGATCTGACGTGGGAACCTTAAAACCGCATTTACGAAGCGCGGGTCGAGTTAAGCCCAGTTAAGCCCAATACAGGAGTGTAAGGTGTAAGAGCAGTGTTAGGTACACTCCTACCGATCACTCATCACTCACATGTGTCCGCTTTACATTTAATTGTGGGATGAGCCATATAGATATGTAAGAGAATAGTGGTCAATAAAAGTGTAGCTAGACTCATTGAGTATGAGTTTAATTCCCCTCTTCCCACACAAAATATGTGTCGTTTTTATGGCCGGTACAATGGAGGATTGATAACATTGCCTCCAATAGCCTCAAAAAAGCCTAGTAAAAATGTCTTTTGCTGCGGTACCTATGTTAATTTCCAAGACACTACTCATAGGACTTTGGGGTTTCTATTTGTGTAAAGGTGTACTTCAGGGTTGTAACTTGTAGTACGACATTCAACCGTTCATCTCGTCAATCAATGGTCTGAATTTTATCTCAGCAATGGACAACTTAGATTTGCAGGGCCGAGGTAAAATCCGAATCATTGATTGCGAGACAAACGGCTCGGATGTTACACTATAATCCCGTAACGTAGGGGTGCAGTACTATATGATCCCTTTTTCCCTATTCACAAGCCATAGTAACTCGATGTTAGGTAACAATTCCAATTTTGGACAAATGTCGCAACTGTCTAACTCATTCAAAAAAATTTGATTGGGAAAGTCAACATTATTAGAATAGTTAACACATTAGATAAGGTACTTACCCAAAAAAACACATTGGATAAGGAGTTAAACTCCTGGCCTCTTTTCTCCTAACACTTAAGTGCACCCACTAATGACGTTGGACAAGAGGCCTCTTGGCCTTACTCAATCCAATTCCTTTGCATAAAGCTCAAATTTTCTTACCCCCGTTCCTCCAAGGAAGGGTTAGGGAAGTTCGGGGTGCATAAAACATTTCGGTTTGTATAGAAACTATCGGCATGGCAGCAAGTCCCAAGATTGTTGCGGCTTGTTTGTCAGATGGATACAATTTTGGATAGATAAAAAAGAATGGTGAATAAGATGTAAATATATTATAAGGGGAATTAGTTAAATAGGGGTGATAAGATATGAAGGAGTTTATTTGGTAGTTGGAATAAATAGATAAAAGTGGGTAGATAAAGAAATAATATGTGCATTTTAATTGTCCCTTGCAGTCAGAGTACAAAAAGAGTTGAGAGAGATTTGAGGGGCAAGAGGGTCATTATACCCACCCGAATAAGCTTATCCTAGGGATTGGGGTCGGATAAGCTAATCCAGATGAGATAAGCAATCCGAATGCAAAATGAGAACCAAACATCAGATAAGGGTAGAGATGGATTAGCTTATCCCCCTCAAGCTTTATCCCCTTTTCTTCTCTCTTCTCTTAACAAACAAGCCATTAATGGGATTGTAGACAAATTAGGTCCTCAATGAATTAGCTAATTACCACGTAACTTATATACATTTTCAAATCGAAGATTAGTTCTACTCGATTTGAGATTGACAAAAGTAGTGTGACATTACTGAAGAAACAAAAGTAATGTGACATTAGTTCGACTCGATTTGAGATTGGCTCGAATGATAAAAGGAGGGATTTTATTTGAACCCTAAAATTTTCCCTACAACACCATAAAATTGGAATTAGTTTTGTTTTTAATATGAACCGAAATTTTAGGGATGTTTGGGAAAATTTTATTCACATTAGTGAGTTTTTTTTTTGTGAATTAGCGATTTGTGTGAGGAATCGGAAAAACAGAAAATGATAATCCAAACTATTTTTTTGAATTATGACAAATAACAAAAAAGACAAAAAAAATTGACTTATTTTTGTTTTTATTAAAAGATTATGAGTTTGATGATAATTCCTTATTAAAACTATGAATTCAAAAATATTTGACAAAAAACTCAGATTTAAAAAAACTTAAATAAAGACAAAAAAAAAAAAAAAAGAAGCTATTTGGTTAATTTTTTCGAAAACAGTTTATTCCATGGACCCAGGTTTTTTTTTTCAATTGCTCCGCAGCCAAATACACCTCGTCTTGTGTATAGGCGCGCTGATGCTCTTGCGTACAGGAATGCTAGGTACACTACCACATCCACTACACCATACACTACACGCCCCAAAACGACGTCGTTTTGGGGCATCCCTAAAATAAAAATAAAAAAAGAGCCAAGCTATTTGCAACCACAAATTTCCTAAACGTAACCTATTCTAATCCTAACCAACAATTCTTATAACAATTTCCTAAATCCAACCTAACAAAAATCCATAAACTTTCAAAAATACCCTCTCCTTACCCCTTGTCTCTCTCTCCTGGTTCTCTCTTCTCTTTACAGCCAAAACACCACACCCACACCCACCACCACCACCACCACCACCACACCTCCATAACCACCTCCTTCACCAAACATTCAAAGGCCCTGAAAGATTTATTCGTCTCAGAGAGGAATTGACTTCTCCACAAACCATAAGCCGGATTCTGTAGTGAATAAGAGTTTCAGGGCTTGTTCTTCTAAATAAGCCATTGGCTTTCCCGCCAAAAAGTCAAAATTGGATTTCGATCAAAATTTTTTACTTTTTAGATTCCTCTTATCATGAGGATGTAATAATCCCCAAAAAAATGATGATAAGCCAAGTGATACGAATTTTTTTTGAATAAGGACAAAAAATAAGCCATAAATAAGCCACTTGGCTTATTTAGAAGAACAAGTCCTCAGTCTGAAATCGACATGTATTTTTGAAGTTTCAAGTACAAATGGGCAACACGTGCAATATTCCTCCCCATTATTGTCGAAATTATCTCGATTGGGAATTACTCCGACAAACAGAAGTGGACGAAACCTAGATTCATTCGTACGGAACTCGCATTTCTTTGCTGATGAACCCAGTTCCATCGCGCATTTCGTGAATGCGTTATACGGAGCATGACGCATTCGGAATTTGCGTTTTTTGTATTTTTAACATCAGAATCTGCGTTTTTAACAAAAAAAAAAAATACATGACGCATCTTTAAGATGCGTTATAAAGTGTTCAGATATTAGAATCTAAAATTTGTAAACATTTTCAAGTTTTAAAATCTGAAACTATCTAAAATTTTCAGAAATGTGTATCCGACCGACTATGTCGGAGAATTTTTTTTGAAAATTTCGGATATACAGTGGTGGTGGTGGGGGTGGGGGTGTGGTGGTAGTGTTCAGCAGAAGACGAGAAAAAATCTTCTTCAAATCGGCTGGGATGGTGATGGAGACGAATCGTAGCCTAACTTAACTGGTCTTGTTGATGCACCCCTTTGGAGCAATGTAATTCACGTGTTGGGAGTGGGTTGTGGAGGTGGGAGCTCCTCGTGTTAATCGGCTATGGTGGGAGGTACTACCGAGGTAGGAAGGCAGATGAGGAAGATGGTGTCGTTATATGATGGATGTGGTTACATGGTTGGGGGTTTTATTTATTGGATTTTGTTCTTAATGGATATTGGGTTTTGCCGGAGATGGGACTCACCGCAGATGGGGTTCACCGGAGAGGGGCGTCGCCGGAGATGAGTGGTGGTGGGGGCGGCAGCTAGGGTTTGGGTTTGGTGGTGGTGGTGTGAATGTTTTGGGGAAGAAGATAAGTAATGTGAGAATGTTTTTTTACCAAAATCGGACCCAAAACGACGTCATTTCATTAAGGGTATTTTTGTCCATTTTTTTAAAGGGCATTTTTGTCCAAAAATCATTAATTTTAAGACGGGTTAGGCTTAGGAAATTTGTGGTTGCAAATATCAAGCCCCTAAAAAAAAACCCCAAAATCTCAAAATCCTAACCCGTTCCCCATTTCCCCCCAATTCCCAAATCAATCGTTCTACAGAGGGGAGAGAAAGAGAGAGGGAGAGGGAGAGAGAACTAGGAATCACCACAGCCGACCACCGCCACCGCCAATCACCACCGAACCCTCCTTATCCACCTCTGGCGACACCACTCCTGGCAAGAGAGAGGACCAAACTAATTCAAAATCGTCGGGTTTTCATGACTCACGACCACCAGTGGGTACCAAGGTCTCTCTCTCTCACGATGCTCGCTCTGTATCTCTCTCATGCCGGATTGGAGATTTTTTGAAAAAAATTAGGGTTTCAAATCTGGTAATGCGTGGTTATTGATTAATTGAGCCCTTGTTCCTTGACTGAGCTCATTGATTGTCCAGCTCACGTTACTATTGGGATACACCCAGAGGGAAAGTGGAGGTTAAACACTTGTGTTGAAGCACAATCATGAACAAAGTCCGGGAAAGGCAAGGTATTTCAAGTGCAATAGGGTACTAGATGAACATGTAAAAAGAAAGCTTGAATTGAATGATAAAGCCGGGATCCAAGTGTACAAGACTTATGACTCACTTCAGATTGAGGCGGGAGGTCCTGATAAGCTTCCATATCTTAAGAACGATTTGCGAAATCATTTGGATGAATGCAAAAAATAATGGAGAGTAGTTCACTTGGTTGTTCTATGGAAATGATGAAGATGTATTGTTATTTTGATTGGTCATAACATTGATGAATATGTAATAGTATTAGCATTACGACTGCTTTGTTGAACTTGTGAATGTTGCAAGGTTGCAATGTGTTGGATTATATTGGATGAATGCAATTTATATTAGTCAAACGTATTGTGTCGTATCCGTATCGTATCTTGAAAGATGTATTGTGTCGTATCCGTATCCGTATCGTATCCATAATCATATCCGTATCGTATCTTGAAAGATGTATTGTGTCGTATCCGTATCCGTATCGTATCCATAACCGTATCGTATCTTGAAAGATGTATTGTGTTGTATCCGTATCTGTATCGTATCCATAACCGTATCTGTTTCGTATCTTGAAAGATGTATTGTGTCGTATCCGTATCGTATCCATAACCGTATCCGTTTCGTATCTTGAAAGATGTGTTGTGTCGTATCCATAACCATATCTGTATCGTATCTTGAAAGATGTATTGTGTCGTATCCGTATCCGTATTTTCTGAAAAATTCGACAGAATTTCCCTTGTTTTTAGTCTAGCCTGACGTCTGACGTCATAGCGTCTCAGTCAGCAGCAGTAGCAACAGAAAAAAGAGCAAAACAGCAGTTCATGGCAAAACACCATTCTCATTGTTTCAGAAATGTTCAAGGTAGATAGAACCTCTGAAGGAAAAAGAAAAAATCAAGCCTTGCTTTAAGAGCTCTAGGACAAGAGCTTCAAGACAATAACTAATAAAGAAAACCTATGTAGAAAAGTTCCAAGAAGTTGACACCATAGTGATATTTGAATTTCATAATGTACCACTCATTATCTCAAAATGTACCACTCTGAATCCAATACAACAAAAAAAAATGGAGTATAAACGTGTATCTCTTTTTAAACAAGCCATGAAACATTGTCAAATTGGAGCAAAGGCCATGAGCCGAACATCATCATCATCGTCTACCCTAAGCTATATTACAAGCAAAATGAAAAAGAAAAATCCTAAGTGTAGCTAGCATCTCTTCTTGGCTGGATGCTCCATACACCAAGTGGAATTGGATTTTGGAGTTGTGGAACTGCTTTGTGCTCTCCCTCTCTCTTGCATAGCACCATTCAAAGTGGTGTCGTGGTACTCCTTGTTCTTGATCTTGGTAGGATTCTTCTAAAAATCTGAAAGTAGATCAACAAGTGATCAACACAAGATCATGCTATAATTTCTAGAAGCAGATTTTGAAGTTTGGATAATGTGCCCCAAGAATAGAGAAGCATAATCAAATGGAAATAGATACAAACAAAGAAACTTGAACCCATGACCTTCACCTTGCAGAAAAATAGAACACGACTTGCAAACAATGAGATTATGTCCTTATTGGCAATCTAAATTACCTCAATACATAACAAGAAAATTCAAACCATGACAAGAATGGCAAGAAAATTGTGCTTAAAACATTTCGGTTATCGAATAATTCAACTATCAGTTAAGGATCAGCTACATATTTTGCTTCACACTTGGTGGAGCAGTTGAACACTTACCATGTAAAAGATGGGTTAGTGTGGAATGAGCCAAAGTCTTGTGGATTTGCAGCCAATGTATCATATAAAATTGCATATGAACATAGTGCACCTAAAGAAGAGCAACTGACAAGCTTATATAACCTCCTCAATAAACTAGTGCACCTAAATCTAGAAAACCATTATGAACATACAAATACAACATATCCGGTGTAACTAACCTCATCAACAGACTATTGCATCTTAAAGACTTCAGTTAGCACACCTATGTAAGAGTACTCCATTTGTGTTTTAGACGCAGGACATGAGAGTCTGGTGTCCAAGCCGTATCCCTAATGTGTCCGACGTGTATTTGATGTCGGGGGACCACAAGCGGGCCAGGCTTAAATTCAACAAAAGTTTCCTGATGAGCAGCAAGTACATCGACAACATGGGGATTTTCCAAAACAAATGTACAGTCTAAGAAAGTCTGATGCAAAATGATTTTGACAGACTTACCATCAGCTTACTAGTATAATACTTTGTAGACAATCCTCACTCACTGTACAGGATTTACACATGAAACCAACCATCAAATGGGAAATGAAGAATCTTGGTACCTCAACAGAATCAATACAATCCAGTAGACTACCATTCGGATCTGGTTTTGAAGCACAGTTCATTTCAAACTGAGATACCCTATTTACAAACAATTCAATGCACTAAAAAATTATATTATTTTGCTCCATTCGGAACTGGTTTTGGAGCACCAGAGTCCCCATTCAACACAATGAGGTGAGAATGTAGGTGGGTTGCAGTATTTTGCTCCATTTAACCTCAGTCTTACAGTAAAATTGGAACCCTATTTTTTTTTTTGCAAAAATCCCCAATATTTACAAATTGAAATTGGAACCCTAGTTCAATTGATACCAGCGTTCGAGATCACGAGAGAGATACCTTCGTCGGCATATGGCGGCGGCGGTGGTGGTCGAGACCTTCTTAAGCGTTCGAAATCGATACCAGTGATTGTGGTTCGAAGCTCATCGGCGTACGTTGGTGGTGGTGGTCGGTGATCGTGGAGGCGTCGGCGTCTTCTTCGTTGGTTTCTTCGGCGGTGGTGGTCGGCGGTGGTTTGGGTTGGCTACTGGGGCTTTCTATTTGCAGCCACTTATTTCCTAAGCCTAGCCAGTCCAAAAATTAATGGTTTTCGGACAAAAATGCCCTTTTTAAAAATGGACAAAAATACCCCTAATAAAACGACGTCGTTTTGGGTCTTCTTCTCCCCCACTCTTCTTCTCCAACCCACCTCCCACCTACCGGTCCTTTTTTTTTTTTTTTATCTACATCTCCGGCGAGACCCTATGGAACGAGACATAGAGTCCAGAAGAAGATAATGGAGTAATATTCAGTCCCTACTTTTTGCTCCATCACCAGCCTCAAACCCATGTAATTCCACCCAGATTCATACAACCCCCAACCATCTTTGGATTTTTGGTTTTTTTTCGAGACCCAGCCAAGAAGAGAGCAAAAAAGGACCCTTTCATAGTTCACCCAGATTCATCCGTATTTTCTTCAGTCCCATCGCGCATTAGCAAAATGCGTGATGTTAATCGCGCATTTCGTGAATGCGTTCTACGGAGCATGACGCATTCAGAATTTGCGTTTTTTGCATTTTTAACCGTCAAAATTAACAAAAAAAAATACATGACGCATTTTCAAGATGCGTTATACAGAGAAGACAAGACGCATCTTCAAGATGCGTTATAAAGTGTTCAAGCTCAGGTAATGGAATCTGAATCTTGTAAACATTTTCGGAAGTTAATTTCCGATTTTGGTAGCGATTTTCGGAACTGAATGTTCGATTGGTGTTGGATGGGTGTGGTGAAGGAAGGGTGTGTTGCTTTCGGTGTTCGACGGGTATGGTGCGGCAGCGGTGGTGGTGAACGGATGGCGGTGGTGGTGGTGAACGGACAACAAAGAATAGGGAAACGGGGAGAGAGGGAGAAGGGGCAGAATCGTGGTGGTGGTGACGGCGGTTATGGAGGATTTGGTGGTGGTGCAGGAGAGAGGGTTCAACAGGAGAAAAACGGAAGAGAGAAAGAATGGGTATTTTCGGAAGCTTTGGGATATTTGTTAGGTTGCATATTGAAAATTGTTATAAGATTTGTGGGTTACATTTAGAACAGGCTAGGTTTAGGAAATAAGTGGCTGCAAATAGCAAGCCCCGGAGAATTATTATTTTTCTTTTAAGGGACGCCCCAAAACGACGTCGTTTTGGGGCGTGTAGTGGATCTAGTGAGTGATGTAGTGTACGTAGCATTCCTGAAAAAACAACAGTGGCCGACATTCTGGAGAGAGAGAGAGAGAGAATGGAAGCCCTGAGATCCTCCTACGGCGGGGACACCGACTCCGACTCCGACTCCGATACCAACTCCGATCCTCTCCCAACGTCAGCCGCCATTTCCGTATACCAAGCGCCAAACCCTCTGCCTCCACCTCCTCTCGACCTCCTCAATCCCCCCAATTCTCTCGGTAACGAATCTCCTAACCCTTTCAATCCCTCGCTTTATAACGCACTCAATTCGAAGCTTATGACCCACCATGTGTTTGATATTTTGACGATGAAGGTACACTAGACTACTGGCAAGGTGGTCAGCCCAGTCGAGTTCGGAGCTTCCCTCACGTTGAAGGAAACTATGCTTTGCACGTTTACATCCCGGGTAATTCACTGTTACTCTGTAATACTTGCAGACTGTACTTCAAGATTGAACTCAAAAGCCCTTTTTGCAGTGAATTTTTTAGAACTGTTGCATCTTTTGATTGTCTTTTTTTGGTTAGACGGTAAGGGGTTGTCTGGGCAGCTTATGCGCACCTCGACTAATTCCCGCCCCGGTCCGGTGAAAGGCAGGCCATCCGTGGGACTAGTGAATTTTTTTTGATCCTGACTAGTGAATTCACAGGTTGTAATTTTTTACTGTGTGTCCAACGTTAACAGACTGCGTAGTCTTTTGGAAGGCTTTTGCTTATGAATAACTTTGAGAATTGGGCATCTCCAATCATTCATTAAACAATAAAATGTTCGATGAAAGTTATTTGATGAGAAAATGGCAACACCAAAGTGGTAGCAAGTTGAGGATAAATCAAGCAAGAAGCAGGTTCTTCACCACATTTGGTGAATGAATATTTTGTGGATAAGCTTCATATAAAAGAAGATCGGATGAAATGTTTAACAGATCAAGGATTGGGAGCTATGAAGCACTGACATTGCTAGAGATCGCAGTTACGTATGGAACACGCCATGTGGCATGTCCCTTAAGTTTTATTGTTTTCAATGGTGGGACACGCCGGGTACTACATGGGGACATGACAGAATGGTTTTTATAAAATTTAAAAGCTTTTTTGAGATGAAATATTTATAACTTCGAAAATCTTTAGCCAAAAGTGAAATGTAAAATACATATGTGTGTGCATTAGGCATACACCGTTGGTTGATAAAGCATTTGATAGGAATTCTAATCCAAATGGTTGGCGATTGCAGTGGAGGTTTACATAGCTAGAAATTTGGTTGAAAAATAATTGCCCTATCACCTGCCATGTCCGTGGCCCATTTTTTTAAATAATTTTTGTGTCCCATGCTAGCAATGTTCTAAAAGTCGCTAGGCGCTAGTTGGGTAGTTGGCCACCTTCAAGCGATTAATCGGTGCATATTAATTAATAATCGGCGAATAATCGTTAGTAGGACCTAATCAGATAGGTCCCGCCAGGCGCTAGCTGATTAATTCCTTGTTTTAGAACACTGCATGTTAGTGTCTTTCTCCATGCTACATAGATTGGAAGAATTCTGTTCATAAGTAAAGGGTTAAATTGGTTTCCTGTATAGGTTGGAAGTTTGGGGTAAAAATCATGATGGGCCATTGGAGTGATTCATATCCAAGGAAGCTTTTAACTAAAATATAGGTTGGAAGTTTGGGGAAAAAATCATGATGGCCCATTGGAGTGATTCATATCCAAGGAAGCTTTTAACTAAATTGATACTCCAGTTTTATCGAAAAAAAAGAGTGTAAGGAATGAAGATGGTCTTAAGGCATTTGTTTGTTCAATTGTGTTTCTTAAGGCACCATTAAGCATTAAACCAAATGGTTGGGTCAAAAGGGGAATTGGATGACAGGAGTTACTGGTGTTGTCTGCTTTGATGATGCTTGAATTTGGAAGTGTTCCGATTTTCTATTGGGGTTTCTGAGTTAGAATACTACATCAACATAAGTTATAATTTCATTATAGTTCGGATACCTCCAACACCAAAGAAGGAGCTGACCCAGTTTCTGAAGAGGGTCTCATCTCTTGTGCCTGGTTTAAATGCTATCGACGTAGAAATCCCACTCGAAGTGCTGTGCCTCGATGATTTGAAGCTCGAACAAGTTTCCCTGGGGAGAGAATTCCACATAAGTTTGGGGAGAACTGTTCCAATTCGAGTGCATCAAATTGAGTCAGTGGTGGCAATGCTTCGTCAAAAGCTTCAGTTTCAGAGGAGGTCAGATATAGGTCCAAATATGATGTTCTAATTCAATTACTAAGGGTCCGTTTGGTGACGGGTTTTTTCCCTATTAATGTTGAAAGAGTTTTGTAAACAACTTAAGAAAATGTGTTTGGTAAGATGTTTTTGTTTTTTGCCTACTATATACATTTACAAGGATTCCGTAATTGTCAAAACATCTTATATATGTTTCACTTGTTTTTTGTTTTTTGAGGGTGAACAGTAACTAAAACCTATCACACAGGCAACTCAAGTTCAAACCTCTGGAATAGGAATAAAAAATCTAAAATCTTGTTTGCAGTAATTGTGGTTCTCTCTCTCTCTCCCCTCCACCATTGGCAACCTTAACCACCCACCATGGCCAAGATCCTTTGTCTGATAACCATGGCCAAATAGCACTCCTTCCCGAATTTCAAAAGCCCTAACACAACAATGCCCGCGACATTTGAGGTTATTAAATCACCCTCAAATCACGCAGAGCCCCCCAAAATCTGACCCAAATAGCACTCCTTCCCGAATTTCGAAAGCCCTAACACACGATGCCCGCGACATTTGAGGTTATTAAATCACCCTCAAATCACGCAAAGCCCCAAAATCTGACCCAAATTTAGTGGTGGAGGTGGTGGTGCATTCATGCAAATCCATACGTAGATATAGAGACCAAAAAACAAGTCCATGAAGAGACACAAATTTGCTGCATAACTGTGTTTTATTTGTTGGGTTACATAGGTAGGGCTACAGATTTATGGCTGTCTGGGGATTTGAAAGTGGTGGAGGCTGAGGTTGTCATGTCACCCAACATGTTTATATGTCTTTTCATTTGATTTTAGAACAAGATGTTACTAAACATGTTTTTAGTTTTCATTTTTTTGACAAAATAAACATAATTGCGTTTTCAGTTATTAATAAAAATATAAACGTTGCCAAACACACCCTAAGCATGACAATGCAACATAACCTTTTTTTGACAAAATGAACATATTAGCATTTTCACTTCTCAATAAACAAAAAGCTATAAATGTTACCAAAACGTACCCTAAGCATGATGTTGCAAAGCAACTTTTTTTTTTTTTTTGGGCGTGTGTATGTGTTAACTGTTAATGATGTTATCTTCTCCCATTGTTGCAATGTGAAACAGGTATTTGATTGATTTTGGTGAGTGGGAGGTGTTTATGAATGATGATCGCACTCGCTCCTTTCTTTCAGTCGAGGTCAGAAAAGAAGGTTTGGCAGAGGTATGCTTGAAATCGTCCTTTTTATACTGTTTCCCACATTTTCTGCTGGTTTTTTCCTCCTCCTGAGGTTCGTCCATTGTGGGATTTGAAGTGGAAAGTTGATGTATAAATTGTATTCCAAGGACAATCTTGTTCCTTTTCAGATTAAAACACTGAAATTGTCATCTGTACATAGCTGTGGAATTTCTATCCTCATTCCTCAGTGTGGAAAAGAGCGATTGATGTAACTGTACTGTCATTTTCGTATCTTTTCAGTTTTCATCACTGTGAAAAAGTTTCAAACTCGATGCCATGGCAAAGTTTTGGTTTGAGTTTATGGCGTTTAGGCATTTTTTTTTTGGCAATTTACGTCTTCCTTTGCACATTGTTGTGGACCTCTATTTCCGTTTGGGCCAGTATATTGTTTTTGGTGTGCTCGACTTCATACACTTCCTAACAGATACTCCTAACATTTATTTCTTGCCTCTGCCTCCTCGTAAAGAAAAGCATTCACATTGTTTTGTGCGGTATTTCATGTATCGTGAGTTTTTCGAGAACTCCATTATTATAATTTATTTCATGCCAAGTGGGCTTTTTATGAAATTTTACTACTACTGCAAAAAGCTGCAATGTTTAATTGTATTTTTGTTGATTTCAGATAAAGAAGCAGATTCAAGCTGTTAATGAGGTCTACAAGCTTCACAATCTTCCTGAATTTTACAAGGTTGGGACTATTGTTCTTTGTAATTTTTCACAAGGCTATTCATTTTGCTCTATTAATTCAAGTAAAAATTTAATTGTTCTTTTTGTTGTCATGATGGGGTACTTTTGCTCTGCATTGGTTCTTGGCTGCAGGATCCACGCCCTCATGTATCAATAGCTTGGGGAATGGGTGATATTAGTGATTTATTGAAGAGAGTGGTTGTAGAAGCTTTGAAGGAATTCACTGGGCTTAGAGGATACACAGGAAAATGTATTTTTACCTGCAAATTTAGTGGTATCAATTGTAAGATAGGCAATAAAGCCTACGAAATATGTAAATTCCAAGAATAATATATCTATTGGGGGGTCCTTTCACCATTGTCGTTGACTGGTGAATCACTTGGGACTCATTAGAATTGTAGTTGTATCCGACTCTTAAGTAAAAAGATATTGAGCCATTAACAATAAAGTTGTTCTTTTGTTCATGTAGTTACTTCGTGACAATAGTTTTATCTTTTGAACTTTCAATACAAACAATTTCTGCTTGAAGTCTTTACATGCAGCTAGATGTTAAATGTATGAATGAAGTTTGAAGCTAATCACATTTACTGTAATAGCTAATCAATTATGTATGGTCGTCTTGTTCTTGTTGTTGGCCCACTACATTTATTTAGGTGTCGCTTTGGTTCAATTAAAAAAACAGCAGTGCACCTCTGTGTGACTGAACTTGTCGAGATATTTCCACATTTTATCGACACCTATGGGAGCACACTATATTAGACGCAGAACACAATAGAGTAACACTAAAAAACAAGAACTGTTTTTAAAATTCAAAGAAGATATATTACACAGTCATATATAACACAATCATATAAACACAAAAGAGTAACATCCACAGAAGATATATTACACAATCATATATTACAGGTTACATAGTGAATGAAAAAACACTCAAAGGTACCCACTATAATCTTGTAGATGGACAACCCAACATAATAATCCCTTATTGTTGAAACTATAAAGCAAACCAAATGTCGAGCCCCTTTTTTTTTTTTTTTTTTTCACAAAGGAACAAAGAAGCGCTATTTTCATCTACGAAATATATAGCGACATTCAAAAATGAAATCGCAAAGTTTATGCCAAATATCTTCTAGCACTCGGAAATAAGTGATTCTCCAAGACCTCTTGAACAGTATAGGACCCAACACAATCCAAAACCCAACTGCAAATCCAAGTGCCATGCTTGCAAAGAACAACGCTTCCGAAAATCCCTCTCCTTCTTCTTCACTTCCTTGTCGATCTTCTTTAGGAGGGAGTGTCTTGTTTGGGTTGCAGCTTGTGAGTGGAGGCCCACAAAGATTGTTGCCATAAAAACTGGATTCATTCATGCTTTGAAGTTGAGTACTTAATGGAATACTCCCCGTCAAATTGTTATGGGACAAGTTCAAGTGACTCAAGAATGTCAAACTCGACATGCTCGAAGGAATTTCCCCAGACAGTTGATTTAGTGAGAAATCAAGGGATTCTAGTTGTCCCATATCACCAATATTCCTTGGGATTCTTCCCGTCAAATGATTGCCAGACAAATTTAACGACCACAACCCCACAAGTTTAGTGAGTTCCTTTGGGATCCCTCCAGATAAATTATTTCCAGAAAGATCCATGCTTGTCACAAATCTGAGAGTGGTTCTATATTCAACATCTCTTCCTTTGGTCACCAAAAATGCATTATCTTGAAATTCCAAATAGGTACCAAAAGATAACCGAAATAAACTAGAGTACAATAAACTCGAGTTTCTTATTTTTGCCATGACACTAAAATTGGCAAAACATCTAGGCAGAGGACCAAAGAGATTGTTATGTGCAATGTCCAAGATTTGAAGAGAGCTTAAACGACATAGTTCATGGGGAATGTTGCCCAAAAAGTTATTCGAACGCAGATCCAGAACTATCAATCCTAACGAGGCATTGTCCTTCCACGGTGGTATGGTTCCAGTAAGTTTGTTTTCACCAAGGTCGATGACCAACAAAGATGAGCAATTTTGCAGTGTCTGCGGTAGTTCCCCTGTGAGGTTGTTGTGCCGCAAGTGCAATGAATGAAGGTTAGGTAACTGTCCGATGGAGCTTGGAATGCTCCCCTCCAGATTGTTGTTCTCTAATTTGATGATAGCAAGGGATTGCCAATGCTTCCAACAGTCGGGAATTTTTCCCAACAAACGATTATGTCCCATATTGAGGTACCACAATGCGGTTTTAGGTTCCTCTCCCTTATCACATAACATGTGGTAAATAGATCCTGAAAAAGAGTTATTCGAAAGATCTAGCCATCTCAAGTTAGGAGACAAGAGCGGGAGCGAACCGTTGAAGAGGTTGGAACTTAGGTCAATCATGGGAAACGAACCCTCAACATTTGGAATGCTTGATATCTCTCCATGAATTTGGTTACAAGAGAGGTTTGAGTAGTTTAATTTCAAAAGAACGGGCCAAAACAAGGTCGGAATGGAGTCTGAAATTCTTGTGTTGGCTATGCTCAACGCAACCAACTTCATCTGAGATGGAAGCCAAAGAGGAAACTGTGGCCCTAACTTCCATGAATCCAAAATCAAACGTTCAACTTGGAAAGGGGGAACCCAATTCTCACTTGCATTCAAAGTTAAACTGTTTCCTCCGGCATCTAGGATACGTAATCTCGTGAGATTGGCAAAATGAACATCAGAGACGACACCCTCCAACAAATTATCGGATATGTACAAGCCTTCTAACTTTCCAAGACGCCCAAGACTTTCAGGAAGAGTCCCATTGAACTTATTAGAGGAAAGATCTAACCTTATCAAGGATGATAATCTTCCGATCGACGCTGGAATGGGACCAGAAAAAGAGTTGTCACTGAGATCAAAGTCGGCGAGACTTGTTAGTTGACCAAGACTTTCAGGAAGAGTCCCATTGAACTTATTATAGGAAAGATCAAAGTCGGCGAGACTTGTTAGTTGACCAAGACTTTCAGGAAGAGTTCCATTGAAATTATTAATGGAAAGATCTAACCTTATCAAGGATGATAATCTTCCGATCGACGCTGGAATGGGACCAGAAAAAGAGTTGCTGTAGAGATCAAAGTAGGCGAGACTTGTTAGTTGACCAAGCTCATAAGGCAAGTGACCAAGAAGATGATTCTCCGACGAATGGAAGGCCTCTAACTCGTTAGACTTGCATCGAGAGAAACCTACGAAAATGTCTGCTACCTCCCCAGAAAACTTGTTATTTGATAAATCAATCGTCTTCAACTTACAAAGTTTTCCGAGTGATGTTGGTATACTCCCCTGAAGTTGATTGTCTGATAAGTCAAGGCTAACGAGGGAAGTCAAGTTTTCAATGGCAATTGACACCGCACCATGCAAAAGATTGTCTCTGAGACTGAGTGACTCAAGATGATGTAAACTATACAACCAATTTGGTATGGTAGAATTAACTTTATTAGAAGACCACCAATCGACATTATTAGAAGACCAATCGAGAACTCTGAGTGAAGTCATGTTTTGAAGACCACTAGGAAGTGGAACATCAGAGAAACATCCACTCAAGTCTAGGGAGACTAGATGATTAAGACTGAGAATCCAACCTAGTACAGATGGTCCAAGGTAATTATTGGAAAGGTCGAGGTATCTCAGAGTTGCAATAGAGCCAATGAAGTTAGGGATTTCAAAATCATTGTTGCTCAAGTCCAGATATTGGAGGTGCTTCAAATCGAGCAAAGAGGGATTTATCTTTCCTCCTAATTGATACCTCCTATAAGCTTCATAGTCAGTAATATTTTCATAAGAATCCTCATATGAAGTACTCCAAAGTCGGATCTCGCGGACACGACCAGTGAAGTTGTCACAGACAACTGCGGTCCACTTGCAGCAATCCTCCCCAATATCCCAAGAGGACAACCGGTTCCATGCGTCTTTCAAGTCTTGCTTGAATTTAAGCAGGGCATCCCTCTCATTTTCGAAGCAAGTGATATTACTATGAGTGTGATTGGAGCTGCTGCTGTTGATGCCATTGCAGAAGCAAACATGGAAATTTGGAATGGTGATGAGAAAGCAAACGAAGAAAGCCAAAGCTGCACTTGTAGTCATGGATGAAAGCTTGATCGATCACATGCAAAACAGCGCTCTCAATTGGGTTTTTCAGCTTGTGATGATAATTTTATTTGTCTCCAATGTTATTAGGCTGGTCTCTCCTGAAAAGCCAACTTGACTTTTAGTTATCCTTATTCAAAAAAAATAAAAAATAAAAATGCATTTCTAATCTTGCGTCAAATTTTTGGAGACTATTGGGTTGTCTCGATGAGAGAAATTGACTAAGTAAAATTATAACTTTTATTCAAATATTGAAAGGAAAGCCTAAAAAATCCATCCTTTTGGACTTTTTCTTGGATAATTCTAAAAATATTTAGATGAAAGTTATAATTTTTTTACTTTTCCAATTTGCCTCTATAAGAGAAATAAGGAAAATAAAAAAATTATAGCTTTTACCGATTTTTTTAAATATAAATATCCAGTTTTATTGTGCGTACGTGGTCCATAGTTAAGACTTTTGCCGGGTCATGACTTTTACTGACTTGGTATAAAGGATTGAGAAACTTCGGAGAAATGAAGACCTGTTATTTATGATGCCCTGTCATGTCCTACAATCTGAATGAAAAAATAGAAAATTGGATCGATAACCTATACATATCGGATTCAGCTAATTTTTCAAAGGCCCACTCGTTTTTTTTTTAATAAAAATTATTGAACAGCTCGGATCATTCGTGCAGGACCTAGAGTGTGCCGGGCAGTACCCTATCGGTATACTCATGTTCGGTCCCCTTAGCTTTACTTTAAATGTTTAGTGCATTTGTGTTAGCTTTTCGTCAAAATTTTAAGGACGAAGAATCATTGTTTCGATAAAAGAAATCGAAAAAGTATAAAAATATTAACCAAAATTGACAAAATAGGGGATTTTATTCACAAATACGTAGTCATTTTGTTCTCAATTTCCCAACGATACCCAGAAGAAGAAATAATAATTAGTTCCGTATTTCATTTTAATTAGTTTGTTATCTTCTTCTCCCATTATCTTCTCCTTTCGTAATTTTCACCACAAACGAAATATCCAAAAATCGATTCCCTCGTCAAGCGTCAAGAATGGGAATCCACTATTGATTGTGAAACTTGTATACCTAAATTTTCCTCACCACATAGTTTTCCAAGAAAATTAATTTTGTGAACCATTGTTGTCAGTCACTTCTAGTACAATTAATTTGTTTGCTACATAAATTGACCCAATTGCGTCTTTAAGGGGATAAGACTTCAGGCCCGCTAGATGCGTGTTGTATGTTGAATAGAATTGACAATGAAAAGGGGATGAAATCGGGGAAAATGACGGCCTAGGATGTGTTTTGATAATTAATACCCACCAAGGACATTTTCAGCATTAACAAAAGATCTTAGCATGTCCTTAGCGAGTATTAATTATCAAAACACGTCATTGACTGTCATTTTCCCTTGAAATTGAGATTTGTAGTGTAGTGGGAGTTACGGTAGAATTAGTTCGTCTTGATTGAGAATGTATGGACTAGAGCTACTTTGGGCGGACTGAACTATCAAATCCAATCCCCCGGGCTTGACTAATAGTATATATATTTTTGAATATTCAAAGTCCATGCAATGGATGAGTATGATTGTATTGAATATGTGGAAAATTTGTGATGGCATGTCTGGTCCAGACCTAGACCTTGACCATTGCTTGAGATATTTCACCGGGAATTTCAGTGCAAAATTTCTAAGTGAAATGTTATGAACCCTTTACTTTTTTCAACCAAAAAAAAAGTTCTAACTTCTGACAGCCTAGATTGAAAAGTTTCTCTGGCTCCCATTGGTGAGAGAGATGGGGTTTCAATTGAAATTTGCATTTCAATAAATATCTGTCTTGTGTTTCAAAAATAAATTGCTCAACAAATTCTATACAATGAACGGTTCAAAGCATATTAATGAAATCTCACAAGGCCACCCCAACATGCACTATTATAGTGCATTTGTTGCACTGGCCTCTAGCGGGACCCGAGTCCTCCGAAAAAGAGGGAAAATTCAAATAAGGACAAAACAAGAAAAAAACTCCAAAAAACTTAGGAAAACAACGCCTATCTTATGTTCAATAACCAAAGCTTCGTGTCAATTAATGGTGGACAAAAACCATCTCTTCATACTCATCTATTAAAGCAATTGTCATTGAACCATAAATCAGAAATATTTTAAACCTTGTCAAATTTCCAATTTAATAAAATCCACCACACAGAAACATCTCAGTACAGTTTGCCAATTCCAAATTTTGCCGAAACAGGTAAGAAGTATGCAACCAAATAACTTAAATCCATTGACTCCTATAGAAAGCTACAAAAACTGAACAAAAAGATAAGAACGCGGGTCTGTCTTTTTGGTGTGCATATCATGGTACAAATTCTTATGAAATCAAGTCTCCTAAAATGTCTCAACTCTGCAATTCACTTGTTCACAAATGAGGAAATTACGAAAACTATAGTGTATCCTCAAGCCTACAAATGCAAGATTCACGATTTTTGAGACTGGAGAAAAGACTTCATCCACTTCTATGATTTCTTAGTTGTTTATTTCTGGTTCTAATTCTTCAGAAATAGCATTAATAGAAAGACCCTTCAATCTTTTTCCCAATTCTTCCAAAAGTTCTGAATTCCTTTTTTTATTACTTAAATTAAATTTTGTTATTGGAACCGGGGGACGAATATTAGTAGGAAAGGTTTCAGATTCCTGTTTCTTTTCCTTAGGTTTAATATTCTTAATGTCTTCACCAATTTGGGCTATTTGTTCTTCTATTCAAACCAATTGATTTCCAACAGTACTAAGATGTAAGTTGGTAAAATTGTTTTGTTTATAAATTTTTGAATACATATCTGTGTTTGTAGGTTTAACAAATGCTACAGTCTCTAAAAAAGGATCGGATTCTGAATTTCCTTCTAATTCCAAGGGGATAGTTGGAGGATGGATTGCTCTAATTACAATTCCAGTCATAGATTTCCAATTCCTATGATAATCTTGTATTACATTGATGGATTTATCCAATTCTATAAAATATTTGCCATAAAACTATTGGGTAAAAGGAATAATCTTTTTTGAGTATTCAATCCAATTATAAAATTCCTTTTTAAAATTTTGTAATTGATTCTCATCAGGTTTTGAGAAATACCATTTCCTAAATTCTTCATTTTTAGATTGGTAAAATTCCTGATTAATCTCTTTTCTAATTTCAGGATCTATTATTGTCATTAAATGTAAAGTTCATATCACTAGCAGTAGGAGATTCTACTGTATTAGAAGAATTATTGTAAACCCCATGAGGGATTTGATTTTCAGATATTTTTATACCTGCAAGATTTATATCCTCAATTGGATGTTGCGACTCTGGAATTTCAGATGTTGAGTGTCTACAAGTCGTAGGAACACTAACCCTATATGGTAACTGGGTTGCAGAAAAACTACTTCTAGTATTTCTGCTCCTAGGAAATCTGTTTGATAGAGAATTCCTAAAATTTAGGGAAACAGTCTCATCACTATCTTGAACTATTTGTTCAATTTGATTTATAATTGGTCTGGGAGGAACAACATTATTTATTGTCCAATTTTCAGGAAATGTAATTTCTTCCCACTTTATCAATCTATTGGTTGCAATATTAGATGTCAACATATTAGTCTCTATTAAGACAGTTTGGTCAGGAGGTCCTAATTGACGCACTCTTGGATTAATAGTATTCATTATTTTATAGTAAATTCTATAAACTAAGGCTATTACCTCAGATCCTGGCAAAAAGTCATAGCCTCTAGTCTGAATCCTACATTAAGGACTTCACCTATATTTCTATCTGTGAGTGATAGTGTAAGATTAGGATAAGAATTAAAATAAACAGGACCATGACATAAACTGATCTCTATAGCCCCCATTATTGAGGATCTCCAATTATTACACCTGTCATCTCTTAAAGTTACATGAAGGCAAGTTTCCATTCTTAACAAAGTTAATGGCTTAAGAGCTATTTGCACTAAACCAATATGAATATATTTATAATTTCGCATATGAGCAAGAAGATCACTTCTATCCATAAGATTTATTATCATATCATTAAGCTCTACGCTTTCAGTTCTTTCCATGGTTTTTATTGCCATGCTATTTCTAAGTTCAAACAAACCATGTCCATAAATTGTTGAAGGGCGAACTGGAGGGATAGTCCAGTGATTTAATTGCTCTTGCACATTAGCATATTCTATTAATTTGGCATTTTTAATTCTATCATTATCAGATCTAAATAATCTTCTCATTCTGAGATGATTGTGTTAGTGCTTATATAAATTATTTTTTCATGATTTTGCCTTTTTTTTTTTAAATGAAAGGGAACATTGCAAATAACACGTCTGTCAACGGTTTACCGAAGCAAGGCCAAATTACCCTTCCCGGGTCCTCATGGCCGGACAAATCCGAACGCGACTTGGATGACATCCCACTACTTATAATGCTCTCTTGCATTTAAATTTTAAGATTTTATTCGAAAGGCTCCATCATGATAAAATAATCTATACTTGCACTAACAAGTTAATTTAAGCCACAATTGACTCTGATACCAAATAAGTAAAGGATCGATTAAACAAGTAAAAGAAGAAGACTGACCTTATTATTATTTATAAAGGCCGAAGCTGATATTACAATGAAGGGAGGAGAACAGAAAGCTAGGATTTTAGTGAGAGAGAGAGAGAGAGAGAGAGAGAGAGAGAGAGAGAGAGAGAGAGAGAGAGAGAGAGAGAGAGAGAGAGAGAGAGAGAGAGGACAATCCAAAACATGGATTTTCCCTTAACACACACATCCTATTTATACAGGAGAAACAAATGAAAATTCAAATGAAATACAAATTAAAGACAAATGAAATTACACTTAAATTAGACCTGGAATGAATTCGTTGGGTGCTCAGTGGGCCCCATCGTCACGTCTGTCATTCCACCGAAAGAGTGCTGCTTGCATAATTGAAGTCTCCTTTACTTCATAATTGTAGTACTTCATAATTGAAGCTTTCACTAAAAGTTGGTTGGCTGCATTCAAAAATTATTGATGCTTTTCTTTTCCTTTTCTGGAAGACAGTTGTTCGGCCATCATTTCAGTCATGCTGTCCTAGAAATCTCCCAATGTAGGTGTATTACCTTCATCTTCATAGGGGTTTTGAGATTCCCCTGCTAGACAAGCAAATGGATTATTATCCTCTTCATTACTCTTAGCCGATGTCATGGATTCGTCATCGGCTACCTTATGAACAGATTGCAGAAATTGGTCCTTCATGAAATCCATTGTCTTGATAACAATTTCATTGTCTGACAAAGATGGATTCTTTGCCCTGATTTGGGCTGGAATTTCCAAAAAAGGAATCTTAATGGAAAATTTTTCCCGTTGCTGTAATTGCTGCCTTAACTCCTAATTTTTTGACTTAATTGTCACAATAGTTTTCTCCATTTCAGCTCCTTTCCACCACCTGTATTGGAAAATTCTCTGAAGTATTGGTAATCCCAAATCATTGGTCCCAATTTAAATATCCCATCTCCAGATCCAAGGGATTCCAAATATTGTTATGGCATCAAGGAATGTTCTTCCTTCTGGAACATTGCTTTCCCATAATTGAGGATGATATTGTAGGAAGGACTCCATTTCCTTTTGAATTTCTTGTGGAAGGTAATTTGGACGGGGTCCAAATTTAGACCACTAAATAAGAAACCAATTTGGAAAATCATTTTGTCCAACAAGATTTGGACATAATTTGAAAAACCATGAGTGTTTTCTCTTCTGATTTTGATAGTAAAAAGTCTTTGTCTAGGCTTCAATGTAATCCCAGTAATTATATTGAATTACTGCAACGCCATTTTCAGTTTTAATTGACAAAACCATCTTAATTATGGCTTTGCTATAGCTAATTGGGCTCTTCTGACCGATTTTGCTATCATATGTGGGGGAAATTTCCACTGATCCAAATTCTGTAAGCATTGCTTCATAGATATATCTGTATTTCCCTTCAGGGACTGGATAACTCATTGTATCCAAATATCGGGACTTAATTTCCCAAGGATCATTCTTCCATTGTTCATCCTGTGGTTCCAAGACCATAATTGTCTCGGTAGTTTCCAAAGATTTGAAAACTTCTTCAGATTGAACCACTTCCTTTATTGAAAGTGATGAGGATGATGCTGAGGCTGCATCTTGAAGTGAAGGAAATTGAATTTTGCTAGCCTTCAAGTAGGCTTCCACATCTGCTTGGGTGACTCTTGGCCTACCCATGCCACGAGGAGTATTTCCTCTTTTGCGTCCTCTATCAGGAGGTCGATTCATACTGCAAAATTAAGCACGAGCCAAAACATTCAGCTTATTCTAAATTTGCTGGAGTCTTTTATTGAAATAATTATTGACGATGTCGTCCTCATCAAAATCTGAGCAACCATATTCAGCATAAAATTGGTTGAGGGCATTTCTAGCATTTGCCCATCTCTTCAAGTAGAACCTTGTTGGAAGATACTTGTAAAAATTTTGCTCCCTATTTGCTTGAGCCATATTCTTCATAACATTTCTAAATTCTTTGTCCTTTTTAATTAAAAATTTTAGCCTACTGTTAGAAATTGAAGGACAAGCATGTTTAATGATAGATTCTCATTCTAAATTATTCACTTGTGCCATCAGGCAGCTAGAATCCGTGATTGTTCTTCTAATTCGGCAATTCGCCGTCTGCGATATGCCAAATTTATCCTGTAAACATGAATTGACATATCAGGAATACTATTTAGATATCTTATTCGATTTCTATGATATTTAATCCCTCGAATAATTTCAATTCTGCTAAGGACCATCCTATGCAGCTAAAATATCTAATTTTTGCTGTAATTGAGCAATCTTGTAACGATAAATGGCCAAATTAATCCTGTAATTAGGACGCCTTTTATTGAGCTTTTTAATTCCCAAAATCTTATTTGAGAAATTATGTCTAGTCTGCCAATTAGTTGCATTTATCCCTGTAAAAATTCTCGAGTAAGAAAATCAGGGAGAGAATTATTTTCTCCTTTTATATATTCAATGTTAAAGTCAAATGCAGACAATTCTGACTGCCATCTAGCAAAAATTTGTTTTGAAGCAAGATTTTTAATATCTTGTTTTAAAACTTGCTTTGCTGCACTGTAGTCTACTTTAAGCAGAAAATGTTGATTCAATAAATCATCTTGAAATTTATTTATGCATTTAACAATGGAAAGAATTAACAATAGAAAGAATTTCTTCTTTATTGTGCTATAATTAGCTTGAGCATTCTTGAAAAGTCCAGAAGTGAACCTAACTAATTCCTCTTTGGAGGTATTTGGGTTATATTGCTTCAAAATGCCACCATAACCAATATTAGAAGCATCTGTCTCTACAATTTTTCTCCATTCAGGATTAGCAATTGCTAAACAAGGTAATTGTTTTGCTTTTAATTTAATTTTTTGGACGGCCTTAGTATGACGTTCTGTCCATGGAGGAGGATTCTTCTTAAGCCTTTCATATAAAGGTGTAGAATCCTGAGCTAATTCCTTATAATAGTCTCCTATGTAATTGAGACTCCCAAGAAAACTTTGCAATTGAGTTTTATCCTTTATTTCATCTGGAAATTTAGAAGCAAATTCTATACTTCTATCAATAGGGATAATTTTCCCTTGATGAATATTATGTCCTAAGAATCTAACTCTAGTTTGGAATAATTTCATCTTAAGAGCTGAAACAACAAGACCATTTCTTTTGATTACATCTTTGAAAATTCTAAGATGTTTAATATGCTAATCTATGTTCTGTGAAAAAATTAGAACATCATATATGTAACAAATAGCAAATTCAACATATGGATAAAAAATACTCCATCCGTCTCATAATGTTTGTCCAGTCTGCATAACGAGGACGTAAAAATAATACAATTTTTGTAAAAAAAATTCAAATTTTTTTCAACAATTCACTAGATATTGATGAGTTCTTTTAATTTATGAAAAAAATTTGAATTTTTTCTTGAAAGAAATACATTATTTTTTATTCCTTGTTTTGTGGACCGGACAAATATTTTGGGATGGAGGTAGGTATCATTCATAATATTTTAAAATTCTGAAGGTGCATTCTTCAGACCAAATGGCATTACATTCCATTCGTAATGACCAAAAGGTACAGTAAAAGCTATTTTGAAATTCTGAAGCTGTTTTAAGCAGGGCATCCCTCTCATTTTGGAAGCAAGTGATATTACTATGAGTGTGATTGGAGCTGCTGCTGTTGATGCCATTGCAGAAGCAAACATGGAAATTTGGAAAATTAGTGATGAGAAAGCAAACGAAGAAAGCCAAAGCTGCACTCGTAGTCATGGATGAAAGCTTGATCGATCACATGCAAAACAGCGCTCTCAATTGGGTTTTTCAACTTGTGATGATAATTTTATTTGTCTCCAATGTTATTAGGCTGGTCTTTCCTGAAAAGCCAACTTGACTTTTAGTTATCCTTATTCAAAAAAAAAAAAATTGTATTTCTAATTTTGCATCAAATTTTTGGAGACTATTGGTTCGTCTCGATGAGAGAAATTGACTAAGTAAAATCATAAAATCATAACTTTTATTCAAATATTTTTGCCAATATTCAAAAGAAAGCCTAAAAAATCCATCTTTTTAGACTTTTTTTTGGATAATTCTAAAAATATTTAGATGAAAGTTATAAATTTTTTACTTTTCCAATTTGTCTCTACAAGAGAAATAAGGAAAATAAAAAAATTATAGCTTTTACCTATTTTTTTAAAAAGAAATATCCAGTTTTATTGTGCGTACGTGGCCCATAGTTAAGACTTTTGCCGGGTCGTGACTTTTATTGACTTGGTATAAAGGATTGAGAAATTTCGAAGAAATGAGGACCTGTTATTTATGATGCCCTGTCATGTCCTACAATCTGAATGAAAAAATAGAAAATTGGATCGAGAACCTATACATATCGGATTGAGCTGATTTTTCACAAGCCCACTCATTTTTTTAATAAAAATTATTGAACGGCTCGGATAATTCGTGCGGAACCTAGAGTGTGTCGGGCGATACCCTATCAGTATACTCATGATCGGTCCCCTTAGCTTTACTTTAAATGTTTAGTGCATTTGTGTTAGCTTTTCGTCAAAATTTTAAGGACGAAGAATCATTGTCCCGATAAAAGAAATCAAAAAGTATAAAAATATTAATCAAAATTGGTAAAATAGGGGATTTTATTCACAAATACGTAGTCATTTTCTTCTCAATTTCCCAACGATACCCAGAAGAAGAAATAATAATTAGTTCCGTATTTCATTTTAAATAGTTTGTTATCTTCTTCTCCCATTATCTTCTCCTTTCGTAATTTTCACCACAAATGCAATATCCAAAAATCGATTCCCACGTCAAGCGTCAAGAATGGGAATCCACTATTGGTTGTGAAACTTGTATACCTAAATTTTCCTCACCACATAGCTTTCCAAGAAAATTTTGTGAACCATTGTTGTCAGTCACTTCTAGTACTATTAATTTGTTTGCTACATAATTAAATGGACCCAATTGCGTCTTTAAGGGGTTAAGACTTCAGGCCCGCTAGATGTGTGTCGTATGTTGAATAAAATTGACAGTGAAGAGGGAATTGAAATCGAGATTTGTAGTGTAGTGGGAGTTACGGTGGAATTAGTTCTTTTTCAAGCAAGTGAGGGAGTTAGGCAAGGTTTCTTGCGGTATATTGGGGATTTCTTGCATTTGATCTCCGTAGGATGTTGTATTTTAGTAATAAAATTTTAATCATCGCTTCCGCACTTTGTATGATTTTTGGGTAAAAATTGAATTCTTGTTTTGTTGGTGATAAATTTTATTGGTTGGTTCATAGGATGGTTGTGCCCCATTCTTTTTTTTTTTTTTTTTGGTAACTACCCCATTCTTATCATGGGAATTTATTTGGTGTTGATTTTATTTAATAACAAAAAATCATTACTGTTTGATAACTTCATTTTTTTCTAGTCTACGTGTTTCAAGAGTTGGCCTTGTGGTAGACGGCCAGTCACTTCTTGGGGTGTAAACCGTGAACCACACTTTCTCTAGTACACAAGGAAGACTTGGAAACAGACAAATGAGGAAGACTGGAAAGACTTCTAACCACACTTTCTCTAGTACACAAAGAAGACTTGGAAACAGACAAATGAGGAAGACTGGAAATTTGACCCAAAAAAAAAAAAAAAGAGGAAGACTGGAAAGACTTCTACACATCGAGAAGACAAAAGGAAATCATGTCTCACAATTACCTGATGGGCGAATAGCAGATCCCTGTTTGTAAACATTAGAGCATCCACAATGGTTTACTAACTAATGTTTTAAATTGTGCGTGTTAAAACTTAGCGAATAAAAATGTATTTTTTGTACCACAATACTTGTATAATTAGTTTGTGTGCTAGAGCGTGTTAAATCTTGTAGTGTGCTAGAATGTGTGTCAAATTTGGCAATTATACTAGCAAACAATAAGTGGGTTATACCTCTATGATTCAAACTCTAACCATAAAATATAAATGTACACTGCTACTAATACACACTTGTGGGACCTATTTTTTATCCTAACAAACATTTTAACATACAAATTTACCAAACTCATTATGGATGTTCTAACACACTTCTATATTAGCAATGTCTCACACACACTTGTGAGACTCATTTTTATCATAATACACATTTTGACACACAAATATACTAAACCCATTGCGGATGCTCTTAGGTTTCCCTGTATTACTTTAATCCCTGTTTTCAAAATCTATTTAATATACATGCTTTGTTATTTACTAAGCTTTTAGCTGATGAATTTCTATCAAATTCTTTTTCAGGCGGATTTAGGCAAGGTTTCTGGCAGTATCTTGGGGATTTCTTGTATTTGATCTCCATACGATGTCGCATTTTAGTAATAAGATTTTAATTATCGCTTCCGCACTTTGTATATTCTTTGGGTAAAAATTGAATTCTTGTTTTATTGGTGGTAAATTTTAGGGTAAACTATAGTTAACCCCCTCTAACTAAGCCTCGCGTGCACTTTGTCCCCTCTAACTTTTTTTTTTTGGCACTCAACCCCCTCTAACTAACTGAAATTCAAACGGTCATAACTTCAAACGGTCATAACTTCTTCGTCCGAAATTGAAAACATGCAAATTATATATCGATTTTGAGGTTTTGAAGTCAGCTTTCTAATGACACTAAAATCACATCACAGTTCAAAGCACACAGAAAGTTATGATTAAAAGGGTAACTTTCTGTGTGCGCCCTTACTCTTTTGATCATAACTTTCTGTGTGCTTTGAACCGTGATGTGATTTTGATGTCATTAGAAAGCTGACTTCAAGACCTCGAAGTCGATATTTAATTTGCATGTTTTCGATTTTGGGCGAAGAAGTTATGACCGTTTGAATTTATGACCATTTGAATTTCAGTTAGTTAGAGAGGGTTGAGTGCCAAAAAAAAAGTTAGAGGGGGCAAAGTGCACTTTAGGCTTAGTTAGAGGGGGTTAACTATAGTTTACCCTAAATTTTATTGGTTGGTTCATGAGATAGTTGTGCCTCATGCTTATCATGGAAATTTATTTGGCATTGATTTTATTTAATAACAAAAAATCATTACTGTTTGATGATTTCATTTTATTCTAGATTGCGTGTTCCAAGAGTTGACCTTGTAGTACACGGCCGGTCACTTCTTGGGGTGTGACATCTACCGTGAATCACACTTTCTCTAGTACACAAGGAAGACTTGGAAACAGACAAGTGAGGAAGACTTGGAAAGACTTCTACCAACATTCTGCTTCAATTATTGCTATTGGACGTCCTAGTAATGTCTACAAACACAATGATCGTTGTGTCCACCTTGAAGAAATTGCATGTCATAATCTGATGTAGAAATTGCATAAATGGGTATAGACTCTATACAAGTGATTGAATTAGTGGTGGCAATTTTAACCCATATTTTTTAATTCGTTCAAATTTGTCCACTTATAATCCAACCCAATCTGTCCATATTGTATTATGGGTTGACATGGGTTCACCCATATCAATTCATATTTATATGGATTTAGATGGGTTCAATATATGTTGGAATTAAAAGATTCCATTCACAATAGGGAATTACTGTAGCTGAAACTGAAAATCAAGCTTCTAGCCTCCTCCTCCTGGAGCAGACAAAACCATTTTTCGATCAAATTCATCCCCCCCCTCTCTCTCTCTCTCTCCAGTCTCCAATACTATCAGTCCACTGTTCTTTCTCTCACTAAGAGCCCGTTAAAGAAAATCTTCTTAAAAAATAAGTATTTATTTCACATTTTTAAACTAAAAAATAATGTAAATAAAAAATAATTTTTCGATTTTTTTTGCACCGTATAAAAGATCTCAATGAGATCTTTCAAACAAGATCCACATTGTATATTTTTAGATTTCAACAAGCCCATCATTTTTTAGCTTGAAATTGCCTTCTTAAAAAATAAGTACTTATTTGGCATTTGAGAAAGGGGGCCTAACTCTCAATAAGTATTGTTCTCTCCCTCTAGAATGGTGGTGGCTTCAGCTGATGCAACGAAGACTGAAACCGTACAATTAGTGGAGTCATCGCCTACAAGACGAGTCTTCGATGCGGCCTCTAACTCTTCGTTGAAATTATGTTACTGTTTGGAAATGGAAAAAAACTGATTCTTCAAGATTTTTTTAGAATACTTCTTTCGAGGACCTAAAGTGGGTTTGGATTAAAAAGTTAAACTTTTTTGTTTGTCTTTAATCAATTTTTTTTTTTGCATTTGTTCGTTTTTGCATTAAATTTTTGTGACATATTGATTCGTCTAGTCGAGAGGAATCGGAAAAGTAAAAAAATTTGATCGAAACTCATGTTTTTTTGGATAAAGACAAAAATAAGTAAAAAAGACAATTATTTAGACTTATTTTTGTCTTTTTAAAAAAATAATGAATTTCGATCAATTTTTATTTATTTTTTCAATTCCTCTCAACGAGACAAATCAACAAGTCACAAAAGTTTGACGCAAAATGAACAAATGCCAAAAAAAAATTGACGCAAAAAGAACAAATTCATTATTTTTCGATCAAAATAATGAATTTCAACCAGAGCAATACTTGACCAATGAGTTCATTTGACGGGATTTATAAAAAATAATAAAAAATCGAGGTCTTGGTTATATTTGAAAAAGGATAGAAAAGTAAGGAAACGGGTTGGGTCGGGTCGTGTTAGGTATGAACTGACTCATATTTAACACGATCCGTATTCAACCCATCAATTATTGAACCGTATTCAGCCACCCACAACCCGTCAAAATTCACCCAAACCTGCCCATTTGCCATTTCTAGATTGAATCATGAATTTGAAGTGGACAATGGATGAAGAAATTTGGGAGGCTGTGCGTGTCCGTTGGTTAGACGTGTGATGTTTGGAGTTCACGGAGCCGGTGCAACGTCGGGGCGTGAAGTGTTGGATGTGAGGACTCTGGAAGCAGTGAGAGGCACGATGTTGTTCTGGGGTGTGTTTTTTGCAGTCGGAAAATAGGGGAGGGTAGTTAATTAGGAATAAAAAGTTGACAAACATCTCACCCTTTTATGAAGATTGAAGAGTATAGACTAGTAAAAGGTCAAACAATAATATTTTCTCCGTCCTATTTTGTTGAGTTTTTTTTTTGATCGGCTTATTTTGTTGAGTTATTTCTAGTTAAAATGAGAAGAAATAAGACCGATAACTCCGTTCCGGGACTAAAGATAAGTACTTATTTTTTAAGAAGGCAATTTCAAGCTAAAAAATAATGTGTTTACGCAAATAATTTTCCTAGCAATATGGATTTTATTTAATAGATCTTATCGAGATCTTTTATACGGTGCAAAAAAAATAAAAAAATAATTTTTTATTTACATTATTTTTGAGTTATTTGAAAATATGAAATAAGTACTTATTTTTTAAGAAGGTGTTCTGGAACGGGTGACATGACCTATTTAGCTCGGTGCGCGCCCCGGTTTGAGCTTGAGGAACCCCCTCCCCACGGCTGGTATGGATAAGAAAATAATCTTTAAATGAGAAGTATATCCACTTGTTTGTTTAACTGGACTTTGGGGGCCTGCTGCCCCTTTTGCACAGTGAGGTCAGCAGCGTCCCCATGCTACACGGTTTTGCTCACTAATGGAGTAAATTGATACCCCACTTTCACAAAGGGCGGAAAACGAATCGAATCGAGCCAAATATTATAATATTCAAATTTGTTCGTTAAGTTTTTTAGCGAATTCGAACACGAACTGAACTCAATGAAAATTTGATGAGCCGAGTTTGCTTAAGTTTGAGTCAAACTCGAGCTTGTTCACGAGCTTTAATGAGCCGATAACGTCATATATTTATGCTTTCATAGAGGTCTAAAACTGCAAATAAAAAGTTTAGTATGTACATAAATACGTTCATAGGTATATAAAGGTTATAAAAACATATGCATAAGCAACTTTTTAGTAATTGTAAATGTTTATACTTGTACAAGTTTTAAAATTTTCATTATCTATAAATATAAAATTCCCATGATATACATACACGAGCCTAATCAAGCCAAAAACTGCTAGGTTCATATTCGGCTCATTTATGAAACAAGCCTAAAATTGAGGCTTGGGTTCGGTGCATTTAGTAGACCAATCAAACTGGAATGAGCCTTTACCGAGTCGAGAGACTCGAACAATTCACGAGCTGCTCAGTTCATTTATACCCCTACTTCCACCTCGCTAGTCCCTGTTTGCTTGCATACCGGTACCATAGCATTTGGCACTTGTCCACGTCTCCTTTAATAATCATATCACATACGTCTAGAAGAGTACAGGTTTACAAACTTTTACCCATTACAAGCATTAAGGAGGTGTTTTACTTGAATTAAATGAATATAAATTTTTTGTTCTCCTTCTAAATTTTCGTTAACCGTTTAAGCTTTTTGAATGAAATATTCATCTCGGTAGAGTAAATTCTAAAAGTACAAAATTTATGATCAAAAGCAAAAAACGTGGCATTATGACGAAAAAATTCATCTTTTCTAAACTTTTTTTTAAAAATTTCGGTGAGTATGTTTATACTTTTTAATTGCTCTCATTGAGACAAATGATTAATTCTTAAAATTTTGGTGAAGAGCTAAAAAAAAAAAAAGACTAACCAAATCAAACCAAACGTAGCCTTGTTTCCAACCAATTGGGGTCGGCTAATCCTATTTTTTCATTTAGTTTTGTCAAGAACTACCTGTTCACTTAGATTATAAAAAGAGAGTGTGAAAATAAGTACTTCAATCGAATTAGGGTGTCCTTTCCCTAAATTAATTATTCTTCGTGATGTCTTAATAAATGTTTAGTGCATTTTTGTTAGTTTTTTGTGAAAATTTTAAGGACGAAGAATCATTGTCCCGGTAAAAGGAATCGAAAAAGTATACAAGTACTGTATCAACCAAAATTGAAAAAATGTTCGGAAAAGACAAACTCTGTTTCGTCTTTTTTTTTTTTTTTGTGAAAACTTTTTTTTTGTTTAGTAATGAATCATTTTTTGCTTTTGGTCATTGGCAATTCATGACCAAAACTCGCATTTTGCTTGTATGTCCTATTATCGAGTTGTACGTTTAATTACTTTATTTATAGAGTTTGTTTTAGTTTTTGAAAATTTTGAGTGCGGTAGTTTTATTTTTTTGTGGTCAAAATGGTAGGAGATTTTATTGATAAAAATAAGCAAACATAAAATTGGGTTATCAATCCCAAACAGAGACAATAATCAAGAGGCATAGATACACAAGCCTTAAAATCTAGAACCTCACAGACCAATACGACGATCTTTTGATCATCAGCCAACAACAACCTCCTAGACGAAGACGAAGTCGGCACCGAGGATAGCCGACAAACCCTTGCGGCCACGACAGCCACAGGAGATATGTTCTGAGAGAGAGATCGTGAGAGTGTGAGAGAGGAGAGAGAAAGATCATGATAGAGCTGTGAAGTCGTCTGTAGATTAGGGTTTAGTTCGATGGAGATATGTTGTTTTATAGGTTTAATTATATTTTAATCCAAAACTTTTAAGTAATAACATATTTATCCCTAAATTTTTTTAAAAAAATACAAGGCTTATCTACTTGTTTGGTCCTTATAAAATAGGCTTAGTTTCAATTTCGTTCTCACAAAATTTTTGGTTTCAATTTTACCCTTCTAATTTCTCAACGATTTCAATGTTACCCTTTCTGTCAATCTTGGACGGCAAAAGCCTAAGTGGCAAACGGCGTGGGTGATCTGGCAAAGGATTGTGGGACCTCTTTTACACGTCTTTCCCCACCTCATTTGTAAAACTAAAAATCCTAAGCCATACCCTAAAAATTACTCGTAAATCCCCAAAATCATTTTCCCCTAAACCCACCGAACACCACCTCCCCAAAAAAATGCCTCTTGGCTTCCCATTGATCGACATCATCGTAATCGTTATCGCAATATTTCCACACCCGAAATCTCTCTTTGGTTGATTCGCAGTAGCATATTTTCCCCTTTGATACCCATAATTTCATACACGAGAAGTATTTTCTTTTCTTCCCATTTCTCTCCCTGTTTCTTTACTCATTGGTAATTCAACAAGTCCGAAAAATTCTTCGTCTTCGTCGAAAACCAACATGCAAAGACTCCATATCCATTGCAATTTACCATTTCTGTAAACAGTACTAAACACTTTGCCCCCAAACATCCTCCAATTGAACCCCAGTTTGGATCAAAAGAAAGGAATTTATTAACGGGGCTTCGATTTCCCTCCAATCTCTTGTTTCCGACGAGAAAATCTGGCACTCAATTTTCCCACCCAATAAATCAATATCTTCGAAAAAGAAACACACCACCTTGAAATTTCCCATGTAGGACCCATCAAAAGCGAGACTTTCACGCACCAAGGTTTCTGATTTATGCCCTGTGGGAGAATTCTATACTGATTGAGTCCGGACGACGTTGTTGGCGGGGCGGAGTGGCGGAGGGTGGTGATGAGGTGGCACCATGTTTTGGAGACGGGTTTCAATCTCCTGCAAGATAGCAATGGGGCACGACGGAGATGAGGTCCGGACACAGGTAGTCAAAGGTTGTAGTTTCTCTCTCCTCCTCCTCCATCATCGCAAGTTTGCAACAACCCAAAGAGAGAGAGAGAGAATAGGGTATATATAGGTTATTTTGGGAAAATTTCACGTAGGCACCTGATCTTTCACACAAATCACACCTAAATACCTGATCTTTCTTAAATTTCATATAAACATCTGAGCTTTCTAAAAACTCATCAATTCAACACCTGACATTTCTTAAATTTCATATAAACACCTGAGCTTTCTAAAAACTCATCAATTCAACACCTGTCGTCACCCCTCCATCTAAAACCAAACGGGATGACTGAGATGCTCCAAGCAAAAAAAGTTAAGTGCTCCAATTTTTAATTTGTTTGAACCAATGCGAAAATCTTATTTTTTTGATCATTTTATCCTAAAGAACTATAATTAATTTTTTACTCTAAAGTACTCGTTAGTCAGCCTTAAGAAAGTTGTAGAATCAAATATCTCTTAGGTCTAACTAACGATAGCTTTAGAGTCAAAAATTAATTATGACCCTTCAGAATAAAATGATCAGAGAAATAAGATTTTCGCACCGGTTTAAATGGATTAAAAATTGGAGCACTTATTTTTTTAACCATACTTTTTAATATATAAACGGTCTATACATGGTTAAAAAATTAATTGCTCCAATTTTTAATTCGTTTGAACTGATGTGAAGATCTAATTTCTCTGATCATTTTATTCTAAAGGGTTATAATTAATTTTTGACTCTAATGTTAGTTAGCCCTAGGAGATATTTATTTATATGACTTTCTTAGGGCTAACTAACGAGAGCTTTAGAGTAAAAAATTAATTATGATTCTTTAGGATAAAATGATCAGAAAAAATAAGATCTTCGCACTGGTTGAAACAAATTAAAAATTAGAGTACTTAACTTTTTTTGCTTGGAGCACCTCAGCCATTCCGTTTGGTTTTAGACAGAGGGGTGACGGCAGGTGTTGAATTGATGAGTTTTTAGAAAGCTCAAGTGTTTATATGAAATTTAAGAAAGGTTAGGTATTGAATTGATGAGTTTTTAGAAATCTCAGGTGTTTCTATGAAATTTAAGAAAGATAAAATGTTTATGTGTAATTTGTGTAAAAGGTCAGGTGCCTAGGTGAAATTTTCCCGGTTATTTTTTACATAGTGTGTGTAGGAGCAGTTGGGGCCGAAGAGATTTGGTGGGTTTTACAGATGGGGGAAAATAAATTGGGGGCGAAGAGATGTGGGTCCCTGTGCTGTGCTGTGCTGTCTAAAGAGGGTCCCACAATTTTCAAACCGTTTGCCGCTTAGGCTTCTGCCGTACAAGATTGATGGAAATAATAACATTGAAATCGTTGAGAAATTAGAAGGGCAAAATTGAAATAAAAAATTTTGTGAGGACAAAATTGAAACCGGGGGTGACTATTCGCAACCCCGTATTTTCTCCCATAACCCGTTAAAAATTTACAAAAAGTATATTTCGGTAACTACGTGTCGAAAATATGTTTAACCTTCGGTAAACAACTGCCGAACATACATTTCGGTAAATAGCTGTTGAAAACAAGATTATATTTCGGTAACTACATGTCGGAAATGCACAGGAAACATATATTTCGGTAATTGGATGCTAAAAATGTATCTCAATTTTGGTAACTAACTGTTGAAAATGTATCTCAATTTCGGTAACTAACTATCGAAACATATTTCGGTAGTTGGAAATTTTTAATGGGCTAAGGGAGAAAATATGGGATTGCGAATAGTCACACCCTTGAAACCGAACATATCTATTTGTAAGCACCAAATAAGTAGACAAGCCAAAATACAAATGCACCCCCACCGTGTCTGAAGCCGTGTCCCCCTCAAAAAATTAAATTATTGTTTTGTGCGGTATTTCTTGTGGGCTTTTCATGAAATTTCATTTCTACTGCTGCAATGTTTAATTGTATTTCAGTTGATTTCAGATAAAGTAGATTCAAGTTGGTAATGAGGTTTACAAGCTTCACAATCTTCCTGAATTTTATAAGGTTGGGACTATTGCTCTTCGTACTATTTCACACAAGGCTATGCAAATTTAATTGTTGTTATCATGATGGGGGTACTTTTGCTCCATATTGGTTCTCGGTCGCAGGATCCACGCCCTCATATAACGATAACTTGGAGAATGTTGTTGGAAAAACCCCGTTGCTGCGAATTCTGACCTGTTGGCGAAACCTCCACAAATGCTAAAATAACACTTCGAGTCACGACTATGTCGCTTTCCTAAAGACAATATTTGCCCCCACCAGATGGTATGTAAAGGGTTACAGCAAATCTGCCTTCAAGATAAATCGAAACCCGAACTCGAATTTCTACCGTTTGCGTCTGCACTAACGAAACGGACAGAATACCTGCTGATTGAATATAAGAACCGAGAACTACGGAATTCTGTTTTCTGCAGCAAAACAGAATGCAAAATGAATGCTAGAAAATATAAAGAGATGTGGGAGAAATTCGACTTATGTATGTGTGTATGTCTCCAGATTTTGTCAAGTAGTGGTCTATTTATAAGCCACTACGCACCCATTGTGAATGGGTACGCACCCGATCTATTTTGACCGTTGGATCAGATCCTACGATCTTAATCGATCAGTCACACCGAACTGGTGTACTGTTTCATTCACACCCAATCGGATTTGATCCAATCCGTTGGATTGTGACTATTCGCTGCCAACGGCTGCGATCGCAACCCACGAACCAATGCACCCGTTAGTTCGAGTTGCACTCGATCGGAACCGCTTTGTGTGACTCACCTGCCACGCGTGTGACACGCGGCATCCACGTCAGCGCCACCTTACTGCCAACTCGCAATAAGAAAAGGCACCTACAAGGCGCCGACGTGCTAAGTGCAAAGTGCGCCGCTAAAGCGCCACAATGCACCACAGCCCACGCCGCGCGTGCGTGGGTGTGTACTGGTGGCTTTGCCGGTATGGTGCAAAGCACCATAGGGCTGCACCACACTAGATTATTAGTTATTCACATTAGGAATGTTCCCTAATATATACCACTCCAACATCTCTCAACTAACTAATGTGGGACAAAGCTCACAAAGAGAAAAAACAAGCATTCTAAGGAAACAAGGAAATTTTACAAAACCAAAACGACGAATCTTTTATTTTGAAAATCTCTAACAAATGGGTAAGAGAGTGGTTGAAGAAGCTTTGATTGAATGAACTGGGCTTACAGAATACGCGGGAAAATGTATTTTTACCTGCAAATTTAGTAGTATAAAAGATTGGTCGGATAAAAAAAACGGTAAGATAGGCAATAAAGCCTACAAAATATGTAAATTCCAAGAATTATATATCTATTGAAGGGTCTTTTCACCACTGTCATTGACTGGTGAATCACTTGGGTCTCACTAGAATTGTAGTTGTATCTGACTCTTAAGTGAGAAGATATTGAGCCAATAACAATAAGGGTAAATTACATATAATCCCCTCAAACTAACACTCGCGTACACTTAACCCCCTTTAACTATAAAATTTAGCACTTAACCCTCTTGAACTACTCAAAATGGGATCCCAGCTGACTTTCGTAACGGTGAAAGCACAATACCCATTTTGCCCCTAACTGAAAAAGTTTCCTCCATAGCCTGAAACCCAGTTTGATTTCCAAACCCAATGAAACTGTTCCAACCCAAATCCAAAGCAAATGGTCTGCCCTAAATCCCTAACTAGGTCCAATTTGGCGGGAAAATTCCCTCCAATCCACCAACTGGTGGGAAAGTTCACCAGCTCTCCTATAAATTGTCCTGCCTCACTAACCCTAACCCCTCTCCTGCCACACTTAACCTAATCCGAAAATGGGGAACCAAGTTTGGGGGAAAAACTGAAGGATCTTGCATAAATTAGTTTGAATCTCTTATTACAGGTACGATTCCTATCCCCCTTGTACGATTCCTATCCCCCTTGAAGCTATGAATAGTATTTTAATCCTTGTTTTGAAAAGGATAATGCTTTGAATGCTTGAGAACTATTTTGTATTTGGGTGGTTGTTGCTTTTAATGTAGAATCTTTCTTTATTTTGTCCCTTTTTTTTTTTTTTTGGAACAGTTTTGTCCCTTTTTTGTGCTTTACTTTTGAAAGTGGTCCCGCACATATATACACATGCATTTACAAATGGACAGATGCGTGGATGTCTATAAATACACTGACAATAATTTGTAGGGATTGTAAATGCATGGATTTGTATAATAATTTGTCGGAAAAAAGCAAACATATGGTCCTAGATGCCTATATTTTATGTATTCTTCCTTCCTTTGTTTTGTTCTGATTTGTCTGTTATTCCATAAATAGGATGGCTGACTCTGGGTTTGTATTGGAAGTCCACCATGGTGGCTACTTTGTGGGATTACCTAAGTTGTATTTAAGTGGAAAGGTTGACTTCATAAGAAATGTGGACTCAGACCTTATGTCATACTTTGAGGTGTTGGACTTAGTTAAAGGGTTAGGTTGTAATCCAGAAATTTGCAACATATATCATAAGATGCCTGACTCTGATTTCGTTGGTGGATTAAGGGACATAAAAGCTGACATAGATGTTGTGGACATGTTTGCCATTCATGAGGGTAGGGGAACCATATCTGTTTATGTGGAGAATATATGATTGAGTTTGGATGTTGATGAATTGGGTATTGTGAGGGATGAAGAGGAAGAGGACAGTGAGAGTGACAAAGATGGATCTGAATGTAGTGAAAGAAGTGTCAATCTAAGTGACATTGAGTATTTTGCAGATGGAGATGAGATTGTTGATTGTACAACACTTGTGTCTAAAGGAAGTGCAATTAGGAACTTGGAAGTAGGAGATGGGAGTGGAGGAAGTGGGACTGGGACTGGGCAGTGTACAGTTGATAACATAGTGATTGATGTAGATGAGGTTGAGAATGATGATTTGAACACTCCTATGCAATCACTATATGGTAACCAAACAATGGAGTTCACTGAGTTTTTTGAGGATAGAGACATGGAAAGACCACAACTGGAGAAGGGAATGTTATTTGCAAATGCTGGTGTATTTAGAGCTGCTCTAAGGCAGCATGCCATCTTGAATGGGACTGAGTTCAAGTTTTTGAAGAATGAGGGCCATAGGGTAACAGCCAAATGTAAGAATGATTGTGGATGGAGGATTCATGCTAGTTACTTCCAAGACACAACTTCTTTCCAAATAAAAAGCTTGAAATGCCACCCTTGCCAGTGTCCAAGACAATACCGCATTAGGCATGCTAATTCTTCTTGGTTATCCAGAACCTACATTGATCGGTTGAGAGATGATCCAAATTGGAAGTTAAGTGCAATTAGAAAAGCTGCAAAGAGGGATCATATGGTGGAGATGTCTAACAGCCAAGTTTATAGGGCCAAAAGAAAGGCACTTCAAGAAATTGAAGGCAATCATAGACAACAGTATTGGAAGTTGTGGGATTACTGTGAGATGATTAGGAGGACCAACCCTGGATCTACAGCTTTGTTGAAGGTGGAAAGGACCCTTTCAAAAACAACACCTGTTTTCCAAAGGATGTTTGTTGTCTATGAAGCACAGGCATAGGCAAGGGGATTTGTTAATGGTTGCAGACCAATCATAGGTTTGGATGCTTGTCACTTGAAGGGCCCATTTCTTGGTCAACTTATGCATGCTGTTGGGAGGGATGCAAACTTCAAGGACATATACAAAGGCAAGGATCTCAAGGACTTGCTTTGGGCTGCTGCACGTTCATACTCTGTGCAAGAATGGGAATATTACATGAACAAGATCAAAATTATTAACAAAGAAGCACATGCATGGCTAATGAATGTGCCCCCTAGTACATGGACTAGGTCAATGTTTAGTCTTAGGCCTAAGTGTGACATGCTAGCAAACAACATATCAGAATCTTTTAACCACTATATTAAGGATGCTAAGGACAAGCCCATAATTACCATGATGGAGATGATAAGGAGACAATTCATGAGTAGGTTTGAGGAAAGAAGATGTTGGAGCCAATGGAAAAGAGTAGTATGTCCTAAAATTGAGAAAGTAATAGAGAATCTGAAAGTGGATGCAAGAACCTATGATGTTGAATATGCTGGCAACTACATTTACAAGGTCAGGGTTGGAGTGAGAACATTTGTTACACACTTGGGTAACCAAACCTGCACTTGTAGAAAATGGGACCTAACGGGTGTCCCATGTAGTCATGCAATTGCTGCCATAATGAAAGACAAAAGGGACCCTACCTTATTTGTCCACCCTTTTTACCACAAGGAAACATTTATGTTATCCTATGAGTCCATCATCAATCCAATACCAAATGACAGCCAATGGGTACATGTAGAGCTTGATGCCATTACTGCTCCTCCTTTGAGAAGGCCACCTGGTAGGCCTAAGAAAGCTAGGAGGAAAGCCTCTGATGAACCAAAGAATGCACACCTGGTTAGGAGGACACACCAGTCCCTAAGGTGCAGTAAATGCCAGCAATATGGCCATGACACAAGGACTTGTAAAGGTGCTCCAGTGGCACCTAAAAAAAGGTCTGCTGTTTCTGGTAGAGGTCAGTCATCAACAACTAGAGGACAGTCAGCAAGAGGTAGAGGCAGAGGAACTGGAAGAGGCAAGGGTAGAGGAAGAGGTAAGGGTACCACACCCATTTCACAATCTCAGAGCTCAGGCATCACAATTGCCACCTCCATGCCTACTAATGGAATGACTTCTGTCTTGGTATGTGTTCTGTCTTGTACTTATCATATTTCTTATGTACTATGTTTAATAACATATATTAAGACATGTTTTGTTTGCAAAAGAACCAGCAGAGTTGTGTGGGCCCAAATGATAAGGGAAAAGGAATTGCAACTGGAGATCTAGTCCCATGCTCTGGAATGGGTTCATGCAGAGGCTTGGGAAGGGGTTCAAGCAGAGGAGGCAGCAGAAGGGGGTCAAGTAGAGGCACTTGGTCAAGCAGAGGCACTGGAAGGGGGGACACCAGCTCAGGTATGCCAATATGCCATTATTGTTGTTCTGTCAAGTTCTTTTTCTGTTCAAGATGTTCCGTGCTGTTATGTAGTCATTGGGACTGGTAGTTTATGCATAATCAGCCTCATTTGCATTCATAACATAAATTACATCAGGTTCAAGCCTAATATGCATCACCTACCTAGAGCCAATTATTTGACTGCCTATGCTAGGTACATCATAATCCACATTACAAATGCCAACACCAGCACTAATTTCCAACTACAATTTCCCGAACTCCTCTGCTCAGTTAGTATCTCTTGCAGCATTTGGTTCTTCAATTCCAAATCATCAATCTTCTTTTGCATATCCTTAATCTCATTCTTCAAATTATCAATTTCTGTTTGCCTTTCTTCATCTCTATGCAATCCCAGTGCATCTTGGATTCTTTGACTTCCGTCAGCCTCTTGAATGGTAAGGAGTTCATCAAGCCATATGAAAAAGCCACAGCTTTGTTTGGTCTTCAAAAAAACAGCCACAACTTTAAGGTTTCAGGTTTACAAATAAATAGGAAGGTATAACATAAATTATTCATTATAATTGTTACCTTATACTTGTACACCCATAAAATTTCCTGCCTGGGTTCGTTGTTGTCTTGGAGGTCTTCAATGGTGCTTGTAGTCCACAATGACAAAAAAATTTTGAATCCTCAGTACAGAGATTGGCCGAACTGCTTGAAGAATCCATTCAAACCCCAGAGAGAGAGAGACGATGAGAGAGAAAGAGATGATGAGAGACGTAGAGAGAGAGAGAGAGAGAGAGAGAGACGATGAGAGAGAGGTCTGGTAGGAGATGACCGTTGATGATATATGTATACGTATATATAGATGTAGCAAACACAAAAGGGAGAGAGAAGGTATAAGGGCAATAACGTCTATATTGTCCAAATAAGTGACCATGTGCCTGGCATGTGCCGTTTTCCATCCAAATCCTAACAGAACCCAAACGGAAGTCAGCTGGGATCCCATTTTGAGTAGTTCAAGAGGGTTAAGTGCTAAATTTTATAGTTAAAGGGGGTTAAGTGTACGCGAGTGTTAGTTTGAGGGGGTTATATGTAATTTACCCTAACAATAAAGTTGTTCTTTTGTTTTGTTTTGTTTTTTTTTGGATAGGCAACAAAATTTTATTAGGAAATCTTGACAAATGGTACATCAAGATGGGGGAAGGGAAGGGGAATCCAACAAAAGGTTGGATGAAAAAAAACTGTTTGGAAAAGTCCAAACACACCCAATATGGGCCAGGCCCCAAGAGATACAAACACAAATCAGCAACTGGGCCTGACCCAAATAGACTAAGCCCAACAAACTAGCCTGCCAACAGCCACAACCAAAACAAACCCTACCAACGCTGCTTACCTCTAGCACCGCCACCCACACCAGTCAACACTTCACCACCAGCAGCCCCACCGCCAGAATCCAGCCACCCCCACCGCCAAAACACCACCTAAGGAGCAAGGCCCATAGGAAAAAATTGTTCTTTTGTTCATGTAGTTACTTCGTGACAATAGTTTTATCTTTTGAACTTTCAATACAAACAATTTCTACTTGAAGTCTTTACATCCAGCTAGATGTTAAATGTATGAATGAAGTTTGAAGTTAATCGCATTTACGGTAATAGCTAATCAATTATGTATGGAAGCACACTATATTAGACGTAGAATACAAAAGAGTAACGTCTTGCCTACATCCACAGAAGATATATTATACAATCATATATTACAGGTTACATAGTGAATGAAAAAACACTCAAAGGTACACACTATTATCTTTTAGATGGACTACCCAACAATTAAAATTCCCTTATTGTTGAAACTATAAAGCATACCAAACACTGAATTGGTTTTTTTTTTTTTTTTTTCACAAAGGAAAGAAGAAGTGCTATTTTCATCTACGAAATATATAGCGACATTCAAAAATGAAATCACAAAGTTTGTGCCAAATATCTTCTAGCACCTGGAAATAAGTGATTCTCCAAGACCTCTTGAACAGTATAGGACCCAACACAATCCAAAACCCAACTGCAAATCCAAGTGCCATGCTTGCAAAGAACAACGCTTTCGAAAATCCCTCTCCTTCTTCTTCTTCATTTGCTTGTCGATCAACTTTTGGAGGGAGTGTCTTGTCCGGGTTGCAGCTTGTGAGTGGAGGCCCACAAAGATTGTTGCCATAAAAACTGGATTCATTCATGCTTTGAAGTTGAGTACTTAATGGAATTGTCCCCGTCAAATTGTTAAAAGACAAGTTCAAGTAACTCAAGAATGTCAAACTTGACATGCTTGGAGGAACTACACCAGAAAGTAGATTTAGTGACAAATCAAGGGATTCTAGTTGTCTCATATCACCAATATTCCTTGGAATTCTTCCTGTCAAATGATTGCCCGACAAATTTAATGACCATAACCCCACAAGTTTAGTGAGTTCCTCTGGGATCTCTCCCGATAAATTATTTCCAGAAAGATCCATGCTTGTCACCAATCCAAGAGTCGTTCTATACTCAACCTCTCTTCCTTTGGCCACCAAATTTGCATTATCTTGATATTCCAACGTGGTATGCGGAGAAGACCAATACATCGAGTAACTTGAGTTACTTATCTTTGCCATGACGCTAAAATTGGCAAAACATCTAGGCACAGGACCAAATAGATTGTTATGTGCAACGTCCAAGATTTGAAGAGAGCTTAAACGACATAGTTCATATGGAAGGTTGCCCAAAAAGTTATTTGAGCGCAAATCCAGAACTATCAATCCTAACGAGGCATTGCCTATCCATGGTGGTACGGTTCCAGTGAGCTTGTTTTCACCAAGGGCGATTATCAACAGAGATGAGCAATTTCGCAGTGTCTGCGGTAGTTCCCCGGTGAGGTGGTTGTGCCGCAAGTGCAATGATTTAAGGTTAGGTAACTGTCCGATGGAGCTTGGAATGCTACCCTCCAGATTGTTGTTCTCTAATTTGATGATTACTAGGGATTGCCAATGCTTCCAACAGTCGGGAATTTTTCCCGACAACTGATTATGTCCCATATTGAGGTAGGATAGTATGATGTTAGGTTCCTCTCCCTTATCACATAACATGTGGTCAATAGATCCTGAGAAAGAGTTATTCGAAAGATCTAGCCAATTCAAGTCAGGGGAAAAGAGAGGTAGCGAACCGTTGAAGAGGTTGGAACTTAGGTCAATCACTAGAGACGGAACCTCAACCTTTAGAATGCTTGAAATCTCTCCATGAATTTGGTTACGAGAGAGGTTTGCGAAATTTAATTTCAAAAGAATGGGCCAAACCAAGGTCGGAATGGAGTCTGAAATTCTTGTGTTGGCTATGCTCAAAAAATCCAACTTCATCTGAGATGAAAGCCAAAGGGGAAACTGTGGCCCTAACGTCCATGAATCCAAACTCAAAAATTCAACTTGAAAAGGGGGAACCCAATTCTCACTTGCATTCAAAGTTAAACTGTTACTACCGGCATCTAGGTCACGTAATTTCGTGAGATTGGCAAAGTGAACTTCAGAGATGACACCCTCCAACGAATTATTGGATATGAACAACCTTTTTAACTTTCCAAGACGCCCAAGACTTTTAGGAAGAGTTCCACTGAAATTATTAACGGAAAGATCTAAGCTTTCTAACTTTTCAAGACGCCCAAGACTTTCAGGAAGAGTTCCATTGAAATTATTAATGGAAAGTTCTAAGCTTATCAAGGATGATAATCTTCCTATCGACATTGGAATGGGACCAGAAAAAGAGTTGTTACTGAGATCAAAGTAGACCAGACTTGTTAGTTGACTAAGCTCACAAGGCAAGTGACCAAGAAGATGATTCTCCCCCGAATGGAAGGTCTGTAACTCGTTAGACTTGCATCGAGAGAAACCTACGAAAATGTCTGCTACCTCCCCGGAAAACTCGTTATATGATAAACTAATTGTCTTCAACTTACAAAGTTTTCCGAGTGATGTTGGTATACTCCCCTGAAGTTGATTGCCTGATAAGTCAAGGCTAACAAGGGAAGTCAAGTTTTCAATGACAATTGACACCGCACCATGCAAACGATTCCCACTGAGACTGAGTGACTGGAGATGGCTTAAACTATACAACCAGTCTGGTATGGTAGAATTAGAAGGATTCCCAGACCAATCGAGAACTCCGAGTGAAGTCATGTTTTGAAGACCACTAGGAAGTGGACCTTCAAACAAACATCCACTCAAATCTAGGGAGATTAGATGATTAAGACTAAGAATCCAACCTGGTATAGATGATCCAAGATGGTAATTAAAGGAAAGGTCGAGGACGTCAAGTGATGTAAAGTTAATTTTGTTAGTTGAAGAAGGAGAGACGACGTACTTGAGTCCACAACGATAGAAGTGTAATTCTACCAATGAAGGGAGGTTGCTTGTCACCTGTAGCCAATCCAATGCTTTGCTGAGGTCTACATCACTCATATCGAGGTGTTGGAGCAAAACAAGACGCGAAAGCCATTGCAAATTTCCAGAAAGTAGTCCGTAGTTAGATTGAAGATCAAGGTAACGCATGACGGTGACGTTTCCTAGTTGAGGAGGAATGGTTCCGCTGAATCCCGCCGCAGAAAGGTTGAGGTATCTCAAAGTTGCAATAGAGCCAATGAAGCTAGGGATGTGAGCCCCTTCAAAATAATTGAGGCTCAAGTCCAGATATTCGAGGTGCTTCAAATCGAGCAAAGAGGGATTTAGCTTTCCTCCTAATTGATACATCCAAGCTTCATATTCAGCATCATTTTCAGAATCCCAATAAGGATTCCGAAGTCGGATCTCACGGACATGACCAGTGAAGTTGTCACAGAAAACTCCGGTCCACTGGCAGCAATCCTCCCCAATATCCCAAGAGGACAACCGGTTCATTGGGTCTTTCAAATCTTGCTTGAACTTGAGCAGGGCTTCCCTCTCACTTTCGAAGCAAGTGATAGTATCATTATGGGAGTGATTGGAGCAAACATGGAAATTTGGAATGGTGATGAGAAAGCAAACGAAGAAAGCAAAAGCTGCACTCGTAGTCATGGATGAAAGCATGATCGATCGATCACATGCAAAACACACAACTCAATGCGGGTTTTCAGCTTGTGATGATTTGTATCCAATGTTATTAGGCGGGGTCTCTCTTGGAAAGTCAACTTGACTTTTTGTTGTCCTTATTCAAAAATAAATAAATCGTATTTTTAGTTTGACGTCAAATTTTTGTGAACTATTGGTTTGTCTCGATGAGGGGAATCGAAAAATTAAAATTATAACTTTTATTCAAATATTTTTGAAAAGGAAACGAAAAAGTAAAATTATTTTATTCAAATATTTTTGAAAATGTTCAAAAGAAAAGATCCAGGTTTTTTTGGCTTTTTCTTGGATAATTCTAAAAATATTTGGGTAGAAGTTATAATTTTTACTTTTTCGATTTGCCTTGACGAGAGAAATAAAATTATACTCCTAGCCTTTACCTTATTTTAAAAAATATATATATATACTCTGATTTTTATTTTATTTTTTATAGAAATATCTCGTTTTGGAAAAATGGATTGAGAAACTTCGAAGAAATGCAAGCAATAGGCCTTGAATAATGTTTGTACATTCTATTGTTAATAATGCTCCCACTCTCCTCTTTCTACTAAGGGAAAATGACGGTCCAGAACGTGTTTTGATAATTAATACCCGCCAGGTACATGTTGAGAACATTTGTTAATGCTGAAAATGTCCTTGGCGGGTATTAATTATCAAAACACGTCCTTGGCTGTCATTTTCCCTTCTACTAATGCTATTAGTGGGTTAGGTGTTTACTTGACTATCAATAGATCACTTGGAATAATGGATTGAGAAACTTTGGAGAAATGAATGCGGTAGGCCTTGAATAATGTTTTTTATTATCAATAATGCTCTCACTCTCCTCTTTCTAACCTTATTATATATATGTCGTTCCTACACACTCTTTTTCTTGTTACTCCAGTAAAAACCCATTTGTACTAAATTCGCGCTCACCATTATTGATTGATTTAGTGGAACTTATAATTGAGTGGGTTTTTTCTATTTACTCTGTTGACTATAAGTTTCACGTTTTGCGTTGGGACATTTTCAGTAGAAACAAATGTTAAATATTAGTATTTGAATCTATATGGAATGAGGTACTGTAATTTGAGGGAAACTATAAAGTTTAGGAAGGTCACTGGAAGACCTCATTGTAATGGAGAATTGTAGGCTTCATTGTATATATTATTTGGATTTTTAGGCCTTCAGGTGTTGCGGGTTTTGTCCTTGGATGTGTTTTTCAACCTTTGGTTAGAATTCCCCATCCCCATTTCCCTTAATAAAACGTTACTTCTGCCGATTAAAAAAGAGAGGAGATTTGTGGGTCATTAATACTATCTTTTGGTATGGAAACTTCGGTTAGTTATAACTTTTATGTATTTGTGTCATGTTGATAATGAGGCTCATTCTTTGAGTACCAATAATTTGTGAACTTTTTTATTTGTTGTGATATATGAGAAGAAAAAGCCATTGATTTTTTCATATCGAAGTTGGTTTATGTACGTAGTTGAAGTTTATTGATGGAAATAAATTGTTGAGGTAAATGGGAATAGTGCAAAATGGCTGCAGATTTGCTTTTTAAAATTGTGCTAATGAGAAGATCCTAGTTCTTTCAAATAACCAAGATTGTATGACTATGAATTAATCACACTTTTTAGTAAAAGTGTGATATTTTATAATTAATAATCACAGTTTTAGAAACACCAAACCAAACAAAACCGAGCCTTAAGTCCCAATCACTTGGGATCAGCTACATAAATTCTTTTCTTTTTCTATTGAACTCTGTCAGGGCCACTTGTTCACTCAAACTCATTAGACTCGTATCATTGCACACAACAACATCTACTATCACTTTAGGTCTTCCCCTCCCCGTAGTGTTGCAACCCAAAGTTATTCTATCCGCTCTCTTAACTACTGCATTTCCAGGTCTACGATAGACCTGCCCAAACCAATTAACTTAGCCTATTTTTCTTCAACTTCTCCTCTTTTAGATGTTACACCTATCATCTCATGAACTGTTTCATTTTTAATCATATCTCGTCTAATCTTACCACACATCCATCTTAACATTCTCATTTCCGCTACACTCATCTTGCTCACATGTTGATTCTTTATAGGTCAACATTCTGTTCCGCAAAGCAACGCTGGTCTTACTGCTGATCAAAAAAAATTGTGTACGCTCTTGTCACATAGTACACCATTAGCGCTCCTCCACTTGACCCACCTCACTTGGATCCTATTGGTCACATCATTGGAAATCTCTCAATCCTTACTAATAATTGAGCCTAAGTACCTAAAATGGTCACTCTTTGGTGTCTCCTGGTCTTAGATCATCACTCTTTCTTCATGCACACTGTTGGTATCACTAAACTTGCATGCCATATACTCAATTTTACTTCTACTTATCTGAAAACCCTTTGACTTTAATACTTCCCTCTAGATTTCTAATTTCGTATTAACACCTCTAGTGGTTTCATCTACGAAGACAATATCATCTGCAACCAACATACACCATGGGATATCCTCCCTGAAACTGCCTAGTCAATTCATCCATAATGCTCCTCCCACTCTCCTCTTTCTAACCTTATTATATATGTGTCGTTCCCACACACTCTTTTCCTTGTTACTCCAGTAAAAACCCATTTGTACTAAATTCGCGCTCACCATTATTGATTGATTTAGTGGAACTTGTAATTGAGTGGGTTTTTTCTATTTTACTCCGTTGACTTTAAGTTTCAAGCAGGCTTATTAACATTTTTGGTCCTCAAAGTATCACAAAAATCTCATTTTGGTCTCCAATAAACACATTGGAGAAATTGAGTCCCCAACGTTATTAAATATGTACCAATATAGTCCCCCACCTCTCACGCCGTTACCCCAAACGTCAAAACTAGGGGCATGTTTGTCGTTTCCCCACCCCAACCTCTTTATTCTCCACAACACCTATTAGGGTTGGAAAAATCACTTGCTCCTCGTGGAGGGAAAGATTCAGGGGTTGTTCGGCTAATTTTTTTGTTTTTATTCAAAAAATTTCACATTTGTTAGTTTTTTGGGGATTATTGCTTCTTCATGACAAAAGGAATCTAAAAAGTAAAAAATTACGATCAAAATCTAATTTTTTTGAATAAAGACAAAAATAGCCGAGTCGGGCAATGTGCCGGCCCTAATCCCTCTAATGAGGTGCGCCGATCCATGGGCCCTGGAGCACGTCGTCACGGCCCTACTGAGGGGTTGTTCGGCTAAATAAGCCAAGTGGCTTATTTTTTTGTCCTTATTCAAATTTTTTTCACATTTGTTAGGTTTTTGTCAATTTTTTGGGGATTATTGCTTCTTCATGACAAGAAAAATCTAAAAAGTAAAAAATTACGATCGAAATCTATTTTTTTTTAATAAAGACAAAAATAGCCGAGTCAGACACTGTGCCGGCTCTAATCCCTCTAATGACGTGCGTCGATCCGTGGGCCCAGGAGCACGCCGTCACGGCCTGGTCTAAAAAGTAAAAAATTACAATCGAAATCTAATTTTTTTGAATAAAGACAAAAATAGCCAGGCCGTGACGGCGTGCTCCTAAGCCCACGGATCGGCACACCTCATTAGAGGAATTAGGGCTGGCACAGCGCCCAACTCGGCTATTTTTGTCTTTATTTAAAAAAAAAATAGATTTCGATCATAATTTTTTACTTTTTAGATTCTTCTTGTCATGAAGAAGCAATAATCCCCAAAAAATTGACAAAAACCTAACAAATGTGAAAAAAAAAAATTGAATAAGGACAAAAAAATAAGCCACTTGGCTTATTTAACCGAACAACCTCTCAGTAGGGCCGTGACGGCGTGCTACAGGGCCCACGGATCGACGCACCTCATTAGAGGGATTAGGGCCGGCATATTGCCCGACTCGGCTATTTTTGTCTTTATTCAAAAAAATTAGATTTTGATCGTAATTTTTTACTTTTTAGATTTCTCTTATCATGAAGAAGCAATAATCCCCAAAAAATTGACAAAAAACTAACAAATGTGAAATTTTTTTGAATAAAAACAAAAAAAATAAGCCGAGTGGCTTATTTAGCCGAACAACCCCTGAATCTCTCCCTCCACGAGGAGCAAGTGATTTTTCCAACCCTAATAGGTGCTGTGGAGGATAAAGAGGTTGGAGGAGGGGAAATGACAAACATGCCCCTGGTTTTGACGTTTGGGATAACGGCGTGAGGGGTGAGGGACTACATTGGTACACATTTAATAACGTTGGGGACTCAATTTCTCCAATGTGTTTATTGGGGACCAAAATGAGATTTTTGTGAGACGTTGGGGACCAAAAAGGTTAATAAGCCGTTTCTTCTTTCAAGCGCCATAAATGTTGCATTGGGACATTTTCAATAGAAACAAATGTTAAATATTAGTATTTGAATCTATATGGAATGATGTACTATAATTTGAGGGAACTCTAAAGTTTAGGAAGGTCACTGGAAGACCTCATTGTAATGGAGATTTGTAGGCTTCATTGTATTATTTGGGCTTTTAGACTTTCAGGTGTTACGAGCTTTGTCCCTTTGATGTATTTTTCAACATTTGGTTGAAATTCGCCTTCCCTATTTTCCTTAATAAAATGTTATTTTTGCCGATAAAAAATAAAGATTTGTGGGCCATTAGTACTATCTTTTCTTATGGAAACTTCGGTTATAGCTTTTGTGCATTTGTGTCATGTTGATAACTTATAAGGCTCATTCTTTGAGTACCAATAATTTGTGAACTTTTTTATTTGTTGTGATATGTGAGAAGAGAAGCCAGTGATTTTTTTTTTATATCGAAGTCATGCTGGTGGTTTATGTCCGTAGTTGAAGTTTATTGATGGAAATAAATTATTGAGGTAAATGGGAATAGTGCAAATGGCTGCAGATTTTCTTTTTAAAATTGTGCTAATGAGAATATCCTAGCTCTTTCAACTAACCGAGATTGTATGACTATGAATTAATCACGGTTTTTAGTAAAAGCATGATATTTTATAATTAATAATCACAGTTTTAGAAACACCAAACTAAATCAAACCAAACCGAGCCTTAAGTTCCTTTCAATTTGGGTCAGCTACATGAATTGTTTTTCTCTATTGAGCTCTGTCAAGGGCCACTTGTTTACTCAAACCCATTAGACTCATATCTTTTCGCACAACATCTAGTGTCAATTTAGGTCTTCCCCTCCCCATAGCGTTGCTACCCAAAGCTATCCTATCTGCTCTCTTAACTACTGCATCTTCAAGTCTACGGTAGACCTGCCCAAACCACCTTTGCCTATTTTCCCTCAACTTCTTCTCTTTTAGGTGCTACACCGACCATCTCACGAACTGTTTCATTTCTAATCATGTCTCGTCTAGTCTTACAACACATCCACCTCAACATCCTCATTTCCGCTAAACTCATCGTGCTCACATGTTTCTTAATAGGCCAACATTCTATCCCGCAAAGCATAGCTAGTTTTATGGCAATTCTATAGAACTTTCCCTTCAATTTTGTGTGCACCCTCTTGTCACATAGTACACCAGTAGCGCTCCTCCATTTGAGCCACCCCACTTGTATCCTATGGGTCACATCAACGGCAATCTCTCCATCCTTACTAATAATTGAGCCTAAATACCTAAAATGGTCACTTGTTGGTATCTCCTAGTCTTGGATCATCACTCTTTCTTCATGCACACTGTTGGCATCACTAAACTTATACACCATATACTCAGTTTTACTTCTACTTATCTGAAAACCCTTTGACTCTAATGCTTCCCTCTAAATTTTTAATTTCGCATTAACACCTCTAATGGTTTCATCTATATTTGCATGGAATTGCGGACAAAAGTGCTAAAAACGAACATATTCAGTCAAGAACTTCAACGAATAAGCAGCCCTCATATTATGAGACAAAAACAGGACTCAAGATGTCCACATGAACTAGACACCTATGACATCATTGTTTTGGTCATTCGGCAAAACTTCATATCAATTGCATAACATATTGAACACATGAAGACCAATATGCTCATGATAACAAATATCTTCGACATCAACAGGAAAAATAATATAGTACACATGCAGTGGAAATCCAAACACTAGCAAAGTTTCCGATTTTGATTTAAATCCAGTTAATTTGTGTCTTAATAATATGCCTCAAACTGCAAGAAGTCCAGTTATGTTGTGTATTAACTGCCTGTCTAGACACAAACCTAAACAGAAGACGAAAAAAGTTCAATAATTCCGAGTCAATAATACTAGGAAGCCTCTCAAAATATGCATACCTTCAGCATGTGAACGACAAAGTTGCAGGGAAAATGAATGGAAGCTCTTTTGCTGTTGCCTTCCCAGCCTTGGCTCCAATACGATCTCTCATTTCAGAAGCAGCAGCTGTCGGGAAAGTCATGGCATCAGAATGCTGGATGGACCAGTGCCCTAAAAACATTAGCGTGAGAAAGTTCGGAATTAAAATATAGTAAAATGAAACATACAAGACACAATAAATATCCAGTGAAGATAAACACTCAAAAACCAGTAACTAAGACAAAATCAGTGCATGTTTAAGAAACTTTCAGGCTAATTTAAATGACAAAAAGTCTACAGCAATACCTCGTTAAGCAACATCAGAACGTGTCCAACCATTGTAGAAGTCTGATATCAAAACAAGAAAGTAAATTATGAACATTGCCCCAAAAAACAACTTTCAATTTATAGGACATAAAGGAGTCGAAACTCGAAAATGAATGGAATAGAAAGCAGACCTTCCCACTTCCTGGTCCAGCAACAATCATTAAAGGGATAGAAATGTCACCACAAGCAGCTTCTCCCTGCCTATCATTCAGAGAATCCATGTACTTTACATACTCCACAGGCATGTTTCCGTTTTGTGCAGCCTTGGAAATCCTCCCTTCCCCCACTTCGCATACAGGGTCCTCGCTTGAATTTGAAACTCCTTCAGTTTTTAAAAAGTCCGGAAAAACAGAACTCAAATTGACCTTATACTCCAAACTAATAATCCCTTCAGCAGACTGGATTTCCAATTGAAAATTATTACTGCACCCTTCACTCTCTGATTTTATAACTGCCTTCTGCTCACATAAAGCATCGATTTCTTTCAGCAAAATCCTCATCTAAAACAATAGACGCTGGTGAAGACTTGCTCAAAGCAGAAAACTACAGTTGTCTCACTGGATCGATGGACGAATTAATTCCATGCCGAGTTTCCACTGCCACATTGGTTCTCCTTTCACTTAAACTATCATCAAATTTTTCAATCCTATTGACAGATATGCCCTCAGAGCATATACTGCTAGTACAATCCAGTTGTCTAGTTGGAGTTTCAAATGAATACGGAACTGCCTAATTGTCCAAAGCATCGCACGTTGTCCTTGAACTCAAACTAGTATCAATCTTACAATCCCATAGCCCTGTGTAACTTGAAGTGCTGTTGCATTTACCTTCTTTTAACTTCACCCCCTTAATGGAAGCTGGGGACGGTGTGTTCGTTGAAATCTCTGAAAGAGGGAATCTTTTGACGCCCATTACCTGAGCTGGAGTTTCAATTCTCTTTGCATCCGCAATTCTACACCACCAAAACACAATATCAACCACAAAGCTCATACATCTTATATTCTTTGATTTTCGCATCTCATACCCATAACACAACAATTTTACCCAATAATTTAACTCTGCCCTTCTTGTTTACAACTTCAATCTTGCGTTTAATTAGACGTTGAGAATCAATCTTTTACTTATTAGAGTTGTTTTAGGTTTTGATAAAATTTGACACTTACGTGGAAAAAGACCTAATCAACTTTCTCCCAATCCCAACTAGAGCGGGATTGAGGATATTTTCTGCTCCATCTATTTCTCTTATATTCTTGAGCCACATAAGCAAAGCGCAGGGGTATTAATCAAATTCCAATTTTCTTTCTTCTTTTCCTTGATTCTCTTGGAGACCATTGCAGAAAGAAATATGTATACTCATGACTTAGAGGTTTGCTCCCTCCTAAGTTCTCAGTTCGACAGGTGCTATCAACCCCTTTAGGGCCAGTCCATACGAAGCTCTGCTCCGAATTTAATTGGGATTCCCGCTAGTGGGCGGTGGGATAGAGACTCTAAGATTAATAGATGCGTGCGTAGGCTGCCCCGAACACCTGAGTTATTAAAAAAAGAAAGATAAAATGTATACATATGCACACACATATATAATGTGTGTTGAAGATGAAGGTGAGAAGCGTACGTTTGTGGGAAGTGAAGGGAGGTGTTGGGGGTGGTGGAGTGGCGTGGTCTTTTGCGGGAAAGGAGGGCCTTGGCCGCTCTGAACTTTTGGGAAATGCGAGCTCTCTGTCTGTTCCTCTGACATTCCTTCTGGAGTTCCTGCTGCCTCCGCATTCTCCTTGTTCATTTTTTTGATCTTGGATCGGGGATTCAGAACCCTAGAAGATGAAGCCACAGTTCATGCTCTCGGATTTCCCTCCGCCGCTGCGATTCAAAATTTGGAGGCCAAATTGGGGGTTGTCGTTGCGTTTTGGAGACGGTCGTCCAATTGGACGTGCAACCTTGAAATTGCATCGCAGAAAGAAACGCGAGGTCGAATAAAATCGTGTACTCCTGCAAAATCGTTCAATCTGATTATTCTTTTCATAAAAAAGTGAATTTATTTAAAGGTGTGAAATTTTTCTTAAAAAATTTGAGTAAGAGCATTTACAGTGATATAATCAAAATCAAAAAGTTGTCAAGGTTAGCAACATTTGCTCAAAAAAGAGAAAATTTTAGGCAACTCATCAAATTTTGGCTATTAGATAATCAAAACTAGTAACCTTTTGCCAATTTTGACCCTAAATAATCAAAACTAACAATTTTTTGCCAATAATCAAATTTAATGTCCTAACATTTCCTCAATCAAGTACATAAAAACGCGGATAAAAAAAAAAGTACATAAAAACATTCTCTCTCTCTTTTTCAACATGTTTCTAAGAAAAATACTTTTAAAAACAATTTTTTTTTAATTAAAATTGTTTTTCCCTTTTTTTTTTTTTGCAAAAACAATTTATTTCAAAATAGTTTTTTTTTATTAAAATCTTTTTCTTAAAACTGTTTTTTTTTTAACTTTTTCCAGAAAACTGTTTTTAATTAAAGTTTTCAAAAAACTATTTTCTCTTTTTCTAATAACCTATTTTTATTACTCAGTTTGAAAACTATTTTTAAAAAATTGTTTTCTATGTCACAATTTCTAGATTTTTATAAGTTGAAAAGGTAATGTGGCAAATTTTGATTATTCAATTTTGATTGTACCATTGTGGACTTCTACATTTGCTAACCTTAGCAACCCATGAAATGGATAACCAAAAGATGATGTAGCAACTTTTGTTTATTCTACTGTGGATGCTCTAAGGGCAGTATCTCTACTTCTTACTCAAATCTTGAATCAAAAAACTCAAATTTGAGTAAAAGTCACCAAAAATTCTCCTCTACTCCTTACCCAAACTTATACCAAATTTGATTTAAACTCAAATATGGTTAGACTCAAACCCTTGCTCAAGTTTTTAAAGACAAATTTCACACTTTTAAAATTACAACTTTGCCATTAATGAAGTTTTTACTCAAATTTGTGCATATTTGTGCTTGGGTTTGAGTTTACCCATTGGAGTATACAATACCAAATGAAGCTTTTACTCGTATTTTTACGTGAATTAAAGTGAAAATTTGAGTAAGGGATGAAAATACTACGAGTCTAACCAAATTTGAGTGGCATAAGTTTAGATAATGAGTGGAGGAGTGCTTCGGCTCATTTTTACTCAAATTTGAGTTCAAGCATCTTCACCCCTTCCTCAAAATTTTGATCAAATTTTAGTAAAATTATGAGTAGAAGCTCCATTTGATATGGTAGGTTTTAATGGGCAAACTCAAGCCCAAACACAAAATATGTGTAAAAATTTCATTAATGGCAGAGTTTTAAATATAACGGTGTGAAATTTGTCTTTAAAAAATTGAGTAAGGATTTGAATAATAGTAGTACAAGTTTATTCCTTTGTTAATTTAAAACTCAAGCTCCATAGACCCAGGGTTTGTGTATGGGTGCGCGTAAGGGTTATCATTTAGCCCGAAGGCCCACGGCCTGTTCAAAGCCCACTTGGCCCATTGGGCTTTTACTCAACCCGAGCCTGTGAAACGGGCGGGCCGGCCAAGCCCGTAGTTTGTAATGGACGGGCTTGGACCTATGAATTTTTACTCGGCCTGCCCGTAGGCCCGCCCCGTGAGCCTGCCCAATAGCCCGCCTACGGGCCCGCCCGTTAGCTTGAAATTCCACAAAATCCTTTCTTTTTTCCCTTGTTCAAGGAAATTTAAACCCGCCCGGTTTTTGGCCCGTCAATTGGGCTACCCGTGGGTTGGATCTGGGCTTCAATTTTATGGTGGGTAGCCCGGCCTGCAAAAAAAGCCCGGTCGGCCCGGCCCGATGATGACTTAAGGCGCGCGCTGATGCTCGTGCGGTAGAACACTGGCTGACATTCTGCAGAGAGAGAGAGTAGAAGCCCTGAGATCCACGTACGGGGACACCTCCTCCGACTCCGATCCTCTCCCTCCATCAGCCACCAATTCCGAATCCCAAGCTCTAAACCCTTTGCCTCCACCTCCTCTCGACCTCCTCAATCCCCCCAATTCTCTCGTTAACCAATCTCCTGTCCCTTTCAATCACTCGCTTTATGACAAATACAATTCGAAGCTTATGACCCACCAAGTGTTTGTTATTTTGACGATGAAGGTACACTAGACTACTGGCAAGGTGGTCAGCCCAGTCGAGTCCGGAGCTTCCCTCACGTTGAAGGAAACTATGCTTTGCACGTTTGCATCCCGGGTAATTCAATGTTACTATATACTTGTAGACTGTACTTCAAGATTTAACTCAAAAGCCCTTTTTGCAGTAAATTTTAGAACTGTTGTATCTTTTGAGTGTTTTTTTTTTTTGGTTCGACAGTAAGGGGTAGTCCGGGCTAGCTTATGCGCACCTTGACTTAGAACCATTTTCTGGTGAAAGGAAAGCCATCTATGCCGGGACTAGCGAATTCACAAGTAGTAAATTTTTGCTATGTATCCAACGTTAACAGACTGTGAGTAGTCTTTTGGTAGACTTTTGCTTATGAATAACTTTGAGAATTGGGGGCATCTCCAATCATTCATTAAACGATAAAATGTTTTGATGAGAAAATGGCAAAAAAATGTGCTCCAATCCTTTTCACCAAAGTGGTAGCAAGTTGAGGAAGAACTTAACTTACTTATATCAAGATCCGATGAGCTTCTTTTCATCTAAAACAAGATCCGTTGAAATGTCAAATGTTTAACAGATCAAGGATTGGGAGCTATTAAGCACCGACACTCCTAGAGATCGCAGTTTTTGTGTCGGACACTATGGAGACACGCGACACACCGAGGTTGTGTAGGGACACGTAAGAAACACGCCGCGTGGCATGTCCCTTAAATTTTATTGTTTTCGATGGTGGGACACACCAGGGACTACATGGGGACATGACAGGATCTTTTTTATAAAATTTAAAAGCTTTTTTTGATGTATTTATAACTTAGAAAATCGTTAGCCAAAAGTGAAATGTAAAATACATGTGTGTGTATTAGGCATACACCGTCGGTTGATTAGGCATTTGATAGGAGTCCTAATCCAAATGGTTAGTGATTGAAGTGTAGGTTTACATAACTAGAAATTTGGTTGAAAAAAAAATTGCCTTATCCCCTGCCATTTCCGTGCCCCATTTTTTTGGAATTTTCGTGTCCCGTGTTAGTGTCTTTCTCCATGCTACATAGACTGGAAGAATTCTGTTCATAAAAAAGGGTTAAATCGGTTTCCTGTATAGGTTGGAAGTTTGGGGAAAAAATCATGATGGGCCATTGGAGTGATTCATATCCAATGAAGCTTTTAACTAAATTAATTATCCAGTTTTTCTGGAAAAAAAGAGTGTAAGGAATGAAGATGGTCTTAAGGCATTTGTTCGTTCATTTGTGTTTCTCAAGGCACCATTAAGCATTAAACCAAATGGTCGGGTCAAAAGGCGAATTGGATGACAAGAGTTACTGGTGTTGTCTGGTTTGATGATGCTTGAGTTTGGAAGCGTTTCGAATTTCTATTGGAGTTTTTGAGTTAGAATACAGCATCAACATAAGTTATATTTTCATTATAGTTTGGATACCTCCAACACCAAAGAAGGAGTTGACCCAGTTTCTGAAGAGGGTCTCATTTGTGCCCCGATGATTTGAAGCTCAAACAAGTTTTCCTGGGGAGAGAATTCCAAATAAGTTTGGGGAGAACTGTTCCAATTTGAGTGCATCAAATCGAGTCAGTGGTGACAATGCTTCGTCAAAAGCTTCAGTTTCAGAGGAAGTCAGATATGGGTCCAAATTATGATATTCCAATTCAATTACTAAGGGTCCGTTTGGTGACGTTATTTTTTCTATTAATGTTTTAAGAGTTTTTGTAAACAACTTAAGAAAATGTGTTTGATAAGGTGTTTTTTTGTTTTGTTTATTATTATAAACATGTACAAGGATTCCGTAAAATTGTCAAAACACCATATATATGTTTCACTTGTTTTTGTTTTTTGAGGGTGAACAGTAATTAAAACCTATCACACAGGCAACTCAAATTCGAACCTCCGGAATAGGAGAAAAAGAAAGAAGCCCTTTTAGCAGTAATTGTGGTTCTCTCTCTCGCTCATCCAGTACTCTCTCTCTCCACCATTGGCAACCTTAACCACCCACCAAGTCCAAGATCCTTTGTCTGATAACTATGGCCAAATAGCACTCCTTCCCGAATTTCAAAAGCCTTGACACAACGATACCCGCGACATTTGAGTTTATTAAATCACCTTCAAATCACGCATAGCCCCGAAATCTGACCCAAATTTAGTGGTAGTGGTGGTTTCATGCAAATCCATACGTAGAGATAGAGACCAAAAAATGAATCCATGAAGAGACACAAATTTGCTCCATAGTTGTGCGCAGGTAGGGATTTGAAAGTGGTGGAAGCTGAGGTTAAGTTTGATGGTGGGGTTTGATGTTGATTGGGTGGATGGTGGTGACTGTTAATGCTCCGGGGTGGAGATGAAGTAGAAGAGTAATTAAGGAGGTCATGTCACCCAACATGTTTATATTTCTTTTCATTTGATTTTAGAAGAAGATGGTACTAAACATGTTTTTAGTTTTCATTTGGTGACAAAATAAACATATTCGCGTTTTCAGTAATAAGTTATTAATAAAAAAATATACGAGCTTTACCAAACACACCCTAAGCATGACAATGCAACATAACTTTATTGTGACAAAATGAACATATTCGCAGTTTCACTTTTCAATAAACAAAAAGCTATAAATGTAACCAAACGTACCCTATGCATGATAAAGCAACGCAACTTCTTCTTTTTTTGTTAACGATGTTATCTTCTCCCATTGTTGCAATGTGAAACAGGTATTGATTGATTTTAGTGAGTGGGAGATGTTTGTGAATGATGATCGCACATGCTCCTTTCTTTCAGTCGAGGTCAGAAAAGAAGGTTTGGCAGATGTATGCTCGAAATTGTCCTTTTCATATTGTTTTGCACATTTTCTGATGGTTTTTTCCTCCTTATGAGGTTCGTCCATTGTACATGGGATTTGAAGTGGCAAGTTAGCCTTTCAAAAAAAAAAAAAAAAAAAGAAGTGGCAAGTTGATGTTTAAATTGTATTCCGAGGTCAATCTTGTTCCTTTTCAGATTAAAACACTGAAATTATCATCTGTACGTAGCTGTAGAATGTGTATCTTCAGTGTGGAAAAGAGCAATTGATGTTACTGTCATTTTTCGATCTTTTCAGTTTCGTCGCTATGAAAAAGTTTCTAAAGCGCTGCCATGGCAAAGTTTTCGTTTGAGTTTATGGCCTTTAGTCAAATTATTTTTTTTTGGATTTTTACTTCTTTTGCACAATGTTGTGGACCTCTATTTCCGTTTGCACCAGTATATTGTTTTTGGTGTGCTAGACTTCATATACTTCCAAACAGAGAAGTAACATTTATTTCTTGCCTTTGCCCGCTCGTAAAGAAAAGCATTCACATTGTTTTGTGCGATATTTCTTGTGTCGTGAGTTTTTCGAATACTCCATTACTATAATCTATTACAATATCATATTACAGGTTACATAGTGAATGGAAACACACTCAAAGGTACCCACTATTATCTTCTAGACAACACTGAACCGTAAAAATTTTTTAATTTTTTTTTTTGCTTTTTTCACAAAGGAACAAAGAAGTGGTATTTTCATCTACGAAATATATAGTGACATTCAAAAATGAAATCGCAAAGTTTGTGCCAAATATCTTCTAGCACTTGGAAATAAGTGATTCTCCAAGACATCTTCAACAGTAGGGGACCCAACACAATCCAAAACCCAACTGCAAATCCGAGGGCCATGCTTGCAAAGAACAATGCTTCCGAAAATCCCTCTCCTTCTTCTTCTTCATTTCCTTGTCGATCAACTTTAGGAGGGAGTGTCTTGTTTGGGTTGCAGCTTGTGAGTGGAGGCCCACAAAGATTGTTGCCATAAAAACTGGATTCATTCATGCTTTGAAGTTGAGTACTTGATGGAATACTCCCCGTCAAATTGTTATAGGACAAGTTCAAGTGACTCAAGAATGTCAAACTCGACATGCTTGGAGGAATTACACCAGAAAGTTGATTTAGTGAGAAAAATCAAGGGATTCCAGTTGTCTCATATCACCAATATTCCCTGGGATACTTCCTGTCAAATGATTGCCAGACAAATTTAACGACCACAACCCCACAAGTTTAGTGAGTTCCTCTGGGATCTCTCCAAATAAATTATTTCTAGAAAGATCCATGCTTGTCATCAATTCAAGAGTCGTTCTATATTCAACATCTCTTCCTTTGGTCACCAAAAATACGTTATCTAGATAACCAAATGTTGCAAGCCGAGAAGACCAAACCAACGAGTAACTTGAGTTACTTATTTTTGCCATGACGCTAAAATTGGTGAAACATCTAGGCACATGACCAAATAGATTGTTATGTGCAACGTCCAAGATTTGAAGAGAGCTTAAACGACATAGTTCACATGGAAGGTTGCCCAAAATGTTATTCGAACGCAGATCCAGAACTATCAATCCTAACGAGGCATTGCTCATCCACGGTGGTATGGTTCCAGTAAGTTTGTTTTCACCAAGGTAAATGATCAACAAAGATGAGCAATTTCGCAGTGTCTGCGATAGTTCCCCTGTGAGGTGGTTTTGCCGCAAGTGCAATGATTTAAGGTTAGGTAACTGTCCGATGGAGCTTGGAATGCTACCCTCCAGATTGTTGTTCTCTAATTTGATGATTACTAGGGATTGCGAATGCTTCCAATAGTCGGGAATTTTTCCCGACTAACGATTATGTCCCATATTGAGGTACATCAGTGCAATGTTAGGTTCCTCTCCCTTATCACATAACATGTGGAAAATAGATCCTGAATAAGAGTTGTTCGAAAGATCTAGCCAATGCAAGTTAGGGGAAACGAGCGGTAGCGAACCGTTGAAGAGGTTGGAACTCAGGTCAATTAGGGGATACGAAAATTCCGCAACATTTAGAATGCTTGAAATCTCTCCACGAATTTGGTTACGAGAGAGGTTTGCGTAGTTTAATTTGGAAAGAGTGGGCCAAAATGTCACGCCCTCGATTTTCAACATAAATAAATAAACTATTTCTAAACACGATCCTCGCATAATACAAATAATACCCAAAAGAGAGTTCCTGAAAGTTCATTTACAAATCAAATCCCCCAAGTTTAGATAATTGTCAGTACAAACCTGATTAGAATAATACAAACTTTTTAGTCAAAAGGAATTTAAGAACAATTAGTTACAAATCCATCTAAATCAAAAGCCAGACTATTACAAGACAAGTAGGTGACTAGATGTGGCTAGCTTCCAAAAATCTTCATGTCCAAGCATACAGATGCATACAATCTATTGTCCAGCAATTGAACTTGAAAAGAAGGATTTTGTTGAGCTACACTAGCCCAGTAGGAAAATCTTTACACAAGTTATATGTAAAAGCGATGAAACATGCGAAGAGAATAAAAGATTTTCAATGAATGAACAAGAGGTACAAAGGGGCACCATAATGAACCGGCGGACAACAACTATAGAATTCAATACATCTTAGAGATATCCCTAACCATTTGTACATCATCTTGAAATAACGTTAAACTCATATCGTTCTAAATAATCACGACGATTAATTAACCATTTCATAACCACTCGAACGAATGTCACGAACACCCTCATTATTCCATACCATTTGCCATCAGGTTTCTTTTCATAAACCTTTTTTTTTTTTTGATCACCAAAATAGTTTAGAGAAAACTCATGACCATCACGGGTCAAGCTCCGTTGATTCGCTTGAATACCGGAATCCGTTGATTTGTGCCCAAATACCGGAACCGTTGATTCACTCAGGAATACCGGAGTATTTTTTTTCATAAAAATCCCTTTTTCAAAACCAAGTTCCTTTCCTCTCAAAAAAACTTTGATAAAATCAATTGTTGCTTCCCTTTCTCATACAAACCTTGGGCATATCTGCCTACACTCGTTCACTTTAGATGCATAACTCATTATATTTTCTTATAACTTGTGTATAGATTTCTCTACTGGGCTAGTGTAGCTCAATCTATCATTTTCAGGTATAAAGCAAGGATCTAGATGCGGAGTGCATGGAGTGCATGCTTGACCTCTCATCTTTGAAAGTTTCCGTCCTTGAGAAGTGGTTTTGTTATCATTTTGTATGATCTTTTGAAAGGATATAATTGTAAATTCATTTGAACTTCTTTTAACTTTAGATATCATGTAACCTCTAAATTTACCGTCTTTGACCAACAATGAGGTTTGGGCCGTAGTGCCAATATTGTAATTCTTAAACTTGGGGACTTGTTTTTGTAAGTGACCATTTGGAAACTTTTGGGTAATATCTATATTATGCGGAGATTGTATATTGAAATAGATTATTTATTTATGTTGAAAATCGAGGGCGTGACACAATTTGCAAAGAATCAAGTTAATATTAAAATGTCGGCTGCAGAATAAAGGAAATTTATCATTTATCATTATGTCTCTTCATAACTGTTAACCACTATATATATGTGTATTTCTATAAGGATGAATCGTGTGAAATAAAGAGAATAAGGAGACATACACATATTTTAGAGCTATCCATGTTAATTAGAGGGAGACATGGCATTTCTATGGTACGTAGTTTTTCTTATACTATTATAGTTTTGGGCAACTTGGTTCGTGTGTCTCGTTCAAATTTCCTGGTGGATGTTTAAAACATCGGATGATGAATGTTTGGGTTGAATCTTGGGCTAGTACACTCGGGTTGATGTTTGAACCTTCAAGAGTGGAGGAATATTAGCCTTGAGAAAGTGCTCTTAGCACACCTCCTATTCTCACAGGCCAACTCGTTCCTACTTTCACTGCATGCATATTCTCTCAACTCTACTAATTGTATTTTCATGTTTGTGTGTTCTAATGTTCCTTGTGATTAAATGATACATTTTGAATAATAGTTCTAATATTTTGTAAACGAACTCAATTTCATACTCTAAAACGATCGCAATCTTTACGTAATGAAGGAGGGATCATATTCTATACATGAGCTGAGTGTGACATTAGTTGATTAGATACAGTTGATCGGTGGTGTGGATGGGTCGTGAAGTTAATTTTGCAGAGGATGGACGATCTATCATGGTTCTGGGTCTGAGTTCGGCAGAGAGAGATCATAGAATGGCAAAGGAAGGACGAGAGCAAACACAATTATAATGTTAATTTACGTACTTTTTGTTATTCTTTCTATCACGCTTATGGTTTGAAACAACGAAAATTTGAGAGACCAAAAGAGAGAGGAAAAGAGAGGGGTGGGAGAGAGGGGCGAGTCAGATACGAATACAAAACAGAGAAACAGAAGGGGGGGGGGGGGGGGGGGTGTGGGTGTTGTGGTTGTTTGTGTAGATGTCCTAGAGGATGAGAGAGAGGCAATGTGATGCTTTTTTATTTTTTTCACAAAAGTGAGAAGTTATTTTGATGTAAGTCTAACGACACTTATAATACGGAATTCATTACAAATATCTTGGATAAAAACCAAACTAATCATCTAAAGATACAAAATGAGAAAAGTATAAGGCGGTTGATGTCTTTCACCCCAACCATGCACATTCTGTTGAAATTTCATATTTCCTTGCAGTCTTAAAAAGAGATAAAGTGCTAGCCAAGAAAAAAACACAACAAATACCCAGACGATTAGACGAACTCCAACCAAGTATGAACGCGTCAATAAACTTTCAAAGCTATAGATCTGACAAGCCACCATGAGTTGCTACAGGAAAGATATCATACGAGGGTAGAAGAGCACTGTTGACATGGATGCCATTATGAAGCAACATCATCTGAAAAAAGAATGTTACGGCCTAGTTTTTATTTATTTATTTAATTATACGGCTGTTATTAATTGGTGTTATGATTGGGTCCCAGCTATTTCTGCGTGTTCGATTGCATTACTTTTGGACCCAGGTGAGTAGTTAAGTATGTTACGTATATTCGAAAGTTTCCTGTGTCCCTTAAAAGTATTTCCTTCAGAAATTTATATGAATGTTATTCGGAGACTCAAAACTATTTATAAGTTGTTCTATAAATTGGCATGCGATGAGTTTTCTGAGATCAATTGATAATATTCTTTTTGGTGAGATCTTGGTGGATATTAATGGGAACATTTATTTCGGAACTCCAGGGAACTTATTCCTTCTCGTGTTGGTGATGACCCTGGCCATTGGGGAAAAGACCGTGTTAGGCCGGTGACCCTAATGCTCAACGGCTTTCTTTCGCCGGATCGTCTTAGGGAAAAGTACCACGGGCTGCCTACCCTTGTGACTCTAAGTTCGATATTGGATCCAATTTTCATGAGATTTATTTTGGCCATGGTATTATTTGATAGTGGTTCCCCATTGTTGATGGAGTTAATGTTGTGATCACCACCAAGAATATTTATTGGTTAAAAGCTTCATTGATTAATTTATTATTCTGCTGAACACCTCGTATGCCAAATTATGTTTAATGGTAAATTATTTTAATTCCCGCTTTCAACTTTATTTAATATACATATTTGCTATTCACTGAGCTTGTCAGTTGACGGATTTATTCCAACTTCTCTTTCAGGCAAATTGGGGAGTTAGGTAAGGACTTTGGCGGTACCTTAGGGATTCTTTTGTTTGACCTCCATAGGATGTCTCATCTTAGTTTTATTTTAATAAATTGCTTCCGCATTTGAAACAATTGTCAGATAACGACTCCTCTTCATTATTGTTGGATCATTGGATATTTGGTTGGTTCATGGGATGGTTGTGCCCCATACTTTTTGTTGAACTTAATTGGTTGGAGTTGTTCTTAATAAAAAAATTGGTTGACCATTTATTAGTTCATTGCCTTGGTTTTTAATCAAATTTCTTTTTAGGCTGCATGTTCTACGAGTTTCAGTCTTGTGGTTCATGGCCGGTCACTTCCCATTTTGGGGTGTGACAAAGAAAGGTTAATGTGGCGGCTAGGTGTGGGCTACCACAGTCCCGGGTGATGGGGCTCTCTCGGACAGCCCAGAAAAGAGAAATGTTTATGAAAAATGGAAGAGTCGCCACCCAGATTTGAGGTTTGCCACTCGAGAAACCGTTTTAATTGAAAATGATTTTTGAATTTGAAAATCAAAGATTGTTTTGGGTTCAGAAGCCAGGTTACGAGAAGGGAAGGGTTTTACGGCACCCCCCTCGCCCCACATGAAATCAATCTCTACTCAAAGTTTATGGAATTTTGTCAAAAACATTTTGTTTCATAAAAAGCAGATAGCATATATTTGCAGGTACAAAAAGTAAAGGTCACACATGTGCTTGTGTACATAATAGAATGATGGCATGGTGAGAAGTGAGTGTATACAGAAATTGAGACAAGGCTACTGGAAACGCTTCTAGGCGCTCAGGAATGGTTCTAAGCGCTCAGGACGTTTCAGTCCCTGCAAAACAAAAATTAGCACTTTTGGCAGTAAACGGAATACACAGACACATAGAGATGGATTAGAATAACATTTAGGCAAGTTTGCTTAGCATCAAACTCAAATAAACAAGAATAGGTCTTGAATATCCAAGTTCTGCTTCCTTGCAAACAGAAAATAAACCTAACTGGGCTTTGGAATTACCAGTGCACACCCAGTATCTACCAAACTCACATGAGATGAGATATAAAATGACAAAACAGAGTTTTAGTGAGCAGCAACACTCTTGGGCGCTCAGGAGTGGTTCTAAGCGCTCAAGAGTGAGCACAGTGCCCTCAGAAAAAGTTTGCTTTCTTGTACTCCTCTTGTTCTTGTTGTTAAACTAAGACCAGATGGACTTACAACCAGTATGAAGAACTGGTATGGGCCCTTGATCTCCCTAAGAAGTAGGAAAAACAGAAAATAACTTGGGAAAAATCAAGTTTTATACATTTTCTCGGCTTGAATTTGACTTCTTGGACTGACTTGGATGCTTGAGAATGGGTAGAAAACAGTAGGAAAATGGAGTTCTAGACAGCCTGAGATTTCAAAAAACCTTTGAGATTTTCTGAGTATTTGAAAATTGTTTGAGGGAGCATTAGAGACTGAATCTTTCAGAAAACAGGGGAGGGAGAGACTGAATTTTCGTGGCCCTTTGTGTGTTGAATGGGGGGGGGGGGGGGGGGGGGGGGGGGATAAAAAGAAAATATTTTTGGGGGGAAAAATGGCATGATGAGATTCTTGCTAGTTGTTGGGATGTGCAGGTTTGAACTACGGGTTTGAATGATCAAAAAAGTCTGAAAAAACCATGGTCAATGGTCAAACTTATCATCCATTGGCTGTAATAGAGCTCTTGAGCGCTCAAGAGTGGTCTTGGGTGCTTGAGAGTGCAGTCCTGAGCGCTCAAGAGTGCTTCACAGCATACCAAACTTTGCAGGGTCGCCCCGGGCACTCCCGAACTCGGATTTGAGTGTTTTTCGAATCGTTGAAAAGCTGGTTGAGTCATCTTTCTAACCCAATTAGTTTCGTTCAAAAATATTTCATACATTAAAATATGTGCCCATTTTACCCTTAGTGTATCGGGGAAAAAAAGGTGGTTTTGGTTTGTAAAAGTTTAAGAAGCATCATTCAAGTTTTAGCCTAATCCTATTTTGATTCTGTTTCATCATCAGGGAGCCTCAAGGCTACAAATTAAGAATAATTAATAAGTCTAAATTGAAGTGTCTACACTAGGGTTGAGAAAGAGAGAGAGAGAGCCTACAACAAGGGATAATTTGACGGTTTAATAAAACAAACAGTACACACCAATGTGACTGAATTTGTTGAGATATTTTCACATTCCATCCACACCTATTCAAACAAAAAACAATATGAGACACAGAACAAAAAAGAGAAATGGCTGGTCTACAACTCTACATCGATCAGCAGGAGATTTATTATACCATATAACATTGCAGGTTACATAGAGAACGGAAAAAACAGAAAGATCCGTCACTATTACCTTCTACCCAACACCATTGCCTTATCCTCATTTACGAAATATACAGTGACATTAAAACATGAAATCACAAAGTTTGTGCCAAATGCCTTCTAGCACACGGAAATAAGCAATTCTCCAAGAACTCTTGAACAGTAAAGGACCCACGACAATCCAAAACCCAACTGCAAATCCAAGTGCCATGCTTCCAAACAACGACGCTTCCGAAAATCCCTCTCCATTTTCTTCACTTCCAGGTGGTTCAACTTTAGGAGGGATTGTCTGGTTTGGGTTGCAACTTCTGAGTGGAGCCCCACAAAGCTTGTTGCCAGAAAAACTGGATTCATTCATGCTTTGAAGTTGAGTACTTGATGGGATTCTTCCAGTCAAATTGTTATAGGACAAGTTCAAGTGACTTAGGAATGTCAAACTCGACATGCTCGAAGGAATTTCCCCAGAAAGTTGATTTTGTGAGAAATCAAGAGATTCTAGTTGTCTCATATCACCAACACTCCTTGGGATTCTGCCTTTTAAATGATTTCCAGACAAATTCAATGACCACAACCCCACAAGTTTAGTGAGTTCCTCAGGAATCTCTCCAGATAAATTGTTTCCAGAAAGATCAATGCTTGTCACCAAACCAAGAGTGGTGCTATATTCAACATCTCTTCCTTTGGTCACCAAAACTAGTTTATCCCCAATTCCGAAACCAATATTGTAAAATATCGGAGCACGTGTATTATTTATTTTTGCCATGGCGCTAAAGTTGGCAAAACATCTAGGCACATGACCCGATAGATTGTTATGTGCAACATCAAAGATTTGAAGGGAGCTTAAACGACACAGTTCATGTGGAAGGTCACCTGAAAAGTTATTTGAACGCAGATTCAGAACTATTAATATTGACAATGACTTGCCAATCCAAGGTGGAATACTTCCAGTAAATATGTTTTCACTAATATCGACGACCCACAAAAATGAGCAATTTTGTAGAGTTCGTGGTAGTTCTCCTAAGAGGTTGTTTTGACGCAAGTGCAATGATCGAAGGTAACTCAACTGTCCGATGGAGCTTGGAATGTTACCCGCCAAATTGTTGTTTTCTAATTTGATGATTTGCAGGTATGGCCAATGCTTCCAACAGTCGGGAATTTTTCCCGACAAAAGATTATTTCCCAAATTGAGAAAGAACAGTTTGTTGTTCGGTTCTGCTCCTTTACCACATAACAGATGGTTAATAGATCTTGAAAAAGAGTTATTTGAAAGATCTAGCCAAGTCAAATTAGAGGGGACAAGTGGTAGCGGACCGTTGAAGTGGTTGAAACTAAGGTCAATCACTAATAAACAACAAACATTACGCAAGCTTGAAATCTCTCCACGAATTTGGTTATGAGAGAGGTTTGCGTACTCTAATTTGGGAAAAGTGGGCCAAAACCATGTGGGAATGGAGTCTGAAATTCTTGTGTTGACTATGCTCAAATAACTCAACGTCCTCTGAGATGGAAGCCATTAGGGAAAATGTGGCCCTAACCTCCAGGAGTCCAGATACAAATATTCAAGTTGGAAAGGGGGAACCCAATTCTCACTTGGTTTTAAATTTAAGTTGTTCCAACCAGCATATAGGTAGCGTAATCTCGTGAGATTGGCAAAGTGAATATCAGAGACGACACCCTCCAACAAATTATAGCATAGGAACAAGCCTTCTAACTTTGCAAGTTTCCCAAGACTTCTAGGAAGAGTCCCATTCAACTTATTACTGGAAAGATCTAACGTTATCAAAGATGATAATCTTCCTATCGACACTGGAATGGGACCTGATAAAGAGTTGCTTCTAATATCAAGGCTAATGAGGGAAGTCAAGTTTTCAATGGCAGTTGACACCGCACCATGCAAAAGATTCCCATGAAGACTGAGTGACTGAAGATGGCTTAAACTATACAACCAATTTGGTATGGTAGAATTAGAAGGATTCCCAAACCAATCAAGAACTCTGAGAGAAGTCATGTTTTGAAGACCAGTAGGAACTGGACCATAAAAGCCACATTCACTCAAATCTAGGGAGACTAGATGATTAAGACTGAGAATCCAACCTGGTATAGATGATCCAAGATTGTTAGAGGAGAGGTCGAGGATATCAAGCAATGTAAAGTTAATTTTGCTAGTTGAAGACAGAGAGACGACATACTCAAGTTCACAACCAGACAACTGTAATTCTACCAATGAATGGAGGTTGCTCGTCACCTGTAGCCAGTCAAATGCTTTGCTGAGGCTTACACCACTCATGTCGAGGTGTTGTAGCAAAACAAGACGCGAAAGCCAATGCAAATTTCCACAAAGTAGTCCGTCGTTATGTCCAATATCAAGGTAACGCATTGAGGTGATGTTTCCAAGTTGAGGAGGAATGGTTCCGCCAAATCCTGCCCGAGACAGGTTGAGGTATCTCAAAGTTGCAATAGAGCCAATGAAGCTAGGGATGTGAGTCCCTTCAAAATCATTGTTACTCAAGTCCAGATATTGGAGGTGCTTCAAATCGAGCAAAGCAGGATTTACCTTTCCCTGTAACTTATGCCTCAAATAAACTTGATATTCAGCAAATGTTACAGGGAAAGAATCCTCATCAGGACTCTGAAGTTGGATCTCGTGGATGTGACCGGTAAAGTTGTCACAGACAACTCCGGCCCATTGGCAACAATCCTTCCCGATATCCCAAGAGGACAACCGGTTCGAAGGGTCTTTCAAATCTTGCTTGAATTTAACAAGGGCTTCCCTCTCATTTTCGAAGCAAGTGATATTATTTTGAGTACGATCGGAGCTGCTGCTGATGCCATTGCAGAAGCAAACAGGGAATGTTGCAATGCTAATGAGAAAGCATACGAGGAAAGCAAATGTTGCACTTGTAGTCATGGACGGAACCATGATTGATAACATGCTAAACACACAACTCAATTTGGTTTTCAGTTTGTGATGGTTTGTATTCAGTGCTGTTAGTGGGTTTGGTATTTAGAGTGCATCCGTGGTCCATTGCCGGGTCATGACTTTCATTGACTTGGTATAAAGGATTGATCAGGGGTTAGGGTGTTTGGTGCAGATATTAATTGGTGGATTCTGAGAAGATTTTCAATGGCGTGCGGGTATCACGTGGTGCCCGCTCGGCGTATCCAGACTGTCTATTTTGGTTTTGGACGGCTCGGATTTGGATAGAGAAAAAGGAGAGAGAGTGTTGGTGTGAGAGGAGAGAGAGTGTTTCAATCTGGGCCGTCTAATACACTTTTGGACGGTACGAATGTGTTGCTCGGGTAGCACGTTAGCCGGGTGACATGGTACCCACCCGGCACCCAAAAATTTCTCGTGGATTCTAGGCTGTGATTCTAGACTCATAGATTTTGAAAAATTCATAATTAGAATGAGAGAAACTTACTCACGGTGGCGCCATGAATATTTTATTCACGGTTCCGCACAATTTTAGCCGTTCGTTTCGACAATCAATGGTTCGGATTAAAAAAAAACTATTCGCGCGAATAGTTAAACTCTTTTAGCATACAAAAACATTATCATATCAAATTCACGGCATACAAAATACACTCCTAAATATCATGTGTTACATGTATCAAAAAAAACTTCCAATACCTTTTCTCCATGTGTTATCGCCATTATACGTACAAAAAATTTCCTCATCACACGGCTTGGGTAGTTGAATATTGATTGTGAAACTTGTATACTTTAATTTTTCTCATCACATAGCTTTCGAAGTAAATTTTGTGAACCATGCATTGTTATGATCAGTCACTTTTTGTAGAATCTTAGCAGATGTCTGTGTCTAAAGGCACGTCAGAATATATCATAATCTCAACTTAAATAAATTATCCGTATTACCAGACTGTTATCAGTTACCATTTTGAGATATTTTCCTATTTGATCACATAAGGCAACATTATTTTACATAGAAATACATTGCCTAAAAATTGAGAATATAGGGAGAGAGATTTATTAGGAAAATATTTTCAGTATCCTTTAAAAAAGAAAATGATCTGATAACTATAAATTTTAACATGAAGTGATCTTATTCATAGAGGTTGTAGATGTTGCTCTTTTTTTTTTTGGGTAATTAGGTTGCTCTCATTTATATGCCTAGATATTTTTAACAGAAATCGCTCTATTTTATAAATGGAGCAAATATAGATATTTGTTAGGTTGCGGAGAGTCATGGTAATGTACGTTTGATACAGATATTTTAGACTAGGGCCCGTTTGATACGCGTTGTACTAGGTTGCAGAGAGTCATGGTAATGTACGTCTGGTCCCGACCTAGACATTTTGACCAATTAAAGCTTTGTTTGGATGAGTTTTTCAAAAAAATTTGAGAAATGTTGTAGGATTATGAGTGGAGAGAGTAATGATTAGAAGTAGATGTAATGATTGGAGAGAGATAAAGAAAGAAATAAAAATAATGATTAGAAATAGGGATGAATAATAATTAGAAATAGAGATAATAAGTGTTTTTTGAGTTGAGAATTTTTTTTCAAAAATCAATCCAAACAAAGCATAATTGCCTGAGATATTTCATATGGAATTTATAGTGCAACAATCCTTTGGGAAAGGGTACAAACCTTGGACTTTTCTCACTTACGTGTCAAATGTCAATCAATCACCCTTTAACTTCTACAGTGACACAAGGCCACCACACAATTGTGTAACAAAGTACTCCTACCTAATTTCAGTAGCCCACGGTGATACGTTCACCCGCACATTTTCACCACACTCCAATCTCACAGTTTGTTTTGGCAATTAATGGTTAAAATTGTTTTTAAACTTTGACCGAATAACTCTTATCGGTAATAGTTTATTTTCAATCCAAATCATCCAAAAATATTTTGGACGGTAAGATTAGTGCGTTGGACTGTGCGGTGACCCTATGCGGTGGGCGTACCATTTTGATTTCAGTAGCCAATATGATAAAATAAAGTTGACAACCTTATTCAAATGTAAAAGTGCTATACTTCAAGTTTTATCAGTACAAATAGCAATAATATTTGTAGGCCAAGTAGCACACCATTGGAGCATCATATGTGGAGCTTATTGCTATACTAGTACTAATATCCTATCGTATGACAAAAAGAAAAAGAAAAACAATTATTCAGAATTTTTTTTCCATTTTTTTTTTTCAATCTGCATGTTAGTGAATACGTAACAAGTTACAAAAACAGGGTCGATATTGTTCCACCAACTCAAACTTAATGTCGGTGGATAATAAGTTACAACAACAGACCTGTGTTCGATTCAGTGCATCCGAAGACCCCATAATTTCTGTTTTTACTACTACTTTTCCTTAAAGATGCATGGCGTATAATTCACTCAATTTGTTAGGTGAAATTTGACATTCCTGTTTAGAAGACCTAATTTTAGTCCAATTTGTTGAATTTTAAGGCAGTATTTAATTTTTTGTTCACCAAGAAAGGAAATGTTGCTTGAATACAAAGAAAATTTGTTTCCATAGTTTGGAACAACCAACCACAACTGTTGTGTATTAACTAAAAGCGTTGTGCCCATTCGTTGGATAGGACGAAAAAAAAAATACATTGGTATTTTTTTGGTCCCGCATATCAAACGGACGGACACAACAATATTTGATAAAAAAGATGGTTCAATTTTTTTCTGTCCTGTGTTCGATGCACACTAGCATTATTCAAATTCTATGCCCTGAAAGACATATGTGTGGTGGAGAATGAATATGGGGCATCACGTGGCTGTGCTCCAGAGGCATATAATAATTTTTCTTCCATATTCACACCCCCTCCCCACGTTTCTCTCTCTCTCTCTCTCTCTCTCTCTCTCTCTCTCTCTCTCTCTCAATTTTCTCTCTCCTCCCCACGTTTCTCTCTCTCTAAAAAAAATCAAAAATCTAGAAAATTAGAATTGAGGGTTTAAATGTTTTGAAGGTAAAATACATTTGCTTAGGATATTGATTGATGATTACAGTAAGGATGGCACCAAAAAAGAAAAATAAAAGAAAAAAAAACGATAGATGTTCTAATTTCTAACAGCCTAGCTAGATTGAAAAGGCAAATATATTAATATAAGCTTCTCTGGCTCCTCTTGGTAATATAGATGGGGTTTCATCAGAAAAGGATTTGAAGAATATGATTTTATGGGTCAAATAAACTAGTATATATTAATATATGTGATACCGTCAAATAATGCTCTTTTTAATACTAGTACTACTATAAACGAAAAGATATGAGACGATAGCCATATGGCACAAACTGAGCACTTTTACACTTTTCCATGTGTATTCTGGTAACCAAAAAATTACCAGGAAATTAAACTAGAATTTCTTATTAGTATTTTTTTGTAGGATCTTTGCAAGCAAGTGTTTTTCAATTGCAATGTGGAAATTATGGATCCCACAGATTTCTTGGTAACTAAATACTTGCGTTTTTTTGGCCTTAACTTAAATCTAAAAATTTTGTCTTTATTTAAATTTTTTTCGCATTTTTTAGTTTTGTGTCAAACTTTTTTGGGTTATTGATTCATCTCGACAAGAAAAATCGGAAAAGTAAAATTTTGGCACTTTTACCCAATTATTTTGAGAAATAACTATTTTTTAGCGTAAAAATGACATTTTTGCGCTAAAAAGTGGTTATTTCTCAAAATACTTAGGTAAAAGTAAAAAAAAATTACTTTTCCGATTCCTCTCGTCGAGACGAATCAATAACCCACAAAAGTTTGGCACAAAACTAACAAATGCGAAAAAAATTCAAATAAAGACAATTTTCAGATTTAAGTTAAGTCCAAAAGAATTTCTCATTTTTTCCGTATAATTGAACAGGGCCTAAGTGTTATCCCGACCATGTATCCATATTTGAGCTTGGCGAAACCCTCCCCAAACGTGACTATATTCTCCCTTCGTCACAATAAAACTGTTCATTTTCTCTATTCACATATCTCGAAAAATTGTCTATAAATGATACTCCCTGTGTCCTTTTTTAAGTGTCCTGCTTCGTAACTCCAACTTATTAAAAAGACATCATCATTATACCTTTCACATCAACTTTTTCCTCCACTTTCCTTACTTACCCATCATCATTACACTTTTACTCACTAACTTTTCAAAATGGAATCTACTTTTAGGGACAAAATAGATAATGCACCAACTTTTACCCACTAAATTTACAAAACGGACACTTATTAAGGGACAACTCAAAATGGAATACTGGACTGTAAATAAGGGACGGAGGGAGTATGATGTTACTCCTCACCATGTGAGAGCTAAACAAATTTTTTCTCAGATTCCTACAGAAATACGAACTCAATAAGCCAACTCGATACCTATGTGCATATGTCTAATTGGACTTCACTAAAGAAAAAAGGACAATTGATTGTCCAATTTGATACAGTTTTAGCGGTGTTTGTAAACTATATATACATCCAACCCATTTCAACAAAAATTATTTGATATCTAAACTAAACAAGGGATTTTATTCACAAATACGTAGTAGCTATTTTCTTCTCAATTTGCCAACAATACCAACAAAAGGAAAAAATAGTTTTTAACTTTTATAAGAAAAGGTTTTGAAAAAAAAAAAGTTTTTTGCGCAACATCAGAAAGAAAGTGGTATAATACATGACACTCGATTCATGAAAAGAAATACATGGTGTCTAGATCGAGTGTCCTGTATCCTCACTTTTTTGCGCCAGAAAACGATTTTGTCGTGAAGAATTAATGGGCATTCCACCGGTAGAATAACACTTGTACAGCTTTGAAGAAAATTTCGTGATACATTGGTATCAGCCACTGGTGGTATTTGACAAATAAATGAACACGATTGTCTCTGGAAGGGGTTAAGACTTCAGGCCTTCTTTGACGCGTGATATAGGTCGGAAAGGTTTGTGTGACATGACATTCGATTCATGAAAAGAAATAAATGGTGTCTAGATCGAGTGTCCTGTATCCTCACTTTTTTTTGCCAGAAAACGATTTTGTCGTGAAGAATGGGCATTCCACCGGTAGAATAATGAATCTTGATTATGACACTTGTACAGCTTTGAAGAAAATTTCGTGATACATTGGTATCAGCCACTGATGGTAGTTGACACATAAATGAACACGATTGTCTCTGGAAGGGGTTAAGACTTCAGGCCTTCTTTGACGCGTGATATAGGTTGGAAAGGTTTGTGCGACACCCCATCTAGTCTATATGGATGATCTTGGATTAGATATATAACAATTCATGTAAATTACTATTATTTGAGTCATGTGCAGGGCCGGCTCTTAGATTTTCGGGGCCTAAGTAAGACGAAATTGTGAGGGGAAAAAAATATTCTCATAAGGAAGGAAAAGAGAGGCTCCTAGGACTTGAATCATGAACCTATTGGATAGCAAAATAAGTTTTTCCACTGGGCTCGCTAGGCCATTTGATATATAAACGCTATATTGAATATATATTACATACCTTGCTATTTCTACCTGGGACCCTAATTTTGAGTCAAAGTTCGGGGGCTTAAGTCGGCCACCTCATCCGGCTTAGCTCAAAGCCGACCCTGGTCATTTGGTTAGTCTCCAACAAGATATTGAACTAGAGGTCTATATGGTACCTCACAGAACTGACAGAAGGTATCAAAGCAACTTGGTGGAAAAAACAACTAAAGCTGTGGTGACTCTCGTGCTCGACATTGCAAGGACGTGAGGCTATAAAGTTAAGAAGTTGGTAACACCCCATCTCTTGTCGGAGGTCTACGTAGATGATCTTAAAAATCATGTAAGCTACTACTAGTAACTTGGGCTTAAATATTATGGACCATTTGATTATGCACCAACAAGTTCTTGGGCCAGTAGAGAGAAAGGATTGAGGTGTTTTGTGCCTTGTTTGGATGACATTTTGAAAGGAAAAAAAATTCCAACTCAAAAAACGCTCATTACCCCTACTTACAATCACTACTCTCATTTTTCTCCTCTCTCCAATCATTATTTTTATTTCTCTCTTTATCTTTGTCCACTCATTACTGTTGAAAAGTAAGTTTGATTAGGATTGATTCAGATAAGTTTCACAGGGCAAGTGAATAATTGGGAGAAGAAAAACGTGGAGCACTATTCCTCATCAGGCTTGAAGACTTTTGGAGCTTCCGTGATATGTTTTGGGATTTGCAAAATAAATGAGAGATTATCTCATCTTTGTTTTTGTTATTGTTTAGCCTATATATATATATGGGTTGTAATCTGTATTGAAAAGTATGGGAGTTGAGTGAGAGTAAAGACAGAGAAATATGAGAGCTTTGTGTAATCGTTTGTGTGCTTTATCAATAAAAGTATGCTTACTATTGTGTGTATCTCCTCCTCCCATTAGTGATATCTATCGCTTCCGCATTCCAACAATAACATTTATCTCCAATTATTACCTTAATTTTTCTCCCCACTCATTACCCAAAAACCAAACTCTAAAATTTTCAAAACACCATTCAAACAAGGCATTGAACACCAGTGGTATGTATTTAATAGTGTTCGAAGGCTTTTTGGTCTGAAAAATGCTCAAACCAATACTATATAATAGTGTTCAAAGGCTTTTTGGTCTGCAAAATGCTCAAACCAATGATATTTGCCATAGCAGGAAACGAATTTAACTGACAGATTTCAATTGGGTAACATTTATATATATATATATATATAGATAAAAGGGTGAGTTTGGGAGTTTTAAAATTAGGTTGTGTGAGAAAAGTGAATAGATGAGGCCCATGAGGGGGTACCCGTATGAAAATTTGACCACATCTTTTTCGGACAAAACCTCAAAAACACTTCAAGTCACCCGTGGTTCATAAGTTATGCCTACATCTTTTTCGGTCGAAACCACTTGAAATCAAACTCCCGAAAGGAGTAACAAATGGTGTCTGTACTATCGATATTCGATTCATGTGATTTGCTTTTTTACAAATAAATTGCTTAATATATCGTATGTAATGAACGGTTCAAAATTTAAGCATATTGATGAAATCTCACATGGCCCCCAGATATGCACTATTTTAGTGAATTTGTTGTACTAGCCCCTAGCGGGACCCGAGTCCTCCGAAAACCGCTTCATCTCATAACTAATTAAACAAAATTGAATATATTCCTCTAACCAAAGGTCCAAAGCTTCAATTTCATAAAAGCCACCATCCAGAAACATTACAGTACTTTGCCCCTTCCAAATTTTGCCGAAACAGATAAGAAGCATGCAACCAATTAAATAACTAGCTTAAATCCATGACTCCTATATATAGTAAGCTAAAAAAAAACTGAAAATAAAAAGAAAAGAAATGATCGGGTCAGTCTTTGATCTGGTGTGCATATCATGGTACAAGTTCTTATGAAATCAAGTCTCCTAAAATGTCTCAACTCTGCAATTCACTTGTTCATAAATGAGGAAATTAGGAAAACTGGAGAGTGCATGGACAGACCCACAAATGCACGATCCACAATCAGTACGGCCTGTACCGCGTTGGCCGCCTGAACCTTGGAACCCTTCTGTACAGGAGAGAGAAATTGACATCAGCTTATTTACTCTGGAAGTGCAAATTGCAAAGTAATAAGGCGATGCAGAAACAAGTCTTTCCCATCATAGGAGGAGCGACTGACTGAAAAACAATGCCCAAGCAAGTAGTTGCCTAGCTAATTATGAAATGAAACATAGTAGTGAATAGGCAACCACATAAAACTAATACGACTAACGATCCATGTCGTTACAATGTGAACCCATCCTTCTTTTTCAAAGAACAGCCTCCATCGGTCCAGTTAACTGTAACAACCGAAAAGCGTGTTCTCTTGCTTCCATTTCACAGGATAAGTACACTAAAAGTTAACACAGATGCAATTCTCAGAGTTCTTTTCCACATTCTAAGCACAATTTTTTTTTCACATTGTTCCACTAAACTCGCAAAAGCTATTTGTGTCTCAGGCTCTCAGCATTATTCTAAATCCTGACCATATGGTATATATGCATTTTCCAACTTTCTGCAACCTCATATCGAAGTCTTGCTGTAACTACAGCATGGTTAATCCATAGAGAATTAAGGACATCAACGTCTTTACAATCAAAACATCCATTCAAACTCAATACTCCATTAGTCAGCACAAAGATAAAATTGAAGGGGTTGTTCAAGGGCAAAAACAGTTTGATCGGTTATGGTGGAGAACTCAGTTCAACTGTGCTTCTTCTCTCTTGATCTGGTAGATTGGAGGGCAATAACACAGTCATAACTGGCAGTTCTATCAAGCCCAGAAGAAAGCCTCGAACAAAATAATTCGGCACAGAATTTCTCTCCAAAATAGTTCTAGCATCAGGAACATTGGAGCCTTAATTTTTCCAAGTAAGGAAATGATTGGAGAAATCTCCTCTGGTTCTCATGGAACTGAATGAGAGAACATCTAGTTTGATAACATCTTATTGTACGGGGCCAAGGAATTGGAGGAAAGAAAAAAAAAACTGGAGTTGCAATTGACATTCGAATCCAAGCCATATTATGTTTCTCCTTATCCTGGAAGCTCGCGATATTCAACCAAAGTTTATCGGTGTTTATAGAGGTTTGCTCGTGAAAGGGATAGGGGTTGGAAGAAAGTGGCGTGTGTTAGGCATCGGGAAGGTTGGGGTGCATGGTCCTCACTTGGAACTTGAAAGTATGGGGCTGGAGTGGATAGAAGAAGACAAAGCTTTGGAAGTTGATTCCTCTGTGCTTGATGAGGCTCATTTGGCAAGAGAGGAATCATAGACAGTTTGACATGGATGAGATGTCTCTGCTAAGACTGGTGTCTTTTCCTTTCTCTAGTTTGTTTCGTTTGGGAGTCGAAGGAGCGCAAACCAACCCTTGAACAATTCCTTGATATGTGTTGCTAAGTTTTCTGGATTGATTCGATCGACGGGAATCGACGGGGAATTGTATTTTGAATTGCTGGAATGTGGTTGTGGAAAGTGGAGTTTGGTTCCTTGCCGTGTTTCAGGACTTCTTTGGAAGCAAACAATGAAGTGGATGGATTGTGGAAGAAGAGTAATAAAAACGGACTTTATTAAACTTCAAAGTAGAAGAACAATCGATAAAGATTATCGAGTGAACGATTACAAGTTAAAACTACTCTGTAGGCATGTAAAATTTCCAGCCAATTACAAGTTGCCACGTGTTGCGGGGCCTAATAAATAGGGCACGATAAATGGCCAATCAAATGCTGCCATGTGTCTTTAGGTCAAAAGTCAAGATGATGCGTATAAGCCAATCAAATGGTACCACGCATCAAAGTGACGCAGTTACTATTTTTATTAAGCTCGGCCAATCAAATTAAGCCACTTGGTAAAATAATAATTGTGTTTCTTTTCACGAATAATTGTCTTTCTTAAAATAAAGAAAAGAAGGATAATTATTGAATTTTAATTATTTCTTTTACATTAAATAAAGAAATAATTAAAGAGAGATAAATATGAAAGAAGTAGAGATTGGGCATGACTCTTCATCCTATATCTCTATAAATAGTGGTGCTCTCCCCTCATAATTTCCATCTGCACATTGAAGCACACAAGCTCCAGAGCTCTGAAGATCAAAGCCCTCAAGCCCTTCAGAATTCTTCAAGTCACCATCCAACAAGAAGTTCTTCGAATCGAAGCTTCAAAGCCTCGAAGAACATTCAACCCAAGTCATCAACTTCTCCACAAATCTCGGAGAAGATTCCGCCGTTCGATTCGAGATCAAGCATCAAGCCCTCGTTTCAACAACCGAAGAGAAGAATCAGAAGATTTTATTTTCTTTGATTAGAAAATTGCATCAGAGATTGTAACCCTAATTCATACATCAATAAAATTGACTCTCGTTCATCATTTTTCCCGTCTTTTTCGCAGACTCGAAATTTGTGTTCAACAGATTTTGGCACGCCCGGTGGGACAATCTCTGCCTCTCATCTCTTCTCTTCAACAAATCAACAAACTCTCAATGGCTCCTAAGACTGCCCATTCAAAAGCTCCTCAAGCTCCGGTTGCACGCTCCAAATCTTCAACAGCTGCAAAAACTGGCTCTGGATTTCACGCTAAAGGTGTTGGTGCAACACTTCGAAGCAAGGTGAAAGTTGCCGCTACCAAATCTGGCTCTGGATCTCACACTAAAAGTGCTGGTCCAACAACTCGAAGCAAGGTGAAGGTTGCTGCTATGGATACTGCCCAAGCCTCGCGTTTGTTTAAATCAAATCCTACGTTTGAGGCTGATCTACCGAAGGCACCGCCAAGCTCACCAAAATTGGTGTCTGAGGCTGATCTACCAAAAGCACCACCAAGCTTACCAGAAGGAAGGGATGTCGTTTCTACCATAGAAGCAGTGAAGGATGTGGCAACCGACATTGAAAATCCTTCTATCCCTCAGCAGTCCGGTTCAAAAATTCAGAGGAACCTGGAAGATGGCTATTTAAGCGGTTGGAGTTCTGACTCCGACTCTTCTAAAAGCACTCCTCAGTCAAAATTCAACGCTCCCGCCAAGACTACCAACTCTTCAGTCATGGATGTTATGACAACAAATGCGGTCAGCCTAGAAGAACAAGTTGCTAACCTGGCCAAAATAGTTGAGGGAATGTCACAAACCCTAGAAGAACGTGACGTTGAAATCGCTTACCTCAAAAGCAAAATCGAAAGTAAAGGGGATTCAAGTCAAGTTGAATCCTCAGGCAAACTAAAGGGAGTACCAAAAGAGTTCACGCTTTCTGGGGAGGGTTCGATTCCCGTGGACCAACTGAAGGATTTCATTCTAGGCACCATCAAGCAGAAGTACGAAGAGGCGCCAAAATCTTCTTCTACTTATGCTAAGCCTTATACTAGAAGGATCGACCTTTTGAAGATGCCTACTGGTTATCAACCACCGAAGTTTCAGCAATTTGATGGCAAGGGCAATCCAAAACAGCATATTGCCCATTTCGTTGAAACGTGCAGCAATGCTGGAACTGATGGTGACCTTCTCGTCAAGCAGTTCGTTCGAACGCTCAAAGGCAATGCTTTCGACTGGTATTGCGACCTTGAGCCTGGCACAATTGAAAGTTGGGAGCAGCTGGAACAAGAATTTCTTAACCGTTTTTACAGCACTCGCCGTGTTGTCAGTATGTTCGAGCTTACGAATGCTCGCCAATGGAAGGATGAACCTGTCATTGATTACATCAACCGATGGCGGCACGTGAGTCTAAACTGCAAGGATAGACTGTCTGAAACTTCTGGAATCGAGATGTGCATCAAAGGTATGCAATGGGATCTACAATACATTCTTCAAGGAATCCTGCCTAAAACCTTTGAAGAGTTGGCTTCTCGAGCTCATGACATGGAACTCACCATTGCAGCAAATGGAAGGCAAGGCCTGCCAATACAAGACTCTCGCAAAACGCAGGATTCTCGCACTGTAGGAAATAAGCCAGACGTCCACAAAGGGGGCAAACTCATAGTCAAAGGAGAAAAGAAGGATTCCATGACAGTGAACGTTGCACCTTTCAAAATCTCTACAAGACCTAAGACAAAGCAAGTAGAGAAGTTTACTCCTCCACAGGAGAAGGAGAAAAGGAGGCTCACGTTGAAGGAGATGCAAGAAAAGGTGTATCCATTTCCAGATTCAGAGGTCCCTTCAATGTTTGATCAATTGCTGGATCTAAAACTCATTGAGCTTCCAGAGTTGAAACGACCCGAGGAGGCTAACAAGGTGAATGATCAGAACTACTGCAAGTACCACCGCTTGGTTAGCCATCCCATTCAACGGTGCTTCGTCTTTAAAGAGAAGATAGTAGAGCTCGCTAGCCAAGGGAAGATTGTCTTGGAGGAAGAAAACGAGACTGTAGCTACAAATCAGACTGTAGTTACTCTACAAAATGATACTCTTCAGCCTAAAGCGTCACTAAGGGTGAAGATTCAATTTGGGTCATTTGATCCAATTGAAGTAGTACGATGCCCTTCTATTCAACAGTCTGGGGGCAGCATCTCTACCAACACAAAAGTTGAGGATGCGGATGATGAAGGATGGACCCTTGTTACTCGTAAAAAGAAGAAGCACGCATCAAGTGTGAAGCATCCCCAAGCTGCAATACCAAAGCCTAGCCCCAAAAGGATGCGTGCAAGAAGGCAACAAAGAAGGAAGAAGTCAAAGAGAATATCCTTAAATCGGCAAGAAGACACGCCTGTCCGAAGATTGCGTGCTCCTTTTACCCTATGGGATTTCCTTCCTGAGAAAATTCGCAACTTCGGTCTTTTTGAGGCTTCATGCAGCACTGTGAGTGTCGAAGAAATTGAGGATCCAGAGCTTGAGTCACCTAAAGATACTCCAATCAAGGCTGACTCTACAGGTTGTGTCAGTGATTGTCTTGCTTGCATTGGAAGCATTACACTCTCTGACGAGGATTTGCTGCTTGGTGACATAGCGCATAATCGCCCACTCTTTGTCACTGGATACATATGTGAAAAGAGGGTCAATAGGGTGCTCTTGGATGGTGGATCTGCAGTTAACATCTTGCCGCTTCGTACCATGAAGGAACTTGGCATCCCTATAGACGAACTAGCACCTAGTCGTCTCATGATCCAAGGATTCAATCAAGGGGGGCAAAGAGCTATTGGCGTGATTCGTCTGGACTTGCTTATCGATGATATGACTTCAAGTGCATCACTTCATGTCATTGACGCAAAAACTTCTTACAACGTGCTTTTAGGGCGACCGTGGCTCCACGAGAATGGCGTTGTCCCGTCAACCCTTCATCAATGCTTCAAATATTGCAAAGATGGCGTGATAAAGAAGGTAGTAGCTGATGACAAACCCTTTAGTGAAGCCGAGTCCCATTTTGCTGATGCTAAATTCTACTCAGCAAATGTGGTGTTGAGGGAGTTAGAGCCAACTGTCTCGTCATCAAGCTACAAGCAGCCCAAAGCCAATAACCTGGAACTTAGTAAGACCAACATTCTAACTAAGGAGAAGGAGAAAATTGATCAAGGTGTCAGTCGTCATGTAGAGGAGGCATCAAAGAAGAAAGGGACACCCGTACTTCGTTTTGTGCCAAAACTGAAGAAAGGTGAAGAGTCGGCCTTGGATGGATTGACGTTCCCAATCGTTAACCTCAACAAAGCAAAGGTTGCTCCACCCCTAAAAGGATTTGTTCGAGCCACGCATAGCCCCGTAGTAGAAAATGACTACTTGCCTTCACAACGGACAAATGGCTTTGATCCAAATGCCTACAAGCTTCTCGCAAAGGCTGGACATAATCCTAAAGATTCAACTTCCCTAGGGAAACTCCTGCCTGAGGTGATTGGTGAAAAGATGCATGGCTTGAACTCGACTCAGAAGATGCTCAAGCAAAAGGGATATGCTGTCAAAGAGTCTCAAGCAGGCCTTGGATATACTCCACCTACTCCTGCTCGTATCTTCATAAAGAAATCCACTAACAATTACATCACGACAGAAGAAGGAACCTCATCAGTTTCATCTAAGACATCTGTCTTTGACCGCTTAGGTGTTCCAAAGTCTCAAGTGTCAATTTTTGACAGATTGGCGCCCCGAAGTGAAGTAGTCTCATCGTCTCGCACGAGAAAATCCATTCAAAGCCGGTTAGGGCCGCCAAGTGAAAGCCCTACGCCCTCTAGCTTGTGCGAGTCTGTCCATAGCAGATTGAGTCTACCGAAGGAGGCGTCCTCATCCAACACTCCTCGAAAGTCTGTGCATTGTCGATTGGGTGTCTCAAATACTACCATCGAGAAGGCTTCAAAACGGAGGATTGCTCTCTTGTCAGAAGACGATAAGAAGTTGAAGAGCAAAATACCCTCTCGCATGGAGCGCCGTACTACTCTCATCGTGGCAGTTGACGATGAATTGTTAAAAGTAAAGCGACAAACTGTGGTGTTAACCAATGTGCCCTCTAGGGGATTTAAAGATGGCTCCGATGAAGAATGCTTCACTTCCTCATTCCATATCACAGCCGCTTGTAATGAAGTTCAAGTAGAAGAGGATGCTGAAGATGCTCCACCAGAGTTGGAAGAAGGCGTGAAGTCCACCGTTGACGATTTAAAAGAGATCAACCTAGGGACTGAAGATGACCCACGGCCAACCTACATAAGTGCCTCGCTCACGCCTGAAGAAGAAGTTGCTTACATTGAACTTCTTCGTGAGTACAAAGACGTCTTCGCTTGGAATTACACCGAAATGCCAGGGTTAGACCCAAGAGTTGCTGTTCACCATCTCGCAGTGAAGCATGGCGTCCGACCTGTTAAGCAATCTCAAAGACGCTTTCGACCTGACTTGATTCCCAAAATTGAAGCGGAGGTCAATAAACTCATTGAAGCTGGTTTCATTCGAGAAGTCAAGTACCCCACCTGGATTTCGAGCATCGTCCCAGTAAAGAAGAAAAATGGGCAAATCCGAGTTTGTGTTGACTTTCGTGATTTGAACAATGCTTGTCCGAAGGATGACTTTCCACTTCCTATACCTGAGCTCATGGTCGATGCTACTACTGGACATGAGGTTTTGTCATTCATGGATGGTTCGTCTGGCTACAATCAAATCCGCATGGCTCCGCGAGATGAAGAGTTCACAGCTTTTCGCACACCTAAAGGCATCTACTGTTACAAAGTCATGCCTTTTGGCTTGAAGAATGCGGGTGCCACGTACCAAAGAGCGATGCAAAAGATCTTCGACGATGTGCTTCACAAATATGTGGAGTGTTACGTCGATGACTTAGTCGTGAAGACAAAGAGACGAGCCGACCATCTTCATGATCTAAGACAAGTATTTGAAAGGTTGAGAAGGTACCAACTTAGGATGAATCCCTTAAAGTGCGCTTTTGGGGTTACGTCTGGAAAGTTTCTAGGGTTCATTGTGCGCCACCACGGCATAGAAATTGAACAAGCTAAAATCGAAGCTATCCAGAAAATGCCTGAACCTCGGAATATTCATGAGCTGAAGAGTCTTCAAGGACGATTGGCTTACCTCCGCCGTTTCATATCAAATTTGGCTGGTCGATGTCAACCATTCAGCCGTCTCATGAAGAAAGGGACTCCGTTTGAATGGGATGAAGCATGCAACAATGCTTTCAAAAGTATCAAATCCTATCTAACAAGCCCTCCAGTTCTCACTGCCCCTATACCTGGACGACCACTAATCTTATACATTGCTGCGCAAGAGCGTTCGGTTGGAGCACTTCTCGCTCAAGAGAATGATAAAGGGAAAGAAAGTGCCTTATATTACTTAAGCAGAATGATGTTGCCACATGAGTTGAACTATTCTGTGATTGAGAAGATGTGTCTTGCCCTCGTCTTCGCAATCCAAAAGATGCAGCACTATTTTCAAGCTCATACAGTGCATCTCATCTCCAAGGCTAATCCAATCAAATACGTCATGTCAAAGCCAGTCCTCTCTGATCGATTGGCAAGGTGGTCACTCATTTTCCAACAATATGAGATCATTTACATGCCGCAAAAAGCCGTTAAAGGGCAAGCTCTGGCTGACTTCTTGGCAGACCATCCTCTACCAGCCGAATGGGAATTGTCCGAAGAATTGCCAGATGAGGATGTTATGGTAGTAGAAGTTCGTCCTCCTTGGACAATGTACTTTGATGGCGCGTCTCATCGAAGTGGAGCAGGCGCTGGTGTGATATTTGTTTCCCCAGAAGGAGATGTCTTGCCATATGCTTTCACCCTCACACAAAATTGTTCAAATAACAAGGCTGAATACCAAGCTCTCATTCTTGGGCTAGAGATGGCCGTTGATGCAAAGCACTTGGAACTCAAGGTATATGGAGATTCAATGTTGATCATAAACCAACTTCTTGACATCTACGAGGTGAGGAAGCCTGAACTCGTACCTTTCAATAAATACGCGCGTCGCTTGATCACACGGCTTGGAAATGTTACTCTAGAGCACGTGCCTCGTGGTGAAAATAGGCAAGCAGATGCACTTGCAAAGCTTGCTTCTACACTTGCTCTTCCTGACCACGAGACGCACGTCCCGATATGCCGAAGTTGGGTTATACCGCCGATATTTGAAAGTGAAGACAATGGTGAAAGGGAAGTGAACGTTGTCTCAGTTTTGGAAATTGAAACTGAGGATTGGCGCCAACCATTCATTGATTATCTGCAACATGGAAAATTGCCTGATGATCCACATAGAAGAACGGATGTGAAGCGTCGCGCCCCTCGATTCATTTACTATAAGGACACGCTTTACCGCCGATCTTTTGAAGGGTTATTCCTCCGTTGCCTTGGAGAAAATGAAGGAAAGCAAGCTCTGGAAGAAGCTCATTCTGGAATATGTGGCGCTCATCAATCTGGCCCCAAACTTCATTTTCGAATCAAAAGGATGGGCTACTACTGGCTGACCATGGTCAAGGATTGCATGGAGTACGCCAAAAGATGCCATGCTTGCCAAATCCACGCCAACTTTATACATCAACCGCCAGAACTGCTCCATCCAACTGTCGCTTCATGGCCTTTTGATGCATGGGGGCTAGATGTCGTGGGGCCTTTGCCAAAGTTTTCTGGTGGCCACTTATACATTTTGGCTGCGACTGACTACTTCTCCAAATGGGCGGAGGCCATTCCATTGAAGGAAGTAAAGAAGGAAAATGTCGTCAACTTCATCCGTACTCATCTCATTTTTAGATATGGTGTACCGCGCCACGTCATCACAGACAATGGAAAGTCCTTCTGCAATAGTGCCGTAACTAGACTTTGTCAGAAGTTTGGCTTCAAACAACATGCTTCTACGATGTACAATCCGCCTGCAAATGGTCTTGCGGAAGCATTCAACAAGACTCTCTTGGGAGCTTATTGAAGAAAGTGGTAGCCAAAGCAAAAAGAGATTGGCCTGAGAGAATGGAAGAAGCTCTTTGGGCATATCGAACCACGTATCGAACACCTACACAAGCCACTCCATATTCACTAGTGTACGGCGTGGAAGCTGTTTTGCCCCTCGAACGACAAATTCCATCTTTAAGGGTTGCCATTCAAGAAGACCTCACTCATGAAGACAATGCTCGCTTGCGCCTGGAAGAATTAGAAGCGCTCGACGAAAAGAGGCTTGAGGCACAACAACGTCTTGAGTGTTATCAAGCCCGCATGTCGAAATCATTCAATAAGAAGGTTCGTCTTCGTTCTTTTCAGAAAGGGGACTTGGTTCTTGCTGTAAGAAGGCCCATCAATACCACCCATAAAATCGGTGGCAAATTCGTTTCCAAATGGGATGGACCATATGTGGTGCAAGAAGTTTACTCAAGTGGCGCCTACAAATTGGTCGCCGAAGATGGCTTAAGAGTTGGCCCCATAAACGGCAAATTCTTGAAGCGCTACTACCCTTGAAGAGCAAGCTAACTCCATGACGCATGAGCCTAAACTGCATGTTGCTCCTGGCCCGCATGAGCTAAAACTGTGCACGGCCCCAAACAAAAAAAAAACAACGAAAAAATATATATGAACTACGTTTGACTTGATCCCATTTTGGGTACGTAGGCAGCTTAGAATTTTAATTCAAAGCACAGTCATAACAAAAAAAAAATGTTTACTTTATCCTTCAAGGATAAGTAGACTAAAAGTTGAATTTTGTTTCTCAAACCAAATCAAAGAAAGCAACATGTGGTGGATCGTGTAGACGGATTGTTCATTTGACTTCTCAAAAGAACTGGTATATCCTTAGTCTCAAAGTTCAAATCGAGACCCCATGCTCATCCAACACATCTTCTATGCAAACGTAGACCTAAGGTGCTCCAAGCATTGCCACATTAGAGTGCCCCCTCAAGCTTCATGGAGGATGGCAGGAGGAAAAGATGTTCTTTGCCTCAGCTTGCTTTGGCATGAGCTCTCCAGCTTCGTTGGTGATGGCACAAGGTTGCTCTCTTGCCTTCGTTTGCTTTTGCTAAATCCCTCTGACTCCATGGATGATGACAAAAGGTAGAGTCGCTCCATTGCCTTGGTGTGCTCCTTTTGTGGTCCCTCCGACTCCCAAAAACATGCATAAGGTAGAGTCGCTCTCTTGCTTTTGCTTGCTTCTGCTACAATCTCTTCAACTTCATGGATGGCAGATATGTTGGCTTGCTTTGCATGAATCCTCATGTTGCACAGAATCGCTCCATGGGTCTTGCTGGCTTTTGCACTAGGCTCTCCAACTTCACGGATGACTGCAGGAGGAAGGGTAGGTGGCTTGCCTTGGCCTGCTTTTGGCATGAATCCATCAAGCTCCAAGAACGATGGTAGAAAGTAGAGTCGCTCCCTCTCTCTTGTTCGCTTTTGCCGTGGTCACTTCAACTTCATGGTAAAACCTTCCTAGCAAGATTGGCTTCAACACGCCGATCAAAAGAAAAGATTGGCTTCAACATCATGGTAGGCTTCAAGAACCTCCTAGCATGGCAACGGCTGCGGAGCAGAGCTCGAAGAAACTGCGGAGCAGAGCTCGAAGAAGCGGCGGAGCCTTAAAGCTCGAAGAGGCAAGTGCTGCGGAGCAGAGCTCGAAGAAAGTGCTGCGGAGCAGAGCTCGAAGATGTTGCGGAGCAGAGCTCGAAGAAAGTGCTGCGGAGCAGAGCTCGAAGATGTTGCGGAGCAGAGCTCGAAGAAAATGCTGCGGAGCAGAGCTCGAAGAAAGTGCTGCGGAGCAGAGCTCGAAGATGTTGCGGAGCAGAGCTCGAAGAAAGTGCTGCGGAGCAGAGCTCGAAGAAAATGCTGCGGAGCCTTAAAGCTCGAAGAAATAGCAGCCACAGAGCTAAAAGCTCGAAGAGACGACGATGGAGCGCAAGGTTCGAAGAAGCTGCTGTAAAGATCCAAATCTGCAGTCTGCAAAAGAGAATAATGACAAGGCATTAGTAAAAAAAAGAGAGCATTGATGCATAAAAGTAGAGGAACTGTTCAAAAAGAAATGAGACCCAAGTTCTCTGATCAAGTTAGGAGTTCCTTGTACCTGCAGACACAGAGAGAAATCCAAAAAAAGTGTTAATCCACTAAATGGTGCCAGCTGAAGCAAAAAGGCGTTATTCGGGATTTCAAACACATTGTCATCATAAAAAGGCCCAGCACCCACTTTCCAAGTACTTTATGATAGCACTGTGCGTACATGTGCGTGGAGAACAAACTAAGAAATTGTGATAGTGCGAGTGGGATCATCCGAAAGTTATAGGATAAAATAATTGCCAACTATCCTACTGCAATTGCAAAGCTATTGGCTAACATAAACTCATGTCAGAATGTTTTGACTTCGCATAATCAAGAGGAGATGTATTGCTACTACATGGACGCGGGCATCGCATGGATAGTTATTTTCTTTGAAACAACTGTTTGATGCGGGAAATTTTGGTGTCATGAAAGAATTCTAGTTTATCAGCAGTTCTTTTCTCAATGCAGAAACAAGAGGGATTTCGAAAAATTTCAGATTGATTTCCTTGAAGTTTCTGGTCATACCACAGAAGAACAAAGTTTGTTTGTTAAATTCCTTGGCTCTTATTATGTGCGGTCAAAATTTGTGCAAACAAGTTCGTGATAAGATAAAGAGAAAGGGTTCATAGGTCCCAATATTTTTGATCAAAAAAAGCCTCCAAAATCAGAGAAAGCAAAATTGGTTCTGGTGGTCATAAGCTACGAAGACAGGAAAGCAAAGTTATTACTTTTTTTTGGGTGCTACTGAAATACGATGTGCTGCGTAGACTCGTATGAGAAGAAAAAAATAAACAGTCAAAAGAGACAAGAAAGTTTCGTGGGTGTTTAAAGTCAAATATCCCACTGGCTCTTTGATGGTGAAACATAAAACGAACAGCATGGAGAAATTGCAGCAAGAAGAAAGTCAAAAAAGGGCCACGTTGCTTTGTTTGGATATATGGTTATGCTTTGGAAACGACGAAATACATGGCGTGTGTATGATAAAGGAAGCTCCAACAAATATAAAAGACAAAAAGCCAAGGGAAAGAAAGCAACTTACAGTAGCAGAATTGCTTTTTGAGATTCAATAATGGGGATTCGGTGGTGCTTCCTCTCAATATATAGAGAACAAGATGTTGTGACTCCTAATTGGAAAGAGGTCAGGAATCCTAATCCCATGCGAGTCAGGAATCCTAATCCCGTGCAAACACAATTGTGTAAACGGTGGCTTCTCGTCAAGATAATAAGCGGTGCAAAAGGAAACACAAGCCGAGTGGGCCCATTAATTCTGGTGTGTTAAAAAATCAACCTTCAAGAATTGCCCAAATTTGCTATGGTATTAGGCGTTGGTGTAATTCCTATTTGTATTAATTCGACCGGAATTTTTCGAGTGGACTCATTATTCCATGAGTTATGTTATTGGGCTATCAAATTTTAGTCCGCAAATAAATTGGGCTCTCACATGTTGCCTCGGAAGGGAAAATTCAACTCATACAAGACTATGGACTTTTAGCTCCATTCGTGAGTTGGAAAATTGGAGAATCAAATTCACTCCAAGCTTCAAGCAAAAGAAGTTATTGCCGAATACACAAATTTTTGGCATCAAATCAAATCAAGTCAACATTTTCGAGACCTACTCACTTTCGTGCATGAGCAAGTCTCGAGGGGGCATCTGTAGGCATGTAAAATTTCCAGCCAATTACAAGTTGCCACGTGTTGCGGGGCCTAATAAATAGGGCACGATAAATGGCCAATCAAATGCTGCCATGTGTCTTTAGGTCAAAAGTCAAGATGATGCGTATAAGCCAATCAAATGGTACCACGCATCAAAGTGACGCAGTTACTATTTTTATTAAGCTCGGCCAATCAAATTAAGCCACTTGGTAAAATAATAATTGTGTTTCTTTTCACGAATAATTGTCTTTCTTAAAATAAAGAAAAGAAGGATAATTATTGAATTTTAATTATTTCTTTTACATTAAATAAAGAAATAATTAAAGAGAGATAAATATGAAAGAAGTAGAGATTGGGCATGACTCTTCATCCTATATCTCTATAAATAGTGGTGCTCTCCCCTCATAATTTCCATCTGCACATTGAAGCACACAAGCTCCAGAGCTCTGAAGATCAAAGCCCTCAAGCCCTTCAGAATTCTTCAAGTCACCATCCAACAAGAAGTTCTTCGAATCGAAGCTTCAAAGCCTCGAAGAACATTCAACCCAAGTCATCAACTTCTCCACAAATCTCGGAGAAGATTCCGCCGTTCGATTCGAGATCAAGCATCAAGCCCTCGTTTCAACAACCGAAGAGAAGAATCAGAAGATTTTATTTTCTTTGATTAGAAAATTGCATCAGAGATTGTAACCCTAATTCATACATCAATAAAATTGACTCTCGTTCATCATTTTTCCCGTCTTTTTCGCAGACTCGAAATTTGTGTTCAACATACTCCTAGAAAAGAAAAGATAAAGGCCTGATTGGCATTGTTTGTGTGTCCTCAAAACTGCTACGAACTTCTCCATAAATAGGCCTCCTTATTTGAATTTGAATACTCCCTCCCAAGATGGCAGTTACTTCCTCATATTATGCTTTTGAACATGCTCCCACGATCAGTAAAACAAGTAACTTTCACGTTGTGGAACTGCTCCAAGTGTTGCTGAGCAAAACTGCCCCACGATCATGAGAATGTCCATATGAATCTCCTTTTAACACCTGTAAATGAATTGTCCATATAAACAAGTCCATTAATACTCAGTTATTAAACGGAAATAGACCATATATTGGCCAATCGACGGGTCACTCGACGGGAGTATATTGTTCCAAACCTTTGCTATGGTTTTATGTTACCTAACTGGATTTATTCAATCTAAACCTATGATATTAAGGTAAACCGGAGTCACCTCTAATAATATCCATCTCTCCTAAGCCACGTGTCACCCAATCGACGGGTAAAAATAAAATCACAGTTATGGAGCAAACAATATGTCAGATATTTTCGGCGTTCATAGAGGCGTACATGTATGCGCATTATTTATTGTTTGACCTCTTTTGGTCTCTCTGGTACATGGGTGGCATCTCTGTATACCTTTTTAATACTTTTACTAGTTATCAAAACAAAAATATTTCTCCTTATCCCATCTTTTAATTTACCAGTAAGCAAACAAATTTATATAATCCTACTTCTTACTTACCCATATCCAAATGAAGTATAGAAAGGCGGACCGGGCATGAGCTCTGCTATCCGCAGAGACAATTGCAGAGAACCACGCAGAGACAAACGCGTTTGGCCCCATTTTGGTTCCCAAAAAAATCTAGAAAAATATCCATAAATTTTTGAATATTATTTTATGGGGCCCTGTAAAAAATCAGCTCCTGCGGATATCGATAAGTATTATTTTTGGATTCGTAGGGGCAAACTGCTCAGTTTGCCCCTACGAATCCAAAAATAATACTTATCGATATCCGCAGGAGCTGATTTTTTACAGGGCCCCATAAAATAATATTCAAAAATTTATGGATATTTTTGGGACCCAAAATAGGGTCAAACGCGTTTGTCTCTGCGTGGTTCTCTGCAAATTGTCTCTGCTGTTAGTTTTTTCGATAGTAAAAATTATTACCAGCTCATAAAAAAATGTTCACTTACACAGAATTATTAAGGACGTACAAGCCAATGAAAGGAAGTCAGGAGAGTTCATTTACGGCAATCCTAATCTTGGTCATCTTGTTCTTGTTGTTGGCCCATAGAATTATTAAGGATTGCTTGCTTGGGTCCAACTCAAAGAAAAAACAACACACACCAATTTGATTGAATTTGTTGAGGCATTTCGAGAATAAATTATATAATACATCGGCGGTGTAAACATTTGTTTATTCCAAATTAATTACATTACGCCACGTCGTCAAAACAGTGGTCCCAATTAATAGAACATTGTGATGTGGCGCAATGTAATTGATTTGGAGAAAATAAATGTTTATACCGCCCGTATAAATAATTTAATCTCTTTTCCCAGTCCATCCATACCTATTCAAGCGAACAATATTGGACACAGAACAAAAAAGAGAAATGTCTGGCCTACACCACGCACAGGAGATTTATTACACTATAAATCATTGCAGGTTACACATAGAGAATGGAAAGGCACAAAGATCCACCACTATTACTTTCTAGACAAACTACCCAACACTATTGCCTTATTGAGAAACAATAATGAAAACCAAACACATGCAGAATTGGACCCAAAGCTTGTGCCAAATGTCTTCTAGCAACCGTTTACGAACATATAGCAACATTTAAGAAATGAAATCCCAAAGCTTGTGCCAAATGTCTTCTAGCACCCGGAAATAAGCGATTCTCCAAGACCTCTTGAATAGTAAAGGACCCAACACAATCCAAAACCCAACTGCGAATCCAAGGGCCATGCTGGCAAAGAACAATGCTTCCGAAGATCCCTCTCCATTTTCTTCACTTCCAGGTGGATCAACATGAGCAGGGATTGGCTTCTTTGGGTTGCAACTTGTGAGTGGAGGCCCACAAAGCTTGTTGCCCACAAAGCTGGAATCGTTCATGCTTTGAAGTTGAGTACTTGATGGAATAGTCCCTGTCAAATTGTTATAGGACAAGTTCAAGTGACTCAAGAATGTCAAACTTGAAATGGTCAAAGGAATTTCCCCAGAAAGTTGATTTAGTGAGAAATCAAGGGATTCTAGTTGTCTCATATCACCAATATTCCTTGGGATTTTTCCTTTTAGATGATTGTCAGACAAATTCAATGACCACAACCCCACAAGTTTAGTGAGTTCCTCAGGAATCTCTCCAGACAAATTGTTTCTCGAAAGATCCATGCTTGTCACCAATCCAAGAGTGGTGCTATATTCAACATCTCTGCCCTTGGTCACCAGAAATACATTATCTGCAATTCCGAAACCAATATAGTAAAATACTATTGGGATACGTGAGTTATTTATTTCTGCCATGGCGCTAAAATTGGCGAAACATCTAGGCACGGAACCCGATAGATTGTTGTGTGCAACGTCCAAGATTTGAAGAGAGCTTAAATGACATAGTTCATGCGGAAGGTCACCTGAAAATTTATTTGAACGCAGATTCAAAACTATCAAGGTCAAAAATGAATTGCCAATCCACGGTGGAATGCTTCCAGTAAATCTGTTTTCACTAAGGTCGATGACCCGCAAAAATGAGCAATTTTGTAGAGCCCGGGGTAGTTCTCCTGAGAGGTTGTTATGCCGCAAGTGCAACGATTGAAGGTGACTTAACTGTCCGATGGAGTTTGGAATGCTACCCGCCAGATTGTTGTTTTCTAATCTGATCATTTGCAGGTATGGATGCTTCCAACAGTCAGGAATTTTTCCAGACAAAAGGTTATCTCCCAAATTGAGAAAGGACATATCGTTGTTTGGTTCCTCTCCCTTGCCACATAACACATGGTAAATAGACCTCGAAAAAAAGTTATTCGAAAGATCTAGCCAATTCAAATTAGTGGGGACGAGTGGTACCGTACCGCTGAAGTGGTTGTAACTAAGGTCAATCATGTAAAGACGACCAACATTACGTAAGCTTGAAATCTCTCCACGAATTTGGTTACGAGAGAGGTTCAAATACTCTAAATTGGGAAAAGAGGGCCAAAACCATGTAGGAATGGATTCTGAAGTTCTTGTGTTGGCTATGCTCAAATATTGCAACTTCCTCTGAGATGGAAGCCACAAAGGAAACTTTGTACCTAATTGCCAAGAGTCCAAATTCAAACTTTCAAGTTGGAAAGGGGGAACCCAATTCTCACTTGCTTTTAAAGTTAGACTGTTTCCACCAGCATATAGGTAACGTAATCTCGTGAGATTGGCAAAGTGAACATCAGAGACGACACCATGCAACAAATTATAGTCTATCAACAAGCCTTCTAACTTTCCAAGTTGCCCAAGACTTTTAGGAAGAGTCCCATTGAACATATTATCGGAAAGATCTAACATTATCAAAGATGATAATCTTCCTATCAACACTGGAATGGGACCTGATAAAGAGTTGCTCTTAATCAGAAGGCTAACGAGGGAAGTCAAGTTTCCAATGGCAATTGACATCGCACCATGCAAAAGATTCCCTTGGAGACTGAGTGACTCAAGATGGCGTAAACTATACAACCAACTTGGTATGGTAGAATTTGAAGGATTCCCAGACCAATCAAGAACTTTGATAGAAGTCATGTTTTGAAGACCACTAGGAATTGGACCATAAAAGCCACATTCAATCAAATTAAGGGAGACTAGGTGATTAAGACCAAATATCCAACCTGGTACAGATGATCCAAGGTTGTTATAGGAAAGGTCGAGGATGTCAAGTGATGTAAAGTTAATTTTGTTAGTTGAAAAAGGAGAGAAGGCATACTCGAGTTGACAATAAGAAAGGTGTACTTCTACCAGTGAAGGGAGGTTGCTCGTCACCTGTAGCCAATCCAACGCCTTGCTGAGGTCTATACCACTCATATCGAGGTGTTGTAGCGAAACAAGGCCCGAAAGCCAATGCAAATTTCCATCACTGTGTAGCACCAGTTCATTGTGATCATCAAAGCCACCCCTGAGACCCAAATAATGGATCTTAGTGAGATTCCCTAGTTGAGGAGGAATGGCTCCGCGGAATCTGGCATCGGACAGGTTGAGGTATCTCAAATTTGCAATGGAGCCAATGAAGCTAGGGATGGAAGTCCCTTCGAAATCATTGTTGCTCAAGTCCAGATATTGGAGGTGCTTCAAATCGAGCAAAGAGGGATTTACCTTTCCACGTAATTTATGACTCATATGAGCTTCATATTTAGCAAAAGTTATGACAGAAGAATCCGTATAATAAGGACTCTGAAGTTGGATCTCCCGGACATGACCAGTAAAGTTGTCACAGACAACTCCGGCCCATTGGCAACAATCCTCCTCGATATCCCAAGAGGACAACCGATTGGAAGGGTCTTTCAAATCTTGCTTGAACTTAACAAGGGCTTCTCTCTCATTTTCGAAGCAAGTGATATTATTATGAGTATGATTGGCGCTGCTGCTAATTCCATTGCAGAAGCAAACATGGAATGTTGCAATGCTGATGAGAAAGCAAACGAAGAAAGCAAATGCTGCACTTGTAGCCATGGATAAACCCATGATCACATGCAAGATACACAACTCAATTTGGTTTTCAGTTTGTGGTTATTTGTATCCAGTGCTATTAGTGGGTTTGGTATTTATAGTGCATACCTGGTCCATAGTTAAAGACTTTAGATTTGCCGGGTCTTGACTTCCATTGTATTGGAAAAAGGATTGATAAGGGGGTGTTTGGTGCTGATTGTTTTGGTGGAATCTAGAATCTGGATTGCGATTCTAGACTCTTGAATTATGGAAAACTCATAATCAGAATATGTGATATTGACCGGTTTGGTATGCTTTTTTTAGTGTAATTTGTGTTACACTCTTTATTGCAGGTCAACAGTAAAAACATAGATGTTGTATTTTGGTTGGCTTCTTGCTTTCCTTTGGATTTGGTTCTCGGATGACTTTTCACCAATGTGCCCCTGATCTGCTAATGCTGTGTTTGGATTGTTTCTTGAAATTTTTTTGAAAAAAAGTAGGGGTAATAAGTGGAGAGAGATAGAGAGAGAAATGTTGGAAGTAGGAGGAATCTATGGGGAATTTTTTGAAAAATTCTTTTTGAAAAATTCTTTTTGAATCCTAAAGCAAACAAGGTATAAATCATTGTAATTTTTTTCACAGATTTATAAAATATTTTTTTTGCTGATTAAAAAAAAAGGGTAAAAAACCTAGCTGGTATGGACATCAAACTTGATATCGTGAGTTGAGTGGACCAACTTTGTTCTATAAGGTATATGATCAACTATTTTTTTCCATAGGCAATAGAACATTATTACAAACTTGACAAATAGTACATCGAGTAGAGGGTCGAAAGGGGAAGGGGAATCCAACCCATGAGCAAAGAAAAAGTTGGTGGGACTAAGCCTAAACACACTCTAAGGGCCAGACCCCAACAATACAGCCCTAAACCACATAGGCTTGGCCCAAACCAAGAGTCAAAACCTAACCCTAATCTCATCAGTCTCTACCACCACCACCATTAGCCCATCACCACCACCAACATCATGCAAACGCCACTCTAAGCTCCTCCACCAGCCAAATTGCAACCACCACCACCAGATCTACCACCGTAGCAAACCCTTGGTCCACACCACCACTACCAGTCGCAACCCCCAGCCACCAAAAAGCTCCACCACCACCAGGCAAATGGATGCGCAACCGTGCGCTGCCGCTAACCCCGCGAGCAACTGGATCCCAAAAAAGACGGTTGAGGAGCCGCCATTTCGGTCCTCACAAACGGATTGAGATACAGAGGTTGAGCACTTCCATACATTGCCAACAGAGCCACCGAACACTACCACCACCCGACGCCCACACCTCCAGCCGTAAGAACCCCACAGCGCCGTTAGGCCAGAACCGCATTCGTCCAACCGCAAAAACGGAGGGATCCTTACTACCTCACCACCACTAGCTGCCACCGAAACCTAGCCGTTCGTACAACCAGTTACCCTCAGATGTGGTTACCGGTGGAATCGGACAACGACTAGTGGCCGGGGAGGCGAGGCAGGGAAGAGAACAAATGGCGACAAAGGGGCAGTGAGAGAAGCACAATCGAGACAAGGGATATGGGAGGAAAAAAAAAAGAAAAGGAGGAAGAGAGAGGAAGGAGGAGGGGAAGCAAACGGGAGAACGCCTGGGGGAGGAGGAAGAAGGGCCCCCCCAACACCTTTCTGGTTTGTTCTAGAGAGAGAGGGAGGAGGGGTTCCCGTCATGGTTGTTAAAATCTTACGATACGAGATACGTATCCTACGATTCGTATTGTCTCCATCCAAAAACGATACGTATCCCACCCCGTATCCTTTTTGTATAGAAATCCTACGATATGATGACGTATCTTATGATATAATAGCGTATCCCGATTCGGAACTTATCCTACGATTTCTTATTGAGAAGAAATCATACAATATTTTAAGAATTGGAACACAAACGCATTCTGAATCGTTTGATCTGACTATGACGATATCCAAACCATTTAGAGAAAACCCAAATTCAAAGTTCGAATAAAAGAAAGAACATATTTCAATCATGTATTGTATACTCAGGCACCAGAACGCTTCACTATGATAGACCTTACTTGGGAAACTTGAAATTTTTCATCCTAAAAGCCTATTTTTCACACATTAAACACTTATTTTCATATATCCAACAGATTTTTATATTATAATTAAGTATAAATATTATTTTATATTATATTTGTTTTCATTAACATATCTTACGATGTATCCCGATACAATACATAAAATGAAATAAACGATATACGATACGTATCCCGATTTGAAAACATTGGTTCCCATTATTTACTTTGATTTTTGAACGGTATATGATCAACTATTGCATGCAAGTGAGCTCTAATATTTCTCTACTAGTTACCACCAACTTTACTTGGACCAAGCAGAGGTTTGTTTGGAAGGCGAGCAAACTTATTCCTACGGCTCTGAGTAGAAGAAGCTCTTGCTGGCAGTCCTATGCACCCATATGATGTAAGATTGCATCTTTTACATTTGAAGGACCTTGAACATCAATGATCCAATACAATCTATAATCTGAATTCAGTAACAAGTTATTTTGACATTCTTACCAGCTTGTAGGTGCATGAGAGGCATTTCAATATTTGATTGTTTTGCCTTATTGGTCGTTCTTGTATGCATGTAGCTAGGTTTCAAGTAATGCTGAAAAGATTGATGAAGCATTTGATCAACTAGTATTTGAATCTATATGGCATTGGTACCATGCAATATGAGAGAACTCTAAGTTTCGGAAGGTCACTCGTTGAAGACCTCCTAATAATTCCAAGATATGTTCTTTGTAATGGAGAGGGTATTTGTAGGCCATTAGTAATCTTTAATTACTTGTGGAACTTCCGTTAATGCTTTTGCAATCTGTTAATTTATGAAAAGTATAATTAAGTATGGAGTGTTGCTATTTTTGTACCTTTTTTTGAGTTCTAATGTATTTACGTTACTATGCATGTTTATTTTTATTGTTTGTCTCACATACATGGTCGCCCTCGTGTAGTGAAATTCCTAGCTCTGTCCTTGAATGTACCCAATTGCGTCTTTAAGGAGTTATGACTTCAGGCCTGCTGGATGCGTTTCGTATGTTGAATAGAATTGACAATGAAGATGGAATTAAAAGTTAATTGCAACTTTTGGTTTCCCTTGACTAATCATGGACTAGAGCTACTCTGGACAGGCTGGACTGGACTATCAAGTCCAAGCCCCTCCTCGTGCCTTGACTAATCTATGTATTTTTGGAATATTGAAAATCCGGCCTGACTGCTTGAGATATCATATTTCACCGGGAATTTAGTGCAAAAATCCAAAGGGCAATGTTACGAACTTTTTACTTTTTTCAACAGAGAAAAAAAGAGTTCTAACTTCTGACAGCCTAGATTGAAAAGTGTCTCTAGCTCCCATTGGTGAGCGAGACGGGTTTTCAATTGAAATTTGCATTTCAATAAATATCTGTCTTGTGTTTCACAAATAAATTGCTCAATAAATTCTATACAATGAACGGTTCAAAGTATATTAATGAAATCTCACAAGGCCACCTCAATATACACTATTATAGTGCACTTGTTGCACTGGCCTCTAGCGGGACCCGAGTCCTCTAGCGGGACCGTGCGCAGCCCTACCCCACGTTTCTCTCGATCTATTTTATAAACAAAAATAACCAAAAATCTAGAAAATTTGGATTGGGGGGCTTGGATGCTTTTTAATTTTCGTTAACCGTTTAAGCTTTTTGAATTAATTATTCATCTCGGTAGAATAAATTAAAAAATTTATGATTAAAAAAAAAAAAAAAAACGTGCCATTAAGACCCAAAAAAAAAAAAATCAATCTTTTCCAAACTTTTTAAAATTTTGGTGTAAAATAAATTCAAAAAGTACAAAATTTATGATCAAAAGCAAAAAAATGTGGCATTAAGACGAAAAAATTCAATCTTTTTCCAAACTTTTTTTTTTTAAAATTTCGGTGAGTATGTTTATTCTCTTTTTATTGCTCTCGTTGTGACGAATTAATAATTCTTCAGATTTTGGAGAAAAGCTTTAAATAAAAAAATAAAAAAAAGGACTAACCAAATCAAACCAAACCAAACCTAACCTTGTTTCCCAACCAATTGGAGTACATGAATCCTATTTTTCTATTGAGCTTTTTTCTAGGGCTATTTGTTCACTTAGATTATAAAAAGAGAGCATGAAAATTAGTACTTCAATCGAATTAGGGTGTCTTTTCCATAAATTATTCTTCATGATGTCTTATTGAATGTTTAGTGCATTTTTAATAGCTTTTCATCAAAATTTTAAGGACGAAGAATCATTGTCCCGATACAAGGAACCGAAAAAGTATAACAATATCAACCGAAATTGGCAAAATAGGGGATTTTATTCACAAATACGTAATCATTTTCTTCTCAATTACCCAACGATACCCAGAAAAAGAAATAACAGTTATTCCCTATTTCATTTTAATTAGTTTGTTATCTTCTTCTCCCATTATCTTCTCCTTCCGTAATTTTCACCACAAATGCAATATCCAAAAATCGATTCCCTCGTCAAGCGTCAAGAATGGGAATCCACTATTGATTTCGAAACTTGTATACCCAAATTTTCCTAACCACAGCTTTCCAAGAAAATTTTGTGAACCATTGCTGTCAGTCACTTCTGGTACTAATAATTTGTTTGCTACATAATTAAATGGACCCAATTGCGTCTTTAAGGGGTTAAGATTTCAGGCCCGCTGGATGCGTGTCGTATGTTGAATAGAATTGACAATAAAGAGGGAATTGAAATTGGGATTTGTAGTGTAGTGAAAGTTACGGAGGAATTAGTTCGTTTTGATTGAGAATGTATGGACTAGAGCTACTCCGGCGGACTGAACTATCAAGTCCAGGCCCCCGTGCCTTGAGTAATCTATGTATAGTATTTTGGAATATTCGGCTTGACTCCGTGTGCGGCCCTCCAATTTGAATAGACCTAGGACCTTGACCATTGCTTGAGATATTTCACCGGGAATTTCGTGCAAAAATCCAAAGGGAAATGTTTCCAACTTCTGACAGCCTAGATTGGAAAGTGTCTCTGGCTCCCATTGGTGAGAGAGATGGGGTTTCAATTGAAATTTGCATTTCAATAAATATCTATCTTATGTTTCACAAATAAATTACTCAACAAATTCTATATAATGAACGGTTCAAAGCATATTAATGAAATCTCACAAGACCACCCCAACATGCACTATATTATAGTGCATTTGTTGCACTGGCCTCTAGCAGGACCCGAGTCCTCCAAAAAAGAAGGAAAATTCAAATAAGGACAAAACAAGAAAAACTCCCAAAAAGCTTAGAAAAACAACGCCTATCTTATGTTCTATAACCAAAGCTTCGTCAATTAATGGTGGACAAAAACCATCTCTTCATACTCATCTATTAAAGCAATTGTCATTGAACCATAAATCAGAAATATTTTAAACATTGTTAGATTTCAATTTAATAAAATCCACCACACAGAAACATCTCAGTACAGTATGCCAATTCCAAATTTTGCCGAAACAGATAAGAAGCATGCAACCAAATAACTTAAATATCCATTGACTCCTATAGTAAGCTACAAAAACTGAACAAAAAGAAAAGAAAGCAGGTTTGTCTTTCTGGTGTGCATATCATGGTACAAGTTCTTATGAAATCAAGTCTCCTACAATGTCTCAACTCTGCAATTGATTGTTCACAAATGAGGAAATTACGAAACCTAGAGTGTATCCTCACACCCACAAATGCAAGATCTGCAATTAGTATGGCATGTACCGCATAGGCCGCCTGAACCTTGGAACCCTTCTGTACAGGAGAGAGAAAATAATATCAGGTAATTAACTCTAGAAGCGCAAATTGCAAAGTAATATGGCGCAAATAGTAACAAGGCAATGCAGAAACAAGTATTTCCCATCATAGGAGGAGCGAATGAAACAATGCCCAAGCTTGAAATGAAAAATAGTACACTAGTAAATAGGCAACCGCATAAAAAAAGTACAACTAAACGAGGCACGTTACAATGTAAACCCATTCTTCTCTTTCAAAGATCAGCCTCCAAGTATCCAGCTAACTGCAACAACAGGGAAACATATTTCCTTGCTTCCATTTGACAGGATAAGTACAGTAAAAGTCAACACAGATGCAATTCTCCGAGTTCTCTCCCACATTCTAAACACTAAATAGTTTCCCATTTTCCCTCTAAACTCGCAAAAGCTATTTGTGTCTCCCGACCACATAGTATGCATAAATTCCCAACTTTCCGCAATCTCATATCAAAGTCTTGCTGTAACTACAGCATGTTTAATCCAAAGAAAATAAGGACATCAACGTCTTCACAATCACATCATCCATTCAAACTCAATACTCCATAAGTCAGGATAAAGATATATTTTAAGGGATTGTGAGAGGACAAAAACAGTTTGGTCGGTTCTGGTGGAGAACTCAGTTCAACAGTGCTTCTTCTCTCTTCATCTGGTAGATTGGATGGCAATCACACAGTCACTAACTGGCAGTGCTATCAAGCCCAGCAAGAAAGCCTCGAAATGAGAAAGAAGATGGTCCTAGAATAGATAGGTCTATAATGGTGTTTATCCATCCTAAAAAAAGGAGTAATGTAATTTGAAAAACAAACAAAAGACCGATCAAGATGTAGCTGTGAAGCGAATTTCCACATCGCCTGGGTATAGGGCCGGCCTAGGGTTGCCCAGCAAAAAAAAAAAGTTTTTTGATGATATATAATATATATAAATTTTGACGAAGATGTGGCATGAAAGACGCTTTGGGTTTGTTGGCAGCAGCATGTGCCAAATTCTTGATGACGCTGGTTCGACTCTTCTCGGAAGCGTTTTCAGTTTCCTTTTTTGAGGGTATCTAGATATGTGTACTTTTTTAGAAAAATGTTGCAACAAAGATGTTGGCTTGTTGGTCAACAAAACGTACTTAAAGCTTGAGGGACAAGAGTTCAACTCTTGCGCCCTAACGTTAGAAGGTTTTTTTACCTTCTCTTTGAAAAGAAGGATTTTTTTTATTGGAGTGTGATTATCAATATTTGGAGTGTCAAAATCAATTCACATACTCTCTACATCCCCTTTTTAAAGTCCAGTATTTTATTTTGGGTTGTCCCTTAATAAGTATCAATTTTGTAAAGTTAGTGGGTAAAAGTTAGTACATTTTCCATTTTGCCCCTAAAAGTAAATTCCATTTTGAAAAGTTAGTGAGTAAAAGTGTACTGATGATGTCTCCATAGAGGGTAAATAGAAAAAGTGGAGGTAAAAGTTGATGTGAAATGTGTAATGATGATATTTTCTTAATAAATTTGAGTTACGAAGCGGGACAGTTAAAAAGGGATGGAGCGAGTAATTTTTTTGTCACCAATACTCACTCCGTCCATTTTTAGAGTCCAGTTTTTCATTTTGAGTTGTCTCTTAATAAGTGTTCATTTTGTAAAATAAGTGGGTAAAAGTTGGTGAATTTTTTATTTTGCCCCTAAAAGTAAATTCCATTTTGAAAAGTTAGTGAGTAAAAATGTAATGATGATGTTTTCATAGAGGGTAATGAGGAAAAGTGGAGGTAAAAGTTGTTGTGAAAGGTGTAATAATGATATCTTTTTAATAAGTTGAAATTACGAAGCAGGACATTTAAAAAGGGACGGAGGGAGTATAGTTTAGTGACAATTTTTGCATGTCAATTATCTTGTGGTGTGATTTGAAGAATTTGCTTAATAAAATGTTTTTTTTAAAAAAAAAATCGGGTCGTGCTAATCATAAAGCACCGTAACCAGGGTTTCATTTTAATTTTAATTTCTTGATGTAATTCAAACTAAAAGCACAATATAACCTTAATTTTTGTGTTTTTTCACTAATATGTTTTTAAAAATTTTATAATCTCATAATAAGCGGGCAACCAATTTTGGGGTCAGGATTGGGATTGGGCAACCCAAACGTCGGGGCCGGCCCTGCCTGGGTACCAGAGTAATTAATTAAAAGTATATAAGCATGAATGCACCCTCACTTCAATAGCTAGCTTTTGGGTTGAGTTCTATCCAAGACCGTGTAACATGGTATCAGAGCTAAGTACCAGAAATGGATAGGGTGCGTGTCTCTGGCCTGCACGCAACAGGTGTTGCCGAGTGAGCATGTTGCGCGTGAGGGAGAGTGTGAAACGAAGTCTCATATCGCCTAGGTACCAAAGTAATTTGAAGTATATAAGCGTGATGGCACCCTCACTTCAATAGCTAGCTTTTGGGGTTGAGTTCTACCCAAGACCGTGTAAATTGTGAAAATAAATAAGAGACTGAAAGCAAAGATAAAGAATCAGGCACCTTTCAGATGAAACGGCCATATATTGAACTATTCTGTGATCCTATGAATACTAAAATTTAGACTTTTCCATGAGACAACTACGTAATGAATCAGTCACATGTCTCACATGTCTTCATGCACTTTAAGCCTTGTCTACTATAGTGAAATATGTCCCAATTGAGGATAAAGGATTAAGGCATAATTCCACATTTTGCAATAAAAAAAACAGTGAGTGCTATTTTCATATTATCACAGAGAAGGTATCATGAAAAATAGAACTTGTTTTTTAAATGTCGGTACACATACTGTGCATGTCTAGCAACCTCAAACTGTAACAATATGCAGTGTTATTAAGTACCTAGTATGAAATAGTCTGCATATCTTATTTTCGCTAGTGAAATGATGTTTAAGCTCCACAACTGGTTTAAAGTCATTGTCCTAAGTGCAGTTCAATATGGCTAGAGGCAACCTCATATCGGAAAGTTCCGCACAAAATTTCTCTCCGAAATAATGCTCGCATCAGTAACATTGGAGCCTTAATTTTTTGAAGTTACAAAATGATTGGCAAAATCCCCTCTGGTTCTCATGGAACTGTATGTGAGAACATCCAGTTTGATAGCTCCGTATTGTGGTGCCAAGAAATTGGAGGAAAGAAAACAAAACTGGAGTTGCAATTGACATTAAAATCCAAGCCATATTATGTTTCTCCCGGAGACTCGCTATATTCAATCAAAGTTCATTGGGGAAATGGTTAAGGAGATTTGCTTGTGAAAGGGATAAGGGGTGGAAGAAAGTGCCGTGTGCCAGGCATGGGCAAGGTTGTGGGGTGCATGGTCCTCACGGGCTTTGTTTCTCTCTCTTTTCCTATTAGAAATTAAGTATGGGGCTAGAGTGGATACAAGAATACGAACCTCTGGAAGTTGATTCTGCTATGTGGCTCATTTGAAGAGAGAGGAATCATAGACAGTTTGACAAGGATGAGATGTTGCTAAAAATTAGGAGTCTTTTCCTTCCTAGTTTGTTTAGTTTGGGAGTTGAGGGAGTGCAAACCAACCCTTGATCAATTGCTTGATATGTTAGATATTTTTTGCGTTCAGAGAGGTGTATAGGCTTTATTTACTGTTCAGCCTCTTTTGGTCTCTTCGGTACATGGGTCGCATCTCTTGATACCTTTTTAATACTTTAATTAGTTATCAAAACAAAAATGTTTCTCCTTATCCCATCTTTTAATTTTACCAGCAAGCAAAATCCTACTTCTTACTTACCCATATCCAAATGAAGGATAGAAAGGTGGACCGGGCATGAAGGGCCTTCGGGATGGAAAGCCAAAATATGGATTCGGACGCCTTCCTCGATACTGTTTCATTCCAGGTACATTAGTTCGTTTTGCAGACACCTTCATAAAAAAAAGAATCCATTTATCATGGAATAACTAAATTAAAACCTTTGTTAAAGTTGTTCAATCAAACTTAATTTGAAGACCTTCAACTGGCGCCCATGCAACTCTGATTCGTTCAAAAGAAGGGCATTCTGAATAGCTTCAACCTCCACAAACTCCACATAAGCAAATCCTTTCGGTTGACCGAATTTATCTGTCAAAATAGTGACCCGATTGACAGTCCCACAAGATTGGAAGTGCTGTTGGACCTCCTCAGGTGTACATGCATAGTCTACCTGAAGTTCAAAACATAGGAAAAGTAAAATTATTACCCTCTCATAAAAAGTGTTCACTTACACACTAAAGAAATGCATTAGGACGTACAAGCCAATAAAAGGAGGTCAGGAGTTCAAACATATTACAAAAGTTCAAATATGAGGAGATAGCCATCCACCCACTTGAAAAAAATAACTTGAAGTTGAAAAACTATATCAGTTTTCTCCCCTCGGCTATAAGTTCTTTAAGTTACATAGAAGCATAAAAGTTTGCAAATGATTCCACAAACTTGATAGGTCCAACAAGGTGATACAAAAACAAAAAAAAAAAAAGCCTCCCATTTCCCTATGATCAATATCAAGCACGCCAACAATGGGACGATCCAACGATGAACTTCTAAGGCATAATCCAAAGCAAACTGCGTAAACACTTCCTATAGCTCTAAGATAGTTTGAATCACACTCCGTGCTGCACGAGATACATGATTAGGTGTTTTAGATAGGGGTATTCTACATGAAAACATGTATAATGGAGTTGAACTAGCAAATCGCATGCTGATAAGAAAAAGAAAAGAAAAAAAAAAAAAAACACTAGCAAATTGCAACTCTTGAGATAAGAAAAAATCCCTGTACGAGTATAAATCAAGTATCATTCCTTTTGAAATCATCAATTAAAAATGAAACTGACAAGAAATTCGAAGATGATTATCAAGTGCATTTTCTATTTTAACTCATTTGTCAAACAAGCTGCCAAGGCAAGCCTAGAGTCAAACAGCTCCATCACGTTAACTGGGCAGGTGCACTGGAATTGAACGGTGGAAGGAAACAGTGCAAAAATTTATGCCCAAGGTATAGCAGGAAATCAGATAATGCCACTAGACCGACAGTCCCAAGGGGGGAAACAAAGGGACAATATAAAGCTGACACGAAATTCTGAATGTTATTGCAATCAGATCATGTAACATTGTCAAATAAAAGGTACTAGTGTCTAGTACAATACATTTCTCATGCAATAATCCAAGCTTCAACAATTTCTAGAAATTTCCAAACAAAGAAATCACAAGTCCAAGGTTCCTAACAAAGATATTGGGAAAAGTTGACGAATGATTCAGTAATAAAAAGCAGGCATTTCTGCTTGGAATAATTGGAAGAAAAAACAACCTTTTCATCATTGTTGGCATGCACCACGACACTGTGTTACAGGGCTTTGACATAAGGAGTGCAGGATATGCTTTATTATCTTTCCTGAATGTCCTAAATTTTATAGTTTCCAGACATTCCATCATTATATAAACCCCTAAGCTACGAAGCAATGGATATTCATATGGTTTGAGAAAACACTAATTTAAGCATTTTATTTTAGCTTTTGAGTGGATTATACTTGGATATTTCTCTATTCTTCTCTATTTATTGGGTGCACTTTTGGTCCATCCATATCCGATTTATACGAGTGCTACTATCCTGTTAGGGACTCGGTGGTCCTCTTACCGATTACCCATATGACTTGATTACATCTACAATTTGTGGTGCTGAAACTGTGTTGACAGAGAATTGCGACTATTTTGGTAAGTATTATTATGCCACCGGTTTTGTATATTAGGGGTTTGTGTAACTTAAAACACCTGCAAATGTGTAAGGTGTTTCTTTCGTTTACTTCTACTTGCTATTTCATAAATGCTACAAACAACAACTTGATTTGATTGTTTTTCCCCCGTTCCAGAACGTATGGCAAAGGATTCATTTCTAGCAGGGGGTGATCAACAACGGAGGGACAAGGGAGCAAGAAAGGGTTTCCTCGAGGCATGGTTTTTGTTAGAGCTTCTACTGTTTTAATTTCTAAGCGTTACTATTTCTGTTAAGACAATAGTTGAAGCATATGGTAAACCCTGCATGTGCTTTAACAATTCTATCAGGAGCTCATATATATCAACTTCATTTCCATCTTGGACTAATAATCTCTCCAGTATTTTTGTGGCTTCTATTATTCTGCAATTTTGACGGCCGCATGAGCTTTGATGGAGCTATGGTATGGTTATTCTCTCTCTCTCTCTCTCTCTCTCTCTCTCTCTCTCTCTCTCTCTCTCTCTCTCATGTAGCGCTCCTCACGTTTATGATATTGTACTTCATTTGATCACGTTCCCATTGAAATAACATTTGATTTTGCCTCCTGTAACGATTTTTAATTAATCGTACAGTGATTTTACGGATTATAAAAGGATCAACGTAGCTTATACGTCCAAACTACATCACTGTCTTTCCATATTACTGGCCAAAATTAGTGCTGCTGTAAATTATACTTTCAAGTGTATATCTATATTTTGTTTGGATGATACAAATTGAAATACTTCTTCAAATAACTTTACTTGCTAGGCTCGAGTTTATGCAAACCTTATTTCCATGAAGTACCTTTAGGCACGGGCAATTTCTAGTATGCTTACAATCAATAACACGTGTTTTCATACAAATAGTATTACAGGGATATTTTCATTAGATGAATAGTGAATACCAATAGCTTGGAATGAGGATAACTCAATTTGTACAAAAAGGCACGAAGGAAAGTGTAAAACCTCACATTACCAACATATGTGGACTGCGAATCCACCTCCTCCTTTTCAGCTTGAGTAGCAGAGGCACCAGAAGAGTCTTCATACATGCCCATAATACCAAAAAAGCAAAAATTGAGAATCAAGAAGTTAATATGGAAATGCTGACACCACATAAGTCAGAACCTTGCATACACAAGATAGAGTTGTACAAGGACAAAATGGTAAACTGATTTCTTTAAATACAAATGAGTCAAACAAAAATTTCCGTCATTACATTTAGCGCAAGTTTATGTTCAAATCTGAGGATACACCAATTAAAGTGGTAAGGATCATGCATCGATATGCATTATGCGCAGCATAAATCAACAAAGACATAAAGAGGAAAAATCTCCCATTGTCTGCAATAGCGATACAAAACCATTTCTTAAGGAAAGGTATATGCTTTGCCAACATTCAAAAGCAAAAACTGATGACATTTTAGGGTAACCAAGGGTTCGAAACTTCATATGATGCGTCAGGTAAATATGGTAGAACAACCATTAGCATGCTCAAGTCTAGCTTTAACCCGAGACATTGGTGTCCATAACCTACCCTTCCATTTGCATAAAGAGGACAGATTAGAGGATCTGTGAAGCTGCAGGAATCACATCTGCTAGTCTCCCACTCAAATTACCGCAGCCTTAAAAAAAATGACATGACGGAACTGTAAGTCGCTTATTTCGGAATTCCTAGTTTATACTTTTATCATAGCAAGATAAGATATTTTGGCAACTAAGAAGCCTGGACATGTTTACCGGCCTCACGTATCTATGTCCGACAAGTGTCGGCCACGAACACGACACTCTCTGGACACGTATTGAGCATGCCTAAATACTTGTCCAGTGTTATTATTATATTTGTTTTACTTAGACACAATGAGGATACTCTAGGACATGTTGGCAACACTCTTGGAGTATGCTAAGGGCTCATTAAAATGTCTCTGACATTTATATGAAATAATAACATACCTCTATAATACAAATACACTCCACATATGAAATTTTAGAGTGAAAAGAAAACAGGCACCATAAAATACTTAAGCGAGCACATATGAAATTTTAGAGTGACTATTTGAAAACAGATTTCATAATTAAAGGAAAACCTATGATTTTTGGAAATTTGAGAAACCCATGCCAAATCTTGGTTCTATGGTGGCCTCGCATTTGCTATGGAGAATACTTGTCAGTTGTACTTTTTATCAGTATTGGACTTATGTTTGAATAGTCTGAAAAAAGAGTGCTTAATTTTCCTGCATAATTAGGGGTATAAAGTTGCTTGATCTTCTTATTTGGCACATAGATTAGTTAACCTGTTAGAATGAAGTGCAAAAAGCGCAATTAAATTGCTTGGTTAGATTGCTCATCATGTGTTGTGTTGTCGGGTGCAGGTTTTGCATCATTGAAGGACCTGAAACAGTGCAGGATTTTGCCAAAATGGAACTAAGAGAAATTCAAGATAACATTAGAAGTTGTCGAAACAAAATATTTTTACATATGGAGGAGGTGAGCTTCACGGGTAGAACTTGCTGTTTCTTGTCCTCTTTAATGATACTGTCATGCTTTTCTCACGAGCTTTGTGCAACGGTCGAACAGGATGAAAATTTTAAATTTATCATCTTTTCCACATGTACTCCCACCGTTTCTGCTTTAGCCGGAGCCCTGTTGCTTCTGGCGATGTATAACTCCAAGAATAACTGTCGGATTGACAAATGCATCTTTGGGTAAGAGATGGAGCATGCGTGATTTTATCATTGGCCAACTTAAGGATAATAGTTGAACTTGCGTGGAAGACTTGTATAGGGGACTGACTACTCAGCAAGGGTGCATGTGATTAATTTTTAGTTGGGCACATTGTGAGAACTCTAGTTTCTAATAGACCAATTAAGTTAACGAGTTGAATTCACCTCATTTGATAAGGTAAAGGATGTGCCCTATCAGTCATCTAGTCCAATTGGCAAACTAGGAGGCATTGGCTGGGTAAAGCTTAGTTTTTGCCTTAATGGCACGTAGAGGTTCTCCTCTGACCCTGGTTTGCATTCTCAGTTTGGTTCATATGAATCTCACGCTGCAATATAACATATGCCATTGTGTAAGGTACTTTGTTACTCCGCAACACTAGTATTCCAGCATGGGAATAAGTACCATGCAAGACCGAGCATTTTATTCAGAGCATGTGTTTCCCTATGCTCTAGCGTTAGATGAAACTAACTTGTATATGTGCAGTGTGGACCCACCACTCAGGGTAATATTGTCAGTGCTCAGCTGACCCAAAATCTCCTCGAGTGGCTGATCATAGTCTGTAAATTCACTTTTTCTTGGTTACTTCTACTGTTTGGAATTGAAAGGGATATCTTAGTAGGTGATGGTATCGTTTGGAAAATTACTGTTACATGATATTAGTGCATACAATAGGTTTGGTTAGGATCCTAATTTGATGCCTCTTTTGGCCATCTTCTCTTCACCTCTTTTCTCTGGGGGCAAGTGTGAATCTTCTTCTTTCAGTCAAATTCTCTAGCCCAAAGAAATACTTGTTCCTGAGCAGTTTCCATCCACTGTGAGCGCATCTTACTATTTATGGCGACCACAGTTATGTTCAAAACCCCTTTTTTGCAGCTTTAACTTGTACTATTCTGTTTCCTTTCCAGCACTTAAAACTTTCACAAAAATGAGGCCTTAGAGTTTGAATTTTCTACTAGAGTTGATTTACCCTGCCGGGGACAGGGCCATTCTAGTATTGGCTTCTCTGGTCTTTAACATAATTGTTAAGTCTTACACCAATTTTCTGGAGAATTCCACAATTTGTACAGAACCATCAGCTTCTCTTTGTGCTCATGGTTTTGGTGATTCCATTTGACATGCAAAATCTTATTTCTCCCACTTGTTCCCTTGTTGCTCATTTACTTTGGGGCAGGAGTGTGAAGCTTTCTATTTTGTGTATCATATTGAAATCATTCACCTCTGTGTCCTGATTCTAGATATGCTCGTGTACTCACTAGTATGTTTGCAAAGTGTATATCCAACAGTAGTTAAAGTGATAGCATTCTATGCTTTTATTGGGTAAATTTGGTTGATTTTATATTTCTGTGTGTCATATCTGCAATAATTGCATTTCTTTTAACGGGAAGGAGGTCCACTTTCTTATATTTTTGCATCTGGGATCCAACTTGTATCATGGATACTGACAGAAACCGAATCATTATGGCAAGGAAAAGTTTGATTCAGAGGAAGAATAAAAGGGAATAATTGGAATAGATATATCATTTGATTAGTCGGTCCTCAAACAAAGAAATAAGCAATGTTCATTTGTTGAGTGACCTAGGGGAAATTCACGGAAAGTTACAGTCCCGCCTCATAATAGTGTTCCAACTTGCCTTCGTTGACGTCGTTTTTCGACCGGAAGAGTGGGCTAACTAGAAATGCTTGGACTATTCGGAAACATACTTCGTGACATGGTTCATGCATGCATGATGTATCTTACCTCTTTTATTCTTAAAATAGAACTTTAGAGTGCTTTCTTATTTGTTTGTCTATTCTTACAGAACTGTCAGCCTGGTTGTTGATCCAGTCGTGTCGTGTGGAAAATAATGTGGAACCTTGTGATCCTGATCAGTTTTTATTATTTTGCAAATTAGATGCCTGGATTGGTGACCTTCATCTTATATTTGAGGCATCATATTGCTAATATGTACTATCCTCAAAATCACTCACAGGTTCGTCGTCTCAGAATACAACAGAGACTGAAAAATGTTGAACTTGGAATCCAAAAGGACGAGCGAGAAAATGAACTCCCAGACTTCCCTTCCTTCATTCCCTTCTTGCCTCCATTGGTAATTCTTACAATCCGTGTATCATGCAACAGTGACTTGATGATACTACTATTTTCCTTTTTTTCATCATAGAAATCCAATTCCTTTGCTGGCCTTCAAGATATCTTGGTATGATTGATTGACATGTTTATTTCATGCAGAGCTCAGCAAATCTTAAGCAGTACTATGCTACTTGCTTCTCTCTCATTGCCGGGATTATCATTTTTGGTGGTCTTCAAGCTCCTACTGTAAGTTTTCTCGCACTAGGCTATAAGAATAGAGCACCAAGTTATCGAATAACTTTAGGACATTACCCCTTGTTAGGGAAAATTTAACCATTTTTATTCTTTCCGTTTTCACTATCCACTTTGCAGAATATTCTGTGCTAATATGATATTATCATAAAGTGCGGATGTTGTAAATTTGTTGCCATCAAACCTTATTCTTGGTCTGTGACATTCTCAATTTGTGTTTCTCTGATACATGTGCTTCACATCATATTTTTCCCGTGGGTAATAAGTCATCTTTGTAAGAAATTAGGATCTACTGACCTGAGTCCTAGTCCGATATTCAAATACCAGGAATGATCCACCCCGTCAAAGATAGGCAACATTATATCGGCTGCCAACAACCAACTATTGCCTTCTTCTTTTTTTCATATTCTCGTTCTGTGTATCAATTCTCCTCTTAAATGTGTAAAAGAATTAGGGTGCTAAAGTTCTGGCCGAGTGTTGACTGGACCCCCTTGGGAAGGACCTGGTCTAGGTATCTAGAGCTTGGCTTGAGTGAGCTGGCCTAAGGTTTGGCCTGATTTTGGGGAAAAAGAAAAAAGTTCAACACATTAAAAAGCTCGAGAGCCTAGCTGAAGTCAGTCTGTGACAGGGATTTGCAGATTTAGCTCACACGGTCACACCACAGCCTGTTATTGTCTTTTGAAGGGCTGTGAGGTTTATATTCCGTGATATGTCTACAAACTAGTCTGTTGAAGGAACCACGAGAACAAAACATGTTAACATTGTCTTGGTTCTCGAAGAGACTTGTTTACTGTCCCACTTAGAAGAAGGCTTTGGAGGATTTTTTAGATCTGGTAGAGTGTCATATAGCCCATCCAGCTTCTAACCAGTTTATTCTCTCAGCTGGAGCTAAAGTTGGGAATAGGAGGTACATCATATGCAGACTTCATTAGCAGTATGTATCTACCAATGCAGTTGAGGTATGCTTGTATGTTCGTGTACCATTTATGTAAGTGTTACCAGTTCTGCTTTTTCTTGTACCCCAATTTATAACTTTGAATGTTTTCTATTATTACTCGGTGAGAATAGAATTTGCTTCTTATTTTTAGCACTTAGGGATCACTTTGTTCAACTGCAGTGACATTGATCCTATTGTGGCATCATTCTCTGGGGGTGCAGTTGGAGTGATCTCAGCTTTGATGGTGGTTGTAAGGACCTGTAATTTCGGAAATTATTTAAAGGTTTATTAATATTAGATATTGAGGAAAATGTAATATTTGTTAAGTTTAATTGATTTGGGATTTGAGTGATAGAATTGATTGTGAAAGGGGTGCAAGTGTGATTTATGCATTAGTGAGATTTATGCATTAGTGAGTATAAATAGGAGGGTGAGGGAGTAGGAGATCATTTTTCTCCTCTCCATCCCTCACCGGCTCTCTCTCTCCCGGCCTCCTCTCTCTCGGCTTCTCACTCTCTCACTCGTTCCACCACCAAAACTCGAAACCCAAGGAACCCGACCCTCTCTCCACCTTCCTCGTGTGCCATTGAGTTCGTAGTTCGTCCGGTTTGGCTCGGAGAGGAGTATTTTGGGAGTATCTCAAAGTTTGAGTTCGAGGGTTCGCGTGGCCCGATCTCTTCGCGTGTTTGCTCTCCGACTTTGAGGTAGGGATTTCTTGCACTTGATATATGTTTATGTGTTGGTTTTGAGCCTTGATCGTGCTTTAGATTGTTGATTGATATTGTAGTTGGAACTTCGAAAATCTGCAGAAAATCCGCTCGAAAGCATCCCGTATCGATACGGCCCAAAATCCGTATCGATACAGTTCTCTCTGTTCTGCCTCGAAGCCAATCCGTATCGATACGGTGAGCTTATTTCCAGTTTTCACTGTTTTGCTCCGAACTCCATTGTTTTGACCCCCGATTACTTTTAATTCCCTTTGGACACCTCCAAACCTATTTCAAGCATGCTTAGCTGAACCCCTTTGGTTTAATTAAGTTATCCTCGTCCCGTTGGCTTCCCATTGTTAGAAAAAGAGTAGTGTCGTACTAGAGAAAAACATAATCGAAATGCATCTTATGGAATTGATGGTACTTGAGGGTCGTTGTGGCATGAGGTGACATACACTATAGGTATGATAGATGCTATGACTTAGCGTGGCGAATGGTAGGATGAAAAAGCGTATTGTAGTGAGGTTATCGAGTATTGTAGGAGATAAGGTATGATGTGGGGCGCTTGGTTGGTCGTTAGGGGTTTGCCTAGTGGTTAGAAAGAGGATAGGGTAACTCGTATCTTCGTGCTTCATCTTGACTGATCATCCTAGGTTCCTTTGGCACTCGTTCAATAGATTCTTGTTTATAACCTAGCAGCTGATGTGTTGGGAAATCGTTGTGGGTTCGGTGCGTGACGTAAAGCGTCGAGATAGACATTGAGGGATAACGTGAACTTAAGGTATTTATTAACGTATAATAGAACATGGTTATGGGTTTGCAATACATTGAATGGTGATGAATGAAAGGTTGTGACTTTGGAAAGCTACGTAACGGTTAATTGAAGTTTCGTGGTATAATCGATAGAGTGATGATAAAAGTGACTATGAGATGATGACGATTAAGAAAAAGATGTGAGAAGTGACCCAAGTGGTCGTTATGGAGGGAATAGACTCGGGGTGACCCTACGCTCGAGGGAACTAGACCCGAGGTGACCCAAATGATTATTATTCTTGAGGGAAAAGACTCGGGGTGACCCTACGCTCGAGGGAATAGACCCGAGGTGACCCAAATGATTATGATTGTTATTAAGGGAATAGACTCGGGGTGACCCTACGCTCGAGGGAACTAGACCCGAGGTGACCCTAGTGATCATTGATGGAGGTATCTGACTAAAAGAAAGGAAAGGAAAAAGAATCTTTTAATAAGAAATGGGTTTTGGCAATGAAATGAGAAACGTGAAAGATTGTGAAATGAGATCGAATGTAGAGATGGATGTGATGTGAAGTATCAATTGATAAACTAAAGATTGGTTAAACATGTTTAATGTGGGAACGTTGGTGACATTGGTATGGTGTGCGAAGTGATAGGCATGGTATATAGAATCGTCTAGAACCCTTTGGTCACAGGGAGTTGCTCGTTGGTAGCCATGTTAACTTTGGGTATATCAGTCTTTTCTCACTCACTCTTGGTGCATAACTTGGCATGTTTTCCTATAACTTGTGTATAGATTTCTCTACTGGGCTAGTGTAGCTCAACCTATCATTTTCAGGTTTATTGCAGGTCACTGTCATGGAATGCTTGGAGTGCATGATGATGTTGTTGTTCAAAACTATTTTCGGAAGCTCTTGGCTATCTTTGTAACTAAACTGCATTGTATTGTATTTTCCATTGTGAAACTCTATAAGTATTGAGCAAGTTTTGTGGATTTGGGGACCGAACCACCTTTTGAGTTATAAATTGTAATTTCGGTGAGGCATTTAATTATCAAATGTTATTATTGTTTATGTTGAAAATCGAGGGCGTGACAGTGGTGGAAATAAATAATGTAAAACAGCAAGAACGTAAAAGATGCAAATACTGTCTTGGAACTGGTATGCCCTTCAATAAATTTTACTGTCTGAAATCCATTTAAAGGTTTGCACTCTCGTTTTGGTATTTATATTCTTGACTCAGTTGGTGATGTGTGTCCCATATGGACAATAACAAACTCGTTAGAGTCAAGGGTATGCTTTCTGTGGTTTTGTCAACATTTATTGTCATTTGTCTCATCGTGCTGTTGATCTTACATATGATCTACACCCCTATGTTTGACATCAAAATAGTTTTGGTCATTTCTCATATAGAAACTTACTAAATTCAACATTATGGAAACTCCTAACCCACATGAGCGTTCCTAAAACCAAACCCACCACAATACCCAATTGCATTTTGAAACTGTCACATCTTTGGGCTTTGGCCACAATTCCAGATTCTTCCCACATGTTTCCCTTAGTGATCACATCTTTTATGCCTGGTGGATGATAAGACTGATCAGAGCAGACGACTTGCTCTAGTACAAGCAGTTGCATCAGAAATATTCTCTTGAAGATCCTTTGTCCTTTCTTTTTCTTCTCATTTTTTCCCATCTTTCTTTCTTCTTCTCTACAAATGAAGTTTTCTGTACTGTTTGATCCCCCTACATGCTAGCTTTTTTTCTCTCACTGCTCTCACCTGTCTCAAAAACAGCAAGCTTTTCTTTTTGCATGTTTTAATTACGATGTTTATGCATTTTGTGGCATTACATGATGTTCATCTGGTTGATGCAGGATACCTTGCTTGTGCTCGCTGTTCAAGCACAGGAGCGCTTGTCCTTATTGAACCAGTGTCCACAGTTAATGGTGGAGATCAGCCCCTTGCACCCCCTAAAACTGAACGATGTTCAAACTGTTCAGGTTCCGGAAAGGTTAGACACTTGCAGTTTTGGTTTGTTTGTTTTTCATGGTAAGGAGATTCAGAGAACATCAGATAATAGTAAGCCAAAATAACAAATACAATAAGATTAGGAGCATTCTCAAAGGAAAAGGACAAAACAACATAGCTAAACTTCCACCCTTAAACTTGTGAGCTATTTACTGTATGAGCTTGGCAGAGTAGCCCATTGTGATAGTGCAATACATGTATTGTAGATGAAAAGCCTAGTAGATGAGGTGCTTCCATAGCCCTACCAATATTAACCTACTTTATTGGAGGCATGTGATGTCTTCATGTGCAATACTCCCTCCGTCTCATAATTGTAGTCTATCATGAAAAGTCATGTCATTTTTAAAAAAAAGAAACAACGTACTTTCGCGTGTAGTTCTTTGAATTTTTTTTGCCCCAATTTGAAGATTTGATTTAGTTTTTTAAGTATTTATAAAGTGTTTTATTTTTTATTGAATAAATAACACAACTTTTTATAGTTGATTAGAATTATGGGGCAGAGAGTAAAAAACTAAACCTGCATTGAGGAGAGCGAGAGCTAAGCCCCTCACATGTACTGAAGATCTTCCTATGAGATCTTAATTCAGTTAGGCAGTACTTCCCCTGCCCTCCTTTTTTGTATTATTGAATTTTGAGATCCCGTCCCATATTGGGCTTGAATAAAAAGTTGTAGTGCCGTATAAGTGAGGACCTTGGACCTACCTAGTACAAGGCATTTTCTCAAGTAAACTTGAGAAGATCAAAACCGTGTGTAGGTCACCTGGACGTACGCGTATGTGTGTTGTGCACATTGTTGTGCCCAGACAAAGCAGACAGTATTGTACCAGACAAAGGGTCGTTTTGAGTTGGCATTGTTGGTGCTTTTGTGAGTTTTCTTTTCTAATGGAACATGTAATTAATGCATCATATGTCAGACTTAAAAGTATTTTTTCCGGTGATATCCCTTCGATTTTGAGTTTCAAATACATTTTCGGCTACTTGTAAGGCATAATTTTGAAAACTTTATGCTTACTTTCAAGATGGACATACATTGTCAACAGGTTACCAAGTTTTGTTGACAGGCTAATAGTTTTTCTAACACCATTTCCATTTGATCAGGTGATGTGCCCTACATGCCTCTGTACAGGGATGGCAATGGCAAGTGACCATGACCCGCGGATTGACCCGTTTGATTAGGAATTTACATCGTCTGACATGCACACCTTCCAGACCCAGACTCCAACCCACAAAGAGATGGTTCCGGCAAGGGAGTCCTATTCATGTTCAGTAGGTGTGCACTTATCTTTTCTGCTTGGATGTAAAGCTTCTGCCGCATTTATCTTTTTGTGCAAAGAGAACATCATATATGTAATCCAAATTGTCCAAACTCATTAGGGAAACCTTGAAGCTAAGGCTAAAAACTAAACATGGCAGAACCAAACAAAAACTTGCCAAGCTGTCATGAAAATGTAAAGATAAGATAGTACCTGCTTTATTTTCCCCCCGATACGCTTGTGTACAGCATGGAAGAGTTTGTTTTGTAATTTTTCTACGAAGCCAAATAATGGTGTGCTTTTTTTATAACGAAATACTGTGGGAAACATATTCCAAAGAATGGTTCTTCTGGGCTTGTTCCACTTTCAACTTGAGTATTGCTCTTAAATGGAGGTAAAGCTTCATTTACGCAACCCTATACCCATTGTTAAATGGGGCCAAATGATTCCAATAAATAACATTCAGGAAACAAGTAAATAGAAGAAAAAGAACAAGGCAGCGGTAGCTGTACGACTATCCAATGGCCATCACAGCGATTTGTATTGCTCAATCAAACGAGAAGCATGGAGGCGTGATGAAGGGACTACTGTGCAACCCAAGCTCTGTAAGTAAGCAATCTGCAATCCACGGAAAGAACAGATCAGCCCGTGAGACTCAATAATCAATCTTGATCAAACTTAACATGTAAGAGAGCAGTGTAATGAGTTGTTCCCGTTTGGATTGTAAAAGCAAGTTGGTTTCTTTTGAAGGAGGCGGGAGAGAAGAACTCTCTCTCTCTCTATATATATATATACATAGACGTCAGGGCCGGCCTGCGCCCCCCCCCCCCCCCCCCCCCCCGCAAAAAAATAATAATAATAAATAAATAAATAAATTAGGGCCTCTCACCTTTATAGGTTAGTATAGTATACTAGCAGTCTTTAGACCCAATAATGGTATCCAAAACTAACTTAATTGAGTGAAGCCCCGTTAAAAAACTAAGGACCCTATTGGGCTTGGTTGGGCTGGGCACGTGGGCTAGGGTTAAGGTTGGACTAAAAAAAAATCGTGGGCTAAAAAAATTGGGGCTTAAAATGTTAAATGCACAAAAGGCAACAGGGCAAGACGGGGCGGATAAATTACATGCCCACAAAACCCGCCCCGCCCTGTTGCCTTAGGTGAGCGGGTAATTTTTTTTTTGTGCATTTTAAGCCCCAATTTTTTTTAGTCCAACCTTAACCCTAGCTTACGTGCCCAACCCAACCCTAGCCCTATGCAATTTAGCCCAACCCAACCCTGTAGGGCCTTTAGTTTTTGGATGGGGCCTCACTCAATTAAGTTAGTTTTGGATACCATTATTGGGCCTAAAGACTCCTAGTATACTATACTAACCTATAATGGTAGGCTAAGAAGCACGGATACTGATACGGGATACAGATACGATACGATACGGATACGCGGATACATGATTTTTTCAAAAAGAAGGATACGATACGTTGGGGGATACGTTGAATATAAAAGTAAATAAAAAATATATTATATATAATTTTTAATTCCTAAAATTTCATTAATAAGTTTTCTATTACACAAGTTCACCATTTCACATGCCGAGAGAGATATATTCACGTATAGTTATATATATATAACTGTATCTATATAGTTACTATATATATATATATATATTTTTACATACACACAATGAGAGAGAGACAAGAGACTTACAAGGTTATCGAGGGAGAGGATATCGTCGGCATGTTTATGGTGTCGATTGGTGAGGGAAAAAGAAAAAAATAGTCCAACTTGCAATTTTAACCCATATATTTTAAGTAATAACATATTTACCCTCGCGCGTATCTGAAACATATCCAAGCGTATCCAACACGTATCTGCATGTATCAAATACGTATCTGGAGTGTATCCGAGAGTATCCGCGCGTATCCGAAACGTATCGGGATACCCAAAAATAATTCTAAAAGCAGGATACTTTAAAAAGCGTATCGGATACGTATCCGGAGAGTATCCGAGAGTATCGGTATCCGATACGGATACGATACGTGATACAGAGGCCAAAATAGAGTATCCGTGCTTCATAGATGGTAGGGGCCCTAATTTTTGGCTTGGGGTTGGGGGAGGGGGCCTAGGCCAGGCCAGCATTGACGTCTATGTAAATATAGAAAGAGAGAGAGAGTTCTTCTCTCCCGCCTCCTTCAAAAGCAACTAACTCGCTCACCGAGGTAGGTTTCGACCGAGTCTCCTTCTGTAACTGTTGAATAATTTTTTTTGAAGTGATAGGAAAAGAACATTTCTGGCATGTTCGTTTCTTATTCTTTCATATTTCCTCCTGAACTCGTGACGTTGATTTGTTTATGTTATAGAGTTAATCATCCTACTACATTATCTATTTCTACTATTTTCACCAGTTTTTATTTCTCATTCTTTCATTGGTGGTCGTGTCTTTCCAGTGATTTTTCTTGGTTGTAAGCATGTAAGATATCTAGCTGATTTAGTGGTGATAGACGAAATATGCTTGCACATAGCCAGATTCACTTCTTTTTTCTGGCGCAATAGCCAAATTTACTTCTTATGTAACAATACATATGAGGCCCTTTTGATACAAATTTGAATAATTTACTTCTCCCTCCTATAATTGCTGAATAATTTACACCAGATCAAATCTGAACAATTTACTTCTCCTTAGCTCCTTCATTTTACATGATTGCATTTGCATTACCAACATAAAAATCAAGCAATTACAGCAAACTCAACTAGAAACTTGCAAGGAAGAACAATGATTTATTCAATAAGCTATATCTTCTATCCTTAATTCTTTATATAAGCTGAACTTTGAGATTATTGGACAGGGAAGCCACTGCAAGAATAAAAAATTAAGTAGGGTATGTATGTCACCTGTTTAGGGGTGGCAGAGGATGAACTCATCGCATTCTCAATCCTTAGTTTCTGAAAATGTTCCTACACCGTAAAAAGAAAAAAAAAGATCATCCAAATTATTTATGATGATGAGAAACAGAGCTTTCGTAGAAAAATACGTAAGATCCACAACCATTTTTTTTCAAGATAGAAGTACAACCATTTGTGCATACCGATGCTCTGGACTATCAATGAAGGAAGCATGGTAATATGCACATAAATTGATTTAGGTCTCTAGGCCTGCACTCTCTGATGCCATTTGGCTTTGATTTGGGGGCATGGTTCTACAACAAAACATCCCTATAGGTCCTAGATTCTCGGAGGTTTAAGGGGCCTCTGTTTCAGTGGTATTCTGAGACCACTTTGTGCATATATTGCTAAAGGTTAGGTCTGTCTCCAATCATCTCCCGCTCATACCCCCAATGATTGGGGACTAGATGAGTTCTATTATGTTATTGTTGTTGTAGAAGTACAGCCAAAAGTCTAAGAATTACATCAAACATTGAAAGCTTTGGAACTCTCCATCATTAATGAGGATATACACGCTAGATTAGAATGAAACTTCAAAAAGAATAATAAATATTTAAAAAACCCAAACTGATAAATGGAATGTATGTCTTAAGAAAAACCATTTCGTGATAAATATTTCGAGTTTCTACTCCTAGTCATCTAATATGGCACTATTTTGCTCATGCTTGCAATATGCCTCAGAGGTGGATTACTGAAAAACATACCTGTTTCTCCCTCATCAAATGGGCGCGCTTATCAGCAAGTATTTGCACCCACATCACAACCTATTCCCACAAAAATAAAATTTCAAAAAATACACAACAATGCAATAATACTAAGTTTTCCATTATTTAGCAAAAGCTAGGATATGCGAAAACTTATACTCGTGAGATATGGAAAACTTACATGTTGTGCATAGTGGAATGCCTCATCACACTTCAAGCAGGACTTCAGCTCACGCATAACATCCTGAAATGTCATACGAGTGTCGTAGAACAGTCAGGAAATACAGCAAGACTCAAGTGAGATTGTTTTTATAGGCTGAGAAGCTTGAGTTATTGTTTGAGTAGCCATCCACATTCCAATTTAATTTTCACCATCATTAAACAAGTCTTTTTGTATTTGAAAAGAATTGTGCTTTATGAACATGTAGAAATAATAGTATAAAAAGCTACTAGCCACACGCAAAAGATTTGTGATCTGTCTGTCCACAGAATTTGTGAACGCATGTAATAAAATGTATTGACGAACAAGTGAAAGCACAATTTGTTCATTTTGCAGTTGACACACACCACAATCAATAGAATCGATTAACATGGATGTCAGTGATTGAACAAAAAGAGAGGAACTACTAGTGGGTAAGATGGAAGTAAAATTAAAGTTGAACCACCTTGTGTACTTTTCTTCAGTCTTAAACGTTCATCAATTGCAAAGGCAACCTGTAAATACACCAGATCATGTAAAATGCGAGCTGCGAGTCTCTGAGTATATTGTGGGAAACAGAGAAAACAGGAAAGTCTCAGGCATCATGTCATAAGCATTCTGAGAATCATTGAGGGAGAGAGAGACTATCAAGATATAGGGGATACAGACTCAGGCAGTTCATCCCATTAACAGCTCCAAATTGAGGACAATCAAGCTAGAAAACCTTTCTCCTGGAACTATCAACAGCATATGTAGCATCGCTGCTTGGTGCCATTGAGACTAGCATCAGTACTAAACAACGGAAACCCGAAAGAAGTAATAAGGAAATGCATCAGCTATCAACTAAAGACAAACTGATGAGTGACAGCAGTGGAGACAACGGGGGTTGGACAAAAACCTAAGAAATGGTGGATATTTTTCAGACTAAAGATCTGAAGATGGTGTAAGTACTTAAAACACCTGCAAACACTGTAAACAAAGTGTTAATAACGAAGGCGTTCTCAAGGAATGAGCCTACATCGAATGATACTAAGCTGCATCAGCCTCAAGGAGTTTTAACCTTCAAATGATACCTAATATATTAATGACTTTCAACATGTCATACTTGGTCATAGGTATATCCTCTTCGTTTTTATTTTCTTGTTCAATGATAATTTCACTTAATTCCTACAGGTCATTCATAATTTTCAAAGTTCAATGATCAAACCCAATCCAATCCGCTAATGAATTCTCACAAACTAACCACCACCACACAACCCCCCCCCCCCCCCCCCCCCCCACACACACACACACACACACAAACACTTAAACCTAAAACTTCATAGCCATGGCCAAGGTTAGACCACAAGAAAACTGGACAAAAGAGCAGAAATCCATTTACTCCTATAGCATAAAACTACTCCCTACATTGACATGCCCCAAAATAAAGCATATGAAAGAAATAAAGGATTCACCTTGTCAAGCAACCTCCTTGGATCTTGAAATGCTGGCTTGTTGGCCCACTGATGGAATAAATGGGAAACAACACCTCGCTCCTCCACACTGAATCTATGAACCAAAATAACGAAATCAAGTAGAACAACATTGATCAATATAAACAGGCCGATAACAAGAAGATATATTCATCTGCCAATCCCACGACTACTTGGAGAAAGACCTTTTCAAAAAACTATTCCCATGGCATGCCTCGATCGATTCAATTGACTCTTTCGAAGCTTCATGGGCATGAATCTCAACAGAATCCTTTGGAACCAAATCTACCTCGGGAAGTTCTGCTCCTCTTGATAAACCAGCAGTTAACTTGGCAGTGTCCTTTTTAAGTTTTTGGTCCTTTCTTTGTAGATCATTTGAATTCACTTCGCCCTTAAACCCAAAAAGAAACAGAGAGAAAAATGAATAATTAGCTAAAGTTAGTAAGTGTAAGGCTCCGTTCCGGAAACCTTCTTAAAAAATAAGTACTTATTTCCTTCACTTCTCATTCAAAAATAATCCACCCTTCTTATTTTTCCCAAACAAAAAGTTTCTTTCACATTTTCAAACTCAAAAATAATGTAAATGATTAATTTTTTTTTCACCGTATTAAAGATCTCAATGAGATCTATCAAACAAGATCCATTGTGATAGGAAAATTATTTGCGTAAACACATAATTTTTTAGCTTGAAGTTGCCTTTACAAAAAGAAGACTGTTTTTACCAAAATGGGCGCCGGCGGAGGGAAATCGGTCCGGCAGCCGCGCCGGGCCATCTCCGGCCACCGGACGGCCGATCCGAGCCGTCCAAAAATTCTATAAAAAAAAACCAAGGGGGCTAACGTGGGAATCAACGGCATCCGAGGTGTGTAGGGTGCTTGATCGTAGCACCCCTTTTTCGTGTATAATCCAATTCAATTTTGGTGTATATTATACACGAAAAAGAGGTGCTCCGATCAAGCACCTTACACACCTCGGATGGCATTGATTCCCGCGTTAGCCCCCTTGGTTTTTTTTTTTAGAATTTTTGGACGGCTCAGATCGGCCGTCCGGTGGCCGGAGACGGCCCGGCGCGGCCGCCGGACCGATTTCCCTCCCGGCGCCCATTTGTACCTATATAAATTGTTCCCAATTCAAACAAAGCCTTCTTATTTTTCCGGAAGAGGGCTTCTTATTGGACAAAAAAGAAGAGCTTATTCACTTTGTGGAACACAGCCTAAAACTAGAAGCCAGCATGCAAAGAAATCAAACCCAAGCTTCTCTATTGCAAATTCAGGTTACTAATTAAAGGTAATTGTTGGATGAGTTTCCGCATTAAGGGTGTGTGCATGTTTTGAGGAACTGCAAGTTGATAATTGGATATTGGAAAATACATTAGCATTGACACCTTATAAATGTTGACGCTTATAGTAGGACAAGCGAAGCATAGGGTTATAACCTGCATGGTTTCTCTACAAAAGCGAGCACTTGCAAAGGTTCATAAGTATTCATGATGATCATGATAATTTGGATAGCGTCACCAGGTTTGCATATTAGGGAAACTGAGCCAAGCACTGAGTGTTCAAACACAGCTCATTCATTTTGATTGCATGGGAAAACTTCGTGGTTGGAAGGGCAGTTCCTCATGGTTAGATTGGAATTCCACCACCTTGACATTTTGGTTGTGGTTAGTTTACATTTTTTGATATGCAGTCAAAAGTAAGCAACCACATCCTCAATATGTATCTTGAACTCAACAAAACATCATTGAAACATACTACACTTATACAAAGTAACTTAAAATTTACCAGAATAAATAGTAAGCATTCCAAGCAATCCACACAGGCAATAGAACAGCATATTCAAGTCTCCTATGTACATTCAAATTTTTTTTTTGATCCGCTGTACATGCAAATTTGACAACACAATTATTTGGAAGTAAATGTACCTGGATCTCTCGAAGATGATCAGGTATTTCTTTCAAAAACCGCGATGGCTGAAGTACCTGGAATAAATCAGTGTCACTCAAGGAAGTAATTGCAGAGGAACAAAATGTACAACAAAATTTGTTGCAAATCAAACCTGCCAATTTGAGTCCATAATAACATAAAGAATGAAAAGTTTTTTCCGAGCACGAGTCATCGCCACATATAGCAAGCGCCGCTCTTCCTAATATGATATGAGACGAGGAAAAAAATAGAGTAGTTGAGTCCTTACAAGCACTAACAATTCTATGAAGGGGAGAAGGGAGGAAATGCATGCGGTATGAACAAGAGACTTTACATCAGAAAACATGTTTACCTCAACTGAAGTACAATTTTCCTTCGCAACTCCATTGAACTCATGTAACAAAGGGATCTCAGATTCATTTACCTGTGGCATTTTTTTCCACATTAGATCAGCACTTGACAACTTCCTACAGAATATAGTGACCTTATTCAAATTAGACTCGCATGTTCAACAGAATCAACACTTGATTGATATACGCATTGATGCAAGTGTCAATACATATGTCCATTTATCTAAATATTACTGTACAGCCACCAATAACAATCCTGTCAAATTTGAGCTCAACATTACCAGTGCTCTTTCAATAAAATTGATACCTTCAGTCACAAATATTGTTCTTTGAATACGTTAATCATTAAAAAATGTCCTTGTAACCGTCTCCCCCCATTTGATCTAAAATGCATCCTGGATAGATACGTACATTTAAATGTCACCTACATTTTCTGTGAATAGAAGGCATTTAAGGGCCAGGTACTTCCTTTAAGAAAATGGCACATTTCACCAAGAAGCAACAACTGTTTACCCAAAAATGTAAAGATTTTATGTTTGTCAGTGTGCGAGTGTGTCTGAAAAGCTGGCATCAAAAGTTGAAGCAGAAAGTTTAAGTCAAGATATATTGTCTATGGTGAAGTATATCTTATGAGTCATGCCTTCCAAAATGGAGTAGTGGTTTGCCTTTTAAATGTTATAAATAATGAATATAAGTTAATTTGTCAACAATTCATCACCCACAAAACTTGGGATACTGGTGAATGATTGGCTAAGAGTCACCATGCTTTTTTCTTCTGAACTTGCAACAGGAAAAAAAAAAAAGTATGGTGAAGGAACTGCAATATAACATATATGTAACAGACTAAATTTTGCAGCATGAAGCCCAGTAAAAGATGTCACTCCTGCAAAATACCTTGACTATGAAAACGGTATCCCACTCCAGGCCTTTTGACTACACAGAAATAAAGAAATGAGAGGTGTGAAGAATGTTAAGCAAAAGAAATTATCAAAGTACACATTGACAGATTTAGGGAACTTCTCTAGCTAAAAAGATATAAGGAACTCCAAGAAGAAGAAGAAACAGATTAGGCTGGCTAGAAAGAGAAAAACCTGATGGATGGTAGTAAGGCTGACAGAATCTTTGTTTTCATGACTCCTTGAGTGGAAATTTTCCCTCTCCCGCTCAGATAGGTAATCAATAAAAGCTTTAAGTGCATAAACACATCCTTTATCTTCTACTAGCACATCTCCCACCCCTTCTGGTGCAGTAAATTGTGTTGATATAAACTCAGAGACGTCATCCAACAGGTACTGGAGCACCTGCATGATGGAGCATTGGAATGCCAATAGATGACGTATTGACTGCTGAAGGAATAATACTTAACCGAAAAGCCAAGAATCTACTAAGCTGAGGCAATTCTGAATGTGAAGGGAAATAAATTACTATGTTTTCATAATTCCTATAAAAACAACAGTTCCATCCATGCATGATAAGTTACAGGACGAACAAGATCCCGTTTCACTGAGCTGTGTATGCCATTCCAAATATCAAAAGTGTGATATAAACAGGGTCAGAAAATGTACATCAATGGGTTTTCGCCTTTCGGGATTTCATAGCACTTGGAAAAATATGCACAGTTTCAGTTTCCGATTCCCATTCCCATTGTACATTGGTCGATACTCCCAAGTAATGCCTCAGCTTAGTGGTGATGATAGCGTAACTTCGGCATTGTCTATCACACCTTTCAAAATGAGTTCATTGCCGAGAAGGGATTTAAGCCAAGGAAGGTTCATTGACCAGGTGATGCGGGACAACCAAAAAGTCTTGGTGCCTTCAGGTCACCTAATTCCTCCGGGCCCCAATCCTCAAAACTCTTGGCTCTTGGATCTGGTCCCCCATTTGCACGGAAAAAGTGGCCATCATGCCAGCCAATACTGCAATTTAAAACCACTTGCAAATGTTTGACACATAAAGGAGAGTCTATCCACACGAGGGGCCATGTTAATTGAATAAATTCTAAACTTTCACCCTCTTTTTAAAGTTCACAAATTGATGTAAAAGCAAATTAAGAATAAAAGGAGCTCTTCTTTTAATGGCAGTAAATTAATTTGTGAAGAGAAGCTTCCATTATGGGATTCTAGGTTAAGAACATAGACTAGGAAACAACTAGCTGCTATATAACCCACTAACTTTCTGACTTTTGTTCGTGATATTTCTATCCACCAGGCCTATCTCAAGTCTACAAACTCGAGTCAGTGTTTAACTACAACCATTTTAAAGAGAGTGCATAAGGACGGCGCAGATTGGTATTAATGACCTACTAAAACAAGACAAATGAACAAAGAAGGTATAGTGTACTATATTCCATTAACTTTTTACAGTAACGGGTAAAAAAAAATTGCTGCTTATGTCTGAACTTACAGGTCTGACGTCATTGTCTTCATTTAGTAATTTTCCTCCATCATTGTCTAGAACTGCTCGTTGTTCAAGAAGGTATTTCTGGAAGTCAGAAGCCAGTAATGAAATTCAGTGAAACTACATCGAACCACAATTATGGTAACAGAGCAACTAAACATAAAGGTCATACAAACAACTTCACACAATTGTATTAGTGAAATTTCAGTACTAATTTTCTATTGTGGTTATCAAGCCTTCCTTGGATTTCAACATTAGTACATCAAGAATACAAAGACCAGCTGATGATACCAGCATTACACTTCTTTTTGATGAGTGTATACCAGCATTACACAGACATTGACAACCATAGATATTTACAGAAGTGAGGAAAGTTGTTTCCTACTAGGATATCCTAGGGGAAGAGGAGACCAACCTGAGGTATCATGTTTGCCACTGAAGTTATGACAGCTGAAATTGATTGTTCTTGTACGATCAACAAGTAAGATGGACTCTTCCAGAATTTCGTTAACCAAATTTTTACATATAATAAACAATGTTGAGAACTAGGGCTGTAAATGAACTGAGCCGTTCGTGAACTGTTCGAGGCTCGACTCGGTAAAGGTTCGTTCGAGTTCGATTCGTCTACTAAATGAACCGAACATGAATGCAGCAGTATTCGGCTCGATTAAGCTCGCGAACCTGGAGTATATGTGTATCACAGAGATTTTATATAGCTATATAGTGAAAATTTTAAAACTTGTACAAGTCTAGACGTTTACAATTACTAAAAATTTACTTATGTACTCCCTCCGTTCCAAATTGAGAGTCCCTTATTCCATTTTGAGATGTTCCAAAATGATTGTCCCTTTCCAAAAATAGAAGTGGAAATTTCATAATTTTCCAAAAGAAACCCTCTTATTTGAATTCATATGGTGCAAAATAGGTAGAATATAGGGGTAATTATGGAAAGTAGGTATAATGATTGCATGTCCCCTAAAAAAGTTGAAATTCCAAAGAGGGACTCTCATTTAGGAATGGAGGGAGTATATGTTTTTATCATTTTCTATGTATATGAATATATTTATGTACATAATGAAAAATTTATTTACAGTTTTAGACCTATATGAGAGTATAAAAATATGATATTATTGGATCGTTAAGGCTCGTGAACAAACTCGAGTTCGACCCAAACCTAGGCAAGCTCAGTTCGAGTTTGGCTCGTCATAATTGTCATTGAGTTCGGCTCGAGCTCGAGTTTGCTAAAAAACTTAATGAACGAATCTGAACATTCTAATATTCGGCTCGATTCGGTTCATTTACAGCCCTATTGAGAACCCTTCTAAGTTAGATTCGAGTAGAATAAAAGTAGGCCTTAAGTTGCATGAAACCATACTTGGAGCCCATATCTTGGCGAAATAGCTGGTTTCATGTCTTCTGACCACATAAAACCACATTTCATTTATTTAACCCGACTAAAAGAGAGCTACAGCTCCAAGCCAGTAAGAAACATTGAATGGTTCAGTTTGTTTACAAGGCAACAGACAAATATATTTACCCTGCGAACAAGTTTCGATATCATGTCTAGCGTACACAACACTTTACGTCCTTGGGTAAGTTGATTCCTGTAACATACAATAAGAGTCACAAGTAAATGGCTAAGAGATTCAACACACACCATCAGGAAACAAGAAGTTAAAGCGCGGATAGTTCAAAATTAGACCATGATAATATGGCCAGATGATCGTGCTCCAAGCCAGCATCAGCCATTACAATTTGTTTTAAACAAAAAGGGAGAAAAAGCATATCTAAATGTTCCATATAATGACCCTATAATTGGCTTTAATAAACAGAAAACAGCCTTACAGAAGAAACAACTTTGGTAAGACGTGGTTAAAAAATTAGTGCCTTCGCCCTGTCCATTTCCAGCAGCACAAATCTATTGATTATTCCAAGCACTTGCGTGAAGTTGGAGGCAGTTTATGAAATTATGAAATTTTACATTTTCTTTATTTAACATTTTCACTTACAGTTACACACACAACCTTAAGATTACCTTGGTTCTCCTTGGCTGCTTCAATCGTATTTCTTGTGCCCATGCCTATAAATACAGTTAGCAACATACGTGGGATTTATACCTCATTCTAGCAAGACCCCTCCCCTAAACTAACTTAGAATGACAAAGAAAGGACCGCTTTGTAGTAGGCCGAATATCACTGTCCGAGCATGATGGATCCATGTTCGGCAGAACAATCGAACTGTAATCCCAGACAAGTCTGGTATGCCGAGCATCAGAGTCCGGCAGGCTATGAGCTGCATCATGCGTGCTCGGCCGTACCAACTAGGGGCTGACTCACGGGGGTTGAGATCGAACTTTTGAGTCTTCAGCTACGTGTGTCCGGCTGGTAGGATCCGATACGAACGGAGCGCCAGCTCATCCACGTGGTTGCAACTGCCTCTACCGTGACGTCATCCGAGCGGTTACGCAATCAGATAATCATGAGCGCACATGGGGTTGCCAGCTCATATTACAGATGTTTCCGGAACCCTAATCCTGACGTCTGAGTGACGTCGGCCGACTCGTGCAAGGCACATGTGCGTGCTTGGAGAACAAGCAACGGGCACTCTATAAATATCAAGTGCTGGCAATCCTAAAGAGGTACGCTCTGACTCATACCACAAAACCATAGAGTACTTTCCATTCGCTCTGCATATTCTCATCCTCTCGCCGGAGGGCCTTACCGAAGCACCTCCGGTTAGGTCTTTAGTCATGCGTTGTTTGTGCAGGCTAGGTTGAAGAGCTAGGATTCCACCGAGATACAGTGATCCATCGAAGAGGAGGCCCAAATCTGTGATTTGCAGCCCCACACGCTTCATTGCATCTGTGGACTGCAGAAAATGATCCTATCCAAGGATGATTTCACTCAACTTTTGTTTGAGCGCATAACTACCTGGATTCGACTCGCCATGGAAAATGTTTGATCTCAACATGAGCAATAATCTCTACCCAATCGAGTGAGTTGACACTTGACCATGTAGGCATCCACAAGACCCAACAATGGCCATGCACCCTTACTAGCACTGCCCACATCAGCGCAGAACAGTTTCGATTAGACTTTTCAGTCATTCCATGTCCCAAACTAGAGCACTACATCTGCAATTCTGACTATTTCCAGTCAGAATTACATTTTAACATTCAGCGCTTTAATATTAAGCTGCTAGATTTTCAATGTTATTTTCTTTCTTTCTCCCAGTAAGAAGGTATCATCTACAAGGAGCACTGAAGAGAGGAAATTCTTAGCAAACTAAAAGAAAGTATACAGGATACTGCTTGTCTGAATAATGTTGTCATGGAATCAAGCAAAAACCAATAGGCCGTTTAGCAAATAGACGTTGATGTGAATAAACTGTTGAATCATTTTGCAATGGCAAATAATGAAGTCTAATCTATCTGACTTGCTCGGGCAAAAGGGTACCTGTCTTCATTCTCATAAACAATTTTGCTCTCCCTTCTCTCTAAAAACTCTACTCTCTCTCTCTCTCTCTCTCTCTCTCTCTCTCTCTCTCTCTCTCTCACACTGTTTTCTCCTCCTCCCTCTTCTTTTTTCTTCTCCCCTTTCTCTTCCTCCTCTTTCTTTCTCTCCTTTCTCTGCTCCGGCACTCTCCTTTTCCCCTCCCCTTTTCGCCGGTCCGTTTATGTTTTCGTCCTCCGGATCCGACATGCTTGTACCACCGCCGGTTGTCACGGTTGGGTGCACCGTGCACCCAGTCTTGGGATTAACAGCGAAGGGTGGTCCTGGCTGCTGCTGGTGGTAAAAAACAGCAGGATAATCGTGGTTCTACTGCCGTGGCTTGGATCTAGCGCTTTTCACTGCATCTCCGGCGGGTTGGTGTGATGCTGCAGATGAATATCATTTACTCGGGTTTTGCTTGGGTCTTTGATCAGTGCTTTCAGGAGGTCTTCTCTTGCAGGTTCTGGAGGTGGCGGTTGCTGGTCGGTGGCGGCTGCGGTGGAGGTTCTGGACATGGCAGTGCTGTGGTGGCTGTCGGTCGGTGGCGTTGTCTTGGGGCTGCGGCGTCTGGGTTTGCTATGTAGGGTTTGATTTCTTAGCGTTTTTTGGGTTTGGGTTTGGCCCATCAGATGTTTGTTTGGTGTTTGGGCTTGGCCCATTTGGGTGTAAGGGCTTTGCCCTCTTTTGGGCTTGGCCTGTTGGGTGTTTTGGTCTTTGTCCCGTTTGGTGTTTTTTATTCAACCTTTGGTTGGATTCCCCTGCCCTCTCTCCCGAGTTGATGTACCATTTGTCAAATTTTCTTGAATAAACTTTTTGTCTATAAAAAAAAAAAAAACTTGCTCTGGCAAAGTCATCCAACAGAAAATGTTGACAGAGAAAAGAAAGTTCGAACAAACCTTTTAAAGGTACCAGAAACCTTTGCAGTAAATATGTTGCATGCAGCTGATATAAAGCTGGATCTTCTTACAGTTGAAACTTTATCAATATGACCAATTACCTGTGAGAAACAAAAAGGAAGATAAATTCCTGACCTCAGCTACACGAACTGCACCTTCCGCAGTAGCCATACCCATACATTCAAACCAGTAAGCCTTATGTCCCAATCAATTGGAGTCGGCTTCATGAAGGGTTATGCAAACATTAATTTTTCAAGGGCTATAAGTTTGTTTAAACTTTAAAAATACATATCCCTTTTTACCACAACATAACATTTTAGTATAGGTCTTTTTCTGCCCTTATTGTTTCCATTAACACTGGTCCGCACCCTTACATAATAGACAACAACTCAATCAGGAAAGAATAAGCTACATAAATATTAGTTCAAGCTAATACCTTTTTCTTCTCCTCTTTCTCAAAAGGTAGTAAAGCCTTGAAGACGCAGCGAAACGGACCATCATCACATTCGGGCAATGTTGTTTGAAGCATAACAATTATGGCTCTCACTACCTATTAAGAAACAATTGGTTTAGAACTTAACACAAAAGAAAAAATAATCTCCTTGATTTGATAATGAATGTTCATAATCATTTCACTATTTATGATGAAGTAATCGATCTTGAACAATAATGTTAATCTTCTATGCATGCATGTGAGGAAATCGACAGCAGAGGAGCACTGTATGTTCATGTATTAGACAGGAACACTATTGCTAGATTACAAGAGTAGTTTCACAACTAAAAATTTGCATTCCAGAAAAGCTGAGGAAATTCTGCATCACTAGGAAGAGGATTGCTGGTGTGCAGTATAGCCCTACAACTACGCATATATGTTAAGTTGTTAACAGTCTCAGTCATAAAAAGTGACGATTTAATGGTACAAGAATACCACATCCACAGTAAGACAAAATCACAGAAACAGATGACAGATTATTATAATGGCGAACATAAATTCGGCAGGGTCGGGTGGCGCCCAACACGATGCAATGTTGGTCAGCAGAAACATAGATTAAGGGAACAATCCGAACAAAGGAGGAAAAACTGAAACTGTAATCTATTTTCCCACTGTAAGTCATTTCAGATGGGACTAGACATATCCTGCAAAGGGATATTATAATGGTTTTGCGCGCGCGCACAGAAAGGTAATGGTTTCCGAATGTCAGCTATTGCCTAATCAGTGCTTTATGCTAAATATGCAGGATGATGTCTGATAAGCAAGCAATAACTGCCATAAATCGCAATGTTGTAATATTGCGCAACAGTTTAATTACTGGTACTAAACTGTGTAAATATTGTGCAACAGTTTAATAACTGGTACTAAATTGGGTAAATAGTTGAAAGCTAATGTATAGTTGCCTTTTAAATTCCCATGCCTAAAGCAAATCGGTCCCGCCTATTTGAGTTAGATAATATTCCAACATCTGTAGAAAACTTACTGACAAGAACAACAGTTCACATTCGCGAAATTCCATTTAATACAGATGGCTGTCAAAGAACAGCTTTTTCATTAATGAACAACAAAGATGTCAGCAACCTTTTTTCTATAGACGGCCACTCCGTGAATGTTGAACGGTATTTTCCGGTCACGAAAGGCTGTTTGGAACACTTTCCCGGACACTTGAGGTACAGAAGATGAAGCTACAAAAGGTTCAGTGAAAGTCCTAAGAGCTTTTCTTGGAAACTCAGGATTAGATGAAAGGTATGCTTGACCTGCCTCAGGTAAAGAACAGCTACATTTCCAAAAGTGCCCTTAGCAGATGAACCCTCTGAAGAAATTTGTAAGATCTTATCAACAACGAATGCACACTGTGCATCCTCATTACAACATTCCTTTACAGTAATCTGAATAGGAGGTCCAGAGAAAAACAGAGTCACTAACAAGCTTCAACAGGGGCTAAACACTTTTCCGAAGTTCGACAATACTTACCTTAGATCCACAAGAATTGTCAGTAAGGACATTCTTTAGCTGGCATCGCTTCAAATTGTTTTTTATAAGAGATGATGCAGCTTCAACAATGCAACAAGTGGAACGGTAGTTTTTGTTTAATTTCACCTGAGTCGGAAGTAGACGATCAATGGAACAGAAACATAATTAAATAACCTTCATTCCAAGAGTTATCACAGGAAGCAAGTATGAAGGTTCAACACATGCAAAAGTAAATAATATGACAACAATACCTATGTAAAATTAAACATACTTCTTTGTGGTTTGGGAAATCTTTACGAAATGAATCAAATCCACATACATCAGCACCATTGAAACTGAAAATGGACTGCAGTAAGGTATACAAATATATAGATCAGAAGACTGATAATTGAAGAATTAATTAACTAATTGATATGGTGAAAACTACATAGCAATATAAGTAGCAATTAAGAAACATAAAAATACACTTGATCTTCATCACCAACAATGGTAATACGTTTATGAGATGAAAGAAGCTGCAGCAGACCATACTGCATGGCACTTGTGTCTTGAAATTCGTCTATCACAATTGCTTTCCATGACTCCTGGCACTCCTTAAATACTTCATGAAAATAAACATACTTGAGAGTTGAGACATCAGATCAACTGTAAGCCAATAAGTTGGTTGAAATGTAGACAGGATTTGAACCTCCAGGAAAATCGCTGAGCAGCTTCACTGAACAGCAAATTAAGTCATGGTAATCCAGAGCATTACAGGATCTTAATATGTCATCGTAATTTTGAAGAACAGCCGCCTAAACCACAACCAAAAGTAAGAAATGTAAAACACAAATCAAAATAGCAGGATAGATAGATGAAACTACGTAATTTCTGCTTACTCCTACAACATCCCCCTCTTTACGGCAATCTGCAGCAATCTTTCCAGAAGCTTTAGCCTGAAATAAGATAGTATTAATGCTACTGTAGGATGCATGAGTAACAAAGCAACATCTACGGCATGAACATCCAATTGTACAGTTATAGCACAAAAACTAGAACCGTAATGTTACATGACTTTTGATATTTTACATAACATCACTATGATCATCATCTCAATGCTGTCAAAAGCAGAAAACAGAGGATCCATATGACTTTGTATACGGTATCTTGACTATCTTCAATGTTCATAGACTTGATTCAAGCCCCATAACTTTGTATACAGTATCTTAAAGCTTTTGCTGCAGTTCTACAAATACTATAACCATCAGCGTAATAATTAAGAGCAGAATTAGTGTTTCAGGCATTGATGATCAATCGAGTTGCGCACCATTTTGGGATTTCAACAAGGTAACCTCCATGTTAGGTACTGAACTCCTCTAAACTCTCAATTGCTGACTGCAATGGTCGTACTGATAAATAATTTCTAGTATAAGGAGTTGAAATAGGTCTCTCTTTTCTGCAGGAAGGCTCCCACTAGTCAGGTTTGTTCCCTTCAGCATCCAGGTCTATCAAAGCATGCATTTGGTACTTCCGTTGGATATTTGTTACCACATTGAGCGATTGCTCATGAACTGGAACTTATCATCACTTCAGTAAACTTGCATGGCAAAGTCCTCTGTGTCCCCAAGAAAAGAGGGTCGAATAATGTTATTAATGTATCTCTCACCAGACATATACGGGCTCTGTTCCAAGCACCAGCCTCTTTGGAATGGAGCTCTAAATATACTATTACGGCCATTATTCTTGGATTGTACCAACCACTGCTGATTGTTCCTGGGCCTAAGAAGATTCTCACCCTTAGACCTACTGACAGGCCTTTCATAGAAAGCGAATGGCATTTAGAAGCTTCTCTCCTATCTGGCAAGAACAAGCTCACAAGGTGCTGGCTAGTTCTTGTGGTTTTAATTTGTTAATAAAATAAACGGAAACAGAGAGAAAATTGAAATAGAAAGTGGCAATTTAGAACCAGCCCAATTTATTGTAAGATTTAAAATTATAACATATAGCAAGATATTGTTGATGCACATAATAACTTACTTGAGCAACAAACTTCTGCCATTTCTTTGACTTATCTTTAAAATATTCCGGAGAATTTATGCCTTTTAACTCTTCATCAAGTGAGCGAGAATCTTGATTTTGCATATTCTTTCCATTTTCCAGTAGTCTGATAGCCTCAATGATTGCTCTTCTTTGTTGCCCGTGCCCGTATATCAAAAACTCTGGTGTGCGACCTAACCTATCACATGGTTACATCAGGTTGCCATTCATTTAGTTACACTAAAATAGCATTTGGAAAAATATTTGGGACGACAATAAGAATAGAAACATCATATATATGCGATGAAATGAGACTTGAAAAACTAGATCTGAACCACTTGGTAGTGTGAGCTGATATACTCACGCCCACCAAGCGAGGCTTCAATGCTCACCAAATCTTCATAAATAAGTTAAGACCTAACATATTTCTACAAGCACAGGGCAAAAGGAAAACCACCTCAATAACTTAATTGTAATTTCCCCAAAAACAGGAAATTACAAAACCAAAGGGCATGCAACATATTGGTTAATGTCAAGGCATGGGGCATATTTTTGAAGCAGGTAGTCGAAACAATTGGAATAATATGCCCAGGTCTTCAGGGGTGATTTAAAACCATCTTCCATTTGTTTCTTGTTTTTTCTTAAAATACTAATCTAAAATAGTGTCCTAGAAACCGTAGTAGCTCTACCAAAAAGATAAAAACAATAGTGTCATCGGTAATCAAGCTAGTGCTCACCATCCATCCAAGGGAATATGAATAAATTAAGATGGTAGACCTCCCAAAGTTGGACTCTGACCATCAAACTGGTGTAACAATTTGTTAGCTTTTATTCACAGGTTTTGGAAATTAAGCTTGTGAATTTGGCTTACAGAACTATATTGGCTCCATAAAAATTAGTAGATTAATACTAACACCACCTCAAAACTATATGCATGGAATTGCGGACAAAAGTGCACACGTAAAAATAAACATATTCAGTCAAGAACTTCAAAGAATAAGCATCATTGGACTAGTTGAATAGAGTTTCGCACTTTCATTTGAGGCAGTGGAAGTAGTACTACTCCAGCAGTCTATCTCATTGTGGAAACTTCAGTATAAAAAATGCAGCCTTCATTTTATGAGACAGGAAAAAAACAGGACTCAAGATGTAAACATGAACTAGACACCTATGACATCATTGTTTTGGACATTCAGCGAAACTTCATATCAATTGCATGGCATATTGAACATGACGACGAATATGCTCATGATAACGTATATCATCTTTGACATCAACGTGAAAAATAATAAAGTACATGTGCAGTGGAAAATCCAAACACTAGCAAAGCTTCCGATTTTGATTTAAATCCAGGTAATTTATGTCTTAATAATATGCCTCAGACTGCAAGAAGTCTAGTCATGTTGTGTATTAACTCTGTGCCTGTTTGGAGACAAACCTAAACAGAACACAAAAAAAGTTTAATAATTCTGAGTTAATAATACTATGAAGCCTCTCAAAATATGCATACTTTTCAGCATGTGAACGACAAAGTTGCAGAGAAAATGAGTGGAATGTGCTGATCATGAGTTCTTTTGCTGTTGCCTTCCCAGCCACTGCTCCAATACGATCTCTCATTTCAGAAGCAGCAGCTGTCGTGAAAGTCATGGCCAGAATGTTGGATGGACCAATGCCCTAAAAATATGAGCATGAGAAAGAGCGGAATTAATATATAGAAAAACGAAACATACAAGACACAACAAAGATCCAGTGAAGATAAACAATCACAAACTGGTAACTTAGACAAAATCAGTGCATGTTTAAGAAACTTTTTGGCACATGTAGATGACAAAAATTCTATAGCGATACCTCGTTAAGCAACATCAGAACACGTCCAACCATTGTAGAAGTCTGATATCATCCACAAGAAAGTAAATTATGAACATTGCAAAAAAAAAAAACTTTCTATTATAGGACATAAAGGTTGCAAATGAATTGAATAGAAAGCAGACCTTCCCACTTCCTGGTCCAGCAACAATCATTAAAGGGATAGAAATGTCACCACAAGCAGCTTCTCGCTGCCTATCATTCAGAGAATCCATGTACTTAACATACTCCTCAGGCATGTTTCCATTTTGAGCAGCGTTGAAAATTCTCCCTCCCCCCACTTCACATTCAGGGTCCTCACTTGAATTTGAAATTCCTTCAATTTTTAACAAGCCCGAAAAAACAGAACTCAAATTGACCTTATACTCCATACTACTCCCTTCAGCAGACTGAATTTCCAATTGAAAATTACTACTGCACCCTTCACTCTCTGATTTTCTAACTGCCTTCTGCTCACATAAAGCATCGATTTCTTCCAGAATGGCCTCGTCAAAATCCTCATCTAAAACAATAGACGCTGGTGAAGACTTGCTCGAAGCAGAAAACTGCAGTTGTCTCACTGGATTGATATACGAATTAATTCCACGCCGAGTTTCCACTACCACATCGGTTCTCCTTTCACTTAAACTATCATCAAATGATCCAATCCTATTAACAGATATGCCCTCAGAGCATATACTGCTAGTACACTCCAGCTGTCTATTTGGAGTTTCAAATGAATAGGGACCTGCCTCATTCTCCAAAGCAATGCACGTTGTCCTTGAACTCAGACTACTATCAATCTTACAATCCCATAGGCCTCTGTAACTTGAAGTGTTGTTGCATTCACCTTCTCCTAACTTCACCACCTTAATGGAAGCTGGGGACGGAGTGTTAGTTGAAATCTCTGAAAGAGGGAATCTTTTGACGCCCGTTACCTGAGCTGGAGTTTCAATTCTCTTCATATCCCCAATTCTACAACACCAAAACACAATATTAACCACACAGCTCATACATCTTATATTCTTTGATTTTCGCATCTCATACCCATAACACAGCAATTTTACCCAATAACTCAACCCTGCCCTTCTTGTTTACAACTTCAATCCTACATTTAATAAGACGTTGAGAATCAAGCTTTTACTTATTAGAGTTGTTTTAGGTTTCGATAAAATTCAACACTTACGCGGAAAAAGACCTAATCAACTTTCTGCTCCTTCTATTTCTCTTATATTCTTGAGCCACATAAGCAAAGCACAGGGGTATCAATCAAATAACATTGTTCTTTCTTCTTTTCCTTGATTATCTGGGAAACCATTGCAGAAACAAAGATGTATACAAGGACTTGGGGGTTTGCTTCCTCCTAAGGTTTCAGGTTCGACACATCTGAGGTGCTATCAACTCCACGACGTAACCACGAGGGCGGCCTTTCAGCTCTGCTTCACCTTCGGGGTTCTTAGAGGGGCTCAACTTCCTAACTCGAGGTGCACGCATAAGCTGGCCCGAACAACTGAGTTATGAAAAAAAAGAGATGTATACATATTGTGTGCGTGTTGAAGATGAAGGTGAGAAGCGTACGTTCGAGGAGAGTGAAGGGAGGTGGTGGAGTGGCGAGGTCTTTTGCGGGAGAGGAGGGCCTTGGCTGCTCTGAACTTTAGGGAAATTGGAGCTCTCTGTTCGTCTGACATTCCTCCTCCTGGAATATCTGCTGCATCCGCATTCTCCTTGTTCATTTTTAGATCATAGATAGATAGATCGGGGATTTGGAAACCGTAGAAGATAAAGAAGCCACAGTCGTGATTTTGCAGAGAAATTTATTTTTGAGATAAAAAAAGTGTTTTTTTTCCTCCGCCGCAACGATTCAAAATCTCGAGCCCAAAACGGGGGTTAATCGTCGCATTTTCCAAACGGGGTCGTTTGATCTGACGTGGGAACCTTAAAACCGCATTTACGAAGCGCGAGTTTAGTCAAACCCAAAGTCGCTTGCCGAAAGGCGATGCTAAGTCAATTTTCTAAAATAGTCCTCCCAATACAGGAGTTTAAGAGCAATGCTAGTCAGTAGGTACATTCTAACCGATCACTCATCACTCACATATGTCGGCTTTACGTTTAATTATGGGATGAGCCATATAGATATGTGAGAGAAGAGTAGTCGATAAAAATATAGCTAGACTTACTGAGTGTGAGTTTAATTCCACTCTTCCCGCACAAAGTATGTATCGTTTTTATGGCCGGTACGGTGGAGGATTGACAACATTGCCTCCAATAGCCTCAACAAAGCTTAGTAAAAATGTCTTTTGCTGCGGTACCTATGTAAATTTTTGAAGACACTACTCATAGGACTTTGGGGTTTCTATAATGTGAGGGTGTACTATAGGGTTGTAACTTGTTGTACACCATTCAACCGTTTATCTTGGCAATCAATGGTCCGGATTTTATCTCGGCAATGGACAACTTAGATCTGCAGGGCCGAGGTAAAATCTGGATCATTGAGTGCGAGACAAACGGCTTGGATGTTGCACTATAATCCCTAGCGTAGGGGTGCAGTACTATATGATCCCTTTTTGCCTATTCACAAGCCAATAGTAACTCGATGCTAGGTAACAATTCCAATTTTGGACAAATGTCGCAACTGTCTAACTCATTCAAAAAAAATTGATCGCAAAAGTCAATATCATTAAAATAGTTAACACATTAGATAAGGTACTTACCCAAAAAAATACATTGGATAAGGAGTTGAACTCCTTGCCTTTTTTCTTCTAACACTTAAAGTGCACTCACTAATGACATTGGACCAGAGGCCTCTTGGCCTAACTCAATTCAATTCCTTCGCATAAAGCTCAAATTTTCTTACCCCCGTCCCTCCAAGGAAGGGTTAGGAAAGTTCGGGGTGTATAAAACATTTCGGTTTGTATAGAAACTATTGGCATGGCAGCAAGTCCCAAGATTGTTGCGGCTTGTTTGTTAGACGGATACGGTTTTGGATAGATAAGGAAGAATGATGAATAAGATGTGAATATATTATAAGGGGAATTAGTTAAATATGGGTGATAAGATACAAAAGAGTTTATTTGGTAGTTGGAATCTATATTATAAAACAGAGCGGTTTTCTTGTTAAATGTCTAGGCATACAAATAAAGTAGCATCTATAGCCGTTCGATCGTACTTTCTGATAAGGTTATTGCCGTCGGATTGAATGAGGGGTGTTCCAGATGAATAGTAAAAAGAAGTTTAGGAAAAGGAAGGTTTTTCAAGCTCAAAAATTATGTGTTTACGCAAATAATTTTTCTACCAGTATAGATCTTGTTTGATGGATCTCATTGAGATCTCTTAAACAGTGCAAAAAAATTAAAAAAATTATTTTTTATTTTCATTATATTTGAGCTTGAAAAACCTTCCTTTTTCCTAAAGTTCTTTTTACCGCGCATCCGGAACGGGGTCTGAATACTTCCTATTATATCCACCTACACTAATGTAAAAAAATAAGTTACACGTTTCCCTCGAGAAATATACACCCCTTCTTTTTTCAATTGATTTCTCTAAAGTTGATTTCCTTCTCTAAAGTTGATTTCCTTACCTTCAATTCAATATTTGCTTTTAGGTTGATTTTCCTACAATAAAAAAAGAAACAATCATTTTTGAATTCATACGCAAAAAGAAAACAACCGTCTTTATAAGAATAGACAAAATTCTTCTACGTGTTCCTTCGGGGGAATAAAAATTGAACTATTCTGAGTTTTTTTGAATAAATTGATGAGTAAAGGAAGATGTTATGTTGAGTTTTTTTTGACTTTGCGTTAAAGTGGTTAGAGGGATATTCATTAACAATTTTTTGACCATTGAAAAAAGTGGGTAGATAAAGAAATAATATGTGCATTTTAATTGTCCCTTGTAGTTAGAGTACAAAAAGAGTTTAGAGAGATTTGAGGGGCAAGAGGGTCATTATACCCACCCGGATAAACTTATCCTAGGGATTGGGGTCGGATAAGCTAATCCAAGTGGGATAAGCAATCCGAATACAAAATGAGAACCAAACATCATATAAGGGGTGGAGACGAATTAGCTTATCCCTCTTACGGAGTAAGTTTTATCCCCTTTTCTTCCCTTCTTAACAAACAAGCCGTTAATGATATTGTAGACAAATCAGGTCCTCAATGAATTAACTACGAGTAATTACTATGTAACTTATATACATTTTCAAATCGAGGATTAGTTCCACTCGATTTGAGATTGAGATTGACTCAACCTTAAATCGAATCAATTTGAGATTGACAAAAGTAGTGTGACATTACTTAAGAAACAAAAGTAATGTGACATTAGTTCGACTCGATTTGAGATTTGCTCGAATGATAAAAGGAGGGATTTTATTTGAACTCTAAAATTTTCCATACAACACCATAAAATTGGAATTAGTTTTGTTTTTAATATGAACTGAAATTTTAGGGACGTTTGGGAAAATTTTATTCATTTTTTTTTTTTGACATCGTGAGTTTTTTTTTTTTGGAATTAGTGATTTGTGAGAGGAATCGACAAAAGCAAAAAATAATAATTCAAACTAATTTTTTTTTGAATAATGACAAATAAAATTTCTTTTTTGAGTTTTTTTTTCTTTATTCAAAAAATTATGAGATTTTTTTATAATCATTTGTTAAACATAATCTACTCTATCCTAGAGGACTTGGGGAGGTGGATGAGTGCTTATAAGAATAGAATCCTGCTCATATGCATGAGAATATAAGGGAGGTATCAATTGCACTCCACTCCACTTCCAGAAAATTTTGAGTTTGATGATAATTTTTGTACACAAACTAATACTCCATAATCCAAAAATATTTAACAAAAAACTCACAGCTTAAAAAAAAAAAAACTTAAAAAAAACAAAAAAATTAAGCTAATTGGCTAATTTTTCCAAATGCTCCGCAGCCAAATACACCTCGTCCCGTGTATAGGAGCGCTGATGCTCTTGAGTAAAAAACAACAGTGGCCGACATTCTGGAGAGAGAGAGAGAGAGTGGAAGCCCTGAGATCCTCGTACGGCGGGGACACCGACTCCGACTCCGACTCCGATCCTCTCCCTACGTCAGCCGCCAGTTCCGTACACCAAGCGCCAAACCCTCTGCCTCCCCCTCCTCTCGACCTCCTCAATCCCCCCAATTCTCTCGGTAACGAATCTCCCAACCCTTTCAATCCCTCGCTTTATGACGCACACAATTCGAAGCTTATTATGACCCACCATGTGTTTGGTATTTTGACGATGAAGGTACACTAGATTACTGGCAAGGTGATCAGCCCAGTCGAGTTCGGAGCTTCCCTCACGTTGAAGGAAACTATGCTTTGCACGTTTACATCCCGGGTAATTCACTGTTACTATGGTACTACTTGTAGACTGTACTTCAAGATTGAACTCAAAAGCCCCTTTTGCAGTGAATTTTTTAGAACTGTTGTATCTTTTGATTGTTTTTTTTTTTTGGTTCGACGGTAAGGGGTTGTCCGGCCAGCTTATGCGCACCTCGACTAATCCCCGCCCCGGTCTGGTGAAAGGCAGGCCATCCGTGGGACTAGTGAATTAATAGGTTGTAATTTTTTACTGTGTGTCCAACGTTAACAGACTGCGTAGTCTCTTGGAAGGCTTTTGCTTATGAATAACTTTGAGAATTGGGCATCTCCAATCATTCATTAAATACCACCGAGGGTGGTAGCCCAGGTGGCACGGGTGATGGGGCTTAAGTGCCTTTCCCTCCACGTGCACTCGGGTTCGAGCCCCTCCAGGTGCAAAAAACATATATGAGCTGGAGGGCCATGTGCCAGCTGTGCGCCTAGGTGGTGCTGTGGTGACGGTCTGTCCTCCCGGACAGTAGCTATGGCTCGAACCGGACATTCCACAGTGGGTCGGGAGCGCCTATGGTCACGCCCAAGGGGGTTGCTACGCCGGTCGCCCCCTCCTACCCTTTTGATTATCAAAAAATCATTCATTAAATGATAAAATGTTCGATGAAAGTTATTTGATGAGAAAATGGCAAAAAATGTGCTCCAATCCTTTTCACCAAAGTGGTAGCAAGTTGAGGAAGAACTTAACTTTTACTTAAATCAAGCAACAAGCAGGTTCTTCACCACATTTGGTGAATGAATATTTTGTGGATAAGCTTCATCTAAAACAAGATCGGATGAAATGTTTAACAGATCAAGGATTGGGAGCTATGAAGCACTGACATTGCTAGAGATCACAGTTTTCGTGTCGGACACTTTGAGGATGCGTGACACGCCAGGGTCGCGCGGGGACACGTATGGAACACGCCACGTGGCATGGCCCTTCAATTGTATTGTTTTCGATGGTGGGACACGCCGGGTACTACATGGGGACATGACAGGATGGCTTTTATAAAATCTAAAAGCTTTTTTGAGATGAAATATTTATAACTTCGAAAATCTTTAGCCAAAAGTGAAATGTAAAATACATATGTGTGTGCATTAGGCATACACCGTCGGTTGATAAGGCATTTGATAGGAGTTCTAATCCATATGGTTAGCGATTGCAGTGGAGGTTTACATAGCTAGAAATTTGGTTGAAAAAAAAATTGCCCTATCCCCTACCATGTCCGTGCCCCATTTTTTAAATAATTTTTGGGTCCCGTGCTAGCAATGTTCTAAAAGTTGGTTGATAAGTCCCATTTTTTATAATTGTCGAGCGATTAATCGGTGCATATTAATTAATAATCGGCGAATAATCGTTAGTCGGATCTAATCGGATAGGTCCTGCCCGGCGCTAGCTGATTAATTCCTTGTTTTAGAACACTGCGTGTTAGTGTCTTCTCCGTGCTACATAGATTGGAAGAATCCTGTTCATAAAAAAAGGGTTAAATCGGTTTCTTGTATAGGTTGGAAGTTTGGGGAAAAAATTCATGATGGGCCATTGAAGTGATTCATATCAAGCTTTTAACTAAATTGATACTCCAGTTTTATCAGAAAAAAAGAGAGAGTAAGGAATGAAGATGGTCTTAAGATATTTGTTCGTTCAATTGTGTTTCTTAAGGCACCATTAAGGATTAAACCAAATGGTTGGGTCAAAAGGGGAATTGGATGACAAGAGTTACTGGTGTTGTCTGGTTTGATGATGCTTGAGTTTGGAAGTGTTCCGATTTTCTATTGAAGTTTCTGAGTTAGAATATTGCATCAACATAAGTTATATTTTCATTATAGTTCGGATACCTCCAACACCAAAGAAGGAGTTGACCCAGTTTCTGAAGAGGGTTTCATCTCTTGTGCCTGGTTTAAATGCTATCGACGTAGACATCCCACTCGAAGTGCTGTGCCCCGATGATTTGAAGCTCGAACAAGTTTCCCTGGGGAGAGAATTCCACATAAGTTTGGGGAGAACTGTTCCAATTCGAGTGCATCAAATCGAGTCAGTGGTGGCAATGCTTTGTCAAAAGCTTCAGTTTCAGAGGAGGTTAGATATAGGTCCAAATATGATGTTCCAATTCAATTACTAAGGGTCCGTTTGGTGACTGGTTTTTTCCGTATCAATGTTGAAAGAGTTTTTGTAAACAACTTAAGAAAATGTGTTCGGTAAGATGTTTTTGTTTTTTGCTTACTATATACATTTACAAGGATTCCGTAATTGTCAAAACATCTTATATATGTTTCACTTGTTTTTTGTTTTTTGAGGGTGAACAGTAACTAAAACCTATCGCACAAGCAACTAAAGTTCAAACCTCTGGAATAGGAATAAAAAATCTTGTTAGAAGTAGTTGTGGCTCTCTCTCCCCCCTCCACCATTGGCAACCTTAACCACCCACCATGGCCAAGATCCTTTGTCTGATAACCATGGCCAAATAGCACTCCTTTTCGAATTTCGAAAGCCCTAACACAACGATGCCCGCGACATTTGAGTTTATTAAATCACCCTCAAATCACGCAGAGCCCCAAAATCTGACCCAAATTTAGTGGTGGTTTCATGCAAATACATACGTAGATATAGAGACCAAAAAACAAGTCCATGAAGAGACACAAATTTGTTGCATAATTGTGTTTTATTTGTAGGGTTACATCTGTAGGGCTACAGATTTATGGTTGTCTGGGGATTTGAAAGTGGTGGAGGCTGAGGTTGTCATGTCACCCAACATGTTTATATGTCTTTTCATTTGATTTTAGAACAAGATGTTACTAAACATGTTTTTAGTTATCATTTTTTGACAAAATAAACATAATTGCATTTTCAGTTATTAATAAAAAAATATAAACGTTGCCAAACGCACCCTAAGCATGACAATGCAACATAACCTTTTTTTGAAAAATGAACATATTAGCATTTTCACTTCTCAATAAACAAAAAGCTATAAATGTTACCAAACGTACCCTAAGCATGATATTGCAAAGCAACTTTTTTTTTCTTGGTGTGTGTGTGTTAATGATGTTATCTTCTCCCATTGTTGCAATGCGAAACAGGTATTTGATTGATTTTAGTGATTGGGAGGTGTTTGTGAATGATGATTGCACACGCTCCTTTCTTTCAGTCGAGGTCAGAAAAGAAGGTTTGGCAAAGGTAGGCTCAAAATCGTCCTTTTCATACTGTTTTGCACATTTTCTGCTGGTTTTTTCCTCCTTCTGAGGTTCATCCATTGTGGGATTTGAAGTGGAAAGTTGATGTATAAATTGTATTCCAAGAACAATCTTGTTCCCCTTAAAACACTGAAATTGTCATCTGTACGTAGTTGTTGAATTTCTATCCTCAATGTGGAAAAGAGCGATTGATGATTGATGTTAATGTACTGTCATTTTCGTATCTTTTTCAGTTTTCATCACTATGAACAAGTTTCAAACTCGATGCCATGGCAAAGTTTTGGTTTGAGTTTATGGCCTTTGCTTGACTTCGTATACTTCCAAACAGATAACATTTATTTCTTGCCTCTGCCCCTCATAAAGAAAAGCATTCACATTGTTTTGTGCGGTATTTCATGTGTCGTGAGTTTTTCGAGAACTTCATTATTATAATTTATTTCATGCCAAGTGGGCTCTTCATGAAATTTTACTACTACTGCAAAAAGCTGCAATGTTTAATTGTATTTGTGTTGATTTCAGATAAAGAAGCAGATTCAAGCTGTTAATGAGGTCTACAAGCTTCACAATCTTCCTGAATTTTACACGGTTGGGACTATTGTTCTTCGTAATTTTTCACAAGGCTATTCATTTTGCTCTATTAATTCAAGTAAAAATTTAATTGTTCTTTTTGTTGTCATGATGGGGTACTTTTGCTCTGCATTGGTTCTTGGCCGCAGGATCCACGCCCTCATATATCGATAGCTTGGGGAATGGGTGATATTAGTGATTTATTGAAGAGAGTGGTTGTAGAAGCTTTGAAGGAATTCACTGGGCTTAGAGGATACACAGGAAAATGTATTTTTACCTGTAAATTTAGTGGAATCAACTGTAAGATAGGCAATAAAGCCTACGAAATATGTAAATTCCAAGAATAATATATCTATTGAGGGGTCCTTTCACCACTGTCATTGACTGGTGAATCACTTGGGACTCATTGGAATTGTAGTTGTATCCGACTCTTAAGTGAAAAGATATTGAGCCAATAACAATAAAGTCGTTCTCTTGTTCATGTAGTTACTTCGTGACAATAGATTTATCTTTTCAACTTTCAATACAAACAATTTTTGCTTGAAGTCTTTACATGCAGCTAGATGTTAAATGTATGAACGAAGTTTGAAGCTAATCGCATTAACTGTAACTAGAGGCCGGGGGCACACGCGACGCGTGTGCAAGTTGGATTTTGCATGTTTTGTCAAAATTCGATCAAGCAAACAATAAATGGATAGCAAAATCCGACTTGCACACGTATTGCGTGTGCCCGGCCTCTAGTATTAACCTATTGTAATAGATAAACAACAATTAAACTCTCAAAAATTTAATCCAATTGTTTACATATTGTAATAACAATTGATATGTATATACATATTTATACATTACAATGCTAACGCTGTTGCCACCACCGTTCTTTCCACAATCTAATGCCTAAGTATTCTTCTATCAATTTTCGTAAATCAATCGTGTTAGTTCTCACGGAGAACATCCATTTTACCCGGTTCAAAAATTGCACTTACAAAGTTTAGGCTTTAGAGTTGCATTGACATGTTTTTTATTTTGCCGTGCGACTAATATATTAGTCAGCATGTGCCAGACACTAAAAGGAAATCGTCCTCCTCTAAATGTTAAATTTGATTGAGATAGTTAATCAAAACAGGGTAAAAAAATGAACAAAGAGAAAACCGTGAATGCGCCGATATAGCATTTCCTCAACCCAATTCTGACAATACGTTTATACCTCCAACACATCGATGCATTCTTACAGTAAACATGCACCACGAAAACTAATAAACTCAACTGAAGCAATTTAAAAAAGGTTAAGCTAATTCACCCGTGGTACGGTTTTAGTGTGTTCGGCCCTCCGAAAACCTCCATCGGCCCACTCAATTGGCTCACTTGCGGTACGGACTCAGCATCTCCGGCCCTCCGAAAACCTCAATCGTCCCACCCGCGGCGGAGTACGGTCATAGCGTCTCTGGCCTTCGAAAAACCTCGAAAAAATCTGTACAGATTTTTGGCCCATCAAAAATCTGTAGATCAGGCTATTGGGGCTTCCGAAACCTATTTTTTCGTCCAAAAGATAGGGAGGCCAAAAAAAAAAAAAACACTAAAATTAAACAGTGAAACAGATAGGGATTAAACCTAAAACCTTTCTATGTTAAGAAGACGAAGAGATTCGAGGTTAACGACTTACCTCCTGGACCTCCTCACTGTTTTAGGGTTCCCCTGCGCATCTCCATTACGAAAGAAAGGGAGAGCTAGAGAGATGAGATTTTCTATATCCGTGTAGAGAGAGCGCTTGTAGAAGTGGGATATGAGATCCAGTTCTCTGTAGGAGCGGGAGAGAGAAGCATGGAAGTGGGAGGTGTGCCATTGATGCATGCAGTGTAATTACGGAAAGTAACAAAAAGTGGAAAAGGAAAGATCACTGTTGCAATAGCTAATCAATTACAACAGAGTAACATCCACAGAATATATATTACACAATCATATATTACAGGTTACATAGTGAATGAAAAAACACTCAAAGTTACACACTATTATCTTCTAGATGGACTACCCCAACAATTAAAATTCCCTTATTGCTGAAACTATAAAGCATACCAAACACTGAACTGTTTTTTCTTTTTCTTTTTCCACAAAGGAACAATGAAGCGCTATTTTCATCTACGAAATATATAGCGACATTCAAAAATGAAATCACAAAGTTTGTGCCAAATATCTTCTAGCACCCGGAAATAAGTGATCCTCCAAGACCTCTTGAACAGTATAGGACCCAACACAATCCAAAACCCAACTGCAAATCCAAGTGCCATGCTTGCAAAGAACAATGCTTCCGAAAATCCCTCTTCTTCTTCTTCTTCTTCTTCATTTGCTTGTCGATCAACTTTTGGAGGGAGTGTCTTGTCTGAGTTGCAGCTTGTGAGTGGAGGCCCACAAAGATTGTTGCCATAAAAACTGGATTCATTCATGCTTTGAAGTTGAGTACTTGATGGAATACTCCCCGTCAAATTGTTATGGGACAAGTTCAAGTGACTCAAGAATGTCAAACTCGACATGCTTGAAGGAATTTCCCCAGAAAGTTGATTTAGTGAGAAATCAAGGGATTCTAGTTGTCTCATATCACCAATATTCCTTGGGATTCTTCCTGTCAAATGATTGCCAGACAAATTTAACGACCACAGCCCCATAAGTTTAGTGAGTTCCTCTGGTATCTCTCCTGATAAATTATTTCCAGAAAGATCCATGCTTGTCACCAATCCAAGAATGGTTCCATATTCAACCTCTCTTCCTTTGGTCACCAAAAATGCATTATCTTGAACTCTGAAATAGTCATGCTGAGAAGGCCAATAGTAACTCGAGTATCCTGAGTTACTTATATTGGTCATGACGCTAAAATTGGCGAAACATCTAGGCACATGACCAAATAGATTGTTATGAGCAACGTCCAAGATTTGAAGAAAGCTTAAACGACATAGTTCATGGGGAATGTTGCCCAAAAAGTTATTCGAACGCAGATCCAGAACTATCAATCCTAACGAGGCATTGCCCATCCACGGTGGTATGGTTCCAGTAAGTTTGTTTTCACCAAGGTCGATGATCAACACAGATGAGCAATTTCGCAGTGTTTGCGGTAGTTCCCCTGTGAGGTTGTTGTGCCGCAAGTGCAATGATTTAAGGTTAGGTAACTGTCCGATGGAGCTTGGAATGCTCCCCTCCAGATTGTTGTTCTCTAATTTGATGATAACAAGGGATTGCCAATGCTTCCAACAGTTGGGAATTTTTCCCGACAAACGATTATGTCCCATATTGAGGTAGGACAGTGCGATGTTAGGTTCCTCTCCCTTATCACATAACATGTGGTAAATAGATCCTGAAAAAGAGTTATTCGAAAGATCTAGCCAAGTCAAGTTTGGGGAAAAGAGCGGTAGCGAACCATTGAAGAGGTTGGAACTTAGGTCAAATATGGAATCCGAACCCTCAACATTTGGAATGCTTGATAACTCTCCACGAATTTGGTTACGAGAGAGGTTTACGTGATTTAATTTGGAAAGACTGGGCCAAAACAAGGTCGGAATGGAGTCTGAAATTCTTGTGTTGGCTATGCTCAAAACATCCAACTTCATCTGAGATGGAAGCCAAAGGGGAAACTGTGGCCCTAACGTCCATGAATCCAAAATCAAACTTTCAACTTGGAAAGGGGGAACCCAATTCTCACTTGTATTCAAAGTTAAACTATTTCCACCGGCATCTAGGTCACGTAATTTTGTGAGACTGGCAAAGTGAACATCACAGACGACACCCTCCAACGAATTATTGTTTATGTACAAGCCTTCTAACTTTCCAAGATGCCCAAGACTTTCAGGAAGAGTCCCATTGAACTTATTAGAGGAAAGATCTAAGCTTATCAAGGATGATAATCTTCCGATCGACGCTGGAATGGGACCAGAAAAAGAGTTGCTATAGAGATCAAAGTCGGCGAGACTTGTTAGTTGACCAAGCTCATAAGGCAAGTGACCAAGAAGATGATTCCCCCACGAATGGAAGGTCTCTAACTCGTTAGACTTGCATTGAGAGAAACCTACGAAAATGTCTGCTACCTCCCCGGAAAACTCGTTATGTGATAAATCAATTGTCTTCAACTTACAAAGTTTTCCGAGTGATGTTGGTATACTCCCCTGAAGTTGATTGTATGATAAGTCAAGGCTAACGAGGGAAGTCAAGTTTTCAATGGCAATTGACACCGCATCATGCAAAAGATTCTCTTGGAGACTGAGTGACTGGAGATGGCTTAAACTATACAACCAATTTGGTATGGTAGAATTTAAATCATTATAAGACCAATCGAGAACTCTGAGTGAAGTCATGTTTTGAAGACCACTCAAATCTCGGGAGACTAGATGATTATTGGAAAGGTCGAGGATGCCAAGTGATGTAAAGTTAATTTTGTTAGTTGAAGAAGGAGAGACGACATACTCGAGTTCACAATACGACAAGTGTAACTCTACCAGTGAAGGGAGGTTGCTCGTCACCTGTAGCCAGTCAAACGCTTTGCTGAGGTTTACATTACTCATATCGAGGTGTTGTAGCGAAACTAGACCTGAAAGCCATTGCAAATTTCCACAAAGTAGTCTGTTGTTATATCGAAGATCAAGGTAACGCATGGCGGTGACGTTTCCCAGTTGAGGTGGAATGGTTCCTCCGAATCCCGCCATAGAGAGGTTGAGGTATCTCAAAGTCGCAATAGAGCCAATGAAGCTAGGGATGGGAGCCCATTCAAAATAATTGTTGCTCAAGTCCAGATAGTGGAGGTGCTTCAAATCGAGCAAAGAGGGATTTATCTTTCCTCCTAAATTATGCCTCCTATAATTTTCAAAAGATCCCTCATATGGAGGACTCCGAAGTCGGATCTCGCGGACACGACCAGTGAAGTTGTCACAGACAACTCCGGCCCACATGCAGCAATCCTCCCCAATATCCCAAGAGGACAACCGGTTGGATGCGTCTTTCAAGTCTTGCTTGAATTTAAGCAGGGCATCCCTCTCATTTTGGAAGCAAGTGATATTACTATGAGTGTGATTGGAGCTGCTGCTGTTGATGCCATTGCAGAAGCAAACATGGAAATTTGGAATGGTGATGAGAAAGCAAAGGAAGAAAGCCAAAGCTGCACTTGTAGTCATGGATGAAAGCTTGATCGATCACATGCAAAACTGCGCTCTCAATTGGGTTTTTCAGCTTGGGATGATAATTTTATTTGTCTCCAATGTTATTAGGCTGCAGGTCTCTCCTGAAAAGCCAACTTGACTTTTAGTTATCCTTATTCAAAAAAAAAAAAATTGTATTTCTAATTTTGTGTTAAATTTTTGGAGACTATTGGTTCGTCTCGATGAGAGAAATTGACTAATTAAAACTATAACTTTTATTCAAATATTTTTGCAAATATTCAAAGGAAAGCCTAAAAAATCCATCCTTTTAGACTTTTTCTTGGATAATTCTAAAAATATTTAGATGAAAGTTATAAATTTTTTACTTTTCCAATTTGTCTCTACAAGAGAAATAAGGAAAATAAAAAAATTATAGCTTTTACCTATTTTTTTTTATAGAAATATCTAATTTTATTGTGTGTACGTGGTCCATAGTTAAGACTTTTGCCGGGTCGTTGATTTTTATTGACTTGGTATAAAGGATTGAGAAATTTCAAAGAAATGAGGACCTGTTATTTATGATGCCATGTCATGTCCTACAATCTGAATGAAAAAATATAAAATTGAATCGATAACCTATACATATCGGATTGAGCTGATTTTTCTCAAGCCCACTCGTTTTTTTTAATAAAAATTATTGAACGGCTCGGATCATTCGTGCGGGACCTAGAGTGTGCTGGGCGGTATCCTATCGGTATACTCATGGTCGGTCCCCTTAACTTTACTTTAAATGTAGTGCATTTGTGTTAGCTTTTCATCAAAATTTTAAGGACGAAGAATCATTGTCCCGATAAAAGAAATCGAAAAAATATAAAAATATTAACCAAAATTGGCAAAATAGGGGATTTTTATTCACAAATACGTAGCCATTTTCTTCTCAATTTCCCAACGATAACCAGAAGAAGAAATAATAATTAGTTCCGTATTTCATTTTAATTAGTTTGTTATCTTCTTCTCCCATTATCTTCTCCTTTCGTAATTTTCACCACAAACGAAATATCCAAAAATCGATTCCCTCGTCAAGCGTCAAGAATGGGAATCCACTATTGATTGTGAAACTTGTATACCTAAATTTTCCTGCTATAGGGACCATTGTCTCCAATTATCTTCTCCTTTCGTAATTTTGTGAACCATTGTTGTCAGTCACTTCTAGTACTATTAATTTGTTGAGTCCTGCTATAGGGACCGACGGGTTCCGTAAGGAAATCGTACCGACGGCCGCGCCGGGCCGTCTTTGGCTATCGGACGGCCGATCTGAGCCGTCCAAAAATTCTATAAAAAAAAAACGAGGGGGCCTAAGCGGAAATCAACGGCATCCGATGTGTGTAGAGTTCTTGATCCAAACACCCTATTTTTATTTTTAGTATATAATCATATATCCACGAAAGATAGGGTGTTTGGATCAAGTACCCTACACATGTCGTTGATTCCCACGTAAGCCCCCTCGTTTTTTTTTAAAGAATTTTTGGACGGGTCGGATCGGCCTTCTGGTGGCCGAAGACGGCCCGGCACGGCCGTTGGTACGATTTCCCTATGGGACCCGTCGATCCCTATAGCTTTTCTGTAATTTGTTTGCTACATAAATGGACCCAATTGCGTCTTTAAGGGGTTAAGACTTCAGGCCCGCTAGATGCGTGTCGTATGTTGAATAGAATTGACAATGAAGAGGGGATTGAAATTGAGATTTGTAGTGTAGTGAGAGTTACGGTGAAATTAGTTCGTCTTGATTGAGAATGTATGGACTAGAGCAACTCCGGGCGGACTGAACTATCAAATCCAAGCCCCCGGGCTTGACTAATAGTATATGTATTTTTGAATATTCAAATTCCATGCAATGGATGAGTATGATTGTATTGAATATGTGGAAAATTTGTGATGGCATGTCTGGTCCAGACCAAGACCTTGACCAATGCTTGAGATATTTCACCGGGAATTTCAGTGCAAAATTTCTAAGTGAAATGTTATGAACCCTTTACTTTTTTCAACAAAAAAAAAAAGTTCTAACTTCTGACAGCCTAGATTGAAAAGTTTCTCTGGCTCCCATTGGTGAGAGAGATGGGGTTTCAATTGAAATTTGTATTTCAATAAATATCTGTCTTGTGTTTCAAAAATAAATTGCTCAACAAATTCTATACAATGAACGGTTCAAAGCATATTAATGAAATCTCACAAGGCCACCCCAAGATGCACTATTATAGTGCATTTGTTGCACTGGCCTCTAGCGAGACCCGAGTCCTCCGAAAAAGAGGAAAAATTCAAATAAGGACAAAACAAGAAAAAAAACCTCCAAAAAGCTTAGGAAAACAACGCCTATCTTATGTTCAATAACCAAAGCTTCGTGTCAATTAATGGTGGACAAAAACCATCTCTTCATACTCATCTATTAAAGCAATTGTCATTGAACCATAAATCAGAAATATTTAAAACCTTGTCAGATTTTCAATTTAATAAAATCCACCACACAGAAACATCTCAGTACAGTTTGCCAATTCCAAATTTTGCCGAAACAGATAAGAAGCATGCAACCAAATAACTTAAATCCATTGACTCCTATAGTAAGCTACAAAATCTGAACAAAAAGAAAAGAAAGCGGGTCTATCTTTCTGGTGTGCATATCATGGTACAAGTTCTTATGAAATCAAGTCTCCTAAAATGTCTCAACTCTGCAATTCACTTGTTCAAAAATGAGGAAATGACGAAAATTAGAGTGTATCCTCAGACCTACAAATGCAAGATTTGCGATTTTTGAGACTGGAGAAAAGTCTTCTCCATTTCTAAGATTTCTTGGTTGTTTATTTCAGGTTCTAATTCTTCAGAAATAGCATTAATAGAAAGACCCTTCAATCTTTTTCCCAATTCTTCCAAAAGTTCTGAATTCTTTTTCGGATTACTTAAATTAAATTTTGTTATTAGAACCGGGGGACGAATATTAGTAGGAAAGGTTTCAGATTCCTGTTTCTTTTCCTTAGGTTTAATATTCTTAATGTCTTCACCAATTTGGGCTATTTGTTCTTCAATTCGAACCAATTGATTTCCAAAAGTACTAAGATGTAAGTTGGTAAAATTGTTTTGTTTATAAATTTTTGAATACATATCTGTGTTTGTAGGTTTAACAAATGCTACAGTCTCTAAAGAAGGATCGGATTCTGAATTTCCTTCTAATTCCAAGGGGATAGTTGGAGGATGGACTGCTCTAATTACAGTTCCAGTCATAGATTTCCAATTCCTATGATAATCTTGTATTACATTGATGGATTTTGTGGTGGCTGGCTTTCTCCGGTTAGACCTTGTGGTTTGGATGGTTGAGGCTTGGACGTGGACGGACCAGACCTGCGCACGAAACAACCGCGTTAGTGCCCAAACCCGGAGCGTGGTGTCCGGGGCAGGCACTCCGACGCTCTAGTTAGTAAATAGGAGAGGAGATATGGAGGTGTAGCTTAGGGTTTTTAGAGAGTATTCTGAACGTACCTTATTTTAGAGGTGAATACCTCCTTATATAGCCAAAGGGAATGCAGAGTCCAAATCCCACTAGGATACTTATTCGTTGTAAGATGAGTCCGCCTATCTCGGACCCAGATAGACATCTCAATCCTGAACCTATCCAACCTCCTATACTCTGCTCCTGAATATAAGGGATTGGATAAGACGTGAGGTTGCCTCCCCCTGCCCAACTCTTCCTAACTTTCTCTCCAAGTTAGGGGACAGGGGACTCGGCGAGCGTAGGTCCTGCCGGACTGTTTGGTACGGCAGTGATGACGCCAACAGGGGCAATCTCCAGCCCGTTCGGCGGAGAACCGCCGAACTGGATCATATAGATGGATACACACGCCGAACCAGACCGTTCCCTTCCGTGGATCGACACTTCGGTTGTCTTTACCTAGGCCCGGCCATACTCGGATCGGCTACCGACCCAGACCGCTGACCCATGGGTAGTAGATTTACTGCCCCGGCTAATTGGTGCAACGTGGCCACCGTTCTGGTCCCTCCGCCGGACCACGCCCTCCACAATAGCCCCTCAACCTCTTCCTCCTTCGCAAAAGGTGGGAGGGGTTGACCATATAAGGAAAACTTGCTACCGAGGGCGCCTTGAGGCAAACGTGCCGAGCGTATACCGCCGGTCCAGCAAGGGTTAGTGAAGAGCCTTCTCGAAACGCTTGAAGTAATGATGCATCTGAAGTAAACGGGGGCTGATGGGACCGTTGGATGTCAGAGATCGAACGGTCCACCAGGAAACCCAAACGGCGTGGGATGCCACGTGGCGAAAGGGGAAACGACGCCGGTACGAAACGGTGCAGGCTTTCTACGTGGCACGAAGAGAGTGGGTGGAGCGGCGACGCTTCGGTTCTCGCGTTTCGACGCTTAGGGTTCCACCCAGCCCTCCCATCCGCTATATAAGAGGGGAGGCGAGACAGAAGAATGGTTTTTCCTCTCGCCTCTCGCTCTGCAACTCCAACATTTGCTGCTACTCCGATCGCCTCCGTTGCTCCGCCAGTCGCCGCCATCTAGTTCCAGCTTCTCTCAGGTAACTCCACTACCCCTTCTGATTCTTTCTAAGTCTTTCAAGATGCAATACTCCAAGCACATCCCCACATTTGCACAAAACATTGTTTTATATGAATAGTGTCGTTCTCCCATGGCCGCCCGCAACCGTGGGCCGCCGTCTGGACTGCCAACAACGGCGGTCCTCCACCGAGCCAATCCCAACGCTTGATAAGAAACCACGGCTTCCGCCGAGGAGGTCCCTAAAGGGCCCCCCTCGGCAGGGATCTAGATGCATATGAGTAGCCATGCTGAAGTAGGAATTCTCATCATCCCTCCTCTTATTCTGTTTTAGGTCTTCAGCATGGTGGATCCCAACTCACTCCTGCCGAGCATCGATCCGGAGGCTTATCCAGACCTCCAAGAGACCATCCAGGCGCTCGGCAGAGGATACAGGAGCTTCAATGAAAGCTCCAGCAACTTTGCCCAGCGGTCCGGTGGTCCAATCATCCCCGGCATCCACGTCCCCCTACAAATTGACGACAGATCCTCCAGGGACATCCTCTATGGGAGGAGTGACTCCCCCGACGAATCCGCCGAGGAAGGCACGCACGGCCCCGCCCCGGAAGTGGCCAACAAGGAACGGGCAGCCACCGGTGCTCAGGCCAGCACATCCACATCAGATGATGTGCCGCCGGGCACCTCTGACACAGCAGGAGGTGCCGAACCTCCACCGCCGAGGGATGTCAACCTTATTCCCCCGCTACCAACGGGTCTTGGACCCATGCCGTACAGCCACTTCTACGGTGATGGGCCGGGTGGCTTCACACAAGACTTCCGGACCAAATATTCGATCCCGGATGACGTCCTAGTCGAAGGGGTGACCACCGAACGGATTCCCTTCGGCGAAGACTTCATCGTCCTTCCCTTATACGCGATCATCGAGGGAGGGGTAAGGTTCCCCATGAAACCCTTCCTCCGCTCCTTCTTGGCAGATTACAACCTTGCACCGATCCAGGTTGCAGTCAACAGCTGGCGCATCCTGAGCTCGGCGGCAAGGTTGGCAGAGATCAACGAACTGCCGTTCACACTTGGGGACCTGATGCTGATGTACGTGGTATCAAGGATCCCCAAGTACGACAAGTACTACCTCACCACCCGCCAACACTTCGACCACCTGGTGGACCGCCTCTACGACACTGAAAAGTGGTGGATGGTCCTGGTCAAGGTGTCCGGCAATTTTGAGTGGGGTCCCATTAACCCCCTACTCGACTACCCCTTTCCGACCAGGAAAGGTTTGGAGATCGAGAGGCCGCACAAAATCCCTCGAGTGCGAGGGTTCCCCGGCCACGGAGACAAGCCCGGTACGTATTTCTTTCATGCACTGTCGTCTATACTTGACTTGTATTCTTTCTAATGATCTTCTCCTTTCGTTTTGCAGATTGCTCGGCACCGAACAAGGGACTCCTTATTACTGGCAAGTGGACGAATCTGATCCCCTTGCTTCGGTGCCCCAATCGAGACGTGCCGACCCTCCTCGGTTACAAGCCCTTCTATCACGGGTACGTCGGCCGAAAAAACAAGGAAAATATGGTGAGGAAGAAGGTCGACCTTGGTACTTTTGCCGGGGAAGCACTGAAGCTGCAGTACCTGGCCCAAGACCTCTCTTCCTCCGGGCTGCCAAAAAGGGAGGAGAAGGTACAAGCTCATGTCAGCAAGCCGGAGCCCCAGGGTACGGCCGCCGAAGCTGCTGCTGTGGTGCCACCACGTTCCTCTCGTCGAAGAGAGAAGAGCTCGACCGCCGAGGGGGAGGGCCCCCATATTGCTAAGAAGGCCAGAGTTTCAAAAGAGGATGCAGAGATCCTCAACACCGACCATCCTGAAGGTGCCTCCTCGGAGCCCTTTGTTCCGAGCCTGGTCTGTCCTGACGGGCACGTGATCTCGACCGGCGACAACCTGGGGGAGATCCCTCATCTGGCCATGACCCTTCTAAAGGGCTTGGTCCTCCCAAAGGACATGGAGAAGTTGCAAACAGGCAAGGCCGACAACATGGCCGAACTGTGCCTTCACCTTGCCAAGGTATGGATTCCCAAGCTAACTTTAATGAAAGTTGAATGTTCCTTCAATCTTACTGCCTTTTTCTAACGCTAACTCTTTCTTCTTATTTCGCAGGCCGGCCAGTGTGCCAGTAAAGCTTTTACTGACATGGAGGTCCTCCTTGAAACGAAGAAGACCCAACGGGGGGACCTCCAGGCCATGAGGAAGGAGGTGAAGGAGGCCAACGACCAGATCGAGGCGTTGGAGGCTCAAGTTGCCGAGGCCAAGGCTGGCCTGGAAGAGAGGGACCGCTTGGCGCTGAAGCTCAAGGAGATTGAAGCCGAGCGGGACCAACTCAAGGAGGAGAAGCAGCGGCAGGAGGATGAGCTGCCGGCCAAGCTGGAGGAGGCCGCCGATGCAGGGTACAACGAAGCCGGTGAAGACTACAAGGAGCAGGTGGAAGTCCTTGTCCCGAAGGCTTTCAGGGATGGAGAGCGGAAGGGATTCGAAGACGCCCATGCCTCCTCTTTCCTCCTCGGATTCCAGGTCGGCCTTAATTACGCCGAGGTCCCCGAGGATGACCACCGAAGGGAGAATCCAACGGTGCCACCTGTGGATCTGCCGAGGCACTTGCTTCTAGCCGAAGAGGCCGATCCATCTACCGTCGTGCCACCAAGCCCCGTCGAGCAGCCCAATCCAACTGCTGACAAGCCATTGAGTCCAGCCGAGGCGCCCAATCCAGCCACTGTTGAGCCGGCGCAGCCTGCTGATGAACCCATCGTAGAGTAGAATTTAATTTCTTGTATGTCGTAGATTCTAGGGTCGGCAATAGGTATCTTTGTTCAGCCGAGCCCCAGTTTTTGTAATGGACCAATGTTATCACAATGAAAGTGTCAAGTTTCCAGTTATGTTTCATACTTTGCACTTCATGCGTGTTAAGATTTTTGCACTTCATGCGTGTTAAGACTCATGTATTGCACTTCATGCACATGGTTCAACAATAAACGCTAATAATTATCCGTCCCAGCTTGCCGTACCCAGCCCCTGATTTGGAGGAAACCCACCACCGAGGTTGGTTCCGCCGAATCAAAAGGAACGGCCGAAGCTGGGAATGCCCCCTTCAGGATATGGCATGCAAAGTCTTCGCCGAACAGAATCTGAAAAGGCGTGCCTCGGCAAACCGAGCATGATAATACCTCCGAGGCGAACAAAAACATATGAAAACAGAAACAAACTAGTCTTTATTGAAACAAATCTTTGCAAAAAACTGAAGGCGTAACACATAGCCGAGGCGAAAAGCCAAAAGAAAATTAAGCGTAAAACTTTCGAAGAAGCTGTTCGTTCCAGTGGTTCGGTATCGCCGTACCATCCATCGCGGCGAGTTCATATGAGCCATAGCCAACCTTCTTAACCACCCGGAATGGTCCTTCCCATTTTGGCATGAATTTTTTCAAATGTTTCTTCTGGACTATCTATCGAAGGACAAGATCATCCACATTGAACGGACGGCTCCGCACATTTTTGTTATAGCTCCGAGCCAACTGCTGCTGATAAGCTGCATACTTGATGTGGGCATTGTCTCGAAGCTCATCTGCTCGGTCTGCTTCGGCGGCTAGCATTGCATCGTTCGTTGGAACGTCAAATGTTGCAGTTCGAGACGTGGGCCGAGTAACAGCTACAGGGAGCACGGCCTCGACGCCGAACGCCATGGAGTAAGGAGTACGACCAGTGCCGCGCCGTGGAGTGGTTCGGTAGCCCCATAGAACATCAGGCAACTCTTCCGCCCATTTGCCGCGCTTGTTTCGGAGTCGGCGCTTCAGGCCGGCAGAGATAGCTTTGTTGGCAGCCTCGGCCTGTCCGTTTCCCTGAGGATAGGAGACAGAAGCTGTCTTCATCTGTATGCCGCGCCTCTTTTATATGGCCTTAATTGCGTCGGCGACAAACTGGGTACCGTTGTCTGACACAATGGCGTAAGGTACGCCGAACCTGGTAAAGATATGTTTCCAAAGGAAACTTTCCACGTCGGCGGCGGTGATTGTTATGAGTGCTTTGGCCTCTACCCACTTGGTATAATAGTCCGTAGCAGTAATGATGTGGGTAAAGCCGCCAGTAGCCTTCGGCAGCTTGCCAATAATATCCACCCCCCATTGAGCAAAGGGCCAAGGACTAGAAACCGGTTGCAACGGTAGGGTCGGCTGGTTTATAAGAGGAGAATGCTTTTGACAAGACTTGCACTGCTTGGCAAACTCTGTAGCCGTATGTACCATTCTTTTCCACCAATAACCCTGGGAAAGGTCACGGTCGGCTAAGGATCGGCCGCCGGTGTGACAACCAGCACTTCCACCATGCAACTCTTCGAGAATGCCGGGCACCTCCTGCTCATGCACCACACGGAGATCTGGACCAGTGTATGATCGGCGGTACAGTGTGCCGGAGGGATCGAGGAAATAGGAAGCAGATTGACAACGGATCTTATGGGCTTCCTTCCGGTCGGCCGGAAGTACGGCGTGCTTCAAATAGGAGACGAGGGGGTCCATCCAACTTGGCGCCTGATGGATGACCATCACCTCATGTGGCTCCGGCTCGAAGCTCGGTGATGGGACTTCGCCGAGGACGATCGTTCTCTCTCCTCCCTGATCGGCACATACGGCTCCCAGTCCGGCAAGAGCATCGGCATGAGAATTGAGATCACGACCCACATGGTCAAAGAATACATTTTTGAATGAACCAGCGAGGGCAACAACTTGGCTCACGTACTTGTTCATGCGTGCATCTTTAGCCTCGTAATCATCATTGAGCTGATTAACAACGAGCTGTGAATCGCTGTAAACCTGAACTTCTTCAGCACCCATATGCCGAGCTAACTTGAGTCCGGCAATGAGGGCCTCATACTCTGCCTCGTTATTGGTTGCTGGAAACCCAATGCTCAATGAATGCTCATGCAAGGTTCCGCTCGGTGACACCAGAACAATCCCAGCACCAGCCCCTCGGTTATTAGATGCGCCGTCTACATGGAGTCTCCAAGCGTGCCCGGTGAACAAGCTTGCTCGGCGTGAAGGGATGGGCCGCTTCGTGATATATTCTTCGTGAGCTGGATGGCTCGACCGAGGTCCAGGGGCAGGCCCGGTGGACTCTTTGGCCAGGTCCTCTCTACTGCCTCTGCCGTCTTCCACTCCAGGAGAGAACTCGGCGACAAAATCGGCCAACACCTGACCTTTGATTGCCGTTCTAGCCTGATAACGGATATCAAAGTTTGCCAACTCCAGGGACCACTTGCACAATCTGTTGGAGAGATCTGCCTTGCGTAACACCGCTCTCAAAGGGTACTCGGTAATGACCACAATGGTGAAGCTCTGGAAGTACGGCAGGAGCTTCCTTTTCGCCATTACCAATGCCAAAGCCAGCTTTTCTATTGGGAGGTAGCGGGTCTCGGCGGGGAGAAGCGCCTTGCTAATGTAGTAGACTGGCTTCTGGTCCGTGCCCGTTACACTCTTTGAGGTTTCTTGCCGAACCAGGACAGCGCTAACAGCATGCTCGGAAACTGCAAGGTAGAGGTGAAGCTCGTCCCCCTCCTTGGGCACAACCAGTAAAGGAGCCTGGGATAGACATCTTTTCAGCTCGGCGAGAGCGTCGTCGCAGTCCGGCGTCCACACGAAGCTTCTTCGGCTGTTGCCTTTAATCGATTGAAAGAACGGTCGGCAGATATCCGAAGATTTGCTGATAAAGCGATTAAGGGCGGCAGCCATGCCGGCGAGGCGCTGAACCTCCCTCACCGTGGCCGGAGCCCTGATTTCCTGTATGGCCTTGATCTGACTTGGCTCGGCCTCAATTCCTTGGCGAGTAACCAAATGTCCAAGGAATTTGCCAGAGCCAACGCCGAATGCACATTTTTCAGCATTCAGCTTCAAGCCGAACCTCTTGAGAACACCAAAAATTTCGCCGAGGTGGAGAAGATGATCGGCTGCTTCCTTGCTCTTGGCGACCATATCGTCAATGTAAGCCTCCATTATTCTGCCGAGGATCCCTTTGAACAACAAAGCTACCATACGCTGGAATGTAGCCCCGGCGTTTTTTAAGCCGAACGGCATCACCAAGTAACAGTAGGTGCCACTGGGAGTGATGAACGTCGTCTTCTCCTGATCCTCCTCATCCATAGCAACTTGATGGTATCCTCTGTAAGCGTCCATAAAACTCAGCCGAGCATACCCAGCGGTAGCATCTACCAACTGATTGATCCAAGGGCAAGGGAAACAGTCCTTTGGGCATGCGTCGTTCAGATCGGTAAAGTCGACACAGACGCGCCACTTGCCGTTTTTCTTCCGGACCACCACCGGATTTGCTAGCCATGTTGGATACTGGACCTCTCGAATAGCCCCGGCATCAAGAAGGCGTTCAACCTCTTCGTTAACCGCGTCGGTATGTAGGGCCGAGGATCGCCGAGGCTTCTGTACCACGGGCCTCCTAGCCGGATCAACATTCAAAGAATGTTTTATCACGTCGGGACTAACGCCCGGCATTTCATATGGAGTCCAAGCAAAGACTTCCATGTTCGCTTTGAGAAACTCGACCATCTGTGTTTTCTCGACCTCATCAAGAGCCGAGCCAATGAGAAAAGAACGGGTCCCATCTTCGTTGACCGCAATCCGAACCAAGTCTTCCACGGCCCTGTCGCTCGCCGGTCTTCCAACCTCTTCAGGCCCTTGCAGCGCCTCTCTCGTTTTCTCTTCGGTGGTGGCCTCATCTAGCAACTCAGGTACCTCTATACTCTGTACCTCCTTTGCTCGGCCCTTTCCGCGGATAGAGTTGACGAAACACTTTTTTGAGGCCACCTGGTCCCCCTTGATGGTCTCCTGTCTCCCAGATTCTCCAATGAATCTAACACATTGGTGAAGCGTGGATGCCACAGCCCTCATGCCATGCAACCAGTTTCTTTCCAAGATTGCGTTGTAGGGGCTCGGCGAACTGACCACAATGAATTCCATATCCAACTTCACCGAACCAGCATATACTGGGAGTACGACTTTGCCGAGCGGGTAGACCGGAATCCCAGTAAAGCCAATCAAAGGGGCTTCCACCGGGGTCAATTGATCCTTTGAGAGGCCAAGAGCCTTGAATGCTGAATAAAATAGGATCTCCGCCGAGCTGCCCTGATCGACTAGTACCCTCCGGACAAGTTTCCGCTGAAATTGTAAAGAGAGTACCAAAGCATCATTGTGGGGTAAAGACAACCCCTCCAAATCTTGCTCGGTGAACCTGATCTCCCAAGTGCTACGAGCGTCCATCTTCCGCTTTGATGAATTCTGAACCACCATCACCCCCAGCTGGGTAGGGCGGTACAGTTTTTCGTGGAGCTCGTTGGCCTGGGCTTTGTTCATTGGCCCATGAATGCAATGCACCACGCCGTCGAGTTCTTGGGCTCTCGGCGGAATCCCTGCATTTGGTGACTTGGTTCGGTCGATCCACCGATCCATCTTTCCCTGCTGGACTAACTCCTCGAGGTAGATTTTGTAAGGCTGGCATGCCGTCGTATAGTGCCCTTGCTCGTCGTGGAATGAGCAGTATACCCTCTGGTTCGGTTCCCGGCCATCGGCAGTTCCCATTTTCTCCGCCGCCCCTGTTGGCCATTGGAAACCAGGAAGCCGTCCACATTCTCGGAGCATACGGAAGATTGACTCCTTAAAATAGGTCGTGATGGCAAGGTGGTCCCGCCCATCGCTCGGCGGGCGGTCCCACGTCTTTCCACCGCCTTTGTTTCCGCCGAACCCTGTGCCATCTTTCTTGGACACTATGTTAACCTGCTTCTTTACTTCCTTGGCCGCCGTCTTACCCAGCTCGGCGACTGGAGCTACTTCGGATCCACCGATGTACTCCTCAAGCTCTATATACCGAGCAACGGTATGCATGAGCTCTGTCATGTTGTTTGGCGGCCGAAGCATCAATTCCTTGGATAGGTCAGAGTTCCTATCCAGTCCACGTTTGAACGACGTAGCCGCAGTCTTTTGGTCACAGCTTTCAACCATGTTGTATACGTTATAGAAACGCTCAGAGTAATCCTTCAAGGACTCGCCGGTCTTCCGCCGAAGGTCCGTTAAGGCTTCTATCGTTTTTGGCCTCCGGTTGCTTGCCACAAACCGCGCCGTAAACGAACGCTCCAGTTCGCCGAAGCTGCTTATTGAACCTGGTTTTAGCTGTGTATACCAAAGCATGGCAGTGTCCGGGAGGCTCAGGGAGAACGTTCGGCACATCATTGCCTCGCTCAATCCGCAGAGCGCAGCCATGGACTTGAACTGCTACACATGGGTCGGCGCATCCGACTTCGCGTTGTATACGGTGAATTTGGGGACCTTGAAGTGGGGCGGGAGAGGTTCATCTGCTATAGCTTTGGAAAAGGGGGAGACACCTTTTGCCGTGGTTGCTGTAACCCCTTCTTTCGGCGGGATTACTGCCGAAGGCGCTGAGCTTTTCTCTCGAGCATCATCCCTTATCCTTTTGTTCACTGGTGGGGTCCGAGCCCTCCGGCCGCTGATACTTGGCTCTGGGGTTCGGCGCTTCGACCCCGAGGCCCTCCTGTTTCCCACCGCCGGGGGTTCTTCCTGATGCCGGACGGGCCGGTAAGTGGTTCTCTCGCCGGTGCGAGTATTTACCACTATTAAAGCCCCGCCGCCGGCGCTGATCTCGCACCTCTCCTCCGGTAGCAGCCCCTGGCTGTTCTCTTCCTGAAGTCTGGATTGTCCGGCAGATCGACCCGGCAATCGTCGGTGATGTCCCTGGTCAGACTGCCTAGGGTGCGAGCGACTGGTAGAATGGGCCGGCGACCGCTGACGGCGCCGAGTGCTCGTTTCCCTTTCCTCCTCTTCATATCGCCGCCCCTCAGATAGGTTCGCTCAGTGGTTACCCTGGTGACCTCGCGACCCAAAAGGGTGATCAAGAGGGTCTCCCGCGTTATCTCTTGTGTCGCCGAGCCGGGGAAGTCCTTGAGTCTGGTCCGGCCTTCCCCTTGACTTCGAACGAGCGCTTGATGCCGTGGCGCTTGTTGTGGGAAATAATGCTCGGCGAACATTATCGTTTCCGGACGCATCGGTTCGGTGTCCGGGTTCCAGGTGGACAATGCCATTAGTATCAACGCGACACAGTGGGCCGAGCCTCGCAAAGGCAGAGGCCCTAACAGTGTCAGCCGTTCGAAGAGCATTCCTCCTACGTCGTCGTTCCTGCGACCTGGAAACGGGTGGGGCGCTGTGAAGCGCCTGGATCTCTTGTACTTGTGTTCTTAGTCGTATTAACTCCTCCGCCATGCTCACCGGGAGCACTGCTGGGGGGGGAGGAGGAACCGTGAGGCTTGTTGCAGAGCGGTGCACACCATCTATGTGGAACGCCGCTGCTCCTAAATCCTGGTTGCTAGGGTCGGGGATGTTTGAACCCGCCACCCTGGGGTCGCCGGGACCCCCAGTAGGGATGCCATCCCGCCCTGTCACCGTCCGTTGAGTGGAGTGGTGGCCCAGGTTTGGATCGAAGTTAAGAAGACCGAGAGGTCGTCCGTCCGGGGTTGTCATCCTGAACTTGGGAAAAGAAAGAACGGAGAGAGTTTCACCACAAGATGTGTGTGTTCACTTGTCTCCCCAGCAGAGTCGCCAATTGTGGTGGCTGGCTTTCTCCGGTTAGACCTTGTGGTTTGGATGGTTGAGGCTTGGACGTGGACGGACCAGACCTGCGCACGAAACAACCGCGTTAGTGCCCAAACCCGGAGCGTGGTGTCCGGGGCAGGCACTCCGACGCTCTAGTTAGTAAATAGGAGAGGAGATATGGAGGTGTAGCTTAGGGTTTTTAGAGAGTATTCTGAACGTACCTTATTTTAGAGGTGAATACCTCCTTATATAGCCAAAGGGAATGCAGAGTCCAAATCCCACTAGGATACTTATTCGTTGTAAGATGAGTCCGCCTATCTCGGACCCAGATAGACATCTCAATCCTGAACCTATCCAACCTCCTATACTCTGCTCCTGAATATAAGGGATTGGATAAGACGTGAGGTTGCCTCCCCCTGCCCAACTCTTCCTAACTTTCTCTCCAAGTTAGGGGACAGGGGACTCGGCGAGCGTAGGTCCTGCCGGACTGTTTGGTACGGCAGTGATGACGCCAACAGGGGCAATCTCCAGCCCGTTCGGCGGAGAACCGCCGAACTGGATCATATAGATGGATACACACGCCGAACCAGACCGTTCCCTTCCGTGGATCGACACTTCGGTTGTCTTTACCCAGGCCCGGCCATACTCGGATCGGCTACCGACCCAGACCGCTGACCCATGGGTAGTAGATTTACTGCCCCGGCTAATTGGTGCAACGTGGCCACCGTTCTGGTCCCTCCGCCGGACCACGCCCTCCACAGATTTATCCAATTCTGTAAAATATTTTCCATAAAACCATTGGGTAAAAGGAATAATCTTTTTTGGGTATTCAATCCAATTATAAAATTCCTTTTTAAAATTTTGTAATTGATTATCATCATATTTTGAGAAATACCATTTCCTAAATTCTTCATTTTTAGATTGGTAAAATTCCTGATTAATCTCTTTTCTAATTTCAGGATCTATTATTGTCATTAAATGTAAAGTTCATATCACTAGCAGTAGGAGATTCTACTGTATTAGAAGAATTATTGTAAACCCCATGAGGGATTTGATTTTCAGATATTCTTATACCTCCAAGATTTATATCCTCAATTGGATGTTGCGACTCTGTAATTTCAGATGTTGAGTGTCTACTAGTTGTAGGAACACTGACCCTATATGGTAACTGGGTTGCAGAAAAACTACATCTAGTACTTTTGCTCCTAGGAAATCTGTCTGATAGAGAATTCCTAAAATTCAGGGAAACAGTCCCATCACTATCTTGAACTATTTGTTCAATTTGATTTATAATTGGTCTGGGAGGAACAACATTATTTATTGTCCAATTTTCAGGAAATGTAATTTCTTCCCACTTTATCAATCGATTGGTTGCAATATTAGATGTCAACATATTAGTCTCTATTAAGACAGTTTGGTCTGGAGGTCCTAATTGACGCACTCTTGGATTAACAGTATTCATTATTTTATAGTAAATTCGATAAACTAAGGCTATTACCTCAGATCCTGGCAAAAAGTCATAACCTCTAGTCTGAATCCTACAATTGAGGACTTCACCTATATTCCTATCTGTGAGTGATAGTGTAAGATTAGGATAAACATTAAAATAAACAGGATCATGACATAAACTGATCTCTATAGCCCCCATTATTGAGGATCTCCAATTATTACATTTGCCATCTCTTAAAGTTACATGAAGGCAAGTATCCATTCCTAACAAAGTTAATGGCTTAAGAGCTATTTGCACTAAACCAATATGAATATATTTATAATTTCGCATATGAGCAAGAATATCACTTCTATCCATAAGATTTATTATCATATCATTAAGCTCTACGCTTTCAGTTCTTTCCATGGTTTTTATTGCCATGCTATTTCTAAGTTCAAACAAACCATGTCCATAAATTGTTGAAGGGCGAACTGGAGGGATAGTCCAGTGACTTAATTGCTCTTGCACATTAGCATATTCTATTAATTCGGCATTTTTAATTCTATCATTATCAGATCTAAACAATCTTCTCATTCTGAGATGATTGTGTTAGTGCTTATATAAATTATTTTTTCATGATCTTGCCTTTTTTTTTAAATAAAAGGGAACATTACAAATAGCACGTCTGTCAACGGTTTATCGGAGCAAGGCCAAATTACCCTTCTCGGGTCCTCATGGCCGGACAAATCCGAACGCGACTTGGATGACGTCCCACTACTTATAATGCTCTCTTGCATTTAAATTTTATGATTTTATTCAAAAGGCTCCATCATGATAAAATAATCTATACTTGCACTAACAAGTTAATTTAAGCCATAACTGGCTCTGATACCAAATAAGTAAAGGATCGATTAAACAAGTAAAAGAAGAAGACTGACCTTATTATTATTTATAAAGGCCGAAGCCGATATTACAACGAAGGGAGGAGAACAGAAAGCTAGGATTTTAGTGAATGAGAGAGAGAGGACAATCCAAAACCTGGATTTTCACTAAACGCACACATCCTATTTATACAGGAGAAACAAATGAAAATTCAAATGAAATACAAATTAAAGACAAATGAAATTACACTCAAATTAGATCTGGAATGAATTCGTCGGGTTCCGTAAGGAAATCGTACTGACAGCCGCGCCGGGCCGTCTCTGGCCACCGGACGGCCGATCCGAGCCGTCCAAAAATTCTAAAAAAAAATGAGGGGGCCTAAGCGGGAATCAACGGCATCCGATGTGTGTAGAGTGCTTGATCCAAACACCATATTTTTAGTATATAAACATATATACACGAAAGATAGGGTGTTTGGATCAAGTACCCTGCACACATCGGATGTCGTTGATTCCCGCGTAAGTCCCCTCGTTTTTTTTTTATAATTTTTGGACGGCTCGAATCGGCCATCCGGTGGCCGGAGACGGCCCGGCGCGGCCGTCGGTACGATTTTCCTATGGGACCCGTCGATCCCTGTAGCTTTTCTGTAATTTGTTTGCTACATAAATGGACCCAATTGCGTCTTTAAGGGGTTAAGACTTCAGGCCCGTTAGATGCGTGTCGTATGTTGAATAGAATTGACAATGAAGAGGGGATTGAAATTGAAATTTGTAGTGTAGTGAGAGTTACGGTGGAATTAGTTCGTCTTGATTGAGAATGTATGGACTAGAGCTACTCTGGGTGGACTGAACTATCAAATCCAAGCCCCCGGGCTTGACTAATAGTATATGTATTTTTGAATATTCAAAGTCCATGCAATGGATGAGTATGATTGTATTGAATATGTGGAAAATTTGTGATGGCATCATGGCATGTCTGGTCCAGACCTAGACCTTGACCATTGCTTGAGATATTTCACCGGGAACTTCAGTGCAAAATTTCCAAGTGAAATGTTATGAACCCTTTACTTTTTTCAACCAAAAAAAAAAGTTCTAACTTCTGACAGCCTAGATTGAAAAGTGTCTCTGGCTCCCATTGGTGTGAGAGATGGAGTTTCACTTGAAATTTGCATTTCAATAAACAATCATTCTACTTACACACCCACTTACAAACCTAATTACACACCCACATTCACAATAAAAATGGAGCCCACGCACACTACACCCCCAGTGTGTGTGAGACCCACCCCTATTGTGAGTATGGATGTGTAAATGGGTGTAGAGTTAAAATTTTCCTTCAATAAATATCTGTCTTGTGTTTCACAAATAAATTGCTCAACAAATTCTATAAAATGAATGGTTCAAAGCATATTAATGAAATCTCACAAGGCCACCCCAACATGCACTATTACAGTGCATTTGTTGCGCTGGCCTCTAGCGGGACCTGAGTCCTCCGAAAAAGAAGGAAAATTCAAAGAAGGACAAAACAGGAAAAAAGCCCCAAAAAGCTTAGGAAAACAACGCCTATCTTATGTTCTATAACCAAAGCTTCGTCAATTAATGGTGCACAAAACCATCTCTTCATACTCATCTATTAAAGCAATTGTCATTGAGCCATAAATCAGAAATATTTTAAACCTTGTCAGATTTCCAATTTAATAAAATCCACCACACAAACATCTCAGTACAGTTTGCCAATTCCAAATTTTGCCGAAACAGATAAGAAGCATGCAACCAAATAACTTAAATCCATCGACTCCTATAGTAAGCTACAAAAACTGAACAAAAAGAAAAGAAAGCGGATCTGTCTTTTTGGTGTGCATATCATGGTACAAGTTCTTACGAAATCAAGTCTCCTAAAATGTCTCAACTCTGCAATTCACTTGTTCACAAATGAGGAAATTACAAAAACTAGAGTGTATCCTCAGACCCACAAATGCAAGATCCGCAATTAGTACGGCCTGTACCGCATTGGCCGCCTGAACCTTGGAACCCTTCTGTACAGGAGAGATAAAATAATATCAGGTAATTAACTCTAGAAGCGCAAATTGCAAAGTAATAAGGCGCAAATAGTAACAAGGCAATGCAGAAACAAGTCTTTCCCATCATAGGAGGAGCGAATGAAACAATGCCCAAGCAAGTAGTTGCCTAATTATGAATGAAAAATAGTACTAGTAAATAGGCAACCACATAAAAAAAGTAAAACTAAACGACCCACGTTACAATGTAAACCCATCCTTCTCTTTCAAAGATCTGCCTCCAAGTATCCAGCTAACTGCAACAACAGGGAAACATATTCCCTTGCTTCCATTTGACAGGATAAGTACACTAAAAGTTAACATAGATGACAGATGCAATTCTCCGAGTTCTCTCCCACATTCTAAACACTACATAGTTTCCCATTTTCCCTCTAAACTCGCAAAAGCTATTTGTGTCTCCCGACCATATAGTATGCATAAATTCCCAACTTTCCGCAATCTCATATCAAAGTCTTGCTGTAAGTACAGCATGGCTAATCCATAGAAAATAAGGACGTCAACGTCTTCACAATCACATCAACCATTCAAACTCAATACTCCATACATATATTAAGGGATTGTGAGAGGACAAAAACAGTTTGGTCGGTTCTGGTGCAGAACTCAGTTCAACAGTGCTGCTTCTCTCTTCATCTGGTAGATTGGATGGTAATCACAATCACTAAGTGGCAGTGCTATCAAGCCCAGCAAGAAAGCCTCGAAATGAGAAAGAAGATGGTCCTAGAATAGATAGGTCTATAATGGTGTTTATCCATCCTAAAAAAAGGAATGTAATTCGAAAAACAAACAAAAGACTGATCAAGATGTAGCTGTGAAGCGAAGTCTCACATCGCCTGGGTACAGGACCGGCCCAGGGGTAAGCCCAACAAGCCCTTAGCCTTGGGCAACCCACCGGCTAGGGCAACAAAAAAAAAGTTTATTGATGATATATAATATATACAAATTTCGAGGAAGATGTGGCATGAAAGACGCTTTGGGTTTGTTGGCAGCAGGCAGCAGCATGTGCCAAATTCTTGATGACGCTGGTTCGACTCTTCTCGGAAGCGTTTTCAGTTTCCTCTTTTGAGGATATCTAGATGTGTACTTTTTTAGAAAAATGTTGCAAGAAAGATGTTGTTGGCTTGTTGGACAACATTACATACTTAAAGCCTGAGGGACATGAGTTCAACTCTTGCACCCCAACATTGGAAGGTTTTTTTTACCTTCTCTCTAAAAAGAAGGATTTTTTTTATTTTAAATTTTCTCTTTTTTTCCACTTCTTTCTACAAAACCACACATCACATGATCTCTAAGAGACAAATATTGGAGTGTGGTTATCAATATTGGAGTGCCAAAATCAATTCCCATAATTTTTTCACTAATATAGTTTAGTGACAGTTTTTGCATGTCAATTATCTTGTAGTGTGATTTGAAGAATTTGCTCAATAAGATGTTTTTTTAAAAAAAAATAAAAATCGGGTAGTGCTAATCATAAAGCACCATAACCAGGGTTTCATTTTCATTTTGATTTCTTGATGTAATTCAAACTAAAAGCACAATATAACCTTAATTTTTTTTTTTTTTCACTAATATGTTTTTAAAATTTTCATGACTTCATAATAAGCGGGCAACCAATTTTGGGGTTGGGATTGGGCAACCCAAACATCGGGGCCGGCCCTACCTGGGTACCAAAGTAATTAAAAGTATATAAGTATGAGGGCACCCTCACTTCAATAGCTAGCTTTTGGGATAAAGTTCTATCCAAGACCATATAACATGGTATCAGAGCTAAGTATTAGAGATGGGTAGGGTGCGTGTCTCTGGCCTGCACGCAATAGGTGATGCCGAGTGAGCATGTTGCGCATGAGAGAGGGTGTGAAGTGAAGTCCCATATCGCCTAGGTACCAAAGTAATTTGAAGTATATAAGCATGAGGGCACCCTCACTTCAATACTAGCTTTTGGGGTTTAGTTCTACCCAAGACAGTGTAAATTGTGAAAAAAAAAATAAGAGACTAAAAGCAAAGATAAAGAATCAGGCACCTTTCAGATGAAACGGCTGTATATTGAACTATTCTGTGATCCTATGAATACTAAAATTTAGACTTTCCCATGAGACAACTAGGTGTCTCCTATCTTTGAATTCAGTATAGGATAAGAAAAAAAAACACATATTCAAGGAAACGCAGCAGTGTTCTCTATGAAAAATCTAATCATCCAATTAATGTAATTAAATAATTACTACAGACTTAAACTTACAAAAAATTTCGCCCAAATCACTGCTCTTAATAATAGAGTGCCTTGAAGAAACAAATAAATAAAAAAGGAGAAGGCTAAAAATCGATATGATTATAGCACGGGGTTGATTTGGCATATAACCAAATACAACCATCAGTCACAAGTCTCACATGTATTCATGCACTTTAAGCCTTGTCTACTATATTGAAATATGTCCCAATTGAGGATAAAAGATCAAGGCATAATTCCACATTTTGCAATAAAAAAAATACAGGAAATGCTATTTTCATATTATCACATAGAAGGTATCATGAAAAATAGAACTTGTTTTTAAATGTCGATACACATACTGTGCATGCCTAGCTAGCAACCTCAAAATGTAACAGTATGCAGTGTTATTAAGTACCTAGTATGAAAAAGTCTTCATATCTTATTTTCGCTAGTGAAATGATGTTTAAGCTCCACAACTGGTTTGAAGTCATTGTCTTGAGTGCAGTTCAATAAGGCTAGAGGCAACCTCATATCGGAAAGTTCCGCAAACAATCTCTCTGAAATAATGCTCACATCAGGAACATTGGAGCCTTAATTTTTTGAAGCTAAGAAATGATTGGCAAAATCCCCTCTGGTTCTCACAGAACTGTATGAGAGAACATCCAGTTTGATAGCTCCTTATTGTGGTGCCAAGAAATTGGAGGAAAGAAAACAAAACTGGAGTTGCAATTGACATTCAAATCCAAGCCATATTATGTTTCTCCAGGAGACTCGCTATATTCAATCAAAGTTCATTGGGGAAATGGTTAAGGAGATTTGCTTGTGAAAGGGATAAGGGGTGGAGGAAAGTGCCGTGTGCAAGACATGGGCAAGGTTGTGGGGTGCATGGTCCTAATGGGCTTTGTTTCTCACTCTTTTCCTATTAGAAATTAGTAAATTACGTATGGGGCTAGAGTGGATACAAGAATACAAAGCTCTGGAAGTTGATTCTGCTATGTGGCTCATTTGAAGAGAGAGGAATCATACAGAGTTTGACAGGGATAACATGTTGCTAAAAATTAAGAGTCTTTTCCTTTCTAGTTTGTTTAGTTTGGGAGTTGAGGGAGTGCAAACCAACCCTTGATCAATTGCTTGATATGCTAGATATTTTCGGCGTTCAGAGAGGTGTATAGGCTTTATTTATTGTTTGGCCTCTTTTGGTCTCTTTGGTACATGGGTCGCATCTCTTGATACCTTTTTAATAATTTAATTAGTTATCAAAACAAAAATGTTTCTCCTTGTCCCATCTTTGTAACCAAAATCCTACTTCTTACTTACCCATATCCAAATGAAGGATAGAAAGGTGGACCGGGCATGAAGGGCCTTCGGGATGGAAAGCCAAAATATGGATTCGGACGCCTTCCTCGATACTGTTTCATTCCGGGTACATTAGTTCGTTTTGCAGACACCTGCATAAAAAGAAAATCCATTTATCATGGAATAACTAAATTAAAACCTTTGTTGAAGTTGTTCAATCAAACTTAATTTGAAGACCTTCAACTGCCGCCCATGCAACTCTGATTCGTTCAAAAGAAGGGCATTCTGGATAGCTTCAACCTCCACAAACTCCACATAAGCAAATCCTTTCGGTTGACCGAATTTATCTGTCAAAATAGTGACCCGATTGACAGTCCCACAAGATTGGAAGTGCTGTTGGACCTCCTCAGGTGTACATGCATAGTCTACCTGAAGTTCAAAACATAGGAAAAGTAAAATTATTACCAGCTCATAAAAGTGTTCACTTACACACTGAAGGAGGAGGTCAGGAGTTTAAACAAATTACAAAAGTTCAAATATGAGGAGATAGCCATCCACCCACTTGAACAAAATAACTTGAAGTTGAAAAACTATATCAGTTTTCTCCCCTCGGCTATAAGTTCTTCAAGTTACATAGAAGCATAAAAGTTTGCAAATGATTCCACAAACTTGATAGGTCCAACAAGGTGATACAAAAAAAAAAAAAAAAAGCCTCCCATTTCTCTATAGAAAAGCTCCCAAGATCAATGTCAAGCATGCCAACAATGGGACGATGAACTTCTGAGGCATAGTCCGAAGCAAACTGTGTAAACCCTTCCTATAGCTCTAAGATAGTTTGTATCATGATTAGGTGTTTTAGATAGGGGTATTCTACACCAAAACATGTATAATGGAGTTGAACTAGCAAAGCGTAACTCTTGAGATAAGAAAAAATCCCTGTATGAGTATAAATCAAGTATCATTCCTTTTGAAACCATCAATTAAAAATGAAACTGACAGGAAATTTGAAGATGATCTATCAAGTGCATTTTCTATTTTAACTCATTTGTCAAACAAGCTGCCAAGGCAAGCCTAGAGTCAAACAGCTCCATCACATTAGCTGGGCAGGTGCAATGGAATTGAACGGTGGAAGGAAACAGTGCAAAAAATCTATGCCCAAGATATAGCAGGAGATCAGATAATGCCAATAGACCGACAATTTCAAGGGGGGGAAATAAGGGGTCAAAATAAAGCTGACACGAAATTCTGAATGTTATTTTTTTTTATAAGTAATTATATTAGAAACAAGGCATTAAGGGCCGCCTGAATACAAAAAGTCCACCATCACAAAAAGGCCCTATACATCGCTCCTACTTGACAAAAAAAGCTCGAACCAATCTAAAAACTGATCAATAGCAGGATTACAATCAGATCATGTAAGATTCTCAAATAAAAGGTACTAGTGTCTAGTACAATACATTTCTCATGCAATAATCTAAGCTTCAACAATTTCTAGAAATTTCCAAATAAAGAAATCAGAATTCCACAAATGATTCAGTAATAAAAAGCAGGCATTTCTGCTTGGAATAATTGGAAGAAAAAACAACCTTTTCTGTTAACACTGGGAATACACATAACTTTCTTTATCATTGTTGGCATGCACCACGGCACTGTGTTTCGGGGCTTTGACATAAGGAGTGCAGGATATGCTTTATTATCTTTCCTGAATGTCCTAAATTTTATAGTTTCCAGACATTCCATCATTATATAAACCCCTAAGCTACGAAGCTTTGAGAACACCCATTTGAGCATTTTATTTTAGCTTTTGAGTGGATTATACTTGGATATTTCTCTCTTCTTCTCTATTTTTTGGGTGCACTTTTGGTCCATCCATATCCGATTTATACGAGTGCTACTATCCTGTCAGGGACTCTAGATTACATCTACAATTTGTGGTGCAGAAACTGTGTTGACAGAGAATTGCGACTATTTTGGTAAGTATTACGTCACTGGTTTTGTATATTAGGGGTTTGTGTAACTTGAAACACCTGCAAATGTGTTTGGTGTTTCTTTCGTTTACTTCTACTTGCTATTTCATAAATGCTACAAACAAGAAAGGGTTGGCAAAGGATTCATTTCTAGCAGGGAGTGATCAACAGCGGAGGGACAAGGGAGCAAGAAAGGGTTTCCTGGAGGCATGGTTTTTGTTAGAGCTTCTACTGTTTTATTTCTAAGCATTACTATTTCTGTTAAGACAATAGTTGAAGCATATGGTAAGGTAACAACTAAAGCTATACTGACAGATCGGGTGTTGGTAGACCCTGTGCTTTAACAATCTATCAGGAGCTCATATATATCAACTTCATGTCGATTTTGGACTAATAATCTCTCCAGTATTTTTGTGGCTTCCATGATTCTGCAATTTTGACGGCCGCATGAGCTTTGATGGAGCTATGGTATGGTTACTCTCTCTCTCCCATGTAGCGTTCCTCACGTTTATGATATTGTACTTCATTTGATCACATTCCCATTGAAAGAACATTTGATTTTGCCTCCTGTAATGATTTTTAATTAAACGAACAGTGATTTTGCAGATTATAAAAGGATCAACGGAGCTTATACGTCTAAACTACATCACTGTCTTTCCATATTACTGGCAAAAATTAGTGCTGCAGTAAATTATACTTTCAAGTGTATATCTTTATTTTGATTGGATGATAGAAATTGAAATACTTCTTCAAATAACTTTATTTGCTAGGCTCGAGATTATGCAAACCTTATTTTCATGAAGTGCCTTTAGGCATGGGCAATTTCTAGTACGCTTACAATCAATAACACGTGTTTTCTTACAAATAGTATTACAGGGATATATTCATTAGCTTCATACCAATAGCTTGGAATGAGGATAACTCAATTTGTACAAAAAGGCAAAGAAATTCATAAGTTATGCACGAAGGAAAGTGGAAAACCTCACATTACCAACATATATGGACCGCGAATCAACCTCCTCCTTTTCAGCTTGAGTAGCAGAAGCACCAGAAGAGTCTTCATACATGCCCATAATACCAAAAAAGCAAAAATTGAGAATCAAGAAGTTAACATGGAAATGCTGACACCACATAAGTCGGAACATTGCATACACAAGATAGAGTTGTACAAGGACAAAATGGTAAACTGGTTTCTTTAAAAACAAATGAGTCAAACAAAAAATTCCATCATTACATTTAGCGCAAGTTTATGTTCCAATCTAAGGATACACCAATTAAAGTGGTAAGGATCATGCATCTATAAGCGCAGCATAAATCAACAAAGACATAAAGAGGAAAAATCTCCCATTGTCTGCAATAGCGATACAAAACCATTTCTTAAGGAAAGGTATATGCATTGCCAACATTCAAAAGCAAAAACTGATGACATTTTAGGGCAACCAAGGGTTCAAAACTTCACATGATGCGTCAGGTAAATATGGTAGAACAACCATTAGCATGCTCAAGTCTAGCTTTAACCCGAGACATTGGTGTCCATAACCTACCCTTCCATTTGCATAAAGAGGACAGATTAGAGGATCTGTGAAGCTGCAGGAATCACATCTGCTAGTCTCCCACTCAAATTACCTCGGCCTTAAAAAAATGACATGACGGAACTGTAAGTCGTTTTTTTCGGAATTCCTGGTTTATACTTTTATCATAGCAAGATGAGATACTTTGGCAACTAAGAAGCATGGACACGTCTACCGGCCTCACGTATCCATGTCCGACAAGTGTCGGCCACGAACACGACACTCTACTCTTCGGACACGTATTGAGCATGCCTAAATACTTGTCCAATGTTATTATTATATTTGTTTTACTTTCTTAGACACATTGAGGATACTCTAGAACATGTTGGCAACACTCTTGAAACATGCTAAGGGCTCATTAAAATGTCTCTGACGTTTATATAAATAATAACATACCTCTATAATACAAATACACTCCACATTTGACATGTCCCTGCCGTGTCCGTGTCCTAATTTTCAGAGAAATGACGTGTCCGTGTGTCAGTGTCGTGTCCGTCTCCCGTATCCGTGTCCGAGCTTTTTAGGTGAGGAGAGATGCTGCTACGAAATCAGGCATTAAACATTTGGGCATAGAGAAGTTGAAATTCAAAAGGAGATTTCCAGTGGTCCAAAATTGGGGAGATCACATGAGAGGAAGTCCTCATACGACCAACATAAATGGAAAGTTGTTCCAGGAGATAGATGCTACTATGAAAGACTTAGTTAAGTGACAAGGAATTACTGCACTTTTTTTACCCGAAAGGCAAAATCCCTGCATCTGAATGTCTCCACTCTATGACCTCGGTGTGCTAACATATATAAATGGAAGTTATTCAGGTACTAATAAATTTGGGAGATCACGAGAGAGGAAGTTATAATGGTGAGGAAGTTACCACATTACTTTAGTGACAAGGAATCCCTACAATTGAATGTCTCCACTCTATGACCTTGGGGTGCTTACATATACGAATCGGAAGTTATTAAGTACCAATAAATCTGGGAGATCACAATGCTTTCCAAAATGGGTGAGATCAGTGATTTAAATACGCGAGGCGACAAAACCCTCATTGAAGCGAGGCGAGGCGAGCACCTCATTGAAATGAGGCGAGCATTTAAAAAAAAAAGAAATGACCAATATTCAAACAACATAAATGTCCAATATTCACTCCTACCATAAAAACAAGAATAAACATCACCATATTGCATAATAACCAACAATCCAACATACGAAATATATATAAAATATGATCAACAACACTAGTATTAATATATACAAACAACAAACTGATTAATCATTAGATTTTTTATTCATTATTGTTACTAGTTACTACTGTATATACTGTATAATATATATACTGTAATACTGTATAATATTAAATTATTAATTTAATCATTAACACTAAATGTCTAAATTATTAATCAGTATATACTGTAATACTGTGTGTGTGTGTGTATATATATATATATAGTATATATATATATACTCTGTGTATCAGTGTGTGTGGAAAAAAAAAAATACCCAGCAGGGCCAGCACTAGCAGCAGCTGCAGAGTGCAGCCGACTGACCCAGAAGGGTCGAGAGAGGGTGCGAGAGAGAGAGAGAGAGAGAGGAGGAGGAGAAGAAGGGTGCATGTGTGACTGTGTGTGTCGATCAGAGAGAAGAAGAAGAAGGGTGCGTGTGTGTGTGTTGTGTGTCGATCAGAGAGAGAGAGACATACCTGTTACGCCCAAAGGAGAGACGAGAGAGCCCAGAGGAGAGACGATAGATTTCTGATTGAGGAGAGGCAGATTTGTGTTTTAATTGAGCTTTTTAACCTAACGACGCCTAGGCGCCACTTTTCCACGCCTCACGCCTAGGCGACTCGAAGCGAGACTAGTCGCTTGCCTCACCCAACCTCGCCTCGCCTCACACCTGTGAGGCGCCACAGGCTCGCCTCGCGCGAGGCGCGCTTTTTCAATCACTGGGTGAGATAGACATGGAAGTGCTCGTATCTGCCCTCCACTTGCATAACCTTTCTATTTTCATTGATGAGGAATCCCTCCAAGGCATATTCACTTTGGAACTACCCCAAAAAGACAAAAGCCAATTTTCCACAACCATCCACAATAAATAGGATATGAAAACAGGGGCACTGGTTTAGTGGTTAAAACTCAACCTATGTTCAGACCTAAGAGCAACCATTTTATGCTATTGCCTATAATGACAAATGTTAAGCCTCTACACAATCCAGAGACCTCTCATGAGGCAAGGCGTAGAGGCATAAGCTTTTGGAGTTTTTCCTTTTTTATTTATAAGAAATAAAATCAAATAAAAATACCATAAAAAGAAAGAGATAGTGTTTGCACTGTACAAAGGTGCCTTAAATAAACAAGAAAATAGTAGGAAGAATTCACAAAAAAGTATGTTATGTCATAACAAGAGAGTGCATTAATAGATCCAACTTTTAAAAGTACTCTAAATCATCTAACCTAAGAAGCACGGATACGGATACGGGATATGGATACGATACAATACGGATACGCAGGTACGTGATTTTCCAAAAAGGAGGATACGATACGTTGGGGGATACGTTGAATATAAAAGTAAATAAAAAATATATTATATATAATTTTTAATTCCTAAAATTTCATTAATAAGTTTTCCATTACACAAGTTCACCATTTCACATGCCAAGAGAGATATATTCACGTATAGTTATATATATATAACTGTATCTAGGGGTGTAAACGAGCTAAGCCGAGCCGAGTTTCGGCGAGCTCGAGCTCAAGCTCGGCTCGTTAACTTAACGAGCCAAAAACTCGAGCTCGAGCTCGGCTCGAGCCTTAACGAGCCGAGCTTAGTCATTTACTAAACGAGCCTCTTTAATCGAGCCGAGCCTCCCTTAACGAGCCGAGCTTTTGTTGAACGAGCCGAATACTCGAGCTCGAGCTCGGCTCGTTTACTAATCGAGCCGAGTCGAGCCTTAACGAGCCGAGCTCGCGAGTAGCTCGGCTCACTTACAGCCTTAACTGTATCTATATAGTTATATACATATTTACATACACACAAAGAGAGAGACGAGAGACTTACAAGGTTGTCGAGAGAGAGGATATTGTCGGTGTGTTTATGGTGTCGATTGGTGAGGGAAAAAGAAAAAAAAGTCTTACTTGCAATTTTAACCCCTATACTTTAAGTAATAACATATTTACCCTCGAGCGTATCCATAACATATCTGAGCGTATCCAACACGTATCCGCAACGTATCAGATATGTATCCGAGAGTATCCGCGCGTATTCGAAACGTATCGGGATACCCAAAAATAATTCTAAAAGCAGGGTACTTTAAAAAGCGTATCGGATACGTATCCAGAGAGTATCCGAGAGTATCAGTACCCGATACGGATACGATACGTGATACGGATGCCAAAATAGAGTATCCGTGCTTCATAGCATCTAACAAATACACGAAAACCTGGCATCTCTGCCCCAACCTTAGATAAACTGACTCTTTACTTACAAAAAGAAAAAGAACCGACTCGTCTGAGGCGTTTGCCTCGGTCATTGGGCGGAAAAGGCGTGAAAAGCATACACCTCCGTATTGGGCAAACGCTTTTGTGGTTCTCTGCCCAAAACTCAACGCCCAGAGGCGTTTTTGACTGTGCCTTGCCATGAGGCGAGCCCAGAACTGCCTTTGAAAACATTTAGACCAAATGTGTATCAAATTAATTGTATAAAAGTAGTGCGGTTTGTCACCTGAACAATGCGACATAAAGTTCTTCAGAAAGCCACAGTATCCTAAAAGAACGGAGCACGTGCCTAGACCGCTCTTTTAGTGCACATGTTTATATCTAAATTCTAATATCTTCTTTTTTTCTGGATTCACTGTTGCAACATAGCTTTCAAGTTTCCATATCTCGTTGTTCTTTCCGTTTTTATATTAAATGTTAACCTCAATTCTTAATGCAGATGAAACATTATCCACCAGGATGCATGCCATTGAGGCATCACCAATCTCAAGTGCACCTCAAAAGAGCTCAACACCCAGGAAAGGCAGGATACCAAAATCATTGGTACTCAATTGTGGGCATTTTTGGAGGAACAATTCTACATAGAAATTATTTCCCCTTCCAATCGTAGCCCATATTAGACGCAAACACAAAAAGTAAATATTTGCACAAACTATCCAACTTTTATTTACCTCTCAAACCCATGAATAGTCACATGACTCCAGAAGGACAAGAACAACGCGATGACCTAATGTCTAGTTTTACACTCCCCACCCCAAAGCTGAATTATCCTCAAGTACAAGCTTTCATTCGCACCAGTACAAAAGAGCACAACCAAAGATCAACACGGAAGCAGAACGTACGGCAAACAATTAAAAACATACAAATCATAACTACCCAATCAATTCCGGCTGCGTGCACTTATACATGTATGTGTGTCTCTGTGTGTGTGTGTTATACAATGAGAGAGTACCTTGAACGGCTCCCATCTCCTTCTCGACTTTCGCCTGCATTTCGCGCAGGGCGCCTGCTTCTTCCTCGATCTCCTTGAGCCTCTTCTTCATGTCCTCCAAATCCTGTTCAACAAATTAGGGCGAACTACATAACATTAGACACATACGCATACATAATAGAGAGAGAGAGAGAGAGAGAGAGAGAGAGAGAGAAAGGACCTTGGAGTTATCCTCCTCTTCAGCCCTAGACATGTCGACATCGGCATCCATATCTCCATCTGGTATTTCTCCCCCGTAAACCTCATGTTCCTGCTCTTGGTCCAGATGCTCCATCTCTCTCAACTACTTCTCTTACTCTCGCCTCGCCTCTCTCTCTCTCTCTCTCTCTCTCTCTCTCTCTCTCTCTCTCTCTGTATCTCTATCTATATCTGCACATATGTATATTGCGTGTATGAGTGAGACACTGGTTCGAGTTGTGTGTGTCTGGCTGTGTTTAGGTTTTTTCTACTACTCTCCAAGCCCAGACACGAGCAATTCTAGGGCACGGATTTGATTTCGACGAAGCTGATAATCGAAAGTGAATTTTGTCGGGCTACCGACTACGGGTTGGACCTTGAATTGGGTCACTGTGTGGGCCGAATCGTTTTTTAGTTATCTGCGAATGTCGACGGATTGGACTACAAGCCCGTTACTTATACGGCCATCTATGCATCCTGTAAAACCCCTCCTTAATTTCTCTAGAAAATTAGAAGCCGGTCCTAGTTTTTAGATTCGGTTTCATCCCAACCCTAAGGTGGCATTCCGCTAAACACTTTTACTTGTTTTGTTTTTATTCAAATTTTTTCGCATTTGTTAGTTTTGCTTCTCACTTTTTTAATCGGAAAAGTAAAAATTATGACTTTTATCCAAATATTTTTCAAAATATCCAAAGATAAAGCCCAAAAACTGGATTTAGCTAAGATATTTCAAAAAATATTTGGGTAGAAATCATAAAAACAATACTACCATGTTTATTTTCGGGGTCGTAGGATGGTAGAAACAATATTTTTCGTGTTTTGTGACTATGCTGAAACTATTTTTGTTTGTATCAAAACTAAAGTGCTTAAAACCTTAAATCTTTTGCACTCCAATTTTGACAAAAACAAAAATAATTTTGGCATTAGCAACAACCTTTTATTTCTACTTTATGTTCCTTTTTCTATTTACCCATTTGTAGAGCAAATGCCATGTAAATGCCCTATTTCTTGGATAGTGCTATAGTGTCTAATCTTACGGTGTCTTCGTTATGCCTTTTTTTTATAATTTTCTTTTATACCTCTTGTGGTTTATGTTATGAAAAATGGTGTGCCCTTATGCCAAGTGCAATTTCGGCCGTTGGATCACATATATAAAAATTTTAAAATGTAGAAAAAACACTCATACAATCTAACGGCTCAAATGCACTCGATACAAGGTCACACCATTTTTCGGCACAGAGGATCTCCGGCCAAAACCATGACAACGAAACTCCTTTTTTTTAATTACTGTATAAACTGCAACAATCAAATTCAATTCCCAATTAATGCGTCATTATTAACCCTCAAAAACACAAACCACGCCTATTTCAGCATCTCTCTCCCTCTCTACGACTCTATCTAAACTTCCCCATGACAGCCATGCAAAAACTCACCGCACCCTCCCTCCTCCTCCTCCTCCTCGTCATCTACACCGCCGCCGCGTCCGAAACCGCACCGAGCCCAGCGGCGGATGCCGACATCTCACCGGCGCCATCGCCCGCCGACAGCGACGAGCACTTCCTGAAAACCTGCGTCGAGAAGTTCACCGACGAGTGCGCGAACCAGGTGTTCCGCGGCGTGTTTCTGCATGCGGCGGTCACGGGGCCGTGCTGCAAGAACCTCGTGGCCGTGGGGAGGCGGTGCCACGACGGGCTGGTTCAGAGGATCTACGAGGCCGACGTGCGGAGGGCGCGCGAGAGTAACCGCGGATCTGGCGGGGCCGTTAATGAGAAGCACGTTGCGAGGATTTTGCCAAGGAGCGAGAAGGTCTGGAGCGATTGTGTGAGGCTCGGGGTGGCCCCTGGTCGTGTTCTCCCAGCACGCGTACGCTGGTTGCCCTGAGATGGTTTGCTTCATTTTTTTTTTTTTGCTGAAGTGATGGCTTGGATTAGTGTGGATGGAAAGTGAATAAAGTCAGAGTACTAATCGAGGAAAAAAAATTATGTTGATCGGATATACTGCACTCAGTTTTTACTTGTTGTAGAGACGATCATGATATTTTGAGGTTTAAGGCCAAAGTCGAAGATTGGTCCTAATTCGGGTAGTGATTTTTACATTCCTCTTTCTTATAATCACATTTTTTTTCCCTCTTGTGATTTTGAATTCACAATATTATTTTTTCAAGTGTGAAAGAGTATACAAATAAAATGTTAAATTTTGTAAATTTACATCATAATTGGACAAAAAAGAAATTGTAGTTATATAAACAAAAGAGAGTATGAAAATCAATTACCTCTAATTTTTATTTTTAAACGTATTTACTGGGAGGTATAAAAACAATTTCTTACTCTTTTAGAGTGTAAATAAATTTTTTAATCTCTTTTAACAAATCTTGGTCATCCTTGCACTTTTTCAATTCGTAAATTATCTGTAAGAATGAGCCCATTTGCCATCACCAGTCTCTCTCTAAACAAATAAATGAAAATCCTAAGATCATATATACAACTTCAAGGAACATTAGAATAGTTCTCAATTGTCCCAGGAATGTACACAAGCTAAGTGCTCTGACCAACGAAACGTCGACGTCGCATTGGCAAACAAGCCCTTAGCCCTCCTCCAATCATGAATTACAATCGTTAGGTCAGCCACCTTGGCTCTTATAGTACGACAACAATTAGCGTGAACCGTCACCACAACGCCCACATTTCTACTATTTTCGCAAAAGCCACTGAAATAGAGTGTGTCCAAGAACCTAACGTTGAGTGCTAAGTCTCTAAACAAACCATTTCTCATGAGCGCCTTCAAGACGTCCTGCTCTTTCGTCCAGAAGGAGACTTCTTTTTTCGCGTACCAATGATCAAACAATGCAATTGTCTTGTTGTTCGATCTGATCATGTAGAAACCAGTGTTGATGAAGTCGGGTTCGGACCCGTTGAATATATCAACACTGATTTGAAAATCTATTGTTTCATTTGGGCTCAAAATCGAAAATGGATTCCTAAACCATAATACATCGGTGTCCTGCATTCAACAACATAATTGATCAAGTTTAAGATCTATATTGCATATATTTTGATATCCATATTTTAAATATATAAGCAATCAAAAATAGACTAACAATTCGAACGGAGGAATAAAAAAATCAACTGAATTTTTTGAAGTACATAAATGACAAACATAATCTAAAAAGTCACATGTTCTGAATTATTTTTTATCGTTAGTAATTTTGGTTCAAATTAATTTTGTACTTTTCCAATTTCTCTCATTAAAGCGAATTGAAAAAACATAACCCGGAAGGAACAAACTTTTGAAAAAACAAAAATGAAACAAAAAATTAGTCGAAATCAATCCGTGCGTACATGCATACCAATTTGTTTGGTTAGAAGTCCGGCCTACTTCTGTGTGAGTATCGAATCGAGTATAAATTATATACACCGGCGTTGTAAACATTTGTATTCTCCAAATCAATTACATTGCGCCACGTCGTCAAAACAATGATCCCAATTAATAGAACGTGACGACGTGGCGCAATATAATTCATTTGGAGAAAACAAATGTTTACACCGGTGTAAATAAATTATTCTCGTATCGAAGAAAGGGAACAATTAGAATCGAGCTTGTAGCCAAACAAACAAACAAACATACACCGCTCCCTGGCAAAGTTGAGAGTCAAGTTTCCATGTAACCAAACAAACATACCGTGAAAATGAAGTTGAAGCCACGCTTTAATACATCCCCAAGAAACAGAGTCCTCCTCCACATCATCTTGATAAAATCTTCAGACATGTATACCTTCTCCCCGGCGAAGTCTGCACCGTCCGTTTCAAGCTTGTAGCAATGAAGCCGGAGAAACTTACACCGCTCGTAGGATACTTGATCAGCGGCCACGATTAAAAGGTGATCTACTAACCCCCAAGTACCGTCGCCGAGCCAAAAACCGTCCATGAATAGATCAAGCATCGACTTGTCCCCTTCTACGTAGGCTTTGTTTACCACGGTGATGATTACGGTCTTGTTCTCAGTCGATGTTTCGGCTAAAATCGTGTCGAGTTCATCCCGCTGAACAATCATTTCAAACTGTGGAATATGCAAATAGTCGGTATCAATAATACGGTCACGTATCGGGTAACGATGCATATATCACTACTATGATTTAAAAAAAAACTGATGAATAGTAAAAAAGAAAGAAATTAAGGAATAGTAAAAAAGAAAGAAATTAAGGAATACTAAAAAAGAAAGAAAGATGGGTCACCGTGGTTGAGGAATTGCGAGGGGGATTAGGGCTGGAAAAGATAGGGCGGAGGCGGGAGGGAATGGAAATGAAGTAAAGCGAGCCGAGGAACAAGAGTAACAATATTGAGAAATCGAAAGCTCGATTCTTCACCATATTGGTCTTGTGATTCGATTCTGGGCAAGGGGGCAACCCCTTGGTAGAGGAACTCTTCTTCATCTTTCGAATTTGTGTACTGGCTTGTGGGGAATTGCGTCTATCTATCTATCAATATGCTATGCAAATCGGTGAGCTTCCAAAGCCTCCAAACCTCCATTCTCGAATTTCTAGATTTTGTGTTTTCTTTTTCTATCTATCTATCTATCTATATCTATATAAATATTATATACAAATGTAGTTGAAACCAAAATCTTTCAACCATCAATTCTAAATTCCTATAATTTTGGGTTTTTTTCCCTAAAAATATGCATGGCCTCTCTAATTTGATCATAATAACTACTCATTCTTATCTTTTTAAAACCACCAGTTCTTATCTCAAATTTAAAATGTTATTTATGAATTCCTGTAAAAAAAATTTTTTAGCTCAATTCGTTGTTTGGTTTTATGCTGCTAGTTCGGTTTCTATAGTACTACTCATCTTTTAGCTGCAAGAAATACAAATTAAATAGTGTCAATATTGAAATACGGAGTATATTGGAACAAAGAATAATATTTTATACAACAAAAGAAAAATGCATCTTTTATTTTGCGGCAATATTGGAGGAGTACAATTTCATTGCCAACAATGATTTCATGGACATAGAAATCGCCCACAGGAACAAGATACATGGATGGCATGAAATAAGACCGAATCAATTTTCCATGATCACCAGTCTCTCCCTAAACAAAAATAAATGAAAATCCTAAGATCATACAACTTTAGGGAACAATTGAATAATTCTCAATTGTCCCAGGAATGAAAACACGCTAAGTACACTGACCATCGAAATGTCGACGTTTCATTGGCAGATAAACTCTTAGCCCTCTTCTAATCATGAATTACAGTCGTTAGATCAGCCACCTTGACACTTATGGTACGACCACAACAGTTAGCATGAACAGTCACCACAGCCCCAACATCTCTACTATTTTCGCAAAAGGCACTAAAATAAAGTGTGTTGAAAAACTTAAAGGAGAGTCCTAGGTCTTTAAACAAACCGTTTTTCACGAGCGTCGTCAAAACCTCCTGCTCATTCAATCCAACATAGTCTTTTCTTGCCGCGTACCAATAGTCAAACATTGAAATTGTCTTGTTGTTCGATCTGACAATGGAAATACCATTGTTGAGATGGTTGGGATCAGACCCGTTGAAATGGTCGCGTACCATATACATGCTAAGTGTATATTCTCATGAGCGTGTCTTACAAAAGTCAAGTTTCCGTACACCTAACAAACCTACCGTGAAGATGAAGTTGTAGCCTCGCTTGAGAAAATCCGGCCCCAAGAACTGGGTCCGCCTCCACATCATCTTGACATAATCTTCAGACATGAACTTCTTCTCCTCAGCGAAATTGAAATGTTTCAAGCCTGTAGCAATGAAGCCAGAGAAACTTGCATCGTTGGTATACGATACTTGATCAGTGGCTACAACTAGAAGGTGATTTATTAATCCCTGAGTACCATCGCCGAGCCAGAAGCCGTCCAAGAATATATAGATCAAGCATCGACTTGTCCCCTTCCACATATGCTCTGTTTACCATGGCGATAGTTACAGTCTTGTTTTCGGTTAACGTTTCGACTAAAACCGCGTCGAGTTCATCCCGGTGAACAACCATTTCAAACTATCGAACATGTAAATAGTCTCTGTTGTAAAAAAAATAGTCTCTGTTATCAATAATATGGATATATTGGGACGCACAACTACTCGATAACAAAATAAAAGCATTGCATTCACAATAACTTAAAACAAAAAAGAAAAGAAAAGAAAGAAAGATGCTTACCATGGTTGAGGAATTGGATTGGGGACTAGGGCTGGAAAAGATAGGCTTGAGAGGGGAGGGAATGGAGATGAAGATGTCAAGGACACCGAGGAACAATTAAGAGCGACAATATCGTGAAATCGAATGCACGATTCTTGATCGTACGGCTCGTACGATTCGATTCTGGAGAAGTAGAGGAGCTCTTCATCTCTGTGTTTTGGTTTGTGATTTCCAGTAATTAGTTCGTGGACTTTCGAATTAACAAGTAGAAGTTCTAGGGACAGGGACTGACGTTCACCATTAAAGCCTCATAGCTCACATCGTATTCAGAAATTTATACACATCGTTTCGTACAAACACACTGTGGGTATGGGTATGGTTGAGGCCTTGGATAACCGAACGGGTATCGGTTCGGGTATGGTTTAGCAGATTTCCGAACCGATCCACGAACCAAACCGAACAGAAATTGTATAATTACAAAATTACCTATATATATGTATAGGAGTTAAAAGAGATGAGTGGTCGAAGTGCATACGTCTTAGTATAAAAAATATACATGTACTAGTTTGAAAAGGTAGTGAAAAAAAGAAGTTGGGCAAAAAATGTAGAGAGACGTTTTTTCTCCCAATCCCATATCGGTGAAACATGAAAAACTAAAGACCTTTTCACCCTATATAAGGCTCAACACCAATGGTTCAGCAAACAAGTACTCTTTACACATAAAAGGTGGGCCATCAACCTTTACGCCTTAAGTTGCTAGCTAATTGCATTAATTGATGGCAGTCTCACAGTTAAAGGTTTTCACTTCGGGTACCCAATCGGTTTGGGGATTACCCGAACCCCGAATGGTTCGGTTATGGTTTTTTCTTACTGTCCTCGTTCGGGTATCGAGACGGATATGGGTAGGGGTTCAGTTTCGGGGATCGGGTACGGAATTTCCCATATCCGCCCCGAATGCCCAGATTGTCATCCCTAAATTTGGTCACGAGAGAAAACATAAGGGTGTTTTTGTCTATTTACCTTTTCTATTGTCTTGTAATTTTCCTTTTGTTGTAAGGGTAGTCTAGTCCTTTTATTCCTTGCTTGTATAGACATCAGGTTATTCATTTTGTAGATATGGTATTGAGATTGTTCGAAGGGTTTCAGAGCAAACCCTCTTCTCCTCCAAAAATGTTTGATCATTCTGGATATGTTTGGTCTATGTTCACATGGTATCAGAGCTCCTCTCTCAAGATTGGAAGGTTTGAATCTCATCACTGAGAAGTAAAACGTTTAGGTGCTGCTATAACCCCTACGCTGGTGCGAAATCCTCTCTTTCTCGTAAGCTTTTGGCCGTTTTGAACAGCATTCAGTCTCTCTTTTCGCTTTTGAAGGTAGATTCTTCCGTTACTCTTACCTCATATCTATTCTCCGATTTGTATTTGGTTGTTGGTTGGATTTTGTTTGAAACTACTGGTTGAGGTTTTGTGTAGAACTGCTGTTAGTGTGGTTTATGTGGGTTTTCCTTTGTGCTGAATATTTTTTCGAGGTATGGGTACTGATTCGAATCGACCTATTCCAATCAAGCTGAATGGATCAAATTACTCTTACTGGTCTTATCTGATGAAAACTTATATTACTGGGAAAGAACAGTGGGGGTATGTTGATGGGTCTATTGTAGCTCCCGACAGAATAGATAAGGGTTTATTTAAAGTATGGGATGTCAACAATGCGCAAGTTCTCGATCTCTTCGATTAACATAACAGTAGAGCCTTCTATTGGTATGCACTTTTCAAAATTCAACACTGCAAAAGAAGTTTGGGATTATTTAGAAAGTATATATGTGCAGTCAAACTTCGCAAGGAGATATGAATTAGAAAATATCTTAAGAAGCATGCGATAAGATAATAAATCAGCTCAAGAGTTTTATAACGTGATGAATGGTATTTGGGATGAGTTGGATATGATGGATCCTTCCGAGTTGCGGAATCTTACTGTTTATCAAAAGGTTAGAGGAGAGCAAAAACTTGTGCAGTTTTTTATGGCCTTGCGATTTGAGTTTGAACCTTTGCGGGGATCTGTCTTGCATCGCTCCCCACTACCTAGTTTGGAAAACATCTTGAGTGAATTAGTTGCGGAGGAAACTAGACTCAAAACTTCTTTGTTACCTCATTTGCAAACTAAGTCTGTTTTACTTGCAACACAACGTTCTCAATTTCGTCCGCAATCATCAACTCGTGGGAACCAAAAAGCAGCTGTTGATGAATCCAATTTTTGTCATGAAAAAGGGCATTGGAAAAATGATTGTCCCAAGCTTCGAAACAAGGACAAGGGCATCTTGCCTTCTCCACATCAAACTTCACACTCTCATCGCAATGTGTTCAAGCCATTGTCTTCCGGACCTATCTCAGCCTTCTCTTCGCATTCTGCTACTGCTAGTTCTGATCGTACTTTCAACCAAACAGCTATTACCCATGAAGAGGTTCAGTCCTTAGTTGCTCAACAGATTCAACAATTGCTAGGCACTTCCTTGGAGTGTAAATCCCCAAATTCTGTAGCCATGTCTGTCGCGAACACTGGTAATCTGTAATTCAGCTCCTTCAGGTAAACCTCAATCTTGGATATTTGACTCTAGTGCATCTCAACATATGACTCATAACTCATCTATTCTTGTTAATTGTTCTAGTCCTCTTTCACCCACTTCTATTCAAACTGCAGATGGATCACCCATGGAAGTTCTTCAAATGGGGTCCATAACTCAAGATTCCTTTCCATCTGGATGTCTTTCTGTTTCTAATGTTTTGCATATTCCTAAGTTGTTTGTAAATCTTCTTTCAATTAGTCAGCTCATAGATTCTGGGTGTAATGTCACATTTTCGTCTTCTGGTTGTGTTGTTCAGGATCGACATACAGGGAGGCAAATTGGGATAGGCCTTAGAGAGGGGGGACTTTATTTTTTGAAGAAGCTCATTGCTCCACATGCTCATCAAGATAAATTTGCTTTTTCTTCTTTTATTTTGCATAAACACTCGTCTAAGTTTCATTTATGGCACTCTAGATTGGGTCATGTTTCGAGTTCTCGACTTAAGTATATGCTGGCTAATGGTCTTTTGGGTGATGTGACACATTCTGATATCTCTGATTATAAAGGATGTAAACTTAGGAAGTTCACAGCTCTTCCTTTTTGTAGAAGTACATCTTATTCTAATGCTCCTTTTGATCTTATTCACTCGGATGTTTGGGGTCCTTCTCCTATTGCAACAAAAGGTGGATAGTCTTACTATGTGTCTTTCATTGATAATTACACTCGATATTGTTGGGTTTTTCTTATGCGGCGTAAGTCTGACTTTTTCAATATATATTCTAACTTTGTTGCAATGATCAAAACTCAATTCAATGCTAAGATTAAGGTCTTTCAAACTGATTTGGGGGGAGAATATAGATATAAGCCCTTTCTTGAGTTACTTGCTTTTGAGGGGACAATTTTGCAATATGCTTGTTCTGATACACCCCAACAAAATGGTAGAGTTAAGAGAAAACATCGCCATATTCTTGAGACTGCAAGATCCCTTTTACTATCGGCTTCTATTCCAAGCTCCTTTTGGGGAGAAGTGATTCTCACAACTGCTTATTTGATTAATCGAGTTCCTACCATATTGAATGGCGGATTTTCTCCTTATGAAAAATTGTTTGGTATTCGACCTAATTACTCTGAACTTAAAGTGTTTGGGTGTGCTTGTTTTGTTCTCCTCTTGAAAAATGAACGAACCAAGCTCATTGCTCGTTCTGCCTTGTGTGTGTTCCTAGGTTATGGAATTGAACAAAAGGGTTATAGATGCTATGATCCTATTGCTAAGAAGCTTCGCATTTCTAGGCATGTTGCATTCTTGGAGCATCTTCCTTTTTATTGTCTTCCTGCCTCCTCATCGAGTCTTTCTAAAGAAGATGTTCTTATTTTCAATCCCTTTTCTAGCTCAGCTTCTTCAACTAGTTTTGACTCTTCACATGTTCCTTGACTCTTCACATGTTCCTGATGAGGGAACTGAGTTCAGTCCTGTTTCTGAGACTGTTGTTGTTCCCGAGGATGCTCAACCTTCATCTCCATTGGTGCATTTTAAAAGTCCCTCTTAATCTGATCCCCCTGCTACCTCTGATGATGTCGATCCTACAACCTCACAAGTTGACATCAGGTATCCTTCTCGTTCTCGCAATCCTCCTTCTTGGCTAGCAGATTATAAAACTTATTTTTCCCCCTCGTATCAAACTTTTCTTGCCTCGGTTCATTCGAATCATGAACCTCGATCTTATAAAGAAGCAGTTGTTATCCCTTATTGGAAGGATGCCATGGATGAGGAACTTAATGCCCTTCATAGAACTTAAACTTGGGACTTAGTTACTCTACCTAAAGTGAAGGAGGCCATTGGATGTAAGTGGGTTTATAAAATCAAAACTAAGTCAGATGGATCACTTGAGAGATACAAAGCTAGGCTAGTGGCAAAGGGTTATGCTCAAGAGTATGGTATTGATTATGAAGAAACTTTTGCCCTTGTTGCCAAACTGACATCAGTTCGAACATTGATTTATGTGGCTTTCAAGCTACAATGGCCCTTGTACCAAATGGATGTCAAAAATGCTTTTTTGAATGGTGATTTGCAAGAGGAAGTTTACATGAAACTTCCCCCAGGTCTTTCTTGCCCTTCAAATCAGGTTTGCCGATTGCGTCGAGCTTTATATGGTCTCAAACCAGCACCACGTGCTTGGTTTGAAAAATTCAGTTCCACTATTAAAAAGTTTGGTTTTTCTGAAAGTTATCATGATTCTGCTCTTTTTTGTCGCACCTCTGAATGTGGAAAGATTTTACTGCTTATATATGTTGATGACATAATTATTTCTGGGGATGATGCAATTGGTGTGAGTGAATTGAAGCAGTATTTGTATGACCAGTTTGAAATGAAAGACTTGGGAAACCTTCGATATTTTTTGGGTATTGAGATTGCTTACTCTCCTAAAGGTTATGTTCTGTCCCAATCAAAGTATGCTATCGATGTTATTAATCGTGCTAGGTCGACTGATAAAAAATTAGTTGACATACTCCTTTGGAAGTCAATGTCAAACTTTGTCCAACTGATGGTGTCCCATTGGCAGATGTTACCTTGTATCGTCAAATTGTTGGTTGTTTGGTTTACTTGACTATTACACGGCCGGATCTTGCCTACCAATTTGTTTCTAGTCCTCCTTCAGTTCATTGGGCAGCCGTGGTGCGCATCCTCAAATATCTTCGTGGAACCTTGTTCCAAGGTTTGCTTCTTTCTTCTTCACCAAATATGGAACTTCAAGCATACTCTGATGTAGATTGGGCAGGTGATATTTCTGATAGGAAGTCAACGACAGGTTTTTGCATTTTTCTTGGAGATACTCTTATATATATCTTGGAAAAGTAAAAAGCAAAGTGTTATATCTCGATCTAGCTCTGAGGCTGAATATCATTATAGCTACTAAGATTATATGGTTGCGGTGGTTGTTGCAAGATATGGGTGTTCGTGTCTTCTCCGACGCCAATGTTTTGCGATAATAAAAGTGCAATTCAAATTGCGCATATATAACTCAGTCTTCCATGAGCGAACAAAGCACATCGAGATTGATTGTCACTTTGTTCATCAACACTTACAAAACGACTCTCTCTCTCTCTCCCCTACTGGCCATCATCCATCCAACTTGCCGATTTCTTCACCAAGGCTCATACTATCACTTGCTTTAAATTTCTTTTTAGCAAACTCTCGATGTTATCCTTGTCACATCATGGGTTTGAAGGGGGGTGAGAGAAAACATAAGGGTGTTTTTGTCTATTTACCTTTTCTATTGTCTTGTAATTTTCCTTTTGTTGTAAGGGTAGTCTAGTCCTTTTATTCCTTGCTTGTATAGACATCAGGTTATTCATTTTGTAGATATGGTATTGAGATTGTTCGAAGGGTTTCAGAGCAAACCCTCTTCTCCTCCTAAAATGTTTGATCCTTCTGGATATGTTTGGTCTATATTCACAGATCAAGAATCATATCTTTTTAGTGACACGTGTTCACCGTGGACGGACGCATCTTTTTATAAACCAAGGTGTCCCTTCCTCCTTGATGACTATATGAAATAATCACTAGTTGGCCGATAAATATCATGTCACTCATTTCATTCGAAGGCGATACAAAAAGGTTTTTGTCTATACTTTCATCGAGTTAGAGTCTTTTTAATTTGAGGGAGTGCAAAACACTGAGAGGTTCAACAGGCCCCATTGATTATAGTGTTGTTTCCGTGGGGCGTTTGGTTAATTAAGTAGTGCTGAGAGATAGACATTCATGCAAATCGCATTTACCGTAACAGGGACGAATACATCTTAAGCACAAAGTGCAACACTCAAGATGGTCCATTTGATTCCATCGATTTTCAGGTTTTGGGTTCTAAGTTAATTTATTACATTTTGATATTATTAGGTTCATGACAAAAAGTAAACATTATTTTCTACCATAAGGCTCAGTTTGGATGACCGAAATCTTCAGTAGGAATAGGAATGTGATTACTAGGAATCAAATTCTTAGGAATCTTATTGAGCGGGAATAGAAATATGATTACTAGGAATAAAATTCCTAGGAATACAATACCTGAAGTAATTTCATTCCAGTGTTTGGATTAATTCAGTAATATTATGCAGAAATCATTTTATTTTTGGAAATTTATCAAACTCAATATTTTCTTTTTTTATTGATTGAGCCAGGAATCTAAGATTCCCATGGGGTAAAAGAGAGATTAGATTCCCACTCAATCTGGTAATGTGATTCTGAATCAGATGTGTCATTAGGAATCACAATTCTATTCATATCTCTTCCAAACATGGGAATTTTCTGAGAGTGTAGCATCATATTCCTATTCATGTTCATTCCAAACGTCGGAATCATGAAAGTATGGTGTCACATTCCCATTTCTCTTCAAGATTCTTACCATCCAAACTGAGCCTAAGGTCCCAACGAATTAAATAAAAATTGTGGACACAGTTAAGTTTATGGGAAAATCAACCTAACTAACCAACACCCACAATGGGCAATGAGCAATCAAGGAAATAACGCAAACAAAAACGACACATAAAGATTTACGCAGTTACAAACTTACATGTTGGCAGAAATGCACTCTAATTAACCTAAGCTATCTACATAATAAGGGAGAAGGGTTTTTGAATCTTATCTCTCTATAAATCCTAACCATTGATTTGCTCCATAAATCCTACGGCTCTCCCTCTCAAACAATATTAATTGCACAATTGCCACTAATTAGATCTCACGTTGCGTCGTGCCTTTAGGCACGGGCAAACCCTAGTAAACCAATAATATTAGAATGTATATAGATATAAATACAAGCTGTTTAAAGGGTGGCGCTAATGCCACGAAGGTTTGTTTTACTGCCACGACAATTGTTATATTCTGCTCATTTTCTGACACCGGTACCCCTGGATTTGTCTTCTTCCTCTTTTTTCCCTAAATTACAGGCAACTCCACTCCCGCCTTTGCGCTCTCTCTCTCTTCCCTTGCTTGTTCTCTCTCTGTTTTATGAACAAATCACCGGATACAATAAAGAGGGCATGATTTGAGGTTCCCGATGTTGTTCCGCTCCCCAAATTGCCTACGACCTTCTTGTGTTTATGACGAGACTAGTGGTTGCCGCTTACCACTAATCTTCGAATTGAGCAAGAACTCCATAACCATCTTTAACCTATATGTCTTACTACTACTTTACTGCTCTAAAAGATGAAAAGGCCAGGGAGATTCGCTGGATCAAATCAAACGTGGAGCAAGAGAGAAAATGGGGGTAATGGGTCATGTCATGAATTTATTTCTCTCTACACTTCGCTGTCTTCTCTTGTTTGACGAATGGGTTTTTCATTTTCTTCCCAGTAACAGAAGTCTCTGCCTTTTAGAATCTTGATGTATTGATTGAGAAATTGAAGAGACGAGTATCTATTCGTGTTAGGAGGTAAAGGGGTTGGGATCATTGATGGGCGCTAGGGGAAGAGAGGTGAATCCATGATGTGAAGCCAAGAGACGAAAGAAGGGAAAGTGGTTTGCTTCGTTCATTGCTCTGTAGCGGGCAGAATAGGAGAGAGATCGAGGGAGTGAGGGAGCTAGAATCAAAAGGAAAAGGTCAATATTCTGAGTAGCCCGTGAGAGTTGGGCTATAATGGTCAGTGCATAAAAATGGTCGTGGCTTTAAAAAATAGTGTCGTGGCATTATCATTGGCCCTGTTTAAAAGCCCAAGTAGTAATCAATTAATTCTACTCCTGTGTGACAGTGTGGGTATCGATTGGAGTACGTTGAAGAACGAATTTCTTTTATTATTATTATTTTTTGGTAAGCGAAACAATCAACGCATTAATTTCATGTGATTTCCATCCCCAAACTCTGAGTAAAAATTTAGGGAAATGATATTGGCACTCCAAAAATTGATGCAAGCACTCCAAAATCAATGTAATTTCAAAGCCACTTTCCTTTGTTTTTTGGAGTGCCTGCATCAATTTTTGAAGTGCTAATATCGTTTTCCAAAATTTAGCCCTACGTTGATCTTAGTACTGAAGTCAACTCTCTATTGTCTAACAAAAAAAAACATTGTTGTACTATTCACACAGACATATTTCGCGTGGGGCCCACTATAGGTCTCACACAAATGATCAGAGTCATTCATTAAATGTAAAGCGTTTGTTCAAGGGCCTCCTCAAAAAATCAGCTCAATCCGATAGTTACAGGTGCTCGATCCAATCATCTAATTTTTCATTTAGATTGAAGGTGAATGAAAAATTAGATGATTGGATTGAGAACTTATAAGTATCGAATTGAGCTGATTTTCTAAGAGAGCCTTTAAAAAAATGTTTTACATTTAATGAACGGCTCGAATCGTTTGTGTGAGATCCGTAGTGGGCCCTACACAAAATTTATGCACAAAATCTGTGTAGGTATCATTACTGATTGTTGTATGGGTATTTGGATGTGCTATACGAGTATATTGGTTACACACATAATGTACAGACTATTTTTATGGGGTCCATTTCGGATCCCATAATAAAGATTCAAATCACAATTTTTTCTAAAAAAACATATTTTAATATTTTTTTTTCTCAGCAAAAGAAATGTATTATGTTGTGTTTGGATTGTTTTTTGAATTTTTTTTTAAAAATAGTAGGGGTAATAAGTGGTGAGAGATAGAGAGAGAAATGTTGGAAGTAGGAGGAATTTAGGGGAAATTTTTTGAAAAATTCTTTTAGAGAAGTAAAGCAAACACAGCATTAATCTTTGAAAATGATATAATTGGATATCGATACAAAATGACATATTTTAATAAATTAATCTAAAAAATTAGTTCAATTGAATATCGATAAAAAAAATTTAAGAACGAAAACTCTTCTCTTGCCAATTCCATCACTATCCTAATCAAATCAAAAATCTTGCAGTGCGATGTCCCCATCTCGCTCTCTTTCCCGTGATTTATACTCGTAAAACTCCGACGGGATGCCTGCACCAACTTTCGTTCAAAAAGTCAGGGATACGGTTGGTTTTTTCGAAATTTTAATTAATAGTTTGAGATGTGCTTGAAACGCACTTTGCGCTCCTGCGCACGGGCAAGTGCATTATATGACTTAGGTTGCATGTTGTTTGTAGAACTAGGAAGATAAATTTAAGTGTAAAGTCAGGTTTTATCATGAACTTTGCTTTGTTTCAAAAAGAATAAAAATTTGGTTCAACTATCTTGAGCTATTTAAATGAAATTCATCGAGATACTATTTTTATGACTCGAACCGGTTTTTTTTTTTTTTTTTTTTATCGGCAAATTTTTTTATTATTAGAAACTTGACAAAGAGTACATCGAGGAAGAAAAAGAGGGACATTTATTTAAATTGCTAATCGTTTTGTCCCTCAAACCGTTTAGTGTATATATAAATTGCTAATCTTTCATTAATGTAGATAATATATATATATATACACTCCGGATCCCCTAAGGGATCCCGGACAGAGGCTGTGGTGCGGGACTCGGCTCCCAACCGTTGGATTTAATCCAACGGCCACGGAAATTAAAAGCCAACACGCGGATCCTAGGAGAGTTGGGTCGGGTAAAAGCACGCGGATCCGGGTTCTAACAAAATACGCGGATCCTCCCATTTCTCATTCAAACGCAGACAACGAAGAGAGAGAGAGAGAGCTATAGAGAGAACGCAGACGACGAACAAGAAGAAGATCGATCGATCCAGAAGAAGATTGACACCCCCACCACACCACCAAGGTCTCCCCCTCTCTCTCTCTCTTGGGTTTCATTTCTCCTTCAAACACAGACAACGAAGAAAGAGAGAGAGAACGTAGACGACGAACAAGAAGAAGATCGATCGATCCAGCACTCCAGACGACGAACAACGAATGACGACCGACGGTCTCTCTCTCTCTCTCTGTGTTTGTGTTAGGGTTTTAGTTGTTTCGATTTCTCCAGCCCTTAGGGATTTTCGATTTCGTTTTGAGAAACCTAAAAATTAGGGGCTTCGATTGAGATCTGTGATAAACCATTCTTGCTAAAGTTATATTTTTTGCTAAAGTTAAGGCTAGGGTTTTAGTTGTTTTCGATTTCACAACTGTTAGGGGAAACCCAAAAATTAGGGCTTCGATTGAGATCTATGATAAACCATTCTTGCTTAAGTTATCATTTTTCTTTGTTATATTTTGTTTGAGTTACGGTTCAAATCTCTGGTTCGAATGTCTCAACTAACGATGCCTTGTGATTTCAACATAATAGTCCATTGTTGCTGGGGTTTTTTTTGTAAGGAAGAGTAGCTGAACAAAATAATCATGGCTAGGCTTGCTTGCTGGAGTGAGATTGTGATACATGGAAAACATATAATTATAATCACAGTTCTAATCTTATAATTATATGGAAAACATTGCTACGATGGTTTCATACATCTGTCCTCAAACTGTAAGAGATCTCATGTATGCTATACCCATGGCATGGGCCAAAACTAACATTGGACAGTGGAGTATACATGGTTAATTGGAATGCACTTGGGCAATCTTATTTTCTACATATGGTTAATTGTTCGATGAAACACTCAGCCAAGTCAAAAACAAAAACTCATTTTTTCCAACCAAACTGGCCAATTCACCGTCAGTGTAAAGACATTAGAAAAGGTAGCAGATTAGGACAAAAACAGAGGTAGCAGATTAGGACAAAAACATGGAACATTTTTCATATACATGAGCTTACAATACCCATGGCACATACCAAGAAACAAAGGAAGCACATTACAGACGACAGGAACAACGCCAACTACAGATCGACTACCCAACACCATTCACAAAAAAAAATTGCAATTGCAGATTACCAAACACCATGGAACAAAAGATTGCACAGAAACCATGAAACAGAGGCAGCAGATTACCAAATACCAATCCTTTAAAGATTGAACAAAGCATGAGTTCACAAAAGTCATTTCCAGGATCCAATTTACAAAACCATCACTACAAGAAAAAGCAGTATTGCCTTCGCTTCTAAAAAAGTGGCTAAAAGTTCAATCTCGTTGGTATAGGATTTTACCTACAAAATTTGTTGCGTCGCTAAGGCGTGGCTAAAGGTGCGTCGACAATAGTTTTTGCCAACGAGAAGTCTATGCGTGGGTAATGAATGAGTTTTAGCAACTACTTTTAGCGTTGGCAAAAGGTCCAAGCTGTGTTGGTAATGGTTGTGCGTTGGCAAAAGTCAAGGAAAATAGGGACAACATTTAACTTTTGCCAACGCAAAAGAGAAACTTTAGCGACGGCTTTCTTCGTGGGCAAAGGACAAGCTTTACCAACGCAAATTGCTCGTTGGCAAGAGCACCATTTGCACTAAAATATAATTTTATTTTTTTCCTGTACTACTTTTGCCGACACCTAAAATGCGTGGGAAAAATAATTTGTATTGTATGTTCCATACCTTTGCCCACGGTTAATTTTGTTGGCAAAGTTCTTAAATATATTCATAAATTTAAATTTAGAGCTCAATTTTCATAACATTTGAGGCCTATATTCCATCAAAATTCCTTAAAAAACACACAAACATAGAATCTGTTATCAAATTTCAACAAAATCAATCCCATATTTATCCAAGTACATCCCAAAAGTAACTAACATTCTAAAATATCCAAAAAGGAACTTTGTCAATACATTTCAATATCCAAGAGTAATTTACCAAGTCTACCATATCCAAGTATCCTACCAGCAAAGCTATTACAAAAAAAAAATAAAAAATGATCCGAAAACATTAAGTGATTCCATCGCATTGCCTTTCCAAACCAATGCATCATCAACCTGTCAATAAATCCAAAAAAAACATCAATGAGAACTATAATTACTATCGTAATTGTAAAAATAATAATACCTACTTTTATTGAAACAGAACACCCCAAAAGGAGAAGGGGAACAGAACACCCCAACGGTTTAAAGTAAACCTAGGCTAAGTACCCCACAAAGTGTACGGGGTATAGCTTCCCATATGTTTGACCCTTCCAATAATTGGGATAACACCACTGCCTGACCTACTTGGCAGCAGCCTAACCTAAAAAGCCTCACACCCATAGCCAAATAAAGCACCAGCATCCCTTGATAGCAGCAGAAAACAGTTGCAACAAAAAAACAGCATCCAAATATCCTTAAACACAAGAGAAAATTGGCACCAGGTGCACGTACCAATAGATTCAGCATGTGCACCAACAAATTCAATAGCATATCCCCAAGATTACCAATTCCGAGACCTAAAGCCCTTTACTTCATGATTGATCTGCAAATTTGATTTAGTGCCACTAGCCACACTAAACTTGAGCTGACTTTACCTATAGTCTTTTATAAATATGACTTGGATAACTTAAACTAAATGAGTTCATGACCATGACTACTTAATCTGTCCTCTAGTGGACGGCTTAATGCTCTTATAAGGCAAAATGAGATAGCAGCAAAATAGTAAAACATAGGCTTTACCTTTACTTAAACCAATAGAACCTGCATCCCTTCTTTTGTCTGATGCACCCTCCTCATTATTGCTCATTTCAATTTATTCCACAATGTCTGTTGGATCTACAACTGCCTTCACAGCCAACACACGAACAATGTCTTGCAATACGGCCATGGTGCGAGTATGCTTAGTTAATGTCTTAGATAGCTCAGCCAAAGCCTTAGCTTGCTCACCTACTTGGTGTTGCAGAATAATGACGTCAGAATCAAGTGCCTAAAGCTGTTTGAAAGATGAGGGGTTGTTCCTGGGACTACCGTATTCCTTCAAAAAAACTAATCGCTTCCCAAGCACACTGACAGAAACATGTTCTTTGGACAACAAATCAGTGACATTGGCTTGTGATTGTTCTTTAAGCTTAGCTTCCAGTTCAGCCTGTCAATCTTAAAATTGTAAGCTTATGATATATGTACACAGACATCCCAACTAAAAAAATGTGTGCAAAGAGGAAAGAAATTGGATATAAATGAAAGCAAACTGCCATAAAATATTTATTAAAAAGCTATAGCTAATCCCACTGACGATGTTAGGCACACAGTCTGACAGCAGTAAAATGATAATGGATATAAATGAAACCAAGCAAACACAACAGTCACCATATTGAAAGGATAACCTGCAAACATGCCCCAAAGAGGAAAGGAATATGATCTTTCAAATGTTTGATTCTTAATGATTAGAACTGTTAAAATTAATGACCATTGTTTGATGAGTAAGTCCAAATATTTTGCACAAACACATTACCTTATTTGCCTGAAACCTGGAAGATGCAACATCTTTGCGAGAGCTCATCCCTTCCTCATCCTCGCACGATTGATACTCCTCATCATCATTGCAACAATTCATCTTGCTCTTTCCCTCCTTGATAGTTTTTTTCTTGGCTGTCAGATTTGAACCAAATAATGCCTTCGACATGGTCTTTAATCCCAAAGCAGATAGCACTGCTGAGTTTCGTTCAATGTTTCTTTGTCTGTCCATCTCATATTTAGTCAGCCTCTGGGAACCAAATAATGCCTTTGATATGGTCTTTAATCCCAAAGCTGATAGCACTGCTGAGTTTCGTTCAATGTTTCTCTGTCTGTCCATCTCATATTTTGTCAGCCTCTGGGAACTACACCCAGGCTTGGCAAAATTTCTCCGAACTTTGGGCATCTTTGGCAAAACCACATATAAATGACAAACGAAGAGATTAAATGAATATGAACTAAAGCAAGCAGCAAACAAAACTAGCATTTTGGGAGAAATATGCATCCTCACCTCACTCAAGAAAGGAAGCAAGGAAACAGGTAGTTAAAACAATTCAATTCAACATATGCAGGAAAAGAAAAAATCCAAATAAACCCAAAATTGAAAAAGAATGCATATCTTTTTCATTTTATAAAGTTTTAAGTCTAGACGTTAAATGACTTTGCACAACATCGTACTCTTGCTTGTAGAAGTTAAAACAATTGACACATGGGCACTTAATCTCCATAGCCTCTCCCGAATGAGCCTTTGCAAGTTCGATAAAGGAGTTCACCCCATCCATAAATGATTCACTAAATCTATCAGAAAGCAATACCCAACTCATGTCCAACTATAATGGGCATGAGATTCACATTTACTTGCAATAACGACACGAGGCAAAATGGAGAAACAAGCAATGAATAATAACACTAACAAAAAAAGAAACAAACAAAAAAATGTTTTTTTATAATTCAAGTGTCCGGATTTGCTCACGCGCACCTCGATTAATCATAGGGAGCAATCCTACTACCCACTGATCCCAATTAAAGCGAGAGCAAAGCTCTACATCGATTGGCCCAAATGAGTTAATAGCACTTAAGAGGTTTCGAACCTAACACCTTAGGAAGGAGCAAACCTCTAAGTCCCAGGCGGTAGGCCTTGACCACTAGGACAGCCCCTTAGGGTTTGAACAAACAAACAATTGCAAGCACAAGAAACTAAAAAGAAAAAAAGAAAAGGAAATCTAATAATTGATTACATAACCCCTCGTAATTGATAAATGACTGCAAACCTCATAGAAATCAACATACCCAAATAAAATTGATTAATCAAACGAGAAAATTAAACTATGTCCCAACAGATCTTGGAGAATCACTAACTAGTGCTCAGAATATATAATGAATCCATCAATTGGTAAGTGATATGGTAACTGTATTGGGAAATAATAATCAAACTATTAGGGCATAAATCAAGACAAACCTACATATAACCCATGGAATGGGTCTGTAAGAATTGTCAACAACTACCATCACAAAAGTCTTAATCGTTCTTCCATTGGGTGGAATCACTCTCCGATTACAAGGCTTAAATCACAGAGAGAGGGAGATCTCAGTTATGCGCCATCAACATGTAGGTCTTCACAGAACACACAAAACTTAGAGTAGAATATTTACCTTTATAGTATGCTTCTCGTAAAAGAGCCCTAGAATAAACTTTCGAACTATTGAAAGAAGAAAGAGGAATAGATCTTAAGAAGGAAACAGAAAGTGGAAGAAACCGTCTAGAGAAGAGGAAGTGGTGGGTGTATGCTGGGAAAGGATGGAAATATTAGAGCGCCAATTTTACACGCGAAAACTTCCGCGGGTTCTGTTTTTATTAGTTTCAAATTTTCAATAAAACTATGGATATACCATTGCACACGAAACTATAAGAGCCGCTCAATTTTTAAACACAATTTTCAAGGATCCCCCTAAAAGATTAGCTTAGCCAGATATCAGTAAAGACTTGATCGATTTTATATCCAATCTACTAATGGTCGATCTGAACCATAAGAATTTCACGTCTCATTGATTCTGTCATTATCACAATAATCGAATATCATCGGATATCGGCGACCGCCTGATTAGACCACATTTGATGCATCCTGATACATTAAAGTATTGGATTGCAATATCCGACCCCTGCCTGAGTGTTTTTTTCCCCCCAATCGGAACCGTTCATCTTTTACGTATTAGGGAGTACATCAGTCATACCAAAAACGAAGTTAATAAGGTATCGCTATACACTTGATCGGACAGAAAACTCATTTTGTTAATAAAATTGTGTCTCGATAAAGAAGTTTTCTAAACCCGATAGAGACAAATTTTTACGAGAATGATATAATCAACAAGGAAAACAAAAGCAACGGTCTGGATCATCGTATTTGTGTCGCAGTCGAATAGCTACCGTACGTTCAAGTACAACACAAGACTTAGTTTGTTAAGAATTAATTACATTGAACGTATAGAAGTTAAAAAGTCATTACCAACTCAATTTTTTACAGTGGTCGATCTAAACCGTTAAGATTTCACGTCTCACTAATTCCATAGTTGTCACCAAAATCGAAGATCATTGGATATCGAGGACCGCCTGATCGGACAATATTTGATGCATTCTGAGGCATTAAAGTATTAAATTGCAAGACCCAACCCCCTCTAAAGTCTTTATTTTTCAATCCGAACCGTTTATCTTATACATATTATGAAGTTCATTATTTGTACCAAGAATGAAGTTGATCGGGTATCGCTACACATTTGATCGAATGGTAACTATCATCCAAAAAAACAAATTGCGTCCCAATCAAAGATCTTTCTAAACCTGGTCGAGCCAAATTTTTATAATAATGATTTAATCAATAAGCACAACGAAATCAATGGCCTCGATTGTTAAAATAGTTTCGTCTTATTGAGATCCACTAAATAATCGTATCAAACATTATTAAAAAATGCATAACATATAGGAGTAATATTATTATATATTGCTTAACATATAAGAGGAAGAATATGGGAGTAATGAGGTGGGAGTGATATACAAAGAGGCGAGAGAGGAGGAAATCATGGGAAAACTGGGAATGAAACGAAAATAAATTAGAGCGCAGAACTAAACCGCTTAAAATTTTATGCTTTTCTGTGTTAGTTCCAATTCCATTTGCTTAGTGGGGCCATAATGGATCCAAATCCAACAATTCAACCTATTTAATTGGAGCCCTTTGGGCCGGCTAAATTTTTGTTTGGATATTTATTACTTTTTTCAAAAATTTTTGTTAGATAGGTATTGAATTTATTCTACAGTATTAATCATTCATCTCGATTAGAGGAGTCTACAAATAAAAATTCACAACCAAAAGTAAAAAATATATATATATATTAAAGACGGAGAAAATTTGAAACAATTGTCTTTTTTGTGTTTAGTGTTTGCCTTCTCTAAATTTGAAACAATTGTATCTGTTGGCATGATGGTACTGTGTCTAGGTAAGTTCTCAGAGGGCGGGTTCAACTCTTCTTAGCTACAAATCTTGTAAAGGTTTTTTATTTCAGACTTTTCAGCATCCAAATATAAACAAAAAGCAAAGTGTCACTACAGCATTTCGAACTCGCGACCTCATGCATAAAGGAGGAACCCTTAGTTGCTTGCGTCGGCGTTCAACACATTACAAGTTTGGGTTGTTTTTATATATATTACCAGTTTCTTTAGTTTAAAAAAAAAATTCCGGCAAATTTAGGTGGGTCACGTGGTGCCTTAACTGAATCCGATCCTAACCTCCTGGTAAAATACAAGAGTCCTAGCCAACTAGGCTAGCCCCAATTTGTTTCAATATTGAATTAACTTTGGTAAAATTTCCAAAAAAAAGATAAATCTTTCCCTCGGTAGGAGGATAGATTAGTCTAGTGTTTTCCCTACTCCAATAGTTCACTTGGAAAATAGAAATATTTAGAGGTGGGGGAGAGAGAAATTTAGAAACACTAAATTTAGAAACAAAGGCCTCTATTAATAGTTAATTTAGAAAAAAAAAAAACACATTAACCACAATTAACCTATATTGGAAAATAGAAATATTTAGAGGTGGGGGAGAGAGAAATTTAGAAACACTAAATTTAGAAACAAAGGCCTCTATTAATAGTTAATTTAGAAAAAAAAAAAAACACATTAACCACAATTAACCTATATTGGAAAATGTGTGCCAATAAGCTACCACTACAACAAAGTTGGTCTATGGTGACGAAAATTAGCAACGAAAGTTATTTTCGTCACCAAAGGAGCGCTATTGGCTACGAAAAAAAATTTCATCGTCGAAGGCTTAGTTTTTGGCGACGAAATTTGCCAAATGCAAATTTTTGGCGAGAAAATTCCAAATTCGTCGTCATAAGGCAGCTTTTTAGCGAGGAATTCAAAATTCGTCGTCATAGGGGAGCTATTTAGCGAGAAAAAAAATTCGTCGACAAAGGTTAGCTTTTAGCGACAAAATTTTAGAATTCGTCGGCATTGATCGAATTTTTTGGCTGATTATTTTTTAATTTTTAATTTTTTAATATTATTTAGCATAAAAAATAAATAAATATATACATATTAAATAAAATATACATGTTTAGTTCAAAATTTAATCATAAAAAAGTAATATATATTATACATAGTTTAGTTTAAAAAATTTCGATAGTTATCCATTGGCGGCGGCAGCGGCATGGTGGGGTGGCCTAGGTGGATTTGTAGGAATGGTGGTGGTGGTGGTGTAGTGGTGGTGGAGGTTGCAGTGATTGTTGCTGTGGTGGTGAAATGGTGATTGTGGTGGTGGTGGTGGAGTGGTGATTGTGGTGGTGGCGGTAGAGTGGTGGTAGTGGTATAATGGTGGTGGTGGCACGGCGGTGGTGGTCGTTTCGGAAAAACAAAAAAAAAAGAATTAGAAATAGTATGTATAATAAATATTAGTCTTTTGGTAATAGATGGTGTGTTGGTGTAGTGGTAAGGGCTTGGGTATTGTAGGCGCGAGGTCATGGGTTCAAAACTCATTGGGAGCAAAAAAAAGCAAGCATAAGGGTGGAAAAAAAATTTCGCTGCAAACACAATCGCCGACGAAAAAATTCGTCGCCCAAAACCGAAATAGACAACGAAAAAATTCGTCGCCAAAACCAAAAAAGGCCGACGAAAAAAAAAATTTCATCGTTAGGGGTCTTTCTTGTCCAACAAAAAACGACGAACGGGGACGATGAAATTTTTCGTCGGCAATCAGTTTGGCCACGAAAATCACGTAATTGCCGACAAAATTTTTTCCTCGTCTTTGACCTATTTTGTTGTAGTGTACCTTTTCCCAACGTAAAATGTTGTTGCCATAAGGTTTTACTTATAGCTACGCGTATTGCGTCGCCAAAAGTACGATAGTGTTGGCAAATATTTCCCGAGTTCTATCTGAAGGGCAGCCAATCCAAATCCAATTGTTTTGCCTACGACAGTATCTACGTCGCGGAAAGTAATTAATATTTTTGATAAGTGTGCCGACGCTTTTGATTTTTCGTAGCTAAAACCATGCTTTTGCCAACGACTAATGCCTTGCGTAGGCAAATTTAGTCGCTAAAAGTGCATTTTCTTGTAGTTGCATATGCCAGGATCCAACTTACAAAAATCATCGGAAATTCTAATCGCAAGGACAGATTCGCAGGGATCCACGCAAGGAAATTTGCGTTTGGGCCCATTCCGGGTCCCAAAAAAATCTAGAAAAATATCCATAAATTTTTGAATATTATTTTATGGAGCCCTGTAAAAAATCAGCTTCAGCAGATATCGGTAAGTATTACTTTTGGATTCGTAGGGGCGAATTGAGCAGTTTCGCCCTACGAATCCAAAAGTAATACTTACCGATATCCACTGGAGCTGATTTTTTACAGAGCTCCATAAAATAATATTCAAAAATTTATTGATATTTTTCTAGATTTTTTTGGGATCCGGAATGGGCCCAAACACAATTTTCCTTGCGTGGATCCCTGCGAACCTTCCCTGCGAATAGCAGGGCTCAAAAATCATCATGGATCCATCCATATTCAATAGGCTCACATTGTTCAAAGTCTGCTAGACAATATTTAAAACCTAACATATTACATCTTCCATGTCCAATAAAAAACACAGTTTGTGGATTGCCAACATAATGCATCTTTGGATTGCTAAGTGAACTACTAAGCCTAACCATTTGTCCTCTCCAAAACATCCTCTCAGAATTCTGTGGATAGCTATTGGTAACAGAGCAACTGTTGGTGAACCTGCCATTGATTCCAGAGATCCCACATGAGGCGTTGGAGGTTGCAACCGCATACCCTAATCTTGTACCTAGGCATCGTTGCATTTGTGCTTGTTGAAGATGAAGAATCCATGGCTTTGGAAAAACTTGACCTCCTATAGCAGAAATTATAACAAAGAAAACACATGGTGAGCAAGAGAAGAGGTTGATGACAGCACAAAAACAAACTTAATGGTACAAATGTAAGGATCAATGAGTGAATTTTAACTTCTATCAACGGGCTATGACTTATTCTTGACAGAGATCTGTGATGAGTTAGCTTCCCGAGTTCTGGAACTAGTTCTCCTTCCAAAGAAAGCACATTGAGATCCCTGGACATAACATGAATAATTAGAAAAAACCTCCAAAACACAAAAAATTACAAATACTCCAAGACAAAGACTAATCAAATTAAACCCATTTTAATTATAAAAAAACCGAACTAAAAATAGAATGGACTACGTATTTGTGCATTTTTAAATAAACCCTAACCCTAACTCTTACTCAAATTTCGGAACCCTAACTTTTTGGGGGGTTGAAATGTAGAATCCAGAGCAGAAGTTGCACATATATAACTCACGTACAGAGAGAGATCTCTAAAGAGAGAGATAGATACCTTGTACCAGTTCGATCTTAATCAAGTACAACGAAAAAAAAACCCTAATCGAGAATCGAGTAACAGATAGAGAACGAGCCAGAGAGAGATTCGAGAGAGATACCTTTCGTCGGTTCGATCTTCTTCTTCGTCGTCGTTTGATATTCTTCTTCTTCTTGCGTTCGTCGTTCTTTCCTCTCTCTCTCTGCGGAACGAATGGGAAAGGGGGCTGTTGTAACCCGTTTGTGACCTAACCCGTAACCTGCGAGATAATTTTACCCGACCCAACCCCCATTTTACCCGCGAGTTCCATTTTAAAATCTCAGCCGTTGGCTGAGATCCAACGGCGTACGATTGAGTCCCGCACCAGGCCTTCCGTCCGGGATCCCTTAGGGGATCCGGAGTGTATATATATATATATATGAGTAAGCTTCTAATGCGGACCTCCGCATCCAAGCAAAGTGCGGACCTCCCCTTTCCGATCGAATTTCGATGATCCGAGCCGCTCAATGTGTTCAGAATGTGATTTTAAGGGTATCCGCGAGAAATCAACAAAAAAAAAGACCGGGAAGGGTTTCATCCGAGCAGTTTTTGTTTATTTTTTATTGAACGGTTCAAATAAAAACTGCTCAAATCAAGCCATTTCCGGTCATTTTTGCACTTTCTCAATCCATAAATTAATCATAAGAATGATTCCATTTTCCATCACCAGTCTCTCTCTAAACATAAATAAATGAAATCCTAAGATACACATTTTCTGGAAACTTTTGAATTACTGTAAATTTTTCCAGGAATTTATACAAGCTATGTGCTCTAACCATTTAAATGTCGACGTCTCATTGGTAGGTAACTTCTTAGCCCTCTTCCAATCATGGATCACAGTCGTTAGATCAGTCAACTTGGCACTTATAGAACGACAAAAATTAGCATGAACAGTCACCACAACACCAACATCTTTACTATTTTCAGAAAAGCTACTAAAATAAAGTGTGTCCAAAAATCTAACATTGAGTCCCAAGTCTCTAAACAAACCATTTTGCATGAGCTTCTGCAAAACTTCCTGCTCATTCTTTCCGACGTAGACTTTTCTTTTGGCGTATCAAGTATCGTACAATGAAATTGTCTTGTTGTTCGATCTGACAATGGCAAAACCGTTGTTGACCTTGAAGGATTCGTTCCCTTGGTACACATCGCAAGCAATTTGGAAGTCAAATGTTTCATTTGGCTTTAGAATGGAAAATGGGTTTCTAAGCCATAGTATATCGGTGTCCTACAATCAATGAAATAACTGATCAATTTTAAATACGTATTAAGTAAATAAAAAAACAAATAAAGACTCCTTTCGTGTCAATAAGATTAATTGTCCACTATGTAGAACAATAAGTACAAAAACTTTGCTTTTGTCAAAATAATTCAAACTCATTTTTGCAAGTTAGCAGACATCGGTCAATGACTTCTTTTAATTTAGTAAAAGAATTTTGAATTTTATTTTTACAAATTAAAATTATTTTCTTTTCAAGTTTTCATTTAGGGTCGTGGACATTTTTTAAGATGAGAGGGAGTATAAGATGGCCAATGAAAAAGAAAGTTACCTTTAAACAAAAGAATTACAGAGCTTGCTAGTATATTTATTCTATTTATAAAACGGTCTTGCTATTGTCAGCCCACTGAGCTGACGATAAATACACTAGAAGGCAAGAAAAATATGTATTTCTATTTATTTTTTACACCCTTTAATACACATTCACACACCTACTATTGTTAGCCGGCCCATTGGGCTGATTTTAGAATTTTCCCTTATAAAAACAAGAAGAACAATCTCTTTATAAATAAGGTAAAATTAGCTATCACTAACAACCTTGTAGGGACTGAATCAGAATTTCATATACTAGGTGCCAATAATCGTAACAATAAGATTTTGAAATATTAAGGTTGATTGCGAAAGTGGAAAAATATGGTTGTAATTTTCAATTCCTTTGACATTAACGTTTTAAATTGGAAATCTATGGGAGGCCCGGACATGGTAAGTAGGAGAATATATGTAAAACAAAGTTCTAGATCGATAATTATAGATTTTTCCAAATTGGAGTTGAGTAGCACAAGCACAATATGTTGTACAATAAGTTAGACAACATATATATATATATAGGTCACAAAATACTATTGGTAAGTGATTGCTTTTATAACTAATCTCGGTCACGAATCAACGAATCAAATAATGTCCTAAAGACATGATGTATACCAAATCGCAACAATTATTTTTAAGAAGTCAAGAAGCACGTAACACTCAATTTTTTGGGTCTATTGTTGGGAAAAAGTAAAGTTCCCATGCAACCAAACAAACGTACCGTGAAGATGAAGTTGTAGCCATGCTTGAGAATATCCCCAAGAAACTGAGTCCGCCTCCCCATCATCTTTAGATAATCTTCGGACATGTACATCTTTTCCTCAGCAAAATCTACACCTTCCGTTTCAAGCCTGTAGCAGTGAAGTCGAAGAAACTTGCACCGTTTGTAGGATACAGGATCGGTGGCCACAATTAGAATGTGGTTTACTAACCCCTGAGTACCGTCGCCGAGCCAGAAACCGTCCAAGAATAGATCAAGCATCGACTTGTCTCCTTCCACGTAGGCTTTGTTTACCACAGCGATAATCACAGTCTTGTTCTCTGTTGATGTTTCGGCTAAAACCTCGTCGAGTCCGTCTTGATAAATAACCATTTTATGCTGTAGATGATGTAATGAAGTAGACTGATGAATCAATATTACAGTCACATTCGTCGATCGGAATAATGTATCGATATATTAATTCCTCGAGCTTATAAGTTAGATCTCTTCACCAAAGAAAAACTATTGGAGCCACCCAGTGACACCCATTACAACTCAAAGGCAAATGGGTACCAAGAAAGAAGCTTACCATGGTTGAGGATCTGCATTGATCGGGATTCGAGCTGGAAAAGAGGGTCTTGAGACTGGAGGGATTGGAGGAGATCATGAAGATGAAAAGTAAACCCAGGAACAAGAGTGACAGTAGTATTGTTAAATCGAAAGTTCGATTCTTCATCATATGAGTCATATGATTCGATTGTGGGTAAGGAGGAAAACCCCCAATGGATGATCTCTTCGCCTCTATGTTCTGGTTTGTGGGTATGGGTATAGTTCTTGATTGTTATCCAAGTGGGAATATATGCAGTAAACCTTTCTCTATTCATATTTGTAGTACAAAAAATATACAGCTACCAACACCTGTGGATTTCCGTTAAGCAGCGCCACGCTGCCATCCCTTAACTTAACTCGATCCTGATTCCGCCACTGGTTTTTTCAACACCCGCACATTAAATAGTCGTAATAATAATGATTACTCAATTAATAACTCCATATAAAAGCGTCAAAGGCATCTTCAACTTGGTGATGATTTCTCCTAGATAAACGAATCCAAAGTACTGAGAAGGACACCCTAGAGTTTATAACCAAGTAAATAAATATTTCTAGGACTACACTTCAATCTAAATTAACTTTTCCATTTATAGATCTTAGGTCCAACGTTACAGGCTTCTAGCTCAAAATTTTATTATATATACACATCTAGAACCCACTCTTTTGTCAGATCCAGAATTAGTGGTATAGTACTGTCAAAACATTATTTTATTTTCTTTCGAGATAATTTTTTTTTTTTGGTTATTTCAATTTTTGTGTGTGCATGTGTTGTAATTTACACCTCTGGTCTAATAGTTGAATGAACGAATTAATATATATCATTAAATAGGAATTCTGTTTAGGGACGGAACCAGGATTTTGTAAATTCGGGGGCCGAATTATGAACAACAAGATTTTGAAATTTCACGGTTCCTGAATCTAATAGTTTGTTTGGTTGCCGATCAAAAAAAAAAAAATAGTTTGTTTGGTTTATTTTGAGGGAGATTTTTTCGGTAATGAATTGAGAGAGATAGAAAGTGAAAGGAGATTAATAATTAAAGAAAAAACTTATTGATACCGTGTGTAGAGAGAGAAATTGGGTTTTGGGACCCAAAACGAACACATTCGTAAAACATTTAAATGTCTAAATAATGCCAAATACAAAATACAATGTTTAGGCATTCTTAACAAACAAAAAAACAACTAATACTAAAATTAAAATTTGAAAAAAAAAACCGAAACAATGAGGGGGCCGTGGCCCCCATTTGCCCATACATGCATCCGTCTCTGATTCTGTTCACAATTAAAGTTATTGAAAAATCGACTTAACCAACAAATGTGCAAAAAAAAAAAAAAAAGAAATTAACAGAAAGATAGGTTTTTGCGTGAAATCCCAAGTCTTCTTCCTGATAAGGAGAAATCTTATCACTTGGCTATCCTTTTGTTCCAGTAGCACAATATATTTTCGCCGTTCAAAAAAAAAAATTGTACAATAAATTTAGCAACATATGTGTGTCGTTTTTTTTTAATCAGCAAAAGAAAATTTTATTAATCTTCGCAAGATTATAAAGATTAAAAGGATACGGGCAAATGAAAATGAAAATTACTTATAATCTCCAAGACTATCCGGGACCCAAGCATTGGAACGAGGCCATCAAACCCCAAACACCCAAAAAACAAAAAACCCCTATGACCACCCCACTGGAGAAAACATCTGAACTACTGCCAGAACTCGGGGAATCAAGCCCTGTTGCTACCCAACGTGACACCGATCAATGCTTCTCCATTGAAGACCAGTATCATGCCACCTCCGGAACCCAGGGAACAAGTCCATGTTGCTGCCCCAGAACTGCACAAGCTCCATCTGCCATCGCCGAGAACCAATGATTTCGCTGCCTCCAAAAACCATGCTGCCACCCAAACCATGTTTTGCAGTTGGAGGAATCTTGTGAAAAAGCTCTTGATCTGGGCTTAGAGAAGGAAACCAAAAGTCAACTTCTATTTTTTTGATATGTAATTTTGTTTTTCTTAATAGGGCCTGCGCTGTAATATCAGTCATACTGACAAAAAGAAAAGAAAAGAAAAGAAGAGACTTAACCAAAAATTCCTCATATTTACATTTTTTTGAGTTCAAGAACAAACACCTTTTGCAATCAAACATAAAAACAAATGTGCCTATGAAAGTGCCTAAAACCCTAGGGTACACTATGAAAGAGCCTAAAACCCTAAGGTACCCTATATATAAAAGTGCCTAAAACCCTAGGGAACCTTATGAAAGTGCCTAAAATCGTAAGGTACCCTATATATGAAAGTGCCTAAAACAATAAAACCCTATAATAGGAAAGTGCACCCTAAAATCCTATGAAAGTGTCTAAACATATTTTGGCCTTATGGCTAAAAAACTCAAAAAGTTAAAGGACCTCCACTGACAACTATTTTGCTGGTGTCCTTCCCCTAAATGAAAACTATTTTACCGTCCTTATGACTAATTTTCCCAAAAAAGGATGAAAAACCACTTAAATTTGTGAGTTGGTAGATATTATAAATCTACAAAGGAAAATAAATAAGACCCAATAAGTTTTCAACTGGAATAAATATCTTAACTTTCTAGAGAATTTCGTATGCAAAAATTTTCTGTGGATTTTTGCCATTGCTAGATTAAAATTCTAAAGCCGCGCGCACCTGCTCTCATAGGCAGTGACAACGCCACATAAAGAACAGTGGGGTCGGGCGACCCCAAGGGGACCCCATCAATTTGATGATGACACCACACTAGATTGTTTTTTCACTTGAAACCAATCCTTTTCTTGTCAAAGTCAAAACTTAAAGCACCACCCATTACAATTTGATGACCACACTAGATTATTTTTTCACATGAAACCCACCCCCTCCTTGGAGAAACGTTATTTGGTGGTCCAACACCCCTAAATACCACACATTTCCGTGGAATCCACCGGTAAGTGTACGGGTCCCGCGAAAATGTGTGGTGTTGATAGGTGTTGGGTCTGAGACCACTGAAAATTACTTCTCTTTGTAACCCTTAGTAAAAGTTAAAACACCACATAGAATAAAACGCAAGCGTAAAAGAAGTACTTGATGTTATCGACAAAGAAATTATCATATTCAACTATAGAAGTTCTTGAGTTAATTTTGTTTTGGGTGAAAATGAAAATAAGATTCTTAGAACATACGTACCTTTTGATATCTTTTATTGTTTTAGTTGAAATGCTTGTTGAACTTTTGATGTGTTTTTTTTGTCAAAATTAGATTATTAGTTGTCATTACTATACTATTGAATTTTTTATTTATAATTGGTAAGAGAATATATGCTTATAAATGATCCCATAGTTCCAAAATCCTGGAGTCGCCAATACTCATATATAGGACCTCTCTTTTAATCCACCCACAAAAGTGAGAATCCTAGCTAGGATTATGTAAGCTAAGATGAACGCTCTTTTCCTTCTACGGCGGCAATAAATATTGAACGTTTATGTTAGTTCAATTTCTATAGGATCACCCCTCTTTCTTTTATCAGCAAAAAGTAATTTTTGTTATAATAGTTAGATTAGCATATTAGAAGAGAAGTTAAACTCCTAGCCTCCTTTCTCCTGACACCTCAGTGCACCCACAATGCCGTTGGGCCAAAGGTCTTCTGGTGTATTACTCATCTTTTTTAGCTGTAAGATACACAAAATAGTATCAATGGAAGTACCAAAATATGCCAAGATATAAAAATGTACTCCAGCTTATATGCTGTCGCAATGGAGTCTACAATTGAGGAGTACATGAAAATCATGAACAACAATTTCATGGACGTAGAAATCCTTCTCGGAAACCAAGATATATACATGGGTTAACAAATCTTGGTCATTCTTGCAATTCATAAGCATGATCCCATTTCTCCTCCCAAGTCTCTCTCTAAACAATAATAAATGAAATCCAAGGATCGTATAATTTCTGGAAACTTTTGAATAATTCTCAATTTTTCTTCTTACAAGCTTTGTGCTTTGACCATTTAAACCTTGATGTCTCATTGGCAGATAACTTCTTAGCTCTCTTCCAATCATGAATCACAGTCGTTAGATCAGCCAATTTGGCACTTATACCAAGACAACAATTAGCATGAACAGTCACCACAAACCCAATATCTCTACTATTTTCACAAAAGCCACTAAAATAGAGTGTGTCCAAGAGCCTATAATTGAGTCCTAAGTCTTTGAAGAAACCATTTTCAATGAGCAACCGCACAACATCCTGCTCAGTTTGTCGAACGTCGTCATTTCTTTTCGCGTACCATGTATCATACAATGTAATTGTCTTGTTGTTTGATCTGACAATGGTAAAACCGTTGTTGACGTAGCAGAGTTCGTTCCCTCGGTAACCATCGCAAGCGATTTGAAAGTCAAATGTTTCGTTTGGGCTCAGAATGGAAAATGGGTTCCTAAGCCATAATATATCAGTGTCCTGCACTCAATCATGAAATAATTGGTCAAATGTGAATATACGTGAATAAAAAACAAATAAATACTCCTATCATGTCAAAAAGATTGTTATTTGAAACAATTTCAAGGATCAATAAAAAAAAAAATTGCCGTTAAAAAAAATGCCAAAAAGATTGTTCACTATATATGTAGAATGGTAATTACAAAAAAAAAAAAAATGCTTTTGTCAAAAGAATTGAAACATTTATTTCCATGTTTTAATTTAGCGCAGTAGACTTTTTTTTTTTTTTTTTTTTCTTGAACAGAAGGAGTATAAGATGACCAATGAAAAAGAAAGTCACCTTCAAACAAGAGAATTACGTACGGAGCTTTTTTTTTTATTGGCAAACTTTTTTTCTTATTAAAACTCGACAAATGGTACATTGAGCTTCCAATAAAAGATTAGATGAAACACCAAAAGGGCAACCGCCCATACACCCAAGAGACAAAACACGTAAAACACCTAATTATGGGCCAAGGCCAAGACTATTGGTAAGTGGATGCTTTTGTAACTAATCTCATTCACGCTTTTTTCCCGTTTTCTTTTAATCTTTGTAACTTCGATTCGTTGATTAATAAAATTTTCGTTGCTGAAGCGTTTGCTTCACCTTAATTGAATACATGCCAGTGTATATTCTCATGAATGTATATGAAAAAATAGCCAAGTTTCCATGCAACTAAACAAAAGTACCGTGAAGATGAAGTTGTAGCCACGCTTGAGAACATCCCCAAGAAATTCAGTCCGCCTCCACATCATCTTGTAATAATCTTCATTCCCGTAAAACTTCTCCTCAACGAAATTTATACCTTCTACTTCAAGCTTGTAGCAATGGAGTCGAAGAAACTTGCACCGGTTGTAGGATATTGGATCGGTGGCCACAATTAGAATGTGATTTACTAACCCCTGAGTACCATCGCCGTGCCAGAAACCGTCCAAGAATAGATCAAGCATCGACTTGTCTCCTTCCACGTAGGCTTTGTTTACCACAGCGATAATTACAGTCTTGTTTTCTGTTGATGTTTCGGCTAAAACCTCGTCGAGTTCATCCTGATAAATAGCCATTTTGTGCTGTAGATGATGAAATCAAATAGAACTGTATCAATATAACGGTCACGTTTGGGGTAATAACGTACAACTAACTATAATTGTATATCTTCTAAACAGTGGTTCATGATTTTTGAAATCTCGATCGTTAGTATCTATTAATTCTCGAATTTATATTGGTTAACAACTGATCACAATATTTGTTACTGCATTGAGAAATAACAATTGAGAGTTGGAAAATTGTGATACAACTACTATTGAATCATAAACATACACGTAAAATCATCACATCCATAATAATTGATATATATATATAGTTGAAACCAAATAAGAATAAATCTTAATAATTATACCTACTTGTATAATGTATATGTCGTATGTGGTTGTGTACGGTAAAAGATGTTTATTGATTCCAAATAGTTGATCGAGTGAAAGCAGGACCAGTTTTAGGTGATCTATTTCTCGAGCTTACAAATTTGGCTCTCTTCACCAAAGAAAAACTATTGGAGCCACCCAGTGACACCCATTACAACTCAAAGGCAAATGGGTACCAAGAAAGAAACAAAAAAAAAAAAATTGAAAAAATGAAAAGATAAGAAATGAAGATGGTTACCATGGTTGAGGAATTGCATTGGGAGCTAGGGCTGGAAAGGAGAGGCATCAGAGTACTGGTGGGAGTGGCGATGAAGATGAAAAGGAAACCGAGGAACAAGAGCGACAATATTGCGAAATCAAAAGCTCGATTCCTTAACGTATGTGTTGTCGTTTGATTCGACTGCGGGCAAGGCTGGAACTCCACACTACTAGGGGACCTCTTCATCTCTGAGGTTTGGTTTTCTAACTTTGAGATGGACAATTGGGTGCTTGGACACCCTGGACTTTATAAACAAGTAGAGAGCTTCGAGGACTTTCTAAACTTTTTTCCATTTATAAAACTCACATTCCGCAGTTGCGTACGTATATTTATATCAAAAAGATGTTACATCGCCAAATCATTGACGATCATCGCCAATCACAGGGTTGTATACAGCACTAAACTGTTGTGAAGTTGCATCGGATACCTATATAACAAAAATTAATTATTAGCACGCTAAAGGGGTGTTATACCAGCAGTACGAAAGTGTTGTGAAGTTACGGGTTCAAATCTTAGGGAGCGGAGTTTTATACCCATTGTGGTTTATTGAGTTGGGATTAATAGGGTAAAAATGGATTATTCAATCGTATGGGAAAAAAATACTACTAATTTTTAGTACACGCGAGAAACCTAATTTAACCAAACTTAGATGGTAGGGAATGAAACCCGACCATAATGAGAATCGAACCAGATCTTCTTCGTGGTAAAGAGAAACCCTTACCACTTGGTTATCCCATTGTTCCCAATAGCACAATATGTTGTATAGTTAAGCAACATGTATATATGTATATGTATATATCTATATAATAAAACAGCTCAGTATTTGAATCCTATGTACATAAATCTAACGCTCCAAACTTATCCCTCATAAATCCTACAGCTGAGAAGAGTCCTAGGGCTGGAAAATCTTATTTTCAATCTTCTCTAACATTTCCTATTCCAACTCTATTTTGTTATGGAAAGATAGAAAGTAATAAAATTTCATTGCTAAAAAAAAGAGCCGGATTTTGAAATAAGAAAGGGAAGTAATTTTTAAAACCTTAGCACTCTCTCTCTCTCCGAAACAAGGCGAAATCTTCCCTAACTTTTCCTATCCCAACTCTCTTTTGTTATGGGAAGATAGAAAGTAATAAATTTTCATGTATAAAATTAGTGCAAGGCAGATCGTAAACTAAACAAAAGAATAAGAAATATTTTTTTGGTTTGTGTGTTTTTTTTTTTGTAAACTAAACAGAAGGGTAAAAAAAAAAACCAGTTTGATTCTAATTTAAGAAAAAATCTTCCCGTATAAATTAGTTTCGTTGGCAGGGGTAGTTAATAGTTTCACAATTTATTTTAGTTGTGTTCAAAATGCGTTGCACCGTGCCTTCAAGCACGAGCAAACTCTAATACATATATAACGTTCTTATTCTATGTATGCACGAGGAGATGTTTTAAGTTAATTGGTGTTTCAAGAAACACCGCTTATTGTTCCTATGACCGTGTCATTTTTCAAAATATTGTTTCAACAAGAGTGAATCGAAAACGTAAAATTATCAATTGAATTTTAAAAAGTACAAAAAAGGGGGAAAATTAGATTTAAGATCTGCATAGTTAGAACTATTTACCTTGTTCGTTTTGGGATTTTGGATTTGGAATGAGTATAGAGAGAAATAGAGTCATAATTGAAAATATGAATAATAATTGGAGAGAAATGAGAGTAATGATTAAAGAAAAATAAGATAATGATTAGAATTCAAATAAAAAATACCTCAACTGAACAAGTTCACCTCAGAATGACGAAGTCCACATCAATGGCAGCAAAGTGCCCCGCCATGCCAGATGTTTTCTTTTAGTTGGTTGAGATACTAGTAAAATCAAGTTTCTGGTGGAGATGCTCGTTATCGGGTTGGAAGTCAACTTCTATTCATCCTAGGTTGTTAGAATGTGTCTTTCAATGGTACGTTGTTCTACAGTATATACGAAGACTTTAAAAAATAAAAAACTAATCACGTAAGATGACCGACAGTTTTTTGTTTACAAAAAAATGCTAGAAACACAATAATTCAAATACAACATTAAATACAATCTCTTACATACATGTGAGATCCACACGCACTAGTATGTGTGAACCCCACATGTATGTGAGAGATTGTATTTAGTGTTGTGGTTGAATTATTGTGTTTGTAACACTTTTGATTTTTGTTTTTCCAAGTGCGACGACAATTCACAGTAGCTCTAAATGTACACAACCAAAAGTGAGGAAGTTGTGATTGGTTGTTGTGTACCTAAATTTATTGCAAAACGATTTTGAGATAAGTAAACAACAAACACACAAATCCTTCCACACTCCTCACAATAGGGGGGTGTTCTACTTCTGCACACTGGACCTCAAACACAAAAACAATTACACAAACACACTTACAATAGGGGTGTGTCGCACCTTGGAAGTCCAGAGTGCGTGGGACTCAGTACCCCTATTGTGTGTGGTGGTAACATTGTTATTTGGTGAAACACAAGCATCATTTGAAAACATATAACTAATTCACTTCAAAGCCTTAAGCCTGTTTTGCATTGCCTTCTTAAAAAATAAATATTTATTTCATATTTTTAAATTAAAAAAATAATGTGTTTATGCAAATAATTTTTTTATTTTTATTTTTCACCGTTCAAAAGATCTCAATGAGATCTATCAAATAAGATTCATACTGCTAGAGAAATTATTTCTGTAAATACATTATTATTTTTGAGTTTGAAACTGCCTTCTTAAAAAATACGAAGTAACTACTTATTTGGGAATCTGGGACAGGCGAGAGTATTCTTAAAGAGAAAAACTTTTTATACTGTGGAGCCGTGAATATACTTTACGGCACTCAATCGCGCGTGTTCAAAAGTGTTTTGGACAGTCCGGATTTTAAAAAAACTGTTCGATGGAAGAGTTTTTTTTTTTAAAATCCAGATCATTGATTGCCAAAACGGACGGCTGAGATTGCGCGGAGCCGTGAATAACTTATTCTCTCATTCTTACACTATTTACAAAAGAAACAACAACAGACATATTCCAGGATAGCAACAGCTCCATTTCTATTCTCCATTATCTGTGGAAACATAATAATTTTTCATAGGCTGGAGTCGCTGGACACTCGTGTGAGGTACAAATACTAGAGCTACATGCTTTTTTACCATGGATGTCCACCAGTAAAATAAATTCACGGAGAATAAATAGATTACATCTGACCAATTCCCATATTAAGGATGTCATACGTACGGTCTAGTAGAGATAAGGTAACATAAGTTTTAAATTATTTATAGCAAGAAGATTTTGGAATTCAGCACATATATATATATGGATGTCTGCGCTTGGTCGGAGAATGTTTGAAAATTTCAAGGAGTTGAAGCGGGTGATCGAAAATTTGCATTTTGTTGTTGCCAAGGTTTAATACTTACCAAAAAAAAAAAAAATTTAAAATATAGCGGCAATGCTACAATTGTAGCAATAATGGGAGTATTGAATGATACGTGCTGAGAATTGGATGTAACGGTCATGAATTTTTTAAAATTATTCTTATAGCCAAAACACCTAAAGCGGCTGCAACGGCTGTGTAGCAGGCAAAAAATCGGATTAAAAGCCACACATAGCGAGAACCAGTCGATATGGGTGTAAATTTGGAGAGTACTGATATAGTGGGGTGTAGTAGCAGTATCGGAGGTCCAAAAAACCACCGATATGCTACGCAACGGCCGCTTTTTAAATCCATGTGGTGCCTTGCCAACTTTTTCCTTTTGGTTGTCACTTGTTAGCCTCGCACATGAGTGGTTTTGGGGTCAAGGGCAACATAGTTGGGATAAGTTCATGCCTTTTGGACTTCCAACATTTCTTCGTTGTGCTAAGTGTTTATCGAGTTAATAGTTCCTTCTTTTGCCGATCCAACAAAAAAATAGATAAGCTTACCTTCTTTTAGGTTTTGGACTTATGGGAGCAAAAAGAGAGGGTTGAGCCGGCAGGGAGAGGAGATGAAGATGTAAAGTAGACCGACGAGACGAACAAAAGAGACAAGATTTTGAAATTCATTTTGAAAGCAAAAGCTCAATTCTTGATCGTAGATGTCAATGATTCGAGTTTGGGTACGTAATTTCCCCCGAAGCTGACGAAAATTGTGCAATGTTTTTCTTGTAGGGCGCACTACCGGCTACCGGTTTGGACCTCACATTGGTTCACTGTGGGCTGAAATTAAGATGAACATAACTTTCGTGTAGGGGAAAGTCCAGTAATCTGCAGATCATGTTGACGTAATGGACTACTCTGGGCATAATTCAATGAATGGTTGGAACGAGGGAGGTTGTCAATTAGTAGAATAAAGACGAAATAACCTCCCTGACCAAATAAAAAGGACTTTTTTGTTTGAACGGAAATAAAATGGACTTAGATCCTCTAAAATCCCTCCTTAATTTCTCCTATTACTATTTTTTTTTTTTTGATCGACAACAAAATTATTGATTAAACTTGACAAATGGTACATCGAGGAGAAACTTAACCCAAAACTGGGTTAAGCAGAGTACTGTTTATGCCCATTTTTGGCACATAATCTCAGACCAGCGCTGGAGGGCCATTTAATTAACTTTTAATTAAATTGGGCCGATTTCTATGAGTTTCTCGGGCTAAAAATTAATGGCCCACATTAATTTTGTGATTTGGAGCGAGGCCCGATTAAACAAAATCCAAGTGAAGCGAGATACGCCGAATAATCTTCCATGGAAGTTATTATTCGGAGCTTTGGGTAAAAATATTGGCATGTGCTTTGTTGATTCAGAAGTGGAGTGCCCACGATGTAAAAAACAATTGGATTTTTTACTTGATATTGGAAGAAATTAAGACACATGGCAACCCATTGGAAGACATTAGCCCATGATTTTCAACTGCCACCCATGATCAAAAGTTGCTGGAGAAATGGCCTGACTTCATGGGAATTTTGGGACACATGGCAGCCTATGGGGAAACAAGAGCCCATGATCTTGAAGAAACTACTACAAACCGCCGTACATGGGCAACGTGGGACACTTGGCGCATCTCAGAATTGGCAATTGATTTCTTTGGTTCGGCTGGAGTGAAACCTCGCCTATAAATAGCAGAATTCAAGATGGAAAATGGGTCCAACACCAATCAAGCTCAACGCTTAAACAAAAAGCCTTCCCAGCGAAGCAAACACTTTACTACTTTCAGCAAAGTAGATTATCGAGTACTACGTGCTCAAACCCCATTCAAACACACTTCTTTAAGTTGTTTGGATCTTTTACTTTCCTGTACCAACTTTATTATCCCGGTGTAATAGAGTTTACGTTTTCACGTTTCTACGTCCATTTCCTATACGACTAGGAAATATTAAGTCCACAACCGTGTGGCAAACCACGAACCGCTCTGTGATCTTTAACCTTTGGGTCACACACGATCGCTCATACGATAGAAGTCAAGATTCACGGGAATCTTCACAAGAAGTTAGGCGCTACAAGTCTTGGCACGCCCGCGCTCATCGCATCCACACCTTGTGTCAAAAACGAGAGTTTTCATTGGCACGCCCGGTGGGACCCTAGTCGTTCACAAAGGTATCAATCATGCCGCCGAAAACAAGAACCGGACAGTCACAATCGGACCCACCACAGTCGGATCCGCCACAGCCCGATCCTCCAGGCAGCCCTGAAGGAGTTGCTGTTAACGTCCCGGTACTCGAGGAGGCCGCTCCTCAAGTCAGCGCACAAGATCTTCAAGACGCCACGGATAGCGTCAAGAATTATATGTTTTTTGCAGGACAAGAGATTTCACACAGCGTGGCACAAACAATTTCTCAGTCCGTTGAGCCTATGACTCTAGCAATCAATGACATGATTGCCACAATGAAAGAAAGGCTTCCACTCGTCCCTCAACAACCAGTCATGCCTCAGTTCGGATTCTATGGCAACGGCCATGAACAGACAGGTTTGAAGGACTCAATTCCACCGCCACCACAAGTTTTCTATCAAGCTTCATCATCGAACAGCCCTGCACCGGCAGGAGATAGAAGCAAGGGAGTGGTTATTGGAGGAGGACCGACGCCTCCAATGTACAAGGAACAAAGGGCCGTTTTGGTGGAAAACCCAAACAGGCCTGAAAAGACCGACAAAAGGCCTCCTCACGGAGGACAAGGTGCTGTTAAAGACAAGAACAGTTCTCATGCTCATTCAGTCCCAGAGGCTCGGGGGGCAAACCCAGGCGTGAATCAGCAGGCACAAGAGGCAGGCCAACAGCCGCCTCCAATGCCAGCCATGATTGGGAGAGATCAAGTCCTGGATTTGCTCCAGGAACAGTTAGGGCCTGGATTCAGGCCTGTGGGCAGACCCATGTACAGGAAACCTCACACGACGGAGGTCGACAATGAGTCCTTTCCCAAGGGGTACCGAATTCCTGAATTTCAGACCTTCACAGGGGAGAACATGCAGTCCACAGTGGAACACATTGCTCGATTTCAAGTGCAGTGTGGGGAGGTGGGCACGAATGACAAACTCAAGTTAAGGCTTTTTTCGAATTCCTTGACAGCAACGGCCTTCACTTGGTATATCAATCTGCCACCCAATTCTGTTCAGACCTGGGCCCAGATTGAGGAGATGTTCCACCAGCAGTTTTACAGGGTTGAACCAGAGATAACGATGGCGGATTTGTCACGCTATCGTCAGCTTCCACAGGAAGGCGTGGAGTCTTACCTCTCCCGATTCAAGACAGCGCGTTTCAAGTGCAAGATCCCTTTGCCCGAGGCCGAATATGTGCGTTTAGCACTGAACGGCCTGGATTTCGAGTTCAAGAAGAAGTATCATGGCACAGAATTTCGGGACTTGTTTGAGCTGTCTGCAAAGGCCTCGCGTTATGAGAAGCTTTTGGAAGAAGAGAAGGATAGAAAGTCGGCTTCCAAGGGCACGTACTATCAAGACCCTAATTATGACGTGGCTACGGTTGAGGCAGAGGCTAGTGTCGATGTTGATGTGGCCGAAATCATCAATAGAAAGCCTTATGTCTGCAAGGCCTTCGTCAAGATGGAGCCCGCGAAGCAACCCATCCAAGAAGCATTTAATAGGCCTACCAGGGCCTACACCTTTGATATCAGCAAGGCGGAAGCTATTTTCGATCAGCTCTTGGCAGACAAGTTGCTGAAATTGCCCTTTGGTCACAAGATCCCAGCTTTGGATGAGTTAAAGGGCAAGGAATATTGTAAGTACCATAACTCTTGGAGTCATTCAACCAATAATTGCTTTGTGTTTAGGAATGATATCCAAGACAAGATTGATCGGGGAGAATTCAAGTTTCCCGAGAAGGACAAGCAGGCTATGGGAGTGGATGGCAACCCATTTCCTTCAGGCCTAAGTGCAAACATGGTCTCAGTGAATATGAGATCCATGCCCAGAGCTACACCAAGGCCTAGACTGAGCTTGGGGGCACCATCGAGAGCAGCATTCAGGCCTAGGCCGAATCACTACCAGGACCTATGTTTTGAGGAAGATTTCACTCCGTCTCGCACTTGGGGGGTAAGGAGGCCAAGAACTTCAATTCGGGGGGCAAGCACCCCGGTTCAGGCCTTTCAGAGGGTGAAAAGATTCGAAAGGAAGAAGCCTTGGTGGTCCAAGCCCGAAGCAGATAGGAAGTTGGAGAGACCAGGCTGCTCATTAGTTTGCACTGAATGTGGGCATCATGCTGTTCCATCCAGACCTGTGTTGAAAAGCATAGTTGTGGGCAGAACCGAAGTCAGGCCTGAGGAGATGCGCAGGCCTAAACAGAACCAGAACCAGATCAGGCATGAGTCAGTTTTCAACAGGATTCGACCAGCTGTGGTGGAGATAGAGGATGAGATCAATAATCTCAGAATTTCAGCCCCAACTGGAGGAAAGCCTAGGACCGTGAAACCTCATGTCATTCCCCCAAATGAGTGGCATAAGGTTGAACATCCTAAGTTTCCCGCTCCACAGCCTCCTTTATCACGATCTCAGAAAAGACGCCGCCAAAGGTTTAGGCAGGCGGAAAGGAGGGCTCTTGAGGAAGACGACTTGCTTGGGGACATGATGGAAGAAGATGGCGTTAATAAGGAAATGGTGATCGAGGTACCTCCAGAAAAGTTGAAGGATGAGGCAGTCAAGCCTAGGAGAGAATACAAGCCTTTGGAAAGAACTTACAAAGAGGTCGTTGCTAGTTCCTCTTCAGGGCAAGATCCTCGATTTGAGAAGAAGGCTTTACTGGAAAAAACCCTCGAGGAGGCTAGGATCAAGCCTCTTCCGAGACAGGTCACTTTATTGAAGATGCAGCCGCTTGAGCCGAAGCAGGACTCGGGGGGCAAGCCTCGATTAAACCCACAGGCCAAGGAATTCAGGCCTGGGCAGGCTTCGAAGATGCAATGCAACATGGTGGTCTTTTTTCCATCCGAACTAGAAGTAAAGAACAATGACCTTACTGCCATGGAAGGCGATGTGGTGGAGATGGGTCAAACGGCCGAGATATTACACGAATCCCTCAATTCAGGTCTGAATGGAGGCGGGCCTTCAGTGATAGTGCTGAAGGACGAAGATGAGAGTAGTACCGAAGGCCGAGCAGCGAGCGTAATATTTGAGAAACCCACTTTCAAGATGACGAGGCATATCAAGCCTCTATATATCTCAGGGTGTGTAGATGGAATGCCAATCAATCGACTCCTTGTCGATAATGGTTCGGCAGCTAACCTCATGCCTAGGTCAACCATGGTCAAGCTAGGCAAAACGGATCAGGACTTGGTGTCAATAACAGCGACATTGACTGATTTCACTGGGCATGAAACAAACTGCCTTGGGATCTTGATCATGAATCTGACAGTTGGGTCAAAAACCCTTACCACTCCATTCTTCGTCGTGAATTCGCGATCTTCGTTCAACATTCTGTTGGGGAGGGACTGGATTCATGCCTGCCTAGCTGTACCGTCAACCTTGCACCAATGTTTGGTTTTTTGGAACCAAGAAGATGTAGAGGTGATCTGGGCAGATCGTAGGCCGTTTCTCGCTTCTACCAATCATGCCGAGGCAAGATTGTATGACGAGGATGTCGGCCCGATGAAGGTGGCAGGCCTTGATAAGTTTGGCCGCCACAAGATTGTGCCTATCTCTGCCCACAAGTCAGTGGAGGAGGTGAAGGTATTGTACCAAGAGCTAATCGGCCCTATGATCACGGAGTCAAGTAGGCCGATTACAGCTTCAACCAAAAGGCCTTTTTAATGTCAGTAAGGCCCTCGGAAGAAGAGAAGGACGCGGCTTTGCGAGCCACGTTGACAAAGTTAGAAGCCTGCCTGCTGGAAAAAAGGCTTAGAGAAGAACAAGAGCAGGAAGAAGAAGGTTATTCGGCCCATGCGGCCGAAGTAATCAATGAGGACTCAGATCTGATCGAAGACTTGGATGAGATTCGTTTGGAAGATCTTGAAGCGGCCCCGGCTAAGTTGGATGACTTAAAGGCCGATGTTCAAGATCCTTTGGAAGAGGTTAACCTAGGAGATTCAGACAATCCTAGGCCTGTATATATTAGCCAGCTTCTGCCAGAGGACGTGAAACAGAAGCTCATTCAGCTCTTAATTGAGTTCAAGTCTTGTTTTGCATGGAACTATGACGAACTTCCAGGCTTGTCCAGGGATTTGGTGGAACACGAGTTGCCTATCCAGCCGGGATTCAGGCCTTTCAAGCAACCGCCAAGGAGGATGTCTAATGAGGTCTATCTGCAAGTCAAGGATGAGATCGAGCGCCTTTTCAACGCGGGGTTTATACGCACGGCGAGGTACGTTACTTGGCTATCTAATGTTGTGCCAGTCCTTAAGAAGAATGGCAAGATTAGAGTTTGTGTAGACTTCAGAAACCTGAACTTGGCGTCTCCGAAGGATGAGTATCCAATGCCCGTTGCAGATTTGTTGGTAGATGGGGCCTCGGGCCATAAAGTTCTATCCTTTATGGACGGCCATTCGGGCTACAATCAGATCTTCATCGACGAGGCCGATACGGCTAAGACTGCTTTTAGGTATCCCGGAGCTTTGGGAACCTTTGAGTGGGTCGTAATGCCCTTCGGCCTAAAAAACGCAGGAGCTTCATTCCAACGTGCAATGAACGCCATTTTCCATGATTTCATTGGCCGTTTCATGGAGATTTACATCGATGACATTGTGGTCAAATCTCAAACCTATGATGAGCATTTGGAACACCTGAGGAGGTCATTCTTGAGGATGCAACAATTTGACTTAAAGGTTAATCCCTTAAAGTGCGCCTTTGGAGTCTCCGCAGGCAAGTTCCTAGGGTTTTTGGTCCACAATAGAGGTATTGAGATTGATCAGAATAAGACCAAGGCAATTATGGAAGCAAAGCCTCCTACAACCAAGAAGGAGTTGCAGAAGCTCTTGGGGTCGCTCAACTTTTTGAGAAGGTTCATCTCGAACCTAGCGGGGAAGGTTCAGGTCTTTTCCCAACTCTTGAAGCTGAAGGATCAGGACACTTTTGCTTGGGAGGCAGATCACCAGAAGGCCTTTGAGGAGATCAAAGGCTACTTAGCAAAGGCTCCAGTTCTTATGCCTCCTATCAAGAACAAGCCTTTGAAGCTCTACATTTCGGCTGCGGAAAGCTCAATTGGATGCCTTTTAGCACAAGACAATGAGCAAGGGAAAGAGCAAGCTGTTTATTATTTAAGTAGGTTGTTAACTCCTTGTGAAAGGAGATATACTCCTATTGAAAAATTATGTCTTGCTTTGTACTTTGCAGCAATAAAATTGAGGCACTACATGCTTCCCGTTGTGGTTTACATTATGAGTCAAACAGACCTGATTAAGTACTTGCTTTCTCGGCCAATCATGCGAGGCCGAATAGGCAAATGGTCTTTGGCTTTAATGGAGTTCAGTTTTCAATATGTCCCTCAAAAGGCTGTAAAAGGCCAGGCCTTAGCAGATTTCCTTGCCGATCATCCTTGCGCGGATGTCGGCGAAGAATCTGATTTAGGACTGAATGCATTTGAACTCTCGCTCACTCCTTGGACTCTTCTCTTTGATGGATCAAAAACTCAACAAGTCTCAGGCTGTGGGATTATCATTATATCCCCCCAAGGCCTGAGAACTGAGCTATCTTTTCAATTTGATTTTCCATGTATGAATAATCAAGCCGAATATGAAGCAGTAGTAATAGGCCTTGAAATCCTTAGGGATCTTGAGGCCCGAGAAGTGAGGGTCATAGGGGATTCAAACCTCGTAATCAACCACTTGGCAGGTACGTTTAAATGCTATAGTGAGGAGTTAGCTCCTTATTACATGGCAGCGGTGCAATTAGTTCAAGATTTCGATAACGTCACTGTCAAACACGTCTCAAGGAGCAAGAATACAGAAGCAAACAGTTTGGCTCAGGCCTCAACAGGCCTGAAGCTTTCACCAGAAACTCTTCATAAGATCATTACAGTCCAGAAGAGGCTACTCCCTTCCGTAAGGAGAAGAGGTTTAGGCCTAGAAGTATTTGCTTCAGACCTTCCGGTTGAAGAAGAAGATGAGGACAAGGAAGATTGGCGTGATCCTATCATTGCTTACTTAAAGCGGCCTCATATGGGGGCTAGTAGGAAGGTCAAGAGAAGAGCATTAAGTTATGTGCTCCTTGGAGACGAGTTGTACAAAAAAGGCCTTGAAGATGACTTGCTTTTGAGGTGTTTATGCCATACCGAAGCCATAAAGGTAATGGCAGAAGTCCATGAAGGAATTTGTGGGGCACATCAGTCCGGTATCAAGATGAGGTGGCTAATTAGAAGGTATGGTTACTATTGGCCCACTATCTTAGAGGATTGTATACGTTTTTCTAAGGGCTGCCAGCCTTGTCAAGCTCACGGCCCAGTCCATCATACCCCTGCAACGGATTATCAAGCTGTAGTGAAGCCTTGGCCTTTTCGAGGCTGGGCTTTAGATATAATTGGGATGATTTATCCCCCTTCATCGAAACAACACAGGTTCATCTTGGTAGCCACAGATTATTTCACGAAATGGGCGGAGGCCATCCCGTTAAAGTCTGTGGATCAACAGGATGTGATCAAAGTGATGAAGGAGAGAATTATCCATAGGTTTGGAATACCGGAGCATTTTGTGGCAGACAGAGGCTCAGTGTTCTTTGGAGCGAAGGTTAGGGCTTTTACGAGTCAATTCAATATTCAACTATCTCACTCAACTCCATATTATGCACAAGGGAATGGCCAGGCCGAATCAACCAATAAGACCTTGATTGGAATTATTGAGAAGATGGTGGAAGACAATCCGAGGGTTTGGCATGAACTCCTATCTGATGCATTATGGGCTTATAGGACTTCGAAGAAAGAAGCCACAAATGTTACTCCTTACATGTTGGTATATGGCCATGACCCCGTACTTCCCATGGAGGTAACGGTTAGATCGGCCAGGATTGCGTACCAAAATGGCTTAAGTCCTGCTGATTATAGCCAAGCTATGTTAATGGAGATGGAAGACCTTGACGAGGTAAGGTTGACTGCTTTAAACCATATGTTGATTCAAAAGCGTCAAGTGGCTAGGGCCTATAATAGAAGAGTGAGAAGGAAGAGCTTCACCGAAGGAGATTTGGTGTGGGAGGTTGTTCTTCCCTTGGGCGCTCAAACCCCAAGGTACGGCAAGTGGTCTCCAACGTGGGAAGGGCCGTATCAAATTTGCAAGGTGTTCGAAGGTAATGTTTATCTTTTAATGGATTTGAATGGTGGAATGCATAAACATACTATCAATGGAAAGTTTTTAAAGCATCATTATCCTACGATGTGGGAGATGAGAGACTTTAAAGAAAAACTACCATCAAAACCATAATTGATAGATCAAGGCCTGAATCAGTCTAGGCCACCATCAGAACTTGAATCTGTCTAGGCTACCATCCAGGCCTGGATTCGGTTTATATCATCAAAACAAAACAGTTGAAAGGACCTAGAGTTCAGGCCACACTCAAACACCAATAGCCCAATGGATAAATGTTCAGGGCTAAAGGAAAGAAACTACGTTATTACAAGGCCAAAATGGCCTAAAGTTCACCAAGGGTACTTAAGCGAAGGTTGTTCCAAGATGCGGCAAGGTTGTTGAGCTGGGCCTCTAACCTTTCTTTTGAGGTTTGGAGGCCTGCTTGATTGGGAACCAAGGGAAGGAGCTTAACCTTGATAGCTTTGGAAGTGGCGAACAGTCCCTTCTGTTGAGCTTCCAGGCTTGACTGCTGGGTCACCAGGGCCACCGTGCTTTTCTCTGCATCCTCCTGCTTTCTCTTCAGTTCTTGGATTTGCTCCTCCCAGGTCTGAATGTCATTGGCCAGATTGGTTTTTTGCACCTCAATGGCTTCGATTTGAGTTTTCGAAGCTTCATAGCCAGATACGCATTTGCTCAACTCTTGGCGGAGGTCGTCGATTTCGGTAAGGCTCGATTCAACTTTCGAGAGTTCAAGGGCTGCACCGTCATAAGACTTCTGCATGTCCGGGAAGTCCTTGTGGAAGTTCTGCAGGTTTGTTTCCATAGCCTCACTGAAGGCTTGAGCTCTGGCTAAGATGTCGAGGGCCTTCCTGAATGAAGAAGCCCTGTCTGGGTGAAGAGCTGTCCTGATGTCCATCTTGATCAAAGCCCCACATGGAGATCTGATAATGATTGCGGCTGTTCCAAGAAGGAAAATGTTAGGCTGCATTTCGGCCTGACAGAATATTAAATACACCAAGGTCTGTTTGGCTGCCAAAAACAGTTCTTCTCCAAACGCCTTAATCTTAACAGAACAAGGCGTAGGGGGGGCAATGTTTATACCCATTTTTGGCACCGCGGATCGGGCCAGCCGTGATTGGATTGTTGACTGTTAATTCCGTAATTAATTGGGCCGAGAGTTATGTAATTAGTTGGGTAATCATTGGGCCATGGGTTTTTTCCCATTTGGGCCCAAGGATATGCGGCCCACGGTTGCAAGATTGGTTTTGTTCGGCCCAGCAGGTAGCCCACGGTCGAGCCCGCAAGGAAAAGAATTAATTTGGTCCACTTGGTTTAGCCCACGGTTGAGTTTCAGTGGAAAGCAATAATCTGGTGCAATTGGTTTAGTCCACAATTGTAGGGAGCAGTTACCCATTTGTCAGCTGATATTTTGAAATTCAAGGGGCCAATTGACCAAGTCAATTGGCCATGTGTCGCAGGAAGAGCAAGAAGGGGGAAAGTGGGAAGTTGTTTTGTGAAGGCATGGGACACTTGTCACCATGTAATCAACCCACTACCCATGATCTACCTTAACTGCCATCAACTTCTGAAGACTTCCCACGACCATGCATGCACCAAAAGTGGAAGAGATCATGGGACACTTGGCAGCCTTAGAAGCAATGCAGATTCTCGGATTCAGGCCTGAATCAGATGCTGCTGGCCCTATAAATAGTAGTTCACAATGTTGAAAAAAGGGTCCAACACCAATCAAGCTCAACGCTTAAACAAAAAGCCTTCCCAGCGAAGCAAACACTTTACTACTTTCAGCAAAGTAGATTATCGAGTACTACGTGCTCAAACCCCATTCAAACACACTTCTTTAAGTTGTCTGGATCTTTTACTTTCCTGTACCAACTTTATTATCCCGGTGTAATAGAGTTTACGTTTTCACGTTTCTACATCCATTTCCTATACGACTAGGAAATATTAAGTCCACAACCGTGTGGCAAACCACGAACCGCTCTGTGATCTTTAACCTTTGGGTCACACACGATCGCTCATACGATAGAAGTCAAGATTCACGGGAATCTTCACAAGAAGTTAGGCGCTACAAGTCTTGGCACGCCCGCGCTCATCGCATCCACACCTTGTGTCAAAAATGAGAGTTTTCATTGAAATCATCAATAGAAAGCCTTATGTCTGCAAGGCCTTCGTCAAGATGGAGCCCGCAAAGCAACCCATCCAAGAAGCATTTAATAGGCCTACCAGGGCCTACACCTTTGATATCAGCAAAGCGGAAGCTATTTTCGATCAGCTCTTGGCAGACAAGTTGCTGAAATTGCCCTTTGGTCACAAGATCCCAGCTTTGGATGTACCTCGATCACCATTTCCTCATTAACGCCATCTTCTTCCATCATGTCCCCAAGCAAGTCGTCTTCCTCAAGAGCCCTCCAATGAAAACTCTCGTTTTTGACACAAGGTGTGGATGCGATGAGCGCGGGCGTGCCAAGACTTGTAGCGCCTAACTTCTTGTGAAGATTCCCGTGAATCTTGACTTCTATCGTATGAGCGATCGTGTGTGACCCAAAGGTTAAAGATCACAGAGCAGTTCGTGGTTTGCCACACGGTTGTGGACTTAATATTTCCTAGTCGTATAGGAAATGGACGTAGAAACGTGAAAACGTAAACTCTATTACACCGGGATAATAAAGTTGGTACAGGAAAGTAAAAGATCCAAACAACTTAAAGAAGTGTGTTTGAATGGGGTTTGAGCACGTAGTACTCGATAATCTACTTTGCTGAAAGTAGTAAAGTGTTTGCTTCGCTGGGAAGGCTTTTTGTTTAAGCGTTGAGCTTGATTGGTGTTGGACCCATTTTCCATCTTGAATTCTGCTATTTATAGGCGAGGTTTCACTCCAGCCGAACAAAAGAAATCAATTGCCAATTCTGAGATGCGCCAAGTGTCCCACGTTGCCCATGTACAGCGGTTTGTAGTAGTTTCTTCAAGATCATGGGCTCTTGTTTCCCCATAGGCTGCCATGTGTCCCAAAATTCCCATGAAGTCAGGCCATTTCTCCAGCAACTTTTGATCATGGGTGGCAGTTGAAAATCATGGGCTAATGTCTTCCAATGGGTTGCCATGTGTCTTAATTTCTTCCAATATCAAGTAAAAAATCCAATTGTTTTTTACATCGTGGGGCACTCCACTTCTGAATCAACAAAGCACATGCCAATATTTTTACCCAAAGCTCCGAATAATAACTTCCATGGAAGATTATTCGGCGTATCTCGCTTCACTTGGATTTTGTTTAATCGGGCCTCGCTCCAAATCACAAAATTAATGTGGGCCATTAATTTTTAGCCCGAGAAACTCATAGAAATCGGCCCAATTTAATTAAAAGTTAATTAAATGGCCCTCCAGCGCTGGTCTGAGATTATGTGCCAAAAATGGGCATAAACATTGCTCCCCCATGCCTTGATTCTTTACTTTTAGGATCAAGCCGTGAATAGAAAGTAAAGCCATTTTTGGCATCCAAACAGGCCTCGACTCTTGTTGTAGCATGACTTCTTTTGCTTGCCTTGCCTATGGGTAGTAGGCATTAGGCATCTTCTATGCTCCATTCAGGCCTTTGATAATATGAGAACTGTCTTCAGGCCTGAACCGTGAAAGACCCGATAAAAAGGCCTAAAAATCCGTTGGAAGGCCTGAACTTCCTCTTTGAATGCTTATAAATGTGGTTCAAGCCTAAACAAAGTGGCTCAAGGGCCTTCGTCTATGCAGAAAAGGCCTACTTACGCCAAGAGAGTCCTATGTCCAGGCCTGGTTGTAGAGAAACAATTGAATCTTGAAAAGGCCTGGGAAGGACTGAAAATAGATTGAAGGCCTGAATCTCAACTTTGAACTTTCAGGCCTGCTCAATGAAACGAAAAGGCCTCCACCTCTGCGGAAAAAGGCCTAGTAAAACTCTGATAGGGCATATTCAATGACTGATAGGCCTTGGCCGAACATTTTAGAGATGCTTGTTCGGCCTATGAAAGACTTTTCATTGGCTACTTAGCCCTTTTTACAACCACAACGTTTTTGCGTAAGCCAAGTGAATAAGACCCGCTGTTGATGTGCCCCACAAATCCAATGTGGGCGTAGTTCCACACACTTAAGGCCTAAAATTGGCCTACGCTTGTAATGCCTTTTAGCAGTTTGGACAATGCCAAAAAGGCCTTCATTAACCGGGGGAGGAGGGGGATCTCCGATCACAAATGAATCATGATCAAGCCCTGGAGTGTTGTCGGTTTCCTCATCTTCATTCAGTTCCTCCTGTTCTAGAACAGATGCGGCTTGCAATTCAGACCTGGCCATAGGACTGATGGCAGGTCTGAATCCTTCCTGACTTGTATCTGTTATCTGCTCACTGCTCAGGACTGAATCTGAATGTGGTGGCTCTATAGATGCTTGAGATGACTTTTCCGAGGAGAGAACGAGTTGATCTTGCCTCATGATAGGACTTTCTATGTTTTGGCTTATTTCAGGTCTGAAATCTTGCTCCCTTTGCGTTGAAACAGACCTATCTTTTCGCTCCTCTGGGCATGGAAATAGCTTACCATCCAAAAGTTTCTGAAACACTCCTGAATGTTGGTTGCTGCGATCAGGCCTGAAATTGTTGCTTCGATCTGTATCATCCAGGCCTTGCTGCTGTTCAGGAATCCTCAAAGGCCTGAACTGGGACGTTTGCCCCCCGAGTCGAAGTCCTTGGCCTCCTTGCCCCCCAAGTGCAGGGTTGTTGGAAGCTAATGGCTGAGAGAAGCCTGGAGGCTTGGTGTGCTTGCTGGAAGCTCGTTGAGACTCTTGCCCCCCGAGTCCAATTCCCTGGCCTCTTTGCCCTCCGAGTGTAGGGTTGTTGGAAGGTAAGGGTTGAGAGAAACCTGGAGGCCTGATAGGCTTGCTGAAAACTTGCTTAGACACATTCAGGCCTGAAGCTTGGCCTAAAGTGCTAAATGGTGACCTCGATGGTGGAGTAAGATATGGAGTTGACTTCATGTCTTTAATGACCTTTTTGGATTTGATTAGACATTCTTCAACTGTACGCCTACATTCATCCCAAGGATCAATGAATTCCTGTGAGAGTCCTTCATTGGATGCAATAGTACAGGACTGAATGCCCATATTTTCTTCAACTTGGCCCTCAAAGGTTTGAGTAGAAGGATCATCAAGCCCACCATTTTGGAATTCAAGTTGTTCGGGCAGGACTGAATACATGATATGTGAATTGCCATGTGACTTGGCAGTAAAGAGACGGTTTACCTCACAGCGTAATTGGCGATCCTCCTCTTCAAGCCTGTCAACTTCGTCTTCAAGCCCTTGAATTTCATCGTTGTAGCGATTTTGTGCTTCAAGAAACCAATCCTCTATAGGATTGAGTCGACGCCTCTCACAATCAAGGCGGTAGACTTCGTCTTCAAGTTCGTCAACCTTATCATCGCGCCAACGAATTTCTTCTTGACATCGCCGAATTTCAACATCCAATTCAACGTATCGAATTGACATGCGAATGAATCAGCGTAATACCTTTGAAACGACTAGGGTCCCACTGGGCGTGCCAATGAAAACTCTCGTTTTTGACACAAGGTGTGGATGCGATGAGCGCGGGCGTGCCAAGACTTGTAGCGCCTAACTTCTTGTGAAGATTCCCGTGAATCTTGACTTCTATCGTATGAGCGATCGTGTGTGACCCAAAGGTTAAAGATCACAGAGCAGTTCGTGGTTTGCCACACGGTTGTGGACTTAATATTTCCTAGTCGTATAGGAAATGGACGTAGAAACGTGAAAACGTAAACTCTATTACACCGGGATAATAAAGTTGGTACAGGAAAGTAAAAGATCCAAACAACTTAAAGAAGTGTGTTTGAATGGGGTTTGAGCACGTAGTACTCGATAATCTACTTTGCTGAAAGTAGTAAAGTGTTTGCTTCGCTGGGAAGGCTTTTTGTTTAAGCGTTGAGCTTGATTGGTGTTGGACCCTTTTTTCAACATTGTGAACTACTATTTATAGGGCCAGCAGCATCTGATTCAGGCCTGAATCCGAGAATCTGCATTGCTTCTAAGGCTGCCAAGTGTCCCATGATCTCTTCCACTTTTGGTGCATGCATGGTCGTGGGAAGTCTTCAGAAGTTGATGGCAGTTAAGGTAGATCATGGGTAGTGGGTTGATTACATGGTGACAAGTGTCCCATGCCTTCACAAAACAACTTCCCACTTTCCCCCTTCTTGCTCTTCCTGCGACACATGGCCAATTGACTTGGTCAATTGGCCCCTTGAATTTCAAAATATCAGCTGACAAATGGGTAACTGCTCCCTACAATTGTGGACTAAACCAATTGCACCAGATTATTGCTTTCCACTGAAACTCAACCGTGGGCTAAACCAAGTGGACCAAATTAATTCTTTTCCTTGCGGGCTCGACCGTGGGCTTTACATCCTAGGCCAATTCAGACTATTCCTCGTGGGCCCAACCGTGGGCTACCTGCTGGGCCGAACAAAACCAATCTTGCAACCGTGGGCCGCATATCCTTGGGCCAAATGGGAAAAAACCCATGGCCCAATGATTACCCAACTAATTACATAACTCTCGGCCCAATTAATTACGGAATTAACAGTCAACAATCCAATCACGGCTGGCCCGATCCGCGGTGCCAAAAACGGGTATAAACAAGTACAGTACAGAACAGGAAAAAATTCAGCGAAATGCTGAAGGAAAAACAATAAAACAAGGTTCTCGATCATCAGCCAAAGGGTAGAAAGGGTACACAGATCACAGCTTGTCAAAACTTAAAAGCAATTTAATTTCTCCTATTAGTACTATTTACAAGGGGACTAGAGACTAGAGCATCTCCAACCTTTGCTTCAAATTTGGAGATGTCAGTTTTTTTAAATGCTGATGTGATAATTTGACACCCCTCCAACCATGTTGTCAAATTTTTGATCTCATGATGAAGTAAAAGTAAAATCCAAAATGTTGTTTTCGGTAATCCAAAAGGCCAGTTTTACATAATTTGACACTTGATGGCAATTTTGCAGCAAATTGGTTGCCTTCAAATCCATATATATAGGATTTGACTATTACTTGAACGTGAAGCTCAATACTGATGGATCGATGCTGCAGCTGCAGCCTGCAGGTATGACTATGACGTGGAGCCCAAAGCAGGAATTGGGGGAGTGTTCAGAGATAGCGTGGGAGGATGGATTCTATGGAAAGTGTAGCAGTCAATCCATCCTTAATGTTCATCCTGGAAAAAGGCATCACTCATGTGAAACGGGTTCTCTTAGCAGTGAGACTTCTACATGGTGCTATAGCCATTGCTCATAACAATGGTGGCCTTATTGAGGATTCAAAAGCAGCACTCATGAGCAGAACGGCCGAACGGGAACAACAATCTCAATCTCACATTCCCAGATTTGCAAATCAAAGCGCGCGCTGATAGCTTATCCAGAATTGGAGCAGAGCAAGAGGAGAGAGTTTAGTTATAACTTATGATATTCCTGCAGCTACAAGGCCCCTTATCCGAGAGGATATTTTGGTAGCTGGGTTTGTGCAGGGATTAAGTTTTTTGCCTTGAAGGCTTTGTCTTGTTTTCTATGTTTAGCTACTTGATGCATATGCGGGGTAAGAACTCTGTTGGTTAAGTTTATTGAATTTCTGAATTACCTAAAAAAAATTACGTAAAGTTGGAGAGGGCTATGATGCTAATTTTGACTATTACTTATTAGTGATTTGAACCGTTGTTCCTTTGTAGATCTTTTTTCTTTGTAAAAATAAAAAAATAAAAATTATGTCAACCTGAAATTCTGTAAAAAAAAAATTATGTTAACTAGTAACCATTTGAACGTATAAGTTATATTTGGATGCTCGATGGATCCTATTTGTCTCTCAGGCAAGGGCTGCTATACTATATGTTCAAAAGTTCAAAAGAACTTGGTTTTGCTTTACTATTATGCACTGAATCAGTCAGATCAAGAAAAATAAATGAAAATACACATAAATCAGTGAGTTAGTAGATAATATAAATGAAATCCTAAGACCATACTGGAAACTTTTGAATAATTCTCAATTGTTTCTGGAAATTGTACAAGCTTTGTGCTCTGACCATTTAAATGTTGACATCTCATTGGCAGATAACTTCTTAGCCCTCTCCCAGTCATGGATCACAGTCGTTAGGTCAGCTAACTTGGCACTTATAGTAATACAACAATTAGCGTGAACAGTCACCACAAGCCCAACATCTCTGCTATTTTCACAAAAGCCACTGAAATGAATTGTGTCCAAAAACCTAACATTGAGTCCTAAGTCTTGAAACAAACCATTTTGCATGAGCTGCACAAAAACGTGCTGCTCATTCCTTCCGACGTATTCTTTTCTTTTCGAGTACCAAATATCATACAATGAAATTGTCTTGTTGTTTGATCTGACAATGGAAAAACCGTTGTTGATTGTGAAGGATTCCTTCCCTTGGTAAGAATCGCAAGCCATTTGAAAGTCAAACGTTTCGTTTGCGCTCATAATGGAAAATGGGTTCCTAAGCCATAATATATCGGTGTCCTGCATTTAGTGAAATAATTGATCAAGTTTACATATATATTAGGTGTTTAAAAAACAAATAAATACTTCTTCCGTATCAAAAATTGTCCACTATTCATAACGATAAGTGCCAAAAATGCGTACATATAAAAGAGTTAAGTAGCACAATGTGTTGTTCAGTAAGTTAGACAACATGCATATATATGTCACATTGTATTATTTTGGTAAGTGAATGCTTTATAACTAATCTCAGTCACGAATCAAATGTCGAAACATGAGGTAGACCAAATCGCAACAATTTTCCTTTGAAAAATTGCAGAAGCTACACTAGAATTCCAGGGGCTCTTGCATTGGGATCGATCTAGGGCTGGAAAGGAGAGGTTTCAAACTAGAAGGAGCGGCGACGAAGATGTAAATTCCACCGCGGAGCAAGAGTGACAATATTGTGAATCCATAAAGATCGATTCTTTCGTCGTAAAAGAAGTCACTTAATTCAATTGTTGGCAAGGGGGAAACTCCACAGTACTAGAGAAGCTCTTCATCTCTCTCTTTTTTTTTTTTTTTGAAATGCGAAAAAAATTTATTAATCTTTGAAAACAGAGAAGCTCTTCATCTCTGGTTTGTGGCTCGCAGTAATTCAAAGTATCGGGATGGACACCCTAGACTTTATTAACAAGTAGTAGTATGAGTTGTAATCTAGCTTTGGCTTGTAAAAAAGGTAAACAAGTAGTAGTATTTTAGTATCGGGATGGACACCCTAGATGTTATACTAGCCTATAGGCTTCTACATCAAAATTTTATACACATCTTGAACCGACCTTTTGTGAGATCGAGATAAATTTGTTTGGTTATTTCATTTTTTTTTTCTTCTTGTGCACGAATAATTTATACCTCAAGTCTAATAGTTGATTATGCCGAATCCTGTTTCTTTTGTTAATGTCTTCGAATGATAGAGCAGCTGCTCCAACTGCCGATCAGAACACAACACAATTTTGCTTCTTTCCGCCTTCCCTCTTCTTGGAATAGGATTAGTTCTGGTAGCACAATATGTTCTAGAATGAGTTTAGCAAACATGTGTTTGTTTGTCACATTGTAAGCATAATATTGCTGTTCGAGGAATCTTGTGAAAATGCTCTTGATCTGGGTTGATCTTGGAAAAGGAAACTAAAAGTCAACTTTCTATTTTTCCGATGTTGAACGTTGTTTGGCAGTTCCTAGACTGTGCCAGTCCAAGCACCTATTGTGGCTCCCATTGTGACAATATGGTGAAAACCTCATGGGTAATCTACCTAACCATTTCTACCTCCTATTGTGGCTCCCATGGTGTTCGTAGAAGCACGAAGAGAAATTTACGTGTAAAAGTTAGGATTTTGCTTTGTTATAAAAAAAAAAGGGAATAAACTTGGTTCAAACTATATTTAACTATTTAAGCTTAGTGCAGTTGGTAAGTCATTGCCTCCCCTTTGTGGAAGGTCTTGGGTTCGAGCCCCACAGGTGGCAGGCCCTTTAGGGGACCAGGGCTATGGATAGCTTCTGGTCTTCCCGTGCTAACTCTAACACCCCCACTAACCCCTGCTAATGTATATCGCTGTGGCAAAAAAAAAAAAAAATGAAAGTCATGAGGATTTTATTTTTATGATTCTAACCGTTTATTATGAACAACAATTTTATGGACATAGAAATTGCCCACGGAAACAAGATAGATGCATGGCATGAAATAAGAGTTGGTGAAACTCGATCTTCACGAATAATAAATGAAATCGTAAGATCATACAATTTCAGGAAACATTAGAATAATTGTCAATTTTTCCCGTTACAAGCTTTGTGCTCTGACCATTTAAACGTTGACGTCTCATTGGCAGATAATTTCTTAGCCCTCTTCCAATCATGAATCACAGCCGTTAAATCAGCCAACTTGTTACTTATAGTATAGCAGCAATTAGCATGAACAGTCACCACAAACCCAACATCTCTACTATTTTCACAAAAGCCACTGAAATAAATTGTGTCCCAAAACCTAACACTGAGTCCCAAGTCTTTAAGCAAACCATTTTGCATGAGCAGCACAAAAACGTCCTGCTCATTCTTTCCAATGTATTCTTTTCCTTTCGCGTAACAAATATCGTACAATGAAATAGTCTTGTGGTTCGATCTGACAATGGTAAAACTGTTGTTGATTTTGAAAGATTCTTTCCCTTGGTAAGTTTCGCAAGCCATTTGAAGGTCAAATGTTTCGTTTGGGCTCATAACAGAAAATGGGTTCCTAAGCCATAATATATCAGTGTCTTGCATTCAGTGAAAATGTGAAATGAATAATCGAGTTTAGATATTAGGCGAGGAAATAACAAATAAATATTCCTTCCGTGCATACCAAAAATATTGGCCCACTATGCTGAACGGTAATTACAAAAAATATGGTTTGTCAGAAAAACGCAAATTCTTTTTCGTAAATTGGTTAAAGAATTTTGGTTTTTCTTTCGACAAAATTATTTTTTGTTTTTCAAGTTCTCATACTACTTAGTGGATATTTTTTATAGAACGGAGGGAGTATAAGATGGCTAATTATGAAAAAGAAAGTCACCTTTAAACATCCCAAACAAAAGAATTACAAAGCTTGCTAGTATGAGATCATTGCTATAAGAAAAGAAAGAAAAATAATCTCTTTATGCCCCTTGATAAGATTCGTGATCATTAACAACCTCACAGAGATCGACGACATACGGTAGATTCACGGTGGTCTTTGGTGCTTCGCGGTAGCGGCGGTTATGGAGTCCGGGGATTCCAGATTTTCACTTTAGGGTTTGGGTGTGTCTTGGGCTTAAATTGCTGAGTTTATCCCTTGTATTTGGGCTTTCAGGCCTTTTTAGGTGTTTGGGCTGCGCCCCATGTGCGTTTTATTATTTTATCTGGGCATTAAGGCCTTTTGGGTACTAAGCTTTGTCCCTTGGATTTTCTCTTTGGTTGGCATCTTGCCAATTAAAGGTTTGGGTCTCGGATGGGCATTTGTTACCCTTCTCCTTACTCCCTTTAGTCTTTGTTTTCACATAGCGTTTGCTTCATGGTCCTACAGGCCATTTTCATAGGTTCTCCCACTTGGGAGGTCAAGGGATTCATGGTCCTTTCAAGGACAGGCCGTTTTCATAGGTTCTCCCACTTGGGAGGTCAAGGGATCGAACGGAATCGAACCTCAACAAGTGAGAGAACTGTAATCGCACCTCTTCGTTTGCTTTCCTAGCCTTTCCTCTCTCCCTGGCCTTGTATAGTACATCCTATAGTATATTCTCATGAATGTGTCTAAACAAAGTCGAGTTTCCATGCAACCAAACAAACGTACCGTGAAGATGAAGTTGTAGCCCCGCTTGAGAACATCCCCAAGGAACAAAGTCCGCCTCCACATCATCTTGACATAATCTTCAGACATGAACGCCTGCTCCCCGGAAAAATCTACACCCTCTGTTTCGAGCTTGTAGCAATGAAGCCGAAGAAACTTGCACCGGTTGTAGGATACTGGATCAGTGGCCACAATTAAAATGTGATTTACTAACCCCTGAGTATCGTCGCCGATCCAGAATCCGTCCAAGAATAGATCAAGCATTGACTTGTCCCCTTCCACGTAGGCTTTGTTTACCACAGCGATAATTACAGTCTTGTTTTCCGTTGATGTTTCGGCTAAGACCTCATCGAGTTCATCTTGGTAAACAACCATTTTATACTGTAGAAAAAGTAAGTAGTTTGTATCAATAACGCAGTCGCATTTGGGGTAATAACGTACAACTATCTATAATTGATATATCTTCTAAGCAGTGGTACATGATTTTGAAATCTCGTTAGTATTTATTAATTCTCGAATTTATATTGGTTAGTAGTTGACAATATTAATAAAATATTACTTTTGCCGATAAAAAAAATACAGTAGTTGACAATAATGGGTTACTGCATTAAGAAAAAAAACAACTAAGAGCTGTAAAATATTGATCAAACCATATACATACACGTAAAAGCATCACATCTGAAATAACTGATAAATAGTTGAAAACGAACGCGTATAAAAATCGTTATGATAATAGGTACTAGTATGTGGTTTTTATGGAAAAAGTTTTAAATTTTTCTTGCAAAAATTATATTATTTTTACGTCATCGTTTTGCAGACCGGACAAACATTGTAGGACGGAGTATTAATTGGAGCCACCCAGTGACACCCGTTGGAACTAAAAGGCAAAGGGGGGACCAAGAAAGGAAAGGAAAGAAAGATGCTAACCATGGTTGAGCAATTGCATTGGGGTCTAGGGTTTGAAAGGAGAGGCTTCAGACCGGAGGGAGTAGCGATGAAGATGAAAAGTACACCGAGGAGCAAGAGCGACAGTATCGTGAAATCAAAAGCTCGATTCTTCGTCGTGGACGAAGTCATTTGATTTGATTCCACAGTAGTAGAGGAGCTCCTCATCTGTCTGAGTTTCTGGTTTGTGGGTGGGTATGTATGCATATGCAGTGCAGGAATTTTCTAACTCGAGATAATTGACTAGGTACAGGGACTCATGCAACTAGACTTTATAAAATAAAGTAGAAGTTCTACGACTTCTGAGCATTTCCATTTATAAAACTCCTATATATATATATATAGGCTTCTAGCTCAAAATTTTATGTGCACATCTAGAACCCACTCTCTCTCAGATCTAGAATGGTATACAGTCGAACTATATTATACTTTATTTTCTTTCGAGATAATCTGGTTTATATATTTATAGACAAGTTTTGGAAGAGGGCAAGAGGGTAATTTTACATACCAACTAATGTAATTGTTGACTAGAAGAATCTGTTGGAATTCATACTTCTTGTCTGATATTTCAAATTTTCAAGCATTTTTTATAGGATTCTTGTCAAAATGCTAGCTCTTGATCTGGTTATGTTAGAATAGGGAACTAGAAGTCAACTTTCTATTAGGTATAGTAGTAGAATATATACCCAAGTGCCAGTCCAGAACAATTTTTTAGTATGGGTCTTTCACACGTCAAATAAAAAATTGAGGCGCTCCAAATTAAAACATTTTGTTGGTAATGATGTCATTCCATTTTTAAAAGGGAAAAATTCAAAATACCCCCCCAACCTTTACACCAAAATTAAATTAGACTCCCAACCTTTTAAAAACTTCAATTTTACTCCCAACGTTATCTTCCGTTAATCAAAACGCCCCCTTCCGTCCGAATGACTAACGGATTTCGTTAAAAGCTCCGTTAAATATCGTCCCGATCGAATTTTCATGATCCGAACCGCTTAATGTGTTCAAAACGTGATTTTAAGGGTACCCGCAAGAAATCAGCAAAAAAAATGATCAGAAAGGGCTTCATCTGAATCTGAACAGATGAAGTCCTTTCCGGTCATTTTTTTTTGTTGATTTCTCGCAAGTACTCTTAAAATCACGTTCTAATCACATTGAACGGCTCCGATCATCGAAATTCAATAGGAAAAGGGGAGATGCAGACCGAAGCAAAATCCGGACGTCCGGACTTGAACAAAATCCGGATCAATCCGCACCTCCCCTTTCCCAATCGAATTTCGATGATCCGAGCCGCTCAATGTGTTCAAAACGTGATTTTAAGGTTACCCGTGAGAAATCAACAAAAAAAATGATCGGGAAGGGTTTCATCTGAACAATTTTTTATTGAACCTATTCAATAAAAAACTGTTCAGATGAAGCCCTTCCCGGTCATTTTTTTTTCTGATTTCTCGTGGGTAACCTTAAAATCACATTTTGAACACATTGAGCGGCTTAGATCATCGAAATTCGATCGGGACGCTATTTAACGGAGTTTTTAACGAAATCCGTTAGTCATTCGGACGGAAGGGGGCGTTTTGATTAACGGAAGATAACGTTTGGAGTAAAATTGAAGTTTTTAAAAGGTTGGGAGTCTAATTTAATTTTGGTGTAAAGGTTGGGGGGTATTTTGAATTTTTCCCTTTTTAAAACTCATTTTTAAGAGTCCTTACGAAAAATAAACTCATTTGAATATCGGTTAGAGTTTAAGCGATTTCCGTCCCTGAATTTGTTGAACAAACCTCTTTAGAAATTCATTCGCTTCTCAAATAGATGAACCGGGTTGCAACCCTCTACACAGGCCGCATAAAGGATTGACCTCTGTTTGAAAATTAGGGAAAATGGGAGAAAGGAAAAGAAAAGAAAAGAAAATGGGAGGGAAATGAGAGAAAAATAGGAGGAAAAATTTACTATTCACAAAACTTAAAATTATTATTTTCTTCTCTTTTTCTCTTCCAACCAAACACAAGAAGGGAACATCTTTTAATTTTCATTTCTTTTCCATTCCTTTTCTCAAGTTCTGCCCTCAACAATCATAGAAAGAGAACTAGGTTAGTGGAAAAGTAGATAATTCCAATGGAGAGAGAGAGAGAGCGCACACGACAGAGAGATGTGTATACACAGAGTGAGCTCTTTGGCAGCACGGGGGCTGCAAAACCTCCCAGTCTTGTCAATTTTGGGGAGAAATTCTGTCGAAGGCGAAGAAGGCGACGATGGTTTAGACGAATGAGCATTTCCCGAATGGGCGAAAACTCTGAGGGAGGAAACAACAAATGGGCATTTCCCGAATCGAGACGAAGAGGGTTTAGATGAATTCAAAACCAACTGGGGTTTCGAAGAGCTCAGCAGCACAAAGCTTGCTGCCTCCATGTTCGTCGTGGAAAGCAGATCCGATTTCTAACTTGGGAAATTCCTTATGGAAAAAATCACGCATTTCTGGGACTTGAAAGGGACTTTTGACCCAGTCGATCTGGGATTGGGTTTCTACCAAATCAGATTCGAAACGAAAGCAGATTCAGGTGTTATGGGTTTTAATTGTAAGATCTGGGTTTTTTGGCAATCAGGTGTAAGGCTGTCTCTATAGGAGTGATGCTTTGTACCATTTGGATGTACTTTCCAACTCTTGTTGAAATCTCCTCTCTCCTTAATAAAATGTTACTTTTGCCGATCGAAAAAAAAAATCCAAAGCAGTGGCAGTCAAAAGTCACAAGTTTCTTATTAATCGGCCCTTTTTTGTCAATGTCTATCTGTCCAAGCCCATTCCGTATCAAGTCCATCCCACATAAGTCATGTTTTAAGTAAACTATCAAAAATACCCCTGTCACAACCTTGGTCGTGTCCAGAACCATTCCCCAATCTTCTCCTCAGCGACCAAACCCTACCCGCGAACGCCACGAACAGATCATCGAACACCGCAAATCCAAAATATCCTACCAATTTAATTTATCTTCTCCGCAGCCACCGAAACCTTGGAGCGGTGTATGTATTGTTTGATTTTTTTTTTCTTTTCATTTGAAACGCCGAAAGGGAAAAAGGGGAGGAATCGTCAGCAGAAATCGGGATTCGTCGTCGTTGCCTACGCACGAGAAGGAGATATCATCTTCTTCGTCGTAGTCGTCGGACGGCGGCGGCACAAATCCAACATATCCTACCAATTTAAGCAACATCAGGAGTTCAGATGTATTTATACCAATTAGTAGGAGGTTTGGCGGCCAGATCTGGTGGTGGTTTTGGTGAGGGAAGGGTGAATGATGGTATTTTCCGATGACAGCCGTAGAGCGGTGATGGAAGGTAGGTTTAGTTTGGGGGAAGAAAGTGGGTCTCTGTTGTTTGTCTTTAATGTGCTTCTAGAAAATTACCCAGAATTCACATCTAAATAAAGAATTCATACCCAAATGAAGAATTCACTTTTTCGAAAAAAACATAATTCACCCCAAATGAAGAATTTACAATTTCGAAAAAAGACAAAATTCACTCAAATGAAGAATTCACATGTTTGAAAAAGTCAAAATTCACACCCAGATGTGTGAATTCTAGAGGTGTGAATTTTGCAAGGGGTGCGAATTCCGAAGGGTGTGAATTCAACAAATGGATGTGAATTCTGGATGGTGTGAATTCTGCAAAGGGGTGTGAATTTTGGGTGTGTAAATAGTGACAAGGTCAAAATAATAAAAGCATCTTTAAATAGGGTCTGAATGGGATAGCACTACAAAAATGGGTCTGCATGGAACCCAAGACAAAAAATAGGACCGACCAAGAATTTCCCCATATTAATTTGAATGAGTTAATTTTTTAAAGGAACTCAGAAAAAAAAATCTAACCCAACAAAATGGGCTACACCCATTCCAAGAAAATCCAAAACAAACCCCAATCTTTGACAGCCACCAAAATGCCGAGCAAACCATCCGTCCACCACCCGGCCGCCACTAGCCATCCCAACGGAGGAGCTTCCCGGCACACAAAACAAATAGACGTTGTCGCAGTTGCTCACCCTAGCCGTTAGGTAAAATCCGAGTGCAATTTTGTTCATCCTTCTTAAAAGAGGGTGAACATTACCCTCTTTCCTATTGGTTGAAAGGGTGTGGATCCCACCACAAGGTGATGTCATGCAATATACTTTTTGGTAAGCATGACATCACCTTGTGGTAGGATTCACACTCTTTCAACCAATAGGAATGAGGATAATGTTCACTCTCTTATGTAGAGGATGAACAAAACTCAACTCGGTAAAACCCCAAGAAACCCAACAAAGCCCGCGATGGGAGCCAGGCCGCCCATGCCATCCGAAACACCTTGCTGTTAGGCAAAAAATGGGCACCCCAGGAGGTAAACTGACCAGAGTTCGAGTAAGAAAAACGCAGAGTCGAGAAAAGAGGCCGATGAGGTGAGAGGCACGGAGAGAAAAAAATCAAAGGAAAAAGGATCTGGGGTCGGAAATACTCCCTCCGTCTCATAATATTTGTCCGGTCCGCAAAACAAGAACTATAAAATAATGCATTTCTTTCAAGAAAAAATTCAAATTTTTTTTATAAGTTAAAAGAACTCGTCGAGATCTAGTAAATTGTTGAATTTTTTTCCAACTTTTCTTACAAAAATAGTATTATTTTTACGTTTCCGTTTTGCGGACCGGACAAACATTATGGGACGGAGGGAGTAACAGTAGAGGAGAGGGAGAGAGACAAAGGATCGAGAAACCTTACCGCAGCTAACCCCGTTGCCGCCCGAAATCCCCTGAAACGGTCATCGGGAAAATCGCAAACTTGGCGCCCAAAAGTGACCAGGAGAAGCTCCAGCCGTCAAGATCCAAAACTTGGCATGACCACCCGCACCGCCGCCTTGTTACAGTCGCCCATCGAGTTTTGAGATAACAGAGAAAAAGAGCAGATCAGAAAACGGGAGGAAGAGAGGGGGGAAAGAGAGAGGAGGTGAAGAGGAGAGAAGAAACAAAACTGTCCGATAAAATCGTAAAAACATCACTTTAAATGAAGGTAAACTAAAAAAGAAAACCGACTTTAAAACGTTCATGCAATGTACGTGCTACTGTTGAATGCATTTCATTAGCTCGAATAATCCAAGTACTTAGATAATGAAGCTTATTTGTTGCTCTTGACTGGTTAAATCAATTATTATAAGAGTTTGGTAGAGAGTGTGCTAAATCACAATCATAGAGAATTGCTTCAGCTCTTGTGCATCAATACACCAACAGCATGCATATATAACAGGCCATAAATAGGACTATGACATAATTAATTTTCCAAAAACGTCAATATCGGTCCAATAACTTACATATCGTACACCTCCATGTGATGATACAAGCATACTAACCATTAGTGACCTTTCCAAAACCATTCATACCCACGATTGCCTGAACCTTCTGAAATGAAAAAAGAAGGAAGAAAAATTAAAATCCAAGTTAGATACTAGGTCGAAATTACTTCTCAACGCGTGCCTACACAAACAAATGAAATAGCAGTCTATATTGTGTCCAAGAAACAAAGCAAAAAAGAATAGAAGATATAATTCCTAAGAGAATATACTATCCCATATGTATTAATGGTGGTTATTATCAGCAAATTACTGGAAGAAGGTTTTGAAGGATGGGATGTGATTTACCTTGTTCATCCTCGGGAGGTTTAAGCCTGAAGGATTCCACCTTCACGTCACCTACCGTCCACCACACCACAGCTTGCATGATAGATCTTAATCATCCCTCCATCAGCAAAATCCTTGGCCTCGAAGGTTAAATATAACACGATGAGATTGCATGGATGAGACAGTGCCGTTAAAACCTTCACAAACTCCAGCTCACTATTTGCGCCCTGAACAGCACAAGATGTCACCGTGAGGTCACTATTGCTATTCATCGAATTGACAACATGGTTTGAGCCCAACCGATGACGAAGCTAGAAGCTCCCCCGGTCGTGTTTTTTTCCCCTTTTATACATAGATACATATATTTTCACAAAATGGCATGGGACAATTGGAGTAACACTGCCAAAGCACGCTTAGAATCTTAGTTGCACGAAGCGGGTGCGGGTGCGGGAGCGGGGGTGTGAGGGAATATAGAAGGTCAAGAGCATGTACATATATTATGAAAATAATGTAACATAGAATATTCACTTTAAAAAGTACAATAATTTAGGAAGTAAAAATATGGCCAAGTCCTCCATAAGTGTAACAAATGGGCTAATGGTATAATATATAATTTTCTTTTTAAGATATCATGACTTAGGCTAGATATATGAGTTCATTAAAGACCAATTGATAAAGCCAAGTGAAAAATCCTTATTATTCTATACAAATATCATACAAAATCTCTCATCTTCATAAGGATTGAGCTCTCATCTCGATGGAAGTCCGGAGCGGGCTCCCATTAAGCTCCTTAGTTGGGAGCGCAAAAGCGGACTCCCAAAGTGGAAGCGGCACCACTTTAGGAGCTCCCTGCAACTAAGCTTAGAATGCTTAAAAGAAAGCACTAGCATTGCTATCTTCGCATAAACCGTTGAAAGTGCTCTGAAAAGATACTACAACTATTTTTAAGTAATGATAAATGGATAATTATATTAATCAAGTAATAAAAGATTAAAAAAAGGAAGCAGCCCTTGAGACCATCTGAGTTGTGAGAAGTTTATTATAGCTTTAGCTTTATGCACATAGATTGAAACCAAGATTTATCTTTGAAATCCATAACCCATCGCATAATTATACTGCATTTGTTCTATCATAATTTGGACGATCATTTGATACTTCCGAGCTAAGCAGCACGGACACAGATACGGGATATGGACTCAACACAGACACGTGTACAAGTCATTTCTTTGAAAATTAGGACACGGACACGTTGGGGACACGTCAAATGTAAAGTGTATTTTTATTATAGAGGTATATTACGATTTAACAAACACGTCGGAGACATTTTTAGGTGTTCTTATGTTCCAAAATCCTAAAGTGTTGACAACATGTCCTAGAGTATCCACGATATGTGTCTACCTAAAATAAATACATCAAAATCATTAGACAAGTATTTAGACATGTCCAATATGTATCCAAAGAATGTCATATCATGTCTGTGACCGACGCGTGTTGGACACGGATACGTGAGGCCAGTAGCCGTGTCCGTGCTTCTTAACTTCCCCGTATATATTTTTATAGATGTTTTAAGATTCAAAGAAATCAAGAAATTGAAAATTTTATCTCATATGCTATTTTTGGTAACTTGAATGTGGTCTGACCATGTGCTTTTCCGATAACCGATCAACTGATACTTTGCATGGCCAAAGTGGGCCCAGAATGTGCCCCGATTTGATAAAAATGGATCACAATCCATTCTCCAAGAAATAAAAGTGCAATGTGCATGCCTCTCTCAGGGTGTGTTTGGATTGAGAGAGTTGGAAACAAAAGAAAAGAAACTCTTTACGCCTAATCACTTGTTTGGAATTTGGATAAGAATAGGAAAGAAAAGGAGGGAAATGGAGGGATAGAGCTAGTTTCCCCTAAACCCTCATTTTTCTAGTTACTCTTTTTGCAAAATACCCAAATTGCCCATCTAAAAATTTTAGGAATAAAAAAAGACTCACACTTTTAAGGTTAGTTTCGTAAAATAACATTGGACACTTTTTCTATTCTCTCCTACTCATCCAAACAAGAATGAGAGAAAACACAATCCTTTCATTACTTTTCTTTCCTAAGTTACCAAACAGACCCTCACAGCTCCAGAGGCATAAATTCCTCAGCAATATCGGCATACCAAATTTACAAAACACTATGGGAAACAGAAACAAAGCTATGGGTACCTTATATTTTGGGGATATTAACATAGTATTCTATAAGAAATGTTTTTATGAGAAACAGAAACAAAGCTCTGGGTAATGTACTTTGTGGTGGGTATACTAGTATGCTATAAGCATTTTTCCAAAGTTTTATGCCTTAAACAGTCAGGGTAATCCATAAAACAGGAACGAAAGCAAACTGGATGACAGGAACAAAGCACAATGCAAAACAGAAACAAAGACCTTGAAGCGACGGTTGTATTCCTCCACCGCAACCTGCGAGAACATGTCGTAATCCAAGCATCTGGTCTTTTTGCTTATGTCCATCCGATAGGTATTACATACATCAAACCCCTGAGAACAACGGAAAACAAAATGGGGATCGAAGAAGAGTATTATCAGGGGCCGCTTTGTGAAGTTTTGTTTTGTTACTACTTACATCGCTCTTCTCAACTGGTACGGTATGGTCATCGTCACAGCCACTATCATCATCACTCCACGAATACGCCCTTGGCGATCCTGAAGGAGGCAACTCCACGTATGGTTTTTGGTCCCCAAACAACCTAACGAGGCCAAACTCATCGTCGCATGAATTTGAATCTGAATCTGAATCGAAATCTGAATATGGAAACAAATCCCACATTTTCGAGAAACTCAGGCAGCAATAAATAACAGAGAAAACTCACAACGGCCTCGCCCTAAAATCCTCAGAAAAAATGCACGACCGTGGCTTGATTCCCACTTCATTCCCACGGCCAATCCTTTTATCCCACGGTCGCATGTCCTTTTTGACATGTGCAACAGGGCCGCGTCTTTATTTCCGCACGTGCGTCATGGCAGCGTAAAGTAGAGGTGTCGAATGGGCCGTGCCGTACCAGCCCAGCCCATTTATTCTCGTGTCTAGCGTGCTTCGTGCCATGCCGGGTCCATTTACTAACGGTGCCGTATCGTGCGGTGCTTTTTCAGAATATCCCCAGCCTAGCCACAGCTCACGGCCCACTACAATTCGTGTGGTGTGGTGTCGTGCCGATTTTTGTGTCTGTACACAATCGAGCCTTGTGAAGCTAAAAATACTAGAACTACCAGCAAGCACTAATGGTAGGTTCTTGTCCCCCTCTCAATGGAGGCTAGTGTTCAAGCCCCATGAGGAGCAGGGTTTGGAGTTTCAAGGTTATGGATAACTTCTGATCCCCTGTTGATTAACATTTCACTAACCCACACTAACTATACAATATTGGAAAAAAAAAAAAAGAAGCTAAAAAATACTTTTAAAAAATAGGACAGTTCAAAGGACACCCAAAAAAATACCTCAAATTTTAATCTCATAGTTCCCAATCAAATTTTTATGATCTAAACCGTTCGATGTATGCAGAATGTGATTTTAAGGGTACCCTCAAGAAATTAGAAAAACATATGACCGGGAAGTGCTTACTTTGAGCAGTTTTTAATTGAACTGTTCATTAAATCTATGCTAAAAACTGCTCAGATCAAGCCTTTTCCGGTCATTTTTTTGGCTAATTTCACGTGGGTACCTTTAAAATCACGTTCTGATCATATTGAGCAGCTCGGATCATCAAAATTTGATCGGAAACTATGAGGTGTTTTTTTAGGTGCCTAATTAGTTGTCCCCGGAATCGCCCCGTTTAAAAAATTGCCATTATTTTTTTAAATTGATAATTACAACAAAAATTAACACGTTTAATCTAAAAAATACAAAATATTTTATGGATAATTAAACCCTAATCCCCGTCAAACTCATCTTGTCAACTCGAAACCGTTCAAGTTCTCCGTCGTCCGAAACTAAGGAACCTTGTAGTTGATATTGTAATACCTAGTCCTGCATCAAAAGTCTATATGGATGATCTTGGGCATATAACAAATCTTGTGTGCTACTACTAGTACCTTGGACTTAAACATTTTGGCCATGTAGTGTGGCTTGTGGATCAAAATTAAGGTACTGGGCCAGTGGTCTACATGGGCATCACAAAATTATACTCCCTCCGTCCCCTTTTTAGAGTCTAGTATTCTATTTTGGGTTATCCCTTAATAAGTGTCCATATTGTAAAGTAAGTGGGTAAAAGTTAGTGAATTTTCCATTTTGCCCCTAAAAATAGATTCCATTTTAAAAAGTTAGTGAGTAAAAATATAATGATGAAGTTTTCATAGAGGGTAAGGAGGGAAAGTGGAGGTAAAAGTTGATGTGAAAGGTGTAATAATTATGTCTTTTTAATAAGTTGAAATTACGAAATAGGACACTTAAAAAAGGACGGAGGGAGTATCAGAGCAATCTGTGTACACGATCATGTGGGCCTTGGACTTTGGTTTGATTTGGTTGTTGGTTTGGTTATCTTTAAGGCTCAATCCCTCGCGAGGGCGCGAGGTTATAAAGGTGGGGAGATTGTAACACCCCGTCCCATCGGAAGTCTACATGGATGATTTTGGGCATTATAACAAATCTTGTGGGCTACTATTAGTATCTTTGGCTTGAGCATTTTAGGGCATGTGCTGTGGCTTGTGGATCAAAATTGCGGTACTGGACCAGTAGTCTACATGGGGCGTCACAGATACTATCAAGGAACCTTCTTTCGGAATTTTTCACAATCAATGATATTCTCATCACTATTTTCATCTTCATTGTGCTGTGAGTAGTTGTTGATATAACTAGAGCTGCTGCTCAAAGTGTATGTGGGAAATTCAAATTTTTGGGTTCAGGTTGGAGATGTGGGTGCTGCGTGGAGTAGAGGAGAGGAGATGTGGGTACTGTGTGGAGTACATGAGAGGAAAGGAGATGAGAGAAAGAAGAACTGGGTATGTGGGGGCCGAGGAGAGGAGATGACAGAAATGGAAGAGAAGGGATGGAATGGCAGATCTTGCGGTGGAGTTGAGGGAGAAGGGTACGTAGGATTGGGTAAAGAGGGAGAGGAGATCGAATGGGTCTAGGTAAGGGGAATAATTAAATGCTACCCCAAGGGCTAATTCTCCGGCCAATGTGAAAGGCATTTTGACTCCGTTCGTTTTGAGATTCTGGATTTGGATTTGTAGGTAATTAGTGTAAAGAGAAATATAGTAATGATTGAAAATAGTGGTAATAGTTGGAGAGCGATAGAGAGAAAAAATGAGAGTAATGATTAGAGAAAAATAGGATAATGATTATAATTCAAATCCAAAACCCTTAGATTTAGAATTTCATTTCCTGCCCAAATTATCAATTTTTGTCCAAAACGTTAATATTTGCTAACAGATTTGGACGAAGGGGGTGATGTTACTTGGTTTTGATAATTGGGTGTAATGTTGAAAAAATGTGATAGTTAAAAATCAACTTTTTATTTGGAGAAGCTCTTAAGCTGGAGTCAACTCCAAGTCTCCAAGATACAAGGAAATTAAAAGTCCACTCATTCCTTCATCGTATAGTAGGTTGTACTCAGTTGGCACTTTTTAAATTTGTCTTTCACGACTTGTTTTTAGTGAAATATTGTTGGCAACTTGATGAAAACGAACTTAGAATATGTTAGTATAGTAAACAGTAAACACTACTTGTTGGGCCCAGAGTACACTTATGGATTTGATTGCACAATATAATTCCCTGCGACCTCTCTAAATACATACTTGCGTGTGTGATATCGAATGTCATAAAAAAATACTTCAATTGAAATCCTCTATAACACTAATTGGTTTTAGAAGATATGATGGAAAAACAGTCTGACAAGTGGTATCAAAGCCAGAAAGTCATTGTTGGGCCCGGAGTGCCCCCCATAGATTTGGTTACACACTGTCATTCCCTGTGGCTCTTTCAAAAACAAATTTACTAGTGCGATATCGAATGACATAAAAAAAATACTTAATTAAAATTTTCCTCAACACCAATAGATTTTAGGGCAGATGGTGTATTGAACTCAAACATCAAATTGCATAAGCCATGGGAAGTGGGGATGTCGTGAGGCAACACACTATGACTTAAGCTAGCCATACTATGTCTTGGGTCGTGCTTTGTCTTGGGGCGTGACACTATTTAGACCTATGGACCGTATGCATCAATATATATGTGTTACGTTTATTGTGGTATAATGTTAAGCCTCTTTGTGGTGATATGTTTGGCCTCTTTATGATGAAGAGTACATTATGCCTCTTTTCAGTTCAAAATGTTACAACTTCTCCTCTTTGTGATATCATGTTATGTCTCTTTGTGGTTAATGTCACAGATCTTTTTGATAAATGTCATGGGGTGCTGGGTGCATATAGTAACCTTGACCCAAATATACCAAGGAAGAAAAATGTATATCACATGCATCTCGATCGCGGCAAGGGAGTCTACAGTGGATCGAAGAGTACAAATTTGATTATTTACCAACATAAAAATCATGAACAACGATTTCATGAACATAGAAATCGCTTAAGAAGTGGGTGTTTGGCTGTTTCATTTTCACCTTTTCCTTTTCTACTTTTCCTGTTTTGGCTGTTTGGCAGCAAAACACAAAACTCATTCTATGAGAATGAGTTCTCTGAATTGAAGAAAGGAGAAGAGAAGTGAAAAAGAGGTGCATAGGAGTTTTTCCCATTCTCTTTTTCTCATTTTCGTTTTCTATCCACGCCAAGAGACATCTCTAGCTACCCTCTACATTTGTTCATAATTCCCCAAAACCCTCAAACGTTATCCTTTCCAGATACACTTTACTCACATCTTCCACCACAGACTGTTGAAGAGAGAGAGAGAAAGAGAGAGGAGAAGAGAACCAGACGAGAATGGAGAAGCCGATCAAAGCAAGTAGAACCATAAATGGAAGTTTCTTCCGGTCAAACATGAAAGTTTTGTTCTGTTAAGCCTGTGGTTTCACGAGTCCACAGCACATCCCAACCAAGAAATGCATACCTTACCCAGAAAATTCTAGCATGTGGTACTCATGGACCCGCATGACCCAGAGAGGAAAATTAAAGAACCAAACTGGATTAAGAAAATAAAAGAAACGAACTGGGAGATTGTACTCTGTTTTCATTTGCTTAGTGTTTTTTTCTCAATCAATTGTATACAAACTCTCAATATAAGTCTTACAAAATTCATTAAACTAATATTTATACACATTATATCGATCCCATAATTAATGGTTAAGGGCAACATGGTAAAAAATTAATTCATAATTCATTTTCATCACATATCTCCCAAACATTACTCCTGTTACAAAATGTATTCTGAATATATCATCCAAACACTATCATATTCAAAATACATTCTGATCATAATCCAAAAAGCTAAAAAGTTGAAAATAAAAAGCCAAAAAGTAAGCTCCCAGATCTTGGTCGTTCTTGCAATTCATAAATGAAATCCTAAGATCATACAATTTTTTGAAACTTTTGAACACTTACCAATTTTTTGTGGAATTTGTACAAGCTGTGTGCTCTGACCATTCAAATGTTGACATCTCATTGGCGGATAACTTCTTAGCCCTCTCCCAATCATGAATCACAGTCGTTAGATCAGTCAACTTGGCACTTATAGTGATACAACAATTAGCATGAACAGTCACCACAGACCTAATATCTCTACTATTTTGACAAAAGCCGCTGAAATAAAGTGTGTCCAAAAACCTAATATTGAGTCCCAAGTCTTTGAACAAACCATCTCTTATGAGATACTCCACGACGGCCTGCTCATTCTCGCCGATGTAGACCTTTCTTTTTTCATACCAAGTATCATACAATGAAATTGTCTTGTTGTTCGATCGAACAATGGCAAGACCGTTGTTGACAGCACAGGGCTTGTTCCCTTGGTAATTATCGCAAGCGATTTGAATGTCAAATGTTTCGTTTGGGCTCAGAATGGAAAATGGGTTCCTAAGCCATAATATATCAGTGTCCTGCAATCATTTAAATAATTGATCAAATTTAAATACTAAGTAAATGAAAACAAATAAATACTCCTTTCGTGTCAGAAAGATTGTTCACTATGTAGAACGATTAAGTACAAAAAATTTGAGTTTGTTAGAAGATTAATTGTAAATTAACTTTGTTTTGCAAGTTATTAGATATCAACGAGTAATTTTTTTTTTCTCGGCAAAAGAAATTTATTAATCTTTAAAAAAGTGATACAAATAGTAAACGGACCAAAGGCACAACGACTAGCGTTTATGTTTCCCTTGGAAAATAAAATCGTACCGTGAAGATGAAGTTGTAGCCACGCTTGAGAACATCCCCAAGAAACTGAGTCCGCCTCCACATCATCTTGAAATAATTTCCAGACCCGTACCTCTCTTCATGAACAAAATCTAAACCTTCAGTTTCAAGCAGGTAGCAATGAAGCCGAAGAAACTTGCACCGGTTGTAGGATACTGGATCGGTGGCCACAATTAGAACGTGATTTATTAACCCCTGAGTACCATCGCCGAGCCAGAAACCATCTAAGAATAGATCAAGCATCGACTTGTCCCCTTCCACGTAGGCTTTGTTTACCACAGCGATAATTACAGTCTTGTTTTCCGTGGATGTTTCGGCTAAAACCTCGTCTAGTTCATCTTGGTAATTAACCATTTCATACTGTAGATCACATAATCAAATAGACTGTATCAATAATACGATCACATTTGGGTTTGTAACGTAAAATTATCTATAATTTATATATCTTCTAAATAGTGGTACCTGATTTTTGAAATCTCGCTTTTTATATTCTTTCTTGAATTTATTATGTCAATTGATAACTGACAATATTGGTTACTACATAAAGAAATAACAATTCAGAGTTGTAAAATTGTGATAGCGTTAGCTTGATACAACTAAAAAATTGAACCATAAACGTACACGTAAAATCATCACTTCCATATGTGATTGTGTATGGTAAGAAAAACACTTATTGATTCCAAGTAGTTGATCGAGTGAAAGCAGGACCACATTTAAGTGATCGATATTCCTTGAGCTCACAAGTTTGACTCTCTCCACCAAAAAAAACCATTGGAGCCACCCAGTGACTCCCGCAACAACTCAACTGATCAATGGCAAATGGGTACCAAGAAAGGCAAAGAAAAGAAGCTTACCGTGGTTGAGCAATTGCATTGGGACCTAGGGCTGGAAAGGAGAGGCTTGAAACTAGAAGGTGTGGCGACGAAGATGTAAAGTGCACCAAGGAGCAAGAGTGACAATATTGTGACTTCAAAAGCTCGATTCTTTTTCGTCGCAGAAGAAGAATCGAGTGTCGATTGTTGGCAAGGGGGAAACTCCAGAGTACCAGAGGAGTTCTTCATCGATCTCTGACTTGTGGTTTGTACTGGGTAGGGGTATAGATACAGGAGTAGTAATTCGTACGAATCCAAAGTATCCTTTTTGTACCTAGAAGATGTAGTTGGTACTTGGTAGACACCCCTGGACTTTATACACAGGTTATGGAAACCGTACGTAAAGTTATCGGCCTATAACCAACACAGAATGTGCAACAAACAATAAAAAATAAGAATAGCAATGTTATGTCGCAGGGGCGACTACAGGATTTTAATTCAGTGGTGACAAGAATATAAACAATTCGTTATATAAAATGAAGGTAATTAATCATTTTGGTTAAAAAAAATTCAGGCTGAGTTTAATTTATTTTGTACGTTGAGATATATGATCTACTTACTCACATATTCAACTGAATTTAAAGACGTGGCTTCGTTGGACTAATTCAGTCTAGACAATATGAAAGAAATATCAAATTACGCACACACATAATAAACATACAGTACAAAATTTTAGTCTATTTTTTGAACCAGAGGGTTCGCTTAAGACCCCTTAAAACCTTAGTGGAGCCGACCCTGCTTGGGTGGCCACATTTGGTAATCATGTTTAGAATACCATGTTTATAGTAATTTTTACTTTTTAAACTTCTCTCCTCAAAACGAATTGAAACAAGATGCGAAACTAACAAACTCTTGGGAAGAAAAATTAAACAAAAAAAACCTCGAAATGTAACCACAAATTAAGTCGAAACCAATCACTGCCTGATTGTGATAAAAAGAAAAACAAGTGAAAGAAAGAAAGACGAGATAAGATTGTTTTATAGTTCATTTTAGGCAGTTAGGTTCATGTTAGAGCTGCCTGATTGGTTCCTTGTAGTTGGGTCTTTCCTTTGTTTTGGTTGGTTTGCTTTATAAAAAATAAAAAATATATATTTTGGTGTTCGATGCTAAGGGACAATTATTAAAGGGGTTTTTAGAGGCCAGTCCTTTTTTTTAGCTTTGTTCTTATCCCAACCCTGAATATAATATTTTTACCTAATCTTTTTAAAATAGTCTTGACTCATATTAATTCGGACAAAAATACCCTTGTCTATGAGAATTGTGTCTATGAGAACTGACTATGAGAACTGTGTCTATGAGAACTGACTATGAGAACTGTGACTATGAGAACTGTGTATTTTTCTATGAGAACTGTGTATTTTCTATGAGAACATGCAATGAGAATTGTGTCTATGTAAACTGGGCTATGTGAACTAAAAAATGCACAGTTCACATAGCCTCGTCACACACTAAAATATACAGTTCTCATAGAAAATATACAGTTTTCATAAACAGTATTCATGAATAATATACAATTCTCATAGAAAAATATATAGTTCTCATAGAAAATACACAATTCGCATAAGAAAATACACAGTTCTCATAAACAATTCCTATGGACAATACACAATTCTCATAAAAAATACACAGTTCTCATAAAAAATATACAATTCTCATAGAAAAATATACAATTCTCATAGAAAATTCACAGTTCTCATAGACAGTTCTCATAAAAAATATACAGTTCTCATAGAAAAATATACAATTCTCATAGAAAATACACAGTTCGCATATAAAATACACACGAACAAAAATTGAAAAAAACAATTCACATACACAATTTCGAGATTTCCTTTTCAATTTGTGTTTTGTTCTTTGCCAAGACCGAGCCTATAGGACAACTGGCTTATCTACGACGGAGAAACGACCGTGAATCCAATACTCTCTGTTCGGAAGCAGATGAACCGCCTCAACTCGAAATCCTTAGCTCACGTGACCTCAGGTTGCACCAGGAGCAGCAACAATGGATCAAGTCTCGTTTCCTCACCGAAGAGCCCCTTATACGAAATCCAGGGGTCTTACCATCAAAGATGTTGCGCCGTGTACGACGACAACAGTCGGTGAGTGGCAGATATATAGAGGAAGGAGCCCGGGGTCGACGACGTGTTCCGCTTCATTGTGCAGCCAGAGATCGTCATCGCCGCTGAGGCTGTGGCAGATTCAGATCTTGACTCGGGGAGCTCTAGTTGGCGATCATGGTCTCGCCGGCCTCCGCCGGAGATGTGGCGGAGGAGGACCGGGTGTGGTGGTGGCAACGCGACATTCTCGAAGAGGAGACGGCGGCGACGGCGGTGGTCGGAGTTGCTCAATCGGTGGAGGAATAGAGAGAGGTGTAGGTCTGTCGAAATTGTCGTCGTGCTCAATCGTTGGAATTCGAAATTGCCGTTGTCGTCGTCGTGGTTGCTGGATTTATCAGTTGAGACACAATATCGAATCTAACTGAAAGCAATCGCCCGTCGTCGACGATGATGGTGGTAGTTGTAGACGCAACTGGGTTTGAGCAGTGAGATCTAATGGATTTGATCGGGGTTGGGTAAAGGAACAGGAGCATCAAATTAGAGGAGAGAGAGACAGACAGACAGAGAGAGACTGGAGAGGTTTATCGTCTTCAGAGAGAGAAAGAGTGGAGGAATGGCAAGATGGAGTAAGCGATGCGGAATAAAAAGGGCAAAAAAGTCATGAGATAACATATCCGAGCCTATGCAGGTTTGGAAATAATATTTAGGGTTGGGATCAAACTGAGCCTAAAAATCAGGACTGGCCTCTAATTTTCTAATTATTAAATGTGAGAGAATGTAAATTAGAAGGGTGACTTAAAATTATTGGTGGTTTACGGAATCTACGTATGGGAGCACATATTTCTCACTTGATGCTGTTTGAAGAATCTGTTGAAGATTCTCTTTTGCAAGTTGATAAGAAAGGCAGATCAAAAAAAAAAGTTGATAAGAAAGGAAACTAGCTGCGTTCTTTTTAACTTATAAGTCTCGAACTTATTTTGATATTTTTTATTTTTAGTAACTTTTTGTTTAGCTTTTCGTCGCAGTTTTTGGAATTAATTGTTCGTCTCTGGAAAAGTATAAGAGTATGGATTGATGTTGAAAAAATTCAAATAAGACGACACTTTAAACAAATAAAACAACTGTTTAATATTTTTTTTGTCTTTAGTGAATAATTTTTGTTTTCGCTAATAATTTTGTACTTTTTAGACTCCTATCGTTGAGACGGATGATTAATTTAAAAAATATCACGCGAATTTAACAAAAATTCCAAAAAAAAAAGAACAAAATACGCAAAACGAAAAAGAAAATTAACTTAAAAAGAATGCAAATAGACTTTCTAGTAATGGAGATGCTCTTTAGCTGTAGTCAACTTCAATACACAGACATTAGGGAAATTTTCAAAATATCTCCCAACCTTTACTCTAAATTTCAATTAGACTCTCAAACTTTCAAAAAAATCAATTTTACTCCCAACGTTATCTTCCGTTAATCAAAACAACCCATTCTGTCCAAATGACTAACGGATTTCGTTAAAAGCTCCGTTACATAGCTTTCTGATCGAATTTCGATGATCCGAGCCGCTCAATGTGTTCAAAACGTGATTTTAAAGGTTCCTCCAAGAAATCAGAAAAAAAAAGGATCGGGAAGGGCTTGATTTGAACAGTTTTTTATTGAAAAAAAGAAACTAACCTTGAATCCTAAGTCTCTAAACAAACCATTCTTCATGACTCTGTAAAACGTTTTGCTCTTTCATCCACTGTTTGTGTGTTGTGTTCTCAAAGGGATGAAACGTTGCAACATCTATTCTTTGCTTGTAGTTTCTCTAAACATATTTGGCAGGAAGTTCTCCGTAGATTCCAGATTCAGAGGACTCCGGAGGAATGGGATAGTGAATTGATATGGGCCATTGATCATTGTAGAGGTAAGAGCTTTAGATCCTTGTACAAATTAGATCTGCCAGTTGGGATTTACCACCTCTGGTTGGAAAGGAATGCTCGAGTTTTTGGAGGGAAAGCTAGAGGAGCAAATGTTGTGATGGCTTGCATTGAAGATAATGTGAGACTTAAGAGTCTGCACTTCGGAGCATTTTCCAAATTCTCTTGAAAATCAGCATCTCTGTCGTAGCTGGAACATTTCAAGTAGAGTTCTTGGGGTGTCAAATGTGTAGCTTTTATAGTTAGTTTGAGGTTTTTCCTTTGTAAAGGTTTTTTTATGCGGGATTAACTCCCCTTGTTGTTTTGGTGGTTGGTTATAAAATGAGCTAGTTAATTACCAAAAAAAAAAAGAATCAAACATCGAAATTGTCTGTAGTGATTTGAAGCCAGTGTTGACGTGGTTAGATTCAAACCACTCGTCGCCTTTGAATTTATCTGTAGTGATTTGAAGGTTTATGGTTTCATTTGGGCGGCACACGCCTGTGTGGAAAGTTGGTCGAAGTTCACTTTTTTCATACCCTCTCCCCTGTTAAACCATGACCATGTTCGTTTCAGGATTTTGATTTTGGATTTTGAATAATGAGTGGAAGAGATAGAGAGATAAATGAGAATAATAGTAATTAAGAAAAAATTTATTGATGACCGTGTCCAAAGAGAGAAGTCCAAAACCAAAAATTCTAAGGGCTTGGGCCTTTATGTTCAACTTGGGTTAAATATATCCATCAAAATTTACAACTTTGAGCAATGTAGGATGGGGTTGACTTTTCGCCTTTAACCACACCCATTTTGACAAATAATTTCTCATTAATACTCTAATATAATTTATTTGTTAAGGAGACACCATCAAAATTCGATTTACACACGCATCGCGTACGTGTGCCCGCGATCTAGTAAACAACAAAGTTACTCTTCCCTCTAACAGTGGACTTCGGGCATAATTAAATGCTACCCGAAGGGCTAATTCTCCGGCTAATGTGAAGGGCATTTTAGGTTTAGAATTTCATTTCCTGCCCAAATTATCAATTTCCGTCCAAAACGTTAATATTTGCTAACAGATTTGGACGAAGGGGGTGATGTTACTTGGTTTTGATAATTGGGGGTAATGTTGAAAAAATATGATAGTTAAGAGGGTGTTCTTGAAATTAAGCCGGACCTAAAAATCAACTTTCTATTTGGAGAAGCTCTTAAGCTGGAGTCAACCCCAAGTCTCCAACATACAAGGAAATTAAAAGTCCACTTTATTCATCGTATAGTAGGTTGTACTCCAGTTGGCACTTTTTAAATGTGTCTTTCACACGTTGTCCTATAAATAAAGACCATAAAAATATAAAACTAACCTCGAAATTAAGATCACAGACTTGTTTTTTTCCATCTCCAAGCTACTCTTCAAATGGATGCCTAATTTATGATCGTTGTTGTTAGTAGACGGATTAAGACCTATTTAAGTGAAATATTGTTGGCAACTTGATGAAACGAACTTAGAATATGTTAGTATAGTAAACAGTGTTTGTTACTAAACACTACTTGTTGGGCCTAGAGTACACTTATAGATTTGATAACACAATATAATTCCCTCTAAATATAGACTTGAGTGTGTAATGTCGTCGAATGTCATAAAAAAGACTTCAATTGAAATCCTCTAAAACACTAATTGGTTTTAAGAGATGGTGGAAAAACGGTCTGTCAAGTGGTACCAGAGCCAGAAAGTCATTGTTGGGCCCGGAGTGCCCTCATGGATTTGGTTACACACTATTACTCTCTACGGCTCTTTCAAAAACAGATTTAATTACAAGTGCGATGTCGAATTACATAAAAAAAAGTACCTAATTGAAACTTTTCCCAACACCAATAGGTTTTAGGACAGATGGTGTATTGAACTCAAACATCAAATTGCATAAACCATGAGAGGTGGGGATGTCGTGAGGCGACACACTATGACTTAAGCTAGCCATACTATGTCTTGGGTCGTGCTTTGTCTTGGGGCGTGACACTACTTAGACCTATGGACCGTATGCACCGATATATGTGTTACGTTTATTGCGGTACACTGTTACGCCTTTTTGTGGTAACATGTTTGGCCTCTTTATGATGAAGAGTACATTATGCCTCTTTTCAGTTCAAAATATTACAGCTTCTTCTCTTTGTGATAACATGTTATGTCTCTTTATGGTTAATGTCACAGATCTTTTTGATAAATGTTATGGGTGCTAGGTGCATATAGTAACCTTGACCCAAATGGGAAGACTACAATACACACCCCTTATTTGGGTGTGTATCATATGCACCCCCCAAAATATTATGAATTGTAGAGAAAATGTTACGAATCGTATTGCTAAAAAGTTACGAATCGTATAAAGATTACGAGATACAGCAAAATGTTACTCCCTCCGTCCCTTTATTACAGTCCAGTATTTCATTTTGGGCTGTCCCTTAATAAGTGTCCATTTTGTAAAGTTAGTGGGTAAAAGTTGGTGAATTACCTATTTTGTCCCTAAAAGTAGATTCCATTTTGAAAAGTTAGTGAGTAAAAGTGTAATGATGATGGGTAAGTAGGGAAAGTGAAGGAAAAAGTTGATGTGGAAGGTATAATGATGATGTCTTTTTAATAAGTTGGAGTTACGAAGCAGGATATTTAAAAAGGGACGGAGGGAGTATAAATCATAATGAAAATGTTACGAATCGTACTACTGAAAGGTTATGAATTCTAGAACAAAAGTTACGAAATACACTAAAATGTTACGAATGAACCATAAAATAGATGCATATGGTACATTCTTTTAAGAGGTGTGTATTGTAGACTTTCTCGACCCAAATATACCAAGGAAGAAAAATGTATATCACATCTCAATCGCGGCATGGAGTCTACAGTGGATCGAAGAGTACAAATTTGATTATTTACCAACATAAAAATGATGAACAACGATTTCATGAACATAGAAATCGCTTACGGAAACAAGAATCCTAAGATCATACAATTTTTTGAAACTTTTGAATACTTACCAATTTTTTGTGGAATTTATACAAGCTGTGTGCTCTGACCATTCAAATGTTGACGTATCATTGGCGGATAACTTCTTAGCCCTCTCCCAATCATGAATCACAGTCGTTAGATCAGTCAACTTGGCACTTATAGTAACACAACAATTAGCATGAACAGTCACCACAGAATTAATATCTCTACTATTTTGACAAAAGCCACTAAAATAAAGTGTGTCCAAAAACCTAACATTGAGTCCCAAGTCTCTGAACAAACCATCTCGCATGAGATACTCCACAACGGCCTGCTCATTCTTCCCGACGTAGACCTTTCTTTTTTCATACCAAGTATCATACAATGAAATTGTCTTGTTGTTCGATCTAACAATGGCAAGACCATTGTTGACAGCGCAGGGCTTGTTCCCTTGGTAATTATCGCAAGCGATTTGAAAGTCAAATGTTTCGTTCAGGCTCAAAATGGAAAATGGATTCCTAAGCCATAATATATCAGTGTCCTGCAATCATTTAAATAATTGATCAAATTTAAATACTAAGTAAATAAAAACAAATAAATACTCCTTTCGTGTCAGAAAGATTGTTCACTATGTAGAACGATAAGTACAAAAAATTGAGTTTGTTAGAAGATTAATTGTAACTTTGTTTTGCAAGTTATTAGATATCAACGAGTAATTTTTTTTTTCTCGGCAAAAGAAATTTATTAATCTTTGAAAAAGAGATACAAAGATTAAACGGACCAATGGCACAACGACTAGCGTTTATGTTTCCCTTGGAAAATAAAATCGTACCGTGAAGATGAAGTTGTAGCCACGCTTGAGAACATCCCCAAGAAACTGAGTCCGCCTCCACATCATCTTGAAATAATTTCCAGACCCGTATGTTTCCTCATGAACAAAATCTAAACCTTCAGTTTCAAGCAGGTAGCAATGAAGCCGAAGGAACTTGCACCGGTTGTAGGATACTGGATCGGTGGCCACAATTAGAATGTGATTTATTAACCCCTGAGTACCATCGCCGAGCCAGAAACCATCCAAGAATAGATCAAGCATCGACTTGTCCCCTTCCACGTAGGCTTTGTTTACCACAGCGATAATTACAGTCTTGTTTTCTGTGGATGTTTCGGCTAAAACCTCGTCGAGTTCATCTTGGTAATTAACCATTTCATACTGTATAAAGATTATGTAATCAACTAGAGTGCGTCAATAATACGATCACATTTGGTTTGGGTTTGTAACGAACATGCAATTATCTATAATGTGTGTGTGTGTGTATATATATATATATATATATATCTTCTAAATAGTACGTGGTAACTGATTTTTGAATTGAAATCTTGCTTTGAGATAACTGACAATATTGGTTACTACATTAAGAAATAGCAATTCAGAGTAGTAAAATTGTGATAGCGTTAGCTTGATACAACTAAAATTGAACCCTTAACATACACATAAATTCGCTTATTGATTCCAAGTAGTTGATCGAGTGAAATTAAGCAGGACCACGTTTAAGTGATATGATCGTTGAGCTCACAATTTTGACTCTCTCTCCACCCAAAAAGAACTACAGGAGCCACCCAGTGAATCCCACAACAACTCAAGTACTGATCAATGGCAAATGGGTACCTTGAAATTAAGACAAAGAAAACAGGCTTACCGTGGTTGAACAATTGCATTGGGATCTAGGGCTGGGAAGGAGAGGCTTGAAACTAGAAGGAGTGGCGACGAAGATGTAAACTACACCGAGGAGCAAGAGTGACAATATCGTGAATTCAAAAGCTCGATTCTTTGTCGTCGGAGAAGTCATTTGATTCGATTGTTGGCAAGGGGGAAACTCCACAGTAATAGAGGAGCTCTTCATCTCTTGAGTTGTGGTTTGTGCGTGGGTATATACGAATCCAAACTATCCTTTTTATAGAAGAAGAAGAAGAAGAAGAAGAAGATGATGATGATGGAGTTGGTAGTTGGTAGACACCCTGGACTTTATACACAATTGTAGAAGCCCTGCAACTTCTAAACCTTTTTTTTTCTGCATTTATAAAACTCACGTCCGACGATGCTCAAAAAATTCTATACGCATCTCTCAAACACTCTTTTCTCGAACCCACTATTTTAGTCTGTTTTTTTTTTTTTTACATGTATAATCTATAGATAGAGTCTAATAGCTGAACCGCTTCTATCGGTAAATAGGAATTATGGACACCCTTAAAGTAATTGAGAAATCGGCCTATAACCAACACACAATGTGCAACCAACAATAAAAAAAGAAAAAAGAAAAAGACAAAAAAGAACAGCTGTGTTATGTCGCAGTTAACATTGACGAAGGAACGATTTTCTATATTCTTAATTATCTCGATAAACTGAAGGGAAAATGACCGGCCGTGGAGTACGGAAGGTTTAATTGTCACTTTCATAGGCTACACTTTCGAAATGATTCCTACATGAAGCCTTTTAATGACAAACACATGGTACATAACCTAGGTGGAACAATTGGGACAATTTTGCCTCTGAATATAAAACGGCACCGTTTGTAGTTAGAAGCTCCAACCTTATTTGGGCTAAAAAATGGCAAGTCAATATATGAAGCAGACGTTTTATTATATTAAAATAGACCATAATTTTTATTGATAAAGACCAAATCATATCATGTTCAATGAATGTCATCTCTCATTAAAGCTCAACCAACCTTATTTGGGCCAAAAAAGGGTAAGTCAATATATGAAACAGACTTTTTATTATATTGAAACAGACTATCATTTTTATTGATAAAGACCAAGTCATATCTTGTTTAATGAATGTCATCTCCCATTGAAGCTCAACCAACCTTATTCAACCAGAAAAGGGCAAGTTAATATTTGAAAGAGACGTTTTATTATATTAAAATAGACCATTATTTTTATTGTTAAAAAGCAAGTCATTTTTATTGAAATATGTCATCTCCCATTCTCCTGTTCCTCTTCACTGCCACTAGACCCACCACCATCCCACCATCTCCGGCAGGACCGACACCCCTCAACTTCCATAGCTACCACCACCCCCAGCCATACCTCTCTCTCTCTCTCTCTCTCTCTCTCTCTCTCTCTCTCTCTCAATTTGAAAACCCTCAATTCTTTGTTATTCACAAACCACAAAATCCCTTAACCCCCATAGCAACCACCATCCCGGCCCCATCTCCGGCACCATCACCCCACAACCCCCATAGCAACCACCACCAAATTTTTTTGAAAGGCAAACCCAAATTAGTTCCGATTTTTCCCAAATCAAATCCAAATTAGTATCGTTTTTTCCCAAACAAAACCTAAATCAGTGGAGGGTAACTGCGCTGACTGAGAGAGAGATACCAGAGTGAGAGAGGAGTCGCCTGGTGTGTTGAACAATGAGAGATTGGGGGAGAATGAGTTTTAGGGCTAATTAAGTGATATATAAAAGAGGGTAAAATAGATATTTCAAGTTGGCACACCATGTATTAGTCAATATTTTTCCTCCTGTCATGAGAGTAGTAATTTTCAAGAATGCAAACCATGATTTTGGGATTAAACCGGGTCAAAGCCTCTGACCCGTAATTTTCCCTAAACTGAACAGTTAACATTGACCATGTATATCATCATTAAAAAAAAACAAAAGCATGGACCGTGTGGTTTACAATCCCCAGTAATCTTTAATCAGATACAGCAAATGTTAGCATCAAAAGTTATAATTGTTACTATATTTAAAATTTTGGAATGTGAATTTTCGTGGTGCACTACAACAGATCGTTCAGGATATACCCATTTCGTTAAGATTCTTATTTTTTGCTTTACAAGACAAGTCATTCTTTCACAATACATCACCTTTAATTCAAAAAAAAATACATACATATTCGAAAAAGAAGTACTTATTTTAGTTAGTGGAACATCCCTACTTTTGATCTATTTCTATTTTTGATGTAAAATATAAAACGATACGTCTTTTACGTTATATAAAATTGAGACCGCTATTATTAGTTGCATAATTAAAAAGTCCACTTCAATAAACAAGGAAATTAAAAAGTCCACTTATATTCAACGTGCTGATCGTAGGTTGTATAAGTTGGCACCTTTTAATTAAACCAATACTGCCAGTCCAAAACAATATTTTAGAATGTGTCTTTCACACGTTGTCCTATGAACACTATAAAAAAATGTAAAACTAATCACGAAGTTAAAAATCAAAAAGTAAGCTCCCAAACACTCTCTAAGATCACGACTGTTTTTATTTCTCTCTTTTTTTTTATCATCTCCGAGCTACTCTTCTAATGGATCTTTAGACCTTGTTCGTTTTAGGTATTTTGAATATATAGGTAATGAGTGTAAAGAGGAGTAGAATAATGATTGAAAATATGGGTAATGATTGGAGAGAGATATTAGAGAAAAAAATAAAAGTAATGATTGAAGATAGGAATAATTAGTGAAGAGAAAAATATGATAATAATTATAAATCCAAAACCAAAATACCTAACCGAACGGGGTCTTAATGATCATTGTTGTTAATAGACGGATTAAGACCTATTTAAGTGAAATATTGTTGGCAACTTGATGAAAACGAACTTAAAATATGTTAGTTAACACTACTTGTTGGCCCGGAATGTCCCTATAAATTTGGTGAAACAATGTCACTTTCTGCAACCACTCTAAATACAAATTTGTGCGTGCGATATCGAATGCCAATAAAAAAAACTTAATTGAAACTCTCCCTAATACCAATTTGTTTTAGGAGAGATGGTGGAAAAACAGTCCGACAAATGGTATTAGAGTCAGGAAGTCATGAGTTCAAGTCGTGAGAGCGTTATAGTGAGAGAGGAATTGTTGACGCATCGGAATTAACAAAAAGATTAGATGCGTACTAAGCGAACGAATGATAAACTCGAGTCCACGAGAGAAAGAGACAAAATCTAAATATTATTGATAAAAAGATACATAAACATTAGGCTACAACCCCTTCTATAGGAAAAATGCTTAACCCTAGCAAAACCCTAACTCAAAAATGAAAATTCCCAAAATTTGGGAAAAAAATAAAATTGAAAAAAGGAAAGAAAAACATAACTTTCTCAAAAAGATTCAACTTCTACGGAATTATACGCTAAAAGTTATTAACGAAACAAATCTTTCTTAAAACGGAAAAAAAGTCAAATTGGAGGCCTAATCAAGGAATTAGGCCAAAAAACACTATCGATCATCAACTAGGGTTTATGAGTATTGACCACAGTGCGAAAATAAGTCAGCTCACCAAGTTTAGGCCCAATCCAAGCTCATCCAAAAGTTGCCAAATCGAGTAATTTGCAATTAAACAACGTTTGGGCTTCTGAGGCTTCGACCGGTCCAATTGATCATGAAATTAGGCCTACACATGTACTACATCAATTGTTGAGCTAGAGTGACCCCATGATTTTGGTTAGACAATACCACTATAGAAAAGTAAGAAGCAGAAACTAGTGATTCTGTTTTACAACCACTCACATCCCAAACAAACATACTTATTACCAATCTCTTATCATTACCAATTTCAATCTTAATCTCATCTCCTTACGAATCTCATCTATCTATCACTGTTATCAAACGAGGCTATAGTGTATGCATAACAAAAGTCACTGATATTGCTGGAACCAAGGGGTCAATGGAACCTGTTGGTCCAAATAGCAACCCAAGAGGGAGTGAATTGGGTATCTCAAATACAATGTGAAATCTAAAAATTTATTACAAGAATCAAATAAATAAACAATAATCGTAATAGATTGAGCAGGCTTCAAATAGATCAACACAACATATTGAGCAAGCTCATAAACAGAATCGCAACAGATGCGGAGAACTAATTAACATACTCCCTATGTCTCATAAAGTTTGTTCCATCCGCAAAACAAGGAGTTAAAAATAATATACTTTTTGCAAGAAAATTTCAAAAAAATTTAAACTATTTACTAGATATCAATGAGTTGTTAGTTTATGAAAAAAGATTGAATTTTTTCTTTATAGAAATGCATTATTTTTTAAATCTCGTTTTGCGGACCTAACAAACTTTATGGGATGGAGGTAGTATTTCTCAGGACTTTAAGGGCCTGTTTGGATGGGGTATAAGGAGGGGGTAATAACTAAAGTGAGGGATTAGAAAATTAATACCCCTGTAGCCTTGGTTTGTTTGGCTGGCCAAAAGGAGAGGGTATTAGTTAATCCCGCTGATCCCTTTGGAGGGATGATTTATAGATGGGATCTGAAGTGGTTATAATTAATACCCCCTAATCTTCCTCTCTTCTTTTACCATCCAAACCCTCTTATTTTATCCCCTCCATAAATAATACCCCATCTATCTTATCTCCATTTATAAATAGTACCCCCTAAAACTAATTCCGCATCCAATCGGGCCCTAATATATGAAACTGGAGTAATTAATAATCATGCAAATTGTTCAACCACAATTCTGTTATTTGGCTTATGCCAAACTAGGCTTTATCATAGACGGATAATATCACTATGCTGGTTGTATTCGAAGAAACTTTGTTTAATATGAAACTTTTTTTTTTTTGTGGTTTATAAATTTTTATTGGTTGCCCCATACCGAACGAGGATTGGTCAAGCCCGTGAGCTTGCAGGCTTATCGCCCGGCCAGTATTAATAGAGAGGACTTAATTGTGTGGACATAATAGGCAATTCAACATCAAATGATCAAATAGTAAATTGCCGCCTCCGTTTTTTAGCCTCGGTTTGAAACCAAACCTGAAATATTTTTCCGAACCTAGATAGACTCGGATATATTGGTTCATGACTTTTGTGCCCCTCACCCTCACACTCTCAACTCCATCCACCAGTTCTCGACGAAGCCTCCAATGGCGAGTTCGACGACGAGGAGTTGGACGAGGATGACGAAGAAGACTTCGACGGAGGAGGAGGACCAGTGGCCACTGCCGCCGTCGCGCCACCACCACCGCTCTTTCCGATGCCGACTATTTCTCCTTCGCCGCTCTCGGCGAGATCATGATCCCCAACCGGACAAGGGGACATCTTGAAGTTAAACTCCTCTTGTTGATCAAACCAAACAGAGATTCTAAGATTTTATTCATGATCGCCAACTAGACAACCGAACAAGGACCTTTTTAGAGAGAGAGAGAGAGAGAGAGAGAGCACGCAATGGCGGGACTTCACCATTCACTCTAACTTCAACTCATTCAGAGGCCGCATTCTCCCATTGCAATTCAATCTCAAGATTTATCAATTTCAGCGATAGGCGTATATTGATTTTATTCATCCGAGCCTCGAGTTTTCAGATCTGTTTGGCGGTGGGACAAATGGTGTAGGTATATATGCTTGTAATTGCCTTTTCTTTTTGTAGTTTAATGGTGGAATCTCGAAAAAAGTACTACTGTAGTTGTGTGCATATGTGTAAATTGTTAGATAATTTTGTTTACTTTTTTTGTTTTTTTTTTAATTTTTGTTCGTATGTGTATTTTTTTGGAAGAATTTTTCATAAGTCCACTATAGCAGTTTTCAAACCCATCTAGTCTACTTCTAAGTTTCATAACCCACTAAGTTCACTAATAATTTTAATGACAAAAATACCCAACCTAAGAAACAAGGGCCTTGTTTGGCTAACACAAAAATATATTTTTTCCATTTTTTTTCGTTTTTGTTGCAATTAAGCCGCCGCTGCCACCACCGTCGCCGCCGCCATCACGCCACATATAACGTTATATGTGTAACAAAAAACGTATTTTTTCATCTTTCTTGATTTTTTTTATTGAACCCGCTACACTTAACATTTAATGTTATATATGTTACAAATTTCTCTTTTTGTTTTTTCCTATTTTTCTTGAATTGATTTTTTAACGTTATATGAGTGATAAAAATTTCCTAACATACAACATTATATGTGTGGCAAAAATTTTCTTAACATGCAACATTTCTTTTTGGTTTTTCTAAAAATATATTTTTCATTTTTTTCGATCTTGTTACAACCACGTAACCACCACACCCACCGCCACCACCACCACCGCACCAACATATAACGTTATATGTGTGACGAAAATTTCTATTTCTTTTTTGTATTCCTGTTTTGAGTCCTTCCCTTCTTGAACCGTCACCCCTTAACATATAACGTTATATGTGTGACAAAAATCTCTCTCTCTCTCTCTCTCTCTCTCTCTCTCTCTCTCTCTCTCTCTCTCTCTCTCTCTCTCTCTCTCTCTCTCTCTCTCTCTCTCTCTCTCTCTCTTACCTGTTTTGAGTCATTCCCTTCTTAAACCCACCACACCTTAACATATAAGGTTATATGTCTCTGTAATATCCTGAATCCTTAATTATTTTATAATTGGTGTACATGTTGAGTTCTAGCTAAACGTGTGAATTTTAGACTTGATTTTACTTTTTAATTGGTTTTGGATCACACAATAACACATGGACGCATCCACACAAAATGAATTTTCCTTGATAGACTAATAAAACAAAAAGGGGGAAAAGATCAACGCTCCTGTTATTTCTATCGTTTCCACCGCTTGAGAGAGAGAGAGAGAGAGAGAGAGAGAGAGAGAGCGAACGGTGAAGAAGAAGAGCAGGAGGAAGAAGAAGGAAATTGGGGAGAAACCTTTCTTAGCAAAGATTGAAGCCCTAGAAGGTATTTTTGCCCTTGATTTCATAGTTTCCATGTTTAATTTCATACTTTAACTTAGGGTTTGGAGTTTAGAGGCCATGGGAACCCTTGATCATTGAATTTTGGAAGAATTCATGATGAACTTTTGAAGATTTATATGAATTTGAAAGTGATTACTTAGTTTGAAAAATCTGCAGAATTGTGATCTTAGGTCTGACCTGATTTTAGGGATTTTTTTAGAGGTACTTCTAAAACTCGTAAAATAGTGAAATTATTATTGGGAGTTCCTTTATGTGTCTTTTGTATGTGGTAAAAATTTTGGAATGGAATTCAAAGTATTGAGTTCTGTGGAAATTCGTAACCCAGCAGCACTCAAATTCGTTACTGTGCAGTCAGCACTGTCACACGTTAGGAAAACGGCCATATCTTTTAGCTCGAGTGATGAAATTACGAACCGTTTTCTGATTTTGAAACTAGACACATAGGCCTTTAAAAGTAGGTAAAGATTGTGCCTCAATTATGCCTGAGCAAAATCAGTTTTTGGTTTGAAGTTGTCAAAATTATAGATTCTGTAATTGTTCTCTCGAGGTTCGCTATTTAACTTCATATTTGACCCTAGAGTCTTGATTAGTAATACTTAGGACATCGAGGGATTAGGATACGATTAGAATATCTTGAATTGTATCTAATATATGTTCTTGATGCTTTTTGATATAGGAAGTTTTGTGAAAGCTTGGAGTTGAGGTGAGTGATTTAATACCTAAATTACATGGTTTTGAACTTGTTTTCCTTAACAAGTTTATTTGAACAAGTTTTATAAATTGTGTACTCCATGGAATAACAATGGAAGGTGGATTTATTTGTGAAATATTTGTGAATCTATTTAATGGCATTCCCAACGTCCGGTCTTGCTAGGGGACGGCTTAATGGCTAGCAAGGGTGTTTGAGGTTGGTGTGTGTTTTGGGATAATGCGTAGACGTCTGGCTTATCCACTACCGGGGACGCCTGGTAGCTTTGAATTTTGAATAGCGGAATGTGCATTATATTTGGCTTATGGATTTGAGTTCTTTGTTTTGAAATACTATCAAATTATTTTGCATTGTCCATGGAGAGCATGTAAATTATGTATTGGTCACTCATACGAGCGTTAGCTTATGTGTTTTCTCCACATTTCAGGAATTGAAGAGTTAGATGGCTTAACACTTGTTTTGTGGAGTCAAGTCTTATGATTATTTTGTAGACAGAAGATGTGTTCAGATTACTTGTTAAATTCTGTAATCATTGTAAGTAGCTTGTTAAACCTTATTAATAAGCACAGCTCTGAGGCGTATTTGAAAATTATAGTTTCCCTTTTAAATGTAAGTTGTCCTTTAATTAGGTTATAGTGTTATACAGTATAAGCTTCTGTTGGTTACGCACTCTTGTTCCTTCCTATTATATGATTATGAGAAGTTATATATTAGATATGGCCTTGGTGATGGTTTCACCGGCGCTTTGTGATGGCTAAGACCTACAGGGGTGGGTCAGGGTCGTTACAGTCTCAATCTGCGTTTTTGTCATATGTTTGGTACTACATCAACAAAAGTGCACATATAATCTTATATGTCTCAATCTGTCCTTTGTATGTTATCAAAAACAAAGATAGATCTGAGATATATAAGGTTATCTATTAATATCTGGAACGTATTTTTTGCCAACACAAGCACATATAATATTATATGTGTATATCTGAACTTTGAACCATGCCAAATATGTTCTCTGCATGTTAAAAAAATGCACATATAAATTTATATGTCACAAACTGCGTTCTTGCCTTATGTTTGATAATACATTAACAAAAACTGCCATATAGAGAGAAACCACCACTAAGCTCACCATTATTTCAAATACTGCCACTAGAACAACAACACTAATCAAAAGGGGAAGAAGACAGCAAACTACATAAAAGAGTTCACAGATCTACACCTGTACCAAGTCAAACACAAACTCATTTCGTTTGAACAAGAAAGAACATAAAATTACATCTAAGGGGCCACTGATAGAAAGGCGTAGCAGTTCCCGACGAAGAGCTCCAATCTGGTGCATGTGGTCGGGGATCGTTTCCACCACCATCTGCCACCCACCACCGGAGCCAATCACCGCAACCCACCGCCGGAGCCAACCATCTATGACGCATGTCGATGGTCCATCAAGACTGCCCAATCCCCTCACTGACCTTCTTCATCAAGATTGCAGAAAATCAGCAGGGCGACTAGATAGGATAGTGTAGGTTCGGTGGGATAGGGGGGTAGGGATATACGATCTGAGATTTATTTGGGGTTGCATGGAGAGTTAGGAGGGAGAACAGTCTAGGGTTTGGAGTTTTTGAGATTCTCGGAGATCTGTGGAGGGAAATGAAAAAACACAACAACGTCGGAGGGAGGGAGGGAGGGAGGGAGGGAGAGAGAGAGGGAGAGGAGGCTGTGATCCAGATTTGTTTCTGGTTTAGGGTTTCTCTCTATATGACATCTTTATATAAGAGGGTATTTTTGTCGTGGTTTAATTTCTTTTTTAAAAGAAGTGGACTTAAGGTCTTACTAAACTATATTAGTGGACTAGAGGGGTTACAAGCATTAGAAGTGGACTAACTGGGTTACAAGTTCTCTATAGTGGACCCTAGACCAATTTTTTATATTTTTTTTTATGAGAATTGTGTATTTTACTATGAGAACTATGTATTATTCATAAGAACTGTCTATGAGGATTTTCCGATGTGAGGTTTACCTTTCAATTCTTTTTTTTCCCTTCAAGTTCTTAATGTATGGTTGTTTTGATGGAATCGAATGAGGAATCTATGACCAGATACAATTCATTGCTTAAATTTTGATGCGAAGTTATGATTGAATTAGTCTTTGCTTTTTGTCGTGAGGCTATGTGAATTGTACATCCGAATTATTTATTTAGTGTGTCGTGAGGCTATGTGAACTGTGCGGTAGGCTATAAAAACTGCATATGCGAATTGTTTATTTTAGTGTGTCGTGAGTCTATGTGAATTGTACAGTGGGTTATGAGAACGGTATATGCATACTATTTATTTTAATGTGTGGTGAGGTTATGTGAACTGTGCAGTGGGCTATGAGAATTGTATATGAGAACTGGTTATTTTAGTGTGTGGTGAGGTTATGTGAACTGTGTTGTGGGCTATGAGAACTCTATATGCGAACTGTTCATTTTAGTGTGTGGTAAGACTATGTAAACTGTGCGGGGGACTATGAGAATTGTATATTTTAGTGTGTCGTGAGGCTATGTGAACTATGCGATAGGCTATGAGAACTACATATGCGAATTATTTATTTCAGTGTGTCGTGAGGCTATGTAAATTTTGCGGTGGGCTATGAGAACTATTTATTTTAGTGTGTTGTGAGGCTATGTGAATTGTGCGGTGGACTATGAGAACTGCTTATTTTAGTGTATGGTAAGGCTATGTGAACTGTACAGTGGGTTATGAGAACTCCATATGCAAATTGTTTATTTTAGTGTGTGGTAAGACTATGTAAACTGTGTTGTGAGCTATGAGAACTGCATGTGCAAATTGTTTATTTTAGTGTGTCGTAAGATTATGTGAACTGTATGGTGGGTTATGAGAACTGCATATGCGAACTGTTTATTTTAGTGTGTAGTGAGGCTATGTGAACTATGCGGTGGGCTATGAGAATTGCATGTGCGAATTGTTTATTTTAGTGTGTCGTAAGGCTATGTGAACTGTACGATGGGCTATGTGAAATGTGCGGTGAGTTATGTGAACTGTATGTGCGAGTTGTTCTCATAGCCAATCTCATAGAGATAGTTCTCATATAACCAGTCTCATAGATAATTCTCATAAAAACAATTTTCATAGACAATTCTCATAGAAACAGTTCTCATAAAAATAGTTCTCATACACAGTTCTCATATAGACAATCCTCATAGAAACAATTCTTATAGAAACAGTTCTTATAGAGAGTTCTCATAGCAAATGGAATTTTTTTTAATCTTACATAATTTTATATTCAATGTAGATCTTCTTTAGTAGATATCGTATCGTCGAGTAGGTTCCAAAAATGTATTTTTTTTTAAAAACAAATATATACAACAAAAGATATGACTTTTTGAAATTTAAACATTGTTTTAATGGTGCACCAATGCTCATGGAGCATTGGATAATTTTCATATACTAGATGCTCTCTAGTTCTGTGCGCTGATGTGCGTAACGAACGAATGGTAGGAATAAAAAAATATAAATAATTGTACAGGACTAAATTAGGTCTGAACCTAATTTTTGGGGCCGACCTAAAAATTTATCATGATCAAATAACTACCCACGTCAGTTTCCCCTTCCACTACAAGTCTATAACCTCTGCCAGTCCACAAACCCTCTTAATGAAGTCAGCATAGCCACGCAGAAATTGGGCACTTGCCAAGAACCACCTGTTTATACTCGTTTTTTGCACCACAGATCGGGCTAGTCGTGATTGGACTTTTAATTGATCATTTGATTAAATTGGGCCGAAGCTGGGTAATTGATCGTTGGTTAAGTATTGGGCCATGGGTTTTTTCCATTTGGGCCCAAGAAGCACGCGGCCCATGAAGAACGTAGCCCACGATTTTGGGGAAGTGAAGCCCACGGTTTGACCCATGAAGAAAATGCTGATTTGGCCCGTGAGGTGAGGCCCATGGTTTTAGGGGAACAGTTACTTCCTGGTGGCAGTTTATTTCCTTTCAATTCAAAGGCCAATTGACTTGGTCAATTGGCCATGTGTTAAATTCACACAAAGAGGGAGATAGTGGGAAGTTATTGTCACATCACCCATGATTTGCTAACTGTCAGAAAACTGTCCATGATCTTGCATGCATGAAAAGAGGAGCAGTCATGGAACACATGTCAGCTTGTGGTGCAAAGCAGAATTCGGATTCAGGCCTAAATCAGCTTATTGTTATGCCTATAAATATAAGTTCACAAGATGAAAAACGGGTCCAACACCAATTAAAGCCTAGCGCTTACAAACACTTTCCTAGTTTCAGCAAAGTAAATTATCGAGTACCTCGCGCTCAAACCCCATTCGAACTCACTTCTTCAAGTAGTTTGAATTTTACTTTTCTTGTACCACTTTATTATCCTGGAGTAATAAAGTTTACGTTTTACATTTTACATTCCATTTCCTATACGACTAGGAAATTTTAAGTCCACTTTATTCTCCTTTTTTTTGGGAATCATTCTACTTGCCGCTGGGCTAATAACTTCGGCAGTTGCAAATTACCATGTTAAAAACATATTCAAGGTATCATGAAGTATCCACTCAAAACCATGACGACGTTTTTGTTTTCCATGCTTTAGTTACTCTTCTATGAGCTTTCTGGAGGGAAAAAAAACTAGTAATTGCATTATAGGGATTATAATTACTTGGTTTCAAAGTTTACAAAGTTCCCCTGTATTGATCTCTACCAACGTTATCGATAAACTAGAGGGCTGGCACACACGATGCTCTTATGTCTTCAATCTCCCCTCTCTGAAGGCAAAACAATGCCTACATAGCTTCACAATGGGACGACTTTCATTGCCAACATAAAAATGAACAATGATTTCAGGGACATAGAAATCGCCCATAGAAACAATATGCATAGATGGCATGAAATAAGAGTTGGCAAAACCCGATATTAACAAATCTAGGACATCTTTGCACTTTTTCAATCCGTAAATCATCTGTAAGAATGGATCCATTTTCCATGATCACCAAGGATTTGTGTAATTCTTCCAGGAATCTATACAAGCTACGTGCTCTGGCCATCGAAATGTCGATGTCTCGTTGGCTGGTAACCTCTTAGCCCTCTTCCAATGGTGAATTACGGTTGTTAGATCAGCGACCTTGGCACTTATAGTACGGCAGCAATTAGCATGAACAGTTACCACAACCCCAACATCTCTACTCTTTTCACAAAAGCCACTGAAATAAAGTGTGTCCAAGAACCTAAAAGTGAGTCCTAAGTCTTCAAACAAACCATTTTTCATGAGCGTCACCAACACGACCTGCTCAGTACATCCATCGTAGTCTTTTCTTTTCGCGTACCAGTAATCGAACAATGAAATTGTCTTGTTGTTCGATCTGACAATAGAAAAACCATTGTTGAGGTGGTCGGAATTGGACCCGTTGAAAAAATCGGTGGCGATTTGAAAGTCTATTGTTTCGTTTGAGCTCAAAATGGAAATTGGGTTCCTAAGCCATAATATATCGGTGTCCTGCAATCAATGAAATGATTGATCAAGTTAAATATTAAGTAAAGAAGGAAAAGGAAAAAAAAAAACTCCTTTCATGTCAAACAGATTGTCCACTACGTAGACCAATAAGTGCAAAAAACATGATTAGTGCGAGAAATGTAAATTAACCACATGCTGGTGTATATTCTCAGAATATAAATAATAAAGTTGTCTCTCGCTCTAATAACTTAAGCTTTTAGATGAGTTGATAGTAACCAATCTAATACTCACTCATAAATGTGTCTTACCAAAGAAACGTACCGTGAAGATGAAATTGTAGCCACGCTTAAGAACATCACCAAGAAACTGAGTCCGCCTCCACATCATTTCGAGATAATTTTTAGTCATGTATAACTGCTCCACTGCAAAATCTACACCATCTGTTTCAAGCTTGTAGCAATGACGCTGGAGAAACTTGCACCGTTGGTAGGATACTTCATCCGTGGCCACAATTAGAAGGTGATTTATTAACCCCTGAGTACCATCGCCAAGCCAGAAACTATCCAAGAATAGATCAAGAATCGACTTGTCCCCTTCCACATAGGCTTTGTTTACCATAGCGATAATTACAGTCTTGTTTTCCATGGATGTTTCGGCTAACACCTCATCGAGTTCATCTCGGTGAAAAATCATTTTCATCTGTAGAATGCGTAAATAGTCTGTATCAATAAAACAGTCACATTTCGGGTAATATGAGCAATTATGACGGATGTATCTTTCAAATAGAGGTGCAGCCGTGCAGGAATTCTGAACTCTCGATTTTTATTTTTGTTTTACTAGAGTTCCGAACTACTCTCTTCAGTACTATCTATTAATTCTGATCGAAGCTCTCTCAATACATTCATCTTCCTACTATACGCATTTCTACTTTTATCTTCGCGATATATGAAACAATTGTTGTACAACCAAAAACTTAATTTTAAGAGCGTGTTTCCGATAGGAAATAAGTTAAGGAGAAGATGTTGTTGACAAGTTGTTAGAAGAAATAACTGTTCACAGTCGTAAAATTGTTATAGCATCATAGCTGCTTCTTTTTTTAACTGATTGTAGCATTAGCAAATCATGATCAGATCCATAATAACTGATAAATCGTCGAAATCGAATATGTGTAAATCAGTGATATAGATACTACTATAAGCAGATGCCATATATAGATACTACTATAAGCAGATGCCACATGGGAGGTTGTGTTATATGGCAAGAAAAATGCTTAATTATTGATTCCAAGTGGTTGATCTGAATTAACCACTTTCAAGTGATTTATTATACATCCCTCGAGCTTACAAGTTTGACTCTCTTTCACCCCAAGAAACTCTTGGAGCCACTCTGTTTCAGTGATTTCCCACAACAATGGCCCAATGGAGGGATCAACCAAGAAAGAAAAGGAAAAAGAGATATGCTTACCATGGTTGTTGAGGACTTGCATTCGGGATTAGAGCTGGAGAAGAGGGTCTTGAGACTGGAGGGATTGGAGGAGATGAAGATGAAAAGGAAACCCAGGAACAAGAGTGACAGTACTGTGAAATCAAAAGCTCGATTCTTCATCTTATTATGGCTCATAATATGATTCGATTGCGTGTAATGGGGGAAACCCGCGGTAGAGGAACTCTTCGTCTCTGTGTTCTGGTAGCTATATTGTGATTCACGGTAAGAACTTACGAATCCAACAGGATCCTATTTCTAAGGGATCCTGCGGGGGCCCTGCAAACTCACTAAAGGGTGTACGAAGTGAGTTTGTAGAGAAAAATTGCTGTCGTCGAAAGATATTTTCAACGGTTCGGATTTAAAAGAAATTCTCTCCGAAAAGAGTTCTCTTCTTGAAAAAAATTTCTTTTAAATTCAGATCGTTAATTGATAAAATAGACGGCTGCAATTATTTACTATACCGCGCCTTGAGTCCCTTATTTCTATTTCTACCTTGAGATTTACACCGGCCGTGGACTTTCTTGTACTATGGACCTTTGCAGTTTTATAAAAAAGGAGTAGAAGTTTATTTTAGGTCCACAAATCTAGGCTTACAGCTCATAAAATTAAGAAGTGGAATAGAACAAGTAATTTTTTATGCACATCTCCCAAAGATGCTTTTCTCGAACCCACTCTTTCTCATGAGAAAGTTTATGGGTGCCGGGCGGGTACCACACACGTGGTACTCCATCGGCGATCCTAGTTGTTACAAATATATTCTGGACGGTCCAGATTTTAGAGGTAGGAGAGGAGGAGATGAGTTGCGGGATGAGGGGAGAGAGAGGAAATAAATCTGGGTCATCTAAAATACATTTGGACAATTAGGATCGTCGACAGATACCGCCACGTGGTAGCCTCTCAGCACCCAAAAATTTCTCCTTTCTCAGACCTAGCTAGGATGGTATACGGTCAACATTTTTGTTTTACTCCCGAGATAAATTTATTTTTCTAGTTAAGCTTTTCTGCACAGAGTACAATTTTATAGATCAAAGTCTACTAATTGAAGGGATTATATATAGATGTTTCGACAAATGGGGATTCTCAAAATTCAAAAAAGTTAAAGCTATTGGGATACGGCCGAACTAACACACATAATGCATACAAAAAGATTGATTGAAAGACACAAATTGTTATGCCACTGAGTCGATTTCCCTAGCATCATGCTGGTTTGATAATGGATTCGCAATCGAATCTGGAAAAATATGTGATTCTATTCGGTTTGGATTTCGATAGAGGTTTTTAAAAATAATGAGAGGAGATAGATAGATAAAATTTATTGGAGACTATGCGCAGGGGTTTTGAGACCCTCAAACGAACAAATCCGAATTTTTTTATATTCTTTGATCTATACAGTTGATAATGGATTCAAGAGGATTCTGCCTTCCTTTTTCTCTTCTTGTATTATTCCACTTTTGTTCTTGCTTGCTTTCCCCTTGATGTATCTGTATTGATTCGTATTAGTATATTTTTTCTTTTGCTGATTAAAAAAAAAGGTGAGAAAAATACAACAAATGATGTAACTAATTTACTATACTGACATGACTTTTCAAATATAATTTCATTTTGCATTTGTTATAGTAGCATCTTTGGAGATGCTCTTACAATGGAATGCCAAACGGGGTGTTGTTGAATGGGTGTGCTTGTACCAAAACGACGTCATTTTAGAGGCCCTTCGGATTTGTGGAACTTGATTTTATTCTTGTACTTTTCGAGTAACATTACAATGTAACAATTTTGCATCACCAACCTCTCTTTAAACAATACTAGATGAATTTATAGGATCATAGTATAAGCTAAGCTGATGATAAAAACAAAAATAAAAAAAAAGTCCAAGTTAAGTTGAAGTCTTATTACTAACTTTCTTGAGAGAATTTCTATAGGCTACGTGATTTGACCACCAAAATGTCAAGGTCTCATTGGCAGATAAATTCTTAGCCCTCTTCTAATCATGAATTACAACTGTTAGATCTGCCACCTTCACAGTAATAGTAAAACAACAATTAGAATGAACAATCACTACAACTCCAACATCTCTACTATTTTGACAAAAATCACTAAAATAAAGTGTGTCCAAAAACCTAACATTGAGTCCTATGTCTCCAAACAAACCATTGTTCATGAGTGTCTCCAAAAAGTCCTGCTCTTTCATTCCGACGGAGTCATCTTTTTTCGCCTACTTCTAGAACGAAGCTTATTCATGCCCATTTTATTTATTGTCCGATACCATGAAGCAGCATATTGTTTCTTTGTTCTAGACATTATTGACAGATTCCCGTCATTCCAGATTTCTTTTCCCAGCCCTTGGAGGATTACTGTATGGCTATGATATTGGTGCAACATCCTGTGCTATAATCTCCGTAGAGGTACACTTTCATCAAAGTCGTGACAGGATTTATGTAGCCTCAAATAATTGGGTCAAGGCTTTGTTGAGTAGAGTTGTTTTGATATTGCTACTAGGTACCATTTGTTTTTTAGAAGTGACGATAATTGTTTCGTGGTTCTGGAGTTAGTTTTTAACTGTTCTCCATCCATTTAGTTTCGACAGAAGTGTTTTTTTAGTTCTCGGAAGTTTGTTTTCGACTTAACCATTAAAAGGACGCAACTTATGCCCTCCTATCAGAAACCTGTGTCCTGTCCTTCCTATGATTTTGATGAGTGGGGAACGCTTGCGTAAAATAATGAGGTAGGTGGTTAAAATACTTGTTTCAATACCATGCTAACCAGCCAGCTTCTCTGTTGGTTTAATTTGTTAGCAAGTGTGTTAAACAGAAATCTCATCTGCCACATCTAAGTTTCCTCTTCTTTGCAGTCAGCCACATTAAGCGGTCTACATGGTATATGATTTATCTTCAGTAGACATTGGTCTCATTGTAAGTTTTCATCTCTTTGTTGCTTGTTAGACTTGACTTTGATTAGTGGTAACTTTGTATTTCCTGAGGCTCCGCTAGTCAAATTTCTATTTTCCTGAGATTCTGCTCATAGTAGGTCCTTGCTTTACGCTCTTAACTAACTAACGTAAACAAAATCTGTTGCGGAGTTATGTTAATTTTGCTCTCTGGCTGCTGCCCTTCGCAGACTAGTGGCTCACTATATGGGGCTTTGATTGGCTCTCTATTAGCTTTTAATGTTGCCGACTTTCAAGGTTAGTTTTGTCTTCTGAATGGAGAGATAAAAAGTTTGTCTAAATTTCTTGGTTTCTGGTTGAAGTTCAAGTCATGAATATGAATGCCAGGAAGAAGAAGAGAATTGATTGTGGCTTCAGGGTTGTATCTTGTTGGAGCGCTGGTTACAGCACTGGCACCTGACTTTGTCATATATATATGGTGATTGGACGTTTTGTGTTCGGCATTGGTATTGGACTGGTAATATACGTTATAACATCTTGAATGCCCGACTCAGTTCTCTATGTACTTTATCATTCATTTTTTGTCACAATGATATTTTCTTTTCTTTTCCCTGCTTATATAGGCAATGCTGAGACAGCTCCATCTCAGATACGTGGTCAACTAATTTCTCTCAAAGAGTTCTTTATAGTTCTTGGGATGGTTGTAAGTACTCCAATCTAAGTCTTTTACTTTGGTTTTTCATGTCATAGGCTGAAGTAAGAACTATATCTTGAAGTTCAGCCGTAGGCTGAAGTCTTAGTGCTTCCAATTGCCTTGTTCGTTTTCATTATATCTTAGCTGTATTTGTGGGGCTATGTCTTTATTTCCTTGTTATCTCTTCTAGGCAGGTTATACACTAGGAAGCCTTTTGGTTGATACAGTTTCCGGTTGGCGCTACATGTATGGGGTAAGCACCCCCATAGCCATAGTTATGGGCATTGGAATGTGGTGGCTACCTGCGTCACCTCGATGGCTACTTCTATGTGCTATACAAGGTAAAGGTACTATGCAGGACTTAAGAGAGACTGCCATATATTGTTGCTTGTGCCTGCTTCAAGGTGAAGTTATTGGTGATTCAGCTCCTAAACAAGCAGAAGAAATGCTGGGTGAGCTTTCTTATGTTGGTGAAGAAAAAGAAGCCGAATTAGCAGAGATGTTCCAGGGGAAGTGCTTGAAAGCCCTTATTTTGGTGCTGGATTAGTCTTATTTCAGCAGGTATCCTTGTTAGCTAGGAATAGGGGCTGTCTCACATGACGTATGTGTAGCAGGCCGAAACAGATGGCTCGGACTGCACCGAGCTCAATACCAAGCCTCAGGACCGACGGTCCATCCTTACTCTGAGATAACTCCAACAAACACCTCGGCGTACCGACGGTCTCAACCCTTCCTCCGTGACTCCGACTAAGCCTCGGATGACCCACGGTCCAACTTTATCCAAACAGACATCTATTCGCTTCGGCCCGCCGAGGGGATGAACGTTTGCTCCGGGTATCTTCCTTGTCCAACATCATCTCGGCTAGCCGACTCTTTGATTGTCGGCTCACATTCGGCTTTGAACGGATGTGGGGGCCATGATCCTCTCTCACTCACGTGGGAGTGCCACCGTGACCACGATGACGATAGTGACGTCAGCTGAGCGGTTACCAGGTTGATGGTACCACGTGAAGTGGGCCCATCTCACTTATCAAGCAGTTACGAAACCCTAAAAGGTGACGTAGAGGGTGCGTCAGCCGACACGTGACAGGCATGCGTGCGATGAGATCAAGCTGGGCATCCCCTATAAATATACGGTTATGCCTCCAGAAAGAGGTACGCAATAACACAACCCTAAAACTCTTACTCTAGATCTTTTCCTCCCATCCTTGCAAGTGATCTGATTCTTGCACCGGAGGGCCATCCCGGAGGAACCTCCGGTGTGGTCTTTAGTCGTGCTTCGTTTTGCAGGACTGAGGGAGATCGTGAGCGAAATCCAAACCCCCAAAGCCAAGGCAAACGAACCATCCAGAAAGGAGCCCCACAGTATGAAGTCTCAACATCTGCACTTATGTTTGTCACTCTATCGTGTTGCAGATAACAGGGCAGCCTAGCGTGCTATATTATGCTGCATCAATTCTTGAGGTACTACTGTTGATTTGCCTTTTTTTGTCAGTGACATAAGCATTTGTTTCCATGCTAATCTGTTGCATCTTGATAGAGTGCAGGATTCTCTGCAGCATCTGACGCAACAAGAGTCTCAATTCTTCTTGGTTTACTGAAGGTGCGTTTACTCAACTGCCGTAAAACATGCATTTTCCCCTCCTTGACTTCTTGGCATTTTTTTTACTGAGGGTGCCTTTGCTCAACATACTCCCCCTAAGTGTTCATGAAGACTCAACGAGTGTGACATTTGACCTTTGATTGACATATCCTTGATGCAAACTGAGTCGGAGCTCATTGGGAATACCAAGTGCGATTTACAAAGTTCCAGCTCATAGTTTATTTTTCAGAAACTTTTGCACAAATTGGTGGATAGGTTTTGTTGCTTGTCAGCTCATATTTTTATGGTGAAAGTACATAAACACCCCCTCAACTATCACCTTTTTCTCGTAAACACCCCCTCACATTTAAAAGCGCCCATGGAGACCCCCTCAACTACTGGAAACGAAAAAAATGCTAACTCCGTTAACGGAATTGAGGAAATTGTTAGAAATATGTAAACCCAATTTGGGTATTTTGTTTTACTCTTTGGGGGCTTTCATGTAATGTGTTTATATTTTTGTCCTTAGTATGTAATTAGTGAAGTGTGTGTCTAGAACCTTGTACAGAAATATCTAGTGGTTGTATGTGTCTTTGTTCTTTTGTAAGTAAAAAAGAAAAAAGAAGAAAAACGTGGACAGAGAGTGAGAAACAGAGAAGAGAAAAAAGTGGCCTTGTGTGTACTCTAGTATGGTTGTGAAAGAAGGCTTTGTAAAACTTGAATCAAGTGAAGGAAAATCAGAATTTTTCGGTGCCCAGATAAGTTTGTTCACTGCTGTATTTGTCTGCTCTGTTTTGTGCCGAAAAACTGCATGTTTGTAGCCTGATAGTGTGCTGAAAGCTTGATCTGTTACTGCTGCATTTCTGCTGCTATTTTACTTAGTTTGTGGCTGTTTTTTTGGTGATATTTGTTTGTGCATTTGGGCTCTTATTTCCCCAACAAATCTGGTATCAGAGCTTAGGGCTTGTTGCTTGAAATTAGGGCTTTTATTGGTGTATTTGTGCTTGATCTGTGATGGCTGCCATGAACAACTTTCTCCAACCCCAAATTCCTAGATTGGGAAAAGATAACTATGAGAATTGGAGTATACAGATGAAAGTGTTGTTGAGTTTTCAAGATTTGTGGGATCTTGTTGAAAATGGGTTTGAACAACCCGCTTCGAAGGAGGATGAAGAGAGATTGACAGAAGGTCAAAAGGTTATACTCAAGCAAATGAGAAATAAAGATAAGAAAACCTTGTTTCAAATCTATCAAGCCATTGATGAGTCTAGCTTTGAGAAAATCTCCTCTGCAACCACGTCCAAAGAAGCTTGGGATATCCTCCGGAATGCAAATAGAGGTATTGACAAAACCATAAGGATGAGACTTCAAGTTTTGAGGGGTGAATTTGAATCTTTGCAAATGAAGGATAATGAGACCATTGCGGAGTATTTTACTAGAACCATGGTGATTGTGAATCAAATTAGAAGGTATGGTGGCAACCTTGATAATGTATGTGTGGTGGAGAAGATCTTACGATCTCTAAATGGTAAATTTGAGTATGTGGTTCCCGCCGTTGAAGAGTCAAAGGATACTACCACCATGACGATTGATCAATTGATGGTAACACTTGAAGTTCATGAGCAAAGATTGAACAAGAAGGCTTCAAGCTCTCTTGAGCAAGCACTCCAATCCAAACTTTCTTTCAAGGATGCAAAGGAGGATCAAGGGGGAACCTCTCAAAGTGGAAGAGGAAGAGGCTATGACGGTCGTGGTAGAGGCTATGATGGCCGTGGTAGAGGCTATGGAAATCGTGGAAGAGGCTTTGAAGGCCATGGAAGAGGTTATGCTAATAGAGGTAGAGGTGGAAGAAACACTAATGGAGGTGGAAGAGGCCAAAACTCATATGTTCCAAGAGGAAGAGGAAGAGCTAGAGGAGGTGGCGACTACAACCGTTCTTATAATCGGAGCGGTTATGACAAGAGGAATGTTGAATGCTATAATTGTCATAAATTTGGGCACTATAGTTATGAGTGTAGAGCAAAGTCAAACAATAAAGTTGGTGAGCAAGCTAACTATGTGGAGAAAGAGTACAAAGAAGTTGGACCTACTTTGTTGCTAGCTTACAATGGGTCAAATGGAGATCAAAGCGATGTATGGTTTCTTGATACCGGGGCAAGCAATCATATGTGTGGCAAGAAGAGCATGTTTATTGAACTTGATGAGGCGGTGCAAGGCCATGTGACATTTGGCGACCACTCCAAAGTTTCGGTGAAAGGCAAAGGTAAGATTCTAATCAAACTCAAGAATGGTAATCATGATTTTATTTCCGATGTTTATTATGTTCCGGATATGAAAAATAATATCTTGAGTTTGGGCCAACTTTTAGAGAAGGGATATGATATTTGCATGAAGAATCTTTATCTTAATATCAAAGATGCTTGTGGAAATTTGATTGCTCATGTGAAAATGTCAAAGAATAGAATGTTTTCTTTAAATATTCAACATGATGATGCTATGAAATGCTTTAATGCTATTGTCAAGGATAAGGCTTGGTTGTGGCACTTGAGGTTTGGGCATCTTAATTTTGGTGGCTTGAAGCTCTTATCAAGTAAAGATATGGTGAGAGGCTTGCCTTTTATTGATCATCCCAACGAAGTTTGTGAATGGTGTATTCTTGGCAAACACCATCGATTGAGTTTTCCTAAAGAAGCAAGATGGCGAGCATCAAAGCCTTTGGAGCTTGTGCACACGGATGTATGTGGTCCGTTGAAGCCTATGACAAATGGCAAGAATAGGTACTTCCTCACTTTCATTGATGACTATAGCCGGAAGACTTGGGTGTATTTTTTGAAGAGGAAGTCGGAGGTGTTTGATAAATTCAAAGAGTTTAAGACTCTTGTTGAGAAGCAAAGTGGCAACTATATCAAGATGTTGAGATCCGATCATGGCGGTGAATATACTTCCGATGCTTTTGAGGATTTTTGCAAAGAGCATGATATTGTGCACCAAGTGACTCCATCCTACACGCCATGATTGAATGGAGTTGCCGAAAGGAAGAATAGAACAATCTTGGATATGGCTAGAAGCATGTTGAAAGGAAAACGCTTGCCTAGAGAATTTTGGGCCGAAGCCGTTGCATGTGCCGTTTATCTCTTGAATCGTTGTCCAACTAAAAGTGTTCGCTTCAAGACACCGGAAGAGGCATGGAGCTCTTTCAAGCCAAGTATTTCCCATCTTAGAGTGTTTGGGTGCATTGCATATGCAAAGATTCTGGAAGCTAGAAGAACAAAACTTGATGACAAAGGTGAAAAATGCATATTTCTTGGCTATGGTGATAGAACAATGGGTTACAAATTATACAACCCTCCTACCAAGAAGGTGATCATGAGTAGAGATGTGATATTTGAAGAAGAAGAAATGTGGGATTGGAAGGAAAAAGAAGCCACCAATAATGTTGAACTTGTTCTTGAAAAAGAAGAGATGGAAGTGCCAAATGAAGTTGAAAGAGAGCCACAATCTCCTCCACATGGATCTCCCTCATCTTATAAAAGTGATTCTTCCTCACCATCATCATCATCATCGGAGGCTAGTTCAAGTGAAAGGCCAAGGAAAACAAGAAACTTGCAAGAAATTTATGAAGAAATCGAAATGGAGGAAGACAACTTGAATTTGTTTTGTTTCTTTATGGATATGGATTGTGATCCTATTAGCTTTGAAGAAGCCATTCAAGAGAAGAAATGGAAGAAAGCTATGGATGAAGAAATCAATGCAATTGAGAAGAATGGTACATGGGTGCTCACTAGTCTACCACAAGGCCACAAAGCAATTGGTGTGAAATGGGTGTATAAGACAAAGAGGAATGCAAGCGGTGAAGTTCAAAGATACAAGGCAAGATTGGTTGCTAAAGGCTACAAGCAAAGAGCCGGAATTGACTATGGTGAGGTGTTTGCTCCCGTTGCCCGAATGGAGACTATTAGATTGATGATTTCTTTGGCCGCCCAACATAAATGGAAGATTTATCAACTTGATGTGAAATCAGCATTTTTAAATGGCTTCCTTGAAGAAGAGATTTATGTGGAACAACCCTTGGGGTATGTTAAAGTTGGGCAAGAAAGCAAAGTGTATAAGTTGGAAAAAGCCCTTTATGGGCTAAAACAAGCACCACGTGCTTGGAATGCTAGAATTGATAAATACTTTGTGGAGAATGGCTTTGAAAAATGTCCTTATGAGCATGCCTTGTACATGAAGGTGGATGCAAATAGAAAATTTTTGCTTGTGTGCCTTTATGTTGATGACTTGATCTTTACCGGGAATGCTCCTACCATGTTCAAGGAGTTCAAGAAGAGTATGATTCGGGAGTTTGAGATGACCGATATTGGCTTAATGTCTCACTTTCTTGGCATTGAAGTTGAGCAAAGGGAAGATGGAATTTTTATTTCTCAAAGTGGCTATGCAAAGGAAGTGCTTAAAAGATTTGGCATGGAATCTTGTAATCCGGTGAACACTCCTGTTGAAAGTGGAGTAGAGCTTCGGAAGAGCACTAATGGTGGCAATGTTGATCCAACTTACTTTAAAAGTCTAGTTGGAAGTCTCCGGTATCTCACTTGCACTAGGCCGGACATACTTTATGGTGTTGGGTTGATTAGTAGATACATGGAAGCACCGGACCAATCACATCTCAATGCGGCAAAGAGAATTCTTCGTTACATCAAAGGTACACTCAATGACGGCTTGTTTTATTCTTGTGTTGATGTTTTTAAGCTTGTTGGATATTCCGATAGTAATTGGGGACGAGATTTAGATGAAAGGAAAAGTACTTCGGGATTTGCTTTCTTTATGGCAAATGCGGTTTTTACTTGGTCTTCTAAGAAGCAACCCATTGTTACTTTGTCTACTTGTGAAGCGGAGTATGTGGCCGCCAACTCCGCCGTTTGCCATGCTATTTGGTTGAGAAATTTGTTGGAGAACTTGGGATTTCCACAAGAAAGTCCCACGGAGGTACATGTTGATAACCGATCGGCAATCGCCTTGGCAAAGAATCCGGTATTTCACGAAAGGAGCAAGCATATCGATACTCGTTTTCACTTCATCCGGGAGCATGTGAAGCAAAAGGAAGTGGAGCTGGTTTATTGCAAGTCTTATGATCAAGTTGCCGATATTTTCACGAAGCCTTTGAAGCATGACGTGTTTGGAAGATTGAAGTTGATGCTTGGCATGAAGATTTTTGGAAATTGGGTTTAAGGGGGGATGTTAGAAATATGTAAACCCAATTTGGGTATTTTGTTTTACTTTTTGGGGGCTTTCATGTAATATTTTTATATTTTTGTCCTTAGTATGTAATTAGTGAAGTGTATGTCTAGAACCTTGTACAGAAATATCTAGTGGCTGTATGTGTCTTTGTTCTTTTGTAAGTAAAAAAGAAAAAAGAAGAAAAACGTGGACAGAGAGTGAGAAACAGAGAAAAGAAAAAAGTGGCCTTGTGTGTACTCTAGTGTGGTGGTGAAAGAAGGCTTTGTAAAGCTTGAATCAAGTGAAGGAAAATCAGAATTTTTCGGTGCCCAGATAAGTTTGTTCACTGCTGTATTTGTCTGCTCTGTTTTGTGCCGAAAAACTGCATGTTTGTAGCTTGATAGTGTGCTGAAAGCTTGATTTGTTACTGCTGCGTTTCTGTTGCTATTTTACTCAATTTGTGGCTGTTTTTTTGGTGATATTTGTTTGTGCATTTGGGCTCTTATTTCCCCAACAGAAATGACCAAGATACCCTTTTCTATTATACCCTTAAAATCCTGAATTCGAGCTTCATCATCACACTGGCGCCACCACCACCACCGAGAGAGAGAGAGAGGAGGAGGAGGAGGGTGATCGGCGACCACCACCACCGGAAAAACTGGCGCTTCATCATCACACTACATTTCCATGGCTGAATTTGAACCTCCATCGTTCTCTCTAGGGCTCGATTTCGACCTAGATTCCGAGCCCCAAACCACCGTACCAAAAGACCCTCCCTTTCCCAGACAACCTTTGAGCAATCCGAGCTTTCGCCTGATCGAAGATGACGATGATTTCGAGATTTCGGACCCACCTCGGACTCAAGCGCCTCTGGCGTGGCCCCCCATCCGAGTCATCATCTGTGGCGGCAGCAGCGGCGGTGGCGTAGAAGTGACAGTCAGTGGAGATGGGTTGTAACAATGTTGACTAGGGGTGAGCAAAAAATCCGTCAAACCACGAATCCAGTCCAAACCAATCCAAACTGAAATGTTTGGTTTGGTTTTTTAGTAGTATGGTTTGGTCATGGTTTAAAAATATTAAAAACCGCGTTATATGGTTTGGTTTGTGGATTCACGTTTACGGTTATGGTTCCAAACCGATTCGAACCGTATAATACATATATATATAATTTAATTATGATTCACCAAATAAATAAGGGAGCCTTAGTCAACTAATTTCTTAATATTTTGATCCTATTAAATCCACCGCAATATTTAGTTTTTCTTTTCTAGCAAGATAATTTAGACTAAACTTTTATATCTTACAACTCATTTCTAATTTCCTATGATTATTAATCTTGTTGTGGAGTGATCATCACAAGTTGTTTGCTACCAGACTGCTGCTACTGCCCTTCCCTACCTCATTTCATTTTTTTCTTTTGGTCAAACGGAAACTTAGCTACCTCATTTCAATTTAATAGTTTTAGGAATTATCTTTGACTTTTTATTTGGTTAAACTATCTTAAGATGTTTAGTAGTTGGTTCATTGTAGTGGCTTATCAGTATTTCATTTTCTTAGTTTAAGATCGACTTGAGGTAATTGTTGGTATTCTACTCTTAATTAGTTTGTTGAAAATGATAATTTAGTTCAAAGCAAACCGTGGTTTAAAACCAAAACCGATCCGTATTTTAATGGTTTGGATTGGTTTGGTTCAATGCCTTTTGTGGATTGGTTTGGTTCTCCAAATTCATAATCCGTAGATATTGATTTGGTTCTTGGTTTACTATAAAACCGAACCAATCCGGACCATGCTCACCCCTAATGTTGACAATGAAATTGAAGAGTTCTCTTCTCAGGAGGATCGGCATCGAGGTAAAAATTTGGGGTCTTTTGGGGGAAAAATTGAATATTGCTTTTGTTTATGGTAAATTTTGTTCCAACTAAACACTACCCACTCCCTCTCTTTCCAGAAACATGAACCCAATGTCGATCTGTACTCCGTCGTCATCGTCATCATCTTCTTCTTGTTCCTTTGGATCGTTATCGTCAAGCTCGACCAAAGCATGGATCGTCCACGGTGTGGTGGTTGTAGTCAATTGGAGGAGCAAACGAAGAGCTCGTGGCCTTCGACGCCATGGATTGCCGCATTCTGTAGTTTGATCTGAGCTTTTGATGAACAAATCTCGCGTTCGATCGTAGGGATTTTTCCTGTAAAAGCGACGAACGTAAGGTACGAAACAGTCAAGATCCAAGTACACACACATATATTTGAATTGCATTTGCACTTGTTTAATTCATGCTTTTGTTGGTATTTTTTTTTGCAAGATAATCAGTGCTTGAAAATTTGTAATTAATTTTATTTCAGTTCGGTTCGGGGCAGGTACAGATTGGATAAACCGATTTTTCATGTCAAATTCGGTTACCCAATCGGTTCGGGGAATCCCCGAACCCCGTTTGGTTCATTCCTTTTCTCCCCGTTCGGGTATCGAGGCGGATATTGGTAGTGTTTTGGGTATGGAAATCCCCATATCCGTCCCAAACGCCCCGAATGCCATCCCTAGCACTGTTGGCTGCTTCCGGTTGGTTCCTGGTGATTGTGTGGTGGTTTGGCATTGTGGTGGTGACAGTGGTTGAGGTGTTATTGGTGACTTGCAGATGTATATTGCTATGAAAGGGCATTTTTATCCAAAAAAAGCCCATGTGACTGACATGTGACCATCCAGCTAACGATTCTGAGACGGAAGGGTGTCACATGGGTAACGGGAGTAGTTGAGGGGGTCTCCATGGACGTTTTTAAATGTGAGGGGATGTTTACGAGAAAATGTGATAGTTGAGGGGGTGTTTATGTACTTTCACCTACTCACAGCAATATTTCGAATCGCAAGAAAAACTTTAGTAGCAAGCCTATCCTGAATAGCAAGCCAAACAAAATAAATAACACGCGGGTGGGCATTAATTTTCCAAACCCATTTCCAATCAGTGAGAGGAGTTGTACTGCAATGGCTCTTAAGTAAAGAATAGGCTGACTTGTTTGAGAAAACTGTAAGACTAAATTTTAATTTAGTCATTTTGGTGGCCCATATATTTTATGTGGCACATGTTGATTATGAGTTTAATAGGATTCTCCATATCTTTATTTATTGTATTGGTCAAATAGAGAAGCCGTTTCCTAAATAGACTCTACTTTGATGGGAAGTGAGTATAATGTTCATTAAGGAAACCGGTCCTCTCTCTGCCTATAAAAGAGCATTTAGGGTTCCATCAAATTAACGTGATATACTAAACAGCTAGAAAGTGAGGCAAGGGAGAGAAACCGTCTTCCACCTAGGGCTTAATGCTCTAGTAAAATTATGGTCGCTACAGTCACTCACCGGATTGCTCAAGTTCCGCATAAATGGATCCGGGTACGCCGTTCTTGATTCCTTAAGTTCCGCTTAATGTTTGTATTGTGATAATTGTGATAGTTCTAGATCCTGGCATAATGTAGGGTGTTAATTATCTAACCCCATTAAGAATTAATTTTACATGTGGTATCAGAGCCTTAGGTTTACGAACATCATGATTTTCCAATAAGCGAACAAATACATAAATTGAGTTTTATCGTTCTCGGTTTCGGGTCGACCGAATTGCATTAACCGTAAGTGTTAATTTATGATACACGTTAATCGATTGGGGTTTTTATGATACACGTTGGTTCGTGTTTGTTTCTTTCAACCGAGATTGAGATAGACACGCACGGATTTTAGTGGATGCATATGGGTAACGTACGTGAGACAAATTAGCGCATTCCGTGATTAGCATGGATGTATTGATATGTATTATGCGTTCTCTTATATTTGAAACCACCTATGCTACATGTTGTTTTGGAGGATAATGATAATGATGATGTATGTATATGTACAGTCTCCTCACGAGAATGGATTTGTAGAGCCATGCAGCCCTTATTTTCTTTTGTCCAGATTCGGCTAAACCCACTTAAGAAATTTTGATTTTTGGAGTGAGCATTATGTACAATCGGACTGCTCAAGTAATTGTGAGCAATTTGTTTTTATTCACCTTATGATTAGGTGAAAAATTATTGTTTTGACTTATTATCTACATAATGATAGATTTGACAGTCACCAAAGTGACCCAATCAGTATGACTCGTAGATATCAAGTCATGTTAACGAATTTGTTTGTGAACACTTCGTTATTCACTTTATGTCCACAAAAGAGAGCAGTTGATTTGAATCTATATTATGTGGGATTTGGTAGTCACCAAAGTGACCCAATCATAATGATTTATAGATATCAAATAATATTATGAAACCCGAATTGTGGATAATTTAAGATTCACTTATTGTCCGTGAAAATTTATTGTTTTGATTTAACTCTATATAATGATACGGTTTGGTAGTCGCAAAAGCGATCCAACCGGCATGTTGGTAGATGTTAATTAAATTATGAAATTATAATACCTATTATGATCAGGTGTTAAAATAGTGATATTTTTGTTTAAATCACCTAATGTTCATGCAAAGGTCATTATCTTGATTGAAATCTGTATTAAGACACAGTTCGGTAGTCACCAAAGTGGCCCAACTGAAATGTTTCATAGATTTCAATTAAATTACTGAAACTTAACACTTATTTTATTTGATATTTATATTACGATACGGTTCGGTAGTCACCAAAGTGGCCTAACTGGAATGACTCATAAATATCAAGTTATATATGAAACTTATTCCCATTTTTTAAAGTGTTAAGAATAATGACTTTGCAAATCGCAGTTCTCTAGTTGCATGGATATTAGGTAGGCCCAAAGGTGCACCACTTCTAAGTGATTAGTGAATTGGAATAGGATAATTTATAAGTATTCATAATTGAGATTGGATTTGGATACTCAAAGGTAACAAACCTACTAAATTGTGAATCCTTATCAATTAGTCCTATTGGTGAAAGGGAATCACCATAACTGTTAATAGTGTACCATTAGATGAACCCAAAGGCAGATCACCGTTGCACTATATATTATTGTTTGGACAAATTTTATTTTGTCAATTTATTGGTAACTCAAAGTATTATTGTAGTGAGCATATGTTATGTGTGCATTGTTAATATATTTGTTTCACATTCACATGCTTAGTCTGTTTTGTTTTAATTTAAATGATTAAGTTTCTCATATTGAAAAGGACAAGTTTAGTTTTATTTTTGAAACTAGATCTTGATAAAGTATTGATTCTTGAGAATTGCAAAATAATTTTATTTTTATTTTGGTAAAGTATGAATGAAATAGAATAGACTAAGCCTTATGTTCGCGTGAATGTTTAAAGTGAGCACTATTATGTTTATTGTGTTTGAAATGTCTGAGAATGCCATTAAAATGTTATACTTGGCTTACTCAACTAAAGTACTTGAGAATTAAAGTAAAGGAAGCCTAAGTGGGACATGAAGTTGGCATTATATAATGTCAATGAGTCTACTAATGATTTTGGACTCGAAAGAATGAAAATGACAATGATATATGTCACCTCTGTAAATAGTTAAGACATTATCAGAACGTTTGTCATAAACATAGGAAGTGATTCGAAAGGGGAAAGTAATTATTAATGTTGTATGTTTCGAATCAAACCTAGCTAATTGTAAGTCCCTCAACTATGAAGCGATTTCATTATGAGCTACTACTTATGTTTATAACCAAAGATGCAGAAAGATTTGAAGTTATTAAAAACATAAGCCCATTGAGTTCTAAAGAATTGGGTTACAACTTTTATTAAAATGGCTTTATGACTTATCGTTTGCTATTTAAGAGTTGGTCATCATTTTGTATTTTCTATAATGTTTACAAATTTAGTTTCCTTCGTTCAAACTAAATTTTATCGTTATGTTTTTTTTTTCAAGTTTCGAAATCAAATTTATGGTGATTGAAAAATACCAATTATTGTGTTATGGTATTTCATTATGATTTGAACAAACTAAAGTTCGATGACCATTTTATTGAGAACTCTCCTTATACTGCATCATAATGTTAGTTTCGTTAGTAGCCTCATGTATGGAAATTACTTCATCTTGTGACATGAATGACTGAAACGTATTGAGAGACTAATATATGACAAAAATTTTATTAATCTCTTATATGTGTGATTTGCATTAAGTACAAGCAAACTATATACATATGGAGTAAGTCACGAGAAATAATAGGCTTCAAGTGATTCATATAGACATGAATTTTTACATCTTTTGATGAATAGACCTATTTTATCACCTATAGATGACTTTTCATACTATGTTAGTTTTTCTATTGCATGAAGATCTCAATCACTGAACACTTTAAAGGTGTACATTATTGAGGTAGGAAGGGTAAATAGAAAATAACGTAAAAGTCATCAGGTAGGATTTAGGTGATAAATATAATGAAAGGTTCGTTCCACACAGCAGAATGTAGTAGCTGAAATGTAATCGTACATTATTAGATATGGTTAGAAGTATGTCTGTAACTCTGAAATACCCATTATGTGGCGGATAGATACTTTTAAGCCTGCTGCATTTATGTGAATCATGTTTCTAGTAAGACAGTTTTGAATACTTCTTTTGAACTGTGGATAGAAAAGAAATCGATTTTAGGACACCTGAATGTTTAAGGTTGTCCAGCAGAGGCTAGAATTTCTAGTTCACATGAAAAGAATTTGAATTTTAGAATGAGTTTGGTGACCTTATTGGTTACTCTAGAAAATTCAAAGGGTATGAGTTATACTATTTAACCATAGTACGAGAATTATAGAAATTGGTCATTCAGATTCGTTAGGAATGGTGAAATCAGTGGGAGTGATAAACCATGGAATGTGGTCACATAAAAGTTAGGGTATAAGTGTCTTTACCCATAACTTAGAATGATGTTGTTCTTACCGTTGTTATACTAACATAATGTTTTAGAATAACAAGTAAGTTGTCAATCACTCCATAATGAGATTAACACCAATGAAGAAATTGTAGAACAATCAAAGAATATAGCATTAAGAATATCTCGAAGGCACATAAGATTGGCTATTTGCATGATTATTTGATTTATCTACAAGAATGTGTTGTTGATCCGATTTCATTTTCACAAGCCGCATAAAGTGATAATTTTACTAAATGGATTGATGCCATGAATGATGAGTTGAACCGGTGAAACATAATAAAGGTTGAAATTTCGTTGGATTGCCATAATGATACTAGAAAGTATGTTGCAAGTGGGTCTTCAAGACTACACTTGACTTAGGGGCAATATAGAACAATATAATTTCAAACTTGTGGCCAAGGGTTACACTCAGAAAAGAGGCATAATTGTACGGAGCCTTTCTCTCTTGTATCCGAGAAAAACTCGCTTAAAATTATCATGTAAGTAACTCTTTATGCTTTGGAGTTACATTTGGACGTGAAAATAACCTTACGAATGAGAGTTTCAATAATGGAGTCTATATATATGAATCAATATGAAGGTTTCTCAAGGAAAGTAAAATTGCACTTGGTTGCAAATTTAAGAAGTTAACTTATGGATGTAAACAAGCTCCTACCATTGGTTCCTTATGTTTACTGATACCATTGGTTTCTTTGGAATTAAAGAAAAGTACTATTAATTAGTGTACAAATCCAAAGATTAATGGGAGTTGATTTATACGTATGTTGACTGTGTTTTGCTTACTACAGGTATCTTTATTGTTTGCACTTAAAAAACTTCTCATGAAATTTTAAATTAAAGATTATATGCTCACATTGAGGAAGTCTGATGATCTTGAGTTTATTAGCTACTCAAATTCAGATTTTTTTGTTTGAAGCTTTGATAGTAGAAAGCCTACTTTTGATGAGTTGTTCCTATTATGTAAAGGAGCAAATAAAAGTTTTAAAGTAGCTATCATTGTTTCATTGATTATGTTGATAGAATTGTGGCATGCTTTGAGGCCATACTTCGTGGATAGCAGTTGGAAAGTTTATCTTAGGACTTGGGGTTGTCGACACCATTACCAAGTCGCTAGGAGTTTATGATTCCGCAACTATTTTCTTTTCTAAGAAAAATTTCAGAAACAAAAGTGTCACTAAAAGCATAAGCCCATATGATTGCAGATCTACTAATGAATGGGTTAGTGCAAAGAAGTTTAAGATATATGCTAAAGAAAGAGTCTAGCGTAACCCATAACAGTTGTAACTTATGGACTGCAATATGATGACAATAGTGTTTGACACTTTGAGAGATCTCAATTAAGTGTTTCTGATAATTTCCTGTAATGAATAGTGTACGTACATGTATGTGAATGATTTGTGATTACAGGAATAGTCTTTGACAAAAGACATTATTGTTGGACCACATGAAATTGCTTCTCCCTTAAAGACTATGTTAAACAGTTTGCTAGTGTTGTGGTACATGGAAGGGACTATGTCATCGTGACGTAGAACCGCCATGACTCGCATTAGTGGGTTGTTTAATAATTGTATTATGATTGTGACCAAATTAAGAAGGACTTGATATGGACTTATGGCGCGCCTTATGTTTATCTTGTTAAACTCTACTTAAGTTATCATATGGGCCAAGTGGAAGAATGTAAGACTAAATTTTAATTTAGTCATTTTGGTGGCCCATATATTTTATGTGGCACATGTTGATTATGAGTTTAATAGGATTCTCCATATCTTTATTTATTGTATTGGTCAAATAGAGAAGCCGTTTCCTAAATAGACTCTACTTTGATGGGAAGTGAGTATAATGTTCATTAAGGAAACCGGTCCTCTCTCTACCTATAAAAGAGCATTTAGGGTTCCATCAAATTAACGTGATATACTAAACAGCTAGAAAGTGAGGCAAGGGAGAGAAACCGTCTTCCACCTAGGGCTTAATGCTCTAGTAAAATTATGGTCGCTACAGTCACTCACCGGATTGCTCAAGTTCCGCATAAATGGATCCGGGTACGCCGTTCTTGATTCCTTAAGTTCCGCTTAATGTTTGTATTGTGATAATTGTGATAGTTCTAGATCCTGGCATAATGTAGGGTGTTAATTATCTAACCCCATTAAGAATTAATTTTACAAAAACACCCGAATTACTAGACCAAGCCCAAGTATCAGGCTCAGATCCATATGGATGGGAAGAAATATATACAGTTGATAATGGATTCAAGAGGATTCTGCTTTCCTTTTTCTCTTCTTGTGTTATTCAACTTTTGTACTTGCTTTATGCTGCTACTGCTTTCCCATGTATCTAGTATTGATTCGTATTATATTTTTTCTTTTGCTGGTAAAAAATAATAATTAAAAGTGAGAAAACTACAACAAATGATGTAACAAGTTTACTATACTGACATGACTTTTCAAAATATAATTTCATTTTGATTTTGTTATAGTAGCATCGATCTTAATTTGGAGATGCTCTTACTATGGAACGCCAAATTAACGGGGTGCTGTTGTATGGGTGTGCTTGTACCAAAACAACGTCGTTTTGGAGGGACAACACATATGTTGTTCCTTAGGGACAACAGGATCCCGAGTTTGTGGAACTTGATTTTATTCTTGCACTTTTCTAGTAACATTACAATGTAACAATTTTGCATCACCAACCTCTCTTTAAACAATAGTAGACGATTTTATAGGATCATACAAGCTAAGCTGATGATTAAAAAAAGAAAGTCCAAGTTAAGCTGAAGTCTTATTAAATTTCTTCAGAGAATTTCTACAGGCTACGTGCTTTGTCCATTGAAATGTCGAGGTTTTGTTGGCAGATAAACCCTTAGCTCTCTTCCAATCATGAATTACAACCGTTAGATCAGCCACCTTGGCACTAATAGTAAAACAACAATTCGCATGAACAGTCACTACAACTCCAACATCTCTGCTATTTTGACAAAAGCCACTAAAATAAAGTGTGTGCAAAAACCTAACATTTAGTCCCAAGTCTCCAAACAAACCATTGTTCATGAGCATCTCCAAAACGTCCTGCTCTTTCATTCCGACGGAGTCGTCTTTTTTCGCGTACCAATTATCGAACAATGATATTGTCTTGTTGTTTGACCTGATCATGTAGAAACCGGTGTTGATGCGATTGGATTTGGGCCCTCGGAATCTATCGGTACTAATTTGAAAGTCTATCTTTTCGTTTGAGCTCAGAATGAAAAATGGGTTCCTAAACCATAATACATCAATGTCCTGCACTCAGTGAAATAGATAATCAAATTCAAATATTAAGTAATGAAAACACAAATAAATACTCCTGTTGCATGTATAAAAAACGGTACCGGCCGCACTGCCACCACAAACTCCTCCACCGCCAACCGGCACCAAGAAACCAATAACAACTCCACCAAGAAACCTCCAGTAATCCCACCGCGGCCACAAACGCCTCAACCACACTCTCAGATGCAGCACAAAACGCCCTAAGCATACACCTATAAAACCCCCAAAGACCATCTGCCGGAACTGACACCACCGTTACCTCTCAAAATGGGGAAAAGTTTTTGGGTGACGAGCGGTACCCGTCGGCACTCCAGACCGTCCAAATGTGTTTTGGGACGATCTAGATTTTATTCTCTCTCTCCTCACCCCACCTCTCTCTCTCTCTCCTCTTTTTCTCTTTCTAAAATCCGGACCATCCAAAATACGTTTGGACGGTCCGAATCGCCGACGGATACCATGTGTGGGAAAGAGGAAGGAAAATTGTTCTCCTCACAAAAACTTATTTTAAATCTCTCTTTCTTGTCTTGCCCTATTTTCTCCTCTTTTTCCTTCGTAATTCTTCTGCTGGTTGGGATGTCTGGCTGACTTTCTTTTTCATTGGCCATTTGATACCCCCCTCTGTTATAAAAAAAAGTCCACTACGAAAAACTAAAACTTTAAGAAAATTTCATTTCATTCAGAAAAGAAAAATCAAGTTTTTTTAACAAATGAAAAGAACCATTGATGTTTCGTAACTTCGGATAAAAAGTTTGAATTCTTTCGACAAAAAGCATATTATTAACTCCTACTAACTTATTGTTTTACATAGCGGACAAGTTTAGGGCAGCAGCGATGGTTGCCCGCAAAATTTTTTATTTTTTTTGCCGGCGTAAAACGTGTGTTCCGATAGAGCATTATTCATGGCAGGAGCAATTCATGGGATTTTGGTATTTGTTTTCTCGTTTTGTTGGCTTCGCGCCAACATTTTCTGTTTTTCTTTCTCTCCTCCCTCTTGTAATGTTTTTACGGTATTGCTAACCTCCGTCCACTGGACGGAGGATAATACACAAATAATTTCAAACAAGTTCGGACATCAATACATATCTCATGAATATTAATACATTTTTACAAATATCAAATAGTGAGGCTCGGAGGAAGATGGCTGGTTTCCAAAAGTACGGAGTACGGCAACTCTTAGTTTGGAGGGCTAAGAGAATCGAATTGTGTGGTCTCTGCTGGTTTCTCTCGTGAGTGGGACAGAGCTATTATATTGAGCTTGAGCTGCAAGGTTCTGAATCTCTTTCTTCTGGAGGGCTAAGAGCTGCTTCTGGAGGAAAATCTCTGTTTTTGACATCTCTTTCAACTCCTAATCTATGGAGGGCTAAGAGATCTTTGAGAATGATTTTCGATATTACTGATTATAATGATTTGCTGATCACTCTTTCAACTCCAGTCTCCATATATTGGAGGGCCAAGAGTTTGGATAATGAAAACTTGAAACTGACTCTTGAGATTAAAATGCATGTTTATATTTGTGTTTCGATCCATTTTTCTCAACAGTGTGTGATGATTTATATATATGGCTTCTGAGTTTATCCACCATTTGATGTTGGATTCTGAGGATTTGGATAGGTGGATATGAGGTCGATTGATGAGGATGTTTCTGTTATGTTTTGATGGATATTTCAGTCGAAGAAATTTGCAGCTGATTCTGGATTCACAAGTATAATTCCAATCAGTATTCCAATGCTTACCTTTCAACCTACTGGCTGCTCCTTAAAATGGAAGGATTGGTATGCTGGTCACTCTTCCAACTCCATCTATTGGAGGGCTAAGAGTTTGGATACTGGAAATCTGATGCATACTCTGAGATTACAATGGATTTTGATGCTGATGCTGATGGTTGCTTATTATTATATGCGAAAGTGTTTCTTTTATGTCTTGATGGGTATGTTTCTGTCAAAGAGGTTTCGCTGGTTCTGGCTTATTTTCCAAACAATCCTCCTTTTGCTTACCCTACTAAATGCTCTCTAAAATGGAAGGCTAGCTTGGTGAGGATGCAAATTCACAGAAGGAAGGCTGATTTAATGCTTTTGACTAGAAGATTTTTGTTGTATTTGGTATCAATGGTTTGGAGTTTGTCTCTTCTCAACTTCTTGTTGGAAGTTCCCCCTCCCTCTTTCTTCTTTCTTTCTTTCCCCTCTTCTTATCCCCCTTTCTTTTCCCTCGATGTTCTCATTATCGAGTTTATCCTTAATAATATTTTGCTGTTTCAAAAAAAAAAATTTACACTTTTTGCGGATATCGATGCTACTTTTATCTATTAACCTTCCGCTCTAAGAGCATCCGCAATGTAATAATCAAAAGTGAATAATCAAAACTTGCCACGTCAGCTTTTGATTATTCATTTAGAAGGTTGCTAAAGTTAGCAATGTGAAGTCCCACATTGTTATTTTTGATTATTCAAATGCCCAAATTTGATTATTGGTTAGGAGGTTGCTAATTTTGATTATTATAATGTGAGCATTTTTTTAAGCACACGTTGCTAGCTTTAGCAATCTTTTGATTTTGATTATTACATTGTGGATGCTCTAAGGGCGGAGGTAATTACTAGCATTTTCCATGTTTTTATTGTTATCAATGCAATATTAATGTTACTTTCTTTGTTGATAAAAAAAAATTAAGAATCTAATATGCTGAAAATGATAGAAATTAAAATGAAAGAAAAGAAAGGGAAAAATAATAATTTCTTCCATGTATTTCATTAAGATTTTCTTAAGAATATTCTTGCAATAAAATATGGATAGTTATTAACTTACCCTTAATAAACATTATAGATCATCATACAAAATGGAAAATTACGGACATAATAGAAAATATCATAAGAGGTGGCAACTTTCACTATATATGTATATATATATATATAAAATCTTTTTGTGTTTTTAGCAAGAAAGTAAAAGCTATGGAACAAAGATTGAACGAGCTGTACAAGAAAAATCACTTTCTAGCTCTTTTTTACTATTTTGATCATGTAATCAAAAACCAAAAGAAAAAGTAATCATTTTTTTCCCCTCGTTTTTGTAGTGTCTTACCGTTTTTCACTCTAATCAAATGGATCCTTAGAAATCGTTAAATATCATTCCAAACTTGACGAGCGGGCTAGATGTCAAAAAAAAAAAACACAATTTTTGCGTGTCTGTTGGTTAATAGCTTCTCCACAAATATACATTTTTTCCTGAATGTCAATTATCCGCTTGTATGAAAACTTTTATCGATTACTGTGGTGGAGTTAAAACTGAATTAAAATTTGTTTAGTATACAATGACTTATGTTCGTAGTTTTAGCTTTTGGTGAAAAAAAAAATACAATTAATCTGAAAATGTTTCGATGATTATCTGTTAAGCAAAAAACATCAACCAATTTTATTTTTTAAGTATAAAGAAGACAAAAGTAATCTAAAAAATTGTATATTTAGAGTTATTTTTTGCCTTTAGTAATTCTTGTTCGACTTTTGACAATACATTTTTATTCTCTAAATTTCTCGGCGAGACGAATTGAAAAAAGAGAAAACCAAAAAACTAACAAACTTCAGAAAAATCTAAAAGAAATGTAACAATAAATTTAGTTGAAACCAATCCCTGCCTGCATAAAATATACTAATTGGATTCGAAGCCCAAGAATTATCAAATATTCTACTTCTGTTTGAGTATCGATTACTACGTTGAAAAATGGCTTTCTAAATTCGTATTACCTTGATAAAACAATTACAATCGACCATGTGATTTCGTGATTTCGATCCCATATCTTCGGCTACAAATAAGCTGATTAATCTTAGAAAAGGAAAACTATATAAAGTCAACTTTCTATTTGTTGTACGTTTGTAGCCCAGTTGGCACTTCCTAGACTGGTTCAGAATCTATTTAGTCCAAGTTTTGGATCGAACAAGACAGTCCAAATCTGAACCTTACATCGGTATAATCAATGGTTGGATTTGCACAAATACTTCTCTCCGATAACAGTACTGGTTTTAGTAGTAAGAATATTTAAGCAAATTCGAACTATTGATTGCAGCAATGAACTGTTTCGTCCAAATCAAATTAAGAACCGGAGAGGATCTAATTCCTTCGTCCTAGATAGTGCAGGTCCAAAACAAATTTTTAGTACGTGTCTATCCCACTTTGTAAATAAGAATTTTGAAAAGATAAAACTAATCTCAAAAGATCAAACTTGCATAGTATGATTTTGCAGATTCTAAACACAAAGTTGTTGATTCCTTATCAACTTGGTTGTGGTTTTTTCGGGCTACGTAGCAGATGATTGTCGCAGGGCAGTTGCCAATATTGTTGAGATGTTACTTTTGCATTGTGATGCTTTTTTTCTTAGCCCTTTTCTTGTACTCTTTTTTCTCTTCTTCTATCAATAAAATTTTTCTTCGCCGTTCAAAAAAAAAAAAAATTTCTAAACACAAAAGAAAATATATATGACCTTTACAGAGAAGTAAAGTAGCTTAGCCGTGAAACCAAAAAAAAATACCTTAGCCAAATTCAGTTATAAAAATAATTAAGTCTATAATGGGTTGCTTGAATTTTTTGAGTTTTGATATTTATGTGATAACAGAATTAAATCAACTGCAGTTAGGTTCGGGCCATAATTTGGGAGCCGAAGTGGTTCCTTCCTTTCCCAATTATGCTACAAAGGAGTGGCCGAGAGGCGTGTCTCCAACATATATTTTCATTTCCCCAAGCCTCACTAGGACTCCGGTTCCTAAGTTGCCCCACCCGGGAGCCAAGGGTTCGAACCTCGCCAAGTGCGACGGTTGTAACCACATCTCTCTTTTTCCTTCTCTTACATTTTCTCGATCTTTCTCCTTAATATAGACTAGTGTGAATTCTCATGAATGTCTGGAAAAGAAATCAAGTTTCTATGCAATCAAACATACGTACGTACCGTGTAGATGAAGTTGTAGCCACGCTTGAGAACATCCCCAAGAAACAAAGTCCTCCTCCACATCATCTTGATAAAATCGTTGGACATGTATATCTTCTCCCCATCGAAATCGACACCGTCCGTTTCAAGCCTGTAGCAATGGAGCCGGAGAAACTTGCACCTTTGGAACGATACTTGATCCGTGGCCACGATTAAAAGATGATCTACTAACCCCCATGTACCGTCGCCGAGCCAGAAACCATCCATGAACAGATCAAGCATCGACCTGTCCCCTTCCACGTAGGCTTTGTTTACCATGGCGATGATTAGAGACTTGTTTTCCATTGACGTCTCGGCTAAAACCGTGTCGAGTTCGTCTCTGTGAACGATCATCTTAAAATGTAAAATAGTGTGTATCAGTAACGCGGAGTTTCAAAATTCAGTAACAGTACCTATTAATACATGTAAAAATCATTACACATGCATCCTGTATAATTCACATAGTTGAAACAAAACACAGATTAAGAAGCTTACCATGGCTGAGGAATGGTGGTATTGGTGCTTATGGCTGGAAAATAGAGTCTTGAGACTGGAGGGAGCCGTGGAGATGAAGATGAAAAGTAAACCCAGGAACAAGAGTGACAATATTGTCAAATCGAAAGTTCGATTCTTCATCATCGTATGGGTCATATGATTTCCAGTAGTTCTTACGAATCCTAAAGGATCGATCCTTTTTTCTTTCTAACTTGAGATCGATAGACTAGGTGGACGCCGTAGACTTTCTACGGACCTATGCATATACAATACACACCTCTAAAATAGGGCGTACGATATGCACGTACTTTTGTATTATTATTATTTTACTTTATTTTAACATGGTAGAAACTTTTATTGATAAAAAGGAGCATAGCAGTACATCGAAGAAGATAATTATCATCCAACATAAGATCCAATAACCATTCAAGAGGTCTACCTACCCAAATACGAATACCAGAATCTCGTAAAATTAGAAGTTTGTAAAAGTGTGTGCAACTATATTTATCAATCTATTGAAGAAAAAAAAATTGTACATAATCACAAAAACTCGTGTTTGAACACTAAAAAAACTTGTATATTGGATTACAAAAATTCATAAATTAATCACCACAATAGTAATACTAACCAACACTCTAAAAGCTCATAAGTTTTGTGTCGTTATTTTTTGAACTCGCGGATTTTTTCAGCTATAAAATTGATAGATTGGCCGATTGGGTCAGAAAAACTCATATATTTGACCACAAAAATTTATAAATGTAACAAGAAAAGTTCATATGAATAGAATCTCATTATACACGCCCCAAAAATTCATAAAAGGAGTAAAAATACTCCCCTCCATCACCATTTTTAGTCCCAATTGCCACTTTTTGTTGGCCAAAATTTTTGCCTCACTTTAAAACTAGATGGGTAAGAGTCAAGAAATTTCCCATCATAACCTTCCTTACAAATTTTGAGAGAAATTTTGAATTTAAAAATGACCCGTTTTTTCTCTTTTGTTGGCCTGATCTTGATTTTTGGAGAAAGAGTTTCATTCTGTTTTGCCTATTTTGGCACCTAAATGGCTGGCAAATCAACACCAATTGACTGATATCACAAAATCATAATTTTGTACCAATTTACTCCCAAAAAGATTGAAGGGTAAAATTGAAAAATCAAGTGATCAAACATGCAACAATTATGTCCCTTTATTAAGTTGAAATCTCGAAAAGGGAGTATAAAATGGGGATGGATGCCCAAGCTTTGGGACTCTCGGGAGTACTCCTCAAGGTTTGGGATTCGATTTACTCTGGAGTAAGTAGAGGGCCGTGACTGGTGTGGCCACGCTTACTCCCCTGGAGGTTTGGATTGCACAGTCAGGTTTATTTAGTGGCCTGGCTGTAGAGCTGTTCCTCCGTTACCAAAAAAAATGGGAACGAAGAGAGTAGTTCGTAAAATAAATTAGGAAATTGATTTTGCCACTCTTTTTTTTTGTTAATGTCACTCATCTTCTCTCACAAAACAAATCATCTAATCAAGACACAAAAGAGAGTGACATTAACAAAAAGGGAAGGCAAAATCACTCCCCATAAACTATCACAAGTTTCATATCTCGGGCCACAAAATTCATAAAAAGAATCAAAAAATTCGTATGGGCGTGCGGTACACCCAAAAAACGAGTAGAAGTTCTAGGCCTGCTAAAACTTTTATTTTTCGTCCACCATTGTCTATAATCACCCAAAGACGCTTTCCTCGAACCACTTTTTCAGAAAACTTTTCAGTGCCGGGTGGGCATCACGTGGTGCCCGTTCAGCATATTCGAGCCATTCATTGCGTTTTTAGACGGCTCGGATTTGGAAAGAAAAAAAGGAAAGAGAAAGTGTGCCGAGCGGGTACCACGTGGGATATACCCACCCGGCACCGAAAAATTTCTCCACTTTTTCTCAGGTCTAGGATGGTGTACGGTCAACATTTTTACTACTAGTAGTTGTTTTCTTGAGATAAATTTAATTTGATTCGGTTATTTCTACTTAATTTTGTTCATCAAAGTTTAGTAATTAAAGGGATTATATAATTTTTGATAAATAGAGTTAAAGCCATTGTGATACAGCCCGACCAACTAACACACACCATACATAAAGATAAACTAAAAGACAATTTTTACGCGGTTCCCCAATTATGCAATTGACTCCATTCAATGCTAATATCAGATTCATGATATATCAAAAAATTTAATAAAAAAAAGAGAGTACATATTAGGCTGCAAATATCAGAACTAATTGTCGAACTCAAAATACTTTCCTATTAAACCAACCACATGGTGGTAAAACTTACGATTTTGCTATCAAGATAAATGTGACTCACTCATTTACTTACTAAATCTAAAGTGTTTTGAACATAATTAGTCAGCATAGTCGATTAAATAAATGAATCGTATGTTCTCAATGGGCTATGTTTAGGCCCCGTTTCGGAACGCGAAATAAATACTTATTTTTTAAGAAGGTAATTTCAAGCTTAAAAACGATGGGCTTATTGAAATCTAAAAATATACACTATACATCTTGTTTGAAAGATCTCATTGAGATCTTTAATACGGTGCAAAAAAAAAATTGAAAAGTTATTTTTCATTTACATTATTTTTGTGTTTGAAAATGTGAAATAAATATTTATTTTTAAAAAAAGTGTTCTGAAACAGGCTTTTTAGTATTCTCTTAACGGAGTTAACCGTGGTGAGTGAGAGGATCGTGAGTAAGGGGAAGACACAGTGGCAGTCCGTAGATGGCTTATTATTGTCTGTAATTAATATTGCTATTTTGGGATATTGAGTAAAACGTAGAGTGTGGCAACCCAAGCCAAAGTCCGAAATATTACAAATAATTAAATGGAATATAAGTAAAGGCCGACCAGCTATTGTATATCTTGAGGTTAACCTTTTGAGTCACGTGGTTAGGCGAATAGTTAGCAGGTCAACTGGGACGGGTCGTTACAATTGGTATCAGAGCATAATCCTGATCTACATGGTGGGGGCCACCTCTCTCTAGAATTTGGTAGCACACCGATTGTTTTGTACAGAGTGTGAAGATTGTGGCAACCCAAGCCAAAGTCCCACATCGGGAATATTACAAATAATTAAATGGAATATTAGTAAAGACCGACCAGTATAACTTGAGGTTAACTTTTTAAGCCATGTGATTAGACGAATAGTTAGCAGGTCAACTGGGGCGCATCATTATATAGAGAAAATAATTGGTTTTCTTTCTTTGCCTTGTCATGCATGGTTGGTTTCTACAATGAAAAAAGGAAAGAATCAAATGAATAAAGAAGAAAATCAAGTAAAAGTTGGGTTTTGTTCAAAGGCATCTTATGTTTACTCTCTGACCTTTGTTAGGTTGTTAGTTTTATATTTTGTTGATTTCAACTTAATTATTCTGTGATATCATATGGGAAAAATTTATCTCCGTAATCTTTTCCTTAGTTCACAAAGTCAATCAAAGAATATAACTTGTACTACCATTTTCTGAAATTTCTTCTTGGGGGCGACTATTCGCAGTCCCGTATTTTCTCCCATAACCCGTTAAAAATTTCCCAAGATTATATTTCGGTAACTTGTCGAAAATATGTTCAATCTTCGGTAAACAACTGCCGAACATACATTTCGGTAAATAGCTGTTAAAAACAAGATTATATTTCGGTAACTACATGTCGAAAATGCACAAGAAACATATATTTCGGTAATTGGATGCTGAAAATGTATATCAATTTCGGTAACTAACTGTCGAAAATGTATTTCAATTTCGGTAACTAACTGTCGAAACATATTTCAATAGTTGAAAATTTTTAATGGGCTAAGGGAGAAAATACGGGGCTGCGAATAGCGGCACCCTTCTTCTTTCGCTGCCATTTTAAAATGGCGAAAGTACATAAACACCCCCTCAACTATCACTTTTTCCCATGGAGACCCCCTCTCATTTAAAAGCGCCCATACAGACCCCCCTCAACTATTGAAAACGAAAAAAATGCTAATTTCGTTAACGGAATGGAGGAAATGACTAAGATACCCTTTTTTTATAAAGAGAAAGTATATAAACACTCCCTCAACTATCATTTTGTTCCACAGAGACCCCCTAACATTTATATTATGCCCTTATTCTATCAGTCGTTGTTCTAATCGGTTTTTTTCGTTTAATACAATTTCTTTTTTCCTTACATCAATCATTTTAAAGAGAACCTTCTGTATATAACCTTAAAAAATAGCTCGAAAACCGTGGCGCGACGGCGGCAGGTGCCGCGGTGGTTCTTTTGCTGATAAGAAATGAGAAGGGAAGAAGACGAGGGAAAGGAGAGAGGTGTGGGAGAAGAGAAGTCGAGGAGAATGGTGGTGGTAGTCAACGACAGCTGTTGCGTTGCTTTTCCTATCTCTATTTTTTTAACTTTTCTTTAGAGATAGAGTGTGTATGTATTGGAGGAGAGAGAAAAAAAGGTCACCGGAACCAGTGGTTAGTCAGTTAGGGTATAGAGAGAGAATAGCTTAGATGGAGAGGGAGAGATTACCTATGATTGAGAGGGGGGAGGAGAATACAGTCCTTTCAAGTTTTAATCCAACCATTGATTTTAATGGTTGAGATGGAGTGTTTTTTTTTTTTGGGGTTTTGATTGGAGGCTGTTTGTAGAGGGAAGAAAGAGAAGGGTTAAAAGGGGTGTATGTATGTAATGCAATAAGGGTATTTTTGTCCGATATATGGATGAGGGGGTTCATCACAAACGGTTTAGAGACGGAAGGGTGTCACTTGGGTAATGGAGATTAGTTGAGGGGGTCTGTATGGGCACTTTTAAATGTTACGGAGTCTTCGTGAAAAAAAGTGATAGTTGAGGGGGTGTTTATGTACTTTTGTAAAATTTTCAAACGGGCCCCTACAAAATACATACGGCAGCCCACTTCACTAGACTAGCTTGGGCCAAACGCATGCGGGCCATACAGACGACCCAAGCGTTCACCGGAGCCCATGACATTCGAGTCTAGTCCATGGAAACCGTAGCGCCAGGCCAGGTCAGAGCACGCCCGACCCGAGAGATGACCCAGCAGCTTATCGGATTGGTTGTAGCGACCCAATCGCATTTTGGGCACATGTGTTCAGCCACGTCTACACCCAGCGTCTTACATGACATCACCCACGTAAAAAATATAGTTTCAAGTGACGTCAAAGGGCTCATGCCTAGCACAGACTTACTTGGCATTGGAGTGTCATCCGGCTGAATTAAGCCGAGCGGCACTAGCAGTTGCTGGTTTTGCAAACAAGCTTGAGGGAGACGAAGGCCACTATTGAACCTTCCATTACTTAAATGTGGTCGTCCTCTCAATAAGGAGTGGAGACTACGCTGACAACCTGTACATGGGGAACCCCTTAACTGGATTGAGGCACGATGATGAAATGACACCTTCGCTTCACAGTTGGGATGACATCAACTCGAATTTGAAGATTTTTTGAACTTTCTTTAAAGGGACGCAACAATTCAGAGTAAGAAGGCAGTGTAATCTTGTTTGTACCATATATTCACCGCCTGTCGATTATCGATCGGAAGGTGGCGATTATGAAAATACTTCCTATTTTATTATTTCGTATTAATAATATAACTAGTTTTTATTTCTTTTATTTGTTTGTATTTGCATGTAGGACACTTGTCATCGTCCTACACACTTTGAAGTTGGAGAGAAGTTATTTGGACAAGTGGCATGCTCCTACACACTTTGGAGTTTGTGAGAAGTTATTTGGACACTTGGAAGATGATGAAGAGTAGTGAGAAGTTAGGAAGTTATTTCCTGCACATTTTTTCTATAAATAGCCTCTTTTGGCTTCATTGTAAATCCCTTCAACAAATCAAAGTCTTCACTTTGTTCTAATTTTTGTCTTCCTAGGAGTATGATTAAATTAACTCCCTTACTTTCAATGAGGATCCGTCCTTCTTGATTGTAATTCTACCTTGAAAAAATAACAAAGTCCATTTGTTATTTTTCTTCCGCTCCATCCCACTTCACTAAACCATCAATCCACTCCGCCCAATCGATGGGTCGATTCCGTTCTTGAAGATTTGGCGGGTGACGGTCTTCTTTTACGAGTCGATTCATCACCAACAAAAATAGCATTTGATTAATTCGTCATTTCTCTTCCGGTGAAGTCCTGAAATACGGCAAGGAACCTCAAATCCGTTTATGGAGATAAGCCGCATTCGCCTTTTCTTTTTGTTGTTGGCTTGTTGCTTTTGCTTTCGTTCTCTGTCGATTCGCTCCGGAGAAGGAAAAAATTGGTAAACAGATCTGACCCCAAAATCACCTGGTTGGAAGACCTGGGTTTTAGGGAAATTATGAAGCCATTCCATAGAAGCTAGCCATGTTGGCCTCACCAAGTTGATTGTTTTTTTTTTTTGATCAGCAAAAATAAATTTCATTAACTCATAAACACGAAGTTTACAAAGATAATAGGAACTTGGATACACCGGCCTGACCATCCAAGACCCTCATCTCCAAACCACACGGAGGAACTGAAATAGGCCCAACAGGCTGAGCCTAAACCAGGTGAAACCCATTGGGACAAGCCCACACCTAAAAGGCCTAAGAGCCCAAATCAATACAATTAAGCACAAACCTAACCCTAAACCCAACCAAAGACCAGCAGGAGTAGAAATGCATTAGCACCTTCGTCTGGCGAGATCTAAACCTAGCAAGACCCTGGTGGGCCACCGGGCCCAAACAAACTGGCCCAAAGACAAGAAACCAGGCCAAACCTAAACCCAACCTAACACCCTCACCGAAATGCCCAAAACCAACCCTAACCGCCTGCCAACAACAGCTCCGACCATCACCGCCGCCACCGCCACTCACGCCCACCTCAGTTCAAAACGCAGCCGCCCAAAGGAGCCCCAACCACCGCCCACCACCAACTACCGCCACCGTCACCGCCAAGAGGGGTATCGCAACGCACGCTCCAAACCTCCTAAACACCAGGGATTGGTGCCGCCATGCTGCCTCCGCCCAAACTACCACCACCCCAACCGAGATCCTCACCAACACCACCGCATACACGCCATCACAGCCGCCACCCACAAACCTCCCCAAAAACCCCAACCACCTAACACCCCTGGAACAAAACGCCCCTGGATCTCAAAACTGAAACCCAACCCCAGTTGCCTACACCAAAGAACCTGCAAAAAAAACAAACCCGAACCCCAATCAAACCAAACTTGCCGCCATCGCCACTCAACCGATCACCACCATGCAGAGAACACACCACCACCGAAGACCCAAACTTGGCCGAGAAAGAACCACCAGATGCTGATACGACAAACCACGCGAAACGCTAAAGCTCCGCCGAGACCCGTCGCACCGACAACACCCATTAGAAGCATCAGACGCAGCAACGAAGCAACCTCTGCATCTAAGGCCATCGACTGCCACAAAGAGCTAGGCTGGACCAAGTTGATTGTTGGTCCAGGTAAAGGGCTGCTAGCTCTGTTCATAAAAAATCTCCAAAATCTCTGTTCATAAAAATCCCCCAGACTGGCCCCTAGCTCTGTTCATAAAAAATCTCCAATGGGCTGCTTACTCACCCTCCCTTCATACCCCATTTCCCATACCCACTGGTCTTTCTTTGCCCGGCAATATCATTAAGGTAAGTGAGATACTTATTTAGAAGTTGTCAACAAGAAATGCGTACGACTACATAAAAATGATGACCTGTACTTTTACCAAGTAAGGGCCCTAGAATCTATTCTTTACCCATCTAAAAAATAGATGGGGTAAAAATCTAAGATAACATAATGTCGATATCAAATTGTTCGTTATAGCGAACAACAATTTCTAGAAACATAAAACAATTTATCCTTCTCAATATAAAGAAGTTCATTTACTCAGACCTTCAACATACTATCACATCACTAAGAACAACGATGCACTCACATGACAAATTCATACTACGCAAAAAATCAGATTGGATCGGAAAAGAAAGGAACAAGATGACTAAAAATCACGCCTTCGAGTATTTAAGATTGGAAAATGATATTGGCACTCCAAAAATTGATGGAGGCACTCAAAAAAATAAATGAATGTGGTTTTGGAATTACACTACTTTTGGAGTGCCTGCATCAATTTTTGGAGTGCTAATATCATTTACCTTAAGATTTTGGTTTGATCCTGCAAAAACGGACTTTGTAGCCACTCAAAGGTTCCTCCTCATGCATGATAGCTTGGAAAGTCTCACGTACGCCGCTTCCATCCATGGCTTCAAAGGTAATATGGTTTACCGAACAACACGCCTCCTTGTTTGTGTAGACACCCCAATCTGGGTCTCCCAATCGTTTTACTTTATTTTACGATTTTCTTGTTTCCCCGATGATGACATCGGATCAAACAGAGCTTGGATTGGGAATGGATCGAGCTTGGAATGCTTAGAACCTTGCTTGAACCTTTTGAGCCCTTCTGAACCTTCAGTCAAACCCTAGAACCAGAGTTGACCCTCGCGCGAGCCTTTGTGTCCCTCGTGCGACACTTAGCTTGCCACGTGTAGTCAAAGTCAAACTGTTGACTGTTTGACCCTCGCGCGACACTTCCGAACCATCGCGCGACGGTTCCCTCCTGTCCCTATCACAGAATCCAGCTGGACTTGTGATGATTGCTTGGCACATGGGTTCCCATGGGCTGGAACCCCGTTCTCCTCAGCTGAACGGCGTGCTGGCAGGTTCTAACCCCATGCAATCTCCTAACCACTCTCTCACCTTGTTGGCTAGCCTCACAACCAAGTTGTGACCAGCCTTGGTGGCTGGTCCTAAGGTCTTGTTTGGCCCCTAACTAGCCCTTACATTCCCCCTATAAATACCCCCCTTCATCCTCCATGTTAAGGGTTCCAAAAATTGCTTAAGAGATTCATTAGTCATTTCACAAATCCTACACTAGCTAGCACAAAGTTCCTAACCCTCAAACCACTTCCTAAGCTACTGAACTTAGTGTGTTCATACACTCTTGGTAGCAAGGTCACACCAATCAATCCCATCTACTCCCAAACCCTTTCCAAGCAAATGTATAATGTTTAACCTGTTTCTGTTTTGATCCCTGAGGGGGGGCTGACAGGACCAAGGCTGGTAATCAATACCATGTCCTGGTCCTAAAGCCAGCAAAGTTACAAGAATTCGTGGCAGCCACACCCTCGCGCGACGGCCCCTTATACTCGCGCGACACTTGTGTCAGCAAGAGAATGGACCTCGTGGGGAAGGGAAGTTAGCCCTTTTCTGTTTTGTGGTATTTTCATGCCTGTTGTACTTTACTTTGATTCTTAGATCACTGTTATGCATGCAAAAACAAAATACAATAGCTAGTTTGTTTGCTTTAAACAGTTTGGAATGCCCTTGGGATCCCCTGAATCTGTCTCAGGACCCCAAGCATGCAAAGCAATTCCTGGAAGTCCAGTCAGGAGTGTCGCGCGAGATTCACTCTCTGTCGCGCGACAGTTCTCTGATTTCCATGGGTAGCCCTTGCATGGGTAACTAGGCCCTTGGCATCTGCTTTGATACCCCCACTGTTTAGGGGTTGTGTTTCATTTCATTTGGCTCCTGCTTGGAGTATTGTGTAATATTTAATATTTTACAGTCTTCCAATAAACTGCTTGGTTTGCTTCTTGGGTGTGCACTGGTCCTTCCAGAGCCCAGAAGGGGATGATTTTGGGATTGTGATGAGATGACAATACTCGCGCGAGAGTCAGTGTGTCTCGCGCGATGGTTGACTTGCATACAGATCTATTCAGGCATGCAAGTTGGTCATCGTGCAGGGCAAATCTGCCCTGAGCCTGGTTTTGGCATCTGATCGCTGTTTCAAGATCATTCCATTTATTGTTCATCATACTATCCATGCCATTATTTGAACACATCCTGCAAATTGTTACAGTTTTAATCCCCGATTAACTGTTCCCCCGCCCTAATTGGCTAAAATCAATTAAAAGAGGAAGAATCACAAAGGTTTTCATAAAAATACCTAAGTAGAGACCGATCTCCGGATTGGGCGATAGGGGTGCCATAAAACCCTTCCCCTCTCGTAACCTGGCTCCCGAACCCAGATGTGGTTATGACGGACTGGTTTCCTTCACTTTTTCAAATGAAGCGCGGCAGGTGCTTCAAAATACGGTTCCTTGAGTGTCGGACCTTCAAAACTCAAGTGGCGACTCTGTATTTTTGAGCGCTTGCCGCCGGCGCTCGCGCTCCCTCGATTTTCAAAAAAAAGGGCCGCAATGGCGAAAGGAACGGAATCCTTTTTCCAAGGGCACGCTGCCCACAGTGGCGACTCTACTGGGGATGCAAATCGAACAGATATTAATTCACACTTAGGATTTAATACGCTTGGGAACAAACCCTTAAAAGCCTGTCAAAACGGTGAGCTTCGCGCTGCCGAAGGTTGGAACGGTGATTTAACAGGACCTCGTGTCCGGCCATTCTAATCTGGGGCTTTTTCGATTGTTCGCTTGCGTAGTTTCTTCTAAAGATGGACTAAATAAAGTGAGCCAAATTTGAAAAGGCATTTTTACGACTTCGTGATTCTTTCTCTTCTAAATCAGATTCTAGCGTCTCATTTGCATCGATGTGGGATAAGCCTCGTTGGATCGTTTTGGCAATCCGGCACGGTTTACCGGAGCCCGGGGACCCCGAATGACCGACAACCTTCGACGATGATGGGTCATGCTACCGTTCGACTGTTATTCTACGAAAAACGCGGGTAACGGGAGGTATATCTGTGGCCCTAGTCCGAGGAACCTGTTACGAACCAAAACCGGCCTTTTGCATATATAAAGCATTAGAACTCTCCAAATTAAGACAGGTACCCATAGGTTAAGATCTACTTGCATCTAAACCCGTTAAATGCCTACGTGTTACTGCTTTCCTTATCGCATGAACTGTACATACATTCTCGTTCAGCGTAGAAGCATGTCTAGGATGGCTCCTAGGTTCTCAATCTGTTCCGAGTCTGTCTTCAGGCTTAGTAGGACATTGTTAGGGCCCGATGAGGAGTCGTGCACCTCAATGGTGCGCGTTATCGTCTTTTAAGTCCTTTCACAGCGGGACTTTAGGAAATCAGAAGCTTTTCTGCACCTTTGCCCATATACCTGTTTAGGGTTTCAAACAAAAAACGAAGAACCACGGAGTAAAATACCATGATGCTTACACCAAAAGGTAACAAGTGCCTCGTCACTTACACCGCCCGGCTAATAGCACAGTGCTGCTTACGCCAACCTGGTTATGGCATCATGATATTCATGCCGAGTCGTTCTGGCTTCAAAAACTTGAAACCCCGAACATCGAAACGAACGAAGGTTTAGAATCCTTTTGGCATCCTTCAGGACTGCTCGTTCCGAACAAGGATACATCTTCGAAAAGAATTCTGAGGGCCTAAAACAGTGTCCAAAGCGTCGTGAGACAGACTTGTCTTCCGGTTCTAGAGTCTAGGGTGACACTCTCGACGTTGGCTGCATCCGCTTTAGTCTTTTATTTAGATTAAAGTTACTGCAGGACCCTTATTAAACCTCCTTTTCCCTTGCAAGCAAAGATCTGAATCATTGCACCGCCAAGGAAAGTATCGAGGCCAGTTGCCAAACCCGCTTGGGAACGTCTGCATCTGAGTCCGGTTCAAAGGCTTGTCAGGTTACAGTCCCAGTCAGTCATCACGGAAGACTCTCTGCGCTCACCTTCGGCAACACAACAATCGGAATCCCTGTCAGGTTCTCAGTCAGGCTCGCCACCGATTTTTCAGGAAGGACGTCCGACTACCCCGGTATCCGCCTCAAGCAGCTCTGAAACGCCCGTCACAATGGAACAACCACAACCAGAACCCCTTACCCTGGAGACCATGCTCATGAACCTTCAGGACAGCATCACCGCCATGCAACAGAGGGCAGCTCAAACCGACACTAACATTGCTCGCTTGAACGACCTCATCCACACTCGCCTTCCGCCCCCTCTCGAGGAGGAAGGTGGGGACGATGAATCTGACCAGGAGCAGCCCGTTTTAGTTCCAGATCCGCTTCACGCAGGGCGTCTCATGGTCCTGAATCCGAGGGAAGCTCGCAGGCCCGTTGCAAACCTTGCCGGCGGCAGACTGCCTCCAAACCCAGAGGAACCAGCTCCGAACCCGGAAATGGTCGCACTCATGGCCAAGATGGCCAAACTGGAGGAATCCATTGCTAAGACAGAAAAGATCAGTGCCGGAGGGATCGATCTGGATCGCCTTTGCCTGTACCCCAAGGCCAAGCCTAGGCGTGCACTTAGACCCGAGGTTGCATGCCAAAAGAAGGGCAGGGCCAGGCAACGTAAAAGATATACACCATAGGCGCTCCAGGCTTGCGCCTCTTGCATCTTTTGCCTTAGCAAGAGGCGCATGCCTCATTCAAGTCTCTTTGACAAATAAAAAGAAAAAGTTTAAAAAAAAACTATCCAAGCACGTTTCCCAGATATGTGAGGGGAAATTAGGGGCACTTATCTTACCCCATGGTTCGCAGTTTGATGTTTATGGGAATTAGGAACAAAGAGCCAGAGTAGACATGGATGGTGTATTTGTCCACTAACACTTCATACCCCGCATAGCGGATTACATAATATCCCACGCTTGATTTCCGAATTATTGGAAAGATGGGATTAGTGATGGGGATAGAGGGGAGATGTGTGTCCTAGAGATAATAGATGGGATTGTATGGGGTACCCGAAAATTTGTTGCTATATTTAATTCGGGTGGGAGATAATCCAAGAGGTCCGGAGGGATAATTCCTTAAACCAATTACTAAGTGGGAGTTTGAGTCCTATAAAGCCACAGGCAGGGGACTAGCTAATCCTGAGAAAATTTGAAACTGCAGGTTTCCTCGTACCATGGAAGTGGGATTGCAATCTCAGAATCAAAGGTTAGCAAGTCCCCCACTCTCCGGATTATTCTCCCTCCTCATCTAATTGTAAAAAGAATAATCATGATCTCTTCATTCCAAGTTTATTCAATCTTTATCCCCCTCAAACCAAACACAACATAACTAATCTCGGGGCTCCATTATCCCGCAGACCCCACACGTTCCCTATGTCTCCATTGTGATACGAATTTCAAACGAACATAGTGCCATTGGGTGATACAAATTTCACATGAATTAAAACTAAACTAGTAAGAAAATAGAGCAAAAGCAGAAACAAAAATAACAAAACATATTAGTAATCAAGAGAGCAAGAGAGGGCATACTACTTATCATAAGGTCCAAGAGCGAGAGTTGAAGACACTAGACTTTTCAAGATTTCGGCACCAGGCAAGTTGCAGTCCTGTAAATTGTCGACTCAAAAGGTTGTTTAACTCATTCAAAATTAGAATATAATGTAGAGCCATGAGGAAAAAATAATACTGTACAATTAATTATTGCTTCAACTACTTACCTTTATGCTAACCCAAGGCAGCGAACATTCAAAATCAGATTCGGAGTCAGATGGAAAAGAATATCCATATTCTGCATATGCTTCATCTAGAATTTCCCCCATTTCAGCGATCAAACATTGCAAATGCGATGTTTCCCCATAGCCCCTGGCTAATTCCACAGCCATATGATCTCCTTTTGCCATAAACCCTAAAAACAAAAATTATTATTATTGAAACTATCAACAAAGAAACATACAACTAGAATCAAAGAGAACTGCTTTCGGCTTGAGGAAGGAGTCAAGAAGGTGGTTTTCTCATTGTTGTATTGCGTTATGCCGGGAAAATTTTTATTTTTATTTTTTGAAAAATAATATTTTATTTTGAGTTGTGAATGAAAATCAGTACTTTTTGTGTATGTTTAGATTCTTACTGAATTTTGTATGTTATGCGGAAACGGCAATTAGTTGGCATGAATTGCTCCATGAAAGATTTATATAGGATTTAATGTAGCCCTAAATTTCCATCTCCCACATAGGAGGTTTCCTATTTGGATTCACTAGTATTATAAGTAAAACTGATAATATGTATGCTGACTCATATCTCATATTTCGGGATATTTATTAAACTAGCCCTATATTTTTAGTGTTTACAGAATGACTCATTTGTTCACGAGTCTATCGAGCCAAATACTCATATGCTCAAACTTGGCTTGAATTCATAAACAAACGAAAATATGTGATTGAGCTTGGCTTATATTATTTGTAAACGAGTTTGAACAACCCAAAAGTCAAGCCAAGCTCGAGCCCTCGAGGCTCGAGCTGTTTGGTTCGTTTAGTAGCACTAGCTAAAGTCTATGAGGAAGTTTTTTTTTTCCCACCAACCATTAAGCATACAAAAATAAGCAGAAGTAGCAAGTTTCGAACTCACAACCGCTTGGTTGGAGGCCCAGGTTTTAAGTCATTATTTATATATTACCTACACCAAAAATTGGGGCCCTATTTTGGGCCAGAAAAATGGAGGCCCCAGGCACTGGCCTCTTGGGCCTTGTCCTAGGGCCGGGCCTGTGTTTACCGTGAATTTAGGGTGCTAATCGAGCCAAATAAGTCAAGCACAGTATTGTTCAAGCTTTGACTTGACTCCTTATTACAAGTTTTGGAACGTATAGAAACATGTGGGCCCAATTGAAAAGATATATAATTTATTTTGTGGGATTTTTCTGTGTTTTTGGTGTCCAAGTAGTACTCTGTCACTGATAAATCCTTATGTTTTCTAATTGATCTTTACCGCCATAGAAGCCCATATCTTTTTTTGTCTATGTTTTGATATACGTATATACATGATAAGAGGTCATAGAATATCTGATTGCATTTGTATGCTTCTTGTTAAAGTTGAACTATCAGATTCCATGTGCAAGCATACATGTAATGACTCATGCGTGTTGATTCTCTGTTTTGTTTTATAATGTGTTGGCTTGAACCACTCAGTCCATGTCTACAAAAACGAAAACTTTGATTTGTGTGATTTGGTGTGACGGCTGTGATTAACCCTAGAGACGTGACTATTGGTGAGTAAGTCGCGTATCCTATGATTTTTCAACAACTCACTTGGCCAAATTGATTGGAATCATTACACATATAAATTCATGTTCTAGATTATTCGAAATTCTGTTCAATGGACCTAGAAAATTAGGTCGCTATGTTTGATTTGGCATGAAAGTGAAAGTGGGATATTTTAGTTTCTACGATCTTGAATGGTTGGTAGTTTTCAACAACTACGCCCCACAAGATATTTTTTAAACAAAGTAGAATCGGTTAATATGCTATAGTGGAAATCCTTAAGTTCGAAAGGATAGATTGGCGTTTGTGGTAAGCTAAGCATAAAACTACGAAATGAGTAAATAGTTGAGGAAAGTCCACTTTCACCCCCTGTGGTTATCGCCATGTGCGAATACACCCCCTGTGGTTTAAAAGTGTGCACATAACCCCCTGTGGTTTTCAAATTGTGCGGATAGACCCCATGCCGTCATGTTTTCCATCCATATTAACGGAAACAACGTTAAAAGACCGTTATACCCCCATCACATCCCTTGATTCTTCTTCTTTTTTAAATCTAACCACAGCATCCCGTATACCAAAAATTGAATCCAAACCGTTGATATTGTAAATTTTGACGAGTACTACGTCTATGCCAAAATTCAAGTCAATCAAAAAATGAAAAGCTTATGGTCAAATCGATTTTGTTATGAAATTAAAATTTCAAATTTGAATTTACTAAAAATTAGATCACTGAGTTACTGATGGCTGATTAAGATGATTTTTTTACAGAGATACTCTATTCTTTATTTAATACATTATGAACGACTCAGATTACATTCTAGAGGTGTGTGAGATACACCTCCGTTAATATGGATGGAAAATATGACGGCAGGGGGTCTATCCGCACAATTTGAAAACCACAGGGGGTTATGTGCACACTTTTAAACCACAGGGGGTGTATCCGCACATGGCGATAACCACAGGGGGTGAAAGTGGACTTTCCTCTAAATAGTTACTCAATGTGGGGGTGAATCTCTTAACATCGAAGAGATGATTAGTATATATTTTGAGTAAATACAAGTATGAGTGAATAGTTGTGACATTGATGCTTGTCCGGACTTGAAAATCATGTCGAACAATGGTGATTGTGTGAATGTTATCTGAATTATCACATAATTGTGAGGAGGAGGTGCTTTCCGTAAATTACTCACAAATGTATTTTAAATCTCTGCCACAAAATTTGTATTGATTATGATATCGATTTGAAAATTGGAAGGGTACAGAGGAGTATGTAAGTCTCGAGATAATTACGACAGACTTAACACCATACAACACTTGGGCTCCGTTTGTTTGGACGTAAAATATTTTCCGGTAAAATGTTTTACCTATTTTCCGGTGTTTGGTTGTGTAAAAAATGATGAAAATATTTTTCATTAATTGGATGAAAATAACTTACCCTTAAATCTTTAGTAAGTTATTTTTTGAAATGAACCCGCTGCCTTTTACTGCTCAGTTTCCTCGATCGTCCGCTGCCTTTACTGCAATTTTTTGAAAAAACATTTTACATGGAAAAAAATTTACATTGTAAAACATTTTATATCGAAACAAACGGAGCCTTGGTTTCATATGGATTTAGCACCATTGAACACCAAGTTTTGAGTTCTTATTTTATTGCACTCATATTATTGATTTCATCACAAAAAGTAAACATATTTTTTAACATGTTATTCGTTCATGTCCCTAATTGATTCACCATTCTAATAGATTAAGTTGTGTTATTATTTCTTAACCAGTTTGATGAGAGTGAGACTGAAGATGTGACGGACATAGATTAAGTTGTGTTATTATTTCTTAACCCACTTACAACTTGACCATTTTGGTCTAAATCCGTCCATTTGACATCCCTAATAAGGACCGCACTTGTTGGGCTTGGCCCAAAGTCCACTTGAGAGGATGCCTGATCGTGGCCCGACCACAGAAGGTGGACGGATAAGTTTCGTAGCATTGGGTCGTTATTAGGGATTAGATCGTACTTAGAGTGGAGAAGATGAGGCAATTCTAATTAGTCATTGGGCTGATTGGGCTCTAGACTTGGAGAAGCCCAACCCTATAAAGCTCTATGCCACGTAGATGACAGGGTGGAAGTACTGCTCGGCCATGTGGCATTTGACTAATGTGGAATTCCACAAGAAATTTTTGGGTGCCAAGCGGGTATCAAGTGGCAGTACCCATTGACGATCCAAACCGTCCAAACTTGTTTTGGAGGGCTTAGATTCATTCTCTCTCTCCCCACCCACCCCCCCCCCCCCCCCCCCCCCCCTCTCTCCTCTTTTTCTCTTTCTAAATTCAGACCATTCAAAACACGTTTGAATGGTCCGGATCGCTGACGGGGTACCACATGTGTGGCACCCTATGGGCACCCAAAAACTGCTCGAAATTCGGCTCATGTTATGGATAATGTCAAGATGGGTTCTCTTATCCGTTGAGTACCCGTGAAAACTTGAAATCAGCACGGTGCCATTGAGGGGCACGTGTCGGGCATGAGCTATTTCAAGAGCAAATCATTTGTCAAAAGTACGTGAGCATCTCCAACAGATGCCAAATTGGTGATGTCAATTCTTTTTTAAAAGACTTATGTTGCATTTTGACATTTTCAATTTGACATCAAGCTCTCCCTCTTTAACCCAAAAGTCAAAAAAAATAAAACTCAAACTTAAAGGGAAAAAAAAACTCAACGGCAGAATTCCTTTTTGAACTTCAATGGTAAGTTTTTCGCTAATGCTAATGACACAGATTTTTCAAGCACAGATTGTGATGTGGAGTCAACTACGGGTCCCACAAAAATGATCCGAGTTGTTCGTTAAATTAGAAACATGTTTTCAAGGGCCCTCATGTGAAATCAGCTCAATCCGCTACATATAAGTGGTCGATCCAATCATCTAACTTTTCATTCAGTTTTTAGAATCTTAAAACCTAAATGAAATGCTAGATGATTAGATCGAGCACTTATAGGTAGCGGATTAAGCTGATTTCTCATTGAGGCCCTTGAAAACATGTTTTAAATTTAATGAACGGCTTGGATTGCTTGTGTGGGATCCGTAGTGGGCCCCATATCACGATCTGTACATGATTTGTGTATGAAAAATTTGTGTCATTAGCATTATTGTATGTTTTTTAACTTCCAAAAGGTAAGTTTTCGAAAATTGGTACGTCAAGAGGTAGCTAGTCAAAATTGTGTGGGAGTGAGAGGTGTCAAAGTCACCTCAATTTTGGCATGAGTGAAGGCATATCTGTTGGATTGTCCATTTATACCAAAAGTGACTATTGGAGATGTCACCTCAGATTTGGTATCTCCTGTTGGAGATACTTCTAAAAAGGTACTCCAATACTCCGTATTTTTTTTTCTTTCGATAACTTTAGCTTTCCTAATTCCTAGCTACCACTCACAATATATAATACTTACCATATTACTATGAGCAAAAATTTTGTAATGTAGTAAAATCAAATCTCCAACACATGCAGGTGGAACTAGAATATGTATGTGTTTTTTTTTATTCTCAAACGGAATAAATTAAATAACCTTAAGCAGGTGATCAGTTCAAGTTGCAATAACAACAACATAAAAGAAATAAACAGAGAGGCAAATAGAGAGGCTTTCCTAGGTTCTAAGATGCCCCACTCCAAGGGCATCAACTATAACGAATTCCCTAACAGCTAATGTGGGTGATGGTCCCAGCAGGAGCTAGTTACAATGAGATCTTCTCCCTGTTGAGAACCGATCGAGTTGAGCCAGACAATCTGCTGTCTTGTTTGCTTGAAGGAAAATGTGGGTGATGATCCAATTAATATGGTGGAACTGGTCCCAACAACTATTCTACTAGAATATATAAATCGCATCCTTATTTGCTTAATTACACCATCGAAACCTGTACTCGCATTTTACCCGAGATGAGCTTTCCCCAGTTGAGGAATTTTGTATTTTTTCCCTATCTCTTTCCCCCGCTTTCTTTGATCTAGCTGTGAGTCTTTCTCCCTCTCCTCCTACCAATTCCAATTCCAATTCCCATTCTTTCTAAAGTTGCCTCTCTCTCTAAAAGTTTTTGATCTCTCTCTATCTCTACAGAATTAATGTTGATGCTTGTAGACTGTACAAACTGCCGGACAACCTTACAGCTCCCGCCAGGAGCCAACTCCATACGCTGCGCCGTATGCCAAGCCGTCACTCGCATCGCCGACCCTCCGGCTCGCAGCGCTCCACCACCTCCTTACGCTGCGGCTGCCGCCTCCAGCCACGGCCACGGCCAATACTACCCCCCACCGGCTTCTCCGTCTCCGTACAACCACGCGCCTCCCGGTCAACCCCCGTCGGCCCACGGCCACAAGAGGGCCGTGATCTGCGGGATCTCGTACCGGTACTCGCGGCACGAGCTGAAAGGTTGTGTCAACGATGCCAAGTGCATGAAGTACTTGCTGATTAACCGGTTCAAGTTTCCCGAGTCCTCCATTCTTATGCTCACTGGTACGTAACTCGCAATTGGCTCTCCCTTTACGTTCATCGATCGCTCGTCTGAATTTGTGCATTTGGATTGATTTGGTAATTCTAGGTGCTGGCTTTAGTCAACGCCAGAATCCTTTGAGTGCATACCACGTGCACTCTCTTTTGTCACATTATTTTATAGTATATTTTATACTAACATCGACAAAAAAAAATAAAGGAAATTGATTTTAGCACTTCAAAAATTGATGGAGGGGCTCCAAAATGATGTCGTTTTGTGTATCAACACAATTCAGTTTTGGAGCTCCTTTATCAATTTTGGAAGTGCCAAAATCACAATCCAAAACAAATCGTCCCTTCGGAATATCCGATAAAATTGGAACGATTCAGAGAACATCAACACAAAATCGCATAAGTTTGAATGGGTCAGATATATGTAGTAATATTTAGGTGTGGATTTATTGTTTGGTTACGGGATATTTTTTTTGTGGTAAGATGTGATGAATTTATATATGGGGCGAAAGTCACAAATTTAAAATGGATGTTATGATTTTATCAGGGTGCACCCAAGTGGTTGGCATCCAAAATGGATGGTAGCACAGCGCTAACTCTAAAGCTAGGAATCTGGACTATTAAATGTTGAGATGTGCGGAGATAGAATTTGGACTATTAAATGTCGAAATGGACGATTCGGATCGCACGCTACACATGTAATGCACCTCTGCACTCAGGGCTGGCCCAACCCCAAAGCCCAAGAAGCCTGGGCCTTGGGCATTTCTTTTTGGGTTTGAGTAGAAGTCTTTTTTAGCCCAATAGAAAGAAGAAGAAGAAAAAAAGAGAGAGAGGCCCAATATGAAACACAAAAAAAGGCTCATTTGTGATCTGTGCGTGAACCAGTGGTAATGAAAAAGGACCCAAACCGTGGTAACAAAACAGAAGGCCCAATCTCTTCTTAGAATAAATACATAGCTTTACGAATAACAAAATATTATGTACTAATTAAAAATTAGATTGCTAGTTTTGAGATCTTTGTTATTTTTGTTGGCTTCTGAAACTACCTACTTTATGTAGATACGTATTTTTATGTTTTTGTAGTGACTTTATAATTTGTTTTTGTCGTGTATGAGTCAAGGAGATTCAAATGCAATTTTTTTTTAAATAAAAACAAAAAAATAAGCCATGGTTTAACATGTACTCCCTCCGTCCCTAAATAAGTGTCCGACGCGCAAACCTAAGCCTTGAAAAAGATGCATTTGTTTCGTTAAAAAAATCAAAAAAATTTCACAAATCAATAGATAGCAATGAGTTCTATTAGATTGTGAAAAAAAAATTAAATTTTTTAATGAAAAACATGCATATTTTGTAAGGCCTAATTTTGCGCGCCGGATACTTATTTAGGGACGGAGGGAGTATCATGCATTCAGTACGCCGCGATATAGAGGTAGAACTTTTGTGAATTATTGATTCATCTAGACGAGAGGAATAAAAAAAGTAAAAAGTTATGATCAAAACTTATAATTTTTTAAATAACGACAACAATAAGCCAAGAAAATCTATCCTTTTGGCTTATTTTTTCTCTATTCAAAAATTTTGAGTTTGTGTCATAATTTTTTATTTTTTTGATTGCCCTCATTGATTTGAATCAATAATTCAAAAAACAAAATTATGTAGAACTAACATATATGAAAATTTTGAATAAAGACAAAAAAAAATCCAAGTAGCTTATTTTGGCCAAAATATATGGGGTACAAAGATATATGTAGTACAAAGAGAACCATGCAAGTCTGGTGTTTTTCCTATGCTCATGTTTTACACTACTCCCTCCGTCCCAATTTGTTGGTCTTCTTTAAAAGTGTGTGTCATTTTTCAATTGATTATATCTTACAATCTATAATCTTTTAGGTGATTTCAAAAACTTTATATAAAAAAGCTCATTGAAATCTATCAAATCAGATCCATATTTGATATAAAAAAATATTATAAATTAAGAGATATAGCCAATTTTTTAAGATTTCCAAAGAAGAAAACAAGGCCAAGAATTTGAGACGTTGGGAGTACTTTTTTTTTGTATAGGTAATGTCCTAGATCATGATTTAGGATCTTGTAAGTCCCGTACTACTATAATTTGCCTAACTGACATTTCAGATGATTGGTTTTAGTTGGTTGAGTTTCCGTTCTTTTGGACTTAACTTAAATCTGGAAATTTTGTCTTTATTTGAATGTTTTTCGCATTTGTTAATTTTGCGTCAAACTTTTTTGAGTTATTGATTCACTAGTGTTTGCCCATACCTACGGCACTACTGGAGTGAGTAGTGCCGTAGGTACGAGCAGTTTTGTAATATATTTTTGTTTTTTTATGCCAACGCTAGAAGCCGAGCAGTGGGTAAAAAGAACCAATGGCATTTTTGTAATATATTTGTAAGAGTGTGGGTGTTTTCTTAAGAGAGTTGGAGAGCACACATCAGCTCTTGGATTAAATGAATCACAGTCCTTCTTTCAACTTGTGTTTGTGTGATCTCCACACCCTTGTGTTTTATTAGGTAGATCTCGCCGAGAGGAATCAAAAAAGTAAATTCTTTTTTACTTTTACCCAAGTATTTTGAGAAATAACCACTTTTCTCAAAATACATTTTTGTGCTAAAAAATGGTTATTTCTCAAAATACTTGGGTAAAAGTGCCAAAATTTTACTTTTCCAATTCTTCTCGTTGAGACGAATCAATATCTCAAAAAAGTTTAGCGCAAAATTAACAAATGTGAAAAAAATTCAAATAAGGACAAAATTTTCAGATTTAAGTTAAGTGCAAAAGAACGAATAACTTATTTTTTTCATTTTGTATGTTTTGTTCGTCTTTTCTAAATTTTTGTTAAATTTGCGTGATTTTTTTTTTGATTAATCATCCGTCTCGACGAGAGAAGTCTAAAAAGTATCAAATTATGACCAAAAGCAAAAAAAAAAATCACTAAAGAAAAAAAAGGTATCAAACAGCTGTCTTTTGAAACTTAAGTGTCGTCTTATTTGAATTTATTCAACATCGATCCATATTTGTATACTTTTCCGATTCGTCTTGTCGAGGCGAACGATTAACCTCTAAAATTACGTCGAAAAGCTATACAAAAAGTTACGAAAAGTAAAAAATATCAAAATAAGTTCCAAACTTATAAGTTTAAAAGAACACAGCCGATACGTCACCATGTTCTAATATCATGCTTTATTGCTATATCCTTCCCATTCAAAATATTCTCTAGTATTTTTGTTTTTTGAGCACAGTATATAATTGTTATTTATAAGGCACCAACACACTTAAAGGCCGGCGTGTCTTCATGACATGGGAAACGGCAAAAAATGCGTATGAGACATGCCACGAGGCATGTCTATTAAGTTAATTAACTTTTTTAGGGAGACATGGGGGACAAGACGGGGAAACGAGAGGGAAACGTATAGGGATACAGCAAGGGTTAAATATATAAATTTTTAAAGCTTTCTCGGGGTATATGTGTATTATTTGAAATATTTTGGGTAAAATACTCCATGTAATATGATGTCTATATGATGCTTATTTATACGTATCGATGCTTCATGCTTGTTCATATAACTATGTTTACATTGGTATCATATTACCCGTTGGATGAACTTGTACGTATAACTATGTTGTACTATCTAAACTTTTTTAGTTTTCGGTTCATATTTTTATATATTTCATGTTCCGCTCGTCGAGATCCATAATTAGAAAAAGTAAATAAAACCGGAAAAAATATCAGAGCAAAATTTTAAGAGAAAAGTTACATTACTTCAAAAAATGCGAGAGAAGTTATTTTATTTGAATTGATGAATCGTGCTAATCATAAAGTACTATAACCGGGGTTACACTTTAATTTTGATTTTTTGATGTAATTCAAGCTAAAAACACAATGTAACCTTGATTTTTTCTTTTCTTTTCTTTTCTTTTTTTTACTTGTATGTCTTTTTAATTTTTTACTGCTTAAGAGTAACTAGGCAACTAAGGTTGGGGTCGGCTTGGGCAACCCAAACATCATGGTCGGCCCTGAAGACTATTTATAGTTGAGATATGTAAAGTGAACAACCTTCAACGACTTCCTCAGGTTCTGCTTGATTACTAGATACCACACCTGTACACTCTTTCGGCTATGCAATTTCTGCAGTAGGGCTCGTTTAATTTAGTAAGTAGCGATAGGTTGCACTTATTCATCACCAAGAACTTTTAGTGAAACTCTTCTGATGTCTTATCCATATTGTATTTCTTGAACCGTCTCCGTTTGCCGCTTCTAACATGATTTATTTTATGAGCGCTGTATTTCAGAAGAAGAAATTGATCCTTACAGGCGCCCGACAAAGCACAACATCAGAATGGCAATGCATTGGCTTGTACAAGGTTGTCAGCCTGGGGATTCACTCGTGTTTCATTATTCTGGTCATGGTTCGCAGCAGAGGAACTATACCGGGGATGAGATAACTGGATATGATGAAACACTCTGTCCATTGGATTTCGAAACACAGGGAATGCTTATTGACAGTGAAATCAATGCAGCAATCGTCAGGCCTCTTCCGCGCGGGGTGAAGCTTCACGCGATTATAGATGCTTGTCATAGTGGCACTGTGTTAGATTTAGCATTCCTTTGTAGGATGGACAGGTTAGTAAAAAGTTTGAATACAGTTCGATGCATCTCTCGTTTCCAACTTTCTAAAAAGACCATACCGTTGTTATTGTTCTACTTTTCTCTTTCTCTCAAAAGGATGTTAAATAGTACTCCAATTAATACCCTTATGTTTTCTGCATGCATTAATGTTTGGGGGTGAAGGAGTGGGAGGTATGTATGGGAGGACCATCGTCCTCGATCTGGCGTATGGAAAGGAACAAGTGGTGGGGAAGTCATTTCCTTCAGTGGCTGCGATGACGATCAAACCTCTGCTGATACATCTGTAATTTCTTATAGTTTCTTTCTCTTTTTCTTGCCTTTAAGAATGTCTGAATATGTTAGTCACATGGAATACGAATAACCTAGTAAATCTTCATGTTTCAGGCTCTATCCCATGTCACCTCTACAGGTGCAATGACCTTTTCTTTCATCCAGGCAATTGAACAGGGACAGGCAACTACGTACGGGAATATGCTAACTCATATCCGATCCACCATCCGTGATGCAGATACAGGTGTTGGCGGTGGTGGTGGAGGTGGTGTTGTCACATCGCTTCTCACTATGCTTCTAACAGGAGGGAGCTTAGGTATGGGGATGAGACAGGTATCATTCTCTTTCCTACAACCTAGTTTGCATATTAATGTTAAGAGGCTTGCCTCAGTCACATAGCACGATCCGAGAGGGGAACTTGTGGAGATATGTTCTGGCCCACATGCCACCTCACAAGGCCGCAATGTGGTGCTGTAATACTTGTAGATGCCAATATGGAAAGACTCCCATGCCTAGAAGCGCACTTTACTAGATAATCCTAGTGTGCGTTAGCGATTGAGCTTGACCATTTTTTCTATTGGCGATATAGCTTGATCATCAGCAAACTCCTTGGAGGGGTTTTCTTACTCCCTGATCTCATGCTCAACAGTGATACCAAAGATACAAAATTGGTGCTTTCATTCTCACAATTTCTTTGTGTAACCTTATTACCTAGGCAAAAGCCATCCTAATTCTGCCTTCATCGATAGTATATCGATCGTGTCCAAGACATGTTGTCTCCATGTTCTAAGAGGTTAGGTAGGTGGATGAGTCGAATCGGGCCGTTGGGTTTTCCTACTTCCAGCTGAACTAGGGTGACACAGCCATAGTTGGAGTAGTTGATAGTCCGTGCCAGTTTTCCTACTTCCAACTGAATTAGGGCGACACGGCTGTACTTTGAGGAATTAGAAGACGAAAAATTCACTAATATTCATTCTCCGAACTTCATGTACTTCGCACCAACCAACCTTTCCTAATGTGACCTGATCTAAGCTTTGTTTGATAGCCTTGGAACCATGGTGGATCGAGTTGGGTCGGACAGGGGTCAGTCAAATGGGCTCCTAATTGGGTAGTATAAGAGTGGCCGCTCTCCAACCCTAATCTTCCCTACTTGCAGCCTTCTTTAGCATCATATTCACGGTTATATCTAAATTTCATCCGGTAGTTATCCCCAATGCCATAGTAAATATGCAGAACGGGCAAGTTGTCATCGTCTTTCTACTCAATCTGTCTGTATGGATTCTGACTGAAATTGCAAGCAACAAATGACTCTTGCAACTTATGACATTGGTAGTTAGCAAGCAGTATTTAAGTTTCTTCTTGTTCTCAAAATCAAAAATTAGCTTTCGTGGTTTTGAAATGTCTAAATTTTTTCCTACGATTATAGTTTAGTGATTCAATGGAGAGATTACTAGCATTGAAGCTGCTGTCTATGATTGCAGTATTACGTTGTCATCTCTGGTGCTTGTAAGTTCCCATATTGAAGATCATTATTTCCTGGTCATGCCTCCCTCCGTTTTTTCCCTACTAGATTTCCAGTTCTTATTGGCCCTGGATAACCTGAACAAGCATCCATGAATCATTGAAAGAAGTGAGTGGGTTCCATGGAGACTTATGGGATCAGGAGCTTAGGAGCTTCGAATGACTGAACTATCATCACTGTAAGAAGAAAGGACTAGTACATCGCAAAGGACAAGCTAGGTTGGAATTCCATCTCCAATCGAAAAAGAAAGCCTAAATCGCCAACTGAGGAAAAAAGGGCCAACGGAAAAGTTCTTCTTTAGACCATCCCTTTCGAGGGACCCTGCTTAAAGGTTGTAAGACAGGTATTAGGAAAGACCTACTAGTAGCTGCTCTTCCACCTCTAAATCTCCTGTAACCTAGTAAAGACATTAATAAGATCTTTTTTCAGCTGCTTAAACAATGATGCCATTAGGCCTTGCCTTCTTTTTAATCCAAGGAAAGTGACCAGCAAGAAGGGGAGAAGATGTGCATCGTTCTGTTTTTAAGAGAAAACCGGTAAATGAATGTGATCTTGCTCTCTGACATGAAATATTTTTCTGTTCTTTTTTTTTTTTTTTTGCAGGAACCGCAGCTGACGGCTAATGAACCTTTCGATGTGTATTCAAAGCCTTTCTCCCTATAACGAGTAAAGCACTCTCGCCTCATGGCTTATGATTTATTAAAAGAGCCGATTGAGCATGTACAGTTACTCGAGGAAAACTCGTTTCCATTGTTTGAAAAATTTCATTGTTCTGGTCTTTTACGATATGGTGTTACACTGTCAGTGCTGCATTATTTTCCACAATTCTAAACTCATCTCTTTCCCCAAATTTGTACTTCTGCACTGATTTTATGCTCAAAAAAATCAATGTAACCATAGCTGTCGTGGTAGTTGGTACGTTATGCACTTGATTCTTGCATATGTTGCATTGTCTTTTGTACCACAGTGGTGGATCTCTTCTTCATCTCTACCCACAGTGGTTTGTGGGTAGATTGTGATTTATAATCCATAAGTATACCTTTTTTTTGTAACTTAGGCTGGAGGATTTTCTAGGTTTTGTTTTAATTCCAAGCAAGTAATACAACTTTTACTTACCCCCCCCACCCCACCCCCCCCCCCCCCCCCCCCCCCCCCCCCCCCCCCCAAAAAAAAAAAAAAGTAATACAACTTTTAGTGACTTCTGCCATTATAAACCCACACGTATCTCTCACTCCTTCTGTGAATGGCAAGAAATTTTTCAGTGACGAGTGGGTACTAGGAATGGCAACGGGGCGGGTTTTTGCATACCCCGACCCGAAAATCATTTCCCTACACCAGCCCCGCCCCACCTGGATTTTTTTTGGGTACCCTCGTTCCCGCCCCGATCGGGGAACGGATTTACCCGCCTCTTAAAAATTAAAAAAATTAAAGTATAAGTAAAAAAAAAATGCTGAAAAAGAATAAAAATTATCTAGAAAATAAAACTTTTGAAATTATTTTTGTGTCTTTTGGTATCACGGTTTTATCTAAACTTTTAATCGCAATCAATATTTTAGATACCTCATTCCATTTCTTTATGTGTAGAATTATTATAAATATTTGAAGAAAACTTTTTAAAAAATCCACTAAATATCAATTTTTATTTCTTTTTTAAATTTAATTAGGCTACTTGATAGTAAAGAGACATTGTTTTTTGGATTAATGCTAAAAAAAATGAAAGGACATGTATATAAGTGTGTGTGTATATATATATATATATATATAGAGAGAGAGAGAGAGAGAGCTTTTAATGCGGACCTCCGCATCCAAGTAAAGTGCGGACCACCCCATTTCTCCCCTTTCCCAATTGAATTTTTATGATCCGAGCCGTTCAATGTGTTTAGAACGTGATTTTAAAGGTACCCGCGAGAAATCGGCAAAAAAAATGACCGGGAAGAGCTTGATTTGAGCAGTTTTTATTTGAACCGTTCAATAAAAAATAAACAAAAACTGCTCGGATGAAGCCCTTTCTGGTCTTTTTTTTCTGATTTCTCGCGAGTACCCTTAAAATCATGTTCTTAACACATTGAGCGGCTCGGATTGTAGAGACCCGTAATAAATTCATTTAATTTTGATGTTTATAATTGAGGAATAATGGAAAAATGTGAAGTGTTTATGTGATTTGGGGTTAAAATGGTGGAATTGATTGTGGAATGGTGTAATGTGTAATTTGTGAATTAGTGAGTATATATAGGAGGGTGTGAGAGAGTATCACACATAAACCCCTCCCTCTCCTCACCGTTCTCTCTCTCTCTCCAACGTCTCTCTCAAAAATCTCACCAAAATCACTTAAAGCCCACCAAAACAACCATCAAACTTGTATCCTCACGCGTATTGTGGCCTGTACCTCATTCGTGGGAGCTCAGGAAGTCGTATTTTCGTTCGAATCGAGGTTTTTCGAAAGGCTAGAGCTTGTAACTCCTTGGAAATCGTGCTTCGACTTCGAGGTAGGAATTCTACCTCTCAATATATGTAAATGACATGCTTTCTATCATTAAAATCATGTCTCTTGTTGTTGTTGTTGTTGGGGCTGAAACCTGGAAAACCAGCTGTAAATCTGCTCAACACTGATCTGTATCGATACGGGCCTGTTGCTGTATCAATACCATAAGAAAACAGAAACATTTGGAATTCCTGATTTCATAACCGTATCGATACGGGTATTTTTGCCGTATCGATACCAGTAGCCTTTGGATAGTTTTTCCCAGCTTTGTTCCGAACTCCACCGTTTTGAATTCCAATCACTTCTAACCTATTCTAAATACTCCCAAATCACTCCAAAACATGATTATTCGTATCCGTTATGGTTGCTTACGCTACAACCTCGCCTTCAGAAATAAGGTTGATAGAAACCCGAAGCGTAGGGCTAGGTCATTGCACGCATAATATCCGGAAGTCCGGGATCGTACCCACAAAGAATCGAATATAGCTTAATTGGATTGTAGGTATTAAACGATGGTTTGCGGCCTTCAAGGCGGCCAACTTGGTTTTGCTTTAACGATAGAAGGACTTAATGAACTTAAAATAGGCAAGTCTAAGGATCGTCTTTCCCTTGACGAAGGCCGTTACCGATTCTCAAATATAACTCAAGCGAGAGTCACGACCGCGTGCTCACGCCCGGAAGATTTAGCTTTAATGACTAAGTTTATCAAAAGATGTGATTAACCGGAACTAAACTAACTTATTTTTGCTAATGTATCTAACACGTAGGAGGCCACGAGCCCTCGATATGTCGCTTGCCAAGACCGCTTGACTAAACTTCATATCAAGGAGTTAACACCCCTCGCTTAGACCAAAATGGCTAGGTTAATCCAATTCCGAAAACCATGATTTTAAGCCCGAAGGTTTGAGAACCAAATAACCACCTAAGTCATTGGGAAAGATTAGCCCAAGACTTAGCCAAAAGACTACTCAACCATACTTAAAGAACCAAGCATGCTAGAAAAATGAGACATAAGATTTAACCGACAAAAACGAAAATAAACTTGATATTAAGGAGAATCTAGTTCGTAGCTACAACATTAATAAACGAGAAATTAACAAACAAGAAAGACTTACAAGTGTTCTTGAAAGATTTAACTAAGAAAGCTTGAAAGACATCAATGGAGTTCTTGAAGGAAAAAGACTAACCTAAGCTAACTAACTACATCCATTAGAGAGAGAAAGACTTCCAACCTATTTATACAAATAAATCCCTCTCTACAAAATATCCTAAAAACATACCAAAAGTAGCAACTATTTCATAAATGGAAAGTCCAAAAAGCAACAAAAATCTGGCCGAAAACTCCCCGTATCGATACAGATTTAGGCAAAGTATCGATACCACGCTGTTATCTCCAAATGGCCATTTTCCACGTAACGCCTCCGTATCGATACGGATTTTGGCTGTATCGATACGAAACAACCTGCCTTCCCACGAAGCTAATGCGTATCGATACAGATTTAGGCTGTATCGATACCAGGAGCTTATCTCCAGATCTTCAGGCCAGCTTCAGCAGGCAGCTCCCAGCAACTTCCAGCTCCTCAGCACTTATTTTCATTCTCTAAATTTAAGTAAAGATGACATTTTAAACCTTTCTTTTACCTTTTCTTTACTTTAATTTTATTTAATGAAAATAAGAAAGTACCCCACATTTGGAAACAATGGCATTACCAGAATTTTAAGATTCCAATTAAATCAAAATGTCAACCCCCCACTTTTAGTACAAAACAGAAAACTGCACAATTTTCTCAAGAGAAAAAGGCTCGAAACATGACCTTGCTCTTTAAATAAAACCTTGCAACTTTGTAGTTACTCTTAGAAAAATTCAAGGATCAATTACCGCCAATTTTTATCTCGAAAATCAGAACTTTTCCAGAAAGTCATTCTTCCATACTTAGACAGATTTTAAGGGGCCGACAGGGTCTTCGGGTACTTGGAAGCACTTGGGCCATCCATGGCGTTGAAATGCGCCTTATTTGCACGTTTTACCTGAAATACACAAAAACCACACCTTACGTGCAATATCGCTATAAAAGCTAAATAAACATAAGTAAAAGCAGCATAGAACGGGACTAGTCGCACCAAATATCTACAATATTGGGTGCTCATCAATGGCCATAGAGTATCTTTGCAATTCTTGCTCTCGTTTGGCCTAATTTGACTTCGAAGGCAATGTGAACTATGATTGAAACGAAACGACACAGAGAGTAAGTACGGGATTCTTGGACACACTTATTGACACAACGAGAACATTCAGGACCCATCGACGGGTGGGTGCTTGGCAGGGGGTATCGGGATCCCTTAATTGGCCCGGTAGGAGCAAAAGCTCATAATGATTTCATTCAGGACCTACCGAAGGGTATGGTGCCTAGCGGGGGGTATCGGGATCCCTTAATTGGCCCGGCAGGAGTTTCGGCTCATGACACATACGGCGAATGGATATTGGACACGTGAAAGATGGAAATGGTTCTAAGCTTGAGATGCCTTTGATTGTTAAATCATCTTTGAGTTCATTGACTTATGACTGTCGATTATTCTGAGACTTGTCGTTCGAATTCCTATCTTGAGTTTATCTCTGCATTTCATTTGCATATACTATTAGTGTAGAATCTCCTACTGGGCTAGTGTAGCTCAAGCTTTATATCATTTCAGGTACTAACTCTGGACAATAGCGTGCATGGCTGAGGTACTTGGATTGTGGACACATCTTTTGAGATCTAACGTTGACAAGTTACCTAGGCATCTTTGTAAATTTCTTTTGAAGATGTATTTATAACTTAAGTAGTAATTCTTTGACTACGGGATGTTTTGTAAACTCTAAACTCTCATGACATTTGACGTTTATTCTGATTTGGGGCCGTTGAGCCGAAAATGTAATATTTTGAACTTTTGGACTTGGAGTATGATTTTGGGAATATAATGATCATTTGGGTATCGTACGGATTCTTGCAAGGTATTTGTTTAAGAAATTCCTTTATATCTATGTTGAAAATTCAAGGGTGTGACACGGATCATCGAAATTCAATTGGGAAAGGGGAGGTCCGCACTTTGCTTGGATGCGGAGATCCGCATTAGAAGCTTACTATATATATATATATATATATACAGTTAGGATCCTATGAGGGATCCCTTACGGCCTTACCGTAAGGGACTCTCCTTTCCCGATCGAATTGCGACGATCCGAGCCACTCAATGTGTTCAGAACGTGATTTTAAGGGTACTCATATGAAATCGCCCAAAAAAATGACCGGGAAGGGCTTGATCCGAGCAGTTTTTCATAAAATGCATTTACAGTGTTTTTATGAAAAACTGTTCGGATCAAGCCCTTCCCAGTCATTTTTTTGGGCGATTTCTCGCAGTTACCCTTAAAATCACGTTTTGAACACATTGAGCAGCTCGGATCGTCGCAAATCGATCGGGAAAGGGGAGTCCCTTACGGTAAGGCCGTAAGAGATCCCTCATAGGATCCTAACTGTGTATGTGTGTATATATATATATATATATATATATATACACGCCGGGTCGGAGAGGGTTCGGGGCGGGTTTAGGGGTAGGGTACCTTCGCCCCGAACCCTACCCGAACCCAAGCAGGTTTGGAAAATTTTACCCCGACCCCGACCTGATACCCGAAAATGGGGTGGAAAACCCGCCCCGTTCGGGGCGGGTACGATTGCCATCCCTAGTGGGTACCACGGCTGACGTGGTGCCCAAGCGGGCACATCAAAGCCGTCAAAAAGTGTATTGGACGGCCCAAATTAAAACACTCTCTCTCCTCTCACCCCCACACTCTCTCTCCTCTTTCTCTCTCCAAATCCGAGCTGTCCAAAACTGAAATGGACAGCCCGGATGCACCAAACGGGCACCACGTGGTACCCGCTCGGCACTGAAAAATTTCTCGTAAATGGCACATGGTCGGAACTTAATTGAACTTTTTCTTTAGAAATAGATATGTTATGCTGCTTCACATTGCACTTATGTCAAGATCGAAGCTAAAATTTCTCAACGAGGTACGGGTGAAAAAGAGTATTTAGCCTCATTAAGCGATTATGAAGAGTTGAGCCCAAGCATGAAGCAAGGAAGTTTAAATATAAATATACGCATTGAACCAACCATTTGCGGATCAAAAAACCAACCATTTGCCATTTGGTGGTAAAACCTACGGATTGTGTTATCAGGATTGTGTTATCAAGATTGATGTGATTCAATCATTGACTTATTGCATGTGGGGTGCTGGCGCAGGTGGCCCAGCACTATACCCCTAATGCATGAGGTCGGCGGTTCAAACCCCACCTCCTCCCCTTCCCCGACACTAACCTCTAACAGCTACTAATATTCTCCTAAACTATGGCAAAAAAAAAAAAAATCATTGACTTATTAAGGCCCCGTACCATTAAATGTAATAAGTATTTATTTTTTAAATTAAAAGTGATGTTTTATGAGTGAATGATATATCTCGTAAAAAAAAAAAGTACTTATAAAAACCTTAGCGGAACACGCCTAAATCTAAATAAGTTTATGGCTGATGTCTGCATTTTCATATGTTTAATTTACTGGAGTATATAGAAAGGGAATTGATTTTGTCACTTCTCTTTTGGTTAATATCACTCATCTTTTCTTATAAAATAAATCATCTAATAAAGACAAAAAAAAATGACATTAACAAAAATTCACTCCCCTATAGAAATCGCTATCTCATTATAAACACACGTCATGAAAACCTTGTACTCACATTTTTACCCAAGAGATGAGCTTTCCCCAGTCTAGTACTACCTTCTTCTTTTTTGTGAAATTACGGAGACCCCCTCATCTATGTATGATTTCCACAGAGACTCTCTAATGTTTAAAACCGTCCATACAGACACCACATCTATTTGTTAACCAATCAGCATCTTTCTGTCAAAAGACCGTTAAGTATCAACGAAAAATGTTATACAAATTGGACAAAATACCCTTGTTGTTCAATACATAATACATGCATATTCCTCTAGGCTCTATCCCCTTTCAGATTGGAATTTGTTTGGGCGGTTTTAGACGCAAGGGTTCTGCGTGAAAAACAGACAGATACGGAAATCTCCGTGAAATTACACTTTTCTTTTTTTCCTTAACCTTTCCTTTCCCTTTCCCTCGCTTTCCGAGTCTGTCTCCTTCCACCAAACCCAACTCCCTCTCTTTCAAGAAAAATTGACTCTTCGGTCTTCATCGTCAAGCTTTTGATCTCTCTCTCTCTCTCTCTAGAATGTTGATGCTAGTGGACTGTTCAGGGTGCCGGACACCCTTACAGCTCCCGCCGGGAGCCAAGTCGATCCGCTGCGCCGTGTGCCAAGCCGTCACTCGCGTCGCCGAGCCTCCTCGCAGCGCTCCGCCTCCTTACGCCGCCGCCGCCTCCAGCCACCAATACTACCCTCCGTCGCCGAACAACCACGCGCCTCCCGGTCAACCCCCGTCGGTACACGGCCGCAAGAGAGCGGTGATCTGCGGGATCTCGTACCGGTACTCACGCCACGAGCTGAAAGGGTGTATCAACGATGCCAAGTGCATGAAGTTCTTGCTGATTAACCGGTTCAAGTTTCCTGAATCATCCATTCTTATGCTCACTGGTAACTCGCTTGGCTCTCCCTTATGTTGATCGCCTGTCTTGGGAGTGTAAATTATGTTTCACCGTGCATTAATCCAGTAATCTAACGTTCATATTGTGGGGCTCGCCGAGTAGATATCCATACAAAAAATCAGCTTGATTGAACAATCGATAGCTATATCAGAAATTGGATTTTGTTTTAGATAATGGACGGTTATGAACAGTTTTAACTTCTAAAATCATTAACCGGCTGTCCATCTTATAAAGTAAAATTCAATTTTTGATATATGTACCGATGTCCAATCAAACTAATTTTTTGCATCAATAATCCACTCGGCAAGGCCTACAAAGATGAACAATTCAGAGTAGTGTAACAAATGGGACCCGTAATGGTCGTGGCGAAAATCACGTGGTTTCCCCCGCTGCCGGAAAGAATTTACGACATTTGTATGGAATTTTTAAACTTTTGTAAGATAAATTCGTAATTTCAACACAATCGCGTGACTAAAAATGGGACCCGTGTGAAAATTTAGATGCTGATTTTTCATTTTTTGTTGCGGGATTTTGTGGTGAAGTTATGATTTTGCGTGACAAGTTATAAATCTAAAATGGACTTTATGAGATTATCGGGTGCACCCAAAATAGATTCTGTGCTGTAGCACTTTCCTAACTATCATACCCTTTCAATGATGCTACTTTTGGTATTTTTCTCGGACTTAACTATAGCTATTTATGTATGACAGCATAGTGAATGATACTTAAAGTGAGATGTTCATGCTTTCCGCTTCTTTAGTCTAAAGCTTGAATCATATTCCCATCAAAGGAATGTTAGGGTTGAAAAACCTCCTCATTCTCTGAAGGCTTGTCGGGGGGAGTCGATAAATTATACGTCTTCGTGCAGCATAGTAACTTTCCATGAATTTCTAATTGGTCACTCACCGGTAGACTACAGTATCAGAATTGGTTAATTAATTTACTTTTTCCGTACCTTCACCTAATGTACCAATGTTTCTCACCGTAATGTATCCATTATCCAATAGCAATACACAACATTATTCCAACAGTTAGACTGCCTAGATCCTCAGTTAGGATTTTGCAAACTCTTGGTTAGCCTTAGTACCGTTTGAATGATTGTTTTAGGCCCTGTTTCGCTAAGGTTCTTATTTTTTAAGTACTTATTTTTTGCTTTACGAGATAAGTCATTCTCTTACAATACCATCACCTTCAATTCAAAACATAAGTACTTATTTTCCTTACCAGAACGGACCGTTCATTGTCACCTTGTTCTTAATTCGAAACTAAACTTCCCGTTTTACATCCTGCTTTATCGCTACATCTTTCTCATTCACAAAGTTTGGACCTAGGATCAAGAACATGCCACTGAATGAAAATCCCCTTACTCTTTGTTTTTCATGAATTCATGCTTTGATTTTGATTGTTTTTTATGCTTACCCATTAGGTTTTCTGCATTATCCAGTTTTATTTACTATCATACTCCATAGTCCTATGAAGTACCGACAGTTCTAGAGGCCGGTGTGTCCCCGTGTTGGTTAAATTTAATTGACTTGTTTAGGAGGATGCATGAGGGACACGGCAGGGGTTAAAATATGTAATTTTTAAAACATTTTTTTGGTAAATGTGTATTACTTCAAATATTTTGGGTTAAAAGTGTAATATGATTTTTATATGATACTTGTTTCTATATATTGACGCAATAACTATATTTTCACTGGTATAAAATAAATATTACTTATTTTATATTTGCCGTGTCCCCATTTTTAGAAATCCCGTGTCCGTGTCAATGTCCATATCCATATCCATGTCTATGCTACATAGCCATAGTCCATACGGCTCTTAATTGCATTTTTCCCATTAGAAGTTGAAGATGGTGACATGTATCCTTGGAATCTTGGATACAATTCTGCATGCACTGCGTTTTGTTTCGCTTGGTTTACTAAATTGGAGTTCAGTGTCTGGTGAATTATAAGTACCGTACCTCGGTTGATGAGTCTAACGACTATACATGGTTCAGATATATAAACTAATAAAAGGGACAAATAATATGCAATTTCTCAAGTTTAACTTACGACAATTCAACCTAAGGAGATAAAATGGAAAATTCTTAACCATAATTCTTAAAGCTTTTACAATGTAGTGCAAATTGACTTGATGGGTGTTGTTGGAAGATATCGACAATTGCGAATCTGGACTCCAATATTGAGTCTTTTGAAATGGTAAAATACCAGGTTTGAATCATTTCCTTTCAAGCTTAGAGGAAGTACCCTGCTTTTGCCAGAACAGTTTAGTATACTGGTCTTGGTCATCTCATCCAGTTTTGTGAAATCAAGCCAAATAGGTTCAACAGAACCAGAAGTCTTGTTATAGTCGTACACAAGTTTGTCTAGAAGTATATCTTTGCTTGCTAGTTGGAAGCTCCTGCAGTAGGGCTCGTCCCTTTCTATAGGAAGCAATGTGTTGCACTAAACTGAAGCACCATGAATTTTACTTAGACTCTTTTGATGTTTTGTCTGCATTCTATTTCTTGAACTGTCTCAGTTAGATGCTTCTAATATAATTTATTTATGAGAGCTGTATTTCAGAAGAAGAAATTGATCCTTACAGGCGCCCAACAAAGCACAACATTAGAATGGCAATGTATTGGCTCGTACAAGGTTGTCAGCCTGGGGATTCACTGGTGTTTCATTATTCTGGTCATGGTTCACAGCAGAGGAACTATACTGGGGATGAGATAGATGGATATGATGAAACACTCTGTCCATCAGATTTTGAAACACAGGGAATGATTGTTGATGATGAAATCAATGATGCAATTGTCAAGCCTCTTCCACGTGGGGTTAAGCTTCATGCGATTATCGATGCTTGTCATAGTGGCACTATGTTAGATTTACCATTCCTTTGTAGGATGGACAGGTTAGTAAAAAATTTGAAGACCATAGAATTTTTGATGTATTCTCATTTCCAACTTTCTCAGAAGACCATACCGTTATTGTTTTCCTCTCTCTCCAGAGGATGTTATTAGTCCAGTTAATAATAACCTTATATTTTATGCATGCATTGTTTCGGATGCAGGAGTGGGAGGTATGTATGGGAGGACCAGCGTCCTCGGTCTGGCGTATGGAAAGGAACAAGTGGTGGGGAAGTCATTTCCTTCAGTGGCTGTGATGACGATCAAACCTCTGCTGATACAGCTGTAATGCTTCAGTAATTTCTTAGTTTCTTTCTCTTTTTCTTGCCCCTGAGAATGTGGTAAAAAACACGTGATCCTAATAACCTAGTAAATCTTTATGTTGACAGGCTCTATCCAAAGTCACTTCCACTGGTGCAATGACCTTTTCTTTCATCCAGGCAATTGAACGGGGACAAGCAACTACGTACGGGAGTATTCTTACTTATATCCGGTCTACCCTCCGTAATACAGATACTGATATTGGAGGTGGTGTTGTCACATCACTTCTCACTATGCTTCTAACAGGAGGGAGCTTAGGTTTCGGGATGAGACAGGTATCATTCTCTTTCCCACAGCATAGTTTGCACATTAATGTTACGAGAGCTTACCCATAGAAATCATAATCTTTTATGCAGTCCTTATAAAGATTGTCAAACGGAATGGTTATATCATGCCCTTCTGCACGTTACTCATCAAGTAGGATGCAAATTAGTAAAGCAGTGTTAGATGTCATCCGTTTATACTTTTTCAACGGTTTATGTTAGTTATGGCAGTGTTTCCAAATGTGCATTGCTCTGTTGTTAATGAATACCCATAAATGCGGGTGATCTTGCTCTCTGACATGAAATATTGTTCTTAATAATAATGAGGCTCATGCTTAAACTTTCTCTCTTTAATTGCAGGAACCGCAGTTGTCGGCTAATGAACCTTTCGATGTGTATTCAAAGCATTTCTCCCTATAAATAGTAAAGCACTCACCTCATGGCTTCTGATCTTAGTTGCACGAAGCGGGAGCGGAGGTGGGAGCAGAAGCGGGTGCGGGAGCGGGGGAGCGAGGGAATACAGAAGCTCCCAAGGTTGGGAGCGTGAGAGTAGCGTGTACATATATATAAAAATAATGTAGCATAGAGTATTCACTTTGAAAGTACAATCATTTTAATAAGTAAAAATATGGGCCAAGTCCACCATAATGTAAGAAATGGGCTAGTGTTACAATATATGATTTTCTTTTCAAGATATCATGACTTGGGCTAGATATCATGTGTTCATTGAAGATCAATGAATAAAGCTAAGTGACAAATCCCTGTCTTCCTATACAAAGATCATACAAAAGCTCCCATCTTTGTAAGAAGCGAGCTCCTATCTCAATGGGAGCGGGTTCCCGTCAAGCTCCTTAGTTGGGAGCGCAAAAGGGGGCCCCCAAGGAGGGAGCGGCTCCATTTTAAGAGTTTCCTGCAACTAAGCTTATGATCTATTTATCGAACTGATTGGGCATGTACAGTTACTTGAGGAAAACCCATTTCCATTGGTTGAAATTTCATTGTTCTGCTTTTTAGCTGGTCTTTTATGATATTGTGTCACAATGCTACTGCTTCATTATTTTCCTCGATTCTAAAACTCTTCTCTTTCCCCAAATTAGTACTCCTGCACTGATATTATGCACAAAAAGATTGGCGTAACCACTCTTAGACCTTAGAAAGGGTATATTAGAGCATGGATCACTGCTTCATTTCTGGACATTTATTTGCCACATCTAACCTTTCTCGACGTATCCCTGCTGTCGTGGTATGTTAGGGGTTGAGTCTGTTTACGTACTATATCACCCAGACTCTCGCGGGAGTTGTGCATCGGTGCAATTGCATGACCCTGTTTTTAATCATGTCCATTTTGATATCTCATTGTTTGCATCTCTGAAGGTAAAAGCTACTTGCTTTTCTTAACTTACCAAATATTCACATGCATTTTTTTTCCATTTTTGGGAACCTTGGGTTTGTAAACCATCATCTCTCTGCATGTACTCTATAATACAGGGGCGCGTGTGTGTGCAGAGAATTAGAAAATTTTGCATGCTTTGACGAACCCCTATATTAAATGAAATTGGAGTTCTAGATCCATGTATCTCTCTAATAAGGTGCTTGGCAGTAAATTGATGGTCTTGCCTGGTTGTTGAATAACTCCTCAGAGTTGGTATTCATGAAAACTCATATCTGACTGCTGTGTTTAGGCGGGCCAAACCATTGTTTTGTTTTTGTTCTTGTGATTTTGATTAGTAATGGATTTAAGATGTCAATTTTTTAGATGCATTCCCAAATTCTCAAGCTTTGTTCTTGATGATTCAACCAGTGGCTATATAAGTGCAGGCTTCTGTAAAAGTTTAAACACATCTCAAATATGTCACATATATATATAGCACTAAATATACATGAAATAAATTACTGTAACTGCATGTACCCTGCTGCTGCATTGCCTGAAGATCAGATCTGCTTATACAACAAAAGCGCCAAATAATTTCATCGGTACACAGAAACAGATACAATTTGAAACTCGACATTTTGATCATCCACATCTTTGCTCAAACCATCAGAACTACTACCGTCTTTCGTTCCTCTAATTCACCTTATTATGCACTTGATTCTTCCATAGGTTGCACTGTAGTTTGTACCTTGCATTATCTTTCAGAGCCATGTCTTCATATACCTACAGCATTGTAAAGGTATGCATGAGGAATATAGAACTAATGTTGGCCATATTGGGTAGAAATAATTGCGTACTTCGGTACTTGTATACATGGCGCGCGAGCAAGTTGTTTTACTTTTTTCTTTTCTGTATATGGTTAGTAAGTTTTTCAAAGAATTGCCGTAAAAATAAATTTAATTAAATAGTTCATTGCAACCACTAAACTGTAGCAAAAATATTATGCATGCATATACTTGTTGTTTTTCTTCTATTTTTCCGTTTGATGAGTTAAACTGTTGCCCCGTTTGGGAAATAACTTGTATTGATCTTGAAATAGAAAAAAATTATTCTTGAATGTTTTTAAATGAAGTCTTGTTTCTGGACAAAAATTTTACTCCGCTCCCCGGGTGAGAGAGAAGAACGTCGGTATACCTTCTTCTCATCATGTGGAAGGCTGCACCACATCTTACCCAGCCTCTTGCTCGTCTCCCCAAATGAAAAGGATTCAGAATTTGCCACACCCCAAGTAGTCATCACAAAGAAAGTGTAGGAACTGCACGGTCTAACCGGAAGGCAACGTCTTCTGAGCACTCTCTCGAACACATCCCGTGTCTCCTTCGCTATCCCTTTCCCTTTCCCTCTCCTCACCCTCTGTTTCTTCCACGAACACAAACTCCGATGCCCTGAACCGGTAATAGTACCCGGAGGAGGAAAATACTTTACCCGAGACAGAACTCCGCTTCTCAACCTCGTTAAAACAAACGCATTCTCTTCTCCGCTGCTTCCTTTGTGACTTGGTTCCCGATGGATTTCGTTTTCTTCTCCATCTCCGTGCGTTGCAACAGGAGTCATGTACGACGATGAGGCAGAATGGAGAGAGATTCGGTCTTCTTCGGTTGTGTTTGGAAACTGGACGTGAGTCTCCGAGTTGTGATGGTGGTGTTTGCGGTGGATGTTGAATTGAACGGCGAATTGGAAGGCCTCGGTGTCTCCTTGGACTTGAATGGTGTCGCCGCTCAAGAAACCGGACAATTGCAGGGGTACAGAAGGTGAAGGGTTTGATGGCGATTGCGTGAATGGGATTTGTACCATGTTGTTTTCAGCCATTGGAGAAGAAGTTGAACAAGTTCCAGACACAAAGAAGAGAGAGGACAAAGTGCAGAAACAAGGTATGAAACTCGCGGTTTATAGGGAGGGTAGCGAAGGGTTCTTAACGGTGTTGCATCTTTACTCTCGCGCCTTTTCTTAACGTGGCGGTTGAATTGCTGCCAAAAGTCTACCCCACCGCTCAACGTTCACGGCTCCTCCCACCGCTCTCAATTTCACTGTCCAAAAGTGTTTTGGACGGTCCAGATTTTTGAAAGGGTAGAGTTTTTTTTTTTAAATTCGGACCATTGATTGCCGAGACGACAGTGAGATGTTGAGCGGTGGAGTAGTCTTGCTGGAATTGTTGTTGTGTGTGAAGTGGAGAAATTTTACGGTGCCAGGTGGGTATATCCCACATAGTACCCGCTTGGCACATCTGGACCGTCCAATACACTTTTGTTTGGACAGTTCAGATTGAAACCCTCTCTTTCCTCTCACCCCAACACTTTCTCTCTCCAAATCCGAGCCATCAAAAAACACAATGAACGACTCAAATGTGCCGAGCGGGCAGCACGTGGTATCCATCCGGTTAAGGGTCATCATTTGGCCCGCCGGCCCGCGGCCCGTCCAAAGCCCGCCCGGCCCATCGGGCTTTAGCCCGGCCCGGGCCCGTCCAACGGGCGGGCTAGCCCAGCCCGTAGTTTGTAATGGACGGGCTTGGGCCTATGAATTTTTACTCGGCCCGTCCAAAGCCCGCCCGGCCCATCGGGCTTTAGCCCGGCCCGGGCCCGTCCAACGGGCGGGCTAGCCCAGCCCGTAGTTTGTAATGGGCGGGCTTGGGCCTATGAATTTTTACTCGGCCCGCCCGTAGGCCCGGCCCGTGAGCCCGCCCACAAGCCCGCCCGTGGTACCCGCCCAATAGCCCGCCTACGGGCCTGCCCATTAGCCCCAAATCCCACAAAATCCTTTTTTTTTTCCCTTGGTTTAGTTTCTACCCAAGGAAATTTAAGCCCGCCCGGCTTTTGGCCCGCCGGCCCGTCAATTGAGTAGCCCGTGGGCCGGGCTTGGGCTTCAATTTATGATAAGTAGCCCGGCCCGGCCGGCCCGAAAAAAAAGAAAAAGCCCGGTCGGCCCGGCCCGTGGGCGGGCTTGGGCATTGACTTGGCGGGCTGGGCTGGCCCGGCCCGGCCCGATGATGACCCTTACATCCGGTCAGGGCCGGCCTCGGGGTAAGCCCCGCAAACCCTTGGTCTCCGGCAACCCCGGGCTGGGGCAGCCAAAAAAAATAATTTAAGTTACATACAAATATAAAAAAGTTTTCGAATAACAGCACAAACGATTGTCTTGGTGTGGCGGGGCAGCAAGCTGTTTTAATCCTAGGAGAAGTTGATTACTGGAACACCTGGCGTGCCTTTCTCTTTATCCACTACAGTACTACTACCTCCTCTCTTTTTTTCGGAAAATTTCAAAAACGCCCTTGAACTTGTCACGAATTCTCAAAACAACGCATGAATTTTAACTAATGACAAAAAGACACATAAATTTGTTATTCCTTCAACAATTAGGCCCATGTCGTCTCATTCCATCAATTTGTAACGGATGGAGTTAACGGAAGGCGACACCTTCCCTTTTCTTTTTAATTTTTACTTCCAAAAATTACTTTTAATTCTTTCTTTCTTTTAGTAGTAAATAAATATGCAATAAAGTTCTTTTTTTGAAAATTTTCCTTTTGTTTCCTCCCAATGCACAATTTTACGAAAATTAAATTTTTTTATTGAAAATTTTCGATTTAACAAACACAAAAGTAATGTATAAGTGATATGTTCTTACATTTGATTAAAAAAAAAGTCATAACTATAATAAATCGAGCGAGCTAACATGGATTTTATTTTTACCTTCGAAGTATCATTTCACAAGAGAGATTAAAGACATTGGCTATTATCTTAATTGAAAATGAGGCGCTATTCCACTAAGAGCATTTTTGGACATTTGGGGGTTTTTTTTTTTAACTTTTTACGTTTTTCGAGACAGGTCATTCTTCTCACATATATCAACTAAAAAGCCCAAAAACAAAAATTCAGTGGAACGGCCCCAAGTTCTTAGATAAATAAATTACGATGACTCAATTGAAAATTTTGCTTCAAAAAATGTGAGGAGAATTTATTTTCTTTGAATTGGATTGTGCTAATCACAAAGCACTATAATTGGGATTAACATTTTGATGTTATTCAAGCTAAAACAACAATGTATAGTAATCTTTATTTTATTGTACTTGTATATTTCTTTATTTTGTATGACTTAATTGAAAGTGGGCAACAGAGCATGGTGTTGGGCTAGGGCAATCCAAATGTCAGGGCCGGCACTGCATCCGGTACTGAAAAATTTTCCGTGTGGAGTGTGACTGTGTGATAGCGCGTTTTGGGTTCTCTCAAAGATTGATTGGGCAACAAATAATTGCAATATTTGGCAGAACGTATTTTTCTTTTTTCTTTTTTTTTTGAAAAGGATATACGAGAAGAGATGTCTCTTTAATCTTTATATAGTGAAAAAATGATTCACAGAAAGGATTTGGTTTGTTTAGTAGTAATATGAATTCAAAAAATACAAAATGTTAAATGATCGAGTATGAAGGAGAAGGATGAAGGCAAGTAAATGATCGAGGCAATAATAAATACATGAAAAGATATCCGATTTTAGTTAATATAATAATTAAGGGCAATTTTGAAATTCAATAAGAGAAAATGTGTGATAATATATTACTAGAAAAGTGAAGAATTACCAGAGCAATTTTTCACCCAGCGGCCATGCCTATCGTCTCTCTACAACTTTTGATAAACAATTCTTTGTTTTTTGTTTTTTTCTTCCGTCCAAAATCTCGTTAAATGAGTTTGCCAAAGGAAAATAAATTTAAAAAAAAAGACAAATTAGCTCCTCTTCATAATAATGTAAGAATAAAAAATATCAACCCCCCCCCCACACACACACACACACACACACACAAAATAGCAAACTATTATTCAGGGTGCGAAATTTGACAAGTTAGACACACCTTGAGCAAAAATGATTCTACTACTTCCGAACCAACACCCAGACGAGTAATTATTCAGCACTCTTGAAGTACCATGTTGCGTTGCTTAAGTGATACTCTCAAGTGAGTAATTATTCAGCGCTCTTGAAGTATCACATTGCGTTGCCTAAATGATACTCTCAAGTATTTAGTAGTGACAAGATATCGGATAGGGGACAAAGAACTATGTGCGGTGACGATCTTTATAATTGTGAGAAATAACACCTGATACTCTGAGAGTACCCAATAATTGTACAATAAGTCTAATGACACAAATATTTTACACAGATACTATTACACAGAGCTGAGGTGGAGGGTGTGAAGTGTAATAAGAAAGTGGACCTCACCTTACTCTTGCATTTCAAAATTTTGGGAAAGACTTTGACCGGGATATTTAGGGTGCGACTATTCGCAGCTACGTATTTTCTTCCTTAGCCCATTAAAAATTTCTAACTACCGAAATATGTTTCGACAGCTAGTTACCAAAATTGAGATACATTTTCGACAGTTAGTTACCGAAATTGAGATACATTTTCAGCATCCAATTACCGAAATATATATTTTTTGTTCATTTCCAACATGTAGTTACCGAAATATAATCTTATTTTAACAGCTATTTACCGAAATGTATGTTCGGCAGTTGTTTACCGAAGATTGAACATATTTTCGACATGTAGTTACCGAAATATAATCTTCAAAATTTTTTAACAGGCTATGGGAGAAAATACGGGGCTGCGAATAGTCGCCCCCGATATTTATCCCAAAATAAAAAACCAGCCATGCTTTTTCTCTCTCCTAACCCAGTAACCCCTAAATCAAAACCACGACTAGTTCCAATCTCTCACTCCCCGACTCTAAAGCTCGACTCTTTGTATCACACCTCCTCCGACGCCGATCTCGAAGCCACCGACGCCGGTACGACGTCACCATCGCCATCTCGCCCGCCAAAGCAACACGGAAGCCACCATTTTTCCTCTCCAACTTCTCTCTCTCTCTCTCTCAAAGTGAATTCCTGATCACTTCACCCTTTAAGAAACGTACTACGTCTCCTTGTAGTTGTAATCTTCTCCATTTTGTTCAGGTTTCGGAAAACCCCCAAATCTCAAATTAGGGTTTTTTTTTTTTTTTTTTTTTGAGAATGATGGACAGAGTTAATATTCTCCTAATTTTGCTTTATAACATCATAACCTACATCCCTCTTGATTTTATAAATTTCGCTATCCAATACGCCTTGAGTGGAAAAGCTTGGGATCTGCTTGTTGAACAAAGGGTATGAAAGATGTTAATTCAGTTGAGGCTTATTTGTACGGATGGTCCCCAATGTATTTCCGAAATGTCAATTTCATCCCCATTATACATAACGCGTCAATTTAGTCCCCAATGTTAACAATATGAGTTTAGAAGGTCCCTGGACCAAACTCCTTTACCTCTTGCCGTCTAAAAAGAGGGGCTTTCTGTCAAACCCTATCATTCTCCACTTTTCCTTTTTCTCTCCGACTTTCCCCTTTTCTCTCAGACGTCAATGGCGATTCACGTCCCCACCCCTTATCTCCACCGTGTTCCCCAAAATCAACCCTAAGAAGAAGAAGATTCTGAGAATCGGCTGCATCTTGAAACCCAACAAATACAGATGTGGTTAACTGTGAAATTCTGGACTGTGTGGTATACCAACAATATTAATAGATAACCATAACTTTCAAAATATGTTCTTCAAATCTTGATAAGAATACAGACAGATGTGGTTAACTGTGAAATTCTGGATTGTGTGGTACGCCAACAACATCAATAGACAATCATAATTGTCAAAATATGTTCTCCGATCTTGATAAAACACGGACAGATGTGATTAACTGTGGAATTCTAGATTGTGTGGTATGCCAACAATATCAATAGATAACCATAACTTTCAAAATATATTCTCCGAATCTTGATAAGAACAAAGACAGATGTGGTTAACTGTGGAATTCTGAACTGTGTGATTTGCAAACAGCATCAACAGATAACCATAACTGTCAAAATATATTCTCTAAATCTTGATAAGAACACAGACAAATGTGATTAACTGTGAAATTCTGGACTGTGTTGTATGCCAACAACTTCAATGGATACGTATTTGTTGCTTTATTTTAGAGAGAAAAAAGAAGAATAGATTGGAATAAATTGATTTATTTTGGATAATGTTATTTTGTTGTTTTATTTTGAAAGATACATGGAATAAAATCAATAAATTGCTTTATTTTGGATAACGTTATTTGTTGCTTTATAAATACAAATGTCTACATTTCGAAAATCTTATTTCTTACACACTAGAAATGCAAACAAAATAAAATGAATAAACAATAAAATATTACTCTTATTCCAAATCTTACAAGTAAAAGGTTAGTTATGTATTTAAGGAGAAATTGTAGTGGTAGTTTGTGAATTCGAGACTAATTGTTAAATTCCCTCTGTTTTTCATAAAAGGGCCAACAATAACTCAGGGCAGGCGGTGGTATTGGACCACTGGTACCACTAAAGTCAATCTTCTCTGATTGTAAATCCTCGGCAATTCCCCACATTGAAGAGAGGTTAATCGAGATCGAGAGAGGTTGATTGCTTTTATGTACCATTTCACAGCCCTCCGGCAACGAATCGTTCATGTTTCAAATACAGCTTTTCCGGTTGAGCTATTCTTCTTCTCCGGTGAACAGTGGCGTAGCCAGGAATTAACGATAGTGGGGGCACTTTTTAAACACACTTCAACAAAAAAAAAATCATAATTAGCAACACCAAAATAATAAAAGAATGCTTGTGCTAAAAATAATTTTAAAAAAAAGCTAACACATTTACTAAGGAAGGTAGTAATTTCATAAACTATCAAAACAAATCAATTGTTTGAATTGTCTCAATGGACCAAGTCTAATAGCACTTAGATACACAATAACTAAAATGTTAATATTCAGCAATCTTGATCCAATCAGAAAAAATGTGCTTTTCTTTTCAATTTATGCTCAAACCTCTAATTTCATCACGCGTTGTGAGTTCTATCGACAAAGACAAGATTACTTTCAAAATTGTGAATAATTAATGAAGTATAATGCATATAACCCATGGTTTAGCCACTTACAAATTTGGACGTTATGTATTGAGGAGTTTCAAATGGTGAGTGGTGACTCTTTTTATTCATTAAACATCTCACTTCGCAAGTGTAGTGGAATTGCTGTAATATTGGAAACAAAAAGTTGAGAATGAAATATATACAAAATGTATTAAAGTGATTAAACAAAGAACAATTTAAGAAGCCAATTACAGGAAAAAATACAAAATCTAGAAAGAAATTAAAAAAAAAGTATTCAGTTCAGTGGGGGCGCGTGCCCCCGCTCGTCCTCAAGTGGCTCCGCCACTATCGGTGAAGAACAGCTTTGTCGTCGCCGCGTCGACAAAGACGCCAGACCACAGACGATCAGTTGTCGTCGCTGCCTCGTCGTTGATTCATGAGCTGTTCTGAAGCTCCGTTTGATTCAAAACAACAAGCGTGAGACAAAATGTAAACCGTTTGTCTGCTTTTGTCTTAAAACCGGGGTATTTTTGGAAAACAAGTTCAACATGTATTGGCCACGTTACAAAAATTTAAGATGTCCTTATTGCTTTAAAACCCCCTTTAGTATGTCCTCCTAACCAATTTTCCCTTTTGCGTATTGTTGCTTCGTGCCAATTTTTTGGTTTTTCTTTCTCTCCTCTTGTAATGTTTTTTTTGTTATCAATGAAATGTTACTTTCCATGCTGATAAAAAAAATGATTAAGATTCTAATATGCTGAAAATGAGATAAACTAGAGTGAAAGAAAAGAAAGTGAAAAGAAAATTTAATTTCTTCTATGCATTTCTTGAAGATTTTCTTAAGAATATTCTTGTAAGAAAATATTGATAAATTTTGACTTACCCTTCATAAACATTATAGATCATCATACAAAATGGGAAAGTACGGGCATAATAGAAAATATCATAAGAGGTGGCAACTTTCACAAAAATATATATATAAGTATAATTTTTTTGTGTTTTTAGCAAGAAAGTAAAAGTTTTGCAACAAAGATTGAACGAGTTATATAAGAAAAATCACTAAAAGTTATCATTTTTTTTTCTCTTTTTTGCAATGTCTATCATTTTTCACTCTAATCAAACAGACCCTTAGAAATCGTTAAATATCATGACTCAAAACTTGATGAGCGGGCTAGATGTCAAAAAAATTTGAAAAAAATAAAAAAACTCAAGCAAACAAAAGGATTTGACACGAACTATGCGTGCATTATTGTTGTCAATATTTATCGGGTTTTACGTATGATCTTTTATTTAGGTAGAACATTTCTGTAACTAGGATATTTCGTCTCCTTTTAATAATAGATCAAATATGTTTCGACGATTTAAAGAAAAAAACATCAACCAAAAGTATAAAGAAGACAAAAATAATCTTTAAAAAATGTATATTTGGAATTATTTTTTTCCTTTAGTAATTCTTGTTCAACTTTTGAAAATAATTTTTATTCTCAGCCTCGTTTGATTCGCGGATTAACTGTCTGGGATAGGACTAAATATACCTAATCTTGAGTTATCTCACGTTTGGTTCCCGAAATGACTGTCGGGATTATTAATCCTAGGATTAATTTTATCCCTATATGGGAGGTACTAAATAATTCTAGGGGGGGAGGTGGAATTACGTAGGATTAACAAATAAGGAATTGTTTTCAAAAATATTTCGATGATATTGAGATTGATTTCAAAAAGCATTTTCAGAATTATTTTCTTTAATATTAATTTCAGAAAATGTTTTTAAAAAAAATATTAATTTCAGAAATTGTTTTGAAAAAACTTTTTTTTAAAATATATTTTTTCAAAACTTTTCTTATTTTAAAAAAACTTTTAAAAAAACTATTTTCAAAAATTTCATGTTTTTCAAAAATGTTTTCAGAAATTATTTTTGTTAAAAAAATACCAAAAATGTTTTTTAAAACTTTCTTTTCTCAAAAAATGATTTCAAAAACTATTTTGTTTGAAAAATGTTTTCAAAAAACCTTTCTCTTCAAAAAAAGTTTCAAAAACTAGTTTTTTTTTCTTTCAGAAAATTGATTTTCAACTTTTTTAAGAAATTTTTTTTAAAAAAAAAATAGTTCAAAAAAAAAAACTTTTCCCAGATTGTTTTGTAATAAAAATGTTTCACAAAATTATTTGTTTTAAAATGTTTCTTTTTCAAAAGTTTCGTTTTTCGAAAAATGTTTTTGAATTTAAAAAAATATATATTATTCCTTATCCCATAATTAATCCCACGCGAATCAAACATTGGATTGGGTGAAATTAGAGATGAAATTAATCCAGGACAAATAATCCAGGGACTATTAATCCTAGGACTGTTAATCCCATCATTTTCAGTCCGCGAATCAATTATTCCATTTTTCAACAAAATTCCATAGGATTGAACAAATATCACGAAATAATCAAAGAGGAGTACCAAAGGAGAATTTAAAAAGAATTCCAGAAATGGGAATCATATCGTATACCCCCGGAATCCGGATTACTTCAAAATATGATCGCCACCAATGAATATATGCATCTCTTGGCGACATGAATTGAATAAAAAAAATCACAAAACTAACAAACATTTGAAAAATAAAAAAGAAATGTAACAATAGATTTATTTGAAACCAATCCCTGCCTGCATAAAATTTAATTCGATTCGAAGCCCAATTATTATCAATTATTCTATTCTACTTCTGTTTGAGTATCGATTACTACGTTGAAAACGACTTTCTAAATTCGTATTACCTTGGTAAACTGAACAATTAACATCGACCATGTGATTTGGATCCCATATCTTTGGCTACAAATAAGCGATTAATCTTAGAAAAGGAAAACTAAAGTCAACTTTCTATTTGTATAGCCCAGCTGGCACTTCCTATATCGGTTTGGATTCTGGCCCCGTTCTACTAAAGTTTTTATCTTTTAAGTACTTATTTGAGAATAAATTATATACACCGGTGGTGTAAATATATGTTTCCTCCAAATCAATTATATTGCGTCACATTATCAAAATAGTGGTCCCAATTAATAGAACATTGTGATGTGACGTAATATAATTGATTTGAAGGAAACAAATGTTTACACTGGCGGTGTAAATAATTGAATCTCCGTTTTCCACTTCATGAAACATGTCATTCTTTCACAATACATCACATTTAATTCAAGGGGGAATTCGCGCGCGTTCAGTGGGAAGAGAGGCATTTTATCCCCAAGTCATGGACTAGTTTTTGTTGAATTCATCTAGACATGAAATGGAGGAAAACAAATTCCAAATACATGGGAAGGGTCACGTAAAATGACTATTACGCCCCTTACCAGCTCCACCTTCTCTCTAAAAAAGCGCCGACTAGGGTTTTCACTGGGGGGGGGGGGGGGGGGGGGCGGCGCCTCTGCCGCTTGCTGCCTCCCCCCTCCTCCCTCTTCTCTCTCTCTCTATCCGAATAAAAGGGTCTCCCTCCTTTGTATGCAGCTGCAGTAATTGGCGAAAATGCTCTATTTTTCTGAGGTATTGTGGGTTGGGAGGTCTGGCGGTTTGGGGTTTTGGTGTTGGAGGGTGGGGTGGTTTTGGTGGCTGTTGGGATTTGGTGGCGGTGGGTGGCGGCTTTGGCGGGATCTGGTGGTGGTGGAGGAGGCGGGGTTGTGGTGGTGTAGTGGCGGGGGTTTTGGGGCCGGGGTGAGGTAGGTGTTGGGGGCATGGTGGGTTTGGGGGCTGGCGGCGGCGACGGTGTTGGGGGTAGGATGGGTCGTGTGGTTGCTGGTGGCCGGGGTCAGCGGGAGGGGGAGGTGGAGGTGGCAGTGGTGGTGGGAGATGGAGGTGGCAATGGTCAATCATATGGTCCATGTTAACAGAAAGATTGGTCTTTACTAATACTAGACGTAGTCCTTTATAATTAATGACTTGCTCTTTTACTCAGATAATAGGGATCGAACCAGGTTATCTCAGAAAATATTATATGTCCATGTTATTAGAAAAATTGGTCTTTACTAATACCTAACGTAATCCTTTATAATTAATAACTTGCTCTTTTATACTCAAACAATAGTCAATAAATTTGGGACAAGGTTCTCTAAAAAAATATGACTTGGTCCATGTTAACAGAAAGATTGGTCTTTACTAATACCCAATGTAGTCCTTTATAATTAATAACTTGTTCTTTTATATCTCAGATAATAGGGGCAAGGGGTATGAAAGTGAAACGATTTTAGGGGAGAGGTATTTTTGTCTTCAAAATCATGTCTTGGCAATTAATCTTTTCCTTTCCATGATTTTTTAATTCCGAAAAAGTAGTCCATGAGTTGAGGAATATTTGCCCCTCTTCCCACTGAAACCGAATTCCCCCTTAATTCAAACAGTAAGTACTTATTTTGTTATTATTTTAGTTTGAGGAACGGAGCCAATCTAGTCCAAGTTTTGAATCGAATGGAATAGTCCAAATTTGAACCTTACATTGGTATAATAAAGTTTGGATTTGCAAAAATACTCTTACCAATAATAGTACAAGTTTTACCAATAACAGTACAACAATGCTACTTACACAACAATTCAAACACAACACATTACACAACCTCCCACATATATGTGGGACCCACACATAGTAGTATGTGTGGAGTCTACATGTATTTGAAAGGTTGTGTAAGGTGTTGTGTTTGGATTGTTGTGTGAGTATCATTTTTTATAACAGTATCTGAGCAAATCCGAACCATTGATTGCAATAATGAACTGTCCCGTCCAATCCAAATTATGGAGCGGAGATGATCCAATTCCTTCCCAGATAGTGCAGGTCAAAAACAAATTTTTACTCCAGCGTGTGTCTATCCCACGTTGTAAAATAAGAATTTTGAAAAGATAAAACTAAATCTCCAAAGTTCAAGCTTGCATAGTATGATTTCGGATCATAACCAAAATTTTGTTAGTATGATTTGCGGATTTTAAACACAAAAATATAAGTATATATGACCTTTGCAGAGAAGTAAATTAAGTACCTTAACCAAATTCAGTTATAAAAATAATAAGTTTATAATGGGTTGGTTGAATTTTTGAGTTTTGATAACTATGATAACAGAATTAAATCAACTGCATGCATTTGCGTACCGCTTTCAGGAGCTCTTTTCGGGCCATAATTTGGGAGCCGAAGTGGTTCCTTCCTATTTCCTAGGCCTCACTACTAGGACCGGCCCGGTTCCTATGTTGCCCCACCCTGGAGCCAAGTGCGAGGGCTGTAACCACGCCTCTCTTTTTCCTTCTCTTAGATTTTCTCTTTCTCCTTAATATACAGACTAGTGTGAATTCTCGTGAATGTTTGTAAAAGAAATCAAGTTTCTATGCAATCAAACATACGTACCTACCGTGTAGATGAAGTTGTAGCCACGCTTGAGAACATCCCCAAGAAACAAAGGCCTTGTTCGTTTAACATATTTATTTTGTTTTAATTTTGTTTTTCAATCATTATTCTATATATTTCTCCAATCATTACCCTATTTCTCTAATTATTAATTTCATTTCTCTCTCCACTTATTACCCATTTTTCCAATTATAATCCTATTTCTCTCTCCATCCACCACCAAAACTAAAATACCCAAATGTGTTAAACGAACAAGGCCAAAGTCCTCCTCCACATCATCTTGATAAAATCGCTGGACATGTATATCTTCTCCCCATCGAAATCGACGCCGTCAGATTCTTCATCATTTGGGTCATATGATTTCTTACGAATCCTAAAGGGATCCTTTTTCTAACTTGAGAGAGACACCGTAGACTTTCTAAGAAATTTTGCAGTGCAGGACGGGTACCACGTCACCCAGCGGACGTGGTGCCCGAGCGGGCACATCGAAGCCATCCAAAAGTGTATTGAACGACCCAGATTGAAACACTCTCTCTCCTCTTACGTACCCTCACACTCTCTCCTCTTTCTCTCTCCAAATCTAAGCCGTCCAAAACTGAAATGTGGCGGCCCAAATGCACCGAGTGGACACCACGTGGTACCCGCTCGGCACTGAAAAATTTCTCAGACTTTCTACGGACCTTTGTATTTTTATTTTTTACCAGCACGATAGAAACTTGCATTGATAAAAAAGAGCAAATTAAGCAGTACATCAAAAAAGATTATTATCGTCCAACAAAATATCCAATAACCAATTAAGAGGTTTAGTTACCCATGTACGAATATCAGAACCTTGCGAAACCCGAAGTTACAAAAGTATGTGCACGGAATATTTTCGATTATAAACAAGTACTCCCTCCGTCCCAATTTAAATGTCTCCTGCGGTTTTTCGTGCATTTTCAAACCCCAAAAAATATATTTCTACATATTATTTTGTTAATTTTCTACACCAAATTAATGAACTAATGAATGAGCACTTTAATTTGGTGTAAGAAAATAAAAAAATAATACGTAGAAGTATATTTTTGAGGTTAAAAAATTCATAAAAAATCATAAAGAACATTTAAATTGGAACGGACGGAATAGAAGTTCTAGGCCCGCTAAAACTCTTATTTTACGTTTTTTTTTTTGATCCGCAAACTCTTATTTTACGTTCACCATTGTCTATTGTATGGAGTAATTCTTTATGCGCATCACCCAAAGACGCTTTTCTCGAACCACTTTTTCTCAGATCTAGGATGGTGTACGGTCAATATTTTTACTAGGAGTTGTTTTCTCGAGATAAATTTGATTATTTCTACTTGTTCCGCACATACATCAAAGTATAGTAGGACTGTAGGAGTAATGGCTGTTTTTTCTAACCTTGTTAAAATTCCTTTTCCCCTGTCTCCTCTTAATAAAGTATTATTTTTATCGATTAAAAAAAAAAAAAAAAGTCTAGTAGGAGTAATTAAAGGGACTATGCATCCTTTGATAAATAGAAATTCTCAGACAGAGTTAAAGCCATTGTGATACAGCCGACGCAAAGATAAATTAAAAGACAATTTTTTATGCGGTCCCCAATTATGCAACTGATCTCCATTCAATGCTAACATCAGATTCATGATATATGATTTTTATCATCAATCCTGGAGGAATTTTTCAGTGCCGGGTGGGTACCACGTGGTGCCCGCTCGGCGCATCTGGGCCAAAAAAAAAATTTCCGGAAAAGTTAAACTCTTCCTTGAAAATTTTATTTTAAAATCCGAAACACTTTTGGACGGTTTGGATGTGCCGAGCGGGCACCATGTAGGACTTACCCGCTCAGCACTGAAAAATTTCTCTCAATCCTGTAATGCCCAAGGATGAATCCAATGGCAATGGGGGATAAGTAGTGGCGGTTGCAATTACAAATGTATTAAAATTGCTACTATCATATTAAAAAAATTTCCTTCAACCCTAAATTATATAGGCACGCCACAACTAGATTTTTTCATTAATTATTTTGTTGTACCCTAATTTTTTTAGTCCTTTATTTATTTATTTTCTACATAGACTTCCCGAATAATGGACCCCAAACCAAATTTACTGGCCAAAATAGAAGATCTAAAAACTTAGGGTCTAATATGAGAAATGTTGAACTATATATTTTGACCTAAAATAGATGCAATTGAAATATGGCTCAGACAGCCCAAAAAAACTACATTTGAAATTTTAGTCGCAGAATCGTAAAGTCGACGAACCTTGATTTATTCTTGCACTTTTTGATTGTCACGATAATGTAACCATTTAGCATCACCAACCTCCCAGTCATCAAACACAGACAGTTTTAGGATCACACAACTTAAGCAGATTTCTCAGCTCTCAGTGATGCCTCTTAAAGGCATAATTGCAGGCTTCATGCTTTGACCATTTAAATGTCGATGTCTCGTTAGCCGATAAGCCTTTGGCCCTCTTCCAGTCATGAATTACAGCTGTGAGATCAGTCAGCTTGGCGCTTATAGTTTTACAACAATTAGAATGAACAGTTATCACAACACCAACATCTCTGCTATCTTGACAAAAGCCACTAAAGTAGAGTGTGTCCAAAAACCTAACCTTGAGTCCTAACCTTCTACACAAACCACCTCTTATGAGCATCTTCAAGATGTCCTGCTCTTTCTTGCCTCCCGAACTTTCTTTTCCAGCGTACCAAGAATCGAACATTGAAATTGTCTTATTGTTCGATCGGACCAAGTAGAAGCCAGTGTTGATGAGGTTGGATTCGGACCACTCGTCGCCTTTGAAATTATCGGTACTAATTTGAAGGTCTATGGTTTCATTTGTGCTCAAAATGGGAAATGGGTTCCTAAACCATAGTACATCAGTGTCCTGCATTCCGGCAAATATTTAAACCAATATCCAAATATTAAGTAATGGAAACGAAACTCAATACAAGACTGCAGCCATCTAAAGATGAAATTCACCGTTTAGACATTCGAAAATCCAAACAGAAGAGTACTTACGAAGCTTACTAGGAGTATTTATTTATATATTGTATTGTATATTAATAATAACAAGAACAAAGGGTATCTTATTGTATAATGAAATAATGCCTTTTGTAAAACATATTGTGTAAGCTGTTGTACAATGTGTTGTGTTAATTAACAATATCCGTACATGCATATACAATTTTTCCAAACCCCTTATCAATTACTACGATGGAGTTTGGACTAACTTAAATGTTCTTTGAATAATGACTTATCTTTTAGTGGACCAATAAATTGTTGGGAATGCCTTGTATTCTTTAGTCCCACATTGTTTAATTATGTTGTTCCCGTTTTTGTAGCCTATTATAAATAAGGCTTTTGGGGAACTTCTAAAGTATCTTTTGGGCTCTCATATTGTGGCCTTTCTAGAGTTACGGATTACAGCCGGCTCTTTGTATCTCTTCTTTACGTTGGTTAGTGAATCTCTCTCTCCTCGCCCATGGACGTACCCATCTTGAGGAACCACATATATCTTGTGTCTTTGTGATTTCTTGTTTAGTATTCAATTTCTCGTTCTTAGCTTGCATTCATAGCATTCGTTACAACAAACTGGTATCAGAGCCTTAGGTTGAAAAACTAGGGTTTCATTTCCGATTGTGGCTATGGCGGCTAAATTCGAAATTGCGAAGTTTGATGGGCAGAGCAGCAGTTTCAGTCTTTGGAGAGTAAAGATGAAGGCTCTGTTAACCCAACAAGGATTGCACAAGGCTTTGTTAGGCAAGACTAATTCTGGAATCAAAGAGGAAGATTGGGATGATACGGATGCCAAAGCTCTGAGTTCTATTCAGTTGAGTTTGGCAGATGACGTTCTTCGCAAGGTGGAAGAAGAAACTTCAGCAGCAGGAATTTGGCTGAAGTTAGAAGGCATATATATGACGAAGTCGCTCACCAACAGGTTATATCTTAAACAACGTCTTTATACGTTTCGTATGCGTGAAGGTATACCTGTTAAGGATCATTTAGACGAGTTCAATCGTATTATTATGGATCTGAAAAATATTGATAGTAAAATTGAGGATGAGGACCAAGCCCTAATTTTGCTATGTTCTTTACCACTTTCGTATGAGCACTTTGTTACAACCCTATTGTATGGCAAAGACACGATATCCATGGAGGATGTTAAGGCCAGCCTATATTCAAAAGAATTGAGGAAAAAAGTGTTAGGTGAGGGTGATGCACATGTTGAGGGTTTGTTTGTTAGGGGAAGAACAACAGAAAGGGAGGAGTCGAGTAATAGGGGAAGATCCAGGTCATCAGGTAAGAAGAAGAGAAAGTGCAATTATTGCAAGAAACCCGGGCACTGAAAAAGTGACTGTTTAAAACTCAAGGAGAAGGAAAAAGAAGACCAGAAAGGGGGTAAAGTAATTGCTGGAATTGCTGAAAGTTCAGATGAGTCAGATAGTGTGTTATTAGTTACAGAGGGCGATTCTCGCTCTAATACCGAGTGGATTCTAGATTCTGGATGTTCATACCACATGTATCCGCATAGAGAGTGGTTTTCTACTTATGAGGCGGTCAATGGTGGTACAGTTTTGATGGACAACAACATGGCCTGTAAGACTATTGGTTCAAGAACGATTCAGCTTAGGATGCATGACGGTATTGTTAGAATTTTATCTGAGGTTCGACATGTTCCGGATTTGAAGAAAAATCTTATATCCCAGGGTGCTCTTGATTCTCATGGTTGCAAATTCCTTGGTGAAGGTGGAGTTTTGAAAGTCTTGAGGGGTGCATTGGTACTGATGAAGGGTCAGAATCGTGGTAACCTCTATACACTCCAGGGCAGTACAGTTTTAGGTGCTGCAGCAACGATTGCTTCATCCAAGGTTTCAAATTCAGACTTGACTCGTTTGTGGCATATGCACCTTGGGCATATGAGCGAGAGGGGGATGACAGTTTTGAGCAAACAGGGTTTGCTATGTGGCCAGAAAATTGAGAAACTGGATTTCTGTGAGCATTGTGTCTACGGCAAGCAGTGCAAGGTGAAATTCAGTATAGCTGTTCATCGCACCAAAGGCACGGTGGATTATTTTCACTCGGATCTTTAGGGTCCCGCAGAGGTAACTTCTAAAGGTGGTTTTCGCTATTTTATGAGTATTATCGATGATTTCTCTCGTAAGGTTTGGGTGTATATGTTAAAACATAAAAGTGACGCCTTTAATACATTCAAACAGTTTAAAATTTTGATTGAGAATCAGACTGGTAAGGAAATAAAACGTTTGAGAACTGACAATGGTATGGAGTTTTGTCTTGACGAGTTTGATAGGTTCTGAAGTGATGAGGGCATTGTGAGGCATCACACAGTGAGGAAAACCCCTCAGCAGAATGGTGTGGTTGAACGAATGAACATGACTCTTTTGGAGAAGACACGTTGTATGTTGTCCAATTTCGGATTGGGCAAAGAATTTTGGGCTGAAGCCGTTTCCACGACATGCTATTTGGTGAACAGGTCTCCGTCGACTGCTATTGAGTGTAAGACTTCGTTTGAGGTATGGTCAGGTCATCCAGCTAATTATTCTGTGTTGCGTGTTTTTGGGTGTCCAGCTTACGCTCATGTGAATGAGGGTAAATTGGAGCCACGGGCCAAGAAGTGTATTTTTTTGGGTTATGCAGCAGGTGTCAAAGGGTACAGGTTATGGTGCTCTGATGATTCAAAGTTTTTGATTAGCAGGGATGTGACTTTTGATGAAAATTATCTGATTAAGGGGTCTAAGCAGGTTGAGGATACAGTTTAGGAACAGAGTGTTCTAAAGCAGGTGGAGTTTTTGAGTGAATCTTCCGACTCAGGAAAGAAGCACATTGAGAAGCCAACTGAAGATGAGTTCAAGAGTTCAGACACAGAGGTTAATGTGTTAGTTGAGCAACCACGCACTATTGCTAAAGATAGGCCAAGGAGGGAGATTCGGCCTCCTGAAAGGTATTCGGCTTATTCTGAGATGGTGGCCTATGCTTTATCAATTGCTGAGACAGTTGAGTATAAGGAGCCTTCCAGCTATACGGAAGCTGTTTCGAGCGCTGAGTCTGCACAGTGGTTTGTTGCTATGAATGAGGAGATTGAGTCTCTTCAGAAGAATCAGACATGGGAGTTAATAGAACCGCTGAAAGGGAAGAGGATTGTTGGGTGCAAGTGGGTCTTCAAGCGCAAACCAGATATTCCAGGGGTAGAAGACGCTAGGTTCAAAACTCGGCTAGTGGCGAAAGGATACAGCTAGAAGTAGGGTGTTGACTACAATGAGGTATTTTCACTAGTTGTAAAACATAGTTCCATTCGTACTTTACTTGCTATTGTTGCATGTTATGATCTTGAGTTAGAGCAACTTGATGTCAAAACTGCGTTTTTGCATGGCGAGCTTGAGAAACATATTTATATGCATCAGCCTAAGGGATTTGTTGTTTCTGGTAAGGAGGATCACGTTTGTTTACTTCGTAAGTCTTTGTATGGCCTCAAACAATCCCCTAGGCAGTGGTATAAGTGGTTTGATACTTTTATGATAAGCCAATCATATTCTAGGAGTGAGTATGACAGTTGTGTGTATCTTCGAAAACTTCCAGATGGTTCATTTGTTTATCTACTGTTGTATGTTGATGATATGCTTATTGCTGTCAAGAGTGTATCAAAAATCAACAGGTTGAAACAACAGTTAGATGGTGAATTTGAGATGAAAGATTTGGGTGCGGCAAAACGTATTTTGGGTATGGAGATTTGTAGAGATCGAGTAGCTAGCAAATTATTTTTGAATCAGAAGTCTTATATTCTTAAAGTGCTTGAGCGCTTTGCCATGCAGAACTCGAAGCCAGTCAATACCTCTTTGGCAGCACACTTTCGACTTTCAGCTGAGTTGTCACCACAGTCAGAGGATGAGGAGAAGTATATGTCTCAGGTTCCATATTCGTGTGCAGTTGGGAGCCTTATGTACGCCATGGTATGTACTTGTCCTGATATATCACATGCAGTTAGTGTCGTTAGTCGTTATATGGGGCGTTCAGGAAAGGCACATTGGGAGGCTGTGAAATGAATACTACGGTATTTGTGTGGAACTGCAGGTGTTGGTCTATTGTTTGGGGTTGCCAATTCTGGTGATCATGCTGTTGGTTATGTTGATTCGAATTTTGCCGGTGACCACGATAAGAAGAGGTCTCTGACAGGTTATGTCTTTACTCTGTCCGGAAGTGCCATTAGTTGGAAAGCTACTTTACAGGCTACAGTCGCGCTGTCTACAACAGAAGCGGAGTATATGGCCATTGCTGAAGCTGTGAAAGAGGCATTGTGGATGAGAGGTATGCTTTGTGAGCTTGGTCTTGCATAGGGTGTGAGTTCAATATTTTGTGATTCGCAAAGTGCTATATATTTGACTAAAAATCTGATGTATCATGAGAGGACCAAGCATATCGATGTCAGGTATCACTTCGTTCGGGATATCATCTCACAGAAGCAAGTTGAGGTGAAGAAAGTGGGTACGGCAGATAACCCAGCAGCTATGTTGACTAAACCGGTTCCGGTTGCCAAGTTCAAGCATTGCTTGGGCTTGCTTGGTATTTGCAGTTGATCGCCCCTCGGGGGCATTTGGCGAGTGAAAGGTTAGAAAGGGGAGAGCTATATTTGGTAATTTGATTCAGTGGAATTCAAGTCAATGTGGAGAATTGTTGGGAATGCCTTGTATTCTTTAGTCCCACATTGGTTAATTATGTTGTTCCCGTTTTTGTAGCCTATTATAAATAAGGCTTTTGGGAAACTTCTAAAGTATCTTTTGGGCTCTCATATTGTGGCCTTTCTAGAGTTACGGATTACAACCGACTCTTTGTATCTCTTTTTCACGTTGGTTAGTGAATCTCTCTCTCCTCGCCCGTGGACGTACCCATCTTGGAAAACCACGTATATCTTGTGTCTTTGTGATTTCTTGTTTAGTATTCAATTTTCTCGTTCTTAGCTTGCATTTATAGCATTCGTTACAACATAAATCAAATCAAAATTAATCATGGTAAACACAAGTATGATAAATTTAATAATCGTAAGTTAATATTAATATTTTCATTTCATAGTTTGATATCGTGAGTTTAGCATACTTCTGCTCTTTAATTGTTTTGGGTGTTAGTTCTGTTAAATGATAGTATTTGTACGTGCATATATTACATTTATCGTGAGTTCCTTAGCTAGACTTCTGCTCTTTAAGTCAAGTTTCTATGCAACCGAACAATCACTTTGTTTGGTTTAACATTCATCTCACTCTCATCTCATCTCTACACGTTTTTCAATACCTTTTTCTCTCTATCTCTCTCCACTCATTATCACTCAACTCTCAAAAATAACTTTCTAAAAGCTCAACCAAACAAAGTGATTCAATATTCGTACCGTGAAAATGAAGTTATAGCCACGCTTAAGTACATCTCCAAGAAATTGAGTCCTCCTCCACATCATCTTGACAAAATCATCAGACATGTATAGCTTCTCCCCTTCAAAACTTACACCTTCCGTTTCAAGCTTGTAGCAATGAAGCCGGAGGAACTTGCACCGTTGGTAGGATACTTGATCGCAGGCCACAATTAAAAGGTGATCTATTAACGCCTGAGTACCGTTGCCATACCAAAATCCATCCATGAACAGATCTAACATCGGCTTGTCCCCTTCTACGTACGCATTGTTTACCACGGCAATTATTAGAGTCTTGTTTTCCGTACATGTTTTGGCTAAAACACTTTCGAGTTCATCACCCTGTATAGTCATGTTAAACAGTAAAACATGTCAATGGTCTGTATAAGTAATATATAATCATATATCATGTCCGTCACATACAAGACTAGTAGTACGTCTAGTATATTTTCAAATCGTACGTGTTATTGGTTTCGAAATTCCGGTAATTTCTATTAATTCTTGAAGGCCATTTATTGCGTAAAGGAAAAACATTAATCCTGCCTCGAATTGAAGTGTTTAAACATAGTCGACATATCATCACTTGGGCCCAATATACTCCCTCCGTTCCTAAATGACAATCCCCTACGAAAAGACGTACCTACAATTTTTGGAAAAAAAATAAGGCTCTCCCGTGGACCGTTTTCTATTTTTTTTTTTTTTTTTGACACCAAATTAAAGAACTTCTTTAATTTGGCTTGGTGTCAAGAAATTTGAAAAACAATGCACGGAAGTGCTTTATTTTTCGTCCAAAAATTGCACGTTTTTTCGTAGTGGAATGTCATTTAGGAACAGAGGGAGTAAATTCAATGATCGAAATTCACTTAAAAGCTTAAACATTGTAAGAGTTGTGCCACCCAAATGTACATTAAGGTTCAACAGTTTTTTTGTACGTATCCTGTTTGAGACTCATATATCCTTCACAAATGTTCCAACAGGACGAGTGCATGTACAAATGAAGCCTAAGATAAAGTTATTACTACAACATACTCTTGCAACATAATTTGAGAGTGTTTAGCAGCACATTGATCATTTCTTTGTATGTAATTGCCGCCACGTACCGTGCACAAGCCCAGGATGCTCTGCATTACCACGAAATAATACTCCACAAAAGAACAGAAAAGAGAAAGAAATTAAGATGTACATTTACCATATTTGAGGGTTGGGTCGTATGGAAGGAAAGGAGAGGCTTGAGACCGGAGGTAGAGGAGATGAAGATGTAAAAACATAGACCGATGAAAAAGAGTGACACGATCGTGAAATCAAAAGCTCGATTCTTAATCGAACTGGCAAATGAATATTTGATTACGGGTGACCGGCTGCCGGGAACCAAAGTGGTGGATTTCCCCATCTCTTAATTGCCAGGTTTCAGAGCTATAGCTTTGATTTATGGGTAGATTGTGATTTATAAATAATCCGTTTAGTATCTTTAGTTTGGCTAAAGTGGACTTCCTATGTTGTGTGTTTTCCTCAAAAAGTACTGTACAACTTTTAGTGACTTCTAAGATTGTTATTTCCAGTTACAGCTTTTAGTGACTTCTAAGATTGCTATTTAATTCCAATTACAAAACATCCACCTTTTATAGCTCTCCATGTACAGGTCTCTCACTCTTTCTGAGAATGGGACATGGCCAAACCTTTTAGTGATCTCTTTTCCTCTATAATTAAATTTGAATAAATTTACGTACCAAAAAAAAATTGAATAAATATGCTGATAGACTACTCCACATTAGGGGTGCACATCGGCCTAGTAACCCGCTCGCCCGCATCCCAAATTCCCAATCCTTTTTTTATAAAGGTTTGGGATTGGTTTATGTCTGCGGGATTTTGTTGGGTTGAGTTTTTAAGTTCATTTAACAAATGGGATGAACTTTGGATAATCTATTGAGATCCATTCCGGCCCGGTCCGGACCGCGTAACACATTATATGTATGTATGTTCTATTTAGGCTCCATTTGGTTGGACGTAAAATGTTTTACAATTGAAAATATTTTCCATGTAAAACATTTTACATGAAAAATGAAAATTTACAATTGTTTTCCGGTGTTTGGTTAAAGTCAAAATTTATTTTCACAAATCAATAACTCGTCTACTTGTCCTACGCATTGGGTACTTGGAGGAAAAGCAAGTAGAGAGATGAAGAACATTTCTGCCCTGGCTTGGTGCACGTGGGTAGAGGGAGACTTCATTTTTAGAGAGAGAGAGAGAGAGAGAGAGAGAGAGAGAGAGAGAGAGAGAGAGAGAATCCTCCATTGCAAAGCTTTTGAAAATGTGTTCACGTGGCCACGCAATAGAAGAATAGAATTCTTCACTAGGGCACAACTAGTCCAGCAGAGATGATCATGTAAAATAACTTACGGGGCTTTTGGCGGTAAATCGTTTTACATCCAAAGTTGTAAAAGATTTTCCCAAAAAGTTCATTTTCCAAAATTTTCAACAACCAAACATCGGAAACTATGTAAAATGTTTTTGGCAAAAATATTTTACATCCAATCAAACGGAGCCTGTGTTCTTGTAATTACAAATATCAAAGTCAAATATATCTACAGATATTATCCTAATTTCTATACGAGAAAAGTGTTACAAAGTTGCACTACATGAGGGTAATTTGAATTTTGAAAGCTGTTTTATGTGAGAAATTGCTAAATTCAGAGGTTACACAAAATCAATGGATTATATAATTAGACAGGCCTGGAAAATAAAATTTTAATGGGATTGGACTTGCGAATATCAAGTGAAACCCATTTATTTATTGGACTGGCTTGGATACACACCAAGTCCGTTATTATGTGGTGCAAGCCCGGCCGGATCCTAGCCCAGCCCAATGAATATGCACCCCACTCCACATACTCACCAATGAACCTTGTTCTCAACACCACATAGCTGTCTACAAGGGATCACCCCGTACCTATGTCAGAGGGGAAGTTAAGATCCCACCATGCGCTACAAGTTTGAAACTCGACATTTTGATCATCCACATCTTTGCTCAAACCATCAAAACCACTACCGTCTTTCGTTCCTCTAATTCACCTTATTATGCACTTGATTCTTCCATAGGTTGCACTGTAGTTTGTACCTTGCATTATCTTTCAGAGCCATGTCTTCATATACCTACAGCATTGTAAAGGTATGCATGAGGAATATAGAACTAAATGTTGGCCATATTGGGTAGAAATAATTGCGTACTTCGGTACTTGTACACATGGCGCGCGTGCAAGTTGTTTTACTTTTTTCTTTTCTGTATATGGTTAGTAGTAAGTTTTTCAAAGAATTGCCGTAAAAATAAATTTAATTAAATAGTTCATTGCAACCACTAAACTGTAGCAAAAATATTATGCATGCATATACTTGTTGTTTTTCTTCTATTTTTCCATTTGATGAGTTAAACTGTTGCCCCGTTTGGGAAATAACTTGTATTGATCTTGAAATAGAAAAAAATTATTCTTGAATGTTTTTAAATGAAGTCTTGTTTCTGGACAAAAATTTTACTCCGCTCCCCGGGTGAGAGAGAAGAACGTCGGTATACCTTCTTCTCATCATGTGGAAGGCTGCACCACATCTTACCCAGCCTCTTGCTCGTCTCCCCAAATGAAAAGGATTCAGAATTTGCCACACCCCAAGTAATCATCACAAAGAAAGTGTAGGAACTGCACGGTCTAACCGGAAGGCGACGTCTTCTGAGCACCCTCTCGAACACATCCCCTGTCTCCTTCGCTATCCCTTTCCCTTTCCCTCTCCTCACCCTCTGTTTCTTCCACGAACACAAACTCCGATGCCCTGAACCAGTAATAGTACCCGGAGGAGGAAAATACTTTACCCGAGACAGAACTCCGCTTCTCAACCTCGTTAAAACAAACGCATTCGCCTCTCTTCCGCTGCTTCCTTCGCAACTTGGTTCCCGATGGATTTCGTTTTCTTCTCCATCTCCGTGCGTTGCAACGGGAGTCATGTACGACGATGAGGCAGAATGGAGAGAGATTCGGTCTTCTTCGGTTGTGTTTGGAAACTGGACGTGAGTCTCCGAGTTGTGATGGTGGTGTTTGCGGTGGATGTTGAATTGAACGGCGAATTGAAAGGCCTCGGTGTCTCCTTGGACTTGAATGGTGTCGCCGCTCAAGAAACCGGACAATTGCAGGGGTACAGATGGTGAAGGGTTTGATGGCGATTGCGTGAATGGGATTTGTACCATGTTGTTTTCAGCCATTGGAGAAGAAGTTGAACAAGTTCCAGACACAAAGAAGAGAGAGGACGAAGTGCAGAAACAAAGTATGAAACTCGCGGTTTATAGGGAGGGTAGCGAAGGGTTTCTTTACGGTTGCATCTTTACTCTCGCGCCTTTTCTTAACGTGGCGGTTGAATTGCTGCCAAAAGTCTATCCCACCCGCCGCTCTCGATTTTACTGTCCAAAACGGTCCGGATTTTTGAAAGGGAAGAGTTTTTTTTTTAATCTGGATCATTGATTGCCGAGACGACGGTGAGATGTTGAGCGGTGGAGTAGTTTGGAATTGCTGTTGTGTGTGAAGTGGAGAAATTTTTCAATGCCGGGTGGGTATATCCCACATGGTACCCGCTCAGCACATCCGGACCGTCCAATACACTTTTGTTTGGACAGTTCGGATTGAAACCCTCTCACCCCAACACTTTCTCTCTCATTTTTCTCTCTCCAAATCTGAGTCATCAAAAAACGCAATGAACGGCTCGGATGTGCCGAGCGGGCAACACGTGGTATCCACATGCACTGAAAAATTTTCAATTTTCCGTGTGGAGTGTGACTGTGTGATAGTGCGTTTTGGGTTCTCTCAAAGATTGATTGGGCAACAAATAATTGCAATATTTGGCAGAACGTTTTTTTCTTTTTCTTTTTCTTTTTTTTCTTTGTTTTTTTGAAAAGGATATGCGAGAAGAGATGTCTCTTTAATCTTTATAGTGAAAAAATGATTCACAGAAAGGATTTGGTTTGTTTAGTACTCATATGAATTCAAAAAATACAAAATGTTAAATGATCGAGTATGAAGGAGAAGGATGAAGGCAAGTAAATGATCGAGGCAATAATAATAATAAATGTTAGCCCAAAGGTTTCTATGAATACCTTGTTGATTTTGATGATAACAAAATATATTTTATTAAAGAAGAAATATAATTAATATTGTGATATTTGGTACTCATTTGAGTTAATGTTTTTTTTGTAGGATTTGGTTGAAGTACACATGGACACATTGCTACACCAAATCACTATCTCAATAGTCAAGATAAATTGAAAGGAGGAAGATTAAGGACAAATCTTCTCCTAACTTAATTGGCTAGAGAATTATTCAAATGGGAGCAATTAGTAGCTGGATTATTTTGTGAGATTCAATTTCCAACGGCTAATGGAAGTTCCCAAGTTACAAATGTCTTGCACATTTCAGTGGCAAAGAAATGGAAACTACAATGGTTGAATGGTACCTAAATTGATTCTAACGGCTAGTGCAAAAAGGGTTGAATTGGTGTTGACTTGATTTTGGTTCTAACGGCTAGTGCAAAAGAAATGGAAACTACATGTATGGGATAATTTTCCAAATTTGATGGCGTGCCTCTAACGTTCAATTGTGAAGAATATATACAAGGCTAAGGAAGATTAAAGTGTAGCAGAGTGAGCTTCACGGAAATATTCTACGGAAGACACCAATCTCTCAATACTCTATTCTTCATCTTGATATCCATACACTTGTGTGAGAGAGTTCTTATTTTAATCTTTATTGTAAAAGGGATTGTACACCCTTATTCATACTCTTGTGAGTGATTACTTGTTGTGAGTGATTTTGGAGAGAAAATCACTTGTGGTTAGGTGTTACTAGCACCGGAGTCAAAACTAGTTGGGTTAGGTGTGACTAGCACCGGAGTCAAAATTAGTCGGAGCGATTGGGGATAGATTGCTCGTTGTAAAGGTTGTCTAGCACCCGCGAAGCTAGAAGATTGTAACTATTGGAGATAGTGCAGCAAATCCCGAGTTGGACACTTGGGGAGTGGACTAGGCCGTGAAGTTGCGGACCGAACCACTATAAATCCTTGCGTTTGATTCTCTCTTCCCTACTCTCTTTATTTTCAGTTTTGCATATCAATATTGCATGAGTAGAATAGTATATCATTGAAATTAGAATTGTGGTTGAATAGATTGCAATTAGTTTTTAAAATTCCGCGTTAAATTTGAGATACCCAATTCACCCCCCCTCTTGGGTTGCTATTTGGACCAACAATAAATACAGTACATGAAAAGATATCCGATTTTAGTTAATATAATATCAAATAGGGAACAAAGAGCTATGTGCGGTGACGATCTTTGTAATTGTGAGAAATAACACCTGAGTAGATACTCTGAGAGTACCCAATAATTGTATCACCAAACAGTGGCTCCAAAATAGTGACCTGTCTATTTCGTTACACGAACGGTTCGACCATAGAATTCCCACCACTCAACAGACTCAGATAAGAACCACCACAACAGTCCTCCCCTCTCTCCTCTCCACTCTCTCTCATGGCCGTCTCCTCCCACCTCTCATGTTTCTCTCACCTCCCCTCTCTCTCCTCAACTCACTCCACTCTCTCTCCACCCTCCTACCTCCCACTCCCCTCCTCTCTTCGAACTCCTCGCGGCCAGAAAACCTTCAAAATTCGCGCGGCGGGAGGGAACTTTTTGGGCGATTTTGGGGCGAGAGACCCGTTTCCGGCCGAAATAGAAAGTGGGTTTGGTGATAAAGTGTTGGGTTTCAGTAGTACTGAGCATAAGATTCTTATCCCCAATTTATCGGCTCTCTCTCTTTCGCAGCAGGAGTGTGGGCCAGTCTCTCCCCTGCAGCCGCCTATTTCACGGGAGGATGCCCAGAAGCTGTTAAAGAAGGTGACTTTTTTAGTACTTAAATTGTTTACCTAATAGTTTTAGTAGTTTCAGTTGATGAATAATTCAAAATTTTGGTACATAACATCCAACCCAATTCTCCAAAAAAAATTTATAACTCAGGCGTTTGTGCCACCTTTCACGCACCTCAACTAATCCTAGGTACCAATCCCACCGCCGCTGTGCTGGAGTCCCAATTAAAGCCAGAGCAAGTAATCTGTATGGAAGAAGTTGATAGCACCTAAGAGGTTCAAACCTGAGACCTCAGGAGGGGACAAACCCGTAAGTCCCAAGCCTTGTCTAGGCCAACCTCCGAATTCTCCATTTTGGAGACTCAAAGTATCAATTTCAGTTGAAAAAGTGCTTTTGGAGAATTGGACTAGTCATTAACATAAACCTCTACTTTCCCTTGAGATTGTTTTATAATTTAGGCTTGTTAACATGTGTCTCGTTTGAGTAGACATAAACGATTTATGTCTGGAATGTTACACGTATTTAGTGCAAAAGAGTAGTGAAAAGTTCATATGGTGACATTGCTCTCCAACTATTAAGATGAACTAGAGCATGGTTGGAGCGATTTCATCCATTGGAGTGGCTGTCATAAGATGTGGTGAAGGTGAAATTTGAGAACCAAATTTTGGTTTTGATTGCAATGGTATAGTTGTTGGTTCTCTGCTTTAGGATTACCCTTCAGCTATGCAAATTGAGAACTTGAGGACCCTTTACTTTTCCAGCCGTTTCCTTAACCTTGAACTTTTTGTCTGTGTTGAAATGGAAAGAAATGGCAAATTGAACTAACTCATTTGAATATTTATTTGATAAGGAAGAAGTTTGAGCATCCATTTTCAAATCTTTTGTTTTTTTGTTTTTTTACGAGGTCAGACATTTGCTATCTGTTCTAGGAATCACATCTTCGTGCACCAGATTGCCATTTTTTGATGAATTCAGAAAAATTGGGCTCCATGCTTTAAGGCTTTGCATCAAGACTATGTTGTTGACGAAAAAGTCACAGGGTTCATGCCTTACTGGCGGGGAAATTGCATTTTTATTGATAGAATTAAATCAAAGACTGGTGTTTGGTCCCTCCAATGGAAAATTTTCTATGTTTGTATATTGAGCACTCAAGCTATTATTAGGAATAAAGATCATAAGTGGTGCTTCCGATTTTCCTCTCATAATAGCATGCATGCTAGCTATTTTGTTTACTGCAATCTGAGAAGTTCTTTGACTGGGAAAATTGATGCCTCACACTGCGCATAACCATGTTTATTGCTATGTTGGAATCGAGAAAAGAAAATAAACGTCAAAGTTGAGCTATGAAACTAGAATTTTGGGTCGCGCAAGTAGTGATTTCAAATTCTGTCTCAAAGGCTAAAGCATTATAAACCCCCTTAGGCTTACTACTAGAGTTACCTAAGTGATTTCGATTTGGAGTTATCATGTAGGTTTAAGCCAATATTTTGTTATATGATTCTCTCTTTTTTCTGAAGGACATGAAAAACTGAAATTATGGGCCTATAGGTTGTTGGCTGGAGACTGTTGGATGAACAAGAGGGACTTAGATTACAATGTCTGTGGAAGCTGAGAGATTTTAATTGCGGGGTTGACCTCATCAACAGAATACACAAGGTCGTAGAAGTCACAGGTCACTTCCCAAATCTGCACTTGGAACAGCCCAATCAAGTGAGAGCTGAACTATGGACTGCTTCCATCGGTGAGTGGGCTTTACTGAAAACTAATCGATTGTTTGTCGATTGTTTTAGTTTGTTCATGTACCAACCTCTATATCTGAGTCACTTGGGAGAAGAAATTGTGATTTAAGGATTTCATCTTCTGAATTGGTCGAAATACAGAGTACAGACCTCATCTTAGGAGAAAGAAAAAGCAATAGGGAAACCTGGAAATATATAAATGCAGATTGCTTGTAGATTAGGTGTGTCCATTTTATGTCTTCTCGAGGCTCCTACCAATTTTCAATCTGACTATGGGAATTAAATGATTTATTTTTCCCGATGCTATCTTGTTTAGTTGTTTATTGTTTATAAATTGAAAAATATTGTGCAGCTTATATCTATTAAGCTTATATTTCTAGCCTCTGATACAGCCGTGGTAGAGGATTTTAATGTTGAGGGTCAGTGGGTAAATCACGTAAGATTGTAAGTATTGTTTAGCTATAATAAATAATTTTCTTCGGTTTCATGTTTAATGGATATGTTCATCATTTTCTAACAGCTCTATATGCATAGAAGTTCGCTAGTCCAAATACCGTTCGCTTGAGATTTCAGATTTTGTTGTTGATTTGAACTCAATTCTTCCTGGCTTCCATTACTTGCTTTCTTCATGAACCTATGTATTTCGACGTCCCCTTCAGCAACCTATTGCTTTACTGGTGGTGTCTAATGAGTAGTTTGAAGGCATTTTTAGTTGCTCCATTGGACGACACCCGAGTCCAAATTCCAAGTTCAAGTAAATAACCTGTACTTTCTTTATCTAATTTGCAGGAGGGTTGAGTATGAATGATTTCATTGTAGCTGCCAAAATAGATCAAATAAAGACGTCAGATCTCGTCCCCAAGAAGATGAGAGTTTGGGCATAATTGGGTATTGCTTGATTTCTTGACGAGTTCTGAAAATACGTGCGAGAAAATAGTTTCTTCTCTTGTGAAGCCAAAAAAACAAGTGAAAATATTGCTCATGTTCGAGGCATTCCGCATTCGTTACTCCTCTTCAATCTGTGTACAATAAATCAATAATTGATATCATGATTGTCACTAAATTGAATTTTCCTTCATTATTTGAACATTGCTGGTTTCTGTAGTTTTTGGTGCCTGATTTCTGAAATAAAGTCAGCTTTACTCTTTGGGTAATTTGGATTTGCTTGATATATGAGATCATGTTTGCATTATATGGACTTATTGAACTTCCCATAATAATAAATAGCAAAAGAGATTGAATAGTAATTCAGAAATTGGGAATCGCTTCTCTACAATTGACTGAAAATGTTGCCGAAAGCTAGAGTCGTTGCGGTTCGCACCGTGGGACTACCAACTCTTTTCACATGTTTTGCACTGAACTCCCAAGTTAACTGAAGAAAATCATCCAATTATTATTAAGTTACCAGTTATCCCAAGTTAACTGAAGAAAATCCATGCAATTATTATTAAGTTACCAGTTATCCTAGAAGCTTAAGCAATTACTTATTAAGTTACCAGTTATCCTACAAGCTTAAGCAGTTAGGAAACGGGTCATGTGTATTAAGCTATATAACAAATATAATTAAAGTGAATCAACGCATTTTCATATCAGAGCATCATGGATTTGTTGCCACTCTACATCTCTCCTTGAGGTGATTTCTTCCATAGTTAGTAGGATGGCTAAATGCCTAAATTCACGTGCTAAAAGTGGGGAAAATTACTCCGAGAGAGTTACTTTTCACCCCTCTTCATCGGGAGCAAAATTTCATAGAACATGTTAAGATCCAATTAGTAGAAGATAAATTAGGGAAGACATCAAAGTCAGAGTGACCAATAACAATATTTTGTGCACTGCTGCAATAGATCAAACCTCCTTTTGGTTTTAATTATTACATTGTGGATGCTCTAAAGCCCTGATTATTATATTTTCCTTCATTTTTGGACAGTGTTCCATGGTGTGGATTCGCTGCCTTTTTGCCCGCTTTCTTGTCGGATTCCATCGGCGCTTGTTGATGCCTCTGATATGGACTTCCATCATCCTGAGGCAACTCAATGTCGGGTTACCTAACCTCACTCACGTCGGGCTTGAGTCGGTATGTTTTGGCAGTAAAGTATTGGGAGCTATGATCCATGGGTCGTTTAGGGGGATTTTGTTGAATTGAATCTTTAAAGCAATCATCAAGCATACATATTATATAAGTGAATTGCTCATACTTTCCTTTCATCCAAGGGCTATCACAAAGGAAGATAATGACATCTGCTCGTTTTAGGCCTTAGACGTTAGTTTTTTGTTTTGTTGTGCTTATTGCTTATTTGTAGTTTTTCGGATTGACGAGTTTTCTTTATCTCTGTATTTGGATGGAATCTATAGATGCCGAATGGCTTTTATATGAAGTTGAGCTTCAAGATAAAAACAAAACAAAACAAAACAAAACTTACACACATACAGGTAGACAAGGAGATAAATAACAAGAGTAGTTGATGTCATGCAATCTTTTTACAAATGAACAAGAGTCACAAGACCTCCAATCAAAGCGAGTTCTTGAATTTCTAAAAAGGTTACCTGGCTTGTCAATTAAGTTTCAGGGCTACCTGGCTTGTCAATAATAAAGGATCGATAAATAAGAACGTTGGACATTTTAAATTCTGAAGTAATTCTCTACTTCTTTCTCGTTGGTTATCCCAGTGACCAACAAAATGCTTTCGGTGAAGATAATTGTGACGATGGGGCCCAATGAGCACTCGACAGGAATCTTCATTTAATTTGAGTGTAATTTTACTTTTATTTGAGTTTCATTTCATTTCAAGTCTTCTATAAATAGTCTGGGTCTGTATAGAGTTTTCTAGGGTTTTGGATTACCCTCTCCCTCTCTAAAATCCAAGCTCTCTGTTCTTCTCCCTCCTCCTTGTAACATTGGCTTCGGCCTCTTTTAAATAATAAGGTCAGTATTTCTGTCTTTCTTATTTATCGATCCTTTATTGTTCAATTTGATTTATTATTGGCCAAGGAGGAACAGCATTAGTTATGGTCCAATTTTTAGGAAATGTGATTTCTTCCCAATTTATCAATCTATTGGTTGCAATATTAGATGTAAACATATTGGTCTCTATTAAGACGGTTTGGTCAGAAGGTCCTAATTGACGCACCCTTGGATTAATAGTATTCATCATTTTATAGTAAATTCTATAAACCAAAGCTATTACCTCATATCCTGGCAAGAAATCATAACCTCTAGTTTGGATCCTACAATTAAGGACTTCACCTATGTTTCTATCTGTAAGAGATAGAGTAAGATTAGGATAAGCATTAAAATAAACAGGACCATGACATAAACTGATCTCTATTGCCCCCATTATTGAGGATCTTCAATCATTACACCTGCCATCTCTTAGAGTTACTTGAAGGCAAGTATTCATTCCTAGCAAAGTTAATGGTTTAAGAGCTATTTGCACTAAACCAATATGAATATATTTATAATTCCTCATATGAGCAAGAAGATCATTTCTATCCATAAGATTTATTATCTTATCATTAAGCTCTACACTTTCAGTTCTTTCCATGGTTTTTATTGCCATGCTACTTCGAAATTCAAACAAACCATGTCCATAAATTGTTGATGGACGAACTGGAGGGATTGTCCAGTGATTCAATTGTTCTTGCACATTAGCAAATTCTATTAATTCAGCATTTTTAATTCTATCATTTTCAGATCTAAATAATCTTCTTATTTTGAGATGATTGTGTTAGTGCTCATATAAATTATTTTTTCATGATTTTGCCTTTCTTTCTTTTTTTAAATGAAAGGGATCACTACAAATAGCACATCTGTCAACACCCCCGGCACCACAAAACCCTACACTGGGCTTCAGCGTCCGCCCAAGCAAACAACACAGGGCCATCATTTTGTGCTTTTCACCCCCTGTTCGATAGAGTGGAGGATGACAAACAGGGCTGTAAACGAACTGAGCCGTTGGCAAACAGCTCGAGCCCACACCTTTAATTTATAGGGCATCATTTGATTTCTAAATCAGCTATGCCCTATAAATTCTGAGACATTGAGCTAATTTTTTTTCAGAAACCATAAAAATATATTTTAAAAATAATTTGCGATTTGAATAATTTATCTTTGTAATGGATACCAAACCGGGCCCTTGCAGCACAAATAGTGAACCCCTTGACAGTCCCAAAATGACATCGTTTTGGGTACCAAAGTAATTGGCTTCGTGTTTAAAATTTTTCCACGGGCAATGGCATGGTTGTTCTACTCGACTCTACACCGTTTTTCAAATTAATCGGAATGAGACCAGAGCGGGCCTCACTCGGCGGGCACCGCACCCTGTATTTACTGGTGGTGAAAATTTCAAAATCATAATTCGTCTCACGAGCCACATTAACCTGGTCTGGTAAGTTTCTTGTATCTTCCCCCTCCTGACATCCAAACTATCAAACTTTCAGAAGAGAGAGAGAGGGAGAGATGGTTGCAACAGCTATTTCTTCCGCCGTTTCGCTATCGTGCGCACTTCTTCCTTTCCAAGGTCGCCATTTTCCCCCTGGTAACTAAAATCCCCCCTCTCTGTTACTCACTTTCTCATTGTCTTCTCCTTTGGTTGAACAACAGGTGGGTCAACTCGGAGCCTGCTACGGAGGAACAAAGAGGTCAGCTTTACATCATGCATTTGCGATTATTGTAATCTCAGCATCTCAACATTCTCAAGAAAGAACTGTCGGTTACCGTTTTCCTTCTACGAAATACTATAAAAAGAATTTGTATTACTCAACGGGGACTGTAGATATGGTGTTCGATGAAATGTGCCTGCCCGAATTTCGTTATTGATTCGTGTTCGCTGCTAATCGTCTCTCTCCACGTGTGATTTGTTGTTTTGCACTCTGTTCGTGCACTAGTTGGTAGTGCATTGGGGCCCAACTTGGACTCAAGTATATCATCAATTGTATTCAAGAACTAGTTTACGTTTTCTTTTTTGCTTTTCGAGTGACGAGCTGGTTTTGCTTTTAGGGTTTTGTCGAGAAAATGACTCGAAGGGATAACTACTGGCTTTGTTTTCAGCAAATGTTTTGTTTCCTCTGATGCTTCTGGATATAGTTTTAATCAAAGACTGGAATTTTGAATTCAAGAATAGAACTCATTAAACACCAAAAAATGGGTTTCGGTGAATGCTAGATGTGTTTGGTGTATACTTCCTGGTCATTCTATCACAGATGCTATCATCGGTGATTAGAAGACTCGGTCATCTCATTTGGTTACTCAAACTGCAAAGATGAATATTTTCTTTTCTATTCTCCCAGTCAAGTCGAAAGTTGTTTGGTGCGAGTGGTAACACACTTCATTTGATCCAAAACAAAACAAGGAAAAAGGACAAAGTTGGATGTTGATAACTTGATGCTGAATGATCTACAGTTAAACGAAACTTAACCTTGTATCCTAATCAGTTGGGATCATCTACATGAATCCTTTCGGAGTCATAATGTGATCCTTGACGTAATTTTGGTTAATGTTCCTACTGCAGCTTGCAACATGTGATTCTGGTGTTTTTATCGTAGAAACAGAAATCACCTTATGCACAGAACTTTATAAGTTCTTGGTGATAATCACTCGTTACTTCAGCATTGTACTGATGCTTCCACAATAAGCAACAGATTTGAGTTTTTTACAGTCCAGATTTACCTTTTGATACTGTTGCGATTTCAAATAAAAGAGAAAATTTTTTATTTCACAAATTTCCCAGAAGCTTCAAATAGTGGGAATATGGGATTATCTTACAAGTCATCAGTAACTACTTCATATGTTGCAGAGAAAATGTAGAGGGAAATCTGGTCCTGGTATGATCAGAGCCCAATTTGAGCTGAAGCCTCCTCCGTATGATCTGGTAAGATTTGAACTGAAGCCTCCTCGATATATCATCACAACTTGTAGAATTCTTTTTGAAATTCTTGTCGGATTACTGGTTGAAAAGTACAAGCAAGCTAGGATAATTGAGCTCTGTCAGCTATATGGCATTTTACGGTAGCTATTTTGATACATTTTTTCGTTGACTTTATAGGTTAGGCCTGTGCTGCCTTTGTTTAGAGTCTCTGGTCTTAGGCTTCAATTTGCTCCATCATCCATCACTATGTCACTTTATTAATTTTCTTGTTTCTATAAATACACAAATAACCTTGGTGATGTTTGCTTTATTTGTGAACAAATCTAATCAAGTTGATCGGTGAGATGAAGAATCTCTTAAACAGAAAACTTATCTCGTTCAAAGAAGCATGAATCAGGAATCTTCCCCTGTGGTTGATTATGTTCGCTTCGGCATGGTCAAATTTGGTTTCAGTTTGAACCTTGGACCAACTCTGCTTTTCTGAGCTTGGTGGGTGTAGCTTTAGCCTAGCTTCCCCAACCAGACTGATTTCCAGGGAATTCATGGCATTTTCTTTGTTGAAGTTTGACCAATCTACTTACACACGCATCAATTTCCTTTCAATTATCCTGCAATATGGTGTATGATCGTGTTCAACATGTATTTGGTGCTTCTTGGGTAATCACGAAAAGGGACCACTGGCCCAGTTTTACAGTTACTTTTTTTTGGGAAACCCACGTCTTCTTTGGTTCAATTTGAACAGGATTGTGCGCTTCTCTTTAATAAAGGTGGGCTTGGGGTGTGCATTTCAACTGCATTTAGCGAACACTGAATGGTGTGAACCAGTCAGGTTATGGCCCATGGAAGTGGTTTTTACATTTTTCCAAACAGGCCCTACTTCACTTCTTATAGCCAGGCGGCAAGCTTGATCTTGTATAAAGCATCAAGAAGTCAATAGATTTATTTGTGCTATTACTCAAACATCGAAACCTTTTTCCACCTGAAATGGAATATAGTTATCAGGATTCTATGTTAATTCCTTGATTGATATATGGCAGAAAGCTTTGGAACCCCATATGAGCAGCGATACAATGGAGTACCACTGGGGAAGGCACCACAGAACTTATGTTGAGAACTTAAACAAGCAAATAGAGGGAACAGAGTTGGATGGAATGGCATTGGAAGACGTTATCATTGCTACATACAACAAGGGAAATCTCGATACTGTTTTCAATAATGCTGCACAAGTATGAATTTACAAACTACGTGTCCGTGTGCCTTCTCAAACTATTCGTGCCCATTAACTTATTTTTTTGGTTGAATGTGGAGCCGAATCTCTCACCATTTTAATCAGACATTTGTAGTTAGGATTACTGTCAACTCCATTTGATGAAGTCCTTCATCTTTGAATACTGGAGCATGTTTTATGACAAATTTCCTGATTTTCTCCAATCTCATGGAGGGTAAATATTTTTTTCCCATTTCGCATGTGCATCCCTGATAATAAACTTTCACAAATTTGTTAATTTAACATCATAGTTGCTAATTTTAACCTTCTACCATCTGCAGGCATGGAATCATGATTTCTTCTGGGAGTCCATGAAACCAGGTGGTGGAGGAAAGCCATCTGGAGAGCTCCTAAGATTGATTAACAGAGACTTTGGGTCTTTAGAAGGGTTAATCAAAGAGTTCAAGGCAGCTGCAGCCACACAATATGGTTCTGGTTGGGCTTGGCTTGTATGTGAGTGGCATTGGAGCTCCCTTGTTCCAAAATCCGCCAGTTTGCTTGTAGTATAACTAGCTAACTTCGTACATTTAGCAATAACTGAAACTCTTGTTTTTGTTTTTCTTCTAGACAAAGCAAATAGACTTAATGTGGGAAACGCCGTAAATCCTCTTCCAAAGGAAGAGGACAAGAAGCTCGTTGTGGTGAAGAGTCCCAATGCCGTGAACCCCCTTGTCTGGGATTATTCAGTGAGTCTTTCCAACTAGTTAAATGTCCCATTATCCCCATCTTTTGGGTTTTTTATAAGTTAACTGCTGGCGGTAGCTTGTAACTTTTGATCGTATTTCATAACATTTCATTGGCTTTGAGAATCTCATAATATTTTCACTCGTTTGCTGCAGCCACTGCTTACTATCGATATTTGGGAGGTAACCTACACTCACACTTATCGAGTTCCTCTTTTGTTTTTTCCCTAAAAGAAGAACGTTTATTATCTGATTACTAATTGATTTCCGAAATTTCTTTCATCATCACAGCATGCTTACTACCTCGACTTCCAGGTACTGCTTAAAATAAATATAAAATGGAATATAAGTTTTTGCTTAGTATATGAAATTCGGGGTTTTTTTTCCGGCCTTCATGTGCTGTTGATTATGTTGCAACAATGATGTCTCTTCACAGAACCGGCGGCCAGATTATATATCAACCTTTATGGAGAATCTTGTATCATGGGAAGCAGCCAGTTCTAGACTAGAAAAGGCACAGGCCCGAGATGCTGAAAGAGAAAGAGAAGAAGAGCGGAAAAAAGAGGAAGAATGGAAATCGAGATTCAAAAGCTAAATAACTCTGAGATAGGTTTGGTGCTTAAGTATTGAGTCTATTGACCTATGAAAGTCACTCGGCTCCCTTCAATTTTGTTCTGATTGTTAAATGATCGGTAGAGAGTTCATGGGTTTTAATAAATGACTGGTATAGAGTTTGCCTGTTGCTGTGCTCAAAACTGCTTCCATGTTTCTTGAACAGGGTTTTGTGGAGGACCATCCAAGAAAAAGTGATTTACTGCAAGATGTTAGAACCAGAGGGAAAAGGCAAAAGAGGGTATGTAGATAAATTACCTACGTATTGGAGCAAGTCCACTCATTTATGCTAAATTGGCTTTGCCAAGGCTATTTTTTGCTTGCCACAATATCAAAAGCCAAGAAAATAGCAATGTTGTATCGGTTCAGTGCCATTTTGACACAATCTCAACTCCAGACCATTGGATTAAACTCATTTCATTCTTCAATGTAATCACATGACTGCCGATCAAAGAAAGAAATGTAATCACATAACTTGGATGAAGTGGGAGAAATGGCAATGTCATATTTACATATTTTGTACCATATTTGAAATGAAAAATGGTAATGCCATTTTCCGGTATCAACAAATGGCAATGGGTGGACTTAGATTTTACCAAAAAATAGGCTAAATTATGGGAATAGTGAGACAAATGGCTAGGGGTGGACTTGCTTAATTGGTTCCCAGAAATTAATATTCTTTTTTATTCTAAATAAACACAATACAGTCACTCTTTGGATCCTGAATTTTGAATGAAACATGGAAGATTGGATCAACCACTTACACACAATTGAGCTAATTTTTTTGCAGAGGCTATACGAAAAATTATTTTGAAATAATGCCTTGTACATATGATGTTTTGAAAATTTTTGGGTTTGGTTTTTTGGGTAATGAAATAAGATATAGAAATTAGGGTAATAATTGGAAATATGGGTAATGAGTGAAAAGAGAAGATAATGAGCGAAGAAAGTAATGATTGGAAGTATGGACAATGAGTGTTTTTGGAGTTGAATTTTTTTTTCAAAACACCATCCAAACAAGGCATCGAACGGTTCCAATTATTCGTTTGGGATTTAATTATGGGCCTCACATGTTGTCATACATTCTTGGTATCCCAAATTTCGGAATCCCAGGCATTTTCGCTTTTTTTTATATCCAAATTATATTAATACTCCCTCCGTTCCTAAATGAGAGTTCATGTTACTATTTCAAACACTTCAAAAAATTGTTTATATATTTCAATCTATAATGCTAAAAATATTTAATATGGATCTTTTTTGATAGATCTCAATTAGTTTTGTTAGACAAAAATTTTAAAATTAAAAAAATATAATAAATTAAAAGATATAAACAAGATAAAAATAACAAGAAAAAATAAAAGTGGACTCTCAAGACATATTTTTCGGTTGAAGCAAATAAAATGGGTGGCCATTATTTACCGAGGGGGGGTCCTAGTGTCTTCATTCAGTTTAAGGCGCCATGTTCCGACAGTCGCACCGCTTCGTTTCCCGAGCCTCAGCGGCGGCGAACCGGTGTCGCCGCCAACTTTCCACCGATATCCCGGCGGAAATAGAGGGGGATTCTCCGTTCGTGCAGGCTTGGAAGAAAATAATACGAAACTTGGAGCCACCCAAGACTCCCTCGGCCTTCATGAAGCGCCGCCCACCGCCGCCATCCTCCATCCCTTCCAAGCTCACCGTCAACTTTGTCCTCCCTTACTCCTCCGAACTCTCCAACAAGGAGGTCTCTCTCTCTCTCTCTCATCATGATGATGGTTGTTCGTTGTTAGCTGATGCAAGGATTCATTTGGTTTATTATTTCTGTTGAATTATTGGTATATGGGTTCATTTAGTTTGATTTGATAATTCATTGTGCTATAAGGGTTTTTTGTGTTAAATTTGTTGCACTGTTTTTTTTCCTCAGTTGGGATCACAATTCAATTAACTTTTTGATGCTCTTCAACTTTGGAATTTCAAAATCTTCTTGTTGCTGTTATGATCTCCCCGTATATGAAATGTTGGTTTCGTCCCCGAGAAGATCGAATAGTTGGGGAACAAATTTTGGAAGCTGTGATTTTCGATGTTGTCCTGTTTTCAAAACCAAGTTTCACAACTATTTACACTATAAGACTAATTAATTATTAGGGCGAGAAACTAAAATTATTTGAATTCAATTACCCACTCTCCCACCCCCCAAGAAAACTATTCACTCTCGCTCGTTCATCGCAATTGAGGGTGAAAGCAGAATGCATGCAAGAGTAGGAGTAGCTTTTTCACTGAACTAGAGGTTTGGTAAACCTCATACTCCAGTATTTATAAAATTGGGAAACAAGCAGGCGGACACAGGGGGATGCCCGGGCCCTGCACAACTTCAAATATCGAATAATTATACTAATTTTTCAAGTAAATTTGAAGAAAGTTCTATGAGATCGGGTTCCTGCAGGTCCCATGGGTGAAAAAAGAATTCGTAAAATTATGATCTCTGTGTGAAAAAAAAACCCCTAAAATACCAAATAATATATATTTTCCGCTCTCAGGTATAAAACTAAATGATGGCTCTGTATATATAATCAATCTCGCCTCCTTATCAGAACTAACAAGTAACAAAATAAATTATGAACTGTATTTGTTGTTATTAATGTAGAAGTACATGTGGTTTGGGCTGCGGGATACAAATTATGCGTCCGCCATTGGAAGAAAGGAAAGAGAACATGATACATAAAGTTTCATGGGTTTTCATTCCATTTGCAGGTTGACTTGGTCATTATTCCAGCAACAACTGGACAGATGGGTGTCCTCCCTGGGCATGTAGCCACAATTGCAGAATTGAAACCAGGAGTTCTATCGGTTCACGAAGGCAGTGAAGTGACCAAGTACTTCGTCAGTAGCGGGTTTGCGCTTATTCACGCTAACTCTTTTGCAGATATAGTTGCCATTGAGGCCGTGCCGCTTGACCGCATCGAACCAGTCCAGGTCCAGAAGGGTCTTTCTGAGTTCACTCAGAAGCTAAACTCCGCATCCACAGATTGGGAAAAAGCTGAGGCCCAAATTGGTGTTGATGTACACAGTGCCATGAACTCTGCTCTCACGGGTTAAAGGGTGTCAGGGCAATATATTCTGTCACCTAAATCCTTTTTTTTCTTTCTTCTTTACACTTCTTAAGGCCTACTTGAGAGACTTTTTGATGCTTTGAGGTTTGTTGTAGCTTTGCACAGGCGAGTTATGGTCCCTGTTTTTTATAAGATGATGAACTGTCTTGTATAAATTTGGATAAATAAGGTTTGGGGATCTGCTGTCCCTGCTGTGACTTGCGGCCCCTACCGGATATCAAAACCATAAGGATTGTTTCCAGCCATGAGCGCCCCTATGACATAAGCGCTCTTGGGTGGGGTGGGCCATCACATCATTCGCCAGGTCTTTGAGTGCCCGTCGTACCACGTGGTTGGTGCACTAGGCTGATCGAGACTAGACTTTTCGGATCTGGCACCTGCGCCCGGCCCGATCTGCCAGCTCTTAGTGGCTCTACGTCCGGTCGTGCGTGGTATGTTCGCGATTCATACAAATGGAACGCATCGCGTACTATAACCTTCCTTTTTTGGGCTGGGCCGTTCCATCAAATCTTTGAGAAGAGGCCCAATCTCGTATTTGATGGTCGGCGTGGCGAATATCTACGTGAGGGTTTGTACAATTGTTAGTACAAATGTTGGTGTACGTATATTTTCTGAAAAAATAGTGTTTCGAGAATAATTTTCCAACGTTTGTACACCATTCAATAGTCTCACTTAAGCAAAAGGTATGCTACTTGACACAACGAAATGCACAACATGCTTAGGTGGCACAAAACGTACCCAAACAAAGACTTCAGAAAACATAATACTCCAATATACTCAAATTTTGAATTTTCATAAACATACAAGAATTAAAAATCTATGTTTATGTATGTGCATGCAAGCGCGAGCGTGAAAGCGTCTTTTAAAAACATCTCAAACTACTAAAATTTGTAAGAGCGGTGATTGAGAGCGCGATCAAAGAGCGAGGATTAAACTCAATTCCAGATCATTGGATTGAACTCATCTCATTCTTCAATGCAATCACATGGCTTGGATGAAGTGGGAGAAATAGCAGCAATGTCATATTTGGTGCCATATTTGACACGAAAGATGGGAATGCTATTTTTGGTTATCAACAAACGGAAATGGGTGAACTAAGATTTCACCCAAAAAAAAAAAAAAAGGTAGGCTAAATCATGGCAAAAGCAAGACAAATGACCATGGGTGGACTTGCTCTTATTGGTTTCCAGATATTCATACTATCCCTCTTTTTGATTCCTAGACTCAGCAGAAATTCATACCATCACTCTTTTGATTCCTAGACTTTAGTATAAAAGATGAATCACCTAGCCCTATCCACTCAACATACAAAATACAAGGGATGTTCATACTTCATAGAGCATTCTTCCTTCCAAATTACTTATCCAAGTTTATACAAGGCATTTTGTCATCTTCATCCTAGAAAAACAAGGACCATAACTCTCCTGTTTGTGCAAAGCTAAAACAAACCTCAAAGCATCAAAAGGTCCCTCAAGCAGGCCTCGAGAAGTGTAAAGAAGAAGAGAAAAAAGGATTTGAGCGAGAGAATATACATTGCCCTGCTACCCTTTAACCCGAACAAGTCACTGGCGGAGCTACTTAGGGTGAATTTCCCATAAAAAGTCCATCTATAGTTTATAATCTTTAGACAAGTTGTTTTCGTTATTTGGACTTTTGATTATGTTTGTGAGGAAAATATCATCGCATTTTCCAAATTCGTGTTTTTTTGTGGGACCGTCTAGTCCATTTAGCCAGTTTAAACAATTAGAAAATTTTGACCTTTGAGCAGAAGGTCAAACCCACATTTTTTTTCCTTACACTACCGTGATACGATTAGGAAATACTAGTATGTGAAAAAAAATCTATTTTACACACAATGTATCAATTGCAATATTAAAAAACACCTCATAGTTCCCGATCAAATTTTAATAATCTGAGCCGCTCAATGTGATCAGAACATAATTTTAAGGGTACTCGCGAAAAATCAACAAAAAAAAAGACCGGGAAGAGCTTGATCTGAGCAGTTTTTAGTTTAGATTTAATGAACGGTTCAATTAAAAAATGCTCAAAACAAGCACTTCCCGATCATTTTTTTTTGCTAATTTCTTGCGAGTACCCTTAAAATCACATTCTGCACACATTGAACAGTTCGGATCATAAAAATTTGATCGAAAACTATGAGATTGAAATTTAAAGTGTTTTTTTATGTATTTAATTGATTGTCCGCGGAACCACCCGTATATATAATTTTGGAACTATGATTCACATCGAACAAAAATAGAATCCCATCGAAGGGTGTCATTGCCGATTTCAAATCTTGTTGGCTCCACCACATAGCAGAGTCACCGCCAATCTGGGCCTCAGCTTTCACCCAATCGGGCCAATCACAAATACGTCGTCTATAGTCTAGGGTTTCTCTCTCTCTCTCTCTCCGCAGCATGGAATCCCAACCGTCAACAACGGAACAAGAGCCATCGGAAACCGATCCGTCCACGTTCGCGTTCGCTGTCACGAGAATCGCGTCGGCGCAGATCTGTCAGTCGGTTGGGTTCACATCGGCCCGGCGCTCCGCCCTCGACACCCTCACGGACGTCGCCGCAAGGTACCTCCGCGCCCTGGCGCGGTCCGCCGCCGCCGCCTCCGCCTCCTCCGGCCGGACCCAGTCCAACCTCCTCGACGTCGTCCGCGCCCTCGAGGACCTCGCCTCCGTCCACGGCTTCCGCGGCGCCTGGGACCCGAGCCGGCGGCCGCTCGCTTCCGCCACTCTCACCGACCTCTCGAGCTTCGTCGAGCGCACCGACGAAATCCCGTTCGCGAAGCCACTTCCCCGTCCTCCTTCGCCCGAGAGGGCCGTTTTTACGGCGAAATGGACTGGGGTTTTGCACGTACCGAGGTGGTTGCCGGCGTTTCCGGAGATGGGTGAGAGAGAGATTGGTGGGGAGAAGAGAGTAAAGGAGGAGGAGAGAAGTGGGGTTGTTGGGTCATGTGGGAAAGTTGATGAGAAAATGAAGATCGGGTTGTTGGAAAAGAGGGGTAGAGTGAGATTCAAGATGGGTTTGGGTGTGGGTAGGGCTAGGGGTAAGGGTGAGGGAGGGGGAGAAGTGGGGGAGGGATTGGTGGGTGTGGATTTGAGGAGTGGGGTTTGTAGAGGAGGGAAAAGGGTGTCATGCCACCAAAATAGGAATGTGGATAAAGAAGAAAAAGAAGATCACAGGAAGAAGAAGAAGAGGAAGAAGAGTAGTATGGGTGTTCCAAGAAACTACATTTGAAATTTTTTGATCACATGCATTGAGAAAATCATTGGTAGAGGTGTCAATGTTGATTTTATCATTGATGCTAGCTTTTAACGGCATGAAAGAGAACCGAGCATAGTTCAAGATACCTCGCTTTAGTAGAGGAGGGATAGAGGAGGGAAAAGGGTGTCATGCCAAAATAGGGGGGTGGATAAAGAAGAAGATCACAAGAAGAAGAGGGAGAAGAGTGATGTTCCAATGAAAAGAAGAGGGGTAGTAACTAATGAGTATTAGCTCCTCCCGAGGGATCCTACCCGGGGAGATTTGATTCATTGTGAATTTTTTGATTGAGAATGAAAGAGCTCGCTTTGACTAATAAAGAGTCAGTAACTCCTCCCCTGTCGTGAACTGCACATTTGTCTTTCCCCGTGTGTATAGCATGATGAGCCCAAGTTACGGCGGCTCTGGATGACAAGTTAGATAGATCATCCAACAGGATAGAGATGTAGCTCCTTCACCCGCTTGCGTTAGTAGTATCTTAAAATCAGTTATCTATGAACAACAGACCAACTGCCTGACATGAAGTTGACCGAAACAACTACAAAGCAAATGAGGAGGATATCATCATTGAGTTTTTGATTTGAGGGTCTTTTTTACGAATCTGAGACTTTCCATTTCTTGTGGTACAAACACAATATATAGTTTCTGCGTAGCTTGAGTCGTGTTCTACCCGACGATACATAATAGAACGCGACTAATCCTTAATTGAATTCAACGACATTAGGCAACAAGGAATCAACAAATCAAGATCCATCAATTGTTGGATGGAAATTGGTGGAATAAGCTCGTGCGCTGAAACTGATTTGGGATGATTTAAACTACAAGGGCAGTATATTGGAGACCCCCATATTCCATCTTTGCCAAATGTCTCACCATTTTATGTACAGCGCTGAAACTACATTGATCAAAACAAAGTACACTAAACATATTACACTTTCTGTCATCTTATGGGTGATGTCTTGAGGGACAACAGGCCATCAAGTTCCGAAACCCTATAGTTGTCACGCTTTGGTGGTCCAAAAATCTCCCACACGCGAAGGGTCTGGTCTGCCCCGGCTGACATCACAGTTAGTCCATCTGGGCTCTGCATTACATTATTCATTTCAAGGGGAGATGAGGTTTGAGGATTAAAAAGTTTGATGTCTAACAATCGAAACTCTAGCTTGATTTGTTGAAGGACTATTATTTGTACCTGTGAAAGTTGGAGGACTCTGGACGAGTGGCGCTTTAGCCCTCCCATTTTAGACATTGAAGGGTACTGCCACAAGCATAGCTGGTGATTTAGCGTGTCAGTACTGAAACCATGACCGCTCAATATCTCCTTATGATGCCTATTCCATTCCAAGCCACATACCTGATCATATATGAAAGGAATTACTACAATCAATGCAATTCTCAATGTATCAAAACACGTGTTCAGAACCTTGAATTAATTTTGTTGTTACTGTAAAGGTAAAAACTGCATCAGGTGATGGTTCCAATTTATGAAACAGTCTACTCCAGTATTTGCTGCCAAATAATGGTTCATAGAGAACTGTGTACTGAAGTGGAGAGAATTGTGTTGTCTGTTTAGTGCTGTTTTCATGTTTCCTGTTTTCAGAAAGAAAAACAATAGAATGTTTGAAAACATTCATCGTTTTCATTTCCTGCCAAAAAAGTTCACAAAAAAACCGAAGCATCTTTTTGGTGCTTCATGAAAAGTGGGTAGTTTCAGAAATTTTACACCATAATTGTTTTCAGAAACAGTTCGCCAGATATGTTGCGTTTTACAGAAAACAGAAGCATAGAATAGAATGGAAAAGATCGTTATATAACACAAAACCTCGCAGAGGATAGTTAGAACCAAATCAAGAGAAAATTATGACTCCCATTGTGTTGTTTAGCTTTAAAAGGGAGACTGGGAGAGGATTGTGTCAAACTTGCCTGGGCATTGGTACCAATGCTGTTAATGCATAATCCCCTTTGTACGTTCCATAGCTTAATACACCCATCCTTTGTACCTCCTCCAGAAGCTAGAACATCAGAGTCATAGGGGCACCAAGCAAGGGCCTTCACTGCTCCACAATGGTCATTCAACCGATGCAGGAAATGGGATGAACCAATCTTGAAGGCTTCCCAAATATAAACAAGATTGTCATTGCCACCACTCGCCAACAGATTGCCTCTGCTCGACCATTTCAAACCACAAACTTCGCTAGCATGTGTTCGTACTCGAGAAATCAAACTGTTTCCCACTCTCACTGTCAAAGCAGCAAGCAAGAAATCAACATTATGTAATCTCCTTATATCGCGTGATTCATAGTGTTGAAATAGATTAGGTGGTGTTTGATGAAGTTTTTATTTTCAGGTTTTCACAAAATCTGAAAACTAGAAACAACTGTTCTTGTTTTCCACAGAAAGTAAAAAACAACTTGGTTTATGCTTTTTGTAAACAGAAACATAAAACTGATACTGAGTCTTACCATCATGATTGATAATGGATTTGTCTTGGCTTCCTGATGTTAGAATATGCCCATTCCATGCGAGGGCGCCCACCCTTTTCTGATGGCCTTCTAGGCTTCTAACCTGTGCGAAAATCAAACCGAATTTCGGTTAAAAAGGCACGACAAATTGGTTCATCTTAAACGGTGGAAAGAGAAAGGAAGAGGGTTATACGTATTTGAAAGCCTCAGCATCCCAAAGCTGAATCTCTGAGCACTGGTGTCCAACTGCTACTCTTTTGGCATCATTGGACCAGGCTACGCTTGAAGGGTAATCATTCGCGCGATCTACTTGCAACAACTTCTGAACACTTCTGTTCTTGGCATTCCACAAATGTATTTCTGATCCCAAAGCAACAGCCAGAAGATTGTTTTTCCCCCAGTCCATGATGTTCGAATAGTAGTCATCTCTGATATTCGGTGCATCCAATACACTAGCTTCACTCTGCATACAAATTAGCCCTTCGATTCAGAAGGACGAAAATCCTTCACTAACGGAAAGAGTGTACAGATTCTCATATGACTATGTCAAAAGGGAAGTTGAAGGAGTAATAAGCAAGATTCACAAAGCACCAATTCGCATTCAAAAATGTCAAACTGCAATAATATGAATGCATTCATAAAGAACATGGCTAAAATTTACAAATGTATACGGTTTGAAAAAAAACTTAAAATTGCAGGCATTTTGAGAATGTGGAAATAAGTGAAGGGACCATCTACCTTGGGGAAGTATCGGTATTGCGTGGCCTTTTTTGCGTAGTAAAGAGCTTCATCTTCACTGCGCCGCATCTCATCTATATGGCGTATCGATTTTCTGCTTGATTTGGGGCTTCCTCTGAAAACCAGCATCTTGAATGGTCTTCCTTCCGAATCCAAATTCAGATTCTCATCCAACTTCATCCGGTATTTGTCCTGGCACCAAGAAAAAGACCCAATAAGTGAGAGTCCCAATTGGAGGTTTCAAATAACGTTCTTCGTCATTTTCAGAAAGAAAAAAAAAAGATGATGAAAGAATTGCATTCTTCATCTCCCCACAACCCCACAGAAGAAACATACAATCTGGAATACATTTTAAAGATTTTAGCAGGTTCTTCATCCCACAATTAACATTATTCAAGAATCAAAAAAACCCATCAAAAAAAATGACAAAACCAATACCCATTAATCAATTAATCGCGGAATCTTCACAGAGAGAGAGACTAACATCGATACGAGGTCTGCTTCGTTCTTGAGTCCTGCTTGTCAACAAAGTGTGGGCTTGATCAAGATCCATCAAACTCCTATTGGGTATAAACCGATCTCCCTTATTTGTTCCAAAACAAAAACAACTATTACCACAGGTTGAAAAGGACTAAAAGAGAAAAATAGAAAATAGAGAGAATGATTGAAGGGAAGGGGCCTCAATTACCGGGAAGTCGAATTGGACGGGACTGCTGCTGAGGCGAGTCGGAGAGTACCAATCGGATTGTAGCCTCCTTTCGGGGTTCGGATCCATTGTTAGTCAGGTCACTAGAGATTGAGAAATCCGAACGTAATCGAATCGATCCCTGCTGTTTCTGTTTTGAGTCTAAAGAACAGGGACTAATAACAATGGGGAAATTGTATTTTTGTTGTTTGGCGGGGAAACTATGGGATTTGGTTTCTGTAACGGTCGAGTGCCTGTTTATTCCCTTTGGCTCTTGGCGAATCGTCGGTAGTTTTACCGTTAGTTTGTAGGAGTAGTAGTTTTGGAGGGAATTATTAGCGAATTGGGAGAAGGCTGTGCACCATCGGACCGTTGATCGCCGAGATCAACGGTTCAGATTGCCGTTGGTTCTGCATAGCACCGTGCAATCCGGACCGTTGATTGCCGAGATCAACAATCCGAATGTGCACAACACCGTGCGGACAATACCATACCCGGGTTCGCAAATTGGAACTTGGAATTCCCCTTTTGCCCTTGTACCTGAAAGTTTTCTCTCCAATTGATAAATGTTTTAATGCTAGGTGCGTTGGAGCCCATTACAGATAGTGGTGCGACATGACAGAATAATACTCCTGACAAAGACGATGGAGTACCATACATGCACTTTCATTTTTTCATACCAAAAAAGTTACTGTACGTGAATACTTTTTAGATAAATAACTTCAGGGGAAGTAGAAAACAGAGTACTGCTATTGGTACCGACCAATAGCGTAGGGAAAATGTACCGACGGTCGCGCCGGGCTGTCTCCGGTCACCAGACGACCGAGCATACATGTACATGCGAAAAAATGGAGTACCATACATGTATATGCAAAAAAATGGGATGTTTGGAACGCACATCCATTGATTCCCGCGAGGCCCACTCAGTTTTTAAAAAAAAAATTTCGGACGACTCAGATCGGCCGCCCGATGGCCGGAGACGGCGGCCGTCGGTGCATTTTCCCTACGCTACCCGTCGGTACCAATATCATTTTCGTTATTTTAGGATCCTTTTGTAGAGAAGACTGTACAGTCCAATCTGGGCCGTTCATATTAACAATTAATGATTTAGATCTATTGAATCCTTTACCTGTAAAAGATTCAAAACAAATCTGGATCATTAAAAATGTTAACCGACAGTTGCGATCACTTGGACTGCACCCAGTCTTTGAGCAAGACTTCATTAAAATGCCAGTACTAAATACAAACACAATAAATTTTACATGCCCTTGTGAAACCACAACTAGAATTTGGAAATACGAAAACGACCTTAGCCCACCCTGCATTGAGAAAGTAAAAATAATCTCCACAATCAATCTGGAAAAAAAAAAAAAAAAAAACCTCAATTGGAAGAAGGAATAAAATCAAATGAAAAAACAGCAATTAAGATAATTTCGACATTCATCGAGCTAAATAGTTTGAGGAGGTTATTTAGCTTGATGAATGACGGAAATTTTACATGGCAGAGGTTATCAACAACATTTTACAAACGGAATTTCCTTTAAACAAAAGCAGCAGGGAAAAACACATAAGAGAGATGAAATCTTTCAAAGATAAAAAATGACGCAGGTGATCCAATGCGAAGTACATAAACCGTAGAAAGAACACAAGTAGTCTCCTCAAAACACGAAAACACAGATCCAACAGCCGCTGCCACCAATTGTGACAACTACAAAAGACGAGAAAATAAATACAACAAAAACATACGCACATGAGAGAAATTTTGCCAAAACTCTAAAAAATCAATTGTGATCAGAGCTACAAGCTAATCAGACAAATTTTCATCCTGTCCAGCAGAATCCGTGTCCCACAACTCCCATGCAGGTTTCCTTTCGTTCGCAACATCATGATTGATCCACGCTTTAATCGGTTTGATAACAAGAAAGTACTGTTTGGTATAAGGACAGGAAGAACAAACTTAATAAAAGATCCACATCATATGTTAAGTGATACACAGCAACCACACAAGTTTAGAAGCTTACTTGGATTGCCAAAATGATAGGAATAAGCAACTTCCCCCTTTGGTTTGGGTTAGGCCCTTCAATTAGCTTTTTGTCAACCAAAATACCCTTGCTTCCATTTCCAACAACATCTGCTACTGTTTTGACTAGATTGGGAATCCAAGCAGTCCCGTTTGGAACAATCTGTGACCCAAAGAAAAACAAGTATTGTGGTAAAGATTTATGAAAACAAAATAATAACAGTTGGATGGCAGAGCCCAAGTTACCAACCTTTTCGTCACAATCATTTTTATTACATCTCCCACTGTTCTCAACCAAAACAACTGGAAGAGAATAATCCTGGGAGCAGAAACAGAAACAAAGAAAATCAGATAAAAAGAAAATCTCTCAAAACAATTAAATAATTACGGCAAAAAAGATTGCTAAGAAAAATATCATTATAAAGCAATCCAACAACTTCAGTAAGAAAAAGGACACCATGTCTGAACGAAACACGAGCTCAATTTGGAATCTTATCATGCTGAAGGAGAGAAGCTGCACTGCAGCTGCAAATAATTCATTTCCCACCGTATTGCAAGTAATTCAAGTTCTTGGAATATTCTCGATCAAGGACCCTCTCTACTCTCTAGGCATCTGTGCATATATGCCGTATAAGTGTCCTCAAATTGGAGAGGCCCAGGGGGGACAGAGACTAAATTAAGTGCAGCTGCAAATAATTCATTTCCCACCGTATTGCAAGTAATTCAAGTTCTTGGAATATTCTCGATCAAGGACCCTCTCTACTCTTTATGTAGTCAAACAGCTATTTTTATAATGTCTTTTTTCCCGTGAAAAAGCTTAAATATGAAAACTCAACTTTGCAAATCCCATCAGAGCATGAAGCATAACAGCAAGTTGTTTGGACTTAGGAAAATGCCTCAAGACTGCTCCTGGACTATGAGAAAGTTGTTAAGATTGCGAGTGCTGGGCCAACCTTTTGTGAAGAATATCATTGGTAATGGGGAAAGCACTTCTTTTTGGTTTGATAACTGGCATCCTTGGGGTCCCCTTTACAAGCTGCTAGATGGAAGATCTTCTTCTCTCCTTGGGCGAGCTATTTTGGCTAAGGTTAGTTCAGTTATTTTAAATGGCGAATGGCACTGGCACTGGCACCGTCCTAGGAATTCTCTGATCCAACGTATTCAGAATGCTATTCCTCCTACCTTACTGCCCCAAGCTGCCACAGAGGATACCATTGTTTGGACAGTTTCTCCGACTGGGCAATATACTACTAAACATACATGGGAAGCTGTTAGGCATCATGGATTGAAAGTTCCTTGGGCTTCCCTTGTTTGGTTTTCTTTGAACGTCCCTAAATGGGCAGTTATTTTATGGTTGACCTGTTTGAGAAGGCTATCTACTAAGGAAAGGCTACGCAAGTGGGGTGTGGATGTGGATCCAAAGTGTATGCTATGTTCTCTTACTGATGAAACCCTTCAACATCTGTTTTTTGACTGCCCCTACTCGAGAATCATATGGGAGCAGCAGCTCTTGGCTAGATTTTCAGTGCATAGAAGGGCTGAATCTTGGGATACTGAGTTGAGTTGGGCTCTTATGAATTGCAGGGGGAAAAGCTTTAGAACCATGTTGCTTAGACTTGCTTTGGCGGCTGGCGTTTATCACATATGGCTAGAAAGGAATGCCAGGATCTTTGGTGGGAAGGCTAACAGTCCTGCCGCAGTGCTTTCCAACCTTGAAGACAATATCAGATTACGACTTTGTTCATGGAGATGCATTACTAATACTGTGGAGAACCAAAGACTAGTGGATCAATGGAATCTCTCACATAGAATTTTTGGGGCTACTCATACCTAGAGTTTTGTTTTGTTACATGTAGTGTGTTATAGGTTCAGTTGTATATCTTCTGATTTGATGGGTTTATACCATTTGTTTTTGGCTTGGTTGGTTATAAACGATCCATTTACCACAAAAAAAAAAGGACAAGTTGGTTTGGAGTGTGCAACAAACATGAATTTCTTTCAATCTAACCCCTGCAAATTCCACAAGTGAGAGGCACTAAACACACACCTTCAAAGAGTCAGCAAGTCACACGACACACATTGAGTTCATTGCTGGATAATACAAAACATAGAGAAATATCTGTGAAGCTTCTAGAAAGGGGAAAAATCTAGGGTAGACTAGTGGAGGCAATATCTAGGCAGAATAAGATGTATATCTCAGATGGGTACCTCCATTTCTCTGTTCGCTATGCGAGCTCCCCCGCGAACAACTTTTAGAAGAGCTTCCGATCTTCTAGAGAAGAAATCCTCGTAACTCAAACCATCTGGAGGAGAGAGCTGAGCATGTGTCAGGACGACCATTCCTCTTTGCCATATTTCTTTGCCAAAACTATCAGTTATAGCTCTGACAACCTGCTTATCCAAGTTATCCACTCTATACGCATCTAGTCGGTCGACATAAAGCAAAACATCAATGGTTTTGTTCAAAAGGAACCTGTCAGGACCATCCAAAAACAATTTAACACAATTAAAGCACAAGAATATTTCGGGCCTTTTTTTGTCAAGAGTTGAGCATAGGTTGGATTATAAATCCCAGGACCACATATCTTACACCTGGTTGATATTTTTTGCGGCCAGGATTCAGGATTCAATATCTATCAGATATGAATCCCATCACAGGGTGCATATATAATACCTTGGGACATGTGTTATTACAAGCAAAGTTTACAAAGGCGAAAGCGCAAGGCGAGGCGCTTGACCCACCATGGGGTGAGGCGTATGCCCCGAGGCATTGAGTCATAAGCCTTTTGATTTTTTGATTTTTTAAAGAATTAAATTAATAAAATAACTTTAAAATACAAAAAATGCGCATTTCAGTTAATGACTTACCTTATTAGTTAATAACTAATTGAGAAACCCTATAACATCACTTTATTAGTTATTAACTTTTTATCTTATTTACTTATCACTTTATTAGTTATTAACATATCACATCAGTTCATCACTTAGTAAAGGAAAAAAGAGCACAACTGTTTAAAGAAAAACAGAGCACGACTGTAGATGATGATCGACTTCAACAAGGCAGGAGGGGGGGGGGGGGGGGGGGGGGGGGGGGTGTTCACCGCCTAAATTTTCACGCCTTAGGCGTTTTAGCATTGCCTCACCGCCCCAAGGCAAGCCCAGAAAACGCCTTTGAAAACATAGATTACAAGTCCCATAACTAAGATACTGATGGAATTGCATAGCTGACGGCATTATATCTCCCTGACAATTAGTCCAGTTAAACAAACAGGGACCTAGAGTGCAATCAAAATGTATATCACAAATATCATCAAACAACTGAAAGTTTATAACCTTAAGTACATGCATAGATGATACAAACCTTTTTATGAGCTCAAGTGCTTGATCATTGACATATCCTCCTTCGACGATTCCTGGAGTGTCGATTATATTCAACGTAAATCCTGCTCGTGACCGTGAAACTATCATAGGTCTTGGCCCTTCTGACTGCAAAATCATACGATTTATATGTTCAAAAACATGTCAACTGACTGTTGCAATGTAATAAACAAAAAAAGACATATACCTGGAATGCACTCACAGCCATTACCCTTTCCCCAATGATGGAGTTCACCGTCGAAGATTTTCCAACACCTCCTTTCCCCATCACAAGAATTGTCAGGCTGTTTACATTCTACATAGTAGATGTGCCAAGTAATATTGAACAAACTAATTAGTAAAAGTGTAAAACAACTAATCTATTTGATTAGTGGGGACAAGTTACAAAGACAGTTAGAGCAAGTTCACCCGTCGCCATTTAGGCTGCCAAAGCCATACTTAGGCAACTTTTTTGGCAAAGGAGTGTAAAAGATGGATACATTGGCCAGTCAAGTACCATCATTTTCATTATTTTCATGTTCCACTTCAGGACAACAAAATAGAAACGACCCAGACTACAAAACCTAGATTGTTGTCCTATCAAAGCCATATTTTATCTGAATGTCAACTGTTTAGGAACTCTATGGGGTGAAAAGCAAACCTTTTTCATGGAAATAAGCTGTTTTTTGAGAGGTTAAAGACATAAACTTCATCTTTATACTCACAATTAGAGAAGTTCATAGACAAAAACATCAGCCAATTGCATGCTCCTTATTCCTCATAGTATTTTCACTTTGTGGTACACAGGAAAGGTCTAAAAAGCACTTCAAAACAGGCTCTAACCCCGAAAACAAAATTGAAGTGTCCTTCTTTTCTCTTTTTGTATTTCTATCAACATGTCTTTCTATTCATATATATTAAAATGCCCTTCAACTTCAAGAAGTATATTTTGGTTTAAAAGGGATATAGAAAAGAGGACCTCTTGCTTGAGTTTTCCAAGCAATTCAAACATTTTGGTCTGCGTGGCCGGAGGGAACTGCTGAATCCCAGTCCATTCTCGGATTATCTGAGACGCCATCATCAACTGCTCTCACCCAGATAAGAAAAAACCCAAAATCAAGAAACGCAAGAATAACACAATTCGGCTAGCAATTAAGTTACGGAAATCCTTAAAATAAAAAAAAATATGGGTCAAACATTGAGATAAACCCTAAACCCTAAATGGGTTATTAGTTTTGAGAGGAAGAATTTACCTGCGTTTTCTCTTTCGCCTAGCCGCAATTCGAGGAAATTGGCTTAGATTACGAGGAGGGAAAGGGGTTTTGGTGACTCTGAGCTAGAATCAGCCCCGTGCTAGGGCTACAGCTACAGCAGCAGAAGGAGACGAGATTGGCCTTATCGCCTTGGGCTGTTGCAGTTGTAGGTTCCCCGCGGCTGTACTGTAAAAAAACCCCACCCTTTTACTCCAATATTATAGTCGGTGGAAACTGGAAAGAGACAGCAAAAAGTTTACGGTACCCGAATCCAAATTATAATACTCCGTACGATGGAAACTTAATTTTTATTGAATAAAAATAAAAATAAGTCAATAACGGTTTTTTTATTTTACAAAAAATTAGTTTCGATGTTAATTTTTTACTCTTTCAATTTCTCTCTCCAAGACAAAGCAATAATTACAAAAAATTGATAAAAAATAAACAAATACAAAAATAATCAATAAAGACAAAAATAATAATCTAAATAGATTATTTAACAAAAAACCCTTAATGATTTGTTTGAAACATCAAAAAGTTTACGGTACCCAAATCCAAACCCGACACTGACGTGGCGGTGGGGCCACGTCCATTAAAAAAAACTTGAAAATCAATTTCCCCCAAAACAGATCTAGTTTGAAGAAGAAAAAGAGGGGAGAAGGAGGAGACAGAACGTGCGACTAAAGGCAACCCCCTCCCTCACGGCGCCTTCTCTCCTCTTTTCTTCCTCCCCTCCCTCTCCCTGGCTGGTCCTTCCCCGTTTCTTATCGAATCCATCCACGGTTCTATTGGCGACTGGTTCTCCCCCATCCATCTCTGCGTCGTCCGAGGTTTGCTGTTGTTTGCTGGTAGTGGTGCTGCTACCATCCGAACGGTTGGTGGTGATGGTTTGCCGCAATGGTTAGTGGTATTGTCGACGTCTAATGGTGGTGATATTTGCCGTCCGAGGTTGGATCTACGACTGGTGGTGGTGATGGTGGTCGGATCTGCGACTGGTGGTGGTGGTGGTTTGATCTGCTGCAACTGGTGGTGGTGGCTTTGGACGGCGGTTTCTGTGGTGTGACGTTGGTGGTGTTTTGGTTCCGCTAGGGTTAGGTTTGTAGGGAGTTTTCTAGTTTAATTTTACTTTGTTTTGATTATCTCTTCCCTTAGGGTGTCTTCTTCACCTTCTGTGGGTGTCGTTGTTTTAGCGTATTTTTTTTCGATGTGTGTGAGTTTAGTTATGTGAGATGTAGTGGTTGGTGTGGTATTGCACTACCACTCTCTAGTGGGCTTTGAGGTGTAGGTTTTCTCTTTTTGGAACTTATTCGTCTGTTTGGCTATTGGAGTATCTCATTTGTCCAAGGAATGATGTATTCTTCGATGTACTCTCTCTGATATCAATGAAATTTTTAACTTTTCGGCAAAAATAATAATAATGTTCTATTTTCGTGCATGAGGTAAAAAGGAGAGCAATTTTGTTCACCCTCATTAAAAGAGGGTGAACATTACCCTCTTTCTTATTAGTACAACTAGACTCCCCCACCCTAACTTTGGTACTCCCTCTCTCTCTCTCTCTCAATAAATTTTCTCCACATCACTCTCTCCTCCTCCCTCACGTATCTCTCAACCGGTTCCACTACCGGCTAGGGCTTGCGCGTGCTAACGGGCTCAAGCAAAACTTTAACCCGGATCCATTATTGAGAGTGCCCACTGCCGCGATGCACCGAATCGAGTCGTCGTCGCCCTCTGCGGCGTGTCGCAGCACTGCCGCAGAGAGAGAGAGATGGGTTCACCCAAATCCTTCAAATTTTGTTTTACTCCTAATAACAACTTTGTCCTGTCATCGGTGCTGGACATGTCGATCATCACCACAACCTCAGCTGAAAAATCAGATCGGAGAACCGAAACAGAGGTGAGGGTCATGTACGAATCGTGGCTAGCAAAGCACGAGAAATCGTACAACGCACTGAGCAAGAAGGAATTTGGCGACATCCTCCGGTTGCAGTGCCGCGGCAGCGGCGATGGATTCCATCTACCATCGAGAGGTGGCTGCCGGAGATGATGGTGGTGGTAGCAGTGAGGTGCGCTGTGAGGGATGAGACAGTATTGTCAATTGTGGGGAAAAATTATTGAGAGTAAGAGGGAACACCAAAGTTAGGGTGTGGGACTAGGGCTGCAAATGAACCGAGCCGCTCGCAAGCGGCTCGTGACTCGGCTCGCTAACAGCTCGTTCGAACTCGGTTCGTCAAACAAACGAACGAGCTCGAGCCATCATTCTCAGCTCGTTTCATAAACGAGCCGAGCTCGATTCATAAACGAGCCGAGCTCGAGCTCGTTTCATAAACGAGCCGAGCTCGAGCAACTTAATGCTCGGCTCGGATGAGCTCGCGAGCTCGTATATATTTTATTTATATATAAATATAAATATATATATTTATATATAATTATAATTATAATAACTATAATTATATGTATAAATGGTACATATGTTTTTTTCTGTATATATGTTTTGAATATACATACATAACTTTGGATTTCACTTTCCACATGTTGCAACGGGGCTTCATCCAAAACCCAAGATCGTTAGTCCACTGCTCAGTTTTATAGGGGAGGAGTACAATACCCTTGCACATCTTTTACCGATGTGGGACAAGTCTTGAGGCAAGCTTTCCATTGTGAGGGGAAAAATATGAGTCCCACATCGGAAGTCCTGAGAACTCACACCCACTGTACCAGTATAAAGAAAGAGTCCAGCTTCCTATGCACTTGCTGAGCAAGCGTGTCTTTGAATTGGGCAAGCCACGCGAGCCGAGCTCGAGCCAAAATATTTGAGCTCGATTCGAGCCGAGCTCGAGCCAGGGTAAATTAAGGCGAGCCAAGCCCGAACATGGTGAAACTCGGCTACAGGGTAAATTAAGGCGAGCTGAGAATGTGATTTCAGAACTCTAAGATTCCTACGTTTAGGAAGGGTTGGAATGAGAATCTGATTACTGATCTCCCAATTCAGGAGTAATCACTTTCATGAACAGATGAGGAATTTGATCACCCCACTACCCCCGGGAATATGAGATTATGGGGTAATCTTATTATGGGAGGAAAATGAAAGATTAAAACTTTCCTCTTGTACCCCTCGTTCTCACATTAATTTGGTCTAATTTTGTTATGGAATTATTTATTTATCGGTACTTCAATAAGATTTGCTTTGGTTAATTTTTTTTTATTAAATTTAGTTGAATTATTTATTCATCTTGTGAGAGGAAATATAAAGCTATAAAAACATGAACACACTTGGAAAAAAAAAGTAATTCAAAAATATTTGTCTATTTTATATTATTATTTTTGTCTTCGGTACACTATTTCCAACTTTTGGTCATTAATTTTTATTTTCCGCATTTCTCTCATCTAGACAAACAAATAATTCAACAAAACTTAACAAAAAACTTACAAAAGGAATTTTTGTTTTTTTGCATAAAGACAAAATAATCCAAAACTAAAAAAGTTAAGCCAAATTAAGTCTTAGTCAATATATTTTTTTCACTACGTGATCTCTAATGTAAAAAGTAAAAAAAATGACCAAAAATCCTTTATGAATGCAATGAGATGATATATGCATTTGTTCAAGAACGTTTGATACGCATGGGTAGGGTAATGAGTTGTTATACCTTCTTTTTTTTTACATGAAACCAATATTTCAAAATTGTAGTTTATTAGAATTGATGATGAAATTTCAAAAGGGCATCTTCGGAAAATTAGGTTAAAACTTCAAATTTCATTCATATGCTTTCAATGAGTAAACAAACGCTTGAAAAGAATTTTATTTTTTTCCTTAGTTAAGATTCATGTGTTGAAACAAACACTTGAATGAGATTACCCATAAATTATATTAACAGGAATCACATTCCAGGAAATAGAATACTCATTCCTGATTCTTGATTGTTGTCATCCAAACTAAGCCTTTGTTTTAGAGTTAAAGAGGGAATTGCTGCCTTACTATTGGTAAACCTTTTTTTTTTTAATCTATCACTATTGATTAACTCACTTTATGTTTTTCTGCAAGGAAACTGTGATTGGTCAGCGAGCCCCATAAGCATGTAGACTGAAATCATTTACCTAAGAACTAGCAAAACGTACTTTTATTTTTCAGGGACTATTCACTGAGTTCGCTTGTCCCAAAAACAATATTTCAGCAGAAATGTGCTTCAATAAGTGTCACATGACATTCATGACTGATCGTTGTGTATTTTGTCTTTTTAATGCTTAAAATCCAAGGAAATGTAAGGAATATTCTTTGAGAATCTGTATGTGAATGTAATCAGATCCTGAAAAATCTCAACAACCCTGAAAAAGTGAAAAGTAGAAGTTTGTTGCTGAATATTTAAGGTAGGGAAAATCTAGTATACTGTACCTTGTCATATTGGGATTGATTCATCAACCATTGATCTTTTTTCGCACTTGGACTTGATCGACTTTGACTTTTTTGTTGACCAACAAAACGGGCCCATTTCATTTAAACTTTTTGTAGACCATGAGCGGGGGCCACTTGTCATGTGGTACTCAACCATTGGCTCTTTTCAAAAGTGTTTGGAAAAAAAAAGGTATAAACAAAAGCCATTATGATCAAGTTTATTGGTTTTGCCAAAATGGCCATGAATAATATTCATGACATTTGGCCAAAAAGTCAATGTTGGTGCAAAGCCATTGACAATGCTATTTTTTTTTTTTTCAAATAAGTTCCTTTTTATCTCATTTTCGACTTGTACAAAAAAAGGGAGGGAGGGAATTGATGTTTGGATCTGGTGTCAATTTTTTTTGGTGAAAAAAGATGGAGATGGGTTACCATTGGGGTAGGATTTTTGCAAATTTAGTAATTTTACCATCTAAGAATCAGTAAGTGGACTAACGACCTTAACAATCAAGTAGCTTTAATTCTCAGTTCCAATGTGACATTTTCTAAAATTTATTTTTTCCGTCCCTATTCGTTCCTCTAATTTCAAGATGGAGTATTAAACTAAACTCAAAATACTCTCCGTTCCGCTAAAGTTCTTATTTTTTAAGTACTTATTTTTCGCTTTATAAGATAGGCCATTCTCTCACAATACATCACCTTTAATTCAAAAAATAAGCACTTATTTAAAAACAAGTACTTATTTTCCTTAGCGAAATGATGCCTAATTTATCAGAGGAAAAAATAATTAGTACTAGCAAGTTTTGAGGTTTTTAAGAATAAATTTTAGCTTTCTGGTATTTAAATGAGAGTGCATTTTACCAAATGCAATTTTTTGTACCTCTGGACTTTATTTTTTTGTTACTTTAAAAGATAAAGGGCATAAAATGAACTTTTGATAGTCTCAATAGATAATTAGACAATTATTTTGGGAAGGCATATACACAAATATTTTTTTTCCAGGAGAGTAAGAACTTCATTAATAATCATTACTACACAACTTCTGCATTTGATACAATTGAAAAATAACTTATTGCACATGAGTGACAAAAAATAACTCTATCTAAATTAAATGAACGATAGACCGACGATACAGCCGATCGAATGTCTAGGAAATGCATCTATCTATCTATATATCTATCTTCTATCAATATATTATAGAAATGTAGTTGAAGTCTCACAAACTTCTATCCCTAATTTTTTAGATTTTTCATTTTCTTTTATTTTGTTTAAATTGGGAGGGAGAAAGAGAGGGAGAGGGAGAGAGAGAGGGGGGACGTGGGAGGGGAAGGTGGAGAGAGAGAACGTGGGGAGGAGGAGAGATTTTAGGAGAATTGAGGAAAAATAATCTAATGACCCAGTGACATTTCTATGTGGTGACCCAACTTATCTCTCCACCACACATTTGTGTGGTTCTCACTGTAAGGTGTTGAGCCCGCATAAATGATTTTTTTGTCATGTGCATCGGATGGACACAACGGAAGATGATAAAAAAATCGATCTCATACATCGAACATGCACAAACAGAAGAGCAAATAGAAATGGGGGAGTTGCCCGGAAAAAATTGAGACAGGGCGTGAATTAAGGGAAACGAGACCCCCACTCACTCCGTTTCTCATCTCATCCAAACAAGAAGGATGAAAAGCGAGGTAATTTAACCCTAGGGTTTGGCCAGTGGTTAAGGCTTTGGACTAGGGTTTGTTTGGATCTTTTTGAATGCTATCAACTTTCACGGGGCTAGTCCATCCAAAGATTTACCCTAATTTTAATTGAGACCTCTTGCAAGCGGTCAGAAGCTAGCCCAAATTGATCTCTCAAGATTAGTTGAAATGCGCGAAAGCTAGACCAGATACTTGATGAGTTCTTATAAAAAGAGAAAAGGGGAAAATGACACATGTTTTGATAATTAATACCCGTAAAAAATATACTGAAAACATTTGTTAATGCTGAAAATATGCTTGGCGGGTATTAAAGTGGTTATTTCTCAAAATACTTGGGTAAAAGTGCCAAATTTTTTACTTTTCCGATTCCTCTCGTCGAGACGAGACGAATCAATAACCCACAAAAATTTGACGTAAAACTAAAAAATGCAAAAAAATTTTAAAACAAGGCAAAATTTTCAGATTTAAATTAAGACCGATAGAATGCGGCCTAATTATCAAAATACGTTTTTAACCGTCATTATCCCAAAGAAAAGATAGGTAATTTCTCGTACTACTTAGGGTTTCACTCCCGCCCACGGCAAAGTAAAAACAACCCTTCATTCTCCCGCACACTTTTTTATACTCTGCCCCCCCTGCCGAAACCTTCCACTCTCCCCATCATCTCCTTCTCCCTCGTCCCTTCAACTTCCGCGTTTACATAAGCCAACGGAGAAACTTTGGGTATCACACTATCCAGTTCTATTCGGGAGTACATTTGCTGTACTCAACAGCAATGGAGAAAGCATTTGATCAGCTCCCGTACAAGGTTGCCCATAAAACCTCACTGGATATGCTCCTGTTCATGGTTCCCCCAGCCCTTCAGGGCCAGATCAAAGACAGCACGGAGGATGACCTTGTTTCTACCGGTTCTGCCATGCTCGCGTTCTTGCGTCGACTGCCCGAGTTTAAACACGTAAATACTCACACCATACGTAGTGTATATGGTACCGAGATTTATGTGTTGGTGTTTTAAGATTTTGGGTTCTTGTTTTTGGGTGTTACGCCATACATACTCTTTGTCTATCTGCATATCAGTATTGTCTCTCTTTTGTGCGTTGGAACATTGTTTTCTTGATTTTTCGGCACGGTACCCAATTTCCAGTAATGGGTATTACACCGTACGCGTTATTTTTCAGTATATGCGTTTGAACATTGCGGTTTCTTGATTTGGGAGAAATATGACGGCTTGAGTAGTTGGATGTCAAACCCAGTTTTCAATGATGCGTGATTTTCAATGTGACAGTCAATTAAGAACTTTATAGACCCAGAGAGGGCTTTCTATAAGAAGAACAAGAAGTCTGCTCTGGATTTGAAGAAAAGTGGCAACGATTGCTTCTCCAGAGGAGCTTACCCTAAAGCTTTGAGTTTATATTCCCAGGTAAGACTTGGTTTTGGGTTTTTCTACCCTATTTCCGATAATCTGGATTCATGTTGTTATATAGAGAGTTACTGCTGTGAAAGAGAGATATTGAGTGTATAAAAAAGTTTTGATTATGTTAATAAAGATTGACGTGGTTGAATCTATGCGGGCCAGGTCCATCGTCGTTGCAACTGTTCTCTACGATGAAGATGAATGCAAGAGATATGCTGAAGTTGCTCTACGGCCTACGCTAAAATATATAGTTGCATTTTAGTATATACTGCGGCAGTATGGCTAGGTGAAAAGTAATATCAGGCTAGAGTCGCTAGACACTTGATAATAGACAGACCATAACTTATTTGAACTCATCTCATAATAGACAGATCATAACATACTTGAAATTGAAGTCATCTGAGTAGTACTCCCCCCGTCCCAATTTGTTTGTTCAATTTTGGGATTCAAACTTTTTAAGGGGAGAAAATGATTACTACTAAAAAGTTTTGAGTTTTCAAAAATACCCCTCACTTTTTTGACATTAAATGAGAGAGCATTAGTCAATGATAGTTTTTCAAATGAGAGAGGGCATTAGGGAATTTTTGTTAGTCAACTTAAAATCGGACAAACATTTTGGGACACATTAATTTCAAAAAGTAGACAAACAAATTAGGTTGCTTTATTACCAACAAGTTTTTAGTTACATAACCGGAAGCTAATGTAAAAACCAACATGTCCAGAAAGTTGTTCAAAATAAAAATGTATCACGACGTCCCCTACAAGCCAAAATGCTTTTATAATTTCACTAGATCTGTAGCTATGTTATGGACCTATGTAGCACCGACACTCCAAAAGGGCGCCGTGTCCACGTATTGGACACGAGGACACGCGGGGACACATACGTGGCGTGTCCAATAATTTTTATTATTTTTTGATTGGGGACATGGCTAGGGGTCAAAATGTAATATTTTTTAAATTTTTGGGGGTTAATATGAAATTATTCAAAACATTTGGGTTAAACTGTAATTATACCTTTGAAAAAAATTATACAATTTGTGAAATTATTCATATACAATGGTTCATAATTTTTTTTTTTATATATGTACATATATTTATTTTTTATTTATTTATACACGTGGCGTGTCCCCTCCGTGTCTGTATCCCCATTTTTTTAGAATTGCCGTGTCTGGTGTCTGTGTCCGTATCCGTGTCTGTGCTACATAGTTATGGACATCTGAAAATACATTCTCACCCTTTCACCGATATCCTTTTGTGCATTATGCATAATGGAACACTTTGAGCTACATAGCTACGCCTCCATCCTTCTTTATTATCACGTTAGTTTGGTATGTTGACTATGACAAGAAATGCATCCATATTTTTTCTCTTCCCAGTAACATGTAGTGGGAATTTTAGCTTAGTCGTCCTTTTCTTACCGCTCTCATTGAACAGGCATTGCGTGTTGCACCAAGTAGTGCTGAGGACGGGGGGAAAAATGTGGTTGCCATGCTATATCTAAATCGTGCAGTTGTATTGTATGTAAGTTGTGCTCATGCATTTTCTTTGTGTTCAAGTATTCTCATTACTACTTAGAGATATATTTGCTTTCCTAGTGATTAAGTTGGTTGTCCATATTGTGCGATATTAATTTTTTTGTTTGTGACTTTGTGTGTACTCATGATTTCAGCTGAACACAAGTAGTTTCTGTAATTGTTCATGATGAAACCACTCAACTACGTGTCTCTCTATTCATTGGCGTGGTTAATCTTGTTGACTATGCTTGAAAAGAGAGAATCAATGGACTATATTTGGTGGAATGCGGGTTTTGCCTATTTTGCATTAGCTTCCTTAGGTTTTGGAGACTCAGTTTTTAAATCAAAAGGAAAATCAGTAGGTTTTTCCCACACTACAATAGCATTAGCACGTCAGTAGTTAGTAAGATATAACAACAGGCTGGTGTGCTCCATAAACTGGAACTTTACACCTCTCTCACGAGCACTAAGGCTCCCCTTCACGACCACTTGGGCAAGAGCCCATGGTCTACATCTGTTCCTTTTCGTGGTTTCCACTTGTAGCAGTGTGAGCTTGTTGCATCCGTTGCCTAAGTTGACAAGAGTTATAAGCCTTTGAGCGTCAAGTTTTATGTACTAATAGGATATATTGACAAAATCATGTTGTTTTTCCTAGATTGACGGATGCTCAAAATTCAATTCTATGTTTGATGAAGCTATTGGTGATCAACCCCTAGAAATTTTTGCAAGAAGAATAAAGAGGGAAGAAATTTGTGATGGTTTTGGTAATTTCTTTGATGGTTGGTATTTCTCTAGTTTCAGATCTAGAGGTGATAGAACTTTGGTTTGGAGAGTTCTTTATCCATTTTCTCCTTTCGAATATGATTTAGCGTAGATAAGTTTTGGACATCCTTTGCTAGTAGGAACTAGGAAGCTCTCAATCTAGTGGGAGTGGTGGTCTGAATCTGGCATGACGCTAAAGCGCTATCCACCTCAGCATTATAGCGGTGTAAAAAGACCACATCCCTTAAACACTTAAACCCTGTTGTATGTGAAAGCTTTGTCCATTGGTTACAATTATTTCAGTCCAGTACAAGAAGTCTTCGTATATTGATGGAATCTAATATTCTTTTATTTGGACGCTATGAAAATCAAAATATAGCTCATCACGGAATCATGTATCAGTGTAGGAATTGAGATTGCAAATACAAGTTGTTACAAGCATCAAGTTTTGGTTTCTGGCTACATTGGCTAAACATGTGTTTGCTCTTTCCTTTAGAATATGGGTCTTCTGGTGGAGTGCGTACGAGATTGCAATCGGGCTCTTGCCATTTCTCCAACTTATGTAAAGGTAAGAATGCTTCCATCAGTCCACGATGCTTTTGTCTATTCTGCTTTTATGTTACACAAAGATGTGGCCATTCCCAACTTATGAAGCAAACCTTTCCGATTAGTTTCATGCTAAATATTTTGGAAACCTCTATGTATCATGATTTGGAAAGGGAAAAAGGGTGCAATGGAAGGCTAGGGAGAAACGAAAAGAGGACAAGGGAAAAGAAATTAGTATAATGGACAAAAGAAGAAAAAAAGAAAAGAAGAGTAAAGACCAAAAGAAACAAAGAGTAATGCAGTAAGCAAATAGTAGAAGAGCCGATTTTTCTTCTTTTCTTATTCATCTTTTGTACAGTTTCAATATAGAATTAGTCAGGCCTAAAGTATTGAGACGTACTTGGTTTTATTCTGACCATATCTTCATTTATACTCCCCCCGTCCCAAATTGCTGGTCTCTCTTTCCATTTTAGGATGTCCCAAAATGAATGTCCCATTTCTAAAAACATCCATCAAAACAGGGTCACTTTCCAGTTTTACCCTTAAAAAGTACTTTTCCATCTCAATTGGCATGTCCATTATCTTTTATTTTATAACGGTTTTCATGATTTTGAAAATTTTGTATAATAAAACTAATTGATATCTATCAAACAAGATCCATATTACATATATTTTGAGTTTCATATAAAAAGTTAGACCCACAAAATTGACTGGGACTTAGGGGCAAAACAGAAAAGACAATACAAAGTTTTCACATCCCTTAAATAGTTGGATTCCACAAAAAGGGACGAGCAATTTGGGACGGAGGGAGTATATCTTATTCATCTTTTGTAATTCTATGATCTGACTGATGCTGCTCTTACTAACTTTTGCGTTTCGGGAAATTGTCCTTTTCTTGAATTTGTGTATTCTGCTAGTCAACATCTTGTAATTGGTGTTTTACACTACACTATTTTCACTGCAGGCGTGGTATAGGAGAGCTAAAGCAAATGCTTCCTTGGAAAACTATGGAGATGCAGTACGGGACCTGCATGTTGCTATGATCATGGAACAGTCTTTGGATGAAAAGAGGAAGATAGAAAATGAGCTAAAGTCTCTCTCACAGCAGCAAAAGGATACAAGAAGTTCACTGGATAGACCTGATGAGAACAAGTTTGTTTTTTTTAAGTTTCATATCTTCATCTACTATTCGTATGGACCTTTTATGTTTCTTTTGATCATGCAATGTTGTTGCTCCTTCGTGACATCTGTATTTTACACCATTGGTGTTACTAAACTATTGCCAATTGTTTTTCCGACTTCACATATGTTGATCAGGGTTCAGTCTACCCATTTCCTTGTCATACTCGTTACCATTTAATGAACTGGAGAAAGGTGCACAAAGGCTCGAAGAAAATTGATTAGTTGCTACAAAAATATAGCATTATGAGAACAACATGGAGGATCTATTAAATAAACAAAGAGGATGTATAATGTGGTGTAAGATGGTTATAAGCCAGTTAAGTTGTATTCTCTTGTGCTTTACTGTGAAAAACAAATGCAAATATTGTTATTAGGAGTGATAAATCACAGACCCGTGTTAGGTCATGCAGATGCTGATATTAATGTGTGGTTGGGACATCTTGCAGCATGGCCATGCAAGATCAACTCATCTCATGAGGCAGAACCCATGTCATGTCAAACAGATAGCCTCTCAGCCAAGACAATATTTGGTATTGACCAACAGTTTGAAACTTGGATTAGGTGTTTTCCTCTTTTTCGGGAGTTCTTAAGCATATATAAACAGCAAGTAAAAATGGATGTAGAATGAGGCTCGAGAGACCACCCCAAGTGGCAAACAAGATGATGGCAGCACAAATCGTTAAGAAACAATGAAATGCCAAAACAAGCCTAGAAACTCTTACAGTGCAGGAAAAACTCACAACCTGAAAAGCACTGCCTTCTGCTTCTTGAAAGGCTTTAATCTCCTAGGCTCTTTGAGGGGTTTGTTGTTTCCTTTTTCTCTAGCAAGCTTAAGGATTTCAATTCCGTCTTGGAGTGTCTTCTTGTTCTGGCTACTTAAAGATAGAGTGTTCCATGGACCAACGAAATCTCCTTCGGAAAGAACCTTTGGAGGCCCTATGGGAAGTGTACATTAGCAGAAAATAAGCTTAGGATCATCCACTGATAAGGTAGAGATCACTGCATCTGCTTTTATCCTTGGGAGAGGAAGAGGGGGTGGGGGGCTCAGCCACTGCTCAAACTAGTGGAGGCCTTGGAGGGTCATCTCAATGATTATCCTCAAACTCATTTATGACATTTCCTAGATTAGGGGGGAAGAGTTACTTCCCCTACTTAGGGAGCACCACAGCCACTCTATGGTTAACAACCAATTCATTCAACTGACAAGCCAAACCTTCCTTAGGATCCCATGCTGTAAGGACATCAAAAGCATTTGAAGATATACGACAAAGAGGGGATGCCCCAGAATCGAGTCTGTTCCCTTCATGCTCTTTGTCTTCACCTCCTTCCAACCATTAGGCTTCACCTCACCACATTCTTTGTTGTGTACGCTACCATTACTTCCACCTTCTGTAACCCTCATTCTTGGTTGGGTGATGAGCTAGACCAAAAGACTTTCACTCCATATATTTGTGGGGGCTTCTGTACCACTTCCCCTTTAAATCTCATAAGGAGAAAAAAACCTTAATCCCTAAGTTTAGCATGAAAGTCTTAGGAATGTGCTTTTTAGCTTGGACTTTGATACACACTCTAGCAAATTAGAGCCTACTCTTTGATTGTATATGTTCGTCAAGGAGCATAGGCGTCCCAATGATGCTTGTTACATAGCTCATGAAAATGCTCTCCCAATACGTGGGATTGATTAGCTACTGCGCATTATATATATCTAATGAATGAAGAAAATACGAAGGCTCAATGCTACTACAACAAATCTACTCCAAGCCCTTCATCGTGCTTTGCCCAAGATCTAGATTAAGCAATAAAGAACTAGAGCAACAAAACAGTCAAAGTAGAACAGAAGATTACATGGAAAAACCTAATGAATGGAAATGAGAAACAAATTGGAAAGTGTAATCTGGGCCTCTTCTCTAGGATAGTGTAAAGTTCTTTTTGTTTAAACTTTAAACAAAGGTCTCTTGGGATGCAGGTCATTAAGCATGCAGATATGATGATACTTAGCTTTGGTTTGTTTTATTTTATTGTTTCCACAAGATGAAGCAACTTCTTTAAGATCCAGTGGCGAGGCTAGGAAAAGATATGTGGCCTATGGAGTCTGAACTCTAAAAGGTTGAGCATATATAGAAAACTGTTTGTGTGTTCGCTCTACTGCAAAATCTTATTTACGGATCTATGTATATATAGTTGAAAGTTGAAACACCATTGCAGTTATTTTTTGATTGTTACCTTAGCAGGCATCAGTCTAAAGCCTTTAGCAAGTGAGTATAGATGATTTGTAACTTTGCAAACAATATCTATCTTACTAAGTTAGAATTATTGCAGCGGACCTGGCGGTTATATATTTGTCTTTGGGTTTCACTTTTCTTGGTTCTTATAATGTAGGTCTTCTGGGACAGATGAGCCACACCAAATAAAAATTGAGTGTGTCTCTACACCAAATAAGGGAAAAGGCATGGCTGCTGTGTCTGAGATTCCAAAAGCCTCTTTAATTCATACTGAAGAACCCTATGCTGCGGTAGAGTTATAACAATTCTGATCAGTTACATAAGATACTGTACCTTTCCTGGATATTGACTTGTCTTTTGAGTTCTTTCAGAAGCTTCTTTTAGGCTTTTTGCACAATTTGTAAGGAATCTGGTTTTGTGAGGGACTTTTCTTATAACATTGTAGTGTCGAAAATATTCTGCCCTTGCGAACTATCTGCTGAGTCTTGTTCCTTTTTCATTTCAAAATCAGAAAAGAGTTTCACAATACGAATATAGCTTTTAACGTTGTGTTGTTTGAGACCATTAAAAATACAGACAAACCCGATTAATGGACATGAACTTGTGTCAGCTCTTTTTTTATTGCTCAAACCAAATAAGCTTAGAGAGGACGCATTACTATTCTGTATGAACTTTTGAAGTTACAGTTATATATCAAAATGTGTTCTGGACACATTTTCTTTTCACAGTCAAAGAGTGTGATACTTACTTTTTGGCATTAATTGCATGCCTGTTTATAAGTTTGTCCCTGAATTCATATTTATTTCGGCAGTCTATATTTTTGCTCCCATACCCCCAATGATTGGGGACTACATGGGTTCTGTTGTTGTTGTAGTCTATATTTTTGCTGATTAGATCCAGCAAATCAACTTATTTTTTGCTGGAGTGATTCTTACTTTGCATAGTGATTTGCCAGATCATATTAAAGGAATATCGGGAAACGCATTGTCATTTCTGCTTCAATGAACTACCAGCAGATATGGTTCCATGTTCATGTTGTGGAGGACCATTATATTGCTCTCAGCAATGTCAAATACAAGCTGGAGGACAGGCAACAGGGATTAACTCAAACAGTTGCGCTATTGATGAGACTTTGTCAGATGAGCTTAAAAAGCACATTGCGGATATAACCTTAGCCAATGCTTCTGCTTCAGACATCCATCATTTTTTTGAACATAGACACGAGTGTCATGGTGTACATTGGCCTGCAGTATTCCCACCTGACGTAGTTCTAGCTGGTAGAATTTTAGTGAAGTCCACAGAGAAAAAAGGACATCATAGCAATGTTCCTAAGCTTATTGGAACTGTGGTATTTTATCTGACCACTTTTTTGTTTTTTCTATTGACCTCTTGTCTCTAGTTAAGATGTTTGTCTTATTGGTTCACTAAAGGTTCTAACTTTGCATTACGTGGTCTTCCTTTTCTTCCAGGGTCTTTCTCACAATTATGAGGAGTTGCCTCTAGAAAGAAAACTGGAGTTTCATATTTATTCTGTCGCGATGATATACTGTCTTCAGAACTCTTATTGGTCTGAATTTCCGAACAATGGGGAGATTGTTGCAAAGGTGATTGATGTACCGCTACTTTTCCATACTCTTCCTGGAAGACTCAGTCTTCCTCATAGAAGCTTCACATCCAACATAACGTCATTTGTGAAGACTTAACAGAATTAACATTGGAAATATGCTTAGCAAAAATATTCTGTAGCCTAATGCATGCAATATTATAGGGTGATGAAAGGTCGCATATGGATAAAATATTGGATGTGGAAAGATCAAATCCCTACATTCGAGAAAGGGAAGTAAATAAACTTTGTGGCAGAAGATTGAACAAAATTTCAACTTCGGGACTCGGGAGTAATTCACAATATTCGGATAATGACTTTTTTGATGAACTTTGTTGGTGTAATACTAATACTATGAATTTTTGGTGGAGATAATCACTCACTGTTGTAGAAATGCGTTGCCATGTTTTTTAGTTTCAATTTTGGATTTGTCAAATAATAAACAACTTGAAGTTTACATTGCCAAGCCCACCCTTGGCTTTCTTCTCTAGCCACAATGCTTCGTTGGTTCTTTTCCACGCTCTGTTACTACGTTGGTTCTTATAGTTTGTTGGCTTTCCTGTCAGGCATGAGGTTTGTTCCAAGACTCCCAACTATTTTTGGTTTTTACTAGTTTGCTTTTAGCCTTCAGTTAATTAGCCAGATCATATTTGCTCTATTGACAACTGATTGCCATAAAGAAACTAAGAGCAAATGAAAATGTTCTCTGTTTTTTTTTTCTTCAGAAAAGAGAATTTATTGATCTTTGGATAATGTTATACAAAGATTAAATGGACCCGGGGGCCCAGGGCAAATGAAAATGTTATTGGAGGCTTTTATGCTTACTCTTTTTTCCAATCCCTTTTTTTTATTTTTATTATTGTTAACAACTTCCACAGAGTGCCCATTTTTAACTCTTTGATGGTTGCAAAGAAACTCTGAATGAGCTCTCTCTCTCTCTCTCTCTCTCACACACACACACACAGACAGAGAGAGAGAGAGAGACTGAGAGTGATCAAACATCCAGGAATGCGCTTCTTGGCATTAGTGTTGTATTTGTTTTCTGTCTGTGTTCATCTGTGCTTTTTTCTCTTCTAGAAGAAATTTGTTAGATGTTTAGATAGAACCTGTATAGACGGGAGTTTTTCTTCTTCTGTATAATGTGCGAACGTTTTATTGTCATCGTCAGTTAAGTTTCTTTCCCGTTCCTGGATGCAGTTTGTCACTCTACTGTCCATGATTAGCACGAATTCTATGGCAATTGTTCGTATGACATCTCCAGAATCTGTGGAACAGGTTTGTTGGGGCTACTTGAATTTTCTTCTTTGCCATTCTTGTCGAGTATCTTGTTGAACAATTCCCTCCTTTTAAGCCTTGTTGTGATGCATATATTGAGCTGCTATTCATCTATATCGCATAATTGCTTGTGTGGGGAAATAGGGAAGGGGTGAGTTGGAAAATATCTTGTTTGGCATTTTCGTTTAACTATTATGCGAAACAACTCTGGTATCATTGGTTACTTGTTATTCTGTCTCTTCTTTCATTGGTATTAAATCTCACTGTCATTTTCTTATATTCATGTTGCTTATGTAGTTATGTATACACCTATCTCCCCCGTTTCACAGCTTGGAGTATATCATGTTTCATGGCCATGATTGTGCTTTCACATTGTATTGCAAAACAGCTGGAACAAAGAAAGCTTCCACTTCTTAAGGGTACTCCCAAGGAGAGGGAGGGAGAGAGAGAGAGAGAAGGACACCTATTGTGATTCCTAATACAGGAGTAAAAATAGGAACAAACATCCATATGATCCCATAGACTTCTTTTAAGGATTCCAATCTAGAAAAAGAATTGATAGCTTGTACTTTTGTTGTATTAATAATCATTTCAACGATCAACTTCTCCCATAATGATATCTATGCTACCAAGTATCGTCAGAATATCAGCCAATTTCATTCTTTTAACTAATTGAGGAAGAACTTGCAAATTGACAAAACCCGGCGGTCGAATTTTCCATCTCCAAGGAAAAACATTCTGATCTCCTATCAAAAAAATTCCCAATTCTCCTTTTGGAGCTTCAACTCTTACATAAAGTTCTTGCTTCGAAAATTCAAAAGTTGGAGAGAGAGAGAGAGAGTATCTGGAAATTTATAAGGTCTTAAGATGGGACCTAAAGATAGCACGAATAGTCGAACAAGAATAGTAGTAGAGTCTTATTTATGTTAGTACTAAATAAGAATGTCGCTGGACAATTTTAAGAATAGGGGTATTTTGGTAATTTTAGGTTTGCGTAAATGGGCCATAGGGGTCACCCATGAGTTATTTGATGGGTCAACTTATTTATCTGGTTTATTAATTGTGAGAGTAGTTTCCTTTTTCACAGTTAGACTTAGTTCTTTAGTAAGTGTCCTAGTCTATAAAATCAAATTATTGCTTCTAATTAGGAGTTGAATATTATGAGAACTGTACGAGCTTTTGAAGCCTCTTTATGGATTGTGTGATGCAATCAAACCCTAAGTGTGATGCGTAAACCCCCTTGGAGTGATTCCTAGAGCTTTCTTCTTACTTTTTCCTTAGTTTCCTAAATAAAACAGCCCTGATTATTGTCAGCAGGGGCGGAGCCAGGATTCGAATATGGGGGTGGCACAGTAATATATTCATACAAGTATGTAAATTGATATGTTAGTGAATTCCATTTTTATGTGGCACACTCACTATATTTTTTTTGGCAGAATCCATTAAGAAACATGCAATAAAAATACTAAACTTGTGGGGAAAAAATTAATGCCCAAATGTGTTACTTTCCTCTCCAATGAGTGGGAAAAAATTTAAATCATATGGGAATTGTTAATTACAATACTAAACTTGTGGGGAAAAATTGATGTCCAATTGTGTTACATTCCTTGAAAAAAATACAAATCATGTGGGAATTTATGCAAAAATACTAAACTTGTAAGAAAAATTAATGCCCAGATGTGTTAAATTCCTCTCCAATTAGTGGGAAAAAATACAAACCATGTGGAAATTTATGCAAAAACTTAAAATGTGTGTGTGTGTGTGTGAGAGAGAGAGAGAGAGAGAGAGAGAGAGAGATTCAAAAAATTGGTGAAAACCAGGTTTTGAACTCTAGTCCAAGAGTTCCAACAGGACCCTAAGGCAAACAGCTGAACCACCCAACTGCTGAGTGAATATAGCGTATAATATATTCTTCGTGTTTGTTTATTTAAAGCTCTACCGTGCGGTCCTCCCCTTTCCCAAGCAAATTTCAATGATCCGAGCCACTCAAAGTGTGCAGAATGTGATTTTAAGGGTATCCGCAAGAAATCATCAAAACCTGGTCATGCAAAGGGTGTCCGCGGGATCCCTTAGGGATCCGGACTCTGTGTGTGTGTGTGTGTGTGTATATATTTGTATTTTTGAAACCGGGGGTGGCACGTGCCACTCCCGGTCCCATACTAGCTCCGCCCCCAACTGTCAGCACCCAGAACCGCCCGATTTTGATTCTGTTTCTTAGCTATGCCCCTAACCCACAGAGAGGTCATGCAAAGAGCTTTGCTCTGTGATCCTAGTTGGCCTATTTTTGTATGAGTCATGTTGACTGTCTGTCAATAAATGCTGTTAGTTAAATAATGGGCAGAAATTTCTCAGTGAGAAAGCCTTTGAGAGGCCCTCACGATATCTTTCTCACCAATCTTAAATCAGAAGGAAAATCGCATTCTAGAAACAAAACCTCGTCTTCTAGAAGCAAAACCTCTTCTTCTTGGCCCAGAATTAAGGGTTATGCTTCCTCCCCACAACCTCAGCTAATTATATTGCGTCTGTTCAATACATTTTCTATGAAGGCCAGGGCGCTTTCAGGCTCAATTTTGGTTTCTGAGAACTTGCATGAAGCTGATTTTCGCCAAATCCTTCACATGTTGAGAATGCATCCATTTCCCAAACCCTTTGACAAAGACACAACGAGGAAATCATATCACTGTAGGACCCAAGGACACAGAGTATAAGCCTATGGAAATATGACGCTTTTCGGGAAAAAAACAAAAGGTCGGTCGTGCCACATTGAAGCAAAGGACTTCTTCAATCACACCACTCCTTGACAGCTGAGAACTAGAATGTGATTGGTTTCAGTGTTTGCCATTTTTTTCCCTATTTCTGCAGATTGCATTTGAATCAAAAGGCTTTCTTCCCTGATGTTACTTTTACCTTGTTGTTGATATTCTGTAGGTAAAGGTAGGTCAAGCTATTTATTCAGCTGGTAGTTTGTTTAACCATTCTTGCCAGCCAAACATCCATGCATATTTCCTGTCTCGTACTCTATATGTGCGATCCACAGAATATGTTGCAGCAGGGTGCCCACTGGAGATGTCCTATGGTCCACAGGTAATTCTTGCCCTTGGTAACTTGCCTGTCTCTAGAATCGAGTATAAGGGTTTTCTTACAAGAGTTGTGTTTCAAGTCTTCTCTAGATAGAGCTGTTGAATTTTGTTTTAAGGGGCTTTATGAAGACTTTTCTCTAGATGGAGCTGTTGAAGACATTTGTATTGAAGACATTTGTATGACCTAATTTGGAATTAAGGCATTCCAGTTGGGTATCTTCTTTTCCATTTCGTATTCATTGGCTGCCAATCGAAAGATAAATGAATTCCTAGTCATTGTCCTAGATTGTTGTGTCACATTGACGTACCCTTGCCGGACACTCGATACCTGATAAGGGATAAGGGTACGGTATCCGAGTCCAACATGTTTAGTTACACTTTTTTCCTTGTGTATTGATTGTAATTCTAGTGTACCATAAACTATGTAAAGACTATAGAGTATAGACCAGTGTTCTAAAACAAGGAATTAATCGGCGATTAATCACTGGCGGGGCCTATCCGATTAGGTCTGACTAACGATTAATCGCCGATTACTAATTAATATGCACCGATTAATCTGATTAATCACTCGAAGGTGGCCGACCGCCCGGCTAGCACCTAGCGACTTATAGAACATTGGTATAGACTCATGAGGCACCTCGTAACCTTCATTTATCCTGGAAAATGAAAGAAATATTTTTAAGAATTGGAATATTTTGGCGTGTCCTTCAGATGAAATTTAGATGAATTGATACTTGGACCCGTACCTCAGTCAATGTAACATAAGGTAGCATGACAAAAATCACTGGAAGTGACAGACAGCTTAACTTTCTTGTTCAACTTATAATGAGAGTCTTTGTTTGACAGGTTGGGGAGTGGCTCTGGGTAAGCCGCATCGAATTTCTGAAAGATAAATACGCGTTTGTATGTCGGTGCAGAGGTTGTGCAGAGATAAACTTGCCTGACCTTGTGCTGAGTGCTTTTCGGTGTGTCAAACCAAATTGCTTTGGTGTAGTCTTAGCTAAAGGCACAGCCTTCTATACCAAATTCATAATTGACCACCCTCCAAGTTCAGAACCTCATCTGCAGGTATTCAACTCTTCCCCCCCCCCCATGTGTGTGTGTGTGTTGCAGTGAGCGATCCAATTAGAAGCCATAGAGGAGTGAAAGATTTCAGTTTTGAGCAAGAGATAATGTGCAACTTTTTGAAGCTTGACAAAGCTAAAACATGAAACACACTTGTAAGCCATAGGGAAAAAATAATTAAAACACACTTGTAACTTTCATGCTGTTTATCATAATTAAAAAAAAATGCAACTTCTAGAATGTGGATTTGTAAGCCATAGAAGAGTGACAGAATTCAGTTTCGAGCAAGAGATGTGTAACTTTTTGAAGCTCGACAAGCTAAAACATGAAACACAGTACTAGTGAACTTCATTCTGTTGAGAATAGATAAAGAATTATGTCACTTCTAGAATGTGGACCATATGGGTTTGTTTGATTAGCGAGAAAAATAAAATGGAAAGTGAAAATGATAGAAAGTGAAGTGAAATAAAAGAAAAAGAAAAAGTATTTTTTTTCTCACATCCGTTTGATTAGGATGAAAGTTTGGCAAGAAAATAATAGAGAAAATAAAATATCATTGTTTGAAAATGAGGAAAGTTGCCAAAATTCGAAGAGAAAAGGTGGAGGGTAAAGAGGGAAGTTAGAGTAATTATTGTTGATTTTCTTGAGAATAAAATTTCCCTGCACATTTTGTGAGAAAAAGTGAGGCAATCTCTCAAGCTTTAGAGGGTTGTACGGGAAAGTTCACTTTCTAGGATATTCTTGCTAAATGCTAAGTGAACACACAAAGAAAGTACTCCCTCCGTCCCTTTATTATAGTCCAGTATTCCATTTTGGGCTGTCCCTTAATAAGTGTTCATTTTGTAAAGTTAGTGGGTAAAAGTTGGTAAATTGTCTATTTTGTCCCTAAAAGTAGATTCCATTTTGAAAAGTTAGTGAGTAAAAGTGTAATGATGATGGGTAAGTAGGGAAAGTGGAGGAAAAAATTGATGTGAAAGGTATAATGATGATGTCTTTTTAATAAGTTGGAGTTACGAAGCATGACACTTAAAAAAGGATGGAGGGAGTATGTTTTTTTTCTTTCTTTCTTGCATTTTCTACCATTATCTCGCTAATCAAACGGACCCTATGTTACCCTCTTTCATAACTCTGAGGTTTACAATCTTTTGAAGGTTGACAAGCCAAAAGATGAAGAGATACATAAAGTGGCTGGCCATCTGTTTGAACTGACCGGATGCAGTGATCAAATTAAACCTGGATCTTGTTTGAGATGTGGTTCTGGCCTTGATTTGGACACTTCATATGCAACAATCGAGGAAACTGGGCCCTGGTCGAAAAGGTACATTCGAATTATTTCTTTGGAGATCCTTTTATATTTTTTTCCTCCTTATTTTTTGGGAAAGTATAGGATAAAGATGTACATGAGATATGCTACCCATGGCTTACAAAGAACAATCTGTTACAGCCATTCCACAGTAGTGCTTATAGAAACCCCAAACACTCGTAGGGTTAGAGTTACTTCTGGGAATGTCCAAGTCTTTACTCCTCTCATTGGAAATGAATCTGCGCTGGATAGGCCAAAAATTTCTCTCAACTGTAAACAGTAACACAGCTGCAAAATCTAGAAACCACCCACTAAATTACTTTCTACAATTCCCTTAAAAAAAAAAAATTACTTTCTACGATCCCCTCCACAAGGATCAAAATCTCGTTTTGTTATGTTGTCAGTTAGCTAGGAACAGGAGACATTTCGGGAACAATTTGGAAGCATTTCAGAAATATGTTAAAGGCGTAGCTGGAACATTATGGAAATGTCCAATGAAGTTGAGTTCTTAGAATTCCAACATTTTGGTGCATTTTGGTGTGCATTTGTAGAAACATCGGAATTTTAGAATCCTATGAATATTTGAATTTCTATCTCCTAGGAAACAGAATTGTTTTGATTGTTTTCCTGGAACCGAAACTGAATTTCGTTCCTTGCGGCAAACCAAGGAATAGTAAAATCTGATTTCCAGCTATTTCTGCTCTCTGAAAACACAATATTGCTGGATTAATGGCTTAATTGAGTCTAGATGGCTTGAAGAGGCTAGTGTACTATGGAATCAAAGAATTTTCCATACTTCCTGATAGACCACTTTTTGTGTGGAGGAACTACTGAAATGTCTTTATCTAAGTGCCACATCTAATTGGGACAACCATGAGAGCAGATGTTTTGAGGAAATTGAGATCCCATCCGAAAGAGAAGATGCACATCTGTGCATGCTTCTACACCATAAAATATATTTGTACGCACTGTATGCATGAACGTCGATGAGGTGCTGGGTTTTGATCCTTGGGGTGTCTCCTTGGTTGGCATCTTGCCAATCTAGGGATTGGGTCTTGGATGGGCACTTTGTTGCCTTTCTTAATAAAATAAATAAATTTCGCTGTTATGTGTTAGCATATATGCTTACCATTTTATTGCATCCCATATTTGAATGTTTTGTTGAATAGGTTGGAGTATGAGGTTTTCCATAAAGAACTTGAAACTGATACTCTCTCAGATGCTTTGAGAGCTCTTGATGTCCTGCGATCAACATTGCATCCGTACAACAAAGCAATAGCACAGGTGAGGTTTAGACTTCAAGGAGTTGAGTGGAGTCCTTTCAATTTGCTCTTTTTGGTTACGAGGGGCAGTTTTTTTAACGGGATATGATGGAAACTCTTGAATTTCATGTTTCGGTAACGGAGCCCATCTGTGTTTAATGTTCCATCTGCAATTTTCTTGATTTCACATTTTTGGTGATATCAATGCCTAGAAAAAAAAGTTTGCATGACCATGTAGATCATTATTTCAGTTGGAGGACACTATTGCGCATGCATTTTCTATGTTTGGAGAATTTGAACTAGCACTGGAACATTGCAAGGCATCAATTGAGGTAATTCATTTTTGTCGTGTCATCCAGTGGAAAAATGTTCCTTATTTTCTGTATTGGTACAAGATGAAAAGCTTTTTGTGTTTATCTTTATCATGACTACAAACCTAGAAGCGGCTTTAAGAAATTTTCTTCACTTATATTTCGTGGACTCAAGGAGATTAAATTTCTATGTAATCCCTCCGTCCCGCAATGTTGGTTGCTTTTGGGGATTCCAACTTTTTAAGGGAACAAGCATTAAATGTATGTCCCCCTTGAAAATGACATTTGATTTCCACAATTATACCTTGAGTCCCACTAAAAAGGTATTTGTAGTTTTTATAAAGGGTAAATCTTGGAAATTCACACATTTTTAGTTGACTTTTCAGAAAGGAATAGAGAACCAACATTGTGGGACGGAGGGATTATCTTCTTCTTTTTTTTAATATATATACAATGTCGAGTAAAGAAATTGGATTTGGAATTCATTTCTCTGCTGAATTTTCAGATTCTTGAAAAGCTCTATGGTCCTGACCACATTGCTATTGGGCATGAGTTGTTAAAACTTGCATCAATTCAGCTAGCCATGGGTGATCCAAGTGCTGTGGAAATCTTAGATCGGGCAGAGGCAATATTTTCGCTGTATTACGGATGTCATGCGAATACCATTTTCCCACATCTACAATGCCATAAGATACAAGCTCGCGAACTTGTTCAGTGAAGGTCCATATTCTCACGGCAGTGGTATACCTGTCTTTTTGCCTTCACTCAATGCCCAAAAACTTATGTATAGAAGCTCGCAAACATTCAGCTGAAGTTGTTTCTCTCCGCCTATGTTGTGGTAGAGATGGAGTATTTCTGGTGTACCTGCTTTTTGTGAATTGGCAGTTTTTTGATCTAGGTTTAGCAGGTGGGTAAGGTCTAGTTGTGGAAACGGAGTATTAACTAGATTAGTCTTTTGGGTAAGGTCTATTTCTGGCTTTGTAGGCCTTGTTTGGTTGACTAAAACTTAGAACGAATGTAAATATAATATTAGGGGCTGTTCCTTTGCTCGGCGTTGATGAGTAATGGTCTCTCTCTCTCTCTCCTCTCTCTCTCTGCATAAACCAACCAAGATACCGCCTCAATATAGGGCCCCCACTTTGAGAGGAGTGTTTAAAGGAATGCGTTTGGACCCAAATTTTGCTGATCAACAAGTTTTTTGGGTACGTGTTAAAAAGTTGATGCTGCAGTGTTTCGAACTCTTACTTTACAGAGAAGATGGAACAGGCGTAAGCAGAAAGCCATGCTTCCCGTTGACTTACCTTTGCTTTCTTGTCCTTACCTTTTTGTCTTGCAGGTGTTGCTGAATGTCTAGGATTAGGGGGTTTGCTCTTGGTTCGGTTGTCTTGTTGGGTCTTTGTTCTTTTCTTCCTTAATTTTTAATGTTAGTTGGTATGTGTACGGGCATGTGTATGAACATGTATGGATGTACTTTCTTATTTGATATTAATGGGATAATATTGTTCGTCAAAAAGAATATGGACGCTTCTTAACCACTAGGATATTTTGTTCCTTTCACAACAAAATCAAAAGCAAATTTTCGATAAAGAAAACTTTTCAAAATTGTTTTTAAGACTTTAGTATACTTTGTTATAAATGTTCATATACATGATCTGCTTAAAAAACTATACTTAAACAAATTGTTTCCAACTAGATTATTTAATACCTCAATAAAAAATAGGGCCCCTAGTGGAAGTTGGTCCCCAAAATATATAGGACCGGCACCAATGGAGAAACTCCCACAAGAAACGATTAAGAAGAAGAGGAATTTCACAAGTGATCAGTCAGGCTTGCCATCGTTGCCAAAGAGCACCACCACAACTGAAGGAGTCAAGGGCTTTGGCAATTTGCGATTTCGCAGCATACTTGCTTTACTCTCACCCGCTTGGTCCTGTTGGATAGTACATGGTTTACAGTATTCAGTGTTAGGGCTATTCATAATCAGGCACGACGAGTGAAGTTAGGAGCACTGGAAAAAGAAAATTTCGTAGAAAGGATTTTCCAATCGGAATGGAATGGGCGCTTTCACAGAGGGCTTCAGGAGTGAAATCATAACTTCTCCTAGTAACACAGCTGGTACTTACCCATAGTTTCTGGCTTGGGGATATTTTTCTGCACCACTGGCACTGAGATGTCTGAACACTTCTGCATATCAATGACTGCAAACGGGAGTGTTGCGAAAATGTCGTAACAGTTCGCACTTCGTAATGCTTTTTATATCAATTAAGGTTTGCATTTCCGCAGCAGTTTGTAGAGTTATCTAATCAAATCGATGAAAATGGCAACCACCACCACATTCGAATCAATTTAGAACAGAAAACCACCGGCCGGGTGAGTCAAGCCAAATAAAGATTTCCACAGTAGTGAACCCGAGCAAACTTCCAGATAGCCACAAAGGTACCCAAAGAATGTATTGAAAGCCGATATATAACTTATTTTATGTAGTGGGTTCCTACCACATATGAACAAATTGGTCAGCTGCCTCAAGACGAAGTACAAATTTGTTAATTATCGCTAAGCTCTGAGCTAGAACTATAGAGAACAATTCAGATATCCCGTGGATGACTAACACAACAAACCTACACTGCATGCAGAAGCAGAGGAATCTCTCCCAGGCCTCTGTAGCATTTGCAAAATAAAAAAGGGAAGGTGAAGAAAGATGCATTTGCCAGAAGCCAAAGTTCACCAGAATAGAGCCACAGAGAGAGGTGGAAGGTACTAACTCTCATCTAGTTTTTCTTATAGCACTAACGAAGCTTCGTCTCATTTGGTTTGCTGCCCCTAAATGCTGAAAGAGAGAAGAATGACCTTGTTGCTGAAACACAAAACATGGTAGAGAATATTGAAATCTATGAACCACAAGGAAGTGATATATCTGATACTTCTATAGTGAGAACAGAGAACAGGAGAAAAGACTAATGCGTAGGGGATAGGATAAAGAAAGTAACCTTTAGACGTAGTGGCAGCAGTCGAGATATGGTCCTGCAACTTGTGGGATTCTCTCTGAGCACTGAACTTGCTTACGTTGGAATGAGCTGAATGTAATATAAATCATTACAATCATCAGTATCACAGTCCAGACTAGGAAAATGTGTCAATAACAAAGCACACATGATAAACGCAATATCACTAAATCGCTAATTTTTATGTCAAACTGGACAACGAAGATTACAACAGAAAAAGAATGCCCTGAGAGTCTATTCTTTTCAGGCTTTTTTTAACCATTCAGTGATCACTAAGGGCATGTCTGTTTGCTCGGATTTATCGGACTATAAATCCAAGTGACTACACATCCTACCTTTGGTTGAAAGTTTTGTCCATCAGATATGAAATATCACAAAAACACGGTATATGTGATAACTTGAGAGAGGTGGCATTATGAATCTCATCACTAGAAGTCCGATGTGCTTTACACATCTTATGTGATCATATATCGCATTGCTTTTAGTCTAAACAAACAGACAGGTCCTACATTTCAGGCTAAGAACAAAGACAATTAAATCAATATTTACACGATGTAAAGCAAGGGGATGAAGTAGTCGAACCAGAATGTATTTCAGGACCAGCTAAATCTTTCTCATAGCTTTCACCCAATGAAGCCTTTTGCTGTCCATAGTTCTTTCCATGAAGGGCAGCCATCCTCCGCAAGTTATCGGCATTTTTCTTACTAACAGCTTTGGAATCCTCAACATCATCCTCTCCTTCTGAAAACACAGGTGGGCTAGACCAACCGGTTAAGTTAGGATCCGCCTTACTCTTTCGAGCAAACTTCAAGAGCCTTTTCAGTCCTTTGGGTGCATCTTTTTGGTAGACCATTGCAGCAGGGTTTTCGGCATTTCCCCACTCCAAAATATCAGTTTCAGCGCTCTCCTCTAGCAGCATTTGTGACAAAGAGTGCCGGACGCGTGGACTTGAAATTGCTACTGGTGCAACATTGGCTGCGTATGAAATTTCGCATATATTCTCATCTTGTGGAATAGGTAAGTCTTGATGCTCTTCAATTTCTACCCAAGCTGTTGGGGAGATAACTGTTTCTTCTTCAACCTCAGTCTTGAGTACAGCCTCTCTCACCATTATAAAACTATCATCAAAATCTGCAGCAACTTGCTCTGAGCTCACAGTTTCCTCACATTTCTGCTGGCTAGATAACTCATGAGTTTCTGGTTCCAAACCAGCATCAGTATCCACTGCTTCAAATTCCTCCTCCTGCTGCTGCTGACTAACAATACCAGAAGAGTCAGTAACCACCTCGTGTTTCTGGGCTTCGCTTAGATTTTCAGGGTTTTCTGAAGTCTCCCCGGGTTGAGGAAACTCTTTCGTTTTGATGACAACAGGACCAACACCAGGGCCAATACCGGTGCCTTTACGCAGGAAAGGCTTTGACTCCAGTGGCACCACACTGCTCTTCTTTGTCACCTTGCTATAGAAACTGGGCTTTGCTGCAACCACTGAACCATCCTTTCCAGGAGGAGTCTGAACTTTTGTTTTGGCAGTTTTCCCATTCTTTGTTGACGGTTGTTGCTTCTTTTCAGTCATATCTTTCATACTTTTCTTAGTGTCATTTGGCCTAGCCTTCACATTTTTGGGCCGCTGTATGGATATTTCCTCCTTTGGGCTAGATCGAGGAACTGATGGTGCTGGCTGGGGTCTTCGACGAGTAGGTGTAGTGCCAGTAGATGGAGTCCCACAAGGAGTTTTAGCTGGTGATGTCCCTGTAGTGGCTCTTGGTGATGGTGTTGTTGACCATGACTTACGCATAGCGGGTGCGGGTGATGTCTTAGCTAAAGCTTTCTTTGTAACAGCAGGTTTTGAGGTTTCCTTCTTGGGATTCACAGATTGAGTCACAGTCTTATGTGACTTTTGGGGCTTAGCCAGAGAACTCTTACTGGCCGAGGTCATTTCAGTTTTTCTTTGACCAAGAATTTGCGGCATTGCTCTAGGTTGTGCTTCTTTCTCTGCTAGCCTCCCCGCAGTTTCACCCCTCAGTTTTTCGTCCCTCTTTTCTTTGTAGTGGTCAGAAACCCCCCCTCTCCGCCCACGTGGAACATCTTGGCTTCTGTTGCTATCAGGTGCTATATTCCGATACCTAACAGGCTTACATTCCATCATTTTCCTCAGCATCTGATTTAACTCCAGTTCTTTCTGTCGATTCCATTCGGCTGAGGCCGTTAACTTTTCAGTTTTCTCCTCTCTTTGGATAACTAGGGTTTCTGCTTGACTCCCTACAGGATTAGACGTTCTTTCTTCAAAAGTATCCAAGTGTGCATCCATTTTAGCAGCCTCAACAGGGTGGTTATCTCCAGCAAAAAACTCAGGCTCATCTTTCGCTTCTAATGAACTCCTTGGAATTTCTCCAGCCTCTGAATGGTCAGAAGTGATTGGAACAGAATTTTCAGAAGCAATTTGTGGGTTGTCTTGGGTGGAACTTTCACCCGTTCCTGCACTCCATCTTCTCAGTACAGATTTCTTTGTACCGGGAAAGACATCTAAAGTTGACCTCCTCTTCTGGGCATCCGAAGTTTGATCTTTCTGTTTATTTTCAAAAAGACTGATTGCATCTTGCACGCTTATTCTAACATTGTTGTTTGATCTTTTGGGGCGGTGTTCCAATCCTTCGTCTTCACTACTGTTTGCAGTTGCATCTCTATTAGAGAACGTCTTGTCTCTAGCAGGAAAATAGTTGAGGCTCTTAATGTTTAGTGCAGTTGCCCTGCGGGACCCAGATCGCCCTATCTGGACCCTACGCATTGGAGATGCTGACCTTCTAGGTGATGCAGACCTGATCAGAGTCCGACTCCGTTCCACAGACGGTTGATTGTCGTCGCTTGAGACTGAAGATTCCTCACTTTCTGTGGAGCTCTGCCGCTCAACCTGGGCAGCTTTGGCTGGGGAGACACCATACTTTACTGGTGTATCTGGCAGTAATGGTTTTAGTATCTGAGCATTAGCCTTAGTCGCACTGTACCTGTCATTTCTTGAATCAACCGTGGAAGGGGACTTCTCATCACTCGGTAAATCAACATTCTGGTCCATTTGGCAATGCTCTACGAACTTCCTCAAAGTATTCCTAGCAGTGGTAGGAAACAACAAGGAATAAGTTTCGGTCCTTGCCATTAGTATTAGTCATTTTTTATAATTAAAAAAATAGTCTCAGGAAGTTGTAGAGAAAAAAAGGAAAATAAAAGGAGCAGAATTGAAATATGACACAGCAGTTTTAAGATTCCGTACCATTCAAAAACTTAGAAGACGGGTAAACACTAGATTCTTATTTTGTTCCCAAGTTACCTCAAATCTATAGCTCCAAAATGTTGAGAAAGCTTTTCCATATCAAAGATGTGCTTTGAAGAGCATGTGGCTACCGTGGCCTGGTTGAAAGCAGCAGCTAATTCTCCTCTCAATGCCTTTAGCCTCAGTTCCATTGCTCGCAGCAATTCATTCCTGTCAGATTTTAAGATGTAAATTGGAACACACGGAGAAGGAAAATTTGTTCATAGAAAACAAAACAAACTATATACGTACTTTGATGCATCAGACGCAATCTTAACTTCATCCTGTCATCACCAACATATTAGTTCCAAGTTACAAATGTGTGCTACACTAAAATGGAAAAGCACTACCTTCAGCTTTGGTCCCACAGCAGTCGAGTTGGAGCCCTCTGTTAAAAAAGAGACAGCTCAATATTTGGCCAAGAAACAGAAGGTACAAAAGCACAATGATAAACAAGAACCTTGTCCATATTGCAAATGAAGGACTCAAAGCAGGGGAAATGGGGAAAAAATCGAACACGTCAAGGCTAAGGACACAGGGATAGCAGCTTATGATCACTGGGATCCTAAGCACTTATTGAGGGCCTTGACATACAGCATTATTTAAGCTTAGGCCATTCCTATTTCAAGACTTAGTTGACCCTAAGTTTTTCCCTCAAGTATTTCCTCTTTGATATGCGTCCACAAATACTTTGTTGTTATTTATTAATACTGGAATTAATCAAACACGCCCCTTTTTCTTGCATCAATCCTTGTTTCCGCTTCTCTTCTTCTCTACTTTTTCTTCTTCAATCTATTATCCCAACACAAGCTGTGCCATCAGCTTGTCCAAGTTACAAAGCAACATCAATGAACTAACCTCTTGTTTCATCTCCAGAATGATCACAATTATCCTGCGACAGGAATTAAATATGCATTTGAGATCAGTAGATATTTCAAGGATCAACTAGCCAAGAGACGAATAAATATTTCCTCTCCTTTTTGGGCATTTGTCATACATTTTACCTTTGTATACAAAGTAAGGTGAAACTTCCTCGCTTCCTCGAGTTGAGTTATCTCATCGTCAATAGCTTTGGCAGTATTCAGTATGTCCGGTGAACCAACAAGATGTAAAAATCTGAGAAATGAGGTTAGAAGAGTTAAACAGGCACTCCTCCATCAAGAAAAGAGAAAAGAGAAAAGTGACAAACAAGAAACCGTTTGATAATATCATATATCAACCTGGTTAACGTTGATTTTGTGAACCATTGGCGACTATCAAGACTTTTGGGTGGTTGAAGTTTGAAATTGGCATTGGATCCTCTTGAAGAAAGATCTTTTATTTCAGGTGAGTACAGCACCAGCTGTCCCAAAAGACCAGATGCTATTGTTTCTATTTTGTTGCCGCTGCATACACATGCCTCATATCTACAACAAAAGTTTGCATGCCCTTAAAATTTATTTCAAGAGTAGTACAAATACTTCTCTAATTTGATCCAGTATAAGTAACACAGTAATCAGAGGGAATACAAATAGCAGTAACAACAATTACCATCACCATTATCTTCACAAAGACACTTTTGCGGTCAATGATCATATTTTGTCGATGTTGTGTTAACATAACCGATCTTATTTCATGTAGTTAATGTTAACAAAAGTAGCATTCATTCTTTCCTATTTTTTCAAGTACTTGTTGATCACATTAGTTAATGGTGTAATTGGGTATTTGCAAGTTCGTAAATTCATATTGCTAGCAATTAAGAAGGGCTTAATATTTTCCCAAAAATTCAAAAGCCATAGTAAAACCGAGAATAAATATGCTTCTAGAATCAATCTCCCAGAAGTTTTTTAGTTTCTTCTAAACAAGAGGACAGGAAAGGCCAACCTGTTTTGGCTATGCCTGAATCAAATTCATTTCTGGTATTCAGTATAACATTAGGCAAAGAACGATATGTACTAAAAAACAACTAGGCAATTCCCCCCATTGGGGCGTAGCAGCGTAGAAGAATGTAGCACTTGAACCCCTAGTCCACATCCAATAACAACATTAACTGTGAGTATGCATTATTCTGTGTCAGTGGAAAATGGTTGCAGGCTGAAGTTTAACCTGTCATGGCTTGGAAATAATTGAAATTCAGCATAATCAAGAGGTGCATTGCCATCTATTGCATCCTCCATTTCAGCCAGCTTATCTTGATAGCAAACAAACCTGAAGAAAAAATAAAAGAACTGAAAACCACATATATATATATATATGAGTATTCCTGTTGGCAGTGCTTCAAATAAAGGACGATCAACTGTGTGGTCTAGTCCCGATTTCATAAGCCAATGAAAATGTATACATACAGAGCCGTTTATGACCTAATTTTGAATTATGAACACTAAAAATTTACTTCCCCTGAACAAAAACCAACACTGTCTACATGAAATGACGCAAGTATAAGAAAATTAAATGTATGTATGTATAATATATGAGATTGTGGAGTGAAAAAATCAACCCCTTATATATACGGAAATATATATATTACTATATCAGTTTTTTTTTTATAAGTAATAAAATTTATTAAAGAAGCATAGAGGGGATGCCATGCCACCAAAGACTATATCAGTGGTATATATAAACGGTGGACTTCAAAAGCATCCAAAAGGTCATCTCTATTTTTCTAGAATATTGATTTATATCTAATTTTCTAAAAAACAAAATAAAGACACATATCTTATCCAACCAACCACTACTCTCTCCCACCTCCTTTTTTTTTGCGGGGGGATTTTTTAAATTTTTTTTCCCAAATGTAAAACTAATTTCTGCGAAATAGGAATAAATAAATTTTCCTGCTAATAGATTACGATGGAAGATACAATGTAAACATATGCGGAATGGTGACGCGCTGGGGGCATGAATTGCACAAGGGGTTGATTTAAATAATAAATCATGCTTGTTTACAATAAAAACTTACAATGCAGCAGTGAATTTGGATCAAAAAGTGAGAGAGCCACTTCACTAATGCTAAAATCTAACAATACCACCGATGTGATTTTGGCACTCCACTTTTAGCTAACTTTTAGCTAATGGCACTCCACATTTAATTTTGTTTTCTCACATGATCAAAATAGAAAGTGGAGTGCCAGTGGCTCTAAAACTGGAGTGCCAAAATTAATTCCGCACCAGTTAATACAAAAGATGCCAAGTCGTTTATTGGAAGAGGTCAAATTGATAAAAGAACCAGTTCAAATTGGTAATTACCATAAATAAATAAATAAATAAACACAAACGAACATCGTTTTCATGAACAGAGTCTTATTCAGTGTCGGTGGGTTAAAAATTTGAAACAGAAAACCAACCGTACAAGCTCAGATCTAGCCAAAGCGAAGCCCTATCTCGTTGATTACAGTAACTGCAATGCGGAGTCACCGATTGCTGAGTCAGCAGCCGAAGCCACTAATCAGTTCGAACCCGAAAGCATTCCGCTCCAAGTACACCACCACCGTCCACCTTCTTCCACTAACCGACATTCAAAACACAAGCAAAATGTACGCAAATCGAGACATTCTAACATAAGCAAGAGAGAGAGAGAGAGAGAGAGAGAGAGAGAGAGAGAGAGAGAGAGAGCAGTGATTGATGTTTTTACCTCGATTGAGATCTCAAATGCAAAATGTCTTTTTCTTTGATTCCTTTTTTTTTTGTTTTGTTTCTAGAGAGAGAGAGAGAGAGAGAGAGAGAGAGAGAGAAGGGGGCTTCGGGGGGAGTGAGAGAGAGAGAGAGAGAAGGAAGATATACTAGTAGTAAAAGGAAGGAAGAGAAGAGAAGCAGTAGGCGCCTAGGCTAGGCGGGCCTCTCTCTCTCTCTCTCTCTAGAATGTGGAGCGTTGATGGCGTGGCCAATGAGGACTTCTATTCATAAAAAGACAAGGACAAAAAGATGATTGAGATTTTTTATACGGGACGGGAGTAGCGCTTCATGTACGTATTTGAGATTTGTTTTTTGTTTTTTTTTTAGAATACGAATATTTTTGCTGCTTATGTCACTCTCATTTGCATTAAATATCATGCGGTGCTGGTTTTTGATTGATCAGCGGACATTAAGATAAGGCGAAAAAACCTAGATGCCTAAAGTTTACTACTAGTAGAAAACAAAGCTGGAAACTATTTTCGAGTAAGATTTGTTGAGGACATTAGGTGAGAGAGAGAGCATGGGCAGATTCAAATTTTTATGTTTTTAAAAGGAATAAGAAGAAATTTGAAAATACATGGGGAAGAGAGAGAGAGAGAGAGAGAGAGGAGTGTTTTGTAAGTGAGTGGAGAGCAATCTTTTCTTTTCTTTCTAAAAAAAAAAGGTGGGGGAGGAAACGATTGGCTACAGCTCGGGGTGATTTCGGTTTGATTCGGTTCGGGGTGAAATTTTCGAAAACCAATTCGGTTCGGTTCAAATATTTCCAGGACCGATCCCGACTGGAGTTGAGTTCGGTTCGGCTCAAGGTGGGGTCAGTCCGGTCGGGAATTTCGGTCTGCCCGAAATATAAAATTTTCATTTAATTTAAATGTGTATATGTAAAATATATAGTTGTTAGGTTCGATCCGGCGAAAAATTTCAGGAAATCGAGACCGAACTGAAATCGGTTTGGTCCGGTCCGGAAAAATTCCACCATCACCCCGACTGAAAACTGAACTGATCGGTTGATTTTTTCGGTTGTCGGTTTTCGTAGATGTGACTCATAAGAACTCTAGACTTGTCACGGGTCTCGTGAGGAACTAATTACATGTAAAGTTGGTAACAGCCCACTGAAGGCTAGTGGTTATTGTCGGGTCAACAAAACTGGGAAACGGTCTCTTCTAAATGTGATCATGAACCCTAAACTCGTGACGGGTCTTGTGAGGAACCAAGCACCCAAAAGTTTGGCGTCGTCCCGTTGGGGACTACAGTAATTGGTTACTGTCGGGGCAACAAAACTGCGAAGCACGAGGAGACGTAGGCCAAATGCTTCCAACCCCCAACCTCCTAAACCCAAATTTTATTTTGTGGGCTCTTTCACCACTAATGAGTGGATAGCAAATCATACCTACACTGCTTACCAACCCCTAAGAGCATAACTTCACACTAATGGAGTGGCAGTACTGTTAGGTTTGCACTTATAGTTTAGGACCAGCAATTTTTACCTTTAGAGAGGGCACATGGTCCTGGTACCCCACCTTCCGACCAGGAAGTGGTTTGCCTTGACTTTCAAGGCCCATGGTTGCACGGGCACAGAAAAAGGAAGGCAAAATCGTGAAGCAACAACACCCACAAAATGATGCCTTGTGATTGTTGCAAATAGAATTTTTTATTTTTTTTTTGGGGGGGGGGGGGGGGGGTAAATCATTGCAAATAGAAATCTTTGGTCACAAGCATAGACCTGTTCATTTACCCAGCTTCAGTAACATTCTAGAGAGAAACTAAACAAAATGGAACGTAACCGAATAGTACAAGTTAGTAGGAGTATTTTGTTTCCCTTCCCTCTCGACAGCTCTTGAGAAAATATCTACACATAACCTCAAAAAAACCCAGTATTCTAACGCGGCCTAAGCTGAACTTTCAGGAAAGAGAACAACGGAATGTTGACATATCGGTATGGAAACATCCCCAATAGTTGCGGAACTAACGACTCTATTGGAAAAAACAAATTAGCAACTTCTACACAAATTTTCAAGTGGATGAGAATCCATCAAGTTCGTCACAGTTGGAGATGGGATGGCCCATGTTTATGGATTGAACGAGATTCCAGCTGGGGAAATGGTGGAATTTGCCCAAACCCAATCTGCAAGCATTGGATACCATCTTGCACACTATTAAGACCAAGACAAAAGCGTTGGTCGAATGGCTCAACAGGGAAATAGGATGGTACTCGCCTTAAGTACAACGAGCACAGCTGCAACTTAAGCTAAAGTAGTAATCGAGATAAAAATAGCAAGTGTGAAACTTTAAGTATTTAAAAATGAGACAACTAGATGGATGCAGATGCATAAGCAATTATAACCAACGTTTAACTAAAAAGCTCGAAAGCAGCCATTCATTACTCCAAATTCAGCCTACAGCCCCGAGTTTTACAACCCTGAATTGTAAAGCACACCTACAACAGGATAGAACATTAAAACATTTCTCAATCACATGCGAGGGCGCGAAACCCAGATAATCCCAAACTGGAGAAAAAGAATAAAAGAAAAGGAATGAATGCAAAGCAACAAGAAACAGATACACTACTGAAGAAGAACATTCTATAGTACAATTTCCGGGTAGCTCTTGCAGCAGGAAGCGGAGTGGAATCAACCATTTGGAAGACCAATCTCACAACCTTTAGTTAGACCATACATGGACCAGGCCATGCCTATTACCAGTATAGATCTCGTTACGTTCTTCATCGTAGAAGAGAGCTGTGATGTCTTCAAGGGCTTCCGCAACTGTGCTCCTAAGCCTAGAAGCTCGGATCCGCTTCTTTGAGCTGCAACTTCTGCCACTAAAACAGCCACTACAACAGCATTTGTCTATGGGTAAGCTACTGCTTGCTCGTATTTTAGCAAGGCATTTTCCAGTTAATATATTGCTGATATTGATAGACCCTGCTGCATGATAAACAAAAACACTCTTAGAGACCCAAAAAAAACACAATAAATAAATGAAAGAAAGCAAGATAGAAACAATGCAGATGGAATTTTACATGTAATGACCCTTGCAAAAACCAAAACCCCTTGGCAAATCTATCACGGTTTCACACCAAACAAAAGACAAACAACAGACTGCATTGCATGCAACAGTGACAACATTCAGCAAATACACCTTAACCAGATAATGGTCCAGTGAGCAGGAAAAAAAGCCCCAAACTTTAGAAGGCAACAGTAACAAAACATAACAATGAACTTCAAAAGGCACTGTCCATGCTCATATAGAAAGCAGAAAACAAAATAAGGTTTCACCTTCTATACACATCCTATAAAAAGTGCATAACTCGCACCTCTCATTTTCAGCCGTTACATTTGAATGTTTGATTTAAGCCGTTCATTTGGGTTCACAACCAACACCACCTGGGGTGTAAGCCGCATAAGAAATGACCACTCTCGTCATAAAAAAGGAAAACCACTAGGGTTCATAACCAACACCACCATGAGTCGTACCCAAACACCACTTTGGTGATAAACCAAATACTACTTGGTCCATAACCCAGTGATTTGACATTTAGGTGGTCCCATAAACTCCTAACACCACCACGTTGGGGGGCATAAACAAACACATCATATCCAAGACCACTTAACGCCACAAGAGGGCAAACAGTACACATAAACAAGGGATGTACACTATTAGAAATCCCCATGATAAAGATGATAAGCAGGTAAAATTCCTAAAGGATATTTCCTGTGTGGCACACTAGGTTAAGCCATAGAACTCTCAAAAGGGGAGTTCATAGCAGTGGAACATAGTAAAGGATGAACTCATTCTTCTATAATTTGATTTACCGTTTCCTTCTGACAATGAATCATCTGAATCGGCTTTGCAGTAAGATATAATAAGATCTTGATCACTTGTTATATATATGTTGTTTGTGTTGCAGTCGGGATGCCACAAGAGGTGATCCTCAAAAGAAGTTACCAGCTCCCCACGAAAGTTCCAAACAGCCACTGTTCTGTTCCTAAACGTTAGGAACAACTGGTTCTCATACAGAAATATAAATGCTGATGGAGTCATAAACTCAGTTCTACTAACTTCTGTTAGCTCAGAATTGCGGACCTACAGATAAACAAAATCAGGCATTAGATCTGAATTAAAGTAATATTGAAAGACCGCTAGAAAGATCCTTACATCAAGAATCTGCAGATTCTCATTTTCTTGCTTGACGAGAAGCTTCTCATTGAACTGTTCAATGAAATCCACCTTCTTATTCCGATGAAGGAGATGATTGAAAGTTTTGAGCACTGTACCATCCTCAATTGAGAGAATTTTAAGAGGAACGTGGCCACAAGCTTTGGTAAAGATCAACAGCATGATGCCGGGACTGTTTTTTAGACCAAGAATAAGGTAAACAACTTAGCAACACATGCAAATAGCAATACCACCAATACATAGTGACTCTATTTATTCACAAATCTTAGTAGGTAAAAAAGAGAGAGAGGAAGGTTCGACCACATGAGATAGGGATAGCATGCAATGTGAATATGCAAGTAAATGACTACAAGAAGACCCTCTTCTGCATGTATAAATCTTCAAACCATTTATACAACCATGCACTGAGGTGTCTATGCAGGCGCATAAAAGAATGATTACCTGATCTTGATCTCTTGAACATTCTTGTCTGATATGGAGTACAGCATCGTATAGTTTTTCAAATCAAACACCTTGTATATACTGATAAATAATGGAAACATGTACATACATCAGAACTACAACGAAAAAATGTGCAAAAATCATTCATGACCATGCATGCATGCCAACATTGCTGAAAATTTACCTATCTTGAGCAGAATAAGTGAGTACTTTCCCATTTACGTCATCAAACTCCACAAAACCAGGCCATTTCAGTGACTCAGACTCAAAAAGAGGAAAACCTGCATCTGGCTTACCCCTCTTTATGTACCTGGGAACATTTAGCTATGAGATCTTTCACTAAGAGAAACACACCAACATAGGAACCAGCAATTAAAAAAGTATAGCTCCCATACTCGATTCTCGTGGTTCTGCATTTCAAAGAACTAAAGTTGTCTGAAGCATAAACGGAGACTGTGATAAGAGAATCATTGTTTTTATTGTAAAACAGGCTTCTAATAACTTCATCAGGACTGACATTCAAAAAGCATATCCTCTGGTTAGTCTCTGCATCCAACAATAGACAAGTTATAAGGCTCCTTTCCGCAATATTCGATAACAGATATGGAGTATGACCACACATTCTACGGGCTTCGCATAAACAGATAAATGATTATTCATTAAGGCTCTACCTCGACTAAATGCTGCGCAAACACCAGACTGCGCAAGAGCAAAGACAATGTCATGGGCAGCTACTATTTCAATAATTTTTGACCTCTTTTTGAGAAAGGACAATACCATGCTGCAATGCCCTTTTGGATCATGGGTATCATATTCCACCTGATACAAGCGTTCAAAGAAGTCATTACAGGAAGAGACAAACAGAAATGAAAGACCAAAACCTTGTATAATAACCAAACAAATGATTAGACAAATACTAATAGAGTACAAACTCCATTACCTGAGAAATATTGAGGCAAGATGTATGCAAAGTCTCAAAGGTACAGTATTACTACCGAGTGCCGAATAGATATAGCCAGTCGCATAATTTGACCATGGCCTAAATTTTCCTCACACAACCAGACGGCAGGTAAGATGCACTGCTTTATCACATTTCCATCACCTCATATATGATGATTTAATATCACCTTTCTGTCAATCGCAGAATGAATCCCACAATACTGAGAGGACGAAATTATGAACTTGCCCTACGTAACAATCCACCACTTTCCGTGGTAGAAAGACCTCAACAAAACCAAAAAAAATAAGAACAGGTGACAGGATTTTCATACACCACGAATGGTGGAGTCGAAATGTAATTAGGTGGAGTGTCTGAAGCATGTGGCCCAAGCACTTCAAAAGGAGAGTAATGGATGTTAGTTTTGATGGCTTTATAGACCAAAGTGTATCATTTCTTTTGAGGGAGGAGATACGGAAAGTCCTTTCAATTTTCAGAAAGCTATGATAGGGGCGAATCCCAGCATTATCTTCGCTAACTTCCTGAGGTATAACCCTCGCCTCTAGGCTACTATACATTTAACCCTCGACTCAAACTGAAACAAAAAAAGGTGCTATTACTGCTATATTAAATGTCCATCAATGCAGACTGATTCGCTTCTTCTATTCACCGGAATCAGTAGAAAAAACATAACTTGTAGCTTGAGTTAGTGAGCTGAAGAAAAGTGTTCATTCAGCTCAAGATCAAAAGTAATTTTTTCCCACTAGAGGGCCATGGGACCAAAGTCATACCAATCAATAAACCTAGTTGCTATTTTTTGGTGGGAGGCACCACAAGACTTTCATTCTTCAGTATACTGGACAATATTCCAGATTCTAAACCTAGGTTACACCACTAGATATTCAGTACACTAGGTTACACCAAAATATTTTCAGTTTCAGGTGGGATAAGAAACCTAGTCCCAATATTCGACAAGTACTTATCCCGGAAGACTGACCCAGCTGACTAGAAAACACAATGCGTGCATATTCAGTCATTCATAAGTCGCTTTGGAGTGTATCAGGACTAACATTATAAAGGGTTCCAACTGTTAACCATCGAAACCCTAATTTCCCACTTACAACCTTGCGTCACGCACCAAAAACACAGTATCAATCGTCTATAAGTTGCAATAAACCATATGCGTTTTATAAAGTGTTAGCATAACATTGGGAAAGATTATGAACGAAAGCTACAATTTACTTTTCTAACATGGTAACGGAGCTTATAACAGAAACTAAGCTTATACCTGCAATCGAATGTTCCGAAACCTCTCCTGGGCGTCGCTCATACTGAATGCCCGGTCGCGCTTCGAGCAAATCTCCCTCCGCTGGAGCTTCCTGACGCTGTTTACGAACCCGTCTGCGCCGCCGCTACGAGGCCGTTTCTTCGCCACCACCCGGCGGCCGCAGCACGGCCGAGGACTCGCGCTAATTCTCCGACCCTCCATTTCACACCTCAATATTTCACCTAAAGACTTAAACCCCCCAATACACCCACCGTATCTGCATAAACGTGTGTATCAGCGTCGATTTGCACGGAATACAACTCCGGAAAAACACGATCTTGGCTTCAATTTGTTGCCGCATAAACCCTAAATCTCCGAACACGCAAAAAAGGGGGGGGGGGGGGGGTTTAGCCCTTTCCCGACCGGAAGAAATTCAAAAAAGGCTTCAATTTCGTTGCTCTTTCACGCGAAAATATATGTATCTCTCTCTCCGCCTTCTATCTGCTCTCTCAGTGACATCTCTGAGAGATGAATGTTTTGCATGTGCTGCTGTAAAAGGAACGAAGGAGAAGTCTGTGGATTTCAAATTGCAGATTGACGAATTTTTTACAGAGTAGGGTTCTTGTAAACTTATCTGGAACTTTTTCCCTAATTTTTACAGTAGTATCTTTTACTTGTAATTTTTTGTTTGGTTTTTTGTCGTAATTTATGGGTTAATTGTCTTGTCTCGATGAGATGAATCAAAAAAGTATGAAATGTTGACCGGTGTTGCAAAAAATTCATATAAAACAACACTTTAGACAAAAAAAAAACAGTTGTTTTGTAATTTTTTTATGCTATTGGTCATATTTTTAATTTTTAGACTACTCTTATCGAAATTGATGATTAATTCAAAAAATATAATGCAAATCAAATAAAAAAATTTTAAAAAACGTACAAAACACTGGGAAAAAAAATATACTAGAACCCACCCTAAATTAACCTCATTGGGGGTCTAAAGTAAGGTCACGTTTGGAAGCATGGTTATGTCTTTTAGGTTTTTTTTATTTTTTATTTTTATATCCTTCATTTTTTAGGTTTGTTTGGAACTTGTGAAAGAAGAGAGAGAAAAGACAAATTTTTAAAAAATTGTATAATGCTAATAACAACTCACTGGATTGTAAAACCGGAAAAAGATCAAAAAAATGATTTTTTTATTTGTTAAAAGTCCTTTGAAATGTGTTAAAAGTGCATCGAGAACAGTTATTTTTTTGTGTTCTTCTTATCTTATTGATAATCTAGTGGGCTGTCAATAGTATAATCATAAATAATTTTATGTTCCATTGTTTGGTTGGAGAGAATGAGAAAGAGAAATAGAAAATTACTCTATAAAGTTGTGCACAATACCATTTCCTTCTCATTTTCCTCCAACTTTTTTTCTTTTCTTTTCTCCTACTTTTCTTAAATTCCAAACGCAGCATTAGAGTATATTTGGAATCCATAAAAAAAGAATGAAAGAAAGGAAAAGTTATTTTTCCTATTTGGTTTGATATAAATGGACATATCTTTTCTTTTCTTTTTTTGTGACGAGGGACCTCTTCTACTAGTGTCACTTGGACGATCCAATTGTGTTCAGAATTGTGTTTTAGAATTGTGTGCTTAGGCTTCCTGTTTTTACACAACAGTGCCACTTTATGAAAAATCATATACCACTCGGATAAATATTAGAGGCAACCAATTAATTCTAAATAGCTAACAAACATAAATAACCTGCGCTAGATAAGGCACTGACCCAAGTATTGATTTTCCTATCCTGTGAGCTCGGATCAAATTACTCGGATAAGTGGTACTAATTCTACACATCTTCTATATTTTAGTAGTAATTGTTTTGTTTTTCTTCCGTCTCTTCAGATCAACGATTTGTAGTCTGATTTGTGAGACTTTTGTCTCTCATATTCTCAAGAGTAGTTAGTTTCATCTTTGGAACGAATATTTGGACTACAGATCGGGTTCTTTCATGTGATGTTGTTTCACGCTAATATCCATGCCAATAGTGCTGTAACCTTGTATAATGTCTTTAGTGGGGCAACTCGTGGTGGCTTTTCAAATCTGGAGTTGGGAGTTCATTGGTGCGTTCGTACTTGGTTGGCAACCATCTAATCGTCTGAGTACCTGTTGTCTCTTGTCTTTGACTACTAATATTTTATCTCTTTTGAATCTTTGGCGAATGTGTGTCAGGATGCTTGGGTTTGAATGAAAGACATTAATTGCCTTGTACTTTTGTCTTTTTTTACTTGTTGACAAGGAAAAAAAGAGCTCGGATCCAATCGATATCGGCCACTCTGATTACAGCTTTTATTTACAATTAAAGCCATGATGATTCATATAATCCCCCATACTGATATCTTGCTTTTACCTCATTACTCAAATTTCTTTCTCAAATTGCAATCTACTACAATTTAATCATCTCATAGGTTCTCAGTCTCTTTCTCCATCCTTTGTAATCTGCCGGTTTGCTAATAAATAAAAGCACTAATATCAATCTTTATCGAATTAAGGGTGTTTTTGCTTAATAATTAAGTTGGATTATCTTTCTGTCTCTATTCTTTTTTTTTTGTGTGTATGTGTGTTTGTTTGTTTTGAGTCAAATTCTGAGGATTATTGGCTCGTCTCGACAAAAAGAATCAGAAAAATATAAAAACATATGAATCAAACTATTTTTTTCAAAATAAAGACAAAAAATAATACTCCCTCTGTCCCTTTTTTTGAGTCCAGTATTCAATTTTGGGCTGTTCCTTAATAAGTGTCCATTTTGTAAAGTTAGTGGGTAAAAGTTGGTGCATTGTCTATTTTGTCCCTAAAAATAGATTCCATTTTGAAAAGTTAGTGAGTAAAAGTATAATGATGATGGGTAAGTAGGGAAAGTGGAGGAAAAAGTTGATGTGAAAGGTATAATGATGATGTCTTTTTAATAAGTTAGAGTTACGAAGCAGGACACTTAAAAAGGGACGGAGGGAGTAGTATAAAACAGTCTGTTCTGGATTATTTTTGAATTTGATGAACTTTTTAAGATTATTCTCGTCGAGGCGTACCAATAATCCACGAATACTAACGCAAAAAACCAAAAAGGTTTGAATAAAGATGTAATTTTTTGGGAAAATGACGGTCCAGGACGTGTTTTGATAATGAATACCCGCTAAGGACATGCTGAGAACATTTGTTAATACTAAAAATGTCATTGGCCGATATTAATTATCAAAACACGTCTTTGGCCGTCATTTTCCCAAAAATAATCCGGCAGAATTATTAAGGCAAAACGGGCTATCTCTTTTTGAACCAGCCCAAAATCATGGCAAGGAGTATTTTTTATCTAGTTTTAGCCCTTTTTAGGGAAGCCCGATACTCCTCGGCTTATGCCTCAGCAGAGTAGTGGGCTTATTGCAAAACATGCTGAGGCCCACAAACAAAAATGGGGAAGCTTTTCACTTAGTGATAGGTCCACTATAAACATTTCATAAGCCCACCTAATAGTTTTGTAAAGTCACAAGTCCACACAACCTAAACCCTAGGGTACCCTATGAAAGTGCCTAAACCACTAAAACCCTATAATATATAGGAAGGTGCACCTAAAACCCTATAAAAGTGCCTAAACCCTAGGGTACCCTACGCTAGGGTACCCTGTCCTATAATAAAAAAAGTGCACCCTAAAATCTTATGAAAGTGTCCAAACCTTAGGGTACTCTAAAATGGACTTGAGACCTTACAAAATTAATAGGCGGACTTGTAGGTTTATGAAGTTTACATAATAGACCTAAGAATAATTTTCTAAAAAAGTAATTGACAACCAAACAAAGTGAAAAGCTTTCCCATTTTTGTTCCCCTTCAGTCAATTTTCGAAACATTTTAACAAGAAATTTCACTTCTTGAATAGAGGTACGTTATATGCATCCAAACAAATAAATAAAAAATATATAAGGAAAATCGTTAAGATAAGTTTTTTGAGAGGAGAAAAGTTGCAATCCCCTTTCATATTGGCATGGTTGTAGGAGAAGGATTTCTCTCCAGCTTAGAGAAATAACTGAGCCGGTTCAGTTTAGTCCTTCCGCAGGCATCCGGACCACATTTTGATACTCCCTCCGGTTTCGTTCTTTTGTCCCTCATTCTATCTCAACCAGATAAAAAACTAATTATAACTTTTAGTTGGTAATATATATTATTTATACGTAATATGGATCTTATTTGATAGATCTCAATAAGCTTTTTTGAACGATATTTTCAAAATCACCTAAAAAATTATAGATTGCAAGATATATTCAATTGAAAAGTGGCGCGGACTTCCAAAAGTGATTAAAGAATTGGGACGGAGGGAGTAATTACAGAGGTTTTTTTTTTGTCAATGGAAATCACAGGACACTATATCAATTGTAGTTCTCGAGATAAGCAAGCCCAACGACTCAACGAACAAGATAAATAAATGCATTTAAAGGGATCATATCACTAGAAGCCCAACCCAACGACAAGCTCCATTAGGGACAGAAATAATCCTAGCAAATACAAAGGGAAAAACACCCACACACATGTGGGAATGTTCGAGTTTCTAATCTCCTAGTGAAATGCAAAAGTCTTGTCAACTGAGTTAGCTTTAATTGGTTCATATTTTGATAATTAGAATCCCTTCTTTTATAGTATTCGTCAAAAAAGTTTTTTTTTTGTGTGTGTGGTTAAAAGTGGAATTATAAAAAACTACGAATTAGAATACAAGATCCGGGGATAAGTAACACCCCTCATGTCCTCACAGAATTGAGACTTAATACAAAACGGAATTGAAAGATACGATAAATAAGGAAAAAGATGTGATCTTGCATCTTGCGCTAGGAGATCCGCACACTTGTTTCCTTCCCTCATGACATGCCTCAACGGTGGATCACCCAGCTGGTGCAAAAGGAACCTGCAATCAACAATCAAATTGTAGAGATGATGGGTGCCTGTTGCATTGTTGATAAGTTGGATGACATTAGAGGCATCTATTTCAATCTCCACCAATGTAATGTTGCGTTGTAAGAGAATCTTGAGACCATGTATAAGTGCCCAAATTTCGGCCTCAAGAGCAGATATGAAACCCAATTTGCATGAAAAGCCCGTAATCCATTTCCCATTTGCATCCCTAATCAGACCACCTGCACAAGCCTCTGAAAAAGTAGAAGATCCACTTCCGTCTACATTGAGTTTAAAAGTGTTTCGAGGAGGTGGTGACCACCCTACATTGGATGTTCTAGGTTGGATTCTGGCTAAGGGGAGTGTTGGTTGGACAATAAAGACCCATTCAGTGGCTTTAGAAAGAATGGAGGAAATGGTTACATTAGGAGGGGGTAGCTGAGTGTCACGGTGGATGGTTGCATTCCGACGTAACCAAATGTGCCAAATGGATAAGAGGAAGATTACATTCCAATGTATGCCGGACTGATGAGTGTAGCGAGCGAGAGAGTTTGTTTTAATCCAAGAAGCAATATCAGCATGGAAGGAGGAAAGAAGAGGCTGCGGAACGTTAAGAAGGGGCCAAAGATTTTTTGCAGCTTCACAATCTCTAAGAGAGTGAAGTGCCGAATTCAATCATGCGAAAGATAACGTTGTTAATTAATCCGATATAGAGGATAGTCAACAAACACATTTTTTTCCTAATAACTCAGATGACTAAACTTGTTTATCCACACCTCAATTAATTCTGGGAGCCAATTCCACTGACCATTTACAGGGAATCGAATTACAGGCAGAGCAAAGCTCTGTATGAACTGACTCTAAAGGAGTTGATAACATTTGAGAGGTTTTGAACCTGAAACTTAAACAACAACAGAATTCATATAATCCCCAATCATTGGAGGTATGAGTGGTTGAGGATTGGAGACTGACCTAAGACAGAAGAGGATCAACTTTGAGTGGTTGTGCCGTTGTGGTATGGAAATTAGGGGGGTGTTTCTATCAACAAAAAACACTAAAAACTTAACGCATTTTACCATCTTGTTTCCACTGACAAAAAAAATTCAGCATTTTACCATCCCGTTTCCATTAACAAAAAAGTTGTCAACAAAAACTCTTTTTGCTACAATAATTTTACTCACAAACCCATCAACTTATTCACTATCAGAAACAACTTAACATTTTTCAACAACTTATTCATTATCGAAAATACCTAACAATTTCTGAACCACAAATAAAAATATACAAATTTTTACTACCGAAAACACCCATTATTTGCATGATCTCTTCCATCGGTTTTTTGACTCGTTATGCTTATTTAGCAACCGTACATGTCATTAGTTGCGTCATGCGTGCTAACATTCAGAGTGAAACCAATGAGAAAATCTTATTTATGGTTGTTCCGTTAAAAAAGAAGTTACGGAGTCCAATCGCAACCGTCCAAAGTGTTTTTGGACGATTTGGATGTTAATGAAATTTTTATGGGGAAGAGTTAAATTGTGATCGGTCATAATTGAAAATGAATCTCAACCATTAATTACACGAATAGACAGCTGAGATTGCGTCGCTCCATGAACAGGTTGTTCATGGAGCCTCCGTGACTAGATAGCTTCCGTGACAAAGAGTATCTACCAACAGTGGCGGCTCCAGAAATTTATAATAGGGTGTTCAAAAATTATCTTAACTTTACTAGCTGATATATTAACCAATAATAAATGTACACAATCTCATATAATTGTATAAATAGTATAGTAAAAAAACATAACTTCTATTCTAAAAAAATTAACTACGAGACGAAATGAGAACTTAAAAATATATACTATTTTTTTAACAAAAATTTACTACAATTTTTTTGAAAGTTGTATTTCGTAGTAGACAGTGTTTCGAGAATGGAGAGGGTAAAATTTTACAGTTGTCCTAAATGAGTTTTCATATTTTGGGCCAACGTTTAACCAGCGTATTAATCTACTAAAATCCTTATGAAAGAAATTGTAGCGACTACGTTGAGGTTGACCTTCTTGAAAATATGTTCTTTAGGATGACATTATGAGATTTTCTATCACGCGTAGTCTTAAATTCGAAGTAATATTATTCAAGTTAACGGCATTTACAATGTAGTTGAATTTTTTTAAAACTTTGTCCGTAATTTTATAAGCTAACTAGACCAAAAAAAAAGTTATTGTCATGAATGCAAAATTAACATTTAACACATTTAGACTATCGACAATAAAGATGGGGAGAGAATGTAGAGCATAATACTTATATCAATAGATTCTTCTTTTCACTTTCTTTTTACAAGTTATGATTATAAGCTTTATTTGATGTAATGTGTTAGGTGTTCAAATATGAATTACCTGAATTGATGGGCTGTAAATTGGATTGTGATGGAGTGTTCAATTAATTTTGGGTTAGGTGTTCAATTCTTTTTGGATTAGGTGTTCAAGACTTTTAGAATTGGGTGTTTATTGATATTTACGTTGGGTGTTCAAAGAAAGGCTTACTCATAATTTTTACATGTATTCTAAGCAAAAAAAAATTGTTCGGGTGTTCAATTGACCATGGAAGCTCCCATGTGGAGCCGCCTCTGTCTACCAATAATGTCAAGTGTGCGGATCAAAAAAAATAAAATAAAATAATGTCAAGTGTGAAAGACTTCCACGCTTTTTGTGCGAAAGCGATAGTACATATATCCAAATCCATTGAATACACGAGTTTTTCCCATTCAAACTCGAAACTCTTTTTTTTTTTTTCTTCTTATAACCGGATGTTCAGATCAGTTTACGCGCATCTCGATTAAAAAATTAATGACTGGGCAAACTCTCCTATTAGAGTTCTTGGAAGGTTCTAACCTAATTTTAATTGACAATAAGTCAGGCTTAGCTTATATAATGTGAGATAAAGTCTAAACACTCCCTTTTATGAGCATTCTCATTGTAATAAGCAAATGAGTATGGATAAACAAACTTAACAACAATGTTCAAAAAACACCCCACATTGTAATAAGTAAAGTTTCAAGTCTTTTAACAAATAACCAAATTTCACTCATTCCATAACCAAACTTAACAACTTTTACCAATAACCAAAACTCAATCAAACTCAATAACTAAACTCAAAACTTAATAACTCAAAAACACCCCACATTGGAATCGTCTCACCGAGACGAATAATTTGGTGTGGTTGGGTGCGTGATTGAAACTCGTTTGTGATTGGACATATGTGCATTGTGTATTGTTGGGGGTTTTTTGGTTAGGGATGCAAAAATAACTAATGTGAAGGTAGAGGTTGTTAAGTTTAATTATGAACTAAATGAATAATAAAATACTGACGTGACACATTTTGATTATTGATTTTGATTATTCCCATTGCGGATGCTCTAAGTGCAGCCTGAATGCATGTGGAGGTATGAATCGAGGAGACGAGAAGATTCGACTCGATCGACAGAGACTCAACCACGCGAGGTGGGGTCACTCAAGACTTAACTCTGATACTGTGTTATATTTCCTTGAAGGTTCCACCCTGAAACCAATTGTTGGCCTAAAGTCAATTGTTGGCTTCAGGTTAGAACCGTCAAAGAAAGAAATGTAACCTTCAATGGCCCCAACATTGGGAATATTTTAGCCTTCTTCGTGGAACTCGAACACATGACCTAATAAAAAATAAATATTTATTTATTTATTTTCTCATACTCACTTAACTAAACGTAACTCTCGGGTAACATTCAACCCACCTTCGTCTCAAGAAAGTGATACAACTCGCTCATTTCCTTTTCAATCTTTTCAAGAAACTGAACACAGCACGCTGTCACATGTGTGAACCGTCCAATGTCCATTAATTATTTGCTCACATAACGTCTAGATCTCTATGACTCGTTTAAACTCAGAATAAAGTTCCATGAAAAAGAGTTCACTGGCGATCGTGGGTGAAGAAGTCCAAGTGGTGCCCCATTCCAACATTGATTGGTCAATGTAGGTGTGCAATGTTTTCCACCATCTCTGGGGGCTACCGTCTATACGATGAACGGTACTCTCTCGTTCGTGTTTGTTGGTCTATTTTCGGTGTTCGTTTCATGTTTTAAATTGTTTACACCATCTCTCAATTCATAATGAGTTTCATGATTTTTGAAATTTTCAATTAATTGAGATTAATCAAATGAAATTCATATTGCTATTTTTAGTAATCTATCAAATAAAATCCATAAGATATGTATAATTTTTTTTTTTTATCAGTGATCTACTTTAAAATTGACCTCTTGATTTAGTTATTTCTTCGGATCAACATAATAGCAAGAATAACTTGCATGTAGATAAGAGTATTATTTTTTATCCCACTAATTAAAAATTCTGGGTCTGCCTTTGCTCGTGCCCGCTAGTAATGGTGGATTAATTTCCTAGATTAGTCCAGGTGCAAGCAACCTGGTTCGGACATTCTGAGTTATCAAAAACATTATGCTGACATTATTTGCAATTCTTCCAAGACTAAAGAGTTGGAAACAATTTTATCCACCCTTATGCAAGGTTTGTAAATTTCACACTTCTCTGTAATAGTCTTGTGAAGCAATGGATTTCACAAATATAAATCAATCACTGGTAGGGCTGTAAACGAGTCGAGCTTTGTCAAGCTCGAGCCTTAACGAGCCGAACTTTAGTCATTTACTAAATGAGACTTTTTAATTGAGCCTAGCTTCTCTTAACAAGCCAAGTTTTTGTCGAACGAGTCGAGCTCTACTCGACTTGTTTACTAAACAAGCCAAGCGTTAACAAACTGACCTAGCTTTCGAGCTGCTCGATTCATTTAGAGCTCTTATCACTGGGAATTGTACACAAACAGAGGAACGTGCAAATTCGAACTCCTTAAAGCTACCAATAATTTTGGCAGTTGGGGGGATGTAAGAGGACTGAAAATTGGCCTCCTCCGGGGACCCCAACACCACATGTCACAAGACCAGCTCCTCTGACTCTCCGGACCCTTAGGAATGTGACCCATCAAAAACTTCACTGTGTCAATCCAACGGCTTTGGCTACGTGGGTATAAAAACACTAATATGTGTTTCTACTCTATCATGATTGGGTTGCATATTTGAATCCCACAGAAATTAAAAAATTTAAATTTTGGAGTTACTAATGGGTTTGTTCGATAATTAACTTCGAAACCATGAAACTAGTTGATCTACGCACAATCTTGTTCAGACATCCGAATATACTTCCTCCGTCCGCCTTTGTTGGTCCATTACGAAAATTCGTGGCATTTTCAAATCATTTTATATTCCAATTTATAATGTTTTTCACAATTTTGAGAACATAGATTAATAAAACTAATTAAGATCTATCTAACAAGATTCATATTGCATATTTTTGGAGTTCATATTGAAAGATATAAACAATTGAAAACGACACAGATTCCCAAAAGGACTAACAAATACGGATGGAGGGAATAACAAAAACTAACTAAGATCTATCTAACAAGATTCATATTGCATATTTTTGTTTGTATATGTACTGCTATAGGTACATATACATATGAATTTTGTGGGGCCCACCTAGGGTCCTACAAAAACGATCTGAACCACCCATTATTTTAAAAATATTTTTTTATGGAGCCCCGTAAAAAGTCATCTTGATCCGATATCGATAAGGATTTTTCCGGAATGCGTAAGAACAAAACTAAGCAGTTATGTAGTTTCATCCTTACAAATTCAGAAAAAATCTTTATCAATATCGGATTGAGCTGATTTTTTACAAGACTCCATAAAAAAAATGGGGGTTTCGAATCATTTTCGTGGGACCTGAGGTGGGCTCTACAAAACTCATATGTACATATACATATGGATTTTGTGGGGCCCACCTAGGGTCCTACAAAAACGATCCGAACCACCCATTATTTTAAAAATATTTTTTATGGAGCCCCGTAAAAAGTCATCTTGATCCGATATCGATAAGGATTTTTCCGGAATGCGTAAGAACAAAACTAAGCAGTTATGTAGTTTCATTCTTACAAATTTAGAAAAAATCTTTATCGATATCGGATTGAGCTGATTTTTTACAAGACTCCATAAAAAAAATGGGGGTTTCGAATCATTTTCGTGGGACCTGAGGTGGGCTCTACAAAACTCATATGTACATTCTCATATGTACTCATAACTTTATCAGTAAGTCTACTGGTACATATTTTCTGTACATATTTTGCGTACAGATTTGTTGTAGGGCCTACTACGGGTCTCACACAAATGATCCGAGCCGTTCATTAAATGTAAAACAGTTTTTCAAGGGCTCCCGCGAAAAATCAGTTCAATCCGATACTTATAAATACTTATCGAGCATCTATAAGTATCAGATTAAACTGATTTTTCGCGGGAGCCCTTGAAAAACTGTTTTACATTTAATGAACAGCTCGGACTTATGTGAAACCCGTAGTAGGCCCCACAACAAATCTATACGCAAAATTTGTACCAGTAGACTTACTGTCACTTTATTGATTGTGATACCGTGATAGGTACATGGTCCAACCCTTCCCATGTCCTTGTTTTCTGGGTATACAGTAGTGAGGTCGTCCTCATAAATTTTCCAAGAATCCAAGATTTGATGGAGGTTTCTATCCTACTCTCTACTACTGTATAATCTACTATTACCTTGTTGGTCAGTGAAGATGGGCATGTGTCACATGACTATCTGACAGTTCACAAGTTGTACGAGGATCGTCCTTCTATGGGTAAAAAATCAACATGTCATCTAAGCATCGATAAAGACTTGATCAATTCTTTGCTCAAAATAGATTCCATCTCTACCCCCAACTAGCAGCATGGCCCAAGTCCCTTGTGACATTCTTATGTTGTTACTCAAGCAGGGGTAGATACAAGTTATAACCAGTCAATAATGGAGGTTACAAAAGTTTGTAAGCAACGAAAATCTGGTAATTTAAGCCAAGTAATTACAAACATAGGCCCCGTTCGGTTGCAATGAAATGATGAAAAAATTAATTTTCTTGTAATTTTCTATGTGTTCACCTACCAAGAAAGTTTTAGGACCCACAGCTTCAACTTTCCTACTGAAAAATACTTTAATGCAAAACAGGTCTTGTCAAAAGGAAGAAATTCTAGTTTCCCTACAAGATAAAATCAAAAGAACACACACAGGAATCCATTTTTCTTTCACTTCATTTTCCTTTCCTTCACCTCACTTTACTTTTCTTGGGAATCCATTTTTCACACTACATTCCCGATAAGTAAACGGAACGACACTCAATAAAGGAAAAATCATAAGTTAGTAAGGAACTAAGGAGTAAACATTAACCACATTCATGTTACAATTCCGGATCCAGGGCAAGTGCTTCAGCCAAAAAGGTCAACAAATGTCAATTGTGAGTTGTGACCATTTCATGATAACCTTCCTCACACAGCCCCTATGGTCTAACTTATTTATGACCTTTTGTCATGGTCTTTTTTATTGGTTTCTCTCGATTTGTACTAGATTGGGGTCAAATTTTTACATCACATCGTTCGCCTCGATGAGAGAAATTAGAAAAATATAAAAACAAAATATCAAAATTGAAAGAAATTCATATAAGACGACGAAAAAGACCCAAAGTCAGTCTTTTTCCAAAAGTCGGTCTTTTTGTAGTTTTATATGAACTATTTTTAACTTGGTCTGTAATTCTATATTTTTCGATTTCTCTCATCGATATAAACAATATAATGTAGAAATTTGACTCATATTTAGTAAAAATTACTGGAAAACAATAAAAAAAAAACCATGCCAAAAAGTCACAAATAAGTTAGTCTGAAGGGGCCAATATTCTTAAAACTTAGATATGATCATGAAAAGTTAATGATACAGTGTTGTGTTAGCATGTAACTTAAGTAAATTAGCTTATTTTGTCCTTTTAAAAGTTTTCTTAGTTTTGGTTTTTTTTTTATTTACTTTTTTTAAATTTAACTCAACAAAAAGAACCAGAAAAATAAACAAATTAACATTAACAAAACTAAAAAAAAATTAAAACAAAAATAATAAAAAACAGACCAACGGAGGCTTTCAGTCTAACAACTAGGCATAGAATAACCCTGAGAGGTAGTGCAGTTGGTGATCGTAGGGCTCCACAAAAATCTGGTGAACCGTGAAATCAGTCCAGATCGAATTGATCAGTATCTTTTGGATTTTGTCTGTGGATTAATGGTCCGGACACGAATTCAAAAATTAAAAAACCATACGGATTATGATTGGATTTTCATTTGAAACCCGTGGATTATCCAAACCAGAACGTGAGATATTTTAAAAAATAATATATATATATATGTAACATATAGTAAGTAATTATAATTTTACACCTATTTTTATAAATCATTATTTACAATTCGTCACATATAGTAATAATGATTTTGATTCGTCGCTACTAGCTCTAACTTGTTAATAAATCAATCGGTCCCGCTAATAAGTGCCCCTGAGGCAATAGTTTAGTCATAATAAATACAGTATATTATATTTACTATACTCTACATTAACTGTTTTGTAATCAATAATAACCATTTGTTTAGGATAAATAAACAACATTAAATGCATCATTGATTGGAGTTCTTTTACTTTCCAATAGTACCCCAATCCGCAAGTAAAATTTATTTCTTTGTATTCTTTGTAAAAGAAGATAAACTACATAAAAATAGAAAAGAAGAATAAAAGTGTAATCAAACAATGGGATGACCACTACCACGTATCATCCTCCTCAACCTCATTGACAAAAATTGAAGTCAATAGAAAAACTTTATTAAAAACTAATTCATTTTACAAACAGTTGCCCCTTATATTACCCAAAAGTCATTTATCCTGAAAAATTACATAAACTTATTGTATTAATTTATTCGAAGACGTAAGCATAAACCTTAACTTTACCTTGAATTTAAATTTTAAAGCCAAACTACTCCATTTGTTCCTAAATACTCGCAAATGTCTAGTACGCAAATCTAGACCTTTAAAAGATGCATTTTTCATTAAAAAATTCAAATTTTTTCCACAACTTACAAGAACTCATTGGTATTTATTGATTTGTGAAAAAAATTGATTTCTTTTTATGAAAATATGCATCTTTTTAAAGGTCTAGATTTGTGCACCGAACATTATTTATGGATGGAGGGAGTACATAAGTAGTAAAGAATTGGAAAAAAAAAAAAAAACCTAAACTTTACCTTGAATTTAAATCTTAAAGCCGAATTACATAAGAAAAGCGGAAAAAAAAAAAACGGAAATGAACCCTTTCAAAAAGGGTAGATTTGACCGTATAATTATTTGGTACTGCTTCAATTAATTCATGTAGTTGGCGAATTCCTCATTTACCAATGTAATTAGTTACCTGCATAAGTTAAGATGGAGTTGTCCATCTTTTTAAGCTCATTTAATACACTCTAACTTATGGCCAGGGACATCAATTAGCATTTGCCTAAATCAATCAATTGTCAAGGTAATCGCATTAAATCAGTCAATTGTCAAGGTAATCGCATTCGTTTCCTATTCAATCTTCTTATATTTTGAGCTTCTAATTATTTGTATTTGTTTGAAAGACGTGTTTGATGATATACACAGACGTTTAGATTTGTGGCTCCAGAGATTAGTGAGTTTGTATTGGCTTTAACTAATTGTTTTGTGCTTCATTCATAGTATTACAGAATCATGTATTTAGTTGACTGGGATGATGAGATCTATTGTTATTTAGAATCAAAAGAAGTACTTGGTTGTTGGTTGATGTAATCCGTGGACAAAACCGGGATCGAATTGTGACTCACGATTCGGATTGGAACCGAACCGCGAGACTTTTGGTCTGGATACGGATTTCATTTTTAAAAAACTGTGACTCGCAGATTAGAATTGGATTCATAGGAATCCGATCCGATCCGGATCGTGCGCAGCCCTAGGTGATCGTCTAGGACGGATGGACTTACCACCCCGAGGTCTCAGGTTCAACTCCCCTACATTGCCAAAAAACCTGTTGGGAAAATCTCGGCAATCACATAATATTCTAGAGAATAATTTCATTAACAGTGATACAATTACAAGATTGAACCAAATTACAGAATACAAAAACAGTAGATAAGAACGAGATACAAACAGAATTTCCGGATCAAGAACCGAGTCTTGTGTGATACCACAGTCTCCTTAAGAAAGATTCGCCGCCTACCGTGGGTGTTGTAGGTTGCGTCGGCGACTTCCTCTCAGGGTTGACTCGGCTAAACCGCAAGCCGTCGGAATACCACCGTTGACCGCCTTGGCGAACTAAACAACTGTTTGTCTCTCTCTCTCGCACAAGAACAATATTCAGAGTATATGAAGCAATACGAATTTCTGGTGTCTACCAAAACGTGATACACCAATATATAGGAAGGAAACCTCCTATAATGAATTCGGGAATTGAATTGCATGTAATCCCCACAATGAATTTGAGAATTCAAATATGTCATTAACCTCATAATGGGGAGGAGTAAGAATTTGAGAATTCAAATATGCCATTAACTTCATAACGGGGAGGAGTAAACCAGGTTGTAACCCGTGAAAAAAAAAAAAAAAAACCAAGTTGTAACTCCTGGTCATTAGCACACGTCCAGATTCGTTGAATCAAATAGAGGCCTATCGGTTGCCTCGAGAAACCCTCCGTATGCCTCGATTTTATTCATCCGATTTTCTTGGAAAATTTCCAACAAAACCTTGGTGCCACCCATTCGTAAAAACCCTTTGGGTTTAGTAAAAGGCTGGTGGGGGCCGTAGAGATTTAGTCCCGTGGTGCGCACAAGCTGGCCTAGGAACACTTTGCGTTACCCAAAAAAAAAAAAACTTGGCATAGAATAACATATACATATGCATTTTACGTAATTCTTTTTTTTTCTTTGCCACCTGAATTATTGCTCCAAAAGTCATTTTCGTGAATCATCTTTTCAAAAAAAATACTACTAAAAAATTAAAAATCATGAACCATGATATGCTTTTACTTTTTTTTTTTTTGGTCAATCGATTGGAGAGGTTACATCACCTATGAATTACAAAATACAAACTACGAGACATTACATTAATTGTATGAGAATTGACGAGATAACTAAGTCCAACAACTAAACCATTATAAACTCAACCCAACTACGAGCCCCCATTAGGGAAAGAAATAATCCCAACAGAAGAACATTTATACGCAGCTAAAGGACTCGAACTCTTGACCTCCCAGTGAGTTGCAAGATGATATTCTTTTCAATGACATATTTTATTTCTTATGTCGTTGTCTGCGATATTTGTTAATGTATTTGATTAATGATTAATTGGAACCATCTGCCTTGTGTTTACTCCACCATTAATTAAGGGATTTGGATTCTCGGCAGTTGGGAAGACCCAACTGCGGCTTGCAGTTTGCCCGATTGCGGGCTTGTTTCGGGTTCTTTTTGATAATCTGTATCGTTCATTTTGTAGATCTCGTTGACTTTGAGAACCTTATCCTTGCGAAACATCATCTTCCTCGGATATTGATGGTTATATGCTCGGAACACCATTCTTTTTAGAAAGAAGGCTCCTGGAGACACCGAATCAATTCCATATGTATCCGTTTTGCTGAAGTGAAGTCTGTTCGGAATCAAAATATGTTCGGACATCACTAGTGTTAAAAATTATTCCCTTCGTCTCATAAAATCATAGTACCCTACAAAATTACGTGCAATTTTCAAGCTTAAAAATAATGTACTTACCGAAATAATTTCAAATTTTTTTTTCTCAAAATTCAACAATTTAAAGTGTTTATTTTTTCTAAAAATGGATTTGGCCACAACTGAATCAAACCCATGATAATAAAGAACAAAGGCACTATGATCAAGATAAACTCGATTAACATAAATTTTGAAATGGTTAATGTCGTCAATAAACTCTACAAAATAAACGATTCCGATCATTAAAATAAAAACCCGGAATAGGCCCAAAAATTGCCAACAGCACGGTGGACTGCCTTGTAAACTTTTTTTCCTTCTTCATTTTGTGTGTTTTGTTTGTCTTTTTTGAATTTGTATTAAATTTGCATTATATTTTTTAGATTAATCATTCGTCTTGCCGGGAGGAGTTTGAAAAGTAAAAAAATTATGACCAAAAGCCAAAAAAAAGTTCAATGAAGACGAAAAAAGTATCAAATACTTGTTTTTTTTTTGGTCTAAAGTAGTGTCGTTTTATATGAACTTTTTTTAAACATCAGTCCATATTTTTGTACTTTTTCGATTCGTCTCGTCGAGATGAACAATTACCCCCAAAAATTACGATGAAAAGTTAAACAAAAAGTTAAGAAAAGTAAAAAAAAAAATCAAACTAAATTCTGGACAAATGAATTTACAACAACGCAACCTAAACAGTGCTGGGTGACCTACATAGTACATACATCTCTTCAGACGCTATAGAAGACAAGCTCCCCTCTGTCTTATCATCTCCAAATCATGTTATAAGCATGAGGCCGCGTCACCATATGACACTCTCTCATTTGTAACCTTCCACCTACTTGCATCAATCCTATGCGAATATGCTATTAGTGTCAGGACCAGCTTACGTACACTTTAACTAATTTTGGGGTACCAATCTCGCCGCCTACTTGGGGGAGCCTCGATTAAAGCCAGAAATTGGGTTGTTTTGGTGCCAGAGGCTTTTGATAATTCCATATGAAAAATCATAAATTTGAATGTTTAGGAACACCAACTTAAAATTAATTGACAATAATTAGAAGTGACTTGTAGATATTTTAAACAAAACTTGGTAGATAGAGAAGTAGATTCGGGCATAGACTTGAAGCTTGACCTGCAAAAGCACCCAAGACTTGTAATGGTAGAGGTCGTAGAGGACTCGAACCTAAAATCAATTGCCTCTTGATTGAATTATTAATCAAGGTTTGATCCCTCGTAAGCCTAATACCTTGATCCCTTCATTCATTTTCTTTTAATTTAGTTGCGTAGAGCCAAAGAAATACTAAACGGGAAAAACCCTGTTCTGGTTAGCAACCAGGAAAGAAATGAGTCATGTATACGGGATTAGCCAGGCCGGACCTCCAAATTAACGCCCTGACAAGAAAAACAAGAACAAAAATAAAATTGAAAAGATGTTTGATAACTCAGGTGTCCAGGCTAGCGTACGCGCACCTCGACTAATTAATCCTGGGGGCCCTATCCTGCAGTTCACCTTCTGAGAGCAAACCTCTAAATCTCGGACCTTTACTATCAGGCCAACTCCTTCGGATTATAAAATTGAAAAGATTAACGTGATCTTTCACACTTCCATAAAAAACGTGACGCATAAAAAATAGTTCAAGTAGCTAGTGGTTAGATGTTTACTATATAACTACTATAGTTCCAATAAGTGTAATACATGTCCCAATACAAACCAAAGCAATAGAAGCCAAAATAATGGAGGCCCCTATGCTGCTGCTGCTGCTGCTTCTTCTTCCTCTTCTTGCCGTAGGCGGTGGTGTGGTGCAAAACTTGACTTTGTTGGCTCTAGCCCTGCCTCTGGCTTGCCTTCTCTTCAACCATGTGTGGCTGAAGCCTCAGAGGGTCCGGTGGAAGCTCCAAAAGCAAGGGATCAGAGGGCCTCAGCCCTCTGTTCTGTATGGGAATGTCCCTGAAATTCAGAGAATTCAGGCGGCGGCGAAGAAGGCGGAGAACGGCGGCGTATTGGTTGCCCATGACTATACTTCCAACCTCTTCCCTTACTTGGAACAATGGCGAAAAGAATACGGTAAGTTTTACTGCCATAATCCATTGAATTTTGTTTGAGTTTTCTGTTTTACAAGTACTTGGAGCATCTCCAGCCACGACCCCCCCCTTTTTTTTTTTAACCCAAACTTGAGTGAAAATTTGAGTCAATTTGTTTGGGTAAATATTTTCCAATAGTATGCCCATTTTTTCATCCAAATCTAATACAGTAGTTTTTATTATTTTTTATTTTTACTTTCCCTCCAAAATTTAAGTCAAAATGGCACATTTGTAAATACTACTTCCTCCATCCCACCTTAAATGTCTTCTACGAAAATTCGTTCATTTTCAAACCCATTAAAGTACTCATTGAAAAAAAATTATTTGAAATGCACGAATCCCCATAGGGGACACTTAAAGTGGAATGAAGGGATTAAAAAAATAGAAAGAGGTATTGAGAAAAAATAGTGTGGATTTAGATCTCCCCTTATTTGAATAAGAAAAATGGTAGAACTCAAATTTTTGGGTTTGGGTAGAAAAAAGAGTAAGGATTGGAGATGGTCTTTAGCCATGCTTTATACCAAGTACATTGTTTTTACTTTATTTTCTTGATTATTCAGAATTTGCATACCAAATGATGATGTGGTTGCATTTCGACGTATCGATTTAAAGCAAAGTGCGACTGAAATGAATTGGATTACTATTTTTTTACCACTGAGGTTTCATGCATTAGTTACAGTATATATATATTATTGAATTTTAAAAGTGGTATTAGAGCATCTCCAACGCACAGCCATATGGGGTGCCTTACCCATTTTTGGTCCCCCTTCGATTTTCAGCCCCCCAACCGGAGCCATTCCTCCTGCCAAAAAATGGCCGAGCCATTTATTCGGCAAAATTCTGCCGTGTAAATGGCCCATGCCATTTCTTCCACGTCAGCTTTCCCTCCCCATTTTCAACTACCAAACCCAACAAAACAAATAAAAATCACAAGATTAATAGTACTTCAACAACATTGAAATACCCAGTTTTAAGATTAACAAAATAAGACCTAGAAAATTGTACTTTTTACCTTCCTAGAAATCAATAAATTGGAAACAAGACCCACAGCCATTTCTTCCACGTCAGCTTTCCCTCCCCATTTTCAACTACCAAACCCAACAAAACAAATAAAAATCACAAGATTAATAGTACTTCAACAACATTGAAATACCCAGTTTTAAGATTAACAAAATAAGACCTAGAAAATTGTACTTTTTACCTTCCTAGAAATCAATAAATTGGAAACAAGACCCACAGCCAGATCTTTGCTCTATTCGTCAGATCTCCTATCGGCCAATCAGTTCCCTTCCCGAATTAGTCGCCGGAGAATGCAAGTGATTAGAGACAAATCGGGGTGAGAGAGAGAGATCAGATCGTTGTGTGAGAGAAGATGGAGGAGAGTTTTGTTGGAGTGAGATAAAATGATGTGAGAGAGAACAAAGTTTTCTACATTGGACTGATATATGATATAACCAAGGAGGGTTTAAATATCCAGTGTGGTTGGCACTTGCTAGAGAGTAATCCAAGGGTGCACAAAGAACTAGCTAGAATCCAGTAAAATTAGGTCGGGGGAGGTAGATAAAAAATTAGGCAGAACCATAAAATCGTGGTTAGAATGTGATTAAACAATAGTTAAAGTATATAAAAAATCAATTGATAGTTCAAAAGCTATTAGTTAAGAAAAGTGTTGTTAGAAGGTAGTTGAGAAAGCAGAAAGTCTGCTTGCACATATAATCTGTGCACAGATTGTGCACAGATTTTATTGTGGGGCCCACCACGGGTCCCACACAAATCATCCAAGCCGTTCATTAAATGTAAAAAAACATTTCAAGGGTTCCCGTAAAAAATAAGCTCAATCCGATACCTATAGGTGCTCGATCCAACCATATAACTTTTCGTTATCCGGAAATCTGAATGAAAAGTTAGATGGTTGGATGAAATACCTATAGGTATCGGATTGAGCTTATTTTTTACGGAGATCCTCAAAATAATGTTTTACATTTAATGAACGGCTCGGATGACTTGTATCGGACCCGTGGTGGGCCCCACAAAGAAATCTGTACACAATCTGTGCACAGAAATCTGTGTGTGTAGCAGGACTCTTGAGAAAGAGGGCCAAATTTTGGCTCCCCCACCACTAGAACACTTTGGCCAAACTATGGCCCCCCAAAAATTGTAGCATGCCAAATTTGGCTTTGGCACCCTGAAAATAGCACAATCATTGGTGATGCTATTAGATGCGTGAATGTAAATGATAAGGCCAACTCAGATGAATTAAAAATGTTTGTCAAACTTGTTAGTTACAGAAAAAAGGAGGACAACAAAGTCTTACTATTATTCTTGGTATTTTGGACAACCTGGATCTTGGCCATTTTTAGAATGCTATTTCCAACTGTGCGGATTCCTATTGTTGTTGGCTTTAAAGAGTTGGTGAGGAATTCAAGTGCATGATTCTAGCCAATTGGGGGATGGTGCTGTGCACCTTCGAGCCGTCAGATCGTGTATCCGACGGCTCGGATCTCATCTCGACAGTGAGCGGCTATCGATGGTTGGTTGCCGAGATGAGATCTGAGTCGTCGGATGCACGATACGACAACTCGAAGGTGCGTAGGACGGTGCTGCGCATACCACTGCAAAACACCAACCTTAAGTCCGATTCTAGTACACAAAAGAAAAATATGGTAAACATTCTCGTAAATTCGATCTACATAAGTCACTAGTTAAAGACTGCAATCCCGATGATCTAGCCTGAAACTTAGATATTTAGGTGGTATTCCACTTTTAGAAAAAGTGCTTTTTTTTTTTTTCTTCTAACAGAGGTAATTTCAAGCCCAAAAATTATGTGTTTACGCAAATAATTTTCCTATCAATATGGATCTTGTTTGATAGATCTTGTTGAGATCTTTTATACGGTGCAAAAAAAATTAAAAAATTAATTTTTATTTTCATTATAAAATTTAAAAAAAAGAAACTTTAACTAGTGACTTATGTAAAAGTTCTTTTTGTAAAAGTTTTTTTTTTTCAAATTTTACAAAAAGAACCTTACTCTTACTTGGATCTTAAAGTACGAATCTTGTCACTTGCTATCTTTTTGGGGTCCACCCATAGAAAATGCTAGTACAATATCTTCTTTCAGAAGATCAAGAAAACAAAGAAAGAAATCGAGTAATGCTACATACAAGCCCAACTTTAAAACACTACTTCCGGACACAAGTGCGTTCGGAGCTGTTTGATACAGGGCCGATCTTGATATTTTGAAAGCCTAAATTGAATTTTAAAATAGGGCCGTAGTTCTTTTAGCATCGTAATTTAACTAAACTAAACATTTAAATTTTTTTATACCATTAGAAAAATGTGAAACATAGCGAAGTACTGCTCATACACTATATTTTCTCAAACGAATATTTTAATCATTTTTATCAAAGTTTCTTGAGTGAAAATAAATTATTCAGGTTTAGTTTTAGTCAATAGTGTTACAAGCACTAAAGCATAAGTAATTTATAATCAGGTACGGAATAGCCTATCTATTAGGCAAGTTTTAGAATAGTTCTTGTGTAGTAGATTGGTCTGTAATATGATCCTAACTATGCTCGCACATATGCTGCAGAACTCCGGTCTCTTCTAGTTTTATATATGAATTTATGAAGTACCAAAAAAAAAAAGAAAATTTATAATAATAATACAAGAGGTGCAAAAGTCCTACGTTATCTACACCTAGATCCAACAAGAGAATAAAGAAAAAAATTAGTTTGCCGAGAGAGATCTCCTAGGATTTGAACCGGGGAACCTTATTGTATGGGCTTTGCACAAAACACTTATGACTTATGAGGCCAAAACATATATTGTACTGAAATACGGAACAACTAATGTTTATATAATATATAAATGTGTGATATGGAAAACGGCGCCTCAACTTTTGCATAAAATCCGGAGGCCTAAAGCGGCCGTACCTCCAGCTTCATCCTACGGCCGGCCCTAGGTCCACATGTATCGAACGGCTTCAAACACAGTTATGTTCGGAGTTGTGTTTGTACACTTTTTGAAGAAAATTGATCGATGGATTAAAACAACTTCTAGTTTTGTAACTTACCTAGAAAAAGGAAAGCTTATAATTTTGGAAGGAAGAAAGACAACTGAAAGAAGAAGTTCATAGGCCAGAGTGTACACTTCTATATTCAAAAATTGATTTTTTGTAACAAAAATTGAAATAAGCTTATAATTTTGTAACAAAAATTGATTTTTTATGCCATTTTTATTTAACGATTTAGGCCAGAGCGTACACTTCTATATTCAAAATCATGAAGCTGATGGGTTGAGAAGAGTTATTATTATGATAAGATAATGAGTATAATGTAGGCCAACAGAAAATATCTAGAACCCAATAATTGAAACGTGATATGACAATAATGAATCGTCACTTGATTTTTTTTTGAAGAGGTGATTCATTATATTAATCGTTGAATTAATTGAACCAGGTTTCTACATCAGTCGAAATTGGGTTACACTTGTTTATCATATATGTTACTTACATACATTATTAGTAGCAGATAATCTAAATTAAAAGGGTCATTCTATCGAGCGGTGAGGGTAGTCTTGCCGATAATAATACTACTACTAATGTGGGATGGGTGTGTCTTGTAAGTAGAACTCAATAATGTGTCAAAGTCAAGATATGGAGAGTTCTCAATGATTTGGGGCGCTAACTGTTGAGAATGGGAAGTTCCTTTTCAAAGGAACAATCATGGCCATGGCATCTTCCTTCATGTATTAACCTACCCTTTGGGGCATATCATGTCAATGTCAGGCCTGCATAATTATGGGTTCTATCAAAGCTGGTTATGGGTTCTATCAATGCTGGTAAACTGTTTTCACTTCATGCATAGATTAATATTTTTACTTTTAAGCGATCGATAGTAATTTATGTTACCCGTGAATCGTCCTCGTACGAGAAACACCGGCAGCTCTACATGGAGGGGAGGATGGTCACATGACCACCCCAAAAAAAAATTTCCCTTCATAAAATACATGAATAAAGTGTACTATTGTGGGTTAGTTTATCATTTGAACATCCAGTCCAAATATGAATAAACACCCATCGATTCAAGTAAATCGTAATCGAACACCTAATACAATTTTCGGATAACAAATAAAAGTACTTTCGTACATGAGTTTTCGAGTTTTTTCGCACTTAATTAAAGATTTCGATTAGTTCTTTAATTTGGTGCAGAAAAAATTGAAAAATTATGAATGCAAATATTTATTTTCTTATTCAAAAAGTGTAGGCTCTTTCGTAGGGAACTATCATTTTAGGACATAGGGAGTACAAAATTTTGTGTATATTCTACTTCTCATGGAGGGAATAGAGTTAAAAGTCATTTTTGAACATCCTATTAAACAATCCTGGAGCCACCACTGAGAAACACAACAAGATACAACAAACGGAGTCCGGCCTTAATTATACGCGAAGTTCAATACATAAAAGCACGGTGTCTCCTATGTACTCTAGAAATATAAAATCAAGTTTGGGATCCTTGATTAATTTGAATGAAATAAGAGAGAGTTTAAGTGGGTTGAGATGCAGGTCCGGTATTCACTTATTCAACGGGGAACAAACAGCACTTGTACATGAACCACCCAGAACTAGTGAAGGAAATGAGCCAATCTATTAGCTTGGAACTGGGCAAGCCTTCTTACGTGACCAAGAGACTCGAACCCATGCTCGGCAATGGCATTTTGAGATCCAACGGTCAGTTTTGGGCCCGGCAGAGGAAAATCGTCGCTCCCGAATTCTTCATGGACAAGGTTAAGGTACGTACGTAACTGCACAAAAGCATCCTCTGTTTCAGAAGTCGATTATTTTTCGAGATCCGACCCGGGAATGTTTAAGCTCGAGTTATTTAGGCACTGTTTGAGATGCGGGGGAAAAAAAAAAACTCAATTTTTTTCGTACTCTTTTTTCCTTTTAACACGATTGTTTAGCTTTTGATGAGTTGTATTTAGTTTTTTATCCTTCGTTCATCTTTACATTCAGTGGTTCAGGTTTTAAAAAGACTCTTCCCGGGAAGATCTTTTATCTTGAAAAAATTTGGACTATTAAAAACACTTTTGGATGGCTAGGATCACATGAACCAGCTCTCAGCAGTCCAACATCAGACTGCAGTGAAGCCAGATTCATTACTATTACCAAGCATTATATGGAATTGGGATTCATAATTGCATGATTGATAATTGTGATACCTGACTAATTGGGTGCAGGGGATGGTGGGTCTAATGCTGGTCTCTGCACAGCCATTACTGAGAAAATGGGAGGGGTGTATTGATGCACAAGGTGGCCTGGTGGCAGAGATAAGAGTGGATGAGGACTTGAGGTGTCTCTCAGCAGATGTGATCTCTAGGGCTTGTTTTGGAAGCTCTTACTCCAAAGGCAAACTGATCTTCTCCAAGCTTAGGCTTCTCCAGAAAACCATTTCCATCCAAAGTGTTCTCTTTGGAGTTCCCACTTTTGGGTATGTGCATGGGCCCCATACTTTTCCACCAATACTAACACATACTTGTGATAAAGATAAATCTACATATACACGCACGTGATATGACCTACCTACGATTAGTGCAGGAGTATCACGTTCACATGCCACTACATACAGTATTGCAGAACGACAAAGTAATTGATCTTAACAACATGAATCGTAGATTATCAGAAGTATCTCGGTCGTTTTTTACCGTTATTGTAAAATGCTTAAGCTTGAGTTACTTGTTGGACTCACCGACCCATTTGTCAAACCTCCAATGTGCATGTTTGGTTCTTTCTACTAACACATAGCAGTAGCAGATTTCTTCCAACCCGGAAGCAAAAGGAGATGAGCAATTTGGAGAGGGAGATCGAGTCCTTGATCTGGGAGGCAGTAAAAGAACGCGAACAAGAGTGCCTAGGGGCGCCCTCAGCCGAGAAGGATCTAATGCAGATGATACTAGAAGGCGCCATTGGTAACGGTACTCATTCCTCGGGAGTTAGCAGGGACTTCTCCTCCAAGCGCTTTATCGTCGACAATTGCAAGAACATCTACTTTGCTGGGCACGAGGCCACTGCTGTCGCCGCCTCGTGGTGCTTGATGCTGCTGGCCCTCCACCCGGACTGGCAAGCTCGAGTGAGGGAGGAGGCGGCTCAGGTCTGCCAGGGAGGATTGATCGACGCAGAGTCACTCTCCAAAATGAAAACGGTAACAATACACTTCTATGAAAACATAGAAATATGAGTAGATAATGCTAGGAAAGTACGAAAAAGTAACATGATGCGGCGATCTTGATTTTGAGTCGAAATTGACTTAAGCCTTCAAAAAAGCAACTGCCACATAATTCTAGATGAGTTTCCTACGTGAATTCGCATTTGTGCATCGGTTCTCTTGAGCAGCTCTAACAATGTGAACCCAATGCAGGTTACTATGGTTATCCAAGAGGCCTTGCGCCTGTACCCGCCGGCAGCATTTGTCTCGAGGGAAGCCCTAGACGAGACTCAAATCGGACACATCAGTGTCCCTAAAGGAGTGTGCACTTGGACGCTAATCCCAACCCTCCACCGCGATCCCGATATATGGGGGTCCGATGCCAACGAGTTCAAGCCCGAAAGGTTTGCCAATGGTGTCTCCGGCGCTTGCAAGATTCCCCAGACGTATGTCCCGTTCGGGTTAGGCCCTCGCTTGTGCTTGGGCCGCAACTTCGCCATGGTCGAGTTGAAGCTTGTCTTGGCACTCGTCGTCTCGAAGTTTACCTTCTCTCTGTCTCCTAAATATAGACACTCCCCTGTTTTCAGGATGATTGTAGAGCCAGGGGATGGTCTGCATATCCTCATTCAGAGATCTAAATTAGGCTGATTGTTTTTTCTTTCTTTGTTTCTTTCTTTTTTCAATTGTGTACAGAGGTTTGTGAACATTTTACATAGGTTGGTATGTGTCTGGGATGTAATTTGAATATGGTTGATAAGGTGGTTTTTTTCTTCTTTTCAATTGAACAACCCCAAACCTAGGAAAGCTGTGTTCATGAAACAAGGCATACGCACAAGAATTCCTCCCTTGAGCATGCCAAGCTAAGAGCTAACATGCAGATTACAATCATTGGCGACTTCAGGAATTTCGGAGCATGGGGTCATTCGTAAACGGCAATATAACTTTTGCCAATTGTTAAACCGAAAAGGATATAGGAGTATCATAATGATGGCAATTAAAAACCTACTTCCAACAAAAATCACATTTAAAGCTCGACAAGTGTTTCAACTAGTACACAAAAGATATCAAAATGCATATACTAATGATCTTTCTTATCAGTTCTCGACAAAAAAAAAAGCTACACGAGCTTTTACAATTACATTCGAGGCGGTTTCATATTTTGGAATAGTTGCATGATAAGTCTCTATGTCGATACCTAGCATCAAATACTTCCTTTTCAATATATGCGACCAAGTGATCATTCAGCCATTGGTCTCCCATTCAACTACACAACTTGCTCTTCACATATTTCATTGCCGGAAAAGCTGTTTCTATCGTTGCGGTCGCGTTGACAAGGACCCTTTCGCAAATAACATCTTCTTATTGCGTCTTGATCACTAGGATGATAAGTTGAGATCTTTTCTCTAAGTCCCGGATCCGAGAGAAGGTTGTTTTGATCGATACGAATTCTCATGCACAACCCGCATGGAGAGTAGGATAGAGTAAGTACAATAACAAAAGTGCAATGTGTGTTGAGATTGTATTCCCGTTGCACTATCCATCTAAGCGGAAGGATAGTACAACGGGATATGATATGAAGTGATACAAGAAGTAATAACATGAAAGCGAACGACTACCTGGCACATCCCGCCAAGTTAGGAAATAAAATAAATAGTCACTGTCAGAATTAACCAAATGATAACCATCACTGAGGACTTGCAGCAGCAAAGTAAATCGGCATCAAAAAAGGCTGAACAGCTACTACAGAGGAACTAGGCACCAAGAAGAGGCTCGATTGTCCATATTAATCTGCTTAAACACAATAACAATGATAAGATAATAATATAAAATTATGCAGATCCCAATAGGCAAAGCCTATAAAATTATTTCCCCCAAAAATCAATCAACCCATATCCTGGAGTGGAGTATATTCATACAGATTCCAAAGGGCTAAGAGCAAGTTTATCAGTGCAAATGTAAAATACACGGTGAACAGTTCTCAATTCTATTTTAACTATCAACTTTTTCTTTCACAACTACACCAACCCAATCCATTTTACCTAACATCTATTAAAATATTATTTTTTTCATTTTTCCAATATTAAAAATAAAGAGAAGAGAAAGGAGAAAGGAGGAAGGAGAGAGAGAAGGAACAATAAAAAAAGAAAAGAGTATGAATAGTGCTTAGGTAAAAATGACTAAGCACTATTCACAAATGGATTTTACCTCTTCCTTTACCTAAGCTAGTGCAAACAAATTTTTGTAGTTTTTCTCTCCAAAATAGAGAAAAAGGTATTTTACATTGTTTGATGCACTTGCTCTAAGCTTATAGAATTATTATTCCATTCTATATTATATTTGTATATACTCATAATACTCTATTCATATTACTTATCAATAATATTCTATTCATATCACACTTTCCAATCCCACTCAAGTTTTATACATTTAAATATAATAATATTCTATTCATATCACACTTTCCAATCCCACTCAAGTTTTATACATTTAAATATTTAACAAGTCCTAGAATATTCAAAGTGAATGAGAAGGGAAAATAAGAGAAATACTCCTGTACTAGAGTGACAAGAGGAAACTTCCCAGACTCAATCGGAGTTGCCCACCGGCGACAAGGCGACGACCGACGAAGATCCAACCATCGGTCGAAGTCGAAGATAACAGAGGAGGTGAGAAACAAGAGCTGAGTTGTCGTTTCAAAAAAAAAAAAACAGGAGCTGAGTTGGTTTTAGCGCTTTTGCTTTTTGTTTTGTATCGAGTACTAATTTAATTTAATTTAATTATCAATTTTTCTGCAGTTGAATTTTTTGGGACGACTTGAAAAAATGCAAACTATATTAAACCTCGTTTTTTGTTCGTAATGAAATTTAAGCTTACCTTTACGGTTTAACAAACCAGATAAATAAATAAATAAATACTCCACTAAAACAATTGATTGGCATAGTTATGTCATTTCCTTAAATTTACTACTTGTAGTTTGTCATAAATATCACAATTCCTTAAACATTTGATTGGTGTGAAGTTTATGTTATCGTTGTTTTTCTGTCATAAGAAAATAATTCGTCATTTCGTTTGAGAGCGTAATTATTCTTGCATTTTGGATTGTGAGTTATAGATTTTGGATTGCAGTTAGAAGATTATGAATTTGATAGATTGTTTGAGAGATATGTACATGATAGATTTTGCGACAGCGTGTTGTTGGGAGAATAATGCTCAAAACCCTTGGTTATGCATTTACGGTAATATAGTGCGATGAATAACCATCTTTACTGTTGAATAAAATATATTCACAAAAGTAAAAAAAAAAATAACGTCAAAATTTTAAAATTGGTCGGTTAAAAAAATTAAGCAACAATGAGTACAAATATCCATGGGTCCAGGCCCGTGCTTCGAACAAGGAAAAAAACAACCAAAAATAATAATAGTAAATTACACAACTAGTAGTCCATAAGCATAATCATCACCATATGACAAAGGTGGAATTGGGTTTCAGTGGGAGGGGGTAAAAAATTTCCAATGAACAAGTTTTTACTCCATGAAATTGCATAAAAATGAAACGGACAAAAAGAAAATTTTCATACATGAAACAAAATTTAACTATGACCATTTAGAATAAAATGATCAAAATAATAAGATTTTTGCACTAGTTCAAACAGATTGAAAATTGGAGCACTTAATTTTTTTAGACCGTTTATATATTAAAAAATATGGTTAAAAACTTAAGTGCTCCAATTTTCAATCTGATTGAACCGGTGTAAAGATCTTTTTATTTTGATTATATTATTCTAAATGGTCATAATTAAATTTTGTCTCTAAAGCTCTTATAATCAAGTTTATGCTCTATAAGATTCCAAATAAAGAGCAAATACTTAATTATGAGAGCTCTAGAGACAAAATAAAATTACGATATTTGCACTGATTTAATAAGATTGAAAATCGAAACAATTAAATTTTAATCATATTTTAATATATATATATATATATATATATAAATAGTCTAAAAGAATTAAACTAATTGAGTGTGAGAAAGTGATGAGAGAGAGAGAGACAAATTGAACGGGTTGGATGAATCAAGTGGCGACGCGGCATTCATCTATGCCTTTGCCGCACAATCATTGTACACGGTGGGGCCGTGTCCCGCCTTGTACAATTTAATCTCAAACGAAAATACATAAATAATTAAAAAATAACACGAACATAAAAAATAAAATAAAAATCAACAAACAAATTTTTTTTTGATCCGCCGACAAACAAATTGGAATTGAAAGATTTGTTCACAGTTCTTACCACTTCACTCTCATTTGAGGCATCGTTGTCAGCGAATTGCTCCCGATCTCCAGCCTCCCCAATTCTGTTCTCCCTAATCTCAAGAAATCACCATGGAAGCTCTACTCTGCAAGAAAATCGGCGACCCAACAGTAGTACCCCCGACCTCATCAGACGACTCCTCCCCACTAACCCTCTCAACCTCCCACCCAATCCCCCAACTCAACTCCCCAACCGCGATCAGGGTCCGAGTCAAAGCCACCAGCTTGAATTACGCCAATTACCTCCAGATCCTCGGCAAGTACCAAGAAAAGCCCCCCTTACCCTTCATCCCCGGCTCCGATTACTCCGGCCTCGTCGAATCGGTTGGTCCCGGCGTTTCCAAGTTCAGGGTCGGCGACCCAGTTTGCTCTTTTGCCGCCCTCGGGTCTTTCGCGCAGTTTATCGTCGCCGATGAGAGTGAATTGTGAGTCATACGGATATACAGCGTGAATTTCTACGGCATTTGATCTGCAATTTTTGTGGGAGCTTATTTATTTTTTATAGGCAACGCGTTTGTTTTGCTTGTGTTTCATAAAATCTGGGTTGGGGAACAACGTCGGAAAAGTTTTACAGTAATTTGCTTGCTTGTGCGTGATGGATTGGTTGTCTTTTATCTACTCAGTTTTTATGTACTTGGGACATGGTGAATGGTGCTGCCAATTATTCTACACACACACTCACATCTTTTTGTGGGTCCCCACACACTGGAGGTGTGGTGTGTGAGTCCCAATGTGAATGTGAGTTGCACGTATATGGCGTGCATGGCATGCATTTCTACGACATTCGATTGGCAAATTTTTGGGTGCTTCGTTTTTTTAGGGGCATGTGTTTGCTGTTCTTGTGTTTCTGAAAATTCTATGCCTTGAAAATTTGGAGGCCCTGGAGCATTATTCCAGCAACAACAAATAATTTTTCATTTTTTCAAGGCATAAAATCATTACACCTTATTATTTATCTCTCAATTCGGGACTTGTGTTGAGAAAATAAAGGTTTCGGGTACCTGATGGATGTGATCTAGTTGCTGCTGGTGCATTACCTGTTGCTTATGGAACATCACATGTTGCCTTAGTTCATAGAGCTCAATTGACCTCTGGCCAGGTATCAGTAGTCCCCTGTTCTTGTTCCCTTGTCCTTGGCTATCTCCTATGCCCTTCTACTTATTATTGTCTAATTTCTCTAGATCATGGGTGATGATGGAATCTTAGGTGTTGCTGGTTCTTGGGGCAGCTGGAGGGGTTGGGGTTTCGGCTGTACAAATTGGAAAGCTTTGTGGTGCCATTGTTATTGCTGTTGCCAGGTACTTCCCAGAGTTTCACTAAAGCAGAAGTTGTGTTCTCTGCATTATGTTATCATGTTGTTATATACCAAAGGTTTGTGGTGTTACACTTAGGCCTGAGTGATGGTTTTAATTACAGGGGAGCAGAAAAGGTGCAGTTTTTGGGGTCTTTAGGTGTTGATCATGTTGTTGACCTGACCAAAGGAAGCGTGACGGAAAGTGTCAAGGGTTTCTTAAAGGCGAGAAAACTCAAAGGGGTGGACGTATTGTATGACCCGGTTGGAGGCAAGCTTACTAAGGAAACCATGAAGTTATTGAGCTGGGGAGCAAAAATTCTGGTTATAGGGTTTGCTAGCGGAGAAATCCCTGTCATCCCTGCAAACATCGCTCTTGTTAAGGTACCCTACAGATCCTCAAATGTTTCAGAACCATCCAATATCCTAGTCAGTCGGGTTTGAACCGATTTGCTTATGAGGATCATATATCTATGGTTACAATACTATATTTTTCTTTTCCTTCTTTGTGAAACTTGTCTGATGTTACAAGTTGTCGACCGTCTCAAACTTCTCTCTGTGTGTGTGTGTGTGAGATAGGTTCTTAATAAATCATTTCAGTTTGGAGGATTGAACTCTAGCGTGGTTTGGATAACCCATGTAGATCTATCTATGCATTTGGTTTTGAATTGAAACTGGCTTTGATTTTTCATGGATGCCCAGGGAAATAGTGGTTACTGTAGTTGGTAGACTAATTAACCTACTGTTGCACTAATCTCTTCTAACGTCAAAATGAAGAAAAAGGTTGTACGTTATAACTTAAGTTGTATTTCATTGCATGTTAAAGCAGAATTTGCTAGCATTTAGGACAAAAACACTTCTCAAAATGATGGTTGAACTTGCGAGAGATGTCCTTCTCTAAGTCTTTGATCCAACTGCCCAGATAATTCTGGTCTTTTTCTTTAATATCTTGTCAATTTTGTGTGAGTAATTTTTGCTTGTCAGTTTATAATGTTTCTCAGCTTTAATTACTTTGAATTCCTGATTTTATATATGCAGAACTGGACAATTCATGGACTGTACTGGGGAAGCTATAAAACTCATAAACCAGCTGTACTGGAAGATTCTCTGAAGGAACTATTATCCTGGTTGACAAGGGGCTTAATTACCGTCCACATTTCTCATACTTACAGCCTCCCAGAGGTTAGAATCTCCATCTTTGCTTTCGACTTCTTTAGTCTCTCTCTCTCTTTTTTTTTTTAATCGGCTCAACTTCTTTAGTTGGAGAATTGCCCAATGGGATTTATAAGAAGAATTTAATCTATGGTTCTAACTCAAGTTGTGCATTTTGATATGACATCTCATGTGTCCGAAGTAGCCCATGAAGCTAATGGATAGCTTTTATGGACCAGACACATGACACTTTTTAAGTTCTAACATCTAACACAGTTTGTTTGTCACATGGACCATAATCAAGTTGAAGGGACCGAGAATTCCAACCATTTGTTGTTCTATTTTTAACTCTTAGTCTTCAGCTCAAAAGATTCACCTTCGCAACTTACTAATCTACGTGGCCTGGGATTGATTGGGCAGAGCAGTGTTAAGACTCATTCTCTGGATATGTGAAACTCATGTTCTACTGAATATGTGAAACTCAGGTAGCAGGTTCTAAACTCTCTAAAAGGAATCGTCAAAGTGCCCCTCTCTGCTGCCACCCACCACCAGTTAGAAAACCTTATCGTCTTTCTGTGAAGTCATGATTCATCTTTTTTGAATGGGTTATGTATGTTGCTCTTGTTCGTCTTCTGAATTTATCTTCTTCCTTTATTCATGTTCTCCAGAAGTCATTTGCCAAAACAATTTTTCTGCAATTATCACTTAATTAGTTACCATCTTGCCAATGCTATCATCCAATTCCTTATCCCATGTCTTGCTTCTGTTTTCACTTTTCACTTTAAGGCATATAATAAGAATATAAGATAAGAACAAATTACTTAACGCTTAGGAATCCAACCGTGAAAGAATCCATTGGTTCAATATTAATAATTCATTCACTATCAAAATATATGTTCTCATTGCATCTCCCGTTATTGTTCTTATTAATAATTCATTCACTATCAAAATATATGTTCTCATTGCATCTCCCGTTATTGTTCTTTTGGGTCCACACTGATGGTTTATATTTCTACTATTGGCCGTAGTGTTACTGATATCTGATGTCAACAATCGTTTGTTCTTGACAGGCCAACCTTGCATTTTCTGCTCTGAAAGACAGGAAAGTGATTGGGAAGGTGATGATTACATTCGACGATGGGAGTAGTGCAAGATCCAAACTTTAATCTGGTCAGTATTCGGGATGAATTGGGTGGTCTGAATGTCGTAATTCAATGTAAATAACTGAAGGGATGTTACAGGATTATGGATATGGGGATGAACAAATAAGAAAATTGCCGCTCGATGTTTCAAATTTCATGTTTGGAATCAAATAAAGCGCAGAACTTATTGGTTATTTCGCTTTATTTGATTGGGTTTGTTCATTCTTCCCTGTCCTTGATAAGAATATGCTGCTGTTAGGCTTTTTGTGGAAATAAGTCTGCAGCCTTGATTGCCTGCGCCAATTTTTGCTCTCTCTCCCCTTTTTGTTTATTGTATGTGATTCGGGTTATTTCACCGGTTGGTATTTCCAAACTGTAGGCTTAGAATGTAAACCATTTTACAATGGAATAAAATGAATTTGCTAAAAAGAATTTGTTTTTATTTTCCAGTGTTTGGTCAATAGTTAAAGAATAATTTCCAAAAAACATTTGTGTATAAACATCCGGTGAAATATAAACATACCTATATATATACATGTCCGTATAATGTATAGGAGACGTTTTTTGAAAAAGTCGTTTGCAAATTGTGAAAAGGTTTTAAAAAGTTGTTTTACAAAATTGGTATCCAAACAAACAGAGCCTAAGAGTATACCTTTTTCATTTATCATGACCGCTTCAGGATTATGGATATGATAAATGGGCATATTCTACTTCGAAATATTTTTCAAGTCCCAAAAGAAGATAGTTTTGGTGTAAAGCTTATCTCACCCAGTTGGGCGTGGAGTTTTGGGCCCTAATTAGTGACTACATTGAAGCCAGCCAGACCCACTAATAGGAAGCTAAATAAAAAGTAAAGATTTGCCTTCTTAGTGGGTGTTTGGAAAATTTATTTTGACATTCTGGCTTCTAGAAATCAGTTTAGAATGTTTGTCAAAAATTCCACAAAATTGATTTTTAAAATCTATAGATTCTGAGAACCTAAAAAGAGAAAGAAATTCTCAAAATTCCAAGGTTGGGTTTGTGTAGCTTTTGAAATTCTGCAACACAAATTATCATAATCTCGTAGCTGTAGCAAACATGTTTCTCAACTTTTACAAAAATCCAGAATCGAAAATCTACAGCAGCATCTGAAGCTAAAATAAAAAATATGTATCCACAGATATTGCAAACACGCCCTTAATTTTACTAGCGTGGTATTTTCATTTTCTACATAATATACAGTTACGAAAATCTATTAGCCCATGAATAAAATATATTCTCAGAGAATTATTAATTGCTCCTGAACACTGCACTGAATAATCACTCATATGATAACAATGGTATGTAATGGAGTTTCATATGTACAAAGACAAGAATTGGACTAATTATAGGCTACTTCTAGAGTCCCAAGTGGCATTGCTTACATGGTGGTATTCCCGATCAATGAGTTACTGCAACGCACGCATACTGCCCACAAAGTCCTCAAGTATGGCCCTATTTCGGTCTATTGTCGGTCTTGAGAAAGCGGACATATTCCTGCTGCAACATATGCCCTCCGTTCACAGGATCAAAGCTGCACCTGTAGAAACTGCTAATAGGAACAAAATTACTTTACTAAGGTAAATGAAGAAAGATTTAAGTTCCCAATCTCACTAAAACACTTCAAATGATAGAAAGTAATCCTAATCTGGAGTCATTGTTCAAAACCAAGTACCCCTTGCCTTCCAGCCTCCCGACCATGTGGGTATTTCCTTTACGGGATTATCATTCTTTCTTATTTTGAAAGGGGGTCATTGCATACAGAGGCAAAAAGTAAAAGAGAAAGAAGATCAACTCGCACCTGCCATCCATGCCCACAATAATAACAGTGTTCTGAGATCCGAATGCCGCGATGAATGTAGTGTATTCTGGTAAGTGAAACTGGGCAAATGACCATTCTGAGCTAAAATATTGTGGTAATAGCCCTGAAAGATAAAGGAAAATGAGAACTTGGGGAAGGAAACATTGAAACCACCCCTATTTTAAAGCATTTGGGGACAGAGTAAAAATGAACAGAGTTTGGACAAATATTATTATTCGCCCCTATCAAAAATTTGTTCATTGGATATAGTGTTCCTTTCGAGAGTTGAGTTCGGGGAAGGAGACATTTAAACCACCTCTCACATGACTTATTTGAAAGCCCTTCGATGATAAAGAGTAATGAACAGACTTTAGACAAATAATATTAACGCCCCTCTATCAAAACATCGTTCAAGGTGGACTTATGGATATAGAGTTCCTTTCGAGAGTCTGGGTAAGGAGACATTTCAACCACCTCTCATAGGACTTATTTGAAAGCCATTCGATGATAAGAGTAGAAATGAACAGAGTTTGGACAAATAATATTAAACCCCGGGTAAGGAGACATTTCAACCACCTCTCATAGGACTTATTTGAAAGCCATTCGATGATAAGAGTAGAAATGAACAGAGTTTGGACAAATAATATTAAACCCCCAGCAAATAATCATTCACGTTGGACTTGTGGAGATAGTGTTCCTTTGGTTCGTGGTTTGAAGAACCCTTGAGCACATTGTCAAGTCCTGTGAAAAAATAGAAGTGGTAAAACAGACATTGTTTACCTACTAAAGGCAGGAGCCAGACAATGTTTACAATTTAAAAACAAAAGCAAAGGTCACTCAACTTTCAAATGCCTTAACAAGCTCATGGACAGAAACTAAACACTGACTTGTCAAAAAATAAATTCACAAAAAGTTGCAGCAAACTAATTTGAATATAGCTTTGTTAAAGTACTACAACTTAAACCTTAAATGCCAAAAGTAAAAACCAAATTATTTTCAGATGATCATCCCACGCTTCATGTCTGGATGACTAGTTGGTAAATTATCTTACCTTTCAAAAATGAGAATGATGTACCAGGGTTGGCAGTAGTACTGGGAGAAATAAGGGCGTCGGGGGGCAATGAGGAACTCCGGCAAACCATTGCTGGACTTTGAGCAGCACTAGAACAAGATGAGTCCTCCCCACCCACCCTAACTCTGAGGCTGAATAAATGAACCGTGCCCTTGTCACTAGAGACAGCCAACCACTGGACATTAGGAGATAGAGCAATACAATATATATCTGCTTTGTCCACTCCCCTTCGAACCTATTCGGGAGCAATAAAATTTAGCAAGTTGTAAAATTGCCAATAAGCATCGAAACGGAGGGGAAATGTAAACACAGATGAAAACTGGAACCTCATTGAGAAATACAATACATGTCCATAAAGCACACTTGATAGGGAAAATTAGGCAAAAACTTAAAGGCGTAAAGGGGTATCAGGGGTGAGCTTCCGGTTGATCTTAGGTTCAAATCTGGCACATACGAGCAAAAACTGCTTCTGTACATCAGACAAGAACAGTGAGGTCGACTTATACCAGATATCTGAACAAAAGATGGTAGGCAACATGTGCATTAGAATGCTCCCTACTCCAAATGCCTTGCAGGGACTGACCATCTAGTAAAGGCCACACTACTAGGATAGTTGATGCAATGATCATCTTTCAAAGGCACAGCCGTTAAAAGCGTGATTGCCATAATGTCTTCGCTCACTAAGTTCTACTCCCTCCGTCCCGATTTGTTTGTCCCTTTTCACTAGTTGGGACCTCCTACAAAATCGTCTATATATTTCAATTTATAATGTTTTTTATATGCAATATGCATGCACGGGGAAGAAGCTCTAGTGGCTTTCAAGGTGAAAGTCGGGTGGATCTTGTTTGATAGATCTCAATTAGTTCTATAATATGATGTTTTTGAAATTATTTTAACATTATAGATTGTGAGATATAGACAATTTTGAAGAATACGTATGTCGAAATTAGACAAACAAATTTGACGGAGGGAGTAATTAATTTAAGGAGCACGTATAACATAAACTCAGTTTGGTTAAGTGAGAATTAGGGGTCTTGTGAAAGAATGATTTTAGGGGTTCTACACTTCAAGAAAAAGAGGACGTTTCAAACTAGTGACCATCCCAACTCCCAACTGTATGGTTAAAATTTGAAAACATCCTAATCTATTAGATCAAAAGAAATAGAAATTGCTATAAAGAAGACCAAATTCAAAAGGATATAAAATGACAAAGGGAAAAGAACATATCATCCAGCACTATACCTCCTGTAACATAGTCCCATCCACTGTGTTGAAAATTCTTATCAAAGTACCCTTTGTACTGGCAGTTGCAAGAAGAAGCCCATCCATTGTTAAGGTTATGCAAGCAATTTGAGACTCATGAGCACATATGAACTTTGTCATAATCAAACCAAAGTGCTCAATTCGAACCTGCCCTCGTCGAAGACCCGGGCAAGCCAAGACAAATGTATTCGAGTTGTGGGAAAGGCAACAAAGCCCCCTGGGGTTGGCCAGAGTTTCTATTTGATGAAGAAGCTTGGAATCCGTAAAATTGTATACGTATATCTTGTGCTCAAGAACAACAACAATGCGATCCAGTCTTAGTTTCACTGCCCGAACCTCAGACCTAAATGTAAATCCACCAATGCACCTGCTCTGATGGTCATCCCAAATGATTACTTTGTTAGGAGGGTACTGGGAATTGGACTTACAACCAACAAGTGCAAAAATATTGGACCGAAAAAGCATCTCAACGATTCCAAATCCTCCGCTTTTCAGATCACGTCTGAAAGTTTCCTCAAAAGAGTCACAGTTATAGATAGAAAAACCACGACATGTTCCAGCAGCAAAGCAACCATAGTCTTGATTCCATGAGACGGAGAGCAATTCTGTTTCATCATGATCATAATAATCCGATTGTAATTGGCCAAAAGGACCGGAAACCCCGGACTCACAGGTACCAAGCGTAGATGGCTCAAGAATTCCACTAGATGATGAAAGTGTCGAACTCATCTTGGAAGAGGGGATGTTAATGAACCTGTAGAGAAACCAATGCTGTAGAATGCAAGACATCAGCATCCAGAACAACCAATCATTCTACAACCACAACCACAAACACAAACACTTACACAAACCCACTCACATTCACATTGGGGCCCACACACACTACACCTCCAATGTGTGGGCCCCACCAAAAGATGTGTGTGTAAAGTGTTTGTGTGAGTGTGTGTGGTTATATAATAATTGCCAGAACAACACAGGCGACAGGTACGACTCGAAATAATGATTACAAAATTTAGAAGGGGAAAAAATAAGAAAAGACAATGCAAAAGGGAAAGCAAAACTATACTCCTACCATGGATGAACTGTTCTTAACGCAATTAACTCAAGATGCAGCAGCCCTATGTGCTCTACGAACCACTATTAATTATTTACTGCTCTTGAAGCACCGCCACGTGGGGCCCATCCCCTTTCCCGGTTCCCACACCAATGCGTGGTAGAGAAGGGCAATGCTCGGGGAGCAATTAATGATTTTACCCTATGAACATCTCTTATTATATATCCCAATTCTCAACGGATTTATCACTTTGAAGACTGATAATCGGAATTGGTTGGCTAGCTCAAACTTTTTCTTTCCTAACAAACTAGAATAATTCAGTACAAAGATCTATAACTAAGAAAGGTAAAAAAAAAAAAAAGTAAGTGGACTTACGAATTCCTGATGATCAAATACCCAAATCGGCCCTCCTCAGCATCGACGACGGCTAAGGTCCACCAGAACCTGTGAACTCGTTCCCCTGCACTAACAAAGGTTAATTCGTGTGAGTCCATGAAAAAGACAAAAAAAAAAAGAAGCTTCGATACATGAACGTAGTAATTCGACGGAAAACCTGATTCGGTAATCGGAATCAGCTAGGTCTGTGTGCAATTGGATTTTTCGCGCCTTCAGGTTTTATTCCAACACGATCAGCGAGGCTGGAGGTCGTAGACGATCTAGTGACGCGGTGGCTGCGTCACAATAATGAGAGAGAGAGAGAGAGAGAGAGAGAGAGAGAGAGAGAAGTACTAGAGAATTTTGGGAAGCTTCCTAGCTATGTCTCCTAGTCCTAGGAGTCGTAGGATTAGGACCTAATTTTATTTATTTTTTTAAAAATTGAGTCCAGGCTTTTTCGTTTTGTTCTAGTATTAAAAAAATTTTGAATTTATTAAATTTGCGTCAATGAGATAAATCGAAAAAATAAAAAATTATGACTTTTACCTCTCTTTTTTTTTTTTTTTGAAAATATCAACTAAAAAGTAGTATAAAAAGTTGGATATTTTTAAAAATATTTCGGTAAAAGTATAATTTTTTTACTTTTTTGGTTTCTCTTGTTGAGACGAACCAATAATCTACAAAAGCTCGAACACAAATGCAAAAAAAAATTGGATAAAACCAAAACAAAACAAAAGGTCTAAGTTATTGTACGTATTTTTTTGGGAAACTAATCCTAGGTACCTTTGTATTATGGAGTGTGTTCATATAGAGGGTTGAATTCCATTAGGATTAGGTAACTTGTATTTAGGGTGTGGATCATGTTGGCATTTTGATGAGTCCAGTGGCCTTGGTCAATCAAGACTGTCGTACATGTTCCTATAAGAATTCGAGATGGTGCAAGAGAGTCTCCACTCTTTACGTCTCTGAGACCCCTTTGGGGATCTGGAGATTTTGCGGGGCAAACCCTGTAGGGCGCCCTGTAGGGCGTTCTGTAGGATAGATTTGGATCGTTCATCTTGACAATCAATAGTTCAAATACGTTTGTAATTTTTGACCGGTAATAGTCAACTTTTACCGGTAAAAAATAACAAACATATCTGAACTATTGATTGCCAAGATAAACGGTCAAAATCTGTCTTGCAGGGTGCACTGCTGGGAAGCGCCAAACAGGATTTCCAATTCCTTTGGAGTAGTGGGCTGATCACCCATTAGGACTCTCCCTACTGGGTCGCGCGTAAGTCCGAGCAAGTGTACGTCAGAATAGAATAGATTTGCTTAGTTGTCGGGGCTTGACCTCTCAGGCCTTTCTTTGGGAATCTACTCTGATGAGTCGTTTGCCGACTGGATATGTTTATCTCGCGAATATAATATATGAGCAGATATGATATAAGGAGGATTTTGGTATTTTATAGAAGGATGATATGTATATGCTTGGTTTGTTTTGTAGTTGATATACGTGCATATAATGAAGAAAAGTGGTGTTTTACTGACTTACCCTCAATAAATAGTTTTAGGCCCAAACTAGATTTTCTTCTTAAAGAAAAAGAGAAATTATGAAGAAGAAAAAACGTTTTTAGAAAGGATATATAAATAACTTTCTTTTCCCACGTTTGGAAAATAATCTATTAAAAATAATTAATTAACTCCCAACATTTAATAATATGTTAAAAGTAACTTTTTTTGTTTTTGTTTTTTTTTCTTGTATGCATTTCCACTTGGTGTCCCTTGAAGCTAATGTAGGACTTCGGGTTAATGTTATGCAGTGAGGTGCACAGTACCGTGGTGCGCACCTCTGAGCCGTCGGATCGTGCATCCGACGGCTCGGATCTCATTTTGGCAACCAACGATCGAGAGCCGTTCATTGCCGAGATGAGATCCGAGCCGTCGGATGCACGATCTGACGGCTTTGAGGTGCTTAGTACGGTGTCGCGCACACCACTGCACAACATCATCTCCCAATTCGCTAATGTAATAAGCCCTTGGCCTTCCCCCATCTAAAAAGACAGAGATTTGTTTTTGTTTTTTTTGGACAAGAGATGGGTAGTTTTTGAGTTTTACTATATCAATCTCCCTTCTAAAACCAAAATGAATGGTCCCATGATGTGTATTTAGTTTTATACCCCTCTCTCAAGTGTATTGCCCCACAACAATATTCAATCAAACTTAGCAATGATAATTTTCAGAAGTCACACTACACTAGCAACATCAGTGCAAAACCTTTTCAGAACACTATATGAGTCTCTCATTAGTCAAAAAAGAAGAAGATCATAATCATGACAAGCACAGCTGCTTCCATATCAAACAATTTTCACTTTCTAGAGGAGACTTTGAGCATTGACATCAATAATCCTAACAAAATTTACATAGATAGACCCAGTACATATATAATTAAGATAACATCAGCCTAGGCCCATAAATTGTCCAAAAGTAGGGGCACTATATCCATGTAAATGGCGTTACGGCTTCTCTAACGCTTAGGTAAGTCTGGCCGGCTCCGACGTTTGGGTTGCCCAAGCCCGACTACAAGTTTGGTTGCCTGCTTGCTATTAAGTTATAGAAATTAAAAAGACATGTCAAAAAACCAAAATCAAGGTTACATATTGTGCTTTTAGTTTAAATTACACCAAAAAAAATTAAAATTAAAATGTAACCCCAATTATAGTGCTTTATGATTAGCACGATCCGATTAAAAAAAACCACACATTCTCATTGCATTTTCTGAAGCAAATAACACTACAAGAAAATTGTTCTACATTGACTTAAAAGAAAGTGACACTTTTCAGGAATGTGTCACTAATTCTTGCTAGCTTGTGACAAATATAAAGTTGCCACTATAATTTTAGTTATATAGACAACATAAAAAAGGTTATAAAAAAAAAACTTTGAATGGTGGACACAAGTATTGAACCTGTGAAAATGCATGTTGTTGACCAAAAAATCAGCTCTATCGTTTGTGTTATATCTTCATCAAAATATGCAAATATATATATACACACACACATACATACATACATACATACATACATACATACAGTCAGTCTTCCATGAGGGGGTCCTCATTTTAGTTAAAATACGGACCTCCTCATTTCTCTCATTTTCCGATCGAATTTCGATGATCCGAGCCGCTCAATGTGTTCAGAACGTGATTTTAAGGGTACTCGCGAGAAATCAGCAAAAAAAATGACCAGGAAGAGCTTCATTCGAGCAGTTTTTATTTGAACCGTTCGATAAAAAAACAAACAAAAACTGCTCGGATGAAGCCTTTCCCGGTCTTTTTTTTTTGCTGATTTCTCGCGGGTACCCTTAAAATCACGTTCTAAACAAATTGAGCGGCTCGGATCATCGAAATTCGATCGGAAAATGGGAGGTCCGCATTTTATTAAAATGAGGTGGTCCTTACGGGAGACAGACTGACTGACATACAGTCAGTCTCCCATGAAAGGGTCCTCATTTTAGTTAAAATGCGGACCTCCTCATTTCTCTCATTTTTCGATCGAATTTCGATGATCCGAGCCGCTCAATGTGTTCAGAACATGATTTTAAGGGTACTCGCGATAAATCAGCAAAAAAAAAAGACCGGGAAGGGCTTCATCCGAGCAGTTTTTATTTGAACCGTTCGATAAAAAAACAAACAAAAACTGCTCGGATGAAGCCCTTCCCAGTCTTTTTTTTTTTGCTGATTTCTCGCGGGTACCTTTAAAATCACGTTCTAAACAAATTGAGCGGCTCGGATCATCGAAATTCAATCGGAAAATGGGAGGTCCGCATTTTATTAAAATGAGGTGGTCCTTACGGGAGACAGACTGACATACAGTCAGTCTCCCATGAAAGGGTCCTCATTTTAGTTAAAATGCGGACCTCCTCATTTCTCTCATTTTTCGATCGAATTTCGATGGTCCGAGCCGCTCAATGTGTTCAGAACATGATTTTAAGGGTACTCGCGAGAAATCAGCAAAAAAAAAAAAGACCGGGAAGGGCTTCATCCGAGCAGTTTTTATTTGAACCGTTCGATAAAAAAACAAACAAAAACTGCTCGGATGAAGCCCTTCCCGGTCTTTTTTTTTTATTGATTTCTCGCGGGTACCCTTAAAATCACGTTCTAAACAAATTGAGCGGCTCGGATCATCGAAATTCGATCGGAAAATGGGAGGTCCGCATTTTATTAAAATGAGGTGGTCCTTACGGGAGACTGACTGACATACAATCAGTCTCCCATGAAAGGGTCCTCATTTTAGTTAAAATGCGGACCTCCTCATTTCTCTCATTTTCCGATCGAATTTCGATGATCCGAGCCGCTCAATGTGTTCAGAACATGATTTTAAGGGTACTCGCGTTAAATCAGCAAAAAAAAAAGACCGTGAAGGGCTTCATCCGAGCAGTTTTTATTTGAACCGTTCGATAAATAAAAAAAACAAAAACTGCTCGGATGAAGCCCTTCCCGGTCTTTTTTTTTTGCTGATTTCTCGCGGGTACCCTTAAAATCACGTTCTAAACAAATTGAGCAGCTCGGATTATCGAAATTCGATCGGAAAATGGGAGGTCCGCATTTTATTAAAATGAGGTGGTCCTTACGGGAGACAGACTGACATACAGTTAGTCTCCCATGAAAGGGTCCTCATTTTAGTTAAAATGCAGACCTCCTCATTTCTCTCATTTTCCGATCGAATTTCGATGATCCGAGCCGCTCAATGTGTTCAGAACATGATTTTAAGGGTACTCGCGATAAATCAGCAAAAAAAAAAAGACCGGGGAGGGTTTCATCCGAGCAGTTTTTATTTGAACCGTTCGATAAAAAAACAAGCAAAAACTGCTCGGATGAAGCCCTTCCCGATCTTTTTTTTTGCTGATATCTCGCGGGTACCCTTAATCGTATAGAGTATTGGGAGCTCTATCGTTTGTGTTATATCTTCATCAAAATATGCATATATATATATATCCGTATATATATATACTCATGGACATGGATTTTTTTTTTGGGTTGCCCTAGCCCGAGGTATGGGTGATAAAAGAGCCAAACGAGACGAGCAAATAGTTGATCAAGCTTGGTTTCAGAACTTAACATGCTTCAAAAACATGATCGAGCTTAGCTTGTTTATGAGACGAGCCGATCTCAAGTAGCTTGAATTTTTTTATATGTAATAAGTCAAACGAACCGGACAGTAACCTGTTCAAGCTTAATTTGAACTCTTAACGAACTTCAAAAATGTGTTAAAGCTTGATTTATTTATGTAACCCTACCCGAGAGTTGCCCAAGACAAGGGCTTGGTGGGCTTACCCGGGGCCGGCCAGGATAGATATCTCCATCGAGGAGGGCAATGACCCAATCCGGGAAGCCGTATAAATTGTCTAACCTTTCTTCCGCAACAAAACAACAAATGTTTGCGGGTTTGCCTTGAACATCTGTCCCTCTGTAGTCTGTAATGATCACGCTTCGACAGCTCATTTAACACCATCTGACGTCAAAATTTAGAACTCGAGACCTTAGTGAACTTGGAACAAACACCTAATCAACTGGGCCAGCTTATAAGTTCAATTTAGATATTCTTCATCAAAAACTCAAGTAATTACTTATGAGAGAAACTTATTCATGACTCTGCGCAATCTCACACGTCCATTCGCGCAATCAATGGCCGAGAAAATTGGTTTTCAATCCGGATCGTTCAAAACACTTTTGGACACGCACGATTGCGTAGATACTATTTACGGTAACAGCCGTAAAGAAGTTTTTTCTGATTACTTATACGTGAATCAAAATGCTGAGCTGATCAAATGGCACCATCATTCTTCCTTCCCTGATGATCTACCCATATTTTGATGGATAACCACGGAAGCACAACTACTGTTTTTTTTGTTTTTTGTTTTGTTTTTTTTTCAATTTTCCAAAAGCGAAGCACATTTGCGTAGTTTGCATATCCAACATGACGCAAAATCGAATTCGTAAAGGCTTTGTCAAATCATATTTGAAAGACGTTATATAGAAATAGATGTTCAAAGTTTAACCATTCACTTTTGTTACGCAAATATTTCGTTCAAATGGATACCTCAGTCAAATCATCTTGTTCTTTTACTCAGATGATTAACACATCGAATCCTACAAAATGAGCTAACTCAAATCGGCAAATGGCAAATGAGACTGAAATGGATTTTACATTGATTCACATGAAGAATCATACGAGAAATAATAGATGAGAGAAGGATTCTCATTACTCATCAATATTATATTGAGGTTTTTTTTTCCTTCTTCTGACGAGTGTCGGAAAAATCTATCCCCACTAATCTGTAGCATCATGTTCAAAATATACCAACGAAATGTCTGAAAAACCAATTCTAAATCTCTCATCGGACAGATCAAGTTAGTTGTCCACGTAAAAAATCGAATCGACATCAGCACCATGGAACCAGGTGCACCCTGTGGCAACGTGGCATGAAGAGTTGTGACAACATGAGTCACATGATTCAGGTGCGCGTGCGTGAGCGGGAGCGCGATCGTGATAATGTCTTTCAATCACATGTGGTACTAGAATCCACGCCAGCCTATTAGCCGTGGGGTCGCCCAACACCAAGGGACAAAAAACTAGAGCTACAACTGGTGTATATAAATTCCGTCCATTAGTAGTCTGTATGATCCCTATCCAACACTGCAACCAACTAGATAATTTTTCCCTACAGCCCCATAACTCCTGGGTACTTTGGCTAGTTTTGTCCTCTACATCAATCCTGCGTACTTTGGTTAGTTTTCCCCTACAGCCCCATAACTACTGCGTACTTTGGGTACTTTGGTTAGTTTTCCCCTGCAGTCCCATAACTCCTGCGTACTTTGGCTAGTGCCCCCCCCCCCCCCTCCCCCTAACCAACCAAATTTTGGTGTCATCTACATCAATCCTGCGTAATTTTTTTGTGTTCCCTACCTACCCTCTCAAAAAACCATGCACTCAAGAAATTTTGGAAAGAAACATCACCTGAACTTAGCAAGAGTATTTAGGATTTGCCTATCAAAAAGAGAGGAGTATTTAGGATTAACTTTCATTAAAAGCTTGGGTGTATAGTTGTGGATTTCGGAAACTGATCTAGTAATTTTTTTTATGCACAAACATATCTAAATGGGCCTATTTGAAACTTTATTTTTCGTTAAAGACGAATGAATTTTTTTATTTTTCCCATTACGAACTATGAAGTAATTTCTATGCGGAATAATCGGAATGACCCCGGCGTTAATAATTCATGGAGACGCCACTGCATGCGACTGAGATGACAATTACAGGATTCCAACTTCCAATAAAAAAATATAGACCACCATTGGTTCATTATGCATCATTCTTCCAAACAACACAATACAATATTTGATGAGAAAATGGGACCACAGCAAGACAGCATCAACTAGTATTTGACTCTTAGGAGCAGTAGGTGTCCATCCAGGTACAGTACAACCTGCACCAGCACTGTAGCGAAGCACATTGCCAAAACAGGATCTGGGCTGGAGAGGTCCCCCCCACCCCCATTTGGAAAAACTCCCATAACCCAAATTTAAAACCAAACAAAGAGGAAGTGCCCTCCTCACCTGTCCAAGAAATACAATAAACATTAAAACCAACCAAGCAAAATGGCTTTATATAATATATGGTCAGTGAGCCAATGAAACTGGGGCACACATGCAGATGGAATAAAATTTAGGGCAAAGTGTACTTTCTTCCTTGATGAACCAAAACAAACTGGAATTTTAAACCTAAAAGCACCCGTGGACTTGTACTTCCTTTCTTGATGAAAGGAAACAAACTGGAATTTTAAACCCTAAAGCATACGCGAACTTTGTACTTTCTTGACACAACTAGGCATCGAAGTGTGCGATCCGCTAGTGGGAAATCATATTTAAATTCAGGTTAGGGTAGAAAAACAAATCAGAAACGCGCCGTTTTATATTATTTTAGTGGACTTCACTACTTCTTGAAGGTGAAAAGAGTTGGACCTGAAACAAAACCTAAATCTGCTCCAAGTACCCATCTTGAAGGAGGAAGCCGTGAAACAACAAAGTTTAAGCCATAACGAAAACTTATTAAGAATGTAAGTACTTTCCAGAAACACACCTCAACTCAGCTCCAACTTTCAATCTCCATTGCGTTGTCATGCTGCAGCAAAAAGATTAGAAAGAAAACGAAAAGAATTCAAGCTTTGCGTCTCTAGACTAGACAAAAGAAAGGAGCAATTAGAACTGACCTTACATACAAAATGTTCGACATATAAGGAAAGGCGTACACTAGAAACAAGTGTGAACGGAAGCTTTAGTTTTTGATTTACTAAAACAAAGGATCAGGCCCCCATCTGCAATAAATAACAAGAAAGTGAGGGTTTTGCTCACAAACCACTTCAAGCCCCTTTCGTTGAGTACAACCACTGATCAACAAGCAAGGAGAAAATTCCATGGGCCGACCACCGTAAATTCCCAATGTTAACAACATGAGATTCACTATTTATGCGTTGAAGTCCACTGATCAAAGAGGACTTTAGTCTATAGTAAGGAAATAGCACTCTTTTCTTAAGAGAAATCAGGATAACACAAGAGTCGGTAACAAAGGATAACCCTAGCTACACATACTAAAGAGCAAAAACAGAAGGACAACATATGGAGAATAGTGGTTACCACAATAGCCAAGTTTTGTAGCAAGGAAGGGAAAACAACGAGAGGAGATTTGTGATGTCTTCCAACTGCACAAGTGCCGAGCAGTAATGAGCCTTACAATGTGTTTGGATTAGGATCATTACTTAAGCATTTATGAGCCTGAAATAACTTAGAAGAAGATCAAATATTATCGATGTTATCACAAATGATGTTTACATGGCTCAATTTATTAGGAATTTGCAAAGCTTTTGCACAGGATCTAGGCCCGACACACAAGGACAACTGATTCTCCAAATGTACCTTACATCTACCATCGTCACTCTTGTTTAACTACACAATAATACATGATACATTTTGAGTGCCTTACCGCAACAATAACATGAAACATGTCATGAATCAAGAGGAGGAGGGGATACAAGGCAGCAGAAAGAAGGAGCTCCCTTCAGTCCAAGCACAGAGGGAGAAGAATGAAAACTATCTCCCGCATCATTCATGCAACCACAGTAGCATGCAATCAGCGAATGCCTTTTCTACTGAGTGGTCGGATGAATGAGTCGGCAGCTAATTCAGACCCCTGATATCCTCCGTGGGTGGGCTGAAGGAAGCTCTCTCGGACCATTCCTCTGCAGCTCCTTTCTTCGGACTGGGGTTACCTAATTCAACTGCATTCAACTGACACAAATTGGAATCAAAGAAATTTCTCTATTACCAAGGTTAATTCTCCAAATCACAAGCGGTGAAGTAATGACATAATCGTTAATAAAACCGATGGAGAGTTTTCTACAGTATGAGAAACATCCAGAATATATGATTTCAAATGCTTAGTTTGCTAACGCGACTCGTTAAAGAGAAAACAACAAACAACTAATTACACCGTGATTTCAAAGGTCAGCAATTACTGAATTTGTGATGCAGCTATAACTTTTATGTTATAACCACACATAGGTTTCTGCCATCAGACAAGGAAAAATACTAAATTTGCAAGTCAAATATACGCCACAGAAACAATACTCGTTTCTTGATTAATTAGGTCAATATATTACCTTCTTCATGTTTGAGATCGAAACAATGAGGGAACGGATTATTGTGAGATGTTTTTTTTCCAAGTTACTTTGAGTAGTTCTCTTCGGTGAGAATTAGAAGAATAAGTAACAAATACACAAATACGAGCAATTCACAACGATGATTAGGGATTCACAAGAATCACAACTCTAAGATGAGCTATAAGCACGATTTTTACAAGTAATCATATAAAGAATTGATAAATCATAAAACTTATCAGAGTTTCTCCTTATGGTAAGCCCTACAATTGGTTTTCAATCTACCTGTACAAAGATTAGTTTCCAAACCAAAATCCATTTTGCAAATCATATCAGTCCAACACAAGAAAAAGAAACAAAAACAAAACAAAGCTATATAGGAAAAGCTACCTTAAATTTTGTATTTATCCTGGTTTTGTATTTTCAAAATTTCTGCTAAAATTTTCTGTTACTACAATCAAAGATTTTGATCGGTACAAGAAAAGCATTAAAGTATACTTGCAACCAATTAGTTGTTTAATAGTAAATCAAAAGAGACTGTAAATTTCAACCCTAGTCATTAAAGGCAAGCTTAAATTGTGTATCTAACCTGGTTTTCTTTCGCACAATTTTGGCTTAAAATTTCTGTTATAAAGCTGCAACCAAAGAGTTTAACAAGTACATGAAATGCATATCTTGTTATGGGAGAAGGTGCCGGGTGGCCGATCCAGCCGCTCATCTCTTTTTTTAATCGATGGCTCGAATCTTAATTGAACAATGGAAGGTTCAGATTTGTATGCACTCAGATTAGATCCGGCTAATCTGAGCCGTCTGTGCCAACATGAACGCCTAGATCGGCCGCTCTGAATCCGCTCGGTAGCATCACTGGGTCCTTGTTTTAAACAAAAAATAAAAAGTATTGCCCTAATTTTGCAACAAAATAATAAATTACTCCACAAAAAGGAAAAGCTAGGCAGAATCAGCCTACACAAACCCTAACCCTATTTCAAGCTTGGTAAACAGAAAAGAAAGAGCCGATTCCCACTTTACCCATGATTGTTTAAACTGAATGATCCAGTCAAGAACAGATCATATTCACTTATTCATATACTATTACTTATGTTGTCAAAACCTAATTTTCTTAGCCTTCTCTGATACTAAAAGTCACAAAAATTTCAGAAAACCCAGCAAAATAAATACATAAAAACACAAAAGTGCTGCACAAGGAGAAGGAGCGACATATCTTCAAGAGAAAATTTAGGCTACAAGAAAGAAAGGAGATTTTAAAAAAAATAAAAATAAAAAACTTAACTGAGGGTCTGAGAGATGTCATGGATGCATTAAACACCAAGTCTCCACGGATGCTGCAGATTAGTTTCAGATTCGACAATTCACAGCAAGAAACAAAAACAGTATAAGAAAAAAACAAAAGAGGAAGCTGAAAGGCTTATGAGAGAGAGAGAGAGAGAGAGAGAGAGAGAGATTGCTGGATGAGAAAAGAAAAGATGTTTGTGAGATTTGTTTTATGGAAAGAGGAAGGGAGATGATGATGGGTCGCTGTCGTCATGAGAATCAGAGACTGGAAAGCGACTTGTTCCAAAATACAGTACAGTATTTGTGTGTCTCTGTAAAAAGAAACATCCAACAGTACTAAATAACACAAGGGGAAAGTAAAGAGAGAAGGAAGGGCCCTGCTATATACTACATGATAAATCCAAAATCCAGTGTATTAAAACCCCTTTGACGTTTCATATCAGAGGGAGGGGGCTCAGGGGGTTGCTCAGGGGAGTGTGGGAGAGAGAATAACCAAAGGTAAAGAGAGAGAGAATCCCCAGTTTTGCTGTGTGGGCATGTGGGTGTACTCTCTCTCTCTCAAGAAAACTAATGGAGTACTAGTAGAAGGGAAAGGGCAGGCACTAGGCAGGCAGGCAGGCAGGCAGGGGCTTTGCTTTTCAACTTCTACTCATACATACTGTTCGCATTGAAAATTACAATTGGTGCACGCGTGCGTTTTCGCTAAATTGAATGGACTTTAAAGTACTGTAGATGTTTATGTGGATCTTTTGGCAGATCATTCTCTTCGCATACGTAAAATACTATTAACGGGAACGACTTGACTGTTGCCATTAGCCCTATTTAATTTAGCGAAAATGCCATCCTGGATTTTCACACACAGGCACAATAAAGAGTCCTTTTTCGACTTCGGAAAAAATAATTTCAAGCACTACATTCATTTTTAAGAAAAGTTATTAATCCGAAGCAGTGTTCAAAGATGTTGTGGTGCACCTCTGCACTATAGCGCTGTACAAGGATAATTGTCGATTGATACCTTCTTCTTTCCAAGCGTGTGATTCATAAATTTTTCTGTTGTGTTTACATTGTTACAATTGATTGCGGTAAAAAATATTCGAATTAGAAACTCACGTAACTCTTTTTGGTCAGAAATTTTTGACGTTACACTTTTTGGTGCTTAGATTTACCACTTGCCGCAAGTGGAGTACGAGTGCAGTTGGTGCGCCTCCCTTATACTCTCATGCACATAGGCAGGGTTCGATTTCCGTAAGCACCCATTTTCCCCTCTACTTTCCCTAGGATAGAGTAGATTAAGTTTAATGAATGACAAAAAATATATATATATATTTACCATTCGCCGAAAGTGTGTGATTTCCGCACTCCCTTTTTTACTAACCACACTTCCCTTTTGTTTTTAGTGGGTAAAATTATCAAAATGGCCTTAAAATTTGTACAATAAATATTTGGATAACAACAAAAATGAAATATTGAAAAGTGGAAGGGTGTTTTGGTAACTTCCCACACAAAAACAAAAAGAGAAGTGCGATTAAAAAAAAAAAGGGGTGCGAAAATCACTCTCTTTTGTCGAATCCCTCAAATATTAGGAAAATGATACTATTGTCACCCCAAAAATTAATGGAGGCACTCCAAAATCAATGTAATTCCAAAGCCACTTTTTTGAATTACACTGATATTGGAGCGCCTCTATCAATTTTTGGAATGCCAATATCATTTTCCCAAGTAGTAGCATGATTTTACAATTTTGTATTTAAGTTTATCATAATGGCCTTTGTATTTTTCAAATTTTGATGAGAATGGACATCGAAGAGTGGCTGGCTATATTGTTTTAGTTGTGATTCTAATGCATAAATTAGTCCCCTATGGCCTGCTTGGATGCCACAATACAAAGGGGTATTGTAATATACACCCTTCTAATACATGGGCCCTCCTCTATGGCGTGGTTTGGCAAGCCAGTAACCGGGGATATCTTAATACCCCCTTCTCCATAACCCCCCTAATACCCCTTGAGGGGGGCTTACACATGGCTAGGGTGGGAGCCAGCAACGTGGAATCCCCCCTTATAATACCCCATCTCTCTTCCATTCAAGTACAAAACAACCTTATCCCCTCATTTTATACCTGATCCAAACCAAGTATTATTTAATCCCTCTGTCACATCAATATGGACCTATCCTTCTTATATAATACCCCATACTATCCAATCCCCCTTCTTACATAATACCTCCAAACCTAATACCTCATCCAAATGAGCCCCTAATGTAATACTCACTGCGTGATGAGGGTTCTGCACTACAGGGGGGATTTTTTTTAAGAAAAACCTTCCATCTCCAAAACCTCGAGTAGTTTTGAAGTCCCTAATCCGTTCACGTTCAAAACGATGTCATTTTGGCTGCCCTATTGAGCTGTAGCATGGAGCCGCACTACGGTACCCCCGGATTCACATTGTCAGTAATTGGTACTTCTGGATCCTTCTTTTTTTTAACACAGAAACAGGGATAAAGTCAGGATTTTGTAAACGCGGGGGCCGAATTATGAACAACATTTTGAAATTTGAAGGTTCCAAAATCTTTATAAATAATTTGTTTGGTTTGGGTTTTGATGTAGATTTTTTGGATAATGAGTTGAGATCGGATAGCAAAAAAGGAATTAAATTAATAATTGAACGAAAAACTTTTAGAAAAACCGTGCGCAGAGAGGTGAGTTAAGTTTTGGGATCTAAAACGAACACATTCTTAAAGCATTTAAATACTAACACTCAATACAAAACACAATATTTAGGTGCTCTTAATAAACAAAAAACAACTAATATTAATACTAAAATTCTCAACAAAAAAAAACCCAAAACTACGCTGGGGCCGTGTCCCCCATATGCCCCTTCCTAATTCCGTTCCTGCACGGAAGGGTAAGAGAGTAATTCCACTTACCACCTCCACTAGGCAATTACATCAGGATCCTTCAACATACATCACAATATTCTACAATATCCATAAGTGTACGGATCTCACGTGAATGTGTAGTTACAGAAAGTCTTGTGCTCAGCAATACCATGTCCATGTGGCGGTGCTTCAAAAATAAGTCTGGATGCTCCGAAAGAGATTAACAAAACATGAAATGAAAGAGCAGAATACCAAACCAAGAAACCGTTTGACTAATTATACTTTTATCTTCAGCATTTTTTTTATAACTAAAACTTACTTTTCATATTTTTTGTTTAACTTTTCGTCGTAATTTTTGGGATTAGTCGTTTACTTTGTAGACTCATCTCGTCGAGATAGATGATTAATAAAAAAAGAGGTGAATTTAACAATAATATTGAAAAGACAAACAAAAATATCAAACCAAAAAAATACAAAAAATATATTGTGAACTCACTACGTCTTTGCAGGTCGATCACTTCAGAAGATACAAAGATATACTCCCCGTTCCAAAATGCAGTTGATTATGAAAAATCCATATGTATTTAAATGAAATTTTTTCTACCAATTTAAAGAACTAATAATTAAAATCTTTAAACTGATGCAAAAAAGAAAAAGAAAAAATATAAATAACCGTACTTTAATTTCTTTATCTGAAAAAAGAGACGACTCATTGTAATTAACTACTATTCCCCTATCTCATTTTAAATGCTCCCTACGAGAATTCATGCATTTTCAAACCCTAAAAAATATATTTTTATAAAAAAAATAATATATAGAAGTATATTTTTTGGGGGTTTGAAAATGCACGAATTCCCGTTTATTGGAGTAAAAGAATAATATATAGAAATATATTTTTTAGAATTTGAAAATGCACAAATTTCTGCAAGAAACATTTAAATGGGACGGAGGGAATAACATAATGGATCCAGGAGTACAATCCTTGGAGAACGTATTGACAACCAAATATGGCTTAAGTTAGAACATAATCCACTTGCATATGTATCTATGTCCCATAAACTAAAATAAGTACTTCTTTTTTAGATAAATACTTCTTTTTTGAATTAAATGTGATGCATTGGTGATGTATTATAAGAGAAATAATATATCTCGTAAAACGTAAAATAAATAAAAAAATAAGTAACTTAGCGAAACAGGCCTAGATTGTTGAATTTTGGCCCAAAAAATAGTCTTACTAAAAGCATATCAATTCAGTGCCTTTATTATGCAGTTATGCCTTCCTTTTCCCATGTTCCAAATAAAGCATTAATGAAGTTTTTCAATGCCTTAGAATTTTTGGAGTGAAATTACCTCTCAATTAAAAATCAATCTCTCCCTCTCTCTCACGAGAATGCCAGTGGTATCGAAATATGGGGTACCAAAAATGTATCAAATATTCTACAACCACACCAAAAATTACACACCCAAATACACACTTTCTCACAAAACACAAGGGTCCCACGTGGGACCCTTGTGTTTTGTGAGAGGGTGTGTAATTTTGGGTGTGGTTGTAGCATCTCTCAAAATGTATAGATAGCATGTAGGGTTCGCTTTTGGGTCCCACGTGAATAATCCAAACCGTTAATTAATTTTAGAATAAATTTTTGATTGGCCCTTGCAAAAAAAAATTCAGCTCAATTGGATATGTATAAATGGTTGATACAATCTTCCAAGTTTTCTTTCAGAATTAAGGATCTTGAATTTTGAATGAAACTTGAAAGATTGGATCAACAACTTATACGTATCTAATTCAGTTGATTTTTTAGAGGGTCACTCAAAAAATAATTATAAAATTAATGAACGATATAAATTATTTGTGCAAAACCCTGGCATCGTTTGACAACAGTGATAGATGGATGTGATTCGTAAGGAGATGGGATTAGGATTGAGATTAATAATGAGAAGAGATTGGTAATGAGAATGGATTGATAATGAGTATGTTTGTTTGGAATGGGATTCGATGATGAGATTATTAATATTATGTTTGTTTGAGATAGAATTAGATGATATGATTGGATTGATAGAAGAGATTGATAATGAAAAGAGATTGATAATGAGGGAAAGATGAGATGGGATTACTAATACCTCTCCAAGATGGTATTAGCAATACCCCCAAATTGGGGTCTTAGCAATCCCAACGGATTGATAGTCCGGACCCTTTTCGGGAAACCAAACAAGGTATTGATAATACCCCCACTCTACCAATCCAATCCCAACCCTTTTGAGGGTTATCAAACGGGGCCTAAAAGTAAGCTACATAAGCCGTCTGTACATTTTCGGTACCCTCCATCGCGGTACCCACAGTCGATCTCCACTCCCACACACAAAAAGACAACATAGAATTTAGGGCAAATTTCACTGACCTCCACTGAGGTTTCTAACAAAATCACTGACCTCCCCTAAAGTTTCTGAAATTTCACTGCTCTCCCTTACTTTTTCTGACATTGTCAAGATACCCCCTTCCGTTAATTTCTCCCCAAATGGTGTTAACTTTTGTCAGAAAATGACTGCCTTGTTTGGATAGTGATTTGAAAAAAATTTCTCAACTCAAAAAATACTCATTACTCCTACTTTCAATCATTACTCACACCTATCTCCAATCATTATTCTCATTTCTCTCTCTATCTCTCTCTATCCCTACTTCCAATTATTATTCTCATTTTTCTCTCTTCACTCAGAACCCTACAAAATTTTTCAAAAATTTCTAAAAAACTCATCCAAATACAGCGTTACACACCCTTGCCCTTCCATATCTTTGCCTCCAAACCGAGGCACTTCTTCTCCTTATTATTATTATTATTTCTTGTTTCCTTTATTCTTTCTCACTAAATATCATTGCCATTTTGCACATCTACCACAACAACTACCAATCTACCAACAATGTAACGGCTTTGAAGGATCGATACAATGGTCTCCACATTAATACAGTGGGTTAACAAACACTTAAGATATAATGTGCTTTAATCAACTTGTGATTTTGCTTTTTCCAAACAACAATTAAGCTTGAATTCAAAGTCTTACATACTTCAATTACTGCTCAAAACTTGGTACTTATTTGATTTTATAGTCCAATAAGACAATTCTTTATAATCTTACAATAAAGCTACTGGAATGAAAGTTTTTTTGAAGTTAATGAAAACATAAAAGCATACTAATATACCTTAGTTTTTGGGGATGCCAAAAAGGATGCATAATTGTTAGAGCTCCAACTGATTTTGGCTACGAGGAGTGTGCATGGGTTAGGATGGGCGGGTTAAAGGTGTATTTTTCAACTAATCCGTACTAGGCGAGTTGATAACTTTTTTACCCGTTGCCCACCTATCGACCTTTAAAACTAGCGAGTTGGTTGATTTTTTGGCGGTTTGACTCAATTGGTTAAGCAGGTTAAAAAACATTCACTATTTGAGCCTTTTAGAAAAAATTTCACAACTCGTTTAATAAAAGACGGGACAAATGTGTACCCAAAAAAAAAACTGGGAGAATGAATGAGGTGGGTTTACTGTGTACGTTTGTATTTTTCTCTATAAATAGGTGGGGTAATAAAGTGTGGTAGGGACCTTAGCATTTAAGATTTTCAAAGGTGAAAAAAATTTGAGACGTGTTGTAGAATTAGGGGATTCGAGTAATTAGTTCAATTTAATTTCTGTATTTTTTTTTCAAGTGTAGGGTCTTCTTTTGTCGTGGGGTCTGCATCGGCAGTAGGTATCTGAGATCGACGTTTAGCTTGCTTTGGTTCTTTCCTGTCTCTGTTCTGGAATCTGTTTGCCTGATGGGCTTGTGATGAATGAATTGACGATTAAAAAAAAAAAAAAACGTTGGTGCAGAGGGAGAAGTCATTCAAATTTGGAAAAGGACACTGAAAAGACAAAAGCCTATCTCGTCTGAATTGAAGTCTGAACCAACCTTGCAGGCATGCCCTCTGGAAAAATGCACACTGTAGATTCGATATCACAAGTGCACAAAAAAATATGGCAGATCCTACATGCGCATCTGTCTAAGAAACTTGCCCACCGTGTAATAAGTGTTTGCGTGTCAAATTGACGTGGACTGTTCGGTTTGGATTTCGAGAGAGATTTTAGAGAGTAATGGATAGAGAGAAATAGATTGAGAAAATTTATTGGAAGCCGTGTCCAGGGATTTTGAGACCCCCACGGCACCGAGAGATTTTTTGGTGCTACTGCAATAATGCCCCAAGTAGGGCTGCACGAAAAAATCCGGTGAAACCAAACCGAACTGTACGTTTTGGTTCTGATTCATGGATTAATGGACTGGATAAGGATTCAAAAATTAGAAAACTGTGAGATATGGTTTGGTCCACGGATTGCTATTTTGGAACCGTGGATTAAATGAACCGGACATGAGATATTTATAACTGTACGTATAAGTGTAAAATATATATGTATGTAATATTTAGGAAATAATTTTACCTATAGTTATAAATTGTTCACTTGCAGAGGAGTAGCGTTAATAAAAAAAAGGGAGTAGCAAAATCATTTTCCTATAACTATACACTAATCTGCAGTTCTTGGACTTGTTTTTTAGTGTCGTTGTTGTTGCAATTAGTTTCTGTATTCTCAGGTTTGTGTAAAAAAATCTTTAACTTCCCAAAAAATATATACTCCAGTATATATAAGCTATTGGGCATGAGTTTGGAATTTATATTAAAAATGTGAAATTTATATGTAATTCATGGATAAAAACCAGAACTGAACCGTGACTCACGGTTTGGTTCGAAACCAGACTGTAGAACTTCTAGTCCGGATACAGATGTATTTTCTTAAAATCGTGAATCGTAGTTCAGTCTTCGGATTCTCAAAAATCCGAACTGATCTAGACCATACATAGCCCTAGACCCAAGGCCTCTCCCTCCCCTCTGACCCACACGATATGAAATGAACTCTACACAAATATGTGGGGTTGAAAGCTAATGGGACATTATTCCAAGAGCACCAAATAAAAGTTTACTTTGTTTTTATCTTAAAATGTAACTACTCACCCCGTCTCATTTTGTTTGCTTGTTATGGAGAATCCGACTATTTATGGAGTTAGAATATTTACTTTGAAAAATGTTCAGATTTTCACAATTTTTTTTTGAGTAAATCGAGATTTTCACAATTACCCATGAGCAATTCACTTTTTTCTTGTTGTGTTAAACTTGAGTATTTAATTACTTCAATTAAAAATAAAGGGGTAAAATTGGAATTTTGCCCAATTTTGGTTGCTAATTTATAAATGAAGTAAACATTTGGGATGACTAAAAAAATTTAAAATATGAGCAAATAAAATGAAACAGGTACATGATCTTCCTACTTGTAAAAAAACTGAAGAATTAACGTTGGGTTACAAAGGAACTCTATTGCTTGTTGCACCATAGTCGGACCTGGGGCGTGCTGTCCCCCCGCGAGTGTGGTCCGCTTCAATCTCGCTCCGATAATCGAAAACGTTCATTTCGTAAAGCTCGTTGAGTAGAACAAGAATACAAAAAATCAGCTTGATCGGATATCATTAAGTGCCTGATGGAAACATTTATATCTTGAAAATATGGATCCAAAACATTAGATCAAACCCATTGGAACCCATTATTGACAAGTTATATGTGTTTCAATTAGGCACTTAATGATATCCGATCGAGTTAATTTTTGGTACACTTATTCTACACGACGAGCTATACGAAGTGAACGTTTCCGATGGACTGTGCTCACAGAAGACAGCACGGTGCTGCCCTTTTGAGGGGCAACACCAACCTCAGATCCCACCACTGTCCTGGAGACTCAAAAGAGTAGAGACTGTTCCCATTTGCTGGTCCCTTCGGGGGATTCCAGCTTAACAAGGACACATCTAAAAAACATCGTCATTACATTTGTCATATACTCATTTTCTCTTTTTATCCATCATCATTACTTTTTCCTCATTAGTAGCAATTTTTAGTTTTTTTTTTTTTTGAACAGAGCAATTTAGTTTAAAAGTGAATGATAAAAGAGTAAACTCCATCAACTTTTGCTCATTACTTTTAAATTGAGGAGAAAAAAGTAACAAAGAAACCAACAAAGAAAGACGGAGGGAGTATTAATACGAATACGCTTTCTTGTAGTTTAATCATATGGAGGGCCTTCATTAGATGAGCTAATGCTTTCCCAGTTCAATTCTCTAAGGTTAATGGCGATAATGCCTATGTGACGAGTGATTATTAAGTGCTCCTGGAACATTGCTCCACAATAAAGAATAGGTGAAAGTACATAAACACCCCCTTAACTATCACGTTTTCTCGTAAACACCTCCTCACATTTAAAAGTGCTCATGGAGACCCCCTCAACTACTGAAAACAAAAAAAATGACAAACTCTGTTAACGGAATGAATGAATTGATGAATATGCCCTTATCATATTATACGGTGAAATACATTCCTCTCCCATTCCCCATTTCACTCGATCAGAAAACACTCCACCCATGGCGATTTTCTCTCTCTTCCTCTCCCACTCGTCACTATAATCTTCTCTGCGTAGTGAATCGATAGAAACCCTCGAAGAAGACGCATGCTTTGATCGTGGCAACGAAAGAATCGCAGATCGTGGCAAACCTGAAACCCTTGTTTGAAGGTACGTTTTGTACTAAAAAAACCCTAGATGCCTGTGAGACAAAGGCACGAATGTTGATGTATTTTGATATAGTATATGATATAGTAGTATGTTATGTATTCTGTATTGGATTATTAGGGTTCTTGGAAGTAGTATTATATGTATTCCGTAATAAAAAATTTGGAGTTTTGACTTGGTTACGAAAAAAATTGGGGCTTTTGTTGTTTTGCATTTGGTTTGGCATTTTAATAGCTTTTGTATGCTCCTGGTCCCCTCGATAAAGGGAAATACATCTTATTTGGTCCCCCCTGTCTGTCTTTGTCCGAATAAGGGCAATTATTGACCCTTGTTTTATGTTTACCTTTTCAGTTTAAAATGGGCTTTTCAACAGTAACACTTCTCTTTTACCATGGAGGTTATATATCTGAGGGACCCCAAAAGAAGTATGTTGGTGGGAATGTGACCCCACTTGACATTGACTCTGACCTGATGTCATACATTGATTTAAGGGCTGTTGTTAAGGAATTAGATTCAGATATCTGTAAGATGTACCAAAAGGGTCCACATCAAACTATGGATGATGGGTTGGTGGGTCTAACCTCTGACCAAACTATGTTAGACATATTTGCAATGCAAAAGGACAATAACTCTAAAGTGATTGATATTTATATCCATAACCCAATGTTGGTGAAGAACAAAACTAGTGGTGAAGAGCTATCTGCTTTGACTAAGACTGACACTACTGTGCAAGGTGATGACTTAGTTTACCTTGATGATTTAGTTGACTTTGATGACACAGTTGACCTTGATAATACCAACTGATGAAGGAGTAATATCAGTTAGTCCACTGGAGGATGATAAAGATGATGACTCTGATAGAGATTGGGAATGTAGTGATGAGAGTGGTGATGAGAGTGATGAGGGGAGTGATGATGACAATTTTAGTGGCTTTCATGAGTCATCTGAAGATGATGAGGAGGTTGAACAAATGTTTGCCATTAAGAATAGAAATGAGGAAGAAGAACTTAGTGATCAGAGTGATGACCAAGGGTGTTTAAATCTAGAGGATGAGAGTGATGAGGGTGGCCATATTAGCAAGCACAAGTTAGTTGAGTTTAACAAGGACAAGGATATGAAGAACCCCAAACTTTTGGAGGGCATGATTTTCCCTAATGTTCATGCCTTCAGAGCTCTCCTCAAAGAGTTCCACATTAGGGAAGAGTATGAATACACCTACTTGAAGAATGAAGCTACTAGGGTGACTGTTATTTGCAAAGAGAAGTGTGGTTTTAGGTTACATGCATCACCAATGCATGGTGAGAAATCATTCCAAATTAAGAAAATCAATGCTGACCATTGTTGTACCAGGAAATACATTAACAAGTATGCAACAGTCAAGTGGATAGCTGACAAGTACATTGAGAACTTGACTGATGAACCAAATAAAAAGGTCAAGACACTAAAAAATGATGTTAGGAGGGAGTGGATGTTGGATGTGTCTCATAAGAAGATTTACAGGGTAAAGAAAGTTGCTCTAGACAAAATCCAAGGGAGTCATGAAGAACAATACTTGAGAATAAGGGATTATTGTCAGATTTTGATCAACAAAAACCCAGGGTCAACTGCACTTCTTAAGGTGGAAAGGATGGGTTGTACTGTGTTTTTCCAAAGGATGTTCATATGCTTTGATGCTCAGGCTAAGGGATTCCTTGCTAGATGTAGACCTTTCATTGGTTTAGATGCATGCTTCTTTAAAGGCCCTTTTGGTGGACAACTAATGCATGCAGTGGGGAGGGATGCCAACAACCAAATGTACCCACTGTGTATGGCCATTGTTGAAGCAGAACTAAAGGATAGTTGGGTTTGGTTTCTAAAGAATTTGATACAAATCATAGGAAGACCTGAGAAGAGGGGACGGTGTTTCATGTCTGATAGGCAGAAGGTAACCTTATTCATTGTTCTTTGATATTAATTGCATAAATTGATGTTAATTTCATGGGAATATATTGTTTTGTCCTTATTTTATGTGTTGATTGCAAAGATTGATTACAGGGTTTGATTGAAGCATTCAAAAGATTGATGCCTAATGTGGAGCATAGATTTTGTTTAAGGCATATGTATGCCAATTTCAACAAGATTTATAAAGGAAAAGAGTATAAAGATTTGTTTTGGGGAGCAGCTTCTGCTTACACAGTTCCAGAGTTTACTGAGAAAATGGCAGAGATATATAGTGTTGATAAAAAGGCACATGAGTGGCTGCTTGAGGAGGAAAAAGAGGTTTGGGCTAGAGCCTACTACCACTCTAGATCCAAGGTTAACAGAATGGATAACAACTTGAGTGAGGGGTTCAATACTTGGATAAAAGAAGCAAGGGAGATGCCCATACTCACACTAGTAGAGTCAATTAGGAGACAACTGATGGTAAGGTATGTGGAAAGACTTGAATACAGTAAGAAGTTCAAAGGTAAGTTGTGTCCAAATATTAGTAAGAGTGTTGAGAGGAAAAAGGTGAATGCAAGAACACTAAATGTGATTTACTCAAGAGGGGCATTATTTGAGGTGACTAGTGTAGACAAAACCTTTGTGGTTGATATTGGGGAGCACACCTGCACTTGTAGAAGGTGGGATCTATCTGGAATTCCTTGCAGTCATGGATGTGCAGCCATCATTGCTCACAAGGCACAGCCTGAAGATTATGTCAATGAGGCTTACACAACTGATACATTTGTTAGGACTTACAGCCATAGGATCAAACCAATACCAGATAAAAGCTTGTGGCCACAAACTGAATGTGATCCAATAATGTCTCTACCTTTAAGAGTGCCAATTGGGAGGCCAAAGAAGGCTAGGAGAAAAGGAGAGGATGAGCCCAATAATCCTTTCAAGACTAGGAAGCATAGTACTACTACCATATGCAGACAATGTGGGCAATTTGGGCACAATGTAAGGACTTATAAAACACCACAAGACAGTTGGGTTAAACATAAGGGCAAGTACTATGGAAAACAGAAGGCTAGGTTTAGAGGTGGTGTGCCACCAGCTGGTAAGCCAAAAGAAAGTGGAAGTGGGTCTGTTGGCAGAGGAAGGGGGACTGTTGGCAAAGGAAAGGGAGGGGGAAGAGGAACTGGCAGAGGAAGGAGAAGAGGAATTGGGACTGGGACTGGGACTGGGACTGTGACAGTTGAGAAGGGCAATGGCAGAGGAACTGTGGCAAGTGGTTCTATGGCAACAGGTGGTTCTGTGGCAATTGGTGGAACTGTGGCAAGTGGTAAAAGGAAGGCTATTGACCAACCACAGCAGAACCAGGTGTGTATGACAGTTATGCTTCAAATTACTTTAGTTAATTGTGTATAAGAGTCAGCTTCAATTTACTATACTAATGCCTATGAATTATGTGGTACTTGTGCGTGTATTTTGTTAGGGTTCCAAGAGATTGAAAAAAGTTGGTCTATGTTGATTTTCTAGTCAACAATCAAGTACTTCATCATCAAAGTTTGCACCAGGACCTTGCATACTAGGAATGGAAAAGTTGTGACTACTATTTCCTCTAAAGCCTCAAAATGACTTGTAAGTGACTGAAGTAGATAGGTTGTTTTTTGTAATGCCTTTTGAATGGCTAATGTCTTTTTGTAATGCCTCAAACTAAAGTACTTTATTTTGCCAATGCCTTTGTGCCTCAAAATCAAGTACTTTATTTTGGCAATGCCTTTATGTAAGGCATAATACTTTATTCTGGTAATGCTTTGGTGGAAGGCTTTTTGTATTGCCTTTGTGCAAACATTATGACTTGTGCTTTTGTAAGGCTTATTTTGGTATGGCTAGTGACTGTGTTTGTAAGCCGTTAATGGAATGTTTATTCTAGTAATGCCTCTGTGGAAGGCTTATTTTGTGCTACCTTTGTGCAACATTATAGGAACACATGCTCATTGAAACACAAACCACATATTTCATTGCATTGCATTAGTGTACAAAAGCACAATGCATTACCAATAGTTCATGGCATGTACAACATCCTCTCAGAGGTGGGTTTCCAATTACCCAAAAAAATCTACCAAGAGTAAACCTATGACTGCCATACACAGTACATTGCATTTCCACATCATTTCATTTTTCTTCTTCAATTCATGGTTCATTCTCCACAACTTGTCTATCTTCTTCATCATCTTTTCCTTGTCCATTTCTGCAGATTCATTCAACCTCTTCAAATCCTCCTCCCTCTCATTCAGGTCTTTGACCTTCTCCTGCAATTTCCTACCATACTCTAGTCCTCTAGGACAAATAGGAGGATCAACCTATATGAAAAAATTGCATGCATTCTTCTCCTACAAACCCATTATAAAACTAGAAATTAGGGCAAAGATTTCAGAAAAAAATGAAATTAGGGTAAGGAATTCAGAATTTTTTTGGATTATTGTATGCAATAAACCACCTCGTAGTTCACACAGCCCAAGAATCTCCTTCCAGGGTTGGCATATGTTTTTGAAGTCCTCAAGGGGGCTTTTTCTCCACAACCGCAGTAAGCATCACCGCAGTTCTGGGTTTGCTATTGCTATTGTTGCTACGGCAATGGCGGCTATTGTTGTTGCTGTTCACAGATGCCATGGCTGGAGAGAGAGAGAGAGAGAGAGAGAGAGAGAGAGAGAGAGAGAGAGAGAGAGAGAGAGAGAGAGAGAGAGAGAGAGAGAGAGAGAGTCACCTAGACTATAGAGAGAGAAAGGAGAAAGAGAATCACTGGGTTTCTCTGGGGAACAAGATGGATATAGTACTGAAGAAGAGCATTTATGTCCAAAAAAGGCCCATGTGACTGACATGTGGTCATCCAACTAACGATTTTGAGACGGAAGGGTGTCACATGGGTAACGGGATTAGTTGAGGGGGTCTCCATGGGCGCTTTTAAATGTGAGAGGGGTGTTTACGAGAAAACGTGATAGTTGAGGGGGTGTTTATGTACTTTCACCTAAAAAATACTCCTTATTAAGTGCTCTTGGAACATTGCTCCACAATAAAAAATACTCCTAGAGCACAATTCCTAGAGCCCCCATGCGTTGTGAGAAGGGGAACAACGTTCCTAGAGCAATATTCCCTGAATTTTTTGAGAAATTATTCAATTCCCCAGGAGCATTGTCACGTAGTGTCCTAACTCTTCTCTCCGTCACAAAGTGTGTAGATCCCCCACAAATGTATGGTGGAGAGGCGGTTGGGCACCACTTGGCAATGGCACTGAATAATCACTCAGTATTTTCTAGATGCAAGGCAAGTCACTTTTGCATCATCACGGAGCGATTTCTCAAAAACCCACATCTCAACTACACTGAAGCCTTCTCCCAGTAATTCAATAAATTCTTCTAATGCTTTAACAGTAAAAACAATTACTTGCCAAAACTAATTTACACAATCTCAATTGGAAGACGTATTTGGACAAACAAGAGCTTTGTTATCATCATTCGGCCAAACTGGGCTCGCCTCCCACATCTCCACGAATAAAACCAAAGAATTCATCTTAAGATCAGCTTTGCCTGATTAAAGAACTGTATGGTAAGCGAGTTGGAACCGGGCTCTATATGTCTTTCTTTCCTCCATTGCTTATTGAATCATTTGCAGATTTTGAGCTACACAAGATGGAAAAGTGATAAAGCAAGGTTTAACCTGAATGAAAACCAAATTTCGAGGATGAGAATTGTGGGGTGAAAAGAGAAAAAAAGCACTTACTGCCCAGCGGTTTTATGCAGCAGGAATTGCATTATAACCTTCTTTCTCTATACGTTTTGCTACGGACTCCTTTCCTGTTTCCACAATTCTTCCGCCCTCCTGCAAGAAAATTGGAATTTTCTGTAAGGTATAAATCAAAAGAATGACGAGGCAATAAAATCTTGCCTAAAGTTTCACATGCTTAGCTACAAGAATGTCTTAATAAATCCTAGATGCAGGAACTGGCTATTACAAGAAATATGGGCTTCAATGTTGCAGTATATCTAGCAAGTAGCAATAATTATACTTTAAAAGACTTCAACATATGAAAAATGCAGTTTTCCACTAAGGATATGGAGAAACAAAACCAATATTTGTTCAAGCATATATCTTTGGGCTCTTAAAAGTTCTCAACATCTTAATTCTCGTTTTAATAAATGCAGCAAATGTGAAGCCATATACAAGGCAATATGAACGCAAGAAGATGCTTCAAACCCTGAGACCAGTGGGGGTCCCAAATATAAACAGACAATTATATTACATCAGCAGATCCTTGACGTCAGGAAAAATGCAAAGCTCAGGCACATGCTAACTTGAATGTGGGAGATGGGTGTACAGCTTGCTTGGCAGGTTCACCGAAAAAGAGGACTTCTGTTTTGCTTTCCAAGTTTACTATGCAATTGCACAAATTTATCATCTAAAACATAGGCAACAGAAACCTTATAGTGGACTACACAAAACACAAACATGCCATGGTATGAGAAATGTAATTCAAATAAAACAGTAGGTTGCGGTTTACGGACTATAGATGCAACGTGCAATGAAGAATTGATTAGTTTCATTTCAATCCTATCCTCTTCGATAAACTCCTTGTTCAGAAAACATTACAGTAGCAAATTGCTCACCATAATATGGACGTAAGTGGGTTTAACGTAGTCCAAAAGTCTATGATAATGAGTGATCATCAAAACAGAATTCTTGGCTGTCAAAATCCCATTCACAGCTTTGGCTACATCTCTAAGTGCATCAACATCTAACCCAGAATCAATTTCATCTAATATAGCCAAGTCTGCACCCAGAACCTGCAAAACAGACACAAAAGGGAAAGCTTTGAAATCCTGCTATGTGTTACCCGTGTTTGGACGGAGGAAGAAAGGAAAAAAGAAAATAAATCCAATAAAAAAATTAATGAAGAGATATTAAATTTAAATAATGTAGTAGAAACCCTTATGTTGAGTACTTGACCCCAAGTTACATGTTAAATTGTACCATTGAGCAAGAGAATAATGTTGTGGCAACAAAATCAATGGGTTGGAAAATATAAAAAGAATGCAAGTATGGGTTTCCACATTCTTGCTGGAAATGGGTAAATATAAGACTTGCAAGCATGATACCATTAGTATCATTACCACCAAATTTATCAATTTTATCTCGATTCAGATATTATCATTAACTTTCCCCAAGAAATGGAATCCAAATTGCCGCTGCTTTCCACTTATCAGTTGATCCTGCACCAAGTTAATATAAGTTGGAAACAGCACTAAGGAATTCTCAGGTGACTGGTGTCAAATTGATAGACCACTGCACTGAACTCCAATTCATGAAGAGAAAAGGAGCCCTTCCCAATCCAAAACAAGGAAAAGCAGAAAAGAGTGCTACCTTCTTGAATTAATATAGTAGAAAAACAAATAGCAATGAAAAGGTCTTCCTTATGGGAATTATCCCTCATTGGCTATTTCTTGGACAAAAAACTTTCATTCCACTAAGTGCTGGGCAGAAAACAGTTGCGGAGAGGATCTTGCTGAGGTATTCTCTCTGAACCATGGTTTTGATAGAATATTTAGAATACTCCATTATTCTGGAGGGAAGCTTCTTATTATGAAGAAATGGAACCCAGACATCCAACTGACTCGAAGTGAATTTTAATAAATGCCTATCCGGGTGAAGTTTTTATTCCGTTACAACTTTGGCATAAGGATGGGATTAGTTTCTGGGAACTATATTAGGCAAGCCTTTCTACCTTGATGAAGCTACTTAAAATATGAGTCGGGAGAACTTTGCAAAAATTTGCATTGAGATGGATGCATCTACCGTTGTTCCAAAATCTTTGAAGATTATAGTGAATGGAAATTATTCTGAGATCAATGTAGAGGTCTCGATTGTCTCCTAGTATTGCCAGTACTTCACAACGCAAATTAATTGGTTGACCGACAGTATCTCGACCTATGGAAACCCCATAATGTAATTCCTTTGGTATTCTTCCATTAGATGTCACCTTAAACCTCCTTTAAAATCTTCACATCAATTTTGGAGGTAGAAGGAGAAAAGGATTGAAGGTACTCTTAATGAAAGGCAAGAGATCAGTACAAGGGGAATGAGAATGAGAAGGGAAACAGGGATGGAAACGGGAAAGAATTTGTGAGAAGGGAGTGAAAGCTTATATTTCTTCCACCGTATCCAATTTTCTACAAGAGTTTGAAATCTCAAAATTTTAAGTTAAGCGCAGGAAGAGATGTTGAAGGATGCAAACAACGTATGTGTACAAGATGAACATATCCATAGTACTTCAACAAAAGAGGACAATAGGAGGAAACTCAAAGATAAGCTGCATCAAATGAGGGGTGCACGAGCTAAGACGGGTGTCCTACAAAGGATAGTTGGTCCTCCTCCACCTAAAGCGAAAGAGAATTCAATTCCTCATGAACCACCTTAGTCTTGAGATGACATTCTCAAGTTGCTAAGTTTTTCCTTTAGTATTTGGATGCTTATGTTGAGTGGTAAGTGCTTTTAGTTCTTCAGATTGGGTTGTACCTTTGTTTTCTTTCTTGTCTACCCAGTTTGCAAGAGGAGTGCTTTGTTCAAGCTTAGCTAGAGTATTTGATCATTCTTGTAATATGCTTTTTTTGGTTAATAAAACTAACTTACCAAAACAAAAAAAATAAACAAATAGAGGTGAAAAATCCATACCGCAAGTTGGAAAATCTCATTGCGCTTCCTTTCGCCGCCGCTAAACCCTTCATTAACATTTCTATTTAAGAAGTCTACTTTCATATTCACAAGCTCAAGTTTGGGAGAGATGTAGCCGTAGAACTGCAACAATAAAATCTTATCAGTAACTTAGAACAACTAAATGAAGCCCCAAACTTCTGCCTAATTTCCTAAAGCAAAAACTATCGTGTGACAAGATTGCTTCTTTCTTTTACACGCAGGTGTCAAATAAAACTAGGAATTAAAATTGTGTGGATCACATACGATTCAGAGAAAATAATCAGACATCTCTCACATTACATAGAAAGTAAAAATTAAAAACCTGCGATGAATTATAAGAATAACAGATGATGAGCACAAAATATTGACCCATAGAAGCTTCGAGATCATATGCTGTTAGTTCTTAATTGTGATAATCGGCTATGATTATTATCTTTTTGGTCATTTACATTGAATTATTAATTTGGAGGAAAAGGCTTTTTGGCAATGGCGTCTCCAGGATTTCTCGGGAGGGTATTCAAAAGACACCTTACAATATACTACCCAATATTTTAAATGGCGTTTGCCGCTAGTCGGGCGGTGACCCACCGCCAAGCACCAAACCCGCCTAGGCGCCACCAAGCAATTTGGCATTTTTTTACAAAATTCAAGAGATTATTTTTAATACAATATGTACTGAAATAAAAAAATAAAAGAGACTAACTGTTTTTATATTAAAAACTATGGTTACAAAATTAAGTGATTCAATTTTCAATCCGTTTCAACCGGTGCGAAGATCTTATTTTTATGATCATTTTATCCTAAAGGGTCATAATTAATATTTGCCTCTAGGGCTCTCAAAATTAAGTATATGCTCTTCATTTGGTTCTATTGCTCTCTTAGGGATCTCATATGACAGACCTAGAGCCAAAAATTAATTATGACCCTTTAGGATAAAATAATTATGAAAATAATATCTTCGCACTGGTCCAAACAGATTAAAAATTGAAGTAACTTAATTTTGTAGACTGTTTATATATTAAGAAATATGATGGAAAAATATATAAACGGTCTCAAATAAAGAGAACAAAGACCCGTAATTTTATCACTGATCAGTAGTCATTATGTATGAACTGGGTGTTCAAAAATTTGTGAATTGGGTGTTCATTGATGTATGGACTGGGTATTCAAACTACTTCAAAGCATGGGTTATCCTAAAATTTCTACATGTATTATAGCAAATTTTTTTTTTTTTGGGTGGTCATGTGACCATGGTGGTCTCCATGTGGAGCCGCCACTGGTTTTTGGTCCCTTTCGTCCAGTGGTTAGGACATCGTCTTTTCATGTCGAAGACACGGGTTCGATTCCCGAAAGGGATAGGTATTAATTCCTGGCCGCTTTCTGCCAGTGTTCATTGCTGAGTGATCGCTCGCTATCTGGCTGGAAAAGGTGGTCTGGAAGCTTCCTCTCTCCAAGCAAGCAAGACAAGATCACCACTTCTCTTAGTAATGGACTTCCTTTAATTCTTCCCTAGTCTTAGATGTCCTTTCATAGATTCTCGAACCTCCGACAGACAGAATCCCCATGCATGCGTTCTTTCTCTCCTCCCCTTTTTTTTCTTTGGCCGTTTTTGTTAGGCATTGAACCCCACCTTAGGTGCTGAGTGGTGTCCTTCCCCCCCCCCCCCCCCCCCCCCCCCCCCCCCCCCCAAATACATAGTTCCGTCTATGGAGCCTAAAGCTTCAACCATGGCAGTAAGCCGTAAGTTGGCCTAGTCTCTCGCCCAGACTTCGCCTTCTTCAGTGGACAAGTTGAAGCGTTCAATGGTTCTTTGGCCTACCACCAGTTGACTGAAGACTTTATTATTGGTATATCGATCGGTCCAACACAGATTGAAATAGGAGCCGGTTCGACAGGAAGCTTTTGAAAACGCAGTGCACCCAAGTAAATAAGGAACGAGATGAATACAAAAGTTAAACGAGCATCCCACACCCAAAAGGTGCCCCACATAGGTCTTCCCTGCAACCCATACAATTTATATTTCGGCCGTTGGAATAAAAAGCACAAAGTCAAATTTTACTTGTGTTAAGCAAAGCCCGTGATCAAATTAATTCAAGTGGTGGGTCCAGCTAACTATTTCACTCAAGTAACTTCAGTCAAGTCCTATTCTTATCATGAAAGGAAATTGGGCAAGAATGGAAATTTGCCTTTAGATTGGGTACCTTAATGGAATGGCTTTTTGACTAGGATTTTAAAGGAGGGGACTTCGATGTAAAAGAGAAATCTAGCTCTTTACTCATAATTTTCAGCAATTAGGTGCAAGAATTTGTGTTGTTCGAAGGCAATCGCCAATGTTGGAGGAAAGCCTATGTGGAATTAGTTAGTGGGCCTAACAATAAGAGTTTTGGTAGGATTTGATTTTGGGGAAAGTAAATCTTCGGCTCATATAAGAGAGATAGTAGGGTTGACTGGGAAAAGAAGAAAAAACAAAAGCATTGGGCAGAAATATTTTATTCTTTGTAAGCCGTTTTCCAATGGAGTTTTATTATCTTACGACTATACGTTTTGACTCCATGAGTGGTTAATCCTTTAAACTAGGGCTTAGGATGAAACCCATAAAGTTTATTGATTGATCTTTTGCGTATGATTTCTCCAACGTGCGTTCATAGTTTATTGTTCTTGGCTCAATTAATTAAAACGGATGAAACTCGGGTATAGATTTAGTCAGAAAGGGTTTTAGATATTATCCCATTAATCGAATTACTTGGTTATAAAAGTTGATATTGAAGTACAGGGTGTCCAATGTGATTTCTTTTCAACGATACAATCGATGATTCGGTCTTATACTTTAAAGTAGAGGGAGAACATACTTCCGTTATAAATAAAAAGGGCTTAACAAAATATAATCATGATGATTAAGATTGACCTCTAAATGATTGTGTAGAAATCAAAGGAAAAATCATTGCGTAAGACTAATAGATAAATAATTATGGGCGTGGTTTCCAAAACCTTAGTTATTTTTCTCAATACATAATCTCTACCTTATTTATGCACCAGTTTAATCAATAATGCTACCCACATAGACATCACACATAGATTCTTCACAGAAGCGATGATGTGGCAAAAAAAGGGCCCCACTCCCTCTCTCACTCCCCTCTCGTTTTGGACTGAAAAAATTCAATTTTCACAAAACCCATTTCTGCTCCACCTCACCAGACACCACGCACCAGCACCCACCACCACCACCAACTGCTGCCCACTGGAGACGCAACCGACCGCTATCCACCGCCTACGAGCACCAGATGCACCCCTAAGATTTTTCACAGGTGTGTTTGTGTTGTTGCACAGAATTCCAAAAACCAAAATACAGATCGCCGCCCGACCAAACACCACGGACGCCACTGACCAGCACCAAAGCAGCCCTCTTCTCCCAGACTCCTATACGCCGCTCTTGTGAATTCTTGATTTCTTCTCTCTTCAGAAGGAAAAAGGGCAAAGAATGATTCCTCTAGAGCAAAGAAATGTCAAAATTTACATGACTCTTTGCTGTTGCGCAAAACCCAGATTGGGTTCATAAGCTGTTTACAATAGAAGGTTGAAAAGAAACTAAAAAAAAAAACAGAAAAACAACAACAGCCAGAATGGATTAGAAAAATCCTCCAATTGACCAAGAAAGGATTAGAAAGAAGGAAAGCACCATCTCCATCCAAATCACGTCTTGCAATGTTTCTTCCCCAAGGTGGGTTTACCCAAAACGTTTTCCTTCCATTCGCCGTTACTTTCGCCCTCGTTGGGCACCATCTCTTGCAACCGTTACGATCATCTAACGCGGGTCATCCTCAGCGGAATGACAATCTATTATCCGACGTTCGCTGCCATCACAGGCGTCTACCATGCATCACTGAAAATACCATTTCTAGAAAAGGCCCAGGAAATTTTATCAGTTTAATAGGCGGTGGATAGCGGTTGGTTGCGTCTCCGGTGGTCGGCAGTTCTTGGCGGCGGTGGGTGCTTGTTCGTGGTGTGGTGGGGCAGATATGGGTTTGGGGAAAATTGTTTGTGGCCCTCAAACCAAAACGAGAGGGGGGAGAGAGTAGGAGTGGGACCCGTTTTTTTGCCACATCATCGCATCTGTAAAAAATCTGTGTGGGTAGCATTATTGTAGTTTAATTTGGATTAAGTTATTTTTCCTATAAAAATCAAGCACGTCCCTATGGATTTGACCTCGCTCTTACATAACTATACTTCGATACGATTTGCGCGATTGCAAGTAGTACATTAAAATTCTACAACAACAAATACAAAGATACATAGAAGCGAGAGAAATATACTATCCAACCACAATGCGTAGCAGTGAGACGAAGATACAATTCAACCACACACTCTCACCTAAGTACTTGCCAGAGCAAGGAATATCAAATCATTATATGAAGTAATAGTATCTCCGAAGCACATATGCTGCCAAATAAAAGAAAAACAAATGATTCATAGTAATCAATGATTTTGATTCAAGCTCAACACTCTATTGCTATGACAAATACATATATGTGGTAGTCTAGTAGAACATATTGCTCTTGCAAACAAAAAAGAGAAAATGACACATTTTCCCAACTACTCTAGTTACTTGCAACCTATGTAGCATGGATACGGACACGGGACACATGTTTTTTTTTATTAAAATGGGGACAGAGAGACGGCAGGAGACACAATAAAACAGATAAATTACTCAATATATTTATTTTAAACTAGTGAATACATAGTTAGATGTTGAAGCATGAAGCATCAATATGCCTATACAAGCATCATATATACATCATGTGACACTTTTAACCCAAACTATTGGAACTAATACACATTTACCCCCAATATAATTTAAAAAATTCATATTTAACCCCTGTCCTGTCCACATACATGTCCCTCTGAAAAAATTTAATGTATGGGTCACGTGACATGACCCATACAGTTTTTGCTGTGACCCTGGTGTGTCGGGCACGGATACGGTGACCTTGAGGAGTGTCGGTGCTTCATGGCTTGCAACTAAACTACCTTTCTTTATAAGAGGAAATCAATTGTGTAAACTTCACATTCTTTACACCCCCAAATTTCTTGGTCTGAAATATAAAAGGCCAAGATATGTCATGCTTCTGGACAAATTATAGTATCGCAAGAAGGTTTGAAGGAAAACTTTGGATCTGTTCTTCATGAGAAACAGCTAGACTAGGCTCTTCAACAGCCTGCTTCTATACCCCACGAGCATTCTCTTAATGTTATTATTTTTCTTTTCCCTTTTCCTTTCTGTCGAGACTTGTATTGTTGGATTGTAGCAACTCATTGTTTTTTTTTTTTTGGGTGCTTCGGAATAATAGCAACTCATTGTTTTGTATCCTCTGTTTAATGTTTTGTTTTATGAATTCTTCACAATACTCTCTTTGCAAGTTTGGTCTTTTCTTTTTCAAGATCAACACTTCAAGCCCTATCCCTGATCTCAACCCTCTCTTGTACTCTTCCCTCTCTCTTACAAAACTGTTTGTGAAGGTTGCTCAACACTCTGCGGTCCTCTCTCTCTCTCATGATTTCCTTGTTGTTTTTGCTCTGAAACTGTTACCGAAAGATGAAAGGGATACAAGTGGTAGAATGTTGAGTCTAAACAACCAATGATGAGATGAAGTTTTAAAGTTGCAGAAAATCTCCACATACCTCAATTGGTGAAAGTTCAGGCTGACCAAGTTTTCTTCTTCGAGCATTATATGCCATCTGTAGGAAGTCAATATTGCTCACACCAGGGATTTCAATTGGAGACTGGAAGCTCATAAAAAGCCCAGCAAGAGACCTTTCTTCGGGATCCATGTCAAGCACATTCTCGCCTTTAAAAACAATACTGCCTCCTGTTACCTCATAATCAGGATGACCAACAAGCACCTACAGCAATAAAGGACTCAGAGTTTTAAAAAAAACAAAACAAGAAATGGTCAAAAGATAACTTATTCAGGCTGAAAGGACAATCTTCAAGAACGATCCACTTAACAGAGTTTGTTGGAGCTCGGGTCAATAAGACAGATATTTATACGTTAAGTATGGTTTCCCTTACTCACGGCAACTAAAAACCCGGTTCTAGTCAGAAATACCATTACCTTCTTACTGAGCATCCATAGGTCGAATTTTGAATTTTGCAAAGAACCATATAATCAAGGATGTAAATTTATTTAACCTTGCACTGATTCACATCATTAAATTATGTTAAAAAGACTGAAGGAAAACATGATAGATAAACTGGGTCCAATAAAGTAAATAGCATTAAGAATAAGAACATGTCTATTTGTTCCACAGTTCCATATAGCAGAAACCTAAGCACCACCAACCTTTGCAAAAGTGCTCTTTCCAGAACCATTCTTCCCCATGACTACATGTACCTACCAGAAGTAAACCATTAAACCGTATCAGAACTAACACATTGAACTAAAATAAAAAATTAAACACCAAACAACATACATCAATTACCGTTAGTTTGTATGCAAATGCCTCGTTCCACAAAAATAAGCAATACTAGATTTTAACCAACCACCATAACAACAATATGGCCCCATTTGGAAAGTTTTGGATTTCAGTTAAAGGCATTTAGCATTATTATTCAATGAGAATAGGTCAAATTCAGATTTGAGAGTTCACAAAGTGATTTCGATATTCAGGTCGAGAGCTCTATCACTGATTTGAAATCATTCATGTTAAGGATCGTAGTTACACCCTGATTTCCACAAAATATGTATGTTTTACCTCTAATACATCTTCCATTTTTACCTCACAAGCCACCTCTAACTAAACCTCTTACATCTACCACTATTATAAAGGGAACACCGTTTTAATGTGAAGATCAGTTCTTTTTTAGGTTGGCTCACAATTTAGTTTCCTAAACTACCCCTTTACTATCAAAAGAAACCGCCAAGAAGGAAAAAAAACTGCCACCCTAACTTTCTACTCCCCTCTCTTTCTATTTTCACATCTCAGATTTCATTACAGATTAGTCTAAATTGAAGATTTTTCGCTTTCCTTGTTTTTCATAATACGTTCAGCACATGCATCGTGTGTGCCCAGGCGTCTAGTTTACACTAAAAGTGAACATCAAATTCCTTCTTTTTAAATCCAAGTCTATATCTAAACAGCAAACGTAGGGGGTGCAAGCAGGGGCCCGGACTCCTACACACCTCCCAATTGTCCCACTAACTATACTATATTTTCAGGTTAATTTGGAAAAGTTTTTATAGGATTAGCCCTGCAAGTCTCTTGAGTGAAAAAAAGTTAATTAAAGTTTCTATATATGTGTGAAAAAACCCCTAAAACTTCTAGTTACATCGGTCGTGATTATAAAATCAAATGCGGTTATGTATATGTACACAATCTCTCTTCTTCTCAAAACTAGTAGGTAGCAATATTTACCTTAAGAGACTATATTTTTGTTATTAATGTAAAAATAGAGGTGATTATGGCCCCCGCTGAGTACAAATCCTGCGTTCGCCACTTATCTAAACGGAGCCTAAAAATTTCATGATGAATTCACAAACACCAATATCAAGCCACTTCGATGAAGCATGTAGCACGACAGTATATCAGATCAGTTACAAAAAGCCACGAGTGTTTCAGTCTTATTGACTCGTTAAACAGAAAAAATCTGCGAAATTGCGTAATCATACGAAATTGAGTAATTGAAGCAGTTATATATAATTAGAGACCTCTCCTTCGTAAACAGAGAGGTTTACGCCCTTGAGTATCGGCTGCTTGGACTCGGCAATAGCGGCGGAGAGGTCTTTGACCTCGAGAAGTATCTCCGGTGAGTCGCCGCCTCGGTTTTTGCCGGAAGCGGCCGGAGACTCGACGGCGAGAGCAGCTCTCAGCCGCGGGGGCAGACGGTTGGGGGGGAAACGGCGGCGGAGGGCAGGGGATGTAAATAAGAGGCGATTGGGTGTCCAGTTTTTGAAGGGAAGGATAGGGGAAGGGGAAGGAGGGGTTGTGCAGGAGCAGGGGTGGAGGAGAGCCATGGCGAGTTCTGGCTCTTCGTCGAATCCAAGAGAGAGAGTAAAAAGATTGCGTTGCCGAATTTACCCTTCTCGGTTGAATGTCTACTCTCTTTTTTTTTTTTTGTTGAAAATGACGGCTCAAAACGTGTTTTGATAATTAATACCCGTCAAAGATATGTTGAGAACATTTGTTAATACTGAAAATATTTTTGACGGATATTAATTATCTTTAACACGTCATTGGCTGTCATTTTCCCTTTTTTTTCTTCTCAATATTGTATATATCAACGGGAGTTAGCAGAAAGTTAGTAATTAGTTCACAGAGAATCCAGAAGCTATCTATAGCCCTGAACCCCAACCAATCACCCCTCATGGTGCTCAAACTCATATTGGCAATGGGTAATGCCAACCGAGCTAAAAGCTCATTGGCCTTCTCATTTTTGTTTGATCATCGTCAAGTGTCTACTTCAAGGAATAATTATTTCATGCCCCTTGGGCACTACTTAGCGGTGCCCCAAACATTTCTCTTTTTACATTTGTGTGAGCTTCACATTTTTTGTGGTGAGAATCACACAAATGTATGGTGGAGAAAGAGTTTGGAGCACCACATGGTGCTACCCTAGGGGCATTGAATAATTTTCCCTACGGGAGGATTAACAAAGTGGACTTTGGGTTGGGCTCGAATTGGGCTTCGGCCTGATAGTTAAGTAAATGGGGAAATGACGGCCCATGACACTTTGGGGGCCCAAATTACCATGAAGGATGAGCTCATTTCCAAAATTTACCGCTAATCCTAGCACTCACTAATCCTTACCGGTCATTAATAGAAAACCACGTTCTTACCGGTCATTAAACGGAAATTCTAATCCTAGGCCGTCATTTTTCCTAAGAAAATTTTGGATGCTTATAATGCTCGGTTCGGCCTAAATAGAAAAAAATAGATTTACTTTTTTGTTTTTTATTCAAAAAATATTTGCATCTGTTAATTTTGCATTAATTTTTTTTTAGATTATTGGTTCATCTCGATGAGAGAAATCTAAAAATTAAAAAATTATGATCAAACTCTTGAAAAAATTCATTAAAGATAAAAATAATACAAAACAGGCAGACTTTTTAGCTTTTTTTTTATATTTAAATTCTTTTATTCGATTCATTATTTTTTACTTTTTTTTAAAACTTATCGTTATTTTCAAGCATAACCTCTTTTTTTTCATTTTTCCTTGCAAAAGTAACAGTAACAACTAATGTGATTGCTTTGAGAGAATTTATAGTTTTCTCTACTTTTCTGGTGTGCCAACCAATACATTACTAGCTTATGGGCCGCTTAGGTGGGCCAGCTAGGGATATTGGGTTAGGCAGCTCTCCTCGGCGGCCGCAACAAGTATGATCCCCACTGAAGTAAGTATATGCACATCTCCTTTAATACCAAAGAGACGTAAGAAAGCCTAGGGTCGGATATTAGTTTGGGGGACGAGTTAAATGAGAAAAAAAAAAAAACAAGCTCTCCCTCCGAGATGGACCGAAGGGTGAATGAGCACAGGCGAACGTTTTGCCTGAGTTCGGAAATTTCTTTAGAATTATTTTTCTTAAAGAGTCAAAATTGGACGGAGTATATGTTTGTCACGCCGATGTCCTTTAAATCAATTTAACAGCTTTCTATCCAAGTTTTTTGAAAAATTGATCATTCTCCTAAGATTGTACATACTTCTATAAAAATTTAACAATAAATTTGATATTTCACATTTTGAAATGGATATGAATGCACAAGATTACATGCATCTACAACCATATATCATTATATCTTCATAATTGTATGAGGTGATTGAAAACAATGAAAAGATGTAGGAGTATGATCATTTAGTTGATATTGTTTTCAAATAAAACTATGGGTACACCATTTGATGTACACCGAGTTGTGTAAGACCCACATCAGGATCTCACACGAGGAATCAGAGCTGCTCAATTTGTTTAAAATATTTTATAAGGATCCTTGAAAAAAATTAGCTCAGTCAGATATCGGTAAGGACTTGGTCAATTTTTCGTTCGATTTTCTGACAAAACATTGAACAAAGAATTGTTCAAACCCTTATCGATATCTAACTGAGCTGATTTTTTACAAGGATCCTTAAAACAATGTTCTAAACCAATTTAACGACTCCCATTTGTGTGAGACACCGAAATGAATCCCACACAACTTGGTGTACATTTGGTGCACACCAAATAGTGTACCTATTGTCGGACTCGTTCACTTTTGTAACAAAAATTGTTCGAAATGGATATACCTTTCACGTGGGACATAAAAATATTAATGTCTGCCCAGCCAATGTTGCACTCTACACTACCTGGTTCACATGTAAGCATCTGAAACGATTGTGGAAAGGGAGGTAGGAATAAGTTTGAAGTGTGTGTAAGTTGGCCCGAGACACTATACATTACCAGAAAAAATTGGCCCGAGACACTATACATTGCCAGAAAAAACACACATGGGATAAAAATGTCTTTCGAAAACATAACAAGCTATTAAAAATTTAAAATCTGTGAGAGCGAGGATTGAGAGAGATCGTACCGGAGATTATGTAACCTAACTAAGTCTTAATTAAGTAACTCCGAGGACAGCTGTTAGCCTTCAGTATGAAAAAGTTGACAAAAGAGTTCCTGCAGCTTAAATTCTGAAAAGAAATCTAAGAAGCCGATATTTATCTGCCGAATTCTCAACCCTTAACTTCAATGCTTCACTGCATTCAATGGGTATTGGGTTCCTGATGCAGTCGAGATTTTCAATTTTGTATCTATTGATTTTCATTGTTTGATTTAGGAAATACTTTTTGTTTTGGTAAATGCATTACATACTGTTACTTGGTTTCTTAATCGCTTTTTTTTTTTTGATAACTTCAGTCGTCCGAATTTACCAGTTTACGTGCACCTCGGTTCTCGACTAATTCTGGGCCTAACCTTACCGCCCACTTGCGGGAAGCCCAATTAAAACAGGAGCAAAGCTCCGTATGGACTTTTCTTGATCACAGTTGTTGGAACTTTTCCTATTTAACATTTGTTCGGTCCCGTACGCAACATTGTTTTGATTTATAAAAAATCATAGCAAGTATCTCTCTTTTATCAAATTTTTTGTGGTTCTTATTGTTTACTGTCATTCTGTTACACTAACGACTGCGATAAACCAAACGTACCAGCTTAAATGTGCAAAAGCATGCATGAACTACCAAGAATCGTCGTCGTTCGGGTTTTAAGGTAATGTACAAAGCAGGAGCCAAAGAGAATTCATGCCGATTACATGTTTTAATTTCAACTTCGATAGTCAAGCAAGAACAGAATGAGTTATCTTCCAAGACTTTTTGCATCTCCATCAAACATGGACAGAATTTCGTGTCCTCATTGCCTTCTTTTGGTTCTCTCCCCTACCATGGTTAATTTACTTGTTTTCAAACTTTTGTTGCTTTTAAACCATGTTTGCTTGTGTTCATTGCTTAGAATTGGAAGACTCATCCTCATCCTCATCCCTTCTTCTTTTATCTTTTTCAAATCTTCCTTCCACGCCTTGCAATGCAAGAGATTGAATCTGTTCTTCATGTGCAGTTTTAACTCATTCGGGCGGTTGCTAGTTTCCGAACTTATTCTGTTTCATGGTTTTCGTTTACAGCAGCAGAAGAGCAACAAGAGCTGCTTGAGGCCAAATTGTCATCTCTGATATAATAATCAGCACATTCACCAAATCCAGACTCCACATGAAGCTCCAATACTTTCCGGTAGTCGCTTCCGTTTTTTTCCTACTGCCTGTTCTTCCACTGATTGCTAGTGATTTAAACTCCGATAGACAAGCCCTCCTGGACTTTGCTTCTCTTGTTCCGCACACCCGAAACCTCAACTGGACTTACAATACCTCAATCTGCACTTCTTGGTTGGGAATCACTTGTAATGATAATGGAACAAGAGTTGTTTCCATCCATCTCCCGGGCTTCGGTCTATTTGGCTCCATCCCTTTCAATACGATTGGAAAGCTAGACGCGCTCGGAGTCCTAAGCCTCCGGTCCAACCACTTAAATGGCAACCTCCCTCCTGACATTCCTTCCATTCCTACCCTTCAATCCATTTATCTTCAGCACAACAACTTCTCTGGTGAAATCCCAAATTTTCTCTCCTCCCAACTCAGTGTACTTGATTTTTCCCTCAACTCCTTCAGTGGCAATATACCAACCTCATTAACGAATTCGCCACAACTCAAGCGACTGAATTTGAGCTATAACACACTGATTGGCCCAATCCCATATTCCCTTAGGAAGTTTCCAATATCTTCATTTGCGGGGAATTCTTACCTCTGTGGGCCTCCTTTGCCTTATTGCTCTACAATCACCCTTTCTCCTTCTCCTTCTCCTTCTCCTTCTCCTTCTCCTTCCACTATGGACATTTCATATCCACCAGAAGTCCTTGGAGACCAAAATTCTGGCTCCGATACGAAACTCAAGCCTGTTGGTATCATGTCTATTGCAATCGGGGGCTCTTCGATACTAACTCTCTCAATTATGGTGTTCTTCTTCTGCTGCTTGAAGAAGAAAGACAGCGAAAGTAGTGGTAGTTTTCCGAAAGGAAAGGCTGAACACGAGGAGAAGAACGAGTTGGTCTTTCTTCCAGGACGTTCGTATACGTTTCATATGGATGATTTGCTGCAGGCTTCGGCTGAAGTTCTCGGGAAAGGCAGTTATGGAACAACATACAAGGTTGGGTTGTACGAGGGAACTGCGGTGGTGGTGAAAAGGTTGGGGGAAGTTGGGGCTAGAAAGACGGAATTCGAAGAGCAGATGGAGAGCATAGGGAGGCTCAGGCAGCATCCTAATGTTGTGCCCCTCCGCGCTTATTACTTCTCCAAGAATGAGAAATTACTAGTCTTTGATTACGCCATGGGGGGAAGCCTGTCAGGTCTCTTGCATGGTATGCTTTCACTTGTATAAATAGAGTAATATGCTCGGTCATGTTGCATTCTAATAGTAGTAGTTCTAAATTTCGCAATACCTTTCCATACAAAAAACAGGTAACAATGGCTTAGGAAGAACTCTGCTGGACTGGACCTCGCGGTTGAAGATTGCACTCGGAACAGCCAAGGGAATCGCCCACATCCATTCCCAGGGAGGCCGTAACTTCACCCACGGGAACATCAAGTCCACCAACGTTCTCCTCTCCCCGTTCCAGGAAAGCTGCGTATCCGATTTTGGCTTGACTCCACTGTCAATATCCCTTTCCACCACACCTCGCGCTCCTGGATACCGTGCTCCAGAGGTGATCAAAACCCAAAAAGTCACCCAGAAGTCTGACGTCTACAGCTACGGTGTCCTCCTCCTTGAGATGCTGACAGGACGGGACCCACTCAACTCCTCGGGGCAAGGTGACGGGGTTGATCTGCCAATGTGGGTCCGGTCGGTTGTCAGGGAGGAAAGGACGGTTCAGGTCTTCGATGCGCAGCTGAATGGGTACCAGATTGTAGAACAAGAGATGTTGAAAATGCTTCATGTTGCACTTTCTTGTGTTGCTGAGGCGCCGGAGGTGAGGCCGACTATGAGTGAAGTTGTTGGGATGATTGAGGATTTTTGGAAACCTGAAATGCACAATAAGAAACCATTTTCAGGCAATAAGAAACCACCCTCTTAGAATTCCGCAATTTGGCGTCCTTAGATGAAGACATGGAAATGGTAATGCATCCTCGAAGTTGCGGGTTTTGTGTGTGTGTGTGTTTTCTATCAAGTACGAGGAAAATGTTTCGCAAACAGAATTTGTCATGCGAAAAATCGAGTTCCATTTCTAGTGTCCAATTTATGGATTTGGGTTCTTTTAGAATTCAACATTTGAGCGTTTTTCTCCATCTATCTTCCATTTCTTCAATGTAGCATAAGAGATTTACTTAGTTATCTTTTACCTAATGTGATCAAGGTTATGTGAAAACTGAGTGTTATCCGCTCTAGTACCACGAATAACCCTAACAAAATTATTGACACTCAACAAGCAAGTCTTGATTCCAACCCCAAGGGATTTGGTTGAGTGGCATGAGACAGTAACCAAGAGGGTTATTTTCAAGAGGTCGCAAAGTTAAGTACAACGTTCTAAGAATCGTTAGGTGTTAGTTGAGCGGAATTTAGCTACTAAGTGTCGGCTAGTCGGCTGCCTAGTGCCTACGCGGGGTCTAGCGCCGACTAGTCAGCTGCCTAATCTAGCTTGGACCATCGCCTAGCGCCTAGGCGGGGACTAGTCGACCGACTTTTAGATATCACGAAGGTACATTCTTAATCTTTGGGATGCCAGAGATTTATCCGATTGTTAACTTCAGTGTCCAAGATTGGTCGAGGTGCGCACAAGCTGTTCCCTATTACAAAAGAAATAAAATAAATTGTTGAGTTTTGATCCTACCCACATTGGAGGTTGACCAGGTTTAGCTTCACCAAATTGAATGTTGAATATGCAACTACCAAAGATGACCCCAAAACAAATGTTCCCACGAGACCAAATAGTGTCCCATTGACAAGGGCATTTTTGTCACGCAGCAATTTCAGGAGTTAGTTATCCCAAAATAGGAATAACCTTACTTGGGTTTCTCAAGTTTTTTTTTTTTTTTTTGTTATTTGAAATTTGGGTTCTCAAGGTATTACAGCCTCTTGGCCCTCTTTTCATCCCCTGTTCCAAACCAGATTCTTCATCTTCAAAATACTTGGAACCTTATGCTGATCTCCTCTGCCTATCTTTCTTTCACAATCTTTTCTCTTCCAATATGTTTGGATCAACAAGCGTTTCTAATCCATAATCCGTAGGTAATTTTTCCTTTTAGTTCATTTCCCATTTTAATCTCTGTTATGTTATGTTAACCAATTTGTTCTTATAAAAAGTACCATCTTTTTCGCTTGTTTCTTTCTGAATTTTCTCTCTTTAAATCATGTATTTCTCCAAAAGAAATCAGGGTAATTTGCCCTGTCGCGTGCGCTGTGACCCCTTCAGGTTGCATTATCTTGTTGAATCTATTTAATGACAAACATGTGCATGCCTTCTGTTGCAATTTATCCGTAGAATTTCGCATCGCAAATTATGAGGGAGGTTGATCGATACTTCTTTCGTCGACGCGAATAAAAGAAGAAACAGGTAGATTTCTCAGGTGCAATTTGCTGTGGTTTTGCCTTTAGTAACTATTGGAAAAAGATTAGAGACGTATTCTTTTCCCATTTTCAAGTGGTAAACCTCCTCTTTATCTCATAGATCTCCTCCACACATTGCCATAATTCACCCATTTCATAGAGCTTGGTGCTTTCTGGGCAGGATTCGATCCCCGTAAGCCCAATTTCCCTCCCCCAAGTCTCCTAGGATACCATAAATTAGGTTTAAATTAAAAAATTTTAATAAAGCTTGGTGCTTTTCCAAAAGAAAAAAGAGAGTGTATTTCACTATTATACAGATAACGAACAACCTTGTCTCGTGCCAACTGCAAGGAGTTGTCACATTGGTTAATCGACTTGCCTCAGCGGGGTTTTCCACCCCAAGGTCGCAAGGTTGATTCCCCTTGACAGCGATTTGTCCTTGGGGCCACCTCACCTCACGCAAACGATTGGAAAAGGCTGAGGGAGGTGCTCGAGAGATTAGTCCGGTTCATCGGGATACTCTTCATTACCAAAAGAAAAAGACCTTGTCTCTTGCCTTTCTTCTAACTCAAATCCTACTGTAATCTTTGGTGGAGTTTCTGTCAAACTTTCTACGACACTGGGACTCTTGGAGCTTATGCAAAACTCAGATGAATTATATTTCTGTTCAAGCATTCGAAATCTTATCAATCTGATGGATGTTCATTTCCAGGGTACGTACCGCATTGATTTGTCATCTAGGCTCAGTTTTCCACACCCAATGGGACAGTGCTGGAGTAATGTAAGTCTTTCTAATCAAGCTACCATTGGAAGGAATCAGAAATCCTGCAGGGCACTTCCTGTAGTGCATCCTGCAGGGTACATCCAAGCCGTCCATGAGTGTTTTTAACGGTCCGGATTTAAAGTAAACTTTTTCTGTTCCAGGGATCCCCGGATCCCCATTGGAAAGCAATCGTAGTCCTTAACTCTTTTGTAATTCCATTCCTACTCTTTCTTGATCCAAGAAATGATATTTCTTCAGGTGCACTAAAACACACTCGTAAACATTTTACAAATGCTTGTTTGATCGACGGTTAGCCAAACTCTGGACATTGGAAAGCAACCGTTTCTGATGAAACAAAAAACCGATGTTTTCGGATTCTTGGAATACAATCATAGGAAATGACAAGTGTTTTACCAACTTTTAAGTACAAATTGCTGAGGTGTTCTCAAATTGGATTTAAACCAGTTCTTTCTTGCTTTTGCATCCTAGTGACCAATATTTATGCTACTACTGGTCATTCGAACAAGTACTGTAGAAACTCCTGCTTCTTCATTGCTTAAAACACCCTCCAATGAAAAGTTCCATTCCATGGATTCTGCAGTTATGTGGATGTAAAAGCGAAACCGATAGTGAGCAGAACTCCCGAGTACAGCTCGCCAGCGGGAACGTCCACCTCATAACTTCTACTCAGGGTTGGGAAGACAAGATCTCAGAATCAAGCAAGGATCGCAAGATAGTAAGTCGTTTAATCAGTTCCCTTTCGTTGTGGTAAAGCAAACACCCTTTAGATATATGGGGTTAACATTGTTAGACAAAAAAAAGATGGGGTTAACGCGAGCTTTCGATACCGTGACTTGTTTTTTTCAATCTCAGACACAGACTTGGTATTGTTTTCCTGTTTTCAAAAACAGGTCGTGGCAAATTTCAGCGCAACATGGTGCGGTCCTTGTCGGGTGATAGCACCGGCCTATTCCGATCTTGCAGATAAATATTCTTCCATGATATTCGTAACCGTGGACGTTGATGAACTACCCGTAAGAATTACTCTTCGATGCTTCCGAGTTCATTTTAAGTTGGTGAATTTATGCAGTCGAATTCTGTTGGATATGTAATACAACACATGGATAAACATGAGTTTTGTTATGTGGCATGGTGCAGGAATTCAGTACTTCATGGGATATTAAAGCGACCCCAACCTTCTTCTTCCTAAAAGATGGGAGACAAATAGACAAGCATGTTGGTGCAAACAAGCAGGAGCTCCAGAGGAAGATTTCTACCATTGCTGATTCTACAAACAGGCCCAAGTAAAATTGACAATGTACTTAATCTTTCGTGTCCGAATTTTTGATATGTAATATGTCAAGATTATGTGCATTACCTTCTTCTTCTTCTTCATTGCGTGTATCCGGTCATGTCGATAATTTCTCTCTCTTTACACAACGGAATTGTTGAGGAAAGTTTTCAGTTCCTTGTACGACCATCTCGGTAAAGTTTGGAAGGAAGGCCACGACTGATCTTGAAGAGGAATGATTTTGTGTGCTAGCATGTTGATCCTGCAGAGCTCCTGCGCTAAGGGCTTTTTGCTCGCCGCTTTTTATGCCTTGTTCATAATGTACTCTCAAGTTTGTAACGGAAATTTCTGAGACTACAAAGTGTAAGTGCGAGTATGTGAGAGTTGTAAGCAGAGGCGGCTGCACATGGAGGGTTCCATGGTCAACTGAACATCCAAACAATTTTTTTTTGCTTAGAATACATGTAAAATTTATGGGCTACCCTTTTTTTGAACACCCAACGTAAATATCAATGAACACCCAATTCTAAAAGTCTTCAACACTGACCTTAAAAGAATTGAACACCTAACTCAAAACTAATTGAACACTCAATCACAACCCAATTATAGCCCATCAATTCAGGTAATTCATAATTGAACACCTAACACATTACTTCAAATATATAAAGCTTATAATCATAATAAAAATATTGTGAAAAGAAGAATCTATCGGTGTAAGTATTATACTATGAGTTCTCTCTCCATCTTTATTGTTGATGATCTAAATGTTTTAATTTTGCATTCATGACAATAACTTCTTCTTTTTGGTCTAGTTAGCTTATAACATTACAGACAAAGCTTTAAAAAAATTCAATTACATTGCAAATCCCGTTAACTTGAATAATATTCCTTCGAATTTAAGACTACGATAGAAAATCTCATCATATCATCCTAAAGAACAACATATTTTTTTAGAAGGTCAACCCCAACGTACTTGCTATAATTTCTTTCAAAAGTATTTTAGATTAATACGCTAGTTAAATGTTGGCACAAAATATGAAAACTCATTTAGGACAACTGTAAAATTTTACCCCCTCCATTCTCAACCCTTCCATTCTCGAAACACTGTCTACTACGAAATACAACTTTCAATTTTTTTTTTTAAATAGTACTCCCTCCGTCCCTTTATTACAGTCCAGTATTCCATTTTGAGCTGTCCCTTAATAAGTGTCCATTTTGTAAAGTTAGTGGGTAAAAGTTGGTGAATTGTCTATTTTGTCCCTAAAAGTATATTCCATTTTGAAAAGTTAGTGAGTAAAAGTGTAATGATGATGAGTAAGTGGGAAAGTGGAGGAAAAAGTTGATGTGAAAGGTATAATGATGATGTCTTTTTAATAAGTTGGAGTTACGAAGCAGGACATTTAAAAAGGGACGGAGGGAGTATATATTTTTAAGTTCTCATTTCGCCTCGTAGTTAATTTTTTTCTTGAATAGAGGTAATGTTTTTTGACCGTACTATTTATACAACTATATGAGATTTTGCACATATATTATTGGTTAATATATCAGCTAGTAGAGTAATGTAAATTTTGAACACCCTATCATAAATTTCTGGAGCCGCCACTGGTTGTAAGCATGTTATCAATATATAGTTTTGTGTAAGTTGATATGTAATGAAGGGCGGAACCAAGAATTTATTCCGCCTTAGGCTAACGGCCAAAATTTATATTTATGAACCAAAAGGAGGCAAACTCAAAATTTTAGTTTGAAGAACGACAAAAGACTTTTTCCTCTATTTTTTTTTGTTATTATAATTCAAAATAGAGACAAAAATTTTGGTTTGAATAACGACAAAAGAGTTGTTTCTGACCGATTGCGGTCAAAATAGAGACAAAATCCATCGGCCCTAATTCCTTTGATGATCAGATTTCCTCCAATCCTACCATACCTGCTAACAATAGAAGTCCCAAGACTTGTTTCCTAGAAAAATCCCGTGTTTTTGCCGTCGAAAGGTCGAGCTTTTCGGAGAAGGAAGTTCCGAAGAAGAAAAAGGGTAGAAGCAAGCCCTCTGGGTTTGCCCTGTTCGAAATTAGGAGTATTTGGATGGTGGGTTGGGCTGGGCTGAGCTGAATGGGATGGTGAAAATTTACATATAATTTTTTTATTTTATTTTATAATTTGGGTGAAGTGCACCTGGGCTACAACCCATGTCAGCCTAAGGATAGTTCCGCCCTTGTATGTAATGTTAGATGTGTGGCCCTAACCCCATCTGAAAGTATTACCCGGTTTGATCCCTGTCTGAGAACTGGTCCCACGGTTGTGTCCTTATGGCCTATAAAGCCAGCCAAAAAGCGCTCGACAATTGAAGTGTCCTAATCCTTACAAGACGACTCTTTACACTTCAATTTTTTTTTTTCCCTGTTCAAAGAAATTGAAGTGTAAAGAGTCGTCTTAATAAGCCCATCCCATAAGAGCCCATCACGGGGCGTCGTTCATCATCCAGCGACTGATGAAAACATCCCCGTGATACGGCATAGGCACAGCCCCAGCCCCAGCACCAAAACCATTTAATAAGCGGGCGTGAGGTAAAGAAGGTGTTGATCTGCGTCCAACAATCGATTTTCGATATCATCCAAGGGACCAACATGATGGATAGGTTTCCCTTTTACTACTAAAAATAGCTGCTCAGACTCTATTTAAGAAGGTTGGTCCAAGAAGTAGGCAGATATATCGAGCCCCTGATTAGTTGCTTTCGCTGGTTCTACCTTGGGTTCTTCTTGTGCTTGTTAAAATATAGAAGATTTTTGTTGGGCAAGTTCGGTTCCGATGACAAATCAGCAGTCTAGCTTCCTGCGGTTTTTTCTTCCAATTTTCTTGTGACCCAAAAGACCATAAGAAGCTGAGACTCGAGAGATTCTCAACTCTGAAGCAGAGGGAAGATCCGGCGGGTTAGCAAAAAATTCTGAAGAGAAAAATCAGAATTGGCCCATGCAGGTCTCGAACCTGCGACCTTCGCGTTATTAGCACGACGCTCTAACCAACTGAGCTAATGGGCCAGTTGATATGAAAGCAAGCGTTTTAGTCTATATTGAATTTTCATTTTCCGGCAATTACAGTTGAGCATATTCTCAGCTCTGTTATCAAGATAAATGATTCTCGCACTGGGAAAACTCAACCAAGGTTTGGGTATTAGTTGTGTTGTGTTCGCAGAAGAGAAAATAAGTACCCAAACAATAGGCCCCGTTTGCTAAGGTTTTTATTTTTTTAAATTCTTTTTTTTTATTTTACGAGATAGGTCATTCTCTTACAATACATCACTTTTAATTTAAAAAATAATTACTTATTTTTAGTTAGTGGAACACACCCATATATCTAAAATCTGCCACAAAACTAGGGGTAAACTAATTTTTTCTAAGCTTTTTTAAACTTCAATTTATAACATTGAATATGTTTGTTGGTCCCTGCGCGGATCGTTCGTTGCCCTTTAAGGGTTTGGTTTTATGTACTCAAGAGATTTCAATCCGGTCCCCATAAATAACCCGTTTGTTAAGGTTTCTACCCAACCTAAAGCTCCGGACTCGGTTCTTGTTCAGCCTTTGGGCTGTTTTCCATTTCAGTGAAAGCCTTTGAGGCGTTGTTTCGGATTAAAAAAAAAATGAATACTAACTCTACATAATATATATATATATATATACGGGGCGGTTCCGGGGACAACTAATTAGACACCTAAAAAAATACCTCATAGTTCCCGATCAAATTTTGATGATCCGAGCCGCTCAATGTGATCAGAACGTGATTTTAAGGATACTCGCGATAAATTAGCAAAAAAAATGACCGAAAAAGGCTTGATCTGAGCAGTTTTTAACTTAGATTTAATGAACGGTTCAATTAAAAAATGCTCAAAATAAGCACTTCCCGGTCATATGTTTTGCTAATTTCTCGCGGGCACCCTTAAAATCACATTCTGCACATATTGAACGGTTCGGATCATAAAAATTTGATTGGGAACTATGAGATTGAGATTTGGGGTGTTTTTTTAGTTGTTTATTTGGGTGTCCCTTGAACCGTCCCGATATATATATATATATATATACACACTCCCCTTCATATACGGACTCCCTTACTGAGCTAAAATGCAAACGTTGCTTTTACGCCGTTGGATCTCATCCAACGGCACAGATTAAAAGGGGGAGCTCGCGGGTAAAAATAGCCATGGGTCGGGTAATTTGGTTCTCGGGTCATACCAGGTTGGGTCAAACAAGCCCCCCCTCTGCTGGTAATTCAGACGCGTTCCACACAGGGGAAGAGAGAGAGAGAAAGAAGAGGAGAAGACGATTGACGATTTCGAACGAAGAAGACAATCGGCGACGAACGTAGAAGAACACGAATACAACCATGGTATCTCTCCCTTTATCTCTCTCTCTCTCTCGATTTCCCCCCTAGATTTTCCCCTAGCAAGTAGAAACCCTAACACAAAGCTGTGTTCTTGTGAAGTAGAAACCCTAACAAATAGAACACGAATTCTTCCTCTGTAATACCAGATACAACAAGCTATCTCTATCTTGTGAAGAGAAGAACGTATGACGACCACCAGATTAGGGCTCCATTTCAAGGTATCTTTCTCTCTCTTTCGGATCTGTTTTTTTGTTTTTTGGATTTAGGGTTTGTTCGATTTACCAGCAAATGGCACAGAAATTAGGGTTGTGAAATTGGGTTAGGGTTTGTATTTTTTTTTCTTTTCCAGTTGTGGTTTTTTACGAGTTAGGGTTTCTTTGGAGTTAGATTTTTCAAAAATTGGTAATTTAAAGTTGTAGAAAATCGGTATTGATTGATATTATGCTTTGTGATATAGGAAGAAGGTGGTGGCCTAATTAATGTGTGTTTTAACAGGTACTTTAATTGGCCGGAAATGCGGCGAGGGACAATAAGATGACCCGTATCGTGCCGCGACACATTCAGCTCGCGGTGAGGAACGATGAAGAATTGAGCAAGCTACTTGGAGATGTGACAATTTTGAATGGTGGTGTGATGCCGAATATTCACAACCTCTTGCTTGCAAAGAATGCCGGTGGCTCGTCGAAGCCCTCTGCTCGATGAGGATTAGCACTTTTGAATTAGGGTGTTTTTTACTGTTTAGTTTACTTGAGTTTCTGAACCACTAGTTTACTGGAGTTTAGCATTGTTGTTTTAGTTGGATTACTGGTGGGTTTAGTAATGTGAATATGAAACAATTTTTCAGCTTAGAAGTTGTAAAGCAGATATCGAGCATTATGGAAAAGCAGAGAAGATAAAAGGGAAGTTTGTGATGTTTACTCTTTTGTTACTAGTTTATGAGCAGGATTGCCCTCGACGTCAAGTAAAATGTAGTTCGCTCGACAGACTAAACACTTAAAGGAGCACACAACAATTCATTCATCATCTATGACGTTAATTTTTCTTGTTCTTTCAAAGAATTTAAGCAATGACTAACCATTCAGTTTTCTTGTTTATTTTGTTAACCTAACATTCAAAAAACCAGTTTCCAAAACAGTTTCAAGCACATTCAACCTGTTGTATGGGACATGTTTAACTCCAATTACCACTCATTTCTCAGTTGATGAGCACAATCTTATTACATCTATCAATCAAAATACAACCTGGGAAAAATGAACAAAAGAATATATAACATAAATTAAGTCTCCAAAACTCTCCAAAGATGTGTACAACACCCATCCAAAATACAAAAATCAAGTCTCCAAAACTGAAAAAAAAAATTTAGACTCATTCAAGCCACGGGCCTATTAGTCAGCAAAACCATAACATAATTTGAGCATCTGTATGTAAAAAACTGACAACAGGAAGCAACAAAAGGGGTCTAAAACAAGAAAAACTAAATACAAATCACTCAGGTATGCCTCCATATCATGCCAAGTAGCCACTAGTTTAGGTAGATTGCTTGATAGCTTTGAGAAGGCTTCATTCTCTTATAGCTCAAAAAATCCCTAATGTCATTTACAATTCAGGTGCACATGTGAATTGCATCTGTGACTTTGCCTTGAAACCTTGGTGATGAAATTGTTTCGGCTAATCAAGAAACACAAGTTACTGATTCATTGTTCTTAGGCTTCAGTTCACTTGGACTTGTTTTTGCCTACAAACATGAAACTGACCACCAAATTAGAAGCAATCCAATGCATAACTTGCAAATAAAAGCAAGCAAAAATGATAAAGCCTAATATTGGTGTATGCAAACAACACTTTTAACCGCCTAATATTGCTAATTCAATGCCATACTACTCAACAAACGTCCAGAATAAAGAACTAAACATATTAAACATGAAAACTTACAATTAACAAATCCAGAGTAATTTTTTGGACCCCCACCCCTTCTTTGTAACAACAATACCCCTTCCTAACGATTACATTGTCGTTATTCTTTCTGCTAGAACTTGATCAACTTCGCATTCAATCACACAATTGTATTTTTCCCTAATTTTTAACCAATTTTTTAACCCAAAGAGAGAGAGACATACCTTGGTTGGTGGTCGGTCGGTGGTGGCATAACGCTTTCTTCTTGTCGATCCATCTCCATATCTGGTTTCACAAAGCATAATATCAATCAATACCGATTTTCTACAACTTTAAATTACCAATTTTTGAAAAATCTAACTCCAAAGAAACCCTGACTCGTAAAACACCACAACTGGAAAAGAAAAAAAAACACAAACCCTAACCCAATTTCACAACCCTAATTTATGTGCCATTTGCTGGTAAATCGAACAAACCCTAAATCCAAAAAACAAAAAAACAGATCCGAAAAGAGAGAGAAAGATACCTTGAAATGGAGCCCTAATCTGGTGGTCGTCGTACGTTCTTCTCCTTCACAAGATAGAGATAGATTGTTGTATCTGGTATTACAGAGGAAGAATTCGTGTTCTATTTGTTAGGGTTTCTACTTCACAAGAACACAGCTTTGTGTTAGGGTTTCTACTTGCTAGGGGAAAATCGAGGGGGGAAATCGAGAGAGAGAGAGAGATAAAGGGAGAGATACCATGGTTGCATTCGTGTTCTTCTACGTTCGTCGCCGATCGTCTTCTTCGTTCGAAATCGTCAATCGTCTTCTCCTCTTCTTTCTCTCTCTCTCTTCCCTGTGTGGAACGCATCTGAATTACCAGCAGAGGGGGGGCTTGTTTGACCCGACCTGGTATGACCCGAGAACCAAATTACCCGACCCATGGCTATTTTTACCCGCGAGCTCCCCCTTTTAATCTGCGCCGTTGGATGAGATCCAACGGCGTAAAAGCAACGTCCGCATTTTAGCTCAGTAAGGGCGTCCGTATATGAAGGGGAGTGTATATATATGTTTTGTATGTGGAAAAGGGAAAAGACAAATAGCTTTTAATTGGTTAAGTTCAATAACCAATTTGTGCCGTTAATTGCCGACTAGGTGTGTCGGTTAATTGATAGTTCTTACCATTATCAGATGTAGCTTTCCAAAATGGTGTGTTCTTCCAAGTGGCATTTGTTTGCCACCAACAGTTGCATCTTTTCCATTTTGGTTTTACCCGAAGAGTTCCCACCCTTCCATAAGGCTTCGTTCATCTCTTTAAATAGTGCTCATTTGCATCTTTTTAAAAGACTGAAATATTACAGAGCACATACATTACATTCATATTGAGTCTGAGAGAGAGTACTACACAAGTTTGCGCTCGCTTGTTGAACAGATTGGAGTGCTACTTCCGTTCTTCGAAAATCGGGTAATCCTAGGAGGCAAACGTTCAAGAGACCCAAGAGCACCGGTGTGGGGGACGAATTTGCTTTAAGGATATAGTATTCTCCATAAAAATACTAGCCTCGATTGCCAATTTCCGGACGCCTGAAATTGGTCCAATAAGTTTTCTAATATTGTTTCTTTTTGGTGTGTAGCGAATTTCTAGTGATAAACGAATCCCGATTCCAACAATATATGTATATATAATAAGATAGGACTGGTTTTGAATTCAAAAGACAACCAACATTCCAAAATTGTTCCCTCTATAAATCTAGACCGTTGGTTGTTCAAAATGGCAGTTTGGTAAATACCAAATCCATCCAAGGGTTATCATCATCGCATTTTGGTAACCGGCTAATAAAAAAAAAAATTAAACCTTTTCTGCCTCTCCTCCCTTCCTCCAGATCTACCGCCTCTCTCTTCCTACTCTTTCTCGCTTTTCCCCCTCAAAGGAAACCCATGGTGAAAGCATTTAAAGAAAGTTTCCAAGTCCTTCTACGCATTCATCGACTCCTAATTTTTTCCTGTGCAATTGAAGATTGATTACGTTTTTCCGAAAGATTGAAGGACCAGAGAAGCTTAGGCCCCGTTCAGTTGCCAGGGAAGTACAAGAAAGGATGGGAAAATCAACTTTCCCATAACTTTTGTAGTGTTCAGTTGGCAGGAAAGTAGTGAGAAACATGTTTTTAAGTTTTCCTGCAAGATTTACTTTCTTGCAAAAGTGATCCGACCAAAAGCATAGGATTTTGCGTCACGGGAAAAGTTTTATCCATTGTAGGGCCAAAATAATTGGCGGGTAAGAAAAAAAGTGAATGACTCCAATACCAAAAAATACAAATTAGGTTCTTAGAAAGACACTTTGAGATTTACGTAAGTAACAACAATTTCGACTACTATGGTGCTTTCTGAGATAATTGTTGTGGAAAAAGATTGGTAGTTTATTTTTTTTGGAAGTATTTATTTATCTTGTCATTAGTCTTCAATTTTGTTTTGTACTAACTAATTTTCAGTGAGTTTTTGCATCGGCAACTAATCAAGCACGGTTGTTTAATATTTATTTATTTAGTTATCATCTACTTATTTTTTAAACTTTATTTGTATGGTTGATTATCAGAGAATGTCAATTTAAATAGGGGATTTACATGACCATTCAAAATATAGCAAATTGAATAGGGAATTGCAAGTCGATTTTTTCATTTCATGTTAAGGCTTTGCATTAGATAAAATACATTTTTCGTATGTGTTAATTTTTGAAATATGATAGCCTATTATTTAGCTCTTAAAGTTACTTTTATTTAAAATTAACCATGGGAATAAAAATAAAAAAAATTCTCATAAGTGTCTTTTTCCGGCAAATGAACCATTAAACTTTAGTTTTGCTGCCAAAAAAAATTGTCAAATGAACACTTACAAGAAAATAGATTTCTTTTTCCTTTACTTCACTTTATTTAATTTTTCCTGAGAATAACTTTCCGGTACAACATTCCCGACAACTGAACGGAGCCTTAAAGACAACCGACTAATACCAGAAGTTCACACGCGGCTCCTCGCTCCCCATCACTACTAACCGCAGGTCGATCAGACCATCTTACGCCGCCACAACCACTGACCACTATCCTTTTGTCCCCAGGAAAAAAACGACGCAGACCCCCTCTCCCTTGCGATCCCCTTTTTCCCAGTGCACCAATTCAAAAACTCGCTGCTTACTCCCAAGGTTTATATTTGATTTTGTGGGATCAATTTTAATGATTTGCTTTACAATAGTTTTACCTGTTCTGCTTTCTACCGGTGAAGAAAGCATTATCGATTGTACTGCCTTTTCCATGTATTTAAGGTGTTTGAAAAAATGTCTTCCACATGCCAAAATGGTGTTTCGTCCTTCTATGCTTTTCTTACTACATGATCATGTGTTAGTAGTCTACCAGAGTTGTGTGCCAAGTTAAGACTAATACAAGTAAGTAAAATTATATAATTTGAAAGTTCCCAAAAGTAACAAGATAGAACCTATTTCATTTCAGTTGTCCCATTAAGATATTTTCTTAGAAATTAAATTCTCTAAAATTCAAGAGCTCCTATGTGAACATTATTTTAATTAAAAGACAGGTTTCAAAAAGACTTAGACTGGGTTGGTGGGCGATTAATGTCGACACGTGGTGATTAGTTTAATGGCAACGATTTTTTCCATATGTAGGCAGCATTGTCTCAACTCACAGTGCTAACAAAAAAAAAAAAAAGCCCCTGTATTTTTGTCATGTTTTGTTTTCTTCCTCTATGTCTTGCTTGGTCTCTTGGAGAACTATGTATGTTTTTCGTAGTATGAACTGAACTTAGTGAAGTTATTCTTTCTAACCACTCCCACCCCCCATAAGAAAAAGGAATGGCTGACATTTATTTTCATTCTTGATCTAATTGGGTTTATTGCAAAAAAGTGAGATTATTTTTGGTGGTATTTTTTCATAGTTTGTTGCATTTGAACTATTTAAGCCTTAACTTTACATTACATATATCCAAACATAATTATGCACCGAATGAGTCTGTTGTTAACGTGTATGGTAGGAGCTAGCTGATTTGGAGAATATTAAACAAAGTTGGGATGGGCAAATTTCATGTGTTAGTGAGATTCTTGAGGCATAATTTTTCATTACCCTCTCTATTCAGTAGATGTAACTTTACATTATAGTAAAATTCTGGTTAAGCAGTACCCATTTTGTTAAGTGCAGTTTTTCTTTTTGAGCCAACTTTAGAGACTTTACTTAGTGAATCAAGATGAGCCAAAAGCCATCGTGTGCCTTTGAGAGCTGAATACTAGATGTGTGATTTGAAAATCCTAATTTCAATGCAGACAAGAAGATGTCCAAACCGAAAGCAGGTATTCATTTTTATAATGAGTACTATAACTTAGATCTAACACAACCAAAACGATTGAAATGTCAAGATGGTCGTGAAAGACTCCACTGGAACAATGGAACTCTTGCTAGAGGATACGAAGGCAGAATTTATCTTATAATGTGCCGCATCCCATCTGAAGAAATTAATGTTAAAGGTAAATACTTAAAAGTTAGATATAAATTACACTGTATAGAATTTAAAATAATATTGCAGTACCTTTATTTGCTTATTGTTTTGCCAGGATAATGGGGTGCGAATGCTCAAAGACTATATTTCTAAATATTATGGGAGCTCATACGTGTTCATTATTCCTGCTCCAACAACTGGAAGTCTTGACCATGATGCCCCTGTGGTGACTTTTCTTTTAAAAGTTGATTGGTCAGAAAAATGTTGGCATCTTTCCAAAGGTAATAAACGATTACAAAGATTGTAGGAGTGATGGTTGTCCTTTTTTCTTCATGGTCATACCTAGATTATACATAAAGTAGTCCATGTTCTGTGATGAATTTAATAACTCTTGATCTTATTTATGGAGGAATGTCGAGGACTGATAAAGGAACAATGGGGTCGTTATGATAAGAGCTTTGTTAATAAATTGGAAATTTCATAAGGAATTTTTAATTGTTAGGTTAAGTTTTACAAATATATATTCGGTTTTATTACATGTGTTGGGTGATTTATGGATTTGGGATATTTTTTACCGGCTTGAATATTTTTTGCACCTCGGTTTTATTACTTTGTTCCTACCCATTTTATTCAACATGTCCTCCATTTACTCATTGTTCGACCAGTAGCTTTAGTTGTCTTCAAAATGTGTTGCGCCGTGCCTTCAGGCACGGGCATTCGCTAGTATATCTATATAATATGGAAGAGTGGTACATATTTTCCACCGTTGGATTGGAAATCTTATGCCGGTTCAATCATGCATTTTCAGCCGAAATTAGTGGAAAATTATGTCGGTTCAATCTTTCCTTTTCAGCTGAAATTAGTGGCTAACTATGGTACTCCATAATCAAGCCAAAATTGAATACACATTATGGTAATCTATAATCAGCCAAAATTATCTCCAAAATTTGAATACACATTATGGTAATCTATAATCAGCCAAAATGATCTTCATCCTAATCTTTAGAGCTCTCTCTCTCTCTCTCTCTCTCTCTCTCTCTCTCTCTCTCTCTCTCTCTCTCTCTCTCTCTCTTCTGGCTGATGATTATCTACGTTAGTTTTTGTTGATCAAAAAACCTAGCTCTGCTCTGGAACCTAAAAAAACTAACAGGTAATTTAACTTGAAAATCCTTCGGTACACCGAAATCCTACGTTCTTCTCATTACGTTCCCTCCAGTTTGAGGTGAGTTTTTCTCTTATTTTTTCGCTTATACTGTGCTTGAACGGACATCTTGATTTGTATTATAGATGTGTTTACCAGGGGTATTTTGGTTTGGGTCAGATAATGTTTTCACCTGCCTAAGGATTTGAAAAGCATTGCATATATTTTTTTCACTTTTTTATTTGGATCGGCCTTTAGGCTAAGTTATGTTTGTTTTTTCAGTTCCCCAACCTTGCATATTTTACGCTGCAGCGGGTGCTAAGGGGATGGGATATTGGAGAAATGAGAAGGAAGGCTCTGCAAGTAGGTGGCGGATTTAGTTGGTTGTGACTGGTTCAGGTTGTTTGCCCAACATGTGGAAAATTGGTTTTTAGATTTTGAAATCTAAGTGGTCTTATATTCTTTGAATGTAGAAGTCCTTTTTGTTTTTTATTTGGTTGACTTAGCTTCTGATATAATCTGTTTAGATATTTCAGGACTACGCTATAACTTGAGGGAGGGAGAGTCATGTTGGTTGGCCAAGGTATATCAGTTGAAGGACATGATAATTGTCATAGATGAGTCTGAACGTAGGCTGACACATCTTCAACATCACCTTACTCCCACTGAACCGTTGCTGATGCATCTCATTGGAAATGCTTCTGGTGCTGTTCAGTATGATGAAGAAGCAAGGGAGCATAAAACTCTGCGTAAGTCTGTCGACACAGACAAAGGGCGCACAGATTGTGCACAGATTTCGATGTGGGGTCCACTACGGGTCCCACACAAAAAATCCGAGCCGTTCATTAAATTTAAAACATTTTTTCAAAGGTTCCCATGAAAAATCAATTCACTCCGATACCTATAAGTACTCGATCTAATCATATAAGTTTTCATTCAGGTTCAAAGTTGAATGAAAAGTTAGATGATTAGATCGAGTATTTCTAGGTATCAGATTGAGCTGATTTTTTACGGGGGCCCTTGAAAAAATGTTTCAAATTTAATGAACGGCTTGGATCATTTGTGTGGGACCCGTAGTGGGCCCCACATCGAGATCTGTGCACGATCTGTGTGAATAGCACCTCTCTAAAACTCTGTACAAAATTCTTCTTGAGTTGTGATGTTGGATTATATTTGCTATTGACATCTTGCATTTTACTTGGAAGATTTACTCCATTTATTAGGGGGGTTTAATTCAACCTTTCCTATGTACCTTCTCCGCTCGCATCAATGATGACTTGGAGTACTAAACCTCTATTGTGATCTGCGAAATCCGCGTCGTTTGCTTTGATAATTGGCATGTGTTTTTACTTTACTAAACAACCAAGCGTAATGCAAATGCAATATATGAACATAAACTTTTTTTTTGTTAACTCCCATATCTTATCACACCTTGCTAAGCATTCTCAGAACCGTATTGAATACCCAATCCTTTGAGCCGTACCTTCAAACACGGGCATACGCTAGTATATATATATATATATAATGTAGCCCAAGACTCCAGGCTACCTCTTGTTTACAGAATCACAAAGAAAACCAATTACTACAATTGACTCTGAATAATAATGGGGTAGTATTATTTTCAATTTTCAATCAACTAATAAATCCCGACGGAAGCAGCTGCCTTAACAAGCAATCCGAATAGCAGAAACGGCGCGGAGAAAAACGGGCTGTGGTCACTCTCCAAAACATACACCTCCGCCGGCGGCCAACGCTTTATCATCTCCTCTTGCTGCTCCGGCTTCACCGCCCGATCCTGCGTCGTTCTGATGTAAACACGTGGGACCTCATCGCAATCGGTCATTCCCTCTTCGAATCGAGCAGAGACCAGCGCTTTTATTGGGCCTGGTCTCAGAAGCATTGCGGCCAAAGTTGAATCCTGTGGCAATCGAGAGCCATCAGTCAAAAAATATGGGGAAAATTGAAAAAAATTCGGTCAATTGATTGGAGGGAATTTGTTTCGGTAACTCAGTGTCCGGGCCAATTATGTCCAGTTGTGAAAACCCAATAAAAACAGAAATAAAATCCAGTGATGACCAGTTCTATAGAAATTGATAGCACCGAGATGTTTTGAACTTGAAACCTTAGGAGATGTAACAAATTCCTATACATCAGGCATTGTCATTGACCACCAGGCCAATATCCCAACATTAATCCGAGGTTAAATTGATTGAAGGAATTAGGGATTAGTACCTCTTGAGGGCTCAATTGGTAGAGGATTTTGCGTTGGAATTCTTTCTTGATTAGGGCACTTGTTGGGGGTTGATCTGGTCCTAGTCCGAATCCTAGTTCGTATACGTCGCCGTATTCTGATAAATCCGGTACTCCCTGTTTAACAAAATGGGAAATAAAAATATTTTAGAATTTAGCCTCAAAAAACAGGATATGTAAAATGTTTTGGAATAGTATGGAATTTTGCTGCTATATATATGCAAGTTCTGGTAGATGTAAAAATGGCTAACTGGCAAATATAAGCACAAGAAGAATACAAGGAATTACGGATGCAAGGAAAAAAATTCAAATCAAACCCAAGCAGGATATGATGGTGATCATGATGGTTTCTTTGAAGTTCACTTTCTCCCAATATAGGAGTACTACTTTTTTTTTTCTACTTTAAATGAACATTTCTAATACCCAAAAAAGAAAAAAGAAAAAAAAGAGAAGGTTTGGCAAATAATTGGAGTACTAGGTGGGGGTCCGATCTCCTCTGTCCTGAAAACTCCAGTGCCTTTGTGTCAAGAGATTTTTCGGCCGTTGATTGTGTGATTATTATTTTTTATGTTTTAAATCCAACAACCGAAAATCCCCTCAGCACAGAAGCACAGTGGTTTCGTGAGAGGATTCTGTCCAGTTTTGCTTCCAACCAATCCTGTCCAAATTATTGTTGTGGGCCCGGAAAAAGCCTACAATGGTCCACAACTGAACCGAACTATTTGAAAGCAAAATTAGTCCAGAATCCTCTCCGAAATTTTGGGCACAGAGGACCCTGCCTCGGTTACGAGGTGCTGATGAATTGGAGACCATGCTCGCTAAAAAGGCCCACAAGTATGTAGATTCCTTTGCTTTTGCATGCAAACCCACGTGGTTTTTTTCAGGCAAATCTCCTCAAAGTTGGCAAGCACTGATGCACTCACGATATAGATGCCGAGAAAGTGAGTTATATATGTATGCTTTACATATGAAATTGCACTACAATCAGGCCAACTATATCAACGGTGATTTTGGCGCTCCACTTTGTACGCAGGTGCTTTACTTTTAGCGTGAAATTACTAGTAACTTCATGCACAAAGTGGAGCGCCTGCGTACAAAAATGGAGCGCGAAAATCAATTTCCTATTCAGAATAAGTATGTATGCTACAAATATAATCTTAAAATACAACTTCAGATGCAATTGCATTCATAGTCGTTTGATGCATGCGGACTGAAGTTGTGTTTGTAGACTTTTTCCGAAACGAAACACTCGAGGTTTATATTGCCACGTTATTAATTATTTGCACACCAGCGAACTACTATGCAGAATAAGTTTGATGCTACAAACACAACCTTCAAATACAACTTTGGATGCAATTGCATTCATAGTCGTTCGATGCATGTGGACTGAAGTTGTGTTTGTAGACTTCTTTTTAAACAAAGCACTCGAGATTTATAATTGCAACATTATTGCCATGTCATTAATTATTTGCACACCAATTTGATATTTCAAAAAAATTCAGATAGCTCATACAGTAAAATAGACAGTTGTCTCCGACGAAAAAAAATCAAAACATACAAATTAAATTGTAGACTAAAATTTTAAAAAAAAAAGACAAAAAAAAGACTAAAAATTTGTCTTCTTCGTGTTAATAATAATTTTTTTAACACTTAATTTCAGAAAGAAAACATAAAGCCAAACGAATAACTATTGAAATTTTTTTTTTTTTTTTAAATGTCAATCTATTTTAGGAAAATAGGTCATCCGATGTCAAAACTCGACCTTTTTCTCAAGAGGAGTAGTACAATACACGACACTCGGACCATGAAATATTCATGAAAAGAAACCAACGGTCCAGATTTAATACATGACACTCAAACTATAAAAAGAAATGAACAGTACAACTACGTGAAGACAGTTGTAACCCAACGGTCCAGATTTAATTGTGAGTTTTGGGAGAGTAGGTAGAATGATGACACTGGAAATGTTCGATACTGTTACAACTACGTGAAGACAGTTGTAACCCATTCACTGGGTCCGTCCAATGCGTCACACAACCATGACGCACCCTTTCATGCGATTCTCCTCCTAATTACCATCTAATGATCATTCACTGACTTGGGCAGAGTCCCCCCCCCCCCATCAGGAAGAAAAAAAAAATTTCTCGTGAATCCTCTGGCTCCAACATGAATGATTTGTGTTTTTGATTGGACCGGGTGGAGATTACTAGTAAAAAAAATTCTCATGAATCCTCTAGCTCCGACATGAATGGTTTGTGTTTTTAATTGGATCGGAGTGGAGATTAGTCAAACTAGTATATATGCGTGAGTTGAACTGAACACCTCGAACCCTCGACCAAAAAAAAAAAAATTATAAAAGAATCATTCACACAAACAGTACTAGTGAAGATGGTGATGTTGGAACCCCTCCCTAGACTACTGACTACCCATATGGGCCATATCTATCTACTCCCTCTTATCCTTTGTTCTTATTCATCAAAACAAAAACATGGAATCTTCAGGCCCGGTATTGCCCATCCCGGGGCCTCCTGATCAGATTTTATGTTTACATCATCGATCTATTCCGATTTCCAGAACCATTTTCCTGAAATTTGAAGGTCTTGAGTACTAGTCCTAATTACCCCCTCGATCTGTAAATTACCTTTGCTTCAAAAAACAGAATCCACACATGTATGTACGTATTTCTGCAATCTCTATGATGCATTTTTGGAGCAAGTAGTGCAATTTAATCATAAATGGTGAAGTCAAACACTTATAATATTCCAGAGCTCAAACTTCAAACCAACATCAAAATTTTTAAAAAAAAACAATCACAAGTCAAAACATTTATGGGCCGTTGACAATGATTAGACGTCAGGATCGATCTCACATAACGGGTTTCCGCACCATAATCGATTACGAGTCAAGAGAATCAGTATCTACATCTATTATAAAAACGGTAAAGCCGTATGAATGTTACTCCTATGTCGATCAAATTTTGTTATAAGCGAAAGTCCTGATGAGCGCGAAAAAGGAAAAAAAAGAAGAGGACAGTTTGTTTTCCGATGTAATTGCGGGAAAGAAGTGGTTCTTAGAGGGGGGAAGAGAGAGAGAAGTATGACTTACGTCTTTGACGTCTTGTTCGGTGCAGAACCCAGTTTTCAACATTGTGGCTCCTAAGTAGATTGCCAAGTGTATTTTCTTCCCAAACTTGTGTGTTGCATCGGTCAGGCTTAGTCCCCCGGCGCTGTGTCCTACCAGAATTACCTGTACCGTACGCATCAATTAAGACCACGACTGATGAGAGAGAGAGAGAGAGAGAGAGAGAGGGAGGGAGGGAGGGAGGACCTTTTCGTCATTAGGCAGGGAGGACATGAATTCCGTGAACGGCTTGTTGTATTCATCGAATGTGAGAATGGTTTTGGCGTCGGATCGATCAATTCCGGAGCCTTTGAGGTCTATGCAGGAGACTTTGTAGCCGGAATTCTCCATTAGGCACCTGATTTTGTACCAGCACCAACTTCCACCACCTATTCCATGCACTAGGACAAAGTGAGGCACCTTCAAGGGCATTTCTGTCATGTTACAGGCCGCCTCCTCCCCCATAGCCTCTCTCTCTCTCTCTCTCTCTCTCTCCTTATATATTAGTTGGAAAGGTTACATTAGTCATAGGAATTAAATCTCCTCCCCCATAGCCCCTCTCTCTCTCTCTCTCTCTCCTTATATATTAGTTGGAAAGGTTACATAAGTCATAGGAATTAAATCTCCTCCGCCATAGCCTCTCTCTCTCTCTCTCCTTATATATTAGTTGGAAAGGTTACATAAGTCATAGGAATTAAATAATAGTAGCGTCTTCCTCATTCGATATACGAGGACAGAAAAAAAATAAAAGAAAACATTTTTCTGTTGTAATGTATATCAGTGGATCGGTTAGTATGGATCTTGAAATTTACTCCATTTTCTCACAAAATAATTAGAAAATTTTCACAACAATTAAAAAAAAAACAATAAAAATTGAAGAAAACCAATCGGTTTGAAGGAGTATTTATTACGTTATTGATTGATCTTAGTTTCATTTTCAAGCAAAATAAAGTATTTATTTTATATTTTGAAAAAATTGTAGAATAATGAATAAATAGATGGGAAAAAAATGAGAAATTTACATGTAGGAGAGAGAGTTAAGGGGAGAGGTTGGTTATATTTTAGGTAACTGCATTAATTCTTATAGTACATACTAGTGCTAGCCCGTGCCTACGGCACTACGCATTCCGGTTGAAAGGGGATGACAGTTGTGTGATTTAGGTGAAAACCATGGGCACTTAATCAAGAAGTGGGAGGATGCACTACAGCCTTTGGATCAAATGAATCTAAGCCGTTTCAACAACTTGTCCCCACACCCTTTTGTTTTATAATAGAGACTAGTGCTAGCCCGTGCCTACGGCACTACGTATCCCGGTTGGAAGGGGATGGCAGTTGTGTGATTTAGGTGAAAACCATAGGTACTTAACCGGGAAGTGGGAGGATGCACTATAGCCTTTGGATCAAATTAATCTAAGTCGTTCCAACAACTTGTCCCCACACCCTTCTGTTTTATAATAGAGATTATAGATTGAGGCACTGTTTCACTAACGTTCTTAATTTTTAAGTACTTATTTTTTGTTTAACGAGACATGTCATTCTCTCATAATACATCACTTTTAATTCAAAGGCTATTTAATTATTTAGTTCCCTTAGCGGAACAGGGCCTGATAAGTCATAAACTGTTTCAGTTTGAGTATGAGAAAGTGGATTTAATTGTGACACATCTCTTTATTAAAAAAAAACTACACGCGACAGACCATGTCAGTCTTATCCTATTTTTGATGATGTTGTTTTATTGTGATTAGGAGGCAACAGTTGTAGATGTTAATTACTGGTGATCCTAACCTTATTAACTGGCATTTTGATATATTGGTCAAATTTAACTCTATTTTGAGATGGACGGCAGCCTGAATTGGTGGACCATAAAAACTGCCTCGATTCAGCATGTTGAAGACGACCGCGCGATTGTTGAAAATAGAACCCCCCAACCATCCGTCATCAAATCGATTTGAAACCTTTTTCCCGGTTGAAACATTGTTGGCCGGTTTAGACCAGGGTTCGATTCCGGTATAATTTTCCCTAATATGTATGTGTACCAAGATAACAATTATATAGCTAATATTGCAGACACCAAATTGTTCGGAGAATTGTGTATGCTCGACTTTTGGGGAAATGAGGAATGCTGCCGAGCATCTCTCGTTCTACGCCGTGTATGATCATCTCCCTCGACTTGTACGGTTGCATGCCTTAATTGGAGTATAAACGTGTACAAGTGGGCTTTTCTTCAAAAACAGATCTCTTTCGGGATTGGAGATTTTGTCATCGTAATTAAACAGTAGCAAGAGCTCTCGGGCGTATGTGTTTCTAGATAAAGGACTGCTACGGAACTAGATGGAGCTGACGGCCATGCGGGGCCCACTTTGGGCCCCGCACGAATGATCTGAGTCGTTCAAAAATTTTAAAAAAATATTTCAAGGGTCTATGTGAGCTCAGCTCCATCCGATGTGTCTAGGTACTCGATCCAATCATCTCGTTTTTCAAAAATTAGAATGAGCACAGAAAAATGGGAAGATTGGATTGAGCACCTACACACATCGGATGGATCTGAGCTTTCAGGGGCCCTCTCAGATTTTCTTTTTAAATTTTTGAACGGCTTAGATCATCCGTGCAGGATCCAGAGTAGGTCTTGCGTGCCGTCTGTGGCCGTGGTTGGTGGCTCCGTCGATTTCTTTAGCATTTTACCGCTAAATAAGTACTCAAATTTACAACTAATGGATTACTAAATTATTTTATCAACACAGCTGTCGGCCTCCTGTCATCAACAATTAAACATTTTATGACCGTAACCATCCTTTGATTGTGCTCCACCGAATAATCTCTCCAGCTTGCATGCCGATGATTGTTTATTTCTTTTGTTTGACGGTTAGGTATCTTCTTCCTGGTCCAGTTAAAGACATGCTTATTTATGGGGAACTCGGGGAAATTGCATATCAGTGGAGAAAGGGGTAAATAATGTCCAAGTGATGGAGAGGTTTTTTCGAAATTGCATAAATATGGAACGGAGGAAAAAAAATTTCCCATACATGAAACGGAGAAAAAAATATTCCCCATACATGGAGTCCAAATCTGGGTTTCCTCAGTTGCCCCTTCTATGAATTTAAGTTGCCCTTTCTATAGACCTAAGTTGCCCCTTCTATGAAAATAAGTTGCCCTTTCTATGAATTTCTTGGGTGTTCAATTTCTTGAGTATTTCTTCAATCTTCTTACTATTTCTATTATTTTATGAGAAATTTGGGATACGGGTTACTTGCAGATTTGCATGAAACGGACCAACTGAAATTCTCCATGTATGAAACGGACGAAAAAAAATTCTCAAAACATGAAGTCGGTTTGTAGTCAAATCTGAGTTTGAACCTAAGTTGCTCCTTTTATGAATTTAAGTTGCCACTTCTATGGATTTAAGTTGCCCCTTCTATGAACTTAAGTTGCCCATTCTATGAACTTCCTGAGTATTTAATTTCTTGAGCATTTTTTCAATCTTCTTACCATTTTTATTAATTTCTGAGAAATTTGAGATTTGGGTTACTTGTAGATTTGAGTTTTTAAAATACTTTGAGATTAATGTATTTTGGGTAATTTTTTAGAAAGAGAAATGATAGAGAAAATAAGATATAGTATGTTTTTTATCATCCACTTTTTACTTTTATTTTTAAATTCTAGAAATTGACACTTGAAATTTTTTGTTTGGTTTTATTTGAAAATGTGAAGAAGTTATTCTACTAGTTACTAATTTGCTTCATCGGCTGCTTTTCTTAGAAAAAATAAGGTGCAATTTAAGTCCATAGAAGGGACAACTTAGGTCCATAGAAGGAGCAACTTAGGTTCAAATTCAGATTTGACTACAAATCGACTTCATGTTTTGAGAATTTTTTTTCTTCCGTTTCATGCATAGAGAATTTCAGTTGGTCCGTTTTATGCAAATCTGCAAGTAACCCGTATCCCAAATTTCTCAGAAAATAATAGAAATAGTAAGAAGATTGAAGAAATACTCAAGAAATTGAACACCCAGGAAATTCATAGAAAGGACAACTTATTTTCATAGAAGGGGCAACTTAGGTCCATAGAAGGGGCAACTTAAATTCATAGGAGAGGTAACTGAGGAAACCCAGATTTGGACTCCATGTATGGGGAATATTTTTTCCTCCGTTTCATGTATGGGGAATTTTTTTTCCTCCGTTCCATATTTATGCAATTTCAAAAAAACCTCTCCATCACTTGGGCATTATTTACCCCTTTCTCCGCTGATATGCAATTTCCCCTTATTTATGTCAAGACTAGAATATTTATATAACATTATTTTTTTTGCGGCCTGGCTCCAATAATATTCAAACACCGGTGCATGTAGGGAGTATTTATTCTTTTTTTTTTATCGGCAAATTTTTTATTAAAAACGGGGAGAGGGGAAAGGGGATTCCAACCAAAAGTTGGAAAAAAACACCAAATGAGCCGAAGCTCAACCACCTGAGGTCTAACACGGGAACCCTAAAAATAAACAAGCAAGCACAGCCCAAAACCCAAATATACATATCAGCTCAAACAAAAACAAATGGGCCCAGAAAGGACCCACCCAGCAAAACCAAACCCACAAACCCTAACTACACTTCCTAACGTACTGCCGCCGCACAAAACACCGGAGACATCACCACCCGAACCAGCATCACCACCCAACCAGCCTCGCTGTTAAGCAGATCCGGCCACTCTCAGAAGTAGCGACCGGCGGCAGGAAGGACCCCAACAGACCCACCAAGATGATGCAACCGGCCTACGACGAAAAATATAATGACTAATATTTGGGAGTATTTATTCTTTAATTTAATAAACCAAAATATTCCTAATTGGGGCTGTGTTTCTTTATTATTTAAAACATAATGACTACTGCTACATGCAGATATACGTACACATATTGTAGAAACTTTATATCCATCTTAAAATCAATTGGCAATGAACGGAGAGATTTCAAATGTTATCAAGTGATCACCCATTCCATTCCCAAGCAATGTGAGACTCTATTTTCTTAATACATATATATATATAAATCTGTAATTTTCTTGTTATTCACATAGGTAAACACTTATTTATTTTTACATGTCTACTTGACCAAACCTCTTTGCCTTTCGGTTGGTGGACGAAAGACTCTTTTGGTGCAAAATGTAAGAGGAAAAACCGTTGGTACCTTACTTGAACTTACAATATTCTCTCTCACAACAACTCTTAATGCTATATTGACCTATTTGCAAAATTGCAGTTGAACCTTCTTAATTTGTTTAACAAGATGGTACAATTTTTTTTTTTTATTAGCAAAAGAAAATTTTATAAATCTTTGAAAAAGATTACAAATATTTAACGGATCACGGGCACACCGGCGAAACGCCATCCGAGAACCAAACCCAAAGAAATGCAAGGAGCCAACAAGATGGTACAATATTGTTCACTTGGTTTCAATTTATTACCAACAATCGAATTTGATTTGGGCTTCAAACTTCTTGTTTCCCCCCTCTTACAAATAACATACCAATCGGAAAATGGAAGTCCCATCCCCTTGTAATTAGCTCGATCGACTTCAATGGAAAAATAAATCCATTTTCTTTTGATAAAAAAGATGAGAAGAATAATCTCTCTTATACTAATAGGAGTCCTACTCTAGCGTAGGGTACCCTAGGGTTTAGGCACTTTTATAGGGTTTTAGAATGCACTTTTCTATTATAGGGTTTTAGTGATTTAGGCACTTTCATATCGTATAGGGTTTAGATTGTGGACTTGTGGCTTTACAAAACTATTAGGTGAATTTGTAAACTTATGAAATGTCTATAGTGGATCTATCACTAAATCTCCTCCCAAAAAATGCCCCACCATCTGAACAGGAATGGGCCTCTGTCCGGACGGAAACATCGGCAACTTCAAAATTTTGAACGTCTATATATGCTTGTTTGATCAACAATTGGTATTTGCTCTAAGTGGATGGTTGGAGATGGTAAGAATATTTCGTTTTGGAATGACTGGTGGTGTGGTAATTAATCAATCCTCTGATCAGGGACGGAATCAGGAATTTCACCACGCAGGGGCGATTGTGCATGCGAGAAAAAAATATAAATACACATGCATAATCACGTAAATACATTAAAACTTAAAATAACATAAATACATAAATCGGTTTAACTAATGGGAACGATCTTGATGTATGTGTCTTATTTTTCTTTATTGTTCATCTTTTTTTTTTCATTCATCACAACTGGACGAATTCGGTACATGGGCTTTCATGTCACTTGATTTTACCAATCAAAAAATAAAGAATTAGGAGAAGTCTAGAACAACAGTTGGGAAAAGACATACCTATAACTTAAATTTCACCAAAATTACTTAGGGTTTCCAAAATTTCTTCTCCTCTGTCTTTATTTTCTCGAAATTGCCTTTGAAGTCTTAACAATTGGGGATGTTTGTGCCGAGAGAGAGAGAGAGAGAGGGAGGGGGGGGGATTTGGTGTGCCATTGAGATTTTAGGTCAAAAAGAAATAAAACTGTAAAACCACTAAACCCATCTAACGAAAGGTGGAAGTTTATTACTTGAATATTCACAATATTAACCCTATAGTTTTATTTTAGCCCTTAGCCTTTAGTAATTAATGTTGGTATCCCCGTACTTCAAAGGTTACAATTATATTATTTTTTTTTTCAAAATTCTACACATGGGTAAGTCTATATACTTTCATAGGAATTTTTTTTTTTTTACATATAATAGTGGTGTTTTTTTTTTCTTCTTGCAGAAGCAACCGCCTCTACTGGCCCCTCCTTGGCTCCATTCCTGCCTTTGATTGATGATCGACCACCTGAATGCTCCTTTAGTCCATTCCCAAGGTTTCTGATTTTATCTCCAATGCTAAAGAGTCGAACATGAATTTGATCCAAATTGTTATTATTGACACTGTCCAGGACACTCCCCGTGGGACTCTCGCGAGCAGTGTCGTAATTTTACGTTAAATCTGCTTATTAACTTCATTGCTAATTTCATCGATCCCTTCCCCTATGATCGAGCTGGAAATGGATTTGGATTCTCAAGATTCCTTCTAAACTAAAAAGTGTTTTTTTTTGGCTATGCATGCACGGTAAACTTCTTACTAACCACCAACGTTTGATTCGTAATTTGGACCGGACAATGAGAGTCCCCATTCTAGTCTGGAACGTGAGGATCTTAAACATCTCTTTTTGATTGTCAAATGAGTGCGCTAATGTTTGGAATCGAATTCATCGTTTCCAGGGACCCCAAACCGAAGATTATGGAGGAATGGCGAAGCAGGCTCTAGTCTCTACAACAAAATTCGACGTCATGATCACTCCAATGCAAACTCGGGGTTATTTTTGCAAATGTTCTCATTGTAGTTACTCTCTGGAAACTTTGGTTAGCTAGAAATGGGAAAGTTTTTGATAATGTTGCGATTAATCCTGATGAAATCTGCTAGCTGTACTAGTTTTAAGACCTGTTTCGTGGACATCTCCAGGTACTGGAAAGCTCAAACTGAATACGGATGGTAGCAGCAAGGGTAACCCCGGTCCTGCTGGCTTTAATTTGGTGGTGTCTTTCGTGAGGAGCGAGGTCACTGGATGCTTGGATTTCTGGGTCGCTTGGAGGATTGTATGAGTTTGGAGGCCGAGGTTTGGAGACAGACCCCGTTCGTTTTGAAATTTTGAATTTGGATTTGTAGGTAATGAGTGTAGAGAGAAATAGAGTAATGATTGAAAATAGAGGTAATGATTAGAAAGAGACAAAGAGAAAAATGAGAGTAGTAATTGGAGGAAAATAAAATAATAATTAAAATTTAAAATCCAAAACCCCTAAACGAACGGAGTCAAAGGAGGCCATGGAAGTGGATTCTGACTTGGCGACTGCGGTTTTGATATGGTTTGAAGATTGTCCTTCTCCACACAAGGTGTTGATCCAAGAGTGTAGAGCCCACTAATCCACCATCAAGTGTACCTTAAAGCACGCACTCCACAAGGAAAACTAAATTTTTTTTTTTATAGGCAAAAAAAGTTTTATTCAGAAATCTTGACAAATGGTATATCAAGATGGGAGAATGTGAGAGGAATTCAACCAAGGGTTGAATGAAAAGAAAAAATTGGGACAAAACCCAAACACACCCATACGGGTCAGGCCCCAAAAAGTAAAACCGTAAAAGCATATGGGCTTGACTCACACTTTAAAGGGCTCAGCCCAAAAGGCCAAGCCCAGTAGAACGACAGCCTACCCTACCCGGTACAACATCACCGCCGCACACTAGAAGGACCGTCGTCAACAGCCACAACCACCCCTGCAACCACCGCAACCAGCCAAAACAAAGTTGCGGATCGGCTCGCAAACATGGGAGTAGACCAAGAGAAAAAAATGGTGTCCCATATCATCCCGCTGCCGAATGACACCATTCTGTTTCTAGAAGCGGACAAGAAAGAAGAGGCTTTCGAGAGATTCTAGTTTCCTTTTTCTTCCCATTGTACAAAAACAAGTGATGTCATGCGGCCTCATAATTCCATTATAATAGATGATTGACAGCTAGTCTTCTGTCAAGCACTCACAATCATTGTGCTCGTTCATGGCCATTTTCTTGAGCTTTCTATCCTCTTTGCTTTTTGCGACATAGTGTTCACTAAATGGTGTACATGTACATCCTTTGATGTGTCTCATTCCAAAATGACTGGACATACAATTGACAAAATATGGATTGCGAACACGAACTTGTCTGAGTAAAAAATGAAAACTTCGGGGGTTTGGCCAAGTAAGTATGAGAAAGTTATTAAGTGTTTGTTCCTATGTGAAGTCACATGCTCGAATCCCATGAATGCCAAATGCCTCAGACCTCGTGTATGAGTATGATATCCACCAGAATGCACTGATGGTGTATAGTTAGGTGCTTTTGGCTCTCACACAAAATGATCCAAATGGTTCATTAACCTAAAAATATTTTTTCGGGTTGTCTGGTAAAAAATAAGCTCAGATCGAATAACTGCAAGTGTTGATGGAATATTACACTCTCTATCTATTCCAAATTAGATGTCAATTTTTTATATCCGTGTCAATTTCAATTCCTTATATTTTTCAATATGGATCTCAAAAAATATGCAATGATAGTTCTCGATTAATTCTATTATACAATGTTTTCAAACTCACGAAAAACATTATACAGATTGAAAAATATAAGCGATGAAAAATGACACGAGTTTAAAAAATTGTCATCCTTTTTGAGACGGAGGGAGTACCAATTTTTCACTGTCAGTGCACTTCTTGTCTATTCCCATAGGATTTCGAATATCCCAACCCTTCGGGCCACTGAAAGGTTTGCCTTGTCGCTAACTTCAGAAGCCTAGAAATAGTGAAGATTTTTTCTTTTGAACAGCTAGCGCTTAAAGCAAATTTTATTAATACCCAAAGATTAGTAAAAGGAATGGGAGAGGGAAAGGCATCACAATGAACAAATGACATTCCAACTATGTTAGCACCCCATACGATCGACAATCATATGCCAGCCGAAATACCCAAAAGGTAATACGTCGTGTATGGTTGGCAAGATTCCAACCATACAGATCATACACCACAAGAGAAATAGTGAAGATGTGCATATATACTGACCCGGACATTCAATTATCAAGAAAATATATAACAAAATGAAAAGATAAATGAAATTATTTTGAAGCCTATAGATCCATCGCCCCATCTTCTTCAAACTTACTGTATTAAAATTGACGCCCTTATTACTACATTTTATTAAAGTATGGGTAAGGGTCGAAAATGGAGGAACATTAACAGAAGGCGCACAAACATGTGTCATTTTCAACCCAAATAAAATGGTCTCACACGTTGTATACATACTCCTATAAAGGAATAGTTGATTGTCAAGCGTACGATATCTCGAAAAATGAAAAAGATTCAAACTTAAATAGTACCTCTCCGTCTTAAAATATTTGTCCGGTCAATAAAATAAGAACTCAAAAATAATGCATTTCTTTTTATAAAAAATTTAAACTTTTTTCATAAATTACAAAAACTCATCGATATCCAATGAACTGTTGGAAAAAAATTAAATTTTTCTTGCAAAAATCATATTATTTTACAACATTATTTTGTGGATTGGACAAACATTATGGGATGGAGGGAGTAATTATTACTTACTCCGTATTAGGGAAGAATTGGATCACTTTAATTTGTTATTTTGTGCAAACTGGTGGAAGGTGGATGGGAGTATTAGGTAAGATGTAGCTTTCCGTAGACTACTAATTTGGTAGCTATAGGGAAAGGAAACAAATCAGAATGAGAAAAAAACCAAAAAAAACCAAAAGAAAATTAAGGTCAATATATTCAGTACACCAAACAAATATAGTAGTTTCTAAATTCCGTTGAAATTCCCAATATGCCCCATTTCAATTTCTATTCAACACTAGCTAGCAAAGTATAATTTTGGTATTGGTAGGTCGCTGATTTTAGTGCAAATATCGAATTGTGGTTTGTCAACTATCTGCTCTAACCGAGAAAGTGCCCCCAAAAAAATCCCTTGAGGGTATTGATGATTCATTCCTATTTCATAGAAATTCACTTATTGATGTACATCCTCTCGGTTGATATTTTTGTATTCATTCGATCGATCTATACCTATTTAGGTTGCATTGGACAAACTTTTTAGATTCTTTTTCAGTATTTCTGAAAATTTGTCATTGAGTAGAACACAAATTATTTGGCTAGACGTTCATAGAAATTATCAAAGGCTTCTTTTGGCAGTTGGGAAAGGCTCAAATTTGGCGGGTATGACATCCAAACAAGTAGCCTAAATGTTTGATGTTTTCGCTTGATCAAAAATATCAAAAGTCAGTGAAAATGTTTATCTCAAAGCCGGCTTGACGGTGAGTTTGGGCCAAGTCAAAGTGGGTTACAAGCAAATTTTGACCCAAAAAAATATTTACACACTGTTTTTTTGTAAAAAGTTTGGAAACTATCATGATAGAAAGATTGATGATTAGATTTTGAAAAGTCTAAGCGGGTTACAGCACACTCACAGAGAAAAATATGAGTACAACGATTCCCGCCTAGTAGTAATCAAGGAGATTAATTGGGAGATGCTGCCAAGCGGGGATGGTGACTGGTGCGTGCAAAAAAGAGAATACTTTTCCCGCGTCTTCTAATGGTGGGTCTGGTTAATTTTGTTAAAAGTGATGTCGGGGCTAATTAAATACAATGGTACAAGCTAGTGATCTTTGTTAAAATCAGATGGGTCCATATTTCTTCTTCCAAGAGTGATCTCTTTCTTGTGATGGAATATTCATTAACTCAATTAAGCTGATCAGGAGGAATATATGTCAATGTTTTGGTGGCTAGTCATATTCAAGAGCTAGCAAGCACAATAAAATCGGTTGTCGGCGGCCGGCAAGCCTTCTTCCGATCCCCTTCAGTTGTAGACTTGTAGTACCTTTCATGGTATTAAGAGTGGGGTTGCACGGTTGCATAATAGTGATCGTTGGTGGGCTTGGAAGAGGATGGAGATCGAAACAGCCGCACGTGGAGTGTAATGAAGAGATGTTGATATGGGCTGGTCGGGTTGTGGATTAAGATTGAGGATGGTCAATAGGTCATGTTATTACCCCTTCATCTCCCTTGGATGATGAGAGCGCGCGTGGGAGATGAGGGAGCCCCAAATGGTGGTGAGGTCATGTTTTTCATAAGAAAAGTGAGCCACATGATCTTAAGAGACGGTTTTGGTTTTCGAATCGTTTGGATCTTTTTAGAGCACAAAGGAGACGTGAGAGTATTCGCATAAGAAATTTGATATTTCAAGTGTAGTGGTAGATATTCATGTGGGGAACTATTGTGGGAGTAGTTTTGGGGAGTTTGGTACCTTGCCAATGATTGTTGGTACTATTCTTTTCGGTTGTTTTATATATTCCTCCTATTGTAATATTTGTTATTGTTAATGAAATATTACATTCTTTGCTAGCTGTCAAAAAAAAGATAATTAGATTTTGATTTGATAGTCATGATAAAAATATTTCTAGCCGCCTGATTTGAGATTTATGAGGAGGTGGGTCTATTTGCATGGACTAATCAATCGTTCAATTCATAATCAAAAAATGAAATTATGAAAAATCTTTTGCTTGGTTATATTCTTTTTCTACAAGATGGATGAAATTCCTTCTACGTACCGCAAAAGATTGACAAGATATTCAGAGAGAAAATGTTCACAAAGGATGGATATTCCAAATCCGATTTAAAATACCACCAAAGCTAAAGAGTCATTACAGTAGTCACCCAATTAACAAAATAAATTCAATAAGATGATTACATCCCACAATGTTTGGCTTAATTAATAAGCAAGAGACAAGCCCAATACATAATCCAGAAATACCACAAAACCAACAACAACAAAGCCACTCTTAAACTCAATATAAGATGATTAATTAAGAAGCAAGATAAGCCAAATACCATAAGTTCATTGCATAATATTCCATAAATATGACAATACCAACAAAACAAAGCCACTCTCAATCAGCTATGATTTTCTCCAGGGATTGTTATTCTCCTGAAAAAAAAGATAAATTTAAAAGCGTCGTAAGCACTAGCTTAGTGTGAGTCAAGATATATAAGTCAAAGTCATTAGTTGATCATGCACATTAACAAGTCATAAAAGTATTTTCCAATCATGCAGGTCCTGTTCCATTAAAGGAAATAAGTACTTATTTTTTGAAACGTGTATTAACTAAATCCACATAGGAAAATGATTTTATCACTCTTCTTTTTTGTTAATGCCACTCCCCTGCACCAAAAATACACTTGCCGGGGAGTGGCGTTAACAAAAAAGGGAGTGACAAAATCAGCAGCCATCCACATATCATCAACAATGTTACTTTCGCAAACGTGTATTAACTAAATCCATAGCCTATATGTCATGCATTTTCAAGCCATTCATTTATGTAGTTTTGAGGCTCATGAGGTCGATATTTAAACATTCTTTTTCTTCAAATCAATTAGATTGTGCCACATGTCAAAATAATAGTCTCAATTAGAACATGGCAATCTAATTGATTTAAAGAAAAAGAATGTTTACACCGCCGATATATATAATTTAATCTCTTCTTGATAATATGTCACATTACTTAGTGTGATACTCCGTCCCTAAACTATAGTGTACAAACAAAGGTCTAACTAAATAGAGGTTTGCTCTCCACACAGTTGATTAGGGTTCGATTCTTGAGATCATGCCGTAAGAAAGTGATTTATGTGAATTGCCTAGTCCGAGCATGGAGCCTTTGACCAGAACAGGAAGGGGATTAATTGAGATACACGTAAGCTAACACCGACACTCTTGACCGTCTAACTACACTGCTCATGCGCGTGTCTAAAGGGGTAAAATGAAAATGCAAATAGCTGAGATTTTCCAATGGTGCATTCTAAAGTATTTTGCGAATGCAATCTCTTATAGTGCATTTCTAAAGTCAGGTGGCAAACAATCAAAATGCAGAATCACATAACGTAAAATGCAGAACCTGATAATTTCCCAAACACAGATCTCTAAACCGCGACGGAAGATGCCGCTTTGACGAGCAAGTCGACGAGCTGAGACGGGGCGGAGAAGTAGGGGCTGTGATCGCTCTCCAAGACATAAACCTCAGCTGGCGGCCACCGATCCACCATCGCCTCTTGTTGCTCCAGCTTCAACACCAAGTCCTGCGTCATCTTGATATAAACTCGGGGCACCTCATCGACGTCGGGCCCTTCGTTGAATCGAGCGGAGACAAGTGCCTTGTGCGGGCCTTTTCTCAGAAGCATTCCACCCAAAGTAGCATCCTGTGGCACGCAGATCGCGCGTTAAGGATACAAATATGATAGCACAAACGGAGTACTGACACTGATCCGGACACATCTTGCGCCCGAACCAACCGATTATGTGGTTTCCACTTGCATCATGAGTAACCCACGAGCATCGGACGGCTCTCATTACATTTCCGTTGTGTCCCACCATTTGGAAAAATTTTAAGGAGATTATGAAACTTTGGTAAGTTGATTGAGGGAGTATTAGGGATTAAATACCTCTGGAGGGCTCAATTGGTAGATGAGGTCACGATGGAATTCTTTCTTGAGTAGGGCACTAGTTGGGGGTTTGTCTGGTCCATATCCATACCCATAATCGTATGGGTCGCCGAATTCTGATAAATTTGGTACTCCCTGTTTTGCATGTGGAGAATAAATTACGGTTCAACATATTAAAACAAAATCGTACAAGTGTGTTCAGAATAGTATGCAAAACAAGTTGATTTTCTACGTTTTTTATTTTACAATAGTAGCTTATTTTTCGAAAATACATATTCGCATGTCTATAATGATTTAGCATCTCCAACCCACTAGGCAAATGAACTGCTTTAGGTAAAATAGCTAGCAATGTGTACTTTTCGAAGCTCCAACCAACTTTGTAAATGGCCAAGCGAAATGTTTTTGGGCTCTCTCACTAGTTAGTTTTAGCTAGTCAAGGTGTAGGCAGAAGGTAGCTAGCACGTCCAACACTGATAGGCATTTTAACTACTCAAAGTACTTTGAAAAAGTAATAGTATAACTTTTTATTTTGCGCATGTCACTTTTTAAGATGTTTGTTCCAATCGTCTTTCCAGTCAAAGTATAAAAGTAGAAACGTCAACATATGATTAGAGCATGTATACCAATGATATATAACTGAAATACCTACTTATAAAGGTACAAAAGTTATTTTACCTATTTACTTTTTCTTCTCACCACACAGCAGTCTCTCTATCGTATTCCCTCTATCCAAATACTTACAATTAATTATAAAGATGGGTATGAATGGAAAGAGAGAGGGGGGATAAAGTGGATGGGAGAGACTCAAATATTAATTGTTTACTCTTTGCCTGGATGAGAGAGACTCAAATATTAATTGTTTATTCTTTACCTAGCTACAGTTCATCGCCAAAGGTACCGAGTCTTTGCAGCTAAAGGTATAATACCTTTGAGAATACCTAGGCTACTGCAGGTTGCTTTTTCTAAATTTCCTCTCTACTTAAGCGAAAAAGGAAAAGTAAATAGTCTGGTGTACATGCTCTTAGTGGGTGCCTAGCCATTAGAGCAAAAAAAAAGGCAAAATGCCTAATCTTTTAAAGAACCAGTTTGACTTGCAAAAAGTGCTTTTGACTCGAGTTCTGGACTAAGAGCATGTACACCAAGTACTTGGTATTTTACCTACCCAAAAGTCTACTTTTTTCATTTTAACTACTCAAATTCCTCTCAATTCTACACTAATTCTCTCTATTATTATCTCTATCTTCACAAAATACTATAAAATATTGAGAGAGAGAGATTGAAGGCAAGAGAGAGAGAGAGAGAGAGTTGACTGGGGAAATAATAAAAAAAGTATATTGCTTATGAACAGTGCATAGCTATTTATACCGAGCTATTGAAGTAAATGTATTTTAGCTTGGTGTTTTGCTACTCTGCTGCATTCCAGATTTTGGGGATAACCTCTCTACTTTACCTAAATCTGTGCATATAGAGACTCTTGTGTACATGCTCTAACAATGCTCAAATAAAGAGCCTATTGGAGATGCTAACTTGGTTTACCATAGTGGTAACTGAACACCCTAAATTTTAAATTTAAAAAAAAGAATTTTTTAATATTTTATTTGAACCCTCAATATAATATATTTGGAACACCTAATATGTCAGTCTGTATAATGGAAAAAATGTAAAAGTAGAAAGATAAAAAAGGATCTATTTGTATTAGTTTCATGATATGCTTTCTCTTTGAAGGATGTTTGACAAAATCATGATATATATGCTTTCTCTTTGAAGGACAGTCGATAGTTTATCTCTAAATGGAAGAGCGTATCTTGAAAAGATCTAAGCCAACCTGTTCGGCATAATTTCCCTAAAAAAAAATACTAGTGAATTGATGCACAGGCTTTTAATCCTATTTGGCTCATGATATGAAAACTCGTTGAGGAAGATTCTAAAATACTATGCATGTTTATGTTTTCTAATCGCATCTTCCCTACAAACATATGAGATTTTTGCATATATAAAAGTTAATACAGCTAGTATAGTAAGGGTGTGCTCCACTAACTAAAATCAGTACTTATTTTTCAGATAAGTATTTATTTATTGAATTAAAGGTAATTTATTGTAAGAGAATGATCTGTCTCATAAAGCAAAAAAAAAAAGTGCTTAAAAATTAAGAACCTTAGCGGACCGGGGAAGTATAATCATTGAACACTCTGCTAAAAATTCCTAGTGCCGCCACTACCTAGACAAAATTGTGCTTCTCCTCGCTAAAATTTGCCTCTTTCTGTACCTAACCTATTGGAGTTGCTAGCTAGCTATTGTTATCCTTGTTCTGATTCGTGAAGAAATTAAATACTAATACTATATGAATCTTCAGACCCATATATATGGGCTTTGTGATTGCGGAAAATAAGTGATTCTAAGAGGGATCGATCAGCTGGAGAGAAGTTTAATTTGACGACTCACGTCTTTGATATCTTGTTCGTTGCACACTCCTGTTTTCAACATGGTGGCTCCCAAGTAGATTGCCAAGCTTATTTTCTTCCCAAACTTGTGTGTCGCATCGGTCAGGCTCAATCCACCCGCGCTGTGTCCTACCAAAATTACCTGTACCATACGCACGCACTCATTAACATAACGACTAACGATCCAAAGAGGCATTGAGAGAGAGAGAGAGAGAGGACCTTTTCGTCGTCTGGCAAGGATGACATGAAGTCGATGAGCGGCTTGTTGTACTCGTCGAACGTGTGAATGTTTTTGGCATCGGATTGATCGATTCCGGCGCCTTTGAGGTCTATGCAGGTGACTTTGTAGCCGGAATTCTCCAGTTGGCACCTGACCTTGTACCAGCACCAACTTCCCCCACCAATGCCATGCACTAGAACAAAGTGAGACACCTTTGTCATCTTAACTATCAACCAACCTCCTTCCTTCCCCCTTAGTCTCTCTCTCTCTCTCCACTGATCTCTCTCTCTCTCTCTCTCTCTCTCTCAAGTTATAACTAGCTCCTTGCCCCCTCTCCCCGGCCTCTCCCCTCTTAATATAAGCTAGTTGGGAAGGTCGTGTACACGTCATACCTCACTGATAAAGGTCCTTTTGCCTTCACTTTTTTTTTTTACTTTCTGCCGCATTTTCTCAAATTAAATAGTCATCTTGGCAACTCACATATAATTATATAAAGGTCTTTTTGCCTCCACTTTTTTAACTTTCTGCCAATTTCTTTAAATTAAATATTCATGTTGGCAACTCACTAAAAATAAAGGTCCTTTTGCCTTTACTTTTTTTTTACTTTGTGCCCAATTTTTAAAGCGAAATATTCTCTGTGGCAATAAAAATTGAAAAAGTTAAAAAAGCTGTGGATTCACAAAAGATTTTACAGACATTACCACAATTAAAAACTTCAAAACATGTACGTTTCTTAAATTATTTTATTTTTCGGGTTTTTTTTTTTTAGCGTTTCCCTCCTCCCTCTTGGTTGTCCAGAGGAACCTTTCGGGGCTTAAGCGTGCTGGCATGTGATTTGTTGCGGAATACGGCGGCAACTTTGTTGGGATGCTGCGCTCTCGTTGTGATGCCTTACTACTTCTAATTCTCTTTTCAAGTTTTTGTAAATTCCGTTGCAGCCGTTAGATTAATTTCTAGCAGAATTTAATTCCCCGGCAGGTCAAAGCAATAATAGGAAAAAAAAAAAAAAAAAAGGCAGCCAATTAATATCGTTCATCAAGTCAAGTGAGTCCTGTTATTGTTTGCTCAATAAAAGAACGAATGAGAGAGATAATTGTTGGGTCCCCCCTGTCTGGAAAAAGAACGAATGTAATGGAATGCGAGTTTAAATTCTGTACGCCCGCGATGGAAACCATATGGTTTTTCGCGCCACCGTCATTGTTAGCTCCACCGTCGTTTATTGTTAATTACTGAATCGTTCATCTTGTAAGGATCGCAAAGTGATATAGTCATACGAAAATCAGTTTGAGTGAATATCAATAGGTATATCAAAAAGTGAAATTTTGGTTTATAGGATGGACGGCCAGATTATGACAATGACTTTAATGTCAAAGTTGTCCATGATCGTCCATTTTACAAACCAAATTTTCAAATTTTGATATATCTATCAATGTCCAAGCGAACTGATTTTTTACGTATAGTTAACTACTTTACGGACCTTACAAGATGAACGATTTAGATTATTACAAGAAACGCATGGTAAAATCCATAATGACGGTGGCGGAAAATCCAAGGTTTCCACGCCGGCGGAATGAATTTAAACTCAATGCGGATATTTGTCAAAAGGCATAAATCAGGTAATCAATCTATGTAGTCATGCGGATATTTGTCAAATTGCTAAAGTTTTTTTTCTCGGGTCATGGTGTCCGGACCGTCTTACGCACAACTCAACTAATTCACTCCTAGTTTGATCAAAGCCAGACAATTTGCACTAGACTAGGAAATTCACAAGTAATACCTTTTTTCTAACCAAACCCTGATCATCATATTATGATGGGGGAGCAATCCCATCAACCAACTGTACTACCCATGTGTCCGACTATGAATACACCATTTGGTGTATACCAAATATACACTCGGTTGTGTGAAACCCACTTCGGAGTTCCACATAAATGATCAGAGCCGTTCAATTTGTTTAGAACTTTTTTTAAGGATCCTTGTATAAGAATTAGCTCAGTTGGATGTCGGTAAGGAATTGATCGATTTGTAGCTTAATTTGCTTACAAGAAATTGGCTGAAGAATAGTTCAAGTCCTCGCTAATATCCGACTGATCTGATTTTTTTACCCAAGAATTCTTAAAATAATTATTCCAAACAAATTGAGCGGCTCTGATCATTTGTATTAGACCCCAAAATCCGTAATGAACAACTCTTTGTATGTTTGGTGTACAAACCAAATGGTGTACCCATAGTTTTACGAGTAACTTTTATTGATACATCCATTCATCAGGGGTTATGTTCAGATCCATTCATCAGGGGTTTATTTAAAACAAGTGGATTTGAGTTGGGGCACGTGAGTACACGTGAGTTACAAATTTGGACCCGACCGTGAGGGGCTTTATGGGGCAGAGCACCTCTTGGCCCAGTATGGGAAAAACGGATTCCCAAAAGGGGGCCGGCCGGCCAGTCCTCGTGCTCATATTGTTGGTGGAGTATATTCTACGGTGTACGTCTTTTGGCCGCCAAGACGTGCAATCACTTGCTGTACTTGTTTCCCTTTTACCACACAACTCTCTTGATGGGAAAAATAAAATAAAATAAAATAAAGAAATGAAGAACCAAAAGAGGAAGCAGGGCACGTCACCGCCCGACTAATCAGGAACGGAACCAGGATTTTATCTTAACAATAACGAAATATATATGTTTAAAAAAGATAAAAAGATGCATTACAATATGTGTTCAACACTTTGTTCAATAATTCTCTTTTCTTAAAGAACGAGTCGATTATTTTCTTGACCATGATTACCTACCACATGAGTTTACACAAATCAATAAACTGCTATATTTCTTTCATACAGTGTAAATACCATCTATTTCTCAATACAAATTCAATAAGGAATTCAAAACATTCAATAATTTCTCGAACTTCAATTAAATATTGAAAAATTGAAAAAGACTAACCTTTTTCCAATGGAATTTGAGAAATTCACGCAAAACGTCCAACGATAAATGGAGTATTTAATTTTTCGAAATTCCACTATTGCACAGTGCTGGCATTGGAAATTTGAAAATCTGAGAGTCCACGAAATGAGAAATCCACTACTGCCAAGTCTTGCACAGTGCCGATTGTTTTGGTTAACTTGTTTAATTTTTTAGGTTAAGTTGTTTAATTTTAGGTTAAAGAGTGGAGTTTTTTTTTCTTAATTAGATCTCATCTTTTATATTATTTTACTTTGGTCCATTGAATTTAGTTTTGGAATACTATTTTGGGTCTCCTTTCTTGAAAAAATAGAGGTTTTTAGGACTAGTATATAGCAAAAAATAAGGAAAAAAAATCTAGCGGTGGCGAAGTCCATATAAGTTGGGGATAATATATTTTTTTAAATATAATAATTGCATTTTCTAAAATTCTTGCCGTGGCAGCCGCCCCTACTAGACCCCCTGGCTCCATCCTTGCGACTAATTCTACCATCCACTTGCCATGAGCTCAATTAAAATAAAATATATATTATAGTACTATAGATCGATTGAAGAGATGAATTGTTAACATGCAGGTAAGAGTCGAACTCCAAGCTAGATGTTTCATGAGACTCCTAGTTGTTGTCAAGCGACTGTTACCCTGGCAATCCCCGTGGGTTCTTGTGCAATGTTTGTTTGACGGGAACTAATGGTGAAATATTATTATGATCTAGATATGTAATTTTGTGGGAGGCCAATATTGAGGAGACTCATAACACCATACTCCCAATGGTATATCCCACCGTAACTCCTTTGTGGGATTATCTATACGATAGATAATCAATTCGAACTGTAAATTTTTTATCAGATAACAAATATAGTTTTTTTTCATATATAGTTCAATCTAATGTTCATATCCGGATCTAGGGTGTGTGTCATTGGTTTTGTTTTACTTTTGTTTGCCATGTGCCTCATGTTGTATGTGTCTGGGGTATGTCACTTAGCTCCAACTGTAATGGTTGTGTTTCTATAAAGGAAAATGGTATCGGCACTCTAAAAAACAAAAGGAAAGTGACTTTGGAATTACACTGATTTTGGAGTGCTTGCATTAATTTTTGAAGTGCCAATATCAGTCTCCTTCTATAAAATCTTAATTACCCCAAAAAAATGTTTATATCCAGACAAACAATGGGCCCTCAAATTTTTGAGAGAGATTTGTATCCCTAACTAGGTGAGGCGCGACGTGCAAGGCACGTACGTCATGCCCGTTGTGGAGAACGGTTTTTGATATCGTAGACGAAGGTGAGTGGAACACAAGTTGAATGCACAAGTTTGATACGCCTACGTACAGTTCAAAAAAAAAAGTTTGATATGCCTAAGTACAGTTCAAAAAAAAAAAAGTTTGACATGCTTAAGTTGTCTGCATAAGTTTTTATTTTATTTTAATCATAGTCGGCATAAGTTTGTTACACAAAAGATTTCTACAAAGATTGTCATGCATAAGTTCGATACACATTATGAATATGGGCAATATTCAACAAATATAACCAATACACAAATTCGCCATCGCTTAGCCCACTTTCCATGAATAACCAAAGTTATTAAAACAAATAAAACGAATGGAATCACAAATACATTCATAGATTGAAAAAACAAACACAAAGCCTAGAGTTGACTATGATGCTCCAGGTCATTCATCTACCACAATGCTGGGTTCTAGAGTTGACTCCAGGTCATTCATCCACTACAATGGCGTACAGTGTTGATGGGACCAGGTTCACAAGATGATTCTTATTTTCTACCTTTCTTGTGTATATCTTCTACGTACAAAAATTCCAACTGAAGCCTCAGTTTCATGATCTAATGGGGGGCATTTGGTAGGTAGTTCTTGATCAAATTCTGGGACATGGAAAGTGTAATTTATGTTTACACTTTCATTCAAACTCGGAACGAGGTAGTGACATACAAATAACTGAATTTACCAAAAATAAACAGTAATATAACAGAGAGAGAAGGAATGTACCTCGAGAGTCTGAACAAATGATTCAAAATTGGATATGGAGAAGCAGATGTAATGAACTCAGGGGAGTTTTTCATTGTCTGCAATGGCTGCCGTAGAGATCCATGGTCCTTTTGAAAGCTTCATCTCCAGATCTCTCTCGATGAGGTGAAGAATGATGGAAGTTTGAGCCAGATGACATTAAATTCGAACATGGGGCTCTCAACCTGCTTAAACCTCTGCAACCCAAACCCACAAACACTTGCATTTGCTTTAGTTTTCTTATAAGCGCATTACAAATTTACAATTTCACACATTCTGATGAGGGGTCTGATCCATACAGGGTCTACAAATAGTTGGACTCGTGTCTTGTGTGTGCTTTATGCCGTATGTGTGTGTTTGAACGAAAAAAGAGAAGGCAATAGAGAAACATATGTAATTAGGAATACATGTGATGTTTATCTGTGTATATATGGACATTAGGTCAGTTCCTAATTAAGTTTTAGTTTTGTTACACCAAAGAATCAGAGTTGTGGTAATTTAAACCTTAATCAGTTGAAGCTCTAAGGTTTCCTGGTGTTGTAAACATATATTTATACATGTGTAAAGGACTTAGCTATCAGACAAAGTGGTTCTTTGATTAATTTGGTTAGGAATGTTATAGCCCATTGACCCCGAACCGATTCTAAACCCATGCCAACTCACGATCAAGAAGGCCCAGAATATTTCAATTTCATTGTTGAACATATTATGATACAAAGCAATTGACAAATATATAGGTTGGTCCGAGGAATAAGTACGAAAACGAAATAAATTAAATGGAAGCTAGGGAAAAAAAGAGGTAAAAACCTGGCTGCAGTTGAAGAGTTTCACATCCTGTCTTACAGATTTTGAGGCATACATTGCCGGATAACGAACATTGTACCTTCAAAATCACCAAATTGAATTGATGCAACAAAATAATGAGCTATTCTTTGAAGAGAGAATGAGTTTGAATATTCCATAAGCATTTGCTTTCAAGAAATATTTATACTTGTTGGGTGCAAACAACCCAATTATTAAGCATTGCAAACACTCATCAAAAGTTTAAACCATCCAACAATTCTTTTCGCATGAGTCAAACACACTAACAGCGTAGTTGTTCTATGTTCATAGTGGACTGCTTCTTTCAACTTCTCATCTCATAAGACCTACCGAAACAATAAACAATGTGGGGGTGAGCTATAGTGATCATACCACTTTTGAAAGAGCTTGTTAAGAGCAATTGATGTCCAAAATACGGGATTTCCTCAAGTAAAGCTGGTCACACTGAAAGTGGAAGAAGCCACATGGTCTATTAAGGAAACCACGGTCAGTTCAAGAAAATATAGCATCACTTCCATGCTATACTTTGAAGATTTCCATGGCAACACTTCCATGTCACGTGACCACCAAACCAAGTAATTACCCAAAACGATATATAAATCAACCTCATAGGCTGATTGGCATGCTACCGTTGCTAGCAAAAAATATTGTACATTCTAGAGTGCATAAAAATATCACAATTTATAAAGAAATAAGTTGTGTCAAGGGTACTCACCTTTTACATGACCCAGTGAGCGAAGTCCCCATTCACTTTTTGAATACAATCGCCGAATCTCCAGCCTTGCTAATGCCTAAACACAATCCACATTTATGAAACTATTAATCATGAATAGGTCAGCCCTTCCAGCGTGCACAATACAATTTCAGCAATTTAGGCACTAAATTGTAGCTTAACAATAACTTTCAGCATATAAAAACACATTTTCTCAAATATACAACATAATTGCATTAATTTGTCAACTGATTTCAACTTCAAGTCTCAAGTTTCAACACTACTAAGGTATAGTTTGAGCTCTTGAACAACAAATTCAGTGGGTAACTACTACTACCAACATATTTTTAGTCAAAATCCATAGTTTGTGCACTTTCAAGTTAAGTTAGAGTAATTTCCACCATATCTAAGTACATAATTTCTTAACCCAAGTTATGATGGTTTAATTATAGATCCTAGAAAAACAAACCACTGAAACTAACAATTGGTATCAAACTGGTAGGTAGAGTAACATCTTACCAAGAGAAGCAAATCAAGATTTGATAACCCATTCGTTCCTTCAATTCTTCTTCTCTGCTTGAACCCTCCCCCATCTCTCTCACACACTAACCAAAGAACCATGTAACCAACTTTACCTCTCTGCAAAATCAATACCAACAATCACAATCACAATCACAATCACAATCACAATCAATACCCAGACAAATTAGCACTAACAAACACATGCAAAGCCGAAAAATCAGATATATCGAAACAAAATTCAAAGAAAACCCTAGATCTACAATCAGAAAGGATTAACACCCACAGAAAATATGTATACCTTGTGTGATTTCCGGTAGTCGGGTTTCATGGCCTAGGGTTTAAGATTTGACGGTGGGATCGTCCAGTGAGTGTGAGTTGACTGGTTTCCTTGCTTTGCTTATACTATCTCTCCGTACCTGAGGAGCTTATGGCTAGTGACCGAGATGACCGGCGTCAGTGACGAAGAGGCTATGGATGATGGACGAGAGAAGACCGGCGACGAAGGCTGGTTTTTCGATCTTCAAAAAATTAGAGAGAGATGCCATGGAGTCGTTAACAACGATTGCAAGAGAGAGAGGGAGAAAGAGCTGCCATGGAGTCGTTAACAAGGATTGCAGGAGAGAGAGAGAGAGAGAGAGAGAGAGGCCATGAAGTCGTGTCTGCGTGAAATTGCAAGAGAGAGAGAGAGAGTAAAGGGAGAATGAGACGCCTCTGAGAGATAATGGATGCATGACCGTCCCACCCAAATCAAAGACACCTGTGATATTCCCTTCACCCATGGCGCCACGTAACTCACAAAAGAGAAGAAGTAAAATTACCATACCACCCACTTGACCAACACCCCAGTTCAAAAAGCCAAGCGAAACTGATTCTTATTTAAGAGGAGTAGGATATCCAAAGCATGGGCTTAATAGGAGGGGATCTGTGCTGTTTTTGGAGAGAGATTTGCTCTATAGTCCCTCTCCTAGGAGCAAATATCCGTTACAATTGTGATGTTATGGGTCTGTTCTAATTCCATAATTAGGCTAAGTTTCCCTTATTGTCTAAACGAACTAAACGAGCTACAGCCCATAGAAAAATACGGATTTCGAAACAAGACATTTTCCTGACGTACATTTTTTTTTTTCAATCATCATATATCAGCGGGGGTTAGTGGGGGGTGTTAGAGTTAGCACGGAGTCCAGAAGCTATCCATAGCTTGGGATCCCAAGGGTGTTGCTCCAGCAGGAGTCGAACCCAAGACCTTCCCTTTAGGGGAGAGATGACATACCAACTGCACTGGGTAGTGGTTGTCTTTCCTGACGTACATTGACTAACACTTCTTTTACCGAAAATAACTTGTGTATAAATTATAATATTCAAGTTATAGACAAATTAGGAGAAACCCACCCCTTAATCTCACAATTGTGGTGGTGGGCTTACATCATTGGGTTAGAAACTTGGGCCATTCTATTCAGCGGGCTCTGGTTATTGTTTTCGCACTTCATATTTGGGAAAATGACGGCTAATGACGCGTTTTGATAATTAATATCCGCCAATGACATGTTAAGAATATTTGTTAATGCTAAAAATGTCCTTGGCGGGTATTAATTATCAAAACACATCCGAAGCCGTCATTTTCCCTTCATATTTCGGCCCCACAACACCATATATCTTGACATCGCCCCAAACTACCATCTCCAATAACGAGCTCCTAAAAGAACTCTAATGTGAGGTGTGATCCAACGGCTACAAGCGGTAACGGCCAAATAGTGGCTTTAGCATCATTGGAGTTCTTTTGCCAAATTTTGACCAAATAGCATAACACTATAGCAAGCAAAACAGGCTTAGATAATTAGACGCACAAGATTACATGAAAATTAGGTCCCGCGGTCATATGAATTTAGGGTGCGTTCGACATAAATTATCACAACTATCTTTTTGTGTGTCTTTATAAAATTATTGTTAGAGTAGTTAAACTATTTTTTTTACTTAATTATGCCTATTCACGAGAGAACTTGAAAAATATGATCAAAAGTTTAACTTTATGAACGATTTAAAAAAAAGCAGAAATAAAGGTTCTTATTTATTTTTGTATTTTTTAAACTTTTTAAATTTGTCATAGAAACGGACCTATAACTTAAATATTTTGAGAAAAAAACAAAAAAAATTGTTACCACAACACCAATGACCCCACTATTTTTAATTTGATCCAAAACTTGGGGTACAGGTACAACTCCTGTACAGTTTTATTGGTCCAGCTTGGGATCCAGTTTTGGCTCCATAATAGGCATAACAATGATTGCAATTGTACATTTTGTAGAGCTCGTCAAGTTTTTTAAACACGTAAAAAATTAACTCAATTAAACATCGATGAGTACATGATCGAAACAGATTTGTACAAAAAATGGGATGAAAATAATTCATAACTTGACCTTTCTATTCTTCTCTTGTACAAATCTGTTTCGATCATGTACTCATCGATGTTCGATCAAGCTAACTTTTTACGTGAATGATAAACTTAACGAGCTCTACAAAGTAAATGATTCTAATCATTGTTATGAGCCCAGTATGAGCCCACATTGACCCAAAATTGGATCCCAAATTGGACCAATAAAACTGTTTAGGATCTATCCCCCAAAACATGAGGCACATATACCAAAGGAAATTAAATTGATTTCTACATTTTTCTAATTGATGCAAACACTTTTTTTTTCGTCTTTTAGAGGATGAATTTACGGAACAATTCTTGAAATTTGTAAAGGTATATGCATGCAGAGACTGTTTCGTAAATTCAACTGCTAAAAGACGGAAAAAAGAGTATTTACATCAGATAGAAAAGTGAGTGTAGAAATCAATTTCATAGTGGGCCCAATTTTTTTTGCCTAACATGGTGGGCCCAGTTGAAAGCCCTAAATTCCGAGTTTTGTTTGAAACTTGGTGCATTTTCCCGCCAGTTTGTTTTCGGGAATTGTCAACCAGGCTGGCAAGTTTGTGTGGGGCCTATTGCGGCGCCATTAATTTAGCAGCAGGATTACGAAAACAACCTTACAAAACATTACGTACTGTATTACTCCAACTCTTGTCTCTTAGTACAAGTTACAACGCCTTTGTTTGGTTGGCATTGCAGTTTAGTTTAGTTTTGGTAGTAGGTGGAGAAAGAAATAGGGTAATAATTGGAGAGAGGGATAATGAGTAGAGAAAAATAGAGAGGGATGACAAAATAATAATTGGAGAAATAGGATAATGATTGGAGAAAGAAATAGAGTAATGATTGAAAAACAAAACTAAAATGGCAAACAAACACAACCAACGTTACACTTTTTGGAGTAAGAGACACGAAAACAATCAAAACATAACGTTTAAGGCCTTGGTCCACTAACACTTTTAAGATTTTTAGGAAAAATTCATAATTTTGTCTTTATTTAAATTTTTTTCACGTTGTTAATTTTGCGTCAATTTTTTATGGATTGTTAATTCTTCTTGTCGACATGACAAGACATATCAATAAAAGTAAAAAAAAAAAATTATCCAAAAAATTTGAAAAATAACCACTTTTAAGCACCAAAAAAAAAACTATTTTAGGCTCTATCTTGGATATTTGTAAGAAATATTTGGGTAAAAGTCATAGTAATTTCTATTCATCTTGACGAAACTAATCAATAATCCACAAAAATTAAGTGCAAAATTAACAGAGGCAAAATATTTCAATAAGAACAAAATAAGAAAAATCCCAAAAATTCCATGGCGGAACTTCTAGTATTATGTGGCACTTAAGTTTGGCCTTGGAAAAATGCAGAGGGCAATAACGTCCAATAGTAGAGGGGTAATTTGGTCATTATAGTCAGAGGACAGAAAAGGCGGCAAACATGTATGGGTTGGGTGCCCTGAAAACTGCAAACCTGTGCATTTTTGTCCTCACCCTTTAATCCAATTCAAATTCGTCTGCTCCAGTTTCATTTGAATTCCATTCAAAAGCACCTCCCTCCCTCTTCTTCCTTTCGCTCTCTACACCTCAGATCTCTGCTACTAGTATTCAGTTGACTCTCAACTCTCAGCACTGTGGCCGCCTTCCACCGCTCAACTTCGATCCAAAAGTTAAGGTCAGTCCCCTCGTCTAATTCTTCTCATTTACTTTCTGTTTCTATTTCGCTTCTGTGCAACAAGTTTTCGTGTTTCGATCTTCTTCTTTTTTTGGGTTTTTTTCCGAATTGTTTGATCGATTTAGTTGGATCGTGGAGTTTCATTACACACGCATCATCTATTGATCCGTTTATTTGTCTAGTAATACAGTCTAATGCAAATTTTGAAGATGCATAGGGCTTTTAAATCTGATTTAGTAGAATGTACTTCCCTCGCTTAATCGTGCGATATCTCAGATTCTCAGCAGCTTGCGGCATTTGAATCCCCGAAATTTACTGTTCGGGCAATTCATTGCGATTTTCGCTTCTCTCTGAATGTGCAGATGTATGTAGTAGGTAGGTGCATGTATTCTTCTGTATGTGCATATTACTCCACCTACTGATACTATTCCGCACACAGCCGTGTGAGCTGTTCGATGTACGTGGATCCGCGTGCATTGAACGATTCTAGACACAATCGTGTATGGAGTTATGTTCCTAACTTCCAAGCATTGCTCATACAAAATAAGGCATGTCAATTGATAAAATTTGTGATTTAGTAGAAGTTACTTTTGTTTTCAGAGTTCAGAACTCAATTTTCGGTAAAGATTAATATTAACTGGAAACTCATCTATTTTCCCAAATTTGCTTGTTCGGTTGTGGGTTTGAAAAATTTTTGGGTTTGGTTTTTGGGTAATGAGTGATGAGAGAAAATAGGGTAATATGATTGGGGATATAGGTAATGAGTGGAGAGAGATAGAGAGAGAAATAAGATTAATGATTGGATATAGGGGTTATGAGTGGAGAGAGAAACGAAAGTAATGATTGAAAATATAGGTAATGAGTGGATTTGGGTTTGAATTTTTTTTTCCAAACCCACAACCGAACAAGAGCTAAAACAGTCAGCAGAGTTTCTGATTGGAGTTGGGTTTTTTATTTATTTATCATGATTCGAGTAGTTTGAGTGTTGGGATTGAACTCTAAAGTCGTTACCAGTGAATAAAGTGCACATTATCTTTCCTCCGGAATAGTCCGGATCATGGTTATCCAACAGGTTATATTTTGCAGAAGTTCCTGTGATTTGCCAGCCCCATTTTGGTTGCATTTGGTTTATGCAGGAAGTCATGTATCATTCGTACAGGTTTCTAGGTTGTATGAGTAGCATCTTTTGGAAATCTGGTTTTAGGTTGTAGTTAGAGAGAGAGAGACTTAGAAAAATGTTCAAGCGCATGATTTAAGTTGGAAGACAATTCTTTCATTGAAGAGTCACAAGCTTCCATGAAAGGTTGTTTTGATAACAATCGACTTATGGGGAGTCTAACTCCAGATTTTGTATTGTGGAAATGTTTCTCATTCATCATTCACATCGAATCAAACACGCAAGTGTAGGGCGTCCTGTCTTTGGGATTAAATATTCCCAACCACATCTACGTTGATTGAATTGTCGAAGCAGTTCATACTTCATACACAACTATCTTCATGCCAATGAGTGTGTCTTGGCAGTTTACAAAAGTGTTCGGATTATTTCAGAGTCATGGGTTCTGTAGTATCAATTTTCAGGCAAGTTTAACACCAAAGCCACGAGGTATTGGAAGATCATATCCACGGAAGGTTCATTCACAGACGCCCCTAATGTTTTTGGTTGTGACATTCTGTATTTCGTGGCATTTTCTGAGGTGATTCATGAATATAAAGGCAATCAAAGCATACTCTTCTGACATTCAGTGTATTTTGTTATCTTGAATGGAAGCAATAATGATCTAGCTGTATTTTTCAAGTAACGCCCCTAATGTTTTTGGTTGTGACATTCTGTATTTCGTGGCATTTTCTGTGGTGATTCATGAATATAAAGGGAATCAAAGCATACTCTTCTGACATTCAGTGTATTTTGTTATCTTGAATGGAAGCAATAATGATCTAGCTGTATTTTTCAAGTTTCGGATAACACTGCCACATGCATGCATTTAACAAATTTCCAATTTTGGTTTATTTCCCTCAATGCTTTTACACAGTTGCCATACCGTTCCTCAAATGGGTGGTTGTTAACTTGCTAATAGTTGCTATGATGGTTTTTCATCTTTGGAAGAGCATCTCAGTTATTGGTTATATTGATGATTACTTTTCCTCTTTTTTTCGCTTCCGTAATATTTTCTTCCTCTTCTTTGGTCGCACAACTGTTGTTAGTCCACGCAGGTGTCATTTCATATTTCACAGATTATTCCACTCCAATTTATACTGAGTTTAGTATTTGTATGGCCGAAACTTCCAAGTTATGGTTTTATTGGCTTCAGATAGTATTAACTGTTTCTTGTCATGTTTGGAATTCTCCAGGTCAGTTAGATTGCAAATATGAATGGAACAGAGTCAGAGAAGCCACATTCATCATTGTCATGGCTCAGTCACTTTAGTCCTGAAAATTCTGAATGGCTTGCAGAAAATCTCTTGGGTCAGTTGTCAAATTGTTATCTTGATTATTTGTCCGGTTGTCCCTATCACTTGATACTACACATCATTTTTTTACTTGTTGTGTCTTGGTGTGATGGTTTTACCTGAAAATGATTCCCATCTAACTGTTCTTTTACTTATGGGATACAAGTCGACTGGTTATTTTTCCAGATCAACTAATTGTACATTTGAAGGCCATTGGCGGGTGAATTACCGAAACAATACTAATGCATATAATGGTCACTGTGTAGTACAGTTAATTAGATGGATTTTCTGTGGCCATGATTGATGGTAGATTCAAGGTTTTCTTGTTATTTTACTTACACAGCATACATGAAGTGATGTGTTGTAAACTGCAATTTTGTGCTCTTCTGTGAAGCTATATACACTCCTGCTGCTTGTTGGGCTTTGAAAAGTGCAAGATGTGTTTTTTTTTTTTTTGTGGTGTAACTTGTCACTAGCAACAGGCTAGATTGTTATAATATTGTCATTGTTTAAACTTGCAATTCCCAATGACAAAATGCTTCTTAATTCAGAGGTGGACAAGAGTGTCAAAGCAATGCTAAAGCTGATTGAAGAAGATGGAGATTCTTTTGGAATTAAGGCTGCAGCGGATTATGAGAGGAAGCCGGACTTGATTGCTAATGCCGAGGGATTGTGCCACAGGTATAAACTACTTGCTGAGCGCTATGATCATCTGACTGGAGAATTACGCAAGTACTTGCCATCATTCCTCCAAATGCAGAACTCTGTCATTTCTCACTCTGGCTCTGGCCAAGGCTCCCCATTGGCAACTCCTGATTTTATGTCCGCCCGTACCAAATTTGGACAACAATCTGTCAGCTTTGATTTATTTCTAAGCTCTGGTGGTAGCTCTGACCTCTCTGTAAAGGAAGGCTTTGAATCATCATCCATAGGATCAGATTCGGAGTTGGAATTGTTTGATTCCACCATCAACAAGCATTCAAACCCTCATGTGACCAGTGATATCGAAGGGCTATCAGGCACTGAAGAGAAGGTCAAAGTGACCAAGAATAATATTCCAAATTTTGAGGTGGAGATACAAGAAAATGAGGATTATGAGGCTTTGCTAAAAAGAATTTCCAAGTATGACGAAGAGTTGAAGGAGACACATAAAAAGCTTCAACTCTCTGAAGAAGTGGTTGTGAGGCTGAAGGGTGAGTTCAACAAGAAGGAATCTTTTACTGTGCTTATTGGTGATTTACAGGCTCAACTCGATTCCGCTCACGGAGAAATCAAGGTGAGAGAGTCAGACCTTGAAATGGAGAAAAGAATGGGGTTAGAGCTACAAATGGAAATTGGAAATTTGGTTGAAGAGCTAGAAATAGCTAGAGAAAAGCTCAAGGTTTCAGAGGATGAGAGCAATGAAATTTCTCAAGGTAAATGTCGATTGCAAGGTCAGCTTGAATTAGCTCAGAAATTTGTAGCCACGCTTGAATCCAAGCTTGAATCAGAGAAAATGCAAGTTTTGGAGCTTCAGGAGAAAATTGTAAAGCACATAGCTGATGTATCTAAGCGTGATCAGGAAATCAAGGAGTTGAATTCTGCATTAAGCAATGCCCAAAAAACCTTCACTTTGGATGAAATGAAGCTCCAATCTGATATTTCGGCTCTATCAGAAGAACTTGCTCTTTCAGAGGCAAGAGCTGTGGAGTCACAACTGCGAAGAAAATTATTGGAAATCGAGATCAGCAAAAGTGAAGTTGCGAGAAAAGAAATGGTATGTTTGCATGAAGCCCAACAGAATGGTTTGTGCAATGAAATTGAACAGTTGAAGGCAAATATTGCTGAGAGGGGCAAAACTGTGGAAGCTTTGAATAAAAAGCTTGATGTGCTAAAACTGACATATGACATGCTTGTGGCAGAGAAAGATGGGCTCGATGCTAAGGTGCAAATGCTCATTGCAGAAATGGATTCCAGAGACAAACAGATCAAACGGCTGGAGGAGGATACACGTCAGATGCATATAGAGTGTGTGGAACTGACCATTGGATCCAAAAGTGCTCAGGAGTTGGTTGATGAACTGAGAGTGAGAGTGGGAGAGCTAGAAAAGGAGGTGGACAGCCAGAGAATTGTGATATCAGATAGAGCCGAGGAGAAAAGAGAGGCTATACGGCAGCTATGTTTCTCGTTGGAGCATTACAGGAGTGGGTATCAAGAACTTCGACAGGCATTTGTTGGGCACAAGAGCCGCGCTGTTTTGGCTTCCTGAGCTGAGTAAGTCCTATTGATACTCTCAAAAGTTCCAATGCATTTTGTTTATCTCTGTATGGATGCAGTTACATAGATCTGCTATATGTTGGACCTTATGTGTTTCTTTTGAGACATTTGATAAGTTGGTGTTGTATAAGACTTTAATCAATCTGGATGCTGCTGTGAGAAGTAGATCTTGCGTTTTTATGTGACATATCAGTAAAGCTAGCTACCAACCTATCATTCAACTTTGAAAGATTAGTGATTGACATTATCCTTCACATTGAGGTTTGTGAACCTTGAGTAGTTGATCTTAGCTCGTTTAAAATTCGAGTAGTTTACTTGCTACTGTGAAGGAACATCTACGACATGGGTTTATACCAAAAGCACTAGTATTAGCTTAGTTCGGTTTCAAGTACATGCAACCAAGCATGCACTGCAGATCTACGACACGGGTTTATACCAAAATCACAAGTATAGCTTAGTTCGGTTTAAATACATGCAACGATGCGAGTGCCTGGTTAGACACACACCAACACTCGGTGTGCCCACATATCTTCGCGGCAAACCTGCTTTACATATGTTGGATTCTTTAGCGGCATTTCGGAATCCCCTGGTCGGAACTCTGAACTCATATATTTGGACTATATAGGTCAACGCTGTGTAAGTGCCCTGTAATTTCGAACACAGCTTCTTTTGGGGCAGATTGAGTTGTAGTTTGACAGGATTTTGAAGCACCATTTTCGGTCAAAGCTTCACAGCCAAGTGAATGCTTAATTCCTTTAATCTACTAGTGACGTTTTTGCTTAGGGTATGATTTGTTCTCTGTAAGGATAAGGTTAATGGGAGTGTTGAAATCATTTTCCTTAAATCGTTGACTTTTAAATTTTGTCAAGGTTCAAAGCGAGTATTGCAAGAATCTTTGAAATTCCGCAACAAGACTTGACCAAGTCTTTTCTCAAGTTGAATGAATCAATTCCAGTCCAAGAAAAATGATTGGTCAAAGAAAAGCTGAAGTAAGACGAAAATGAATGTTTTGAGATCGTTGGTCGATTTCTTTATAGACAAGTGATTAATGTTTGCCCTTTTGTTTGCGTCACGCAATAGACAGACTTTCATTATTTAAAAAGTTTAAACACGGTATGCTGCAAGACGTTTGACTTACTACAGGCTCTGAAAAAGAATATGCGCACAATCTTTTAACATTATTTGTTCATTGAGGATGCTAATTCAAGCGACTCAATCATGTGTTGCAATGCTAAGCTCTGAAGTAGCCAAGCAGAGTCAATTTAGAAATAACTTTTACCATGAACTTTATTAACGTTTGCAAAAGTGTTGACAACCGGAATGCGAGAGGGAGGAATCTTACGACAGTTTGACCTCACTCATAACCTACGTCACATAATGCGCGGGAGAGTGCAGATGCCGGGGCGTGAGCGTATGCGTGAAAACGTCTTTCCAAAAATCTCCTAAACAACTAAAATTTGTAAGTACAAGAATTGAGCGCGCGCACCACTAAACCAAAGAGTCAAACCAGGAGTTCCATGTGCTTTGAACAATTGCTCTGGGTGGCGGCACAGCATTTATACTCTCCTTATCTTCCTCGAGAGTTGCTTCCCCCCCCCCCCCCCCCCCCCCCCCTTCTTTCTTTCCTTCCAGTTTGGTTCCTTTTCTTTTTTTTTCTTTTTTTTTCCTTTTTTTTTTTCTCCCTTTCTTTTTTTCCAGTTTGAATTATTTTTTCCTTTTTAATTTTCAATTATTTTCTTTATTTGTTTCTTTTCCCATTTACCTCCCTTCTTTTTCTTTTTTTTGGTTAACTGAAATTCTATTTCCAATTAAAATTGACTTTATACTTAATAAATTTATATTATTTTAATTAGTTAATTAATTTGTCTTAACAATGAATTCTAGTTGGTGGTAAATTCCGGTGTATAATCGCGACTATCGTGGGAGATGCTCTCCCCACTACGAACATCATTCTCAAATGACCAACTATCTGAAATTGAAAAGTTGTAGTCATTCATTATTCCGCCCCGAATTTTTCGCTGCGGCGTTCCTAAAAAAAATTTTGTACACAGTTTGTGATGAAAGCCTAAGTAACCATGCTACTAATCAAACTATTATTTCTTACATTTAAAAAATTTGTTCTTTCTTTCCTACACAATAGGTTCAAGACTAATTCTAGGTTTTGTAAAGTAATTGAGAGAAAAAAAAAAGTGTTCCAAGACCTTTCATTTCATCCTAAATAGTTACAAAAATCTTTGCTCTGATTCAACTGAATTGAAAATTAAAGCACTTAATTCTTGAATTATATTTTTAAATATACAAAGGGTGTATTTATAGAAATTAAATAAATAAGATATAAGTAATTAAATAAAAAATAAATTAAAAAGTAGGGGTACCCGGGGACTCTGCTGCCCCATGGGCACAGTAGCCCTACCCAGCCCCTAAAACGTTGCTGTTTTAGTTATAAAAAAAAAAAAACCAAACCATTAATTTGCAATCCTATGGAGCAGAAACGTAATTATGAGAGCCCTAGAGACAAAATTTGATTATGTCTCTTTAGAATAATATGATCAGAATAAAAAGATCTTCACACCCGTTCAAACGGATTAAAAATTGAAGCACTTAATTTTTTAACCATATTTTTTAATATATAAACGGTCTTAAAAAATTAAGTGCTCAAATTTTCGTTTTGTTTGAATCGGTGCAAAAATCTTGTTACCGATTCAAACAAAGTGAAAATTTGAACACTTAATTTTTTAAGACCGTTTATATATTAAAAAATATGGTTAAAAAATTAAGTGCTTCAATTTTTAATCCGTTTGAACGGGTGTGAAGATCTTTTTATTCTGATCATATTATTCTAAAGAGACATAATCAAATTTTGTCTCTAGAGCTCTCATAATTACGTTTTTGCTCTATAGAATTGCAAATGCTCTCATAATTATGTTTCTGCTCCATAGGATTGCAAATGGATGGTTTTGATTTTCTTTTTAACTAAAACGGCAACGTGGGGGAGTTATCCGGGTTTGGTGCGTGGAGCGGGGGTAATCCGGGAAAAGTGTTGTGGGGCCGGGGGAGGAAAGCAATTTGCATCTTCCTCTGGTTAAGTGCTGCTGGCCCACCCCATCTACTCTCCCCGTTGGTATTGTCTTGACAACAGGGCGCCGCCAGGGGCCCCACACAGGTCTCAGCTGTCTAACTCTGTTATGTGGTCACCAAGCGGTTCATCTTGGTTCCTCTAAAAATGCTACGTGCACAATCATTGTGTTGGTTGTGTAATTAATTATGACCGTTCAGATGTGTTTACACGGTCCAAATTTTTAAAAAACTCCGGGCGATCTAGTGGTTCCATTATAGGCGGGGGTGTGTTTTGTTTTTTTCTTCTCCATTTTGGTAGGACCATTTGAGCATCTTCTAACCCCAATCCCATTTCTAATTTAAAAATAAAAATAAAAAATGGTTTTGAGGATATTCAGGGGACATTTCCGTTAAGTTAGGGAGTTGTAGACTTTTGTTATAGCTACTAGTCTAATGCCCGTGCTTCGCACGTTTCCGCGTGCTCATTGGTTGAATTGGTATCGGAAAGTGTTTTTCATTTTTGTAGTGATGATAGTAGAGAAATAGCAAGAGGTCATTGAAACAAAAATCAGTTTTAGATGTTCCAAGGGATTCACTGTTTTGGTGGAAGATAATTTCGACCACTTGGCCAATAATTTGTGAAGGTACGGAAACAGATTCATAAGCAGTGTCTAAGAATACTTGAGCAAATCAACCAATATTTGTGCATAGCTTAACAGAAATGTATGCTCTTAAGCAGAAATTTATCAAGGCATTTCACAAAGCAAGCAGGCCATGGCTTTATTACTTACTGTAAAGCACGGGCAAAGTTCTGGTTAATATACATCAATTCCCAAACAAAATACGCATAAACAAGTTCTACATGAGCCAGCATTGTTTGCCAAAATACATTTCCAGAGTACTGTGCATTATCATTTCTCAAGAGAGAGAAAGAGAGAACATAGTGGCATAAAAGGTTCAGCCTGCACTTGTGATTGGAAACTTACAGGGTTCAATCTTCAATCCCAGGGAAAAAAACCCTCCTTACATAGCCTCTGCCGACTTACCTCATCCAGTATTTTTGAAATCCTTTCCATATTTTCTTGGATTCCCCTTGCACAATTCTTTTCGAAAGAAGCAGATGCATCCCCTATCAATCTAAACTGACTTTAAGCAATGCATCATAAAATATGGGTTAGGTTGAATATTGAATCCATGGCAACACAGTAGAACATGAAGCCAACTACTATTAAGATTGCATAACATTCTAGGCAGCTCCACAATGCAGTGCCCATTTGGTAATGTGAAATGGACCAGTTTTTAGGTCCATTTTCATTAACTGCCTTTTTTCCCTCGAAGGAACAATGCAACCCCTCCTCATGGGTTTGATTCTAGTCAAATTTTGGGAACTTTTGTAAAACAAAAGTCGGTCCTTTGTAATCTTAGCATGCATTTACTATAACGATAAAGCAATTCACGTTGCTTGGAGGAACCAGTTTAGTTCTTCCTAAAGAGGCACTTAAATTTCAGAATGTAAAGGCTGCACTCAAAGGACACTAATGAGAAGGAATCCATCACTTCCGGAAAATGTACAGATAATTACAAGAGAATGGAAAACTCCAAATGGTAATAAACCACAATATTCAAAAGAAAAGATGACGTTGCAATTTATTTTCTTTTCCAATAATTCACTCGACCAAACTTCAAACAGTTAAAGCTTGACACTATCAAGGGTTATCAATTATATTGTAACACATAGGATCAAACATTCAAATGAACTGTCCCAAAGAAGGAATAAGAGTCAAGTGCCTCATGTGGCTAACTATCAGATGCAATAGGGTCATTGTGGTTACTAAATCGAGCACATGTTCTATACAGACTATAATATGCCTTCTCCAAAAACAATCATAAGCACAAAATGCTAACAGAACTTACATGCAGAAGAGCATTACCAATCATAGGCTTGAAAACATCGAACTATCAGTTGAACATCTCAACAGCCTTCCCAGGTTCTTCAATAGTACTCATTGTCGCAAATCCAAGACTGTGCCTCTGATCCTTTTCCCTATTTTAAATTACCTACAATCAAACCAACCTAATCAACATAAGACATTCCTCATATTTTCAGTTCCCCAATCATACATTAAATCAAACAGTCATTAAAATGAAGATGAAAATAGTGCCCAAAAATTATGACTGCGAAATACCAAAAATCATTTTGAGTTGCGTAGTCTCTATATGTCCCTTTCTCCTTTAGCATTTTTACACCCTTCCACACCCCTTATAAGAGAAGGCATAAGTCAATCTCTCCAAAACAAAGTTTTTGTTAATATCCACCATAGGTACCTTGCATCATTAGTAGCAGTTTTTTTTCAAATTCCTGAACCTTACATCAAACCCCAAAACAAAATACGCATAAAGAAATTGTACATGAAGCACCATTTTTTTGGGTCAAAATACAGTTCCAAAGAGTTTTCAAAACAGGAAACCCAAAAGTGCAATAGAACTGTTTCTTGTATCCTAGCAATCCAGTAGTAGGAATCCAAAACATAATGTAGATGATAACAAATGAACATAAGAAAAATAGATAGGATCTCAATATCATACCAAATCAAATATAAGTTCTGCATAATTAGATACAAAAGATAGATAGTGCTTCCAACCCAAAAAAGGGATTATCTTTTTGATTAGTATGTCGTCGTCAACATAACTAATCAATTCAGATAAATCTTTGGACATCTCTGGTTTAAGAGCCATTAAGTTAAGTAGAACTGAAGCTTCAAGAAACTACAAAGCGCAGAATCAGTGAGCCATAGCACTTAAGATATTAGTAGTAAGCTACACGCAATAGATTAGCTTCTCAAAAAGATTGTTTTGCGCTTGCTTCTAATCATTCTTCTTCTTCGCGAAAGCAATCGCCAACAGCAGATCATCATCATTCACAGCAATAGTTGAGCTTTCAGGCATAAACAGTTGCCTGCGGCATGTTTTCTTGCTAGATGATTCAAGAATTGAAGTATCTCCTGAGAGATATTCATCATCTGTTTTGATGTTGCTGATGAGATCATACTCATGTATGTTAAACACACACTGCGTTATCTAGCAGGGGCTAAAGTTCAATGCCTGAATGCGAACAACATACTCAATGCCTTCAGAAAGCTTTTCCATTGCAGTGATGGATAGGATACCCTAGATTTTGTAAAAATTCATGTAATTTGGAAGTTATTTTATGGAACTTCAAACAATTACAAAGTTAGAAGGGAACTTTTTAAGCACGATTATACAAACTCATATCAACAATTACCAAAACATGCCAAGTGAAGGGATTCAAGGAAGTATCGATACCTCTTTGTCATCTTGGGCTAAGAATGCACTTCCTATTATGGAAAGTAGACACAATAAAGAGACATGATCTCATACTATTAGGATCTGCTAGTAGATATGCCTGCGAAGAGTGACAACCATGAGTCTATAGACAATACATCAACCCATGGAATTATATGTGTCTTTCGTCCTTACAAGGCAATATTTGAGAAGACAATCTTGTCCAATATAATACAACCAAGAGAGAAACAAGGCTTGATAACATATACAGAAATTTCCACAAGCAAGTCCACTTATGCTTCATAACATGTTGAGCAATAAAGAATTAATTTAAAGAGGATTTGCACTAAGGATGAGTAGAACTACAAGAAAGGATGCACTACAACACAGTTACTTATTAAGGCAAATGTTCATGAGATATTAAATTGAAATTGCAGGTCAAAAAAAAAAAGAGTTTTAGAACTATAATTTGGCAACAATATTGAATCCACTCAATGATGACGTCTTACCAAACGAACCACGCTGGAGTCTAACTCCAATTTTTTTAGGGGTAAATTTCATTTGAAATAAGAAAACAATCTCAAACTTTCGAGATGCGCATAAGTTCGCCCAGACACCTGAATTATCGAAAAAACAATCTCAAAATTCCAATCTACAAATAAATAACTTCCTTTTACTCTACCAGTACATGAGTAAATCCGAAACGAAAAACCTAAGCCATAATTTTCCTTACCTCACGTATGAATCCCTCACCTCAGGTTACATAGAAACTATGCTTAAGACCTGAAAGAGCTAAACAGAGTAGAAACAATAGACGGGGGCTTAATCTGCTATGAAGTGGTCACAGAGCAACAACAGTAATTTGTATTTGTATTGGTCACCAATCAGATCACACATTACAGGCAAGATCTTACAAAACCCAAGTCCTAAAAGTAAAACGTAGAAGAGAGGAGTGGCTTACGAAATTGGACGACTTCATCTCCCATCAACGTCCAAAAGCATCCACAAACATATTTTACCTCTGCAAAATCGAAACCCCAAATCAGAGCAAAGCACGCGATTTCTAGCTTGGAGCCCTAACGAACATAGAATTGAAGCAATAAGTAATGGGGCTTCTCCTATGAAGGACGGCAACAGCCGCTAAAACAGTAGATCTGTACTTCTAGCTTGTCGACCAAGCAACGCAAAACACGGCTGAAATTGGGATACGGCATCCAGTAAAAACGGCAGAAATTGCGATAAAAGCAGTTTTCAGTGAAATCCGGAAACGGAGTACCATCGTCTCTCTCGCTCTCAAGCGCTTGCAGCCTTGCAGGTATAACGCAAAATACCAAACCTACCCCAAGACCAACACATGCAAGGACCAAATGGAAGGAAAAAACTTTAGAGGGCAATAATGTAATTTCAAAACATGTCTTGGCTTACCAGCCTTTGTTCTTTTATTACAAGTGTATTGATTTGTATTTAAGTTGTTTCCACTAAATTAAAAATTGTAGAAAATGTGGTGGTTAGTAGAGAAAATGTGCTGGATATTTTAATTTTGTGAAAAACAACTTAATTTTTGACCAAAAAAAAAACTTAGTTTAGTATGAACAAATTAATCAAAAACTAAAAAAATTATAGTGAATTTTTTTTTAGTGAAAACGGGCCCTCACTAACCATACAAATCATTTTCGGCATTAAATAGGAGAGAATACAAGGTTGGTCCCATATGTCTGTGTCAATTTTGTTGCAAATCATTTTAGTACTATTTTTCTTTTAAATTCTCGTATATCAAGATATTGTAGTGCCGTATGCACGGATAAGCACTAGTTTAAAAAGTTTAAACATGGTATGCTGCAAGACGTTTGACTTACTATAGGCTTTGAAAAAGAGTATGCGCACAATCTTTTAACGTTATTTGTTCATTGAGGATGCTAATTCAAGCGACTCAATCATGTGTTGCAATGCTAAGCTCTGAAGTAGCCAAGCAGAGTCAATTTAAAAATAACTTTTACCATGAACTTTATTAACGTTTGCAAAAGTGATGGCAACCGGAACGCGAGAGGGAGGAATCTTACGGCAGTTTGACCTCACTCATAACCTACGTCACATAATGCGCGGGAGAGTGTAGATGTCGGGGCGTGAGCGCATGCGTGAAAGCGTCTTCCAAAAATCTCCGAAATAACTAAAATTTATAAGTACAAAAATTGAGAGCGCGAGCGCATTACTAAACCAAAGAGTCAAACCAGGAGTTCCACGTGCTTTGAACAATTGCTCTGGGGGGCGGCACAGCATTTATACTCTCCTTTATCTTCCTCTGGTTAAGTGCTGCTGGCCCACCCCATCTACTCTCCCCGTTGGTATTGTCTTGAGTCTCGACAACAGGGCGCCGCCAGGGGCCCCTCACAGGTCACAGCTGTCTAACTCCGCTATGTGGTCACCACGCGGTTCATCTTGGTTCCTCTAAAAATGCGACGTGCACAATTATTGTGTTAGTTGTGTAACTAATTATGACCGTTCAGATGTGTTTAGAGTCTTTAGACGGTCCAAATTTAAAAAAAACTCCGAGCGATCTAGTGGTTCCATTATACGTGGGGGTGTGTGTTTGTTTTTTTCTTCTCCATTTTGGTAGGACCATTTGAGCATCTTCTAACCCCAATCCCATTTCTAATTTAAAAATAAAAATAAATAATGGTTTTGAGGATATTCAAGGGACATTTCCATTAAGTTAGGAGTTGTAGACTTTTGTTATATAGCTCTTTGTAGTTAAGTTATTTCCACTAAACTAAAAATTGTAGAAAATGTGGTGGTTAATAGAAGAAAATGTGCTGGATATTTTAATTTAGTGAAAAACAACTTAATTTTTAACCAAAAAAAAAAACTTAGTTTAGTATGAACAAATTAATCAAAAACTAAAAAAATTTAGTGAAAACGGGCCCTCACTAACTATACAAATCATTTTCGGCATTAAATCGGAGAGAATATAAGGTTCATCCCATATGTCTGTGTCAACTTTGTTGCAAATCATTTTAGTATTTTTCTTTTAAATTCTCGTATATCTCAAGATATTGTAGTATTTGAGTGGATATGCGATCGGTAGTGAATTGGGTGAAGCTCCTCAATCTTCCTATCCTCTTCATCCCTCCGAACTTATCTTTACGAGTCCATTCCAAACTCACATCAATAATTTAAACTGTTTACTAGTTTTGTGTACGTTTCTTATGGAAGAATAGCTTCATCACGAGAATCGGTAGGTACGCGGACGCTACTTTGTTATTATTTTGTAAAACGGATGACTTAAGCTTAAATCTGTAATTTTTGTAAACAAAATACGAATATTTTACGTACAAAATTAACAGTTTGAATTACTGGGTTAAGAACAAGCTGAGGCTAGTTCAGTTGGTCAGGACTCTTGCATCTCATTAAGAGGTCAGGAGTTCGAATCTTTCCACCTGCGTGTAGGTGTTCTTCCCTCTGAGGGTTTTTCCTTTCTTTCTTTGTTTCTACCTTATAATTGGCTTATTTCTTGTGTTAGTTAAGTTGTTGGGCTTGGTTTTCTCGTTGACTCTTACAATTGATATAGTGTCCTAGCATATGCCGCATATCCGATGTAAAATGATCATTTCTATTGATTGGCAAAAAAAAAAATACTAGGTTAAGGTGGCAATAAGGCCCGCAAAGAAAAATTTGGAAGGGTAAGAAATAAGAATAGTACTCCACAGGACTACAGGGGTGGGTGGAGAAGCTTGACCCAAAGCAAATTTATGGAGTAAAAGTGATTCATGAAATTATTCAGTAGTCTGGGAACACAGTAACGTGATGCTCCGAACAACTCCACAATCACACATTTTCGTGGGGTTCACAATTAAGTGTATGAATCTCACACAAAAGTATGATTCCGGAGCGGTCTGGATCACCGTGGCGATGGTTCCGCCCTACTGTTGATTGTCAATGTGAAATAAATAATACCAAATAATACCGAAATAGGAGTAAACAAGAGTGTGGAATATGTATTCAGTGGTCATTCTCTACCATACATTTTTGTGGAGTTCATACATTTAGTACTTAGCTTCACAGAAATGCGCGGTGAGGAAGCGCGTTGACTCAACGTAGCGGTACCACGAGACCATTGAATAATTTATCCTCGTTAGGGTGAGGGAGCACGCTGGGCACTACGTGGCAGTAGCATCGAATAATACCTCTCCAAATAGACTCGGCGCTGACTCCATTATTCGCCGCCCGCGGTACTCGGGTCTCTGTCCACACCAGATAAAATAGTAATCCTAGAGAGAGAGAGAGAGAGAGAGAGAGAGATCATGACTCTAATGAGCTTTTCTTTCTTCCGAAGCATAGCTAATGACTCATGAGCTCGAAACAGGATTTCACAACACCAGATTGCTCTTGTTCTTCCTTTCGAGGTTCGTCGTTCTAAACGCAAATTACTCTCATTTCCTTGTTTTTGTTTTTGTTTTTTTCGTATTTGCATAATTGCTTCAGTAGAATTATGTATGTATAGGTCCGTGCTGGTTTTTGATATTGTAATAAGTAATTTGTCAAGCTGCTTTGTCCCTTTCTTTGAATTATAACCGGACTTTAGGGAAGGTATATCTTCTGTCAACTAGCTAATTCGGGAATTCTGAGTTCATCTGATCTTCCGATCCAACCCAATAATTTTGAAAACGTTTAATTCAGCTTTAGAAGCTGCTTCTTCTTGATTTTGTCAAAAGCAGTTAGTAGTAGGCTCAATTTTTTCTCATATAGCCAAAGTGTTGTCAAACTTTAGGATTCAATTCCAATTTCAAGTAGAATCTGCCTTTTTCCCTCTCTCTCTCTCTCTCTCTCTCTCTCTCGGTTCAACGCTCAGGGATGTCCGGGCTAGCTTACACGCACCTCAACTATTCCCCTTCCCGGTCCGGTCAAAGGTGGGTGATCCACGCCGGGACTAAGAGATTCACAAGAGATTTCTCTCTTACGGCTTGGCACTAAGAGTTTGTCAAGTTTCGAACTCAGTATGTTTGGGTTTACAGCTCATCCCTATTGCCACTTGAGCTAGGGTGTTCTGTGGAGTAATTTGTTACTTTGTTTCCACTTTTTTAGATACAAGTATATCTTTCTCTTTTCACTATTAGGCTGAGTTTCAAGGAAATTATGTCTTTCTTTTGTTACTATCCCTCATCTTGCTTTTAGGGTTTAAGAAGTTTAGATGGATTCTATGCTGTAGCAAATTATACTTTCAGCATCCTAGCTCTAATATCGTGGATTGCTGGGGAAATACTAAAATTCTATGCATATCATCCTTTTTGGACTTTTTCCCTCTATTACTTCAACTTCTTTGGATTTGGGAAAAACCGCAATTGTAATCCATAACCTCGTTCTTGCCATAGTGGTATCCGCGTTCTAATAAAAGCAGTGAGTTTTAATTTTTTTTACCAAGTGCTTTTAACTTTTAAGCAACTGGACATTCTTTTGAGGGATAACAGATAGGACTTTAAATCTTTTCTTGTAGTAAAAGTTCTATTAAAAATACTAAAAGGGCGTAAGTTTGTATAATAGGATGGTTAGTACGTGAAGGTCAAGAATGCTTAGGATAATGAGAGCCAAGAATACTGCACATGAAAGTTGAGTTCTTCTACAAAGTAAGTAAGAGCAAAAGAAGGTTCACAAAAAGATTCTCTCCACTAAGATGAGACAATACATTGAGATTACCTCCCTGTTGTGTTCTTAAATTTCTATGCATTAGAAGTTTCCAGGAGAACCCTTATTTATGCATACTTCCTTCACAGTTGGCATTCAGCAAGTTTAACAGTTATTGAATTGAGTGCCAACATCCATTGATGATTGAAGTCAGCCCCATCCTTGTAGATTTTGCCTCGTACAATTTCTTCATTATATCTCATAGCCATGTAATAAGACCCGACTTCGTTTAGATCCTTGTCCTTGTTACTATATTGATCACTGGTATTATTGTCTTTCTTAATGATTGCAGATAGAAGGAGCCTTTAATATTCAACATGGGTGTTCTGTTCATGTAACAGATCGTATATTGTTGGTTTGAGCTCATCATTGTTTGATTGCATCCGGATAGTTGTAGAACCATGGCTGGTGAGTTGACTTCTAAAGTTCGGTTTGTCAGATGTCCTGGTTGCCGAGGGATTCTCCAAGAGGTGGCTCCTCTATATCAATGTGCAGGATGTGGCACAGTTCTCCAAGGTAATAAAATTTCTTTTAGCTGGCTGTTGGCAATTTCATGAATCCAAATATGGTTTGGTTTGGCTGTTAGCAATTTCATACCACTTCGTGAAAGGAGGGTCTCATTTGTATGGTATTCTGTTACAGTTTTACTTGGCAAAAAAACTTATTTTTCATTTCCCTTGTTTTTCTTGGAAATCTTTTTTCCCTTCTTAAGGAACTTATTATGTTGTTTCTGTGCAATTGAAATTAAGGATGTAGTGCTGCTGCTTCCAAAAACATCTCAAATAGTTCTCTCTTCTTGTTTGGATTGATTCATTAGCTTCTGTATTTTTCCAACAGCTAAAAACCGCAAAAATGACAGCACGGTCACAGGATTACACATGCATGAAAAAGATGCTGCCCAGAAAAATGAGTTGGAGCATGTCTCTGACGAACATATAGCTCAAAGCTTAAAGCAAGAGCAAACATGTCCTTCCACAGGTGAACTCCTATTGGACAAAAACTTTGGGAGTGATCAGAGTGAAATTCGGGATAGCTACGAGGAGAAGTCAGGAAAAACAAAGTTTTCCAGTGAACTTTCTACAAAGCTCACTGGCTATATATATGAAGAGTTGCCACCACCTGTAAGGGCAGAAACAGGTTTTTATCAAGGTGAATGTTCTTCGGAACAAAACAATGAAGGTGATCAAAATGAATGTGGAGATTACAATGCAAAGCGACCTGAAGGTGTTAGCTTTTCCAATGAAGTTGCTTCAACTGAGATAAATCATCATGAGAGTGAGGAGTTGTCATCTCCAGTAGCTGGAGATCATAGTGAAGGAGATTTGAAACAGTACAGTGAAAGGACCCAAAATCAATATGGATGTTGCAATGGGAAGCAGCTTGGTGGTGCAAACTTTTCTGATGGAGTTGCTTCATCACATGAACTTAATCATCATGAGAGTGTGGAGTCATCACCACTTGCTGGAGTTTATAGTGAAGTGGATGACAGTCAGAATAGTTTGGAACAAAAGAACGGAAGGAATCAAACTGAATTTGGAGATCACGAGAGGGAGGGGCCGGGAAGTACAAAATTTTCTGATGAATTTTCCTCGTCTACTGAGCTCACTTGTCAGGAAGTTGAAGATTCGTCTCCACTGGTTAGAACTAGTTTGGAATTGGATGAGAATTTCAAGAGTCGTTTCATAATCGGAAGGTTGAATAAGGAAAACCTCCAAGATTTAACTATTTCTGCTCAGAGGCAATCAAGTGAAAGTATTTCAATGAATAATCAGATGTCTCCTCGCAGTGAACAGCTGGAGCAGTCTCAGGAAAGAGCACTCGGTGGTTTTGACCGCGTGAGTTCCAAAGATACATTGGAAGATTTTGCACTATCCAAACACAGCCCTGAGTTTAGTCTTCAATTCAAAGATTTACCTAAATATCCAACCTCCGGAAGCTATTCTGCTTATGATGGCAGTGTTTCTTCCTATGATGGAACTGATGATCAAGTCCCTTACCAACCTCAACACCTCTCACAAGGAAATTTTAAGAAGGCAGAGTGTGCCAGTGCCGAAGCAATGCCTGTAAAGGGTGAGGTTGAACTGCAATATCAAGCTTGGAATTGCTCATCGATTTCATCACAACAGGAGCATTATGCGATGGAAGGAAGGAAGTGTTGCGAAGATGAATTGGTTGAATCCACCAGATCTGGCCATCCAGTTAGGAGCAGGATGAGGTTTGAGACAGATGAGCCTTTTTATTCGAAGGGTCGTCTTATTGGCAGTGAAAACGGAAGCCCTTCAAATTATGGGCGGAATGTTTTCCAAAGCAGTTCAAGTTTTGATTTGCCAAGCAAGCCTCAGTGCCTTGAAGAGGAGAAAATGAAATTGCTAAAAATGGTTTATGAACTTCAAGACGAGCTCAACAGAACCCATATTCTGAAAAGTAGGGCTAAAGAAATATTTCCCGGAGTTACTGGAATGGAAAAGCAGATTCCGTCATACTATGGTCATGTAGTACCAGCGGTGGGAATCTACCATGATATAAATAATACTAGACACACCGGTAGTTACAATCAAGGAAGAAACTGGACTAGCCAAAGGCAAACATTGCAAATTCCTTTTTCTGCGGAACCCACAATCGGCAGACACCAAGTTGATTGCTCCTGTTTCCATGGCTATCCCCAAGAGTGCAACTGCTCAGCTCCTTTGCCTCCACAAATTTTCCGTAACAACAGCCAATATACAGTCCTCCCCAGGCAGAGATATCACAATATGTACCCTTCGACTTCCTCGAGTCCACAACATTATACGCGGTCCGAGTTTTCCTTAAGTAGCCATGATGTTAAGTCTGATGAGCATTGGCATGCAGATCACCATGAGGGTAAGATATTTTCTAGGGAGAGACATCAATCAATGAAGAAACATGTCCTACCTGTTGCAGGTGGGGCCCCTTTCCTTGTCTGTTATAGATGTTCGGCACTGCTGCAATTGCCTGCAGATTTCCTTGTCTATGGAAGGAGATGCCATCGGCTGAGGTGCAGTGCTTGCTCGGTTATATTGAAGTTTGGGCTTCAAAATGGAAGTCACATACTGCCGTATACTGAGATATATCCTGATTCTATAGCCCCTTCACAGACTAACGGGAGAAAATTGTCATCGGTTTCTTATGCGGGTTATAGTCCTAATGTGGAATCAGTATCATTTTCTGATGGTTGTGGACCTTCCTTGCATCGAAGTTGCTCTACTGAAGAGGAGCCCTTTTGTACCGCGCTTCCATTCAGTGGTCTCAATAGGGAGTCTAATGGCAGCAAGATGTCATCTGGTAGCTCTTTTGAGCCTGTGGAAGAGAGGAAGAAGCAGCTTATCTTCATAGAACCTCAAAATAAGTACGACAGTACTGCAAAACTATATGCATCAGCTGGGTCTCCATTGAGGAGATCGATAGCAGAGAAGTTAGCTTCAGAATTTGAGGGTTTGCCACCAAAATCAGGCTTACCTCTTCATAAGCTCCTGGGATATGCTTCCCCAAGTCAAGTACTGGATAGCTGGTAAGCTCATATGTCTACAAGGAAAAGCCGTGGGTCCAGAAGCTGGAATTGTTTGGCATGTTAATTTTGAAGATCGCTTGGATTCATGTGTATTGGCGATGCACCGTATATGCTTGCCTGCTTGGAGAATTATATGAATGGACTGTACTGCGTGGTTTGGACATTAAAGGGAAGGTTAGTGGTGTACACACTGTGAAGTTGGGTAAAATGAAGTTCACCCGGAAAAAAGAAAGGTTTTCAAAGAAAGAAAGAGCATCGCCCTATGCCCAAACGATAAATACGAAGTGAGGGGAAGGCCTGATCTCCGTGTGAAACTTCTGCGGCATTGCATCTGTGCTTGTTAGTTGTTACATTGTTTACGCCATTTTTTTCTTATTGGAAATGTACAGACAGATCTTGGAGGTTTCAAAGCACAGCAAAGGAGAGAGCCGAATCTGTGTAGCATTTGTAGAGATGTTTCAGCATTGAAATTATAGTGTGTGATTTGTTCATTTGTGTCTCCATCGTTACCTGTTATAAACTGAATCGAACCCTATCGGGTGTGATGTAAGTTTTTTTTTTATTGGTTTGTTTTACAAGCGGTAGGAGAATACAAGCATCAAAATTACATCAAACTGGAAACAAGTCCACAATCACTATATAACTCTTAACACTACTAATAGTCCCATTAAGGGAGAAATAATCCCAACAAATAGACGGTGAATAAAACCCACATGTAGGTAGAGTATATTCGAACTCCTAACCTCCTAGTGAGATGGAGGAGTCCTGGCAAATTAAGATAGTCTCAGTTGGTTGGTGCAATCTAAAGTTTGCTTCAATATAAGTTGGAACTCCCTTTCTCAACCAAATGTGATGCTAGGATCCTTCGGTCTGGAGTTTATCTTGATGGTAACCTGAAGTGGTTTTATCCTGAGATGAGTAGTTATTCAACGCTTCTTGGGACATCGCCGTGTGAGAAATGACTTTTTTTTTTTTTTGATAGGCGAGAAATGACTTTTATGTTGGTAAGTTGGGGAATAAGATGACATGACGTTGTGATTGGTGTGGAGCATTTTGTTTCAAGAGCACTCAAATTACTTGGGAGGAAATCTAAATCTAATCAAAATCGTTTCTTTCATTAAACTTGTATGAGTTGTATAAAGGTGTAATTAGAATAAATTTAAGTCAAAATAATTGGATATTAGGCTGCAAAACAATGAAGCTTAATTAGTATATGGACTGATTAGGTTAATAAGCGATTTAATTAATAACCAGGCATATCTACATATATTTTTTCCTCAAACGGTGTATATGTCATTTAAATACATTCTGCCCTAGCTTTCAACAAATTGGACCTCTTTTTGCCTTGAGAAGAAGCCCCGTCAAATTTATATTTTCCGGCGATAAACCGTTTGAAACTTTTTGTGGCTATCGCTTTCCTTCACTCCTTCCAGCCAACGAATCCGGGAATCCTGTAGAGCGGCCTGTCCTACAAGGTTGTAATGCATCACGCCAGCCGTCCATCTCAACAATCAACGGTTCGGATTAAAAACAAACTCTTCCAAGGAAGAGAGACTGGATTGGAAGAGTTTGTTTTCAATCCAAACCGTTAAAAACACTTTTGGATGACTTGGATGATGCACTACAGGGTTTCCGAATCCGTTGTTTGTTGCACTTTTATTCCCTTCTCTCCCATACTCTGCGCAGTAAAATTTGTATACCCGGTCCCATTCCCATCTCTATTATAAAACAGAAGGGTGTGGGGACAAGTTATTGGAACGACTTAGATTCATTTGATCCAAAGGTTGTAGTGCATTCTCCCACTTCCCGGTTAAGTGTCCATGGTTTTCACCTAAATTACACAACTGTCATCCCCTTCCAACCGGGATGCGTAGTGCCGTAGACACGGGCTAGCACTAATTCAGGTATAATTGGCGATGAAAAGACGTACTATAATTGATGATGGAATCCCATCTAAACCACCGGTGAAATAAAAACAGAAAGCTGGTAAAGACTGCATATACATCTCCAATCATAGGAATATATAGAACCGACCTTACAGATCCGAAAGTTATTCACATGTCCGATGAAATCATCGGTCACTACTTTCTCCAGTATGTCATAGTTTCTACGCAAAAAGCAAAATCTCAAGAGTTCATACAGGACTGTATATAGGTGCGACTTGGAATGATTCTTTTGGTAGTATTATTTACAAAAGCAACAGAACGAAAATTACCGGCAGAAGATTACATCAATGCTATGACCGCCTCACTGGTAAATGTTCCTATTGCTGCTTCTTCGATTTGAGACGATGGAAATCCTCTGGTCCTGAAGCATGTTCAAGTTGGGAGCTAATAACCGGGTGTAGCGATCAAAGTAGAGAAGCTGCTTCATTAGAAGTGCAAACTCCCGAGGGAATCTCAGGCCATATGATTCACTCACTTGAACCTATTAAGGTAAAGAACGCAAGGAAATTATTAGGTTATTTCCACAGATAATCGTCCATTCTTGTGTTATTCTCCAAAGTTTTTTCATCCGCAATAAACTTTGCGTCAACTCATACACGATGAATTTACGTATTAGTTGAACCACTCAAACATGAAAATTTCCCCATTGGTGTAGGGATTTTTGATAAATTCCCCATTCCTTGGGTGACATAATCCCAATCACAAGACTGTCACAAGACTCACAACATTCAGCCCATATGAACTCCTATAGAGGGGTAATCATTGGCAAACCAAGGGGATTCTATTGCAATGACCTCCAAATGTGTCTTCCTTGATCCTTAATCTTTAGACACTAGGTTAAGATATCCAGGTGGTAAGAACATCGGATCTCGCAACGAAAAACATTCAGACCACCTCATGTGCAACAAATATTGGCTAACAGTGAAGTTCCCACAACATCCGTCGACAGGTCCATGGTGTTAGCCATTAACCAAGTTTATTGCCTCATGAGCCTATAAACGAAACTATCCCTAATCGCTAAAAGAATAAAACAACTTACCACGTCAAGAAATAGTGCGTTCATCTGCCTCTCATCAACGACTAGATTAGCAGAGACAGCGGTTGCATTGGTATTTGTTTCCCTAGCTGTTGCAACAACAATTTCCGTGTCCAAATCCTGCATTAAAGTACAAAATCAGTGCAGCTACTCGTACAGGTGTCAGCTCAGAAAGTCATACAAAATAATTCCAATCAGCCAAGTCTCCCATGAAATATTGTGGAGTCCACTTCAAAATTAGCAGGCATGAACTATGCAAATTCTCAACTATTATACTACTCTACTTTTCTTTTCTTTTTCATTCGGACTCCTCGTTTGTCCATCCTAGGTGGTGGAGGACCGATGCTAGCTGGGCCTCTTGAACTTTTTCATGACGTTATGTCACTTCACATAAAACATTTTAAAATTCCAATCCCTCAACAGTGAAATACATGGCCTACGGCTGTCGTAATTCCCCCAAGACTATATATTTCGGCTAATAATTTTCTCAAAGTGGATGTAATCATAATCAATCCAGAACACAAATCTCAGTAGCTAGTTGTCCAATGACGAATTTTCCAAACGCTTACCTGTATTGAAGAAAATATCTTTTCCAGATCTCTTGCAAAGGCCTTAGAATCCACATCCTTATTCGTAGCACCCATTTCAATCAAGGCAGATGCCATGGACTCGTATTCTTCTGTTGTAATTGATGCCAAAAATACTTCCATGGCAGCCCATGTTTTGGGGGATATGCGTCCAACAATTCCTGCAGTTAAATTACTATTGAGTTATCTGATTTCATTGGTATGCACTACTCGATGGTAAGAGTAAAGAAGCTAGCTTGGTCTTGAGGCAAGTGCATTTGCCCTCACTCTTAAAAACACTACAAAGTTCTTTGATACGTAATTCTAGCTATGTGACTTCAGCTATTATCAGCCTTTGTCATTGCATGATGGAGAGGGTCTCTATCAGGGCGATAGTTGCTTGGCTGCCACCTATCTTCTAAGCCATGTTGAGACAGTTGAGTAAATTCATTTACAACCACTACGGCTACGCAAAGTTCATGATGCAGATAAGCAAACAAGGGAAAAGAAAGAGAATAAGAGAACAGAAAATCTACACAGCAAAATCAACAACCAGCCAATATGGCATTTGATTAGGATGCAAAGCCATAGAGAAACTTGAGCTTTGATTCCCCTAAAATAAACTTACTGACGAACTCATGCGAGCTACATAGAGCTTGCTGAAACTATCACCGACCATGAAAGTTCTTGAAATGAAAAAAGATTCTACAGCTGTAAGCCTGTAACTAACTAAACAAGAAATTAACTTGAAAAATGTACACTTACCGAAGTCAAGAAACCCAATACGTCCGTCACGTAATAACCACAAATTGCCTGCATGTACATCTGCATGGAAAGACTCACATGCAAGCAAACTACCAAACCTGAAAAATGTTTCAGATAAAAAATGAAATTTATAGATAAGACACCAGATCTAACTTACGTCAAAATTTGCAAAACAAACTGCAGCTATATAATTGATTCCTACCATACATTGAGGGCAGTTATAAGACTGGTCTCTGGACTTGAAACAAGAGAGCTTATTGAATCTAGGTCAGTAAGAGGAACTCCATAAAGCCTTTCCATTGTCAAAATTCTTTGACTGCTGCACTGCGGATACACTTTTGGAGCCGTCGCTTGCCTTGTAAATCCCATGGATTCTAAATATCTCCTAAAGGATTCAATATTCATAGCCTCCTTGTTAAAATCAACTTCTTCAAGCATGGATTCCTTTATATCTTTGACAATGCCAACCTACTCATGTAAGTGCACAAGAACTTCAAGCAGCCATCATTTTACCATAGGAAATATCTCAATAGTTGTCGACAAAAATCACTAAATCCATTTTGTCATGGTCAAATAACGAGATAAATCAGGAAGAACCGAGAGAATTAATAACACCCTAAACAGTATGCCATCACTCTTGTAGCATATAGATTTACATAGTTAAGCATGAGGCAAGGTTCAGACCAGCTTCCTGTAAAGTAGGATTTCAGTATGCATAAAATCTTTTGGGCCATGAACAATGCACCCAACGTGGTCCTATACATGTGACCGCTATCAAGGACGACGGCTTCATGCCTGTATGCTTTGAAAAGAGGAAATGGCTGAAACTCAGCATCTCTAATCTCACTTTTTGGCAGACACTGTTTCCTTCACCGAGGTCACTTCAGTTATTAAACTTATTGCAAGGAAAAAAATGTATTGTTTTCCATATCTTCTAAATCAGTTGGGAAATGTACATGATCTTTTCCATACAAGACACGTACATGAGCCAATTGTTGAACAAGTCTACGTCATACCAGTGATGCGCGATTCAACTCTGGATTCAAGAACTCCAAAATGCGGGCAACAACATAGACAAAGTTCAGATCTGCCACTAGTATATCTTCAATTCCAGGTTTCAAGACCTTGATCACTACATCCTCTTGCGAGCCTCTAAGCTTCGCACCATGAACCTGGGGATAACAATTAGTTATCCATTCATTACCAGCTTTTTCACTTCCACTAAGGAACCATCAAACTTGTAATAGTCCACAAATGGGGACAAAATTTTGGTATAGTTCTAAACCTGTGCTATTGAGGCTGAGGCAATGGGAGTTGGATCAACATACTCGTAGACACTCTCAATTGGTCTCCCTAATTCCTCACGCAGTATTTTCTGGATCTCTTCAAAAGGAACTGCTGGAGCTCTATCAAAACAATTTTGAAATTCCTGGACATATTCGGGTGGAAATAGTGTAGGTGCTGATGCTATGAACTGGAAGTCACAAGATAAAATGAAGCATCAGCGGGAAATCAGCCAATTTGAAAGAATCAATAATAGTATTTAGTAAAGTTTGCCATTGGACCACCAAATACAATACTGTAGTCCAGATATGGAAAACTTACAACTAAAAGAATCAGGGCAAGACTAAAACAAAACATACTTTTGTTTTCCATTACAGGTTTACTGTTGGCACGAAAACTTACCTGACCTAATTTGATATAGGTAGCACCCATGCGCTCAAACAATCTCCTGAGGTAAAGGGGGGATAGTAGCCCAAGTTGCAGCTGAGTTGGTAATCCAGTGGATGAATTCGTTGACTACAGAAAATTAAAGGTGTCACAAGTTTTACCAATTGTCGGTTTCATAGATGAAATAAATACAGTGTCACAAGTAAAAATTGACTAGTAGCACCAACTAGGAGTGGACAGTAACCCTTTTCTAGAATAGGTAAACAAAAATTAAAACACAATACATGTATCCACAAGTCATTGGATACATGCAATGACTGGTAATGCACTAATGTTCTTCCCAACTAGAAGCTGAAAATAGCAAATGCCTACAATTATAAATGACATTTCCTTTCCAAAATCTCTTCATTTTCACGCATAAAATTACAAAATAACAACAGACAAAATGATAAAACAAGAAGTTCACAAACATAAAATAATGCATATTTCACGATGATGGCCACAAGGGAAACTGTACCGAAGTTAACTTTGATACATCTGCCAACCACTCACTGCCAACCCCAATGACTGCTTGAACACCTTGAGCTAGCCTTACCGCTCCACGAGGACCTGTGTTGATTGATGTCTGGATGATATCCTCCACAAGTTTTGGGAAGTTAGCCATACTGTCTGCAGGAAATCATGGTACTCAAAAGATTCAAAATGGACATATGCCTACGAGTTGTCGAAAGAGTATGCATTGACAAATGAATGGGGGGGGCATGAACCACATGCAAATTTAGGTTCCCTCGTTTCCTTTTGTCCTTTTCCTTCCACTTTAAGATATTTTTTCAACCCATTGATGTGGGACGGTTTTAGAACACTTAGAGTATTGCTGCCTACAATTGGAATCGTGGTGGTTTTAGTTGGGGAAATAAGAAAATTACTTGGATAAGTGCGCAAAGAAGAAGAAAGGAAAGAAGGAGAAGAGAAAGAAAAAGAGATAGAGGTGTTTCACCCTCGCAAGGGTTAGGCGGTTTATGCAAGGAAGGACCGTAGCTCAAACCCCAATTACAATGGCCTCAGCCTTATAAAACCCAATTCATTAATCAACTCTGTTGCAAATGAAAGATTACATTCCAATTTATAATCCATGGGAAAGACTTTTCTAATTCCTAGAACTCTAAATGAAATGAACCTAATTAAGGCAAACACATTAATAAGATACAGAAGGGACCTAGATATAAATGCATCATTGAATTGACTAACATGTGTTTAATGCATCTAGATGAATATTAATGCAAGTACAAAATTCATGATGACCCTTGAACTACCAAACAATTATGAATGGCCCTTGAACTACCAACTACCATGGATAACCCTTGATCTACCAATCCTTGTACGAACCATGCTGCTCTTGATTAGAATCTCTGCACCCTCATCTAGCAATTTATCATTTTTTGTTGTCCTCGTCACCCATTCCCCTAATGACTACAAATAGCATAAATAACTAGCAAAGAATATCCTCTATTTTGTTGTCTTTCTATTCCTAGGAGTTAGAAAAGATTTCCAGCTGAATGTATGACACCTGCAGACTGAAAAGTTCTTAGGCTACAATTGAAGAATTACTGCCTCTTAGCTAGATTAATGCCCCCATCTTCAGGCCAAGATAGCACACCAGACTGCTTAGACCTGTATTGCTGACAAAGAATTCAAGATAATAGGGGAAAAAAATGTAAACGGATCTCACTGCTACCCACCATCATGCCAGATATTTCTACTTATGCATTGCAATGCCAAGGAATCATATTTAAAACCATCACAAAGTGATTGCCCTTACATTACAGGCTTACACATTTAGTAGAAGTTGACAACCACAAAGGTCAAAAGTTTGCCACCCTTTCAAGAACTGATTTTCACTTGCAGCACATATGAATGCACAGAAGATAATACAAGATAAATAACCAGGCTAACTAAGATAATGTAGGATAGAGTCTCTCCCTACCCAAACATATGCATGTAAACAAACACACCACAACAAAACCACATCGAGTAACAATCAAGTGAGTGTTACATATATTCTCAGATATCCAAATGTCGACAAAAAAATGCAAGACTCATCATCTCAAATTTAAGTAACAACAATATCAAAACGAAAAAGAAGAAGGAAACCAATCACGAAAGGTCCAGTTCCAATACCTTGGAGCCGAGAAGTAAAAATATCTTGCGTCTGTGAATAACGAGCAAATAGAGTCAAGGCATTGGACCGACTGTTGAATTTCCTTGGTCTATTTGATATACTTGTCCCTGGAAACTGCAACAAAAAGCGGTAATTTGGCGTCTGTACAAAACTAGAAATGTGTGTTTGTGTACTGCTGTTCAATCTCCCCTAAGAAAACGCTTAAGGGCAGTAAGGTGTATATTGGGTGTGCCAGACTAACTTTGCCCAATAGATTAATGAGGTTCTATCTCCTAAGGACAACTCCATCCAGTTCAAGGGGCCAACCACAAGTTCTTTCTTTGACTAGGTCAAGAACTTCATAATTTCCCAAGTTAATTGAGTGAACATAAATTGAACAAGATGTGAAGCAAACAAAACTACCTACAATACCATTCTAAGAGTCTTTAAGTATATCAAAGGTGATTACGATGAACAAAAACTAGCTGGAAAAGAATAAATATCAAATGCTTAAGATAAAGCTAATGGGTAACAATGATAGCCAAACTATGGAGTAAATTTTTTTTCCCCTGGAGTTTCTGGTTTCCGCTTCTCTCTCTTTTCCCTCCTTTATACTTACCGCCTGACTAACTTAAGTTTTATCTCCAGCTTATATCTCTGCCCAACTTGGGAAAGCCAAGATATTTGTCGCATCAACCTACAGGCTGAATAATGCGCAACAATCTTTAAAATAAAGCAACTAGATGAAAAAATAAACCAACCCGAGGGGTTCGCTCAGTGGTCAAGGCCTAGAACTTGAATTTGCACTCTCCTAGGTCCCAGGTTCGAAAGTGCCATCAACTCTTATGGGGCTAATTCATACAGAGCTTTGCCCTGGCTTTTAATAAGCCCCCCTACGAGTATACGGGTGTATTACTCAGGGTGAGTTCAAGTTGGCCCAGACTCCATGAGTTATCAAAAAAATAATCATCATCTCCGCGTATGTTCATAACAATAAAGTCGGGGTGTGAACACCTGTAATGTCATGATTATTTTACAAGTAGTTAGCGTAATATGTGAAATTTTTAGAAGTTTCGTGGTAAAGTCATCCCCATTGAATCCATCGTTGAATACAAACGAACACACACTTCATCAGTGAGCAAGAAGAGCACACCACTGATCCAGAAAACTAGAAGAAATACACAAAATAAACAAGGAAATACAGTTTCAAAATATATTCCGAGATTTTGAGTATCATAACTACTTGGTAGTCGGTTAAAGCAGCTTAAGGTTATGAATTAGCTTCGAAACGAGTATTAGAATAACAAGAAGAAGAAAACCCCGGGAAAAAAAAAAAAAAAAAAAACACGAATTTGGAGCAAGAGCTTTTTGCAAATTCCAACCGTATTAACTATAAAGACCCAATCACATGCATCTAAATAACCTTTTTTTTTTATAACTCATAGTGTTCAGACCAGCTTACGTGCATCGGACGGCATCCCAACTAATCATGGGACCAATCCCACCGTCTACTGGCGGGTAATCGCATACATACATATAAATTATGCATGCAACTTAAACGAACCTGGGGATGAGGAAATGAGGGGAAGCGACCATAAGAGACGCCTCTGAATACTGAAACTGCCGCCATTTTCGGTAATTTCCCACTGCTCGACGCGATTCAGATCGGCACCGAGTCCCCTTTCACTACGCTGGAACTGCTGAGGACGGGAGCAATTTTGGGCTGTACAGTACTAGAAAAAGGTGAGGTTATGGTTTACCCCTTAAAAAATAAATAAGTACTCCTCTGTCCGTCTTTGTCTACAAACATAGTTTTTTTTTGGAAATGATTTTGCCAATCCCTTTTTTGTTAACGTCACTTTCCTGCAAATGTATTTTTAGTGCAAAAATATACTTACAGGAGAATGGAATTAACAAAAAAGAGAGTGGCAAATCAGCGGCCTTTTTTAAATCCCACAAAGATTATTCATGTAGTCCTATCAATGTGCAAAAAAGAGTGAGAATTTCCTTTCTTGCTCTTCCTTTTTTTTTTTTGTAGTCACATCAATATTTAAAATTTCACTTTTGAGCCAAATTTTTAATTGAAGGGCAAAAGAGGAAATTTAGGCTGCTGATTTTGTCACTATCTTTTTTGTTAATGCTACTCCCCTGCAAGTGTATTTTTGGCATTCCCCTGAAAGTGTATTTTTGCACCAAAAATACACTTGCAGGGGAGTGGCGTTAACAAAAAAAGTAGTGACAAAATCATTTCCCAAATTTATCTTACAAAAAGTAACATTATTTTGTCCCCTAATAAGTTGGATTCTCCAAAATGGACCAACAAAGGCGGACGGAGGGAGTTTTTATTTGCAATTTTCAAGTTTAAAAATAACAGGCTTACTGAAATTAAACAAAAAATATGCAATATGAATTTTATTTGATAGATCTATTAAACCCTGCAAAAAAAATTAAAAATTTATTTTCATAAATTTATTATTTTTAATTTTAAAAATAGATCATTATTTTTTAAGTATTTATTTGAAAAAGTGAAACGGGGCCGAAATGCCTGAAGGCAGCCTGCAAACCACGGCGTTTGGTGAGTATATATCTATCGCAGAAGCGTGGAATAGAAGAGCCCGCGTCGCAACTTTCGAAAGGGGTGATTTGGAGCCGATTAGTAGTACATTTTAAATTTTGCATTGTGATTTGTGGATTTTAATTAGAATTTGTTAAAATTTAATTGGATGATACGCTTAAAACAAATTCTCAAGAAAATAATTTGTGGGTGAAAATAGAATCAAATTTTTAGAAGCTCCTCAAAAAGTGATTTTTGAATTCCGTATTTTCCAAGTAGTGATGCATTTTTGCAGTATCCATTTCCAAATAGCCAAAAGTCAACAACGCGAAATGGCTTCCAAACAGGACCTAGTAGTGACAATGTGCATTTTGTTTTTGTTTTTCTTTTGAAGTACTTATCTCCTCTCTTTTTTTTTTATCGGCATAAGAAATTTTATTAATTTTCGCATAATTACAAAGATCAAAAGGACAAGGACAACCTAAAACCCTCAATACTAAGATCAAGACTACCCGATACCCAAGTGTTGGCAAAATACCAACAAAAACCCTTACAACCTGCCTCCTCGCCGGAAAACATGACCATGCCATTGCTGAAAAACTCTGCTCACTGCAAATCACCACTGCCACCGCACTCCATTGCTGAAAAACCCTGCTCACCATGAATCATCGCATCCGCCGCTCACCAACCCTACAACCATATCCCCGAGCAAGCAAACCACCCACCAGAAAGCACCCGCTCAGGCAGTGAAAAAAAGCCACCAGACACCGAGAGAAGCGAAGACCGACGCCGTCCGAACCCAAGCATTCCCAAACCCAGGCCGCGGATAAATCGGTATATTGATTCACAAGAACGTCATCAATACCTACCTGCCGTCTCGACATCACACATTGAAACTAAGAGCAGATCCATGCTCTGCGCCATTGGCCGTTCTGAAATCCTGCCGCAAGTTCCCACGACCTTGCCGTTTGTATTTTATCTCCTTCTGAATTTTATCCACTATTACAAATCAGATTGTGCCTGCATTTTGTTTTTTTTTGTTTTTTTCTCTCCACTACTATAAATCAGTTTGTGCCTATAATTCTCCTTATTACTGCTATCCGTACGACGTTTCATAACCAAATTACATACGAGAGCAACTGACCTAAACCCTATTATTCCAAATACTCTACATTACTTATATTTCATGCTAAACTGTGATTTTGAGACATTAATTATTATTATTCCGAAGTTAACATTCTGTTAAACAAAATACAAGGTCTTTGGCCTATATATAAACTCCGTTAGCAGTGTACTAATCCTTCGAAATTAATGGCACACACCCCAAAATACTGCTACTAACAACACAAATTGAACCCAAAAAATAGGAAGAAGGATAAAGGAAAAGAGCACAATCTTTTAATCCTACACGCGGAAAAATGTAAATTTGGTAAGATCCAGTGTGTCTTGGTATTTGCCAAATACGGCTCAAGAATCTGTTTCTGAATCAGACTCTGTATCTGATTGCAACTCTGAAGGCTTCCTTCTATTAGTATTGGCTTCTATCGGTGGGAGCTCATCATCATCCGTTGTAGTAAGTTCACTGCCATCGTCACTTAACTTGAGTTCAGTCTCATCCTGCGTGGAAGTGTCTCCCTCCACTTTTCCCCATGAATTGTCTATGATAGAGGATTTGAAATTTTCTGGCCTGCAAAATTGGGCAGCAAGCAATATAAAGATACAATTAGGCGAAGACAAAGAATTAGAGACTACTAGAGTACAGTACCATTTTAATTCATCAAAGACATAAAGCAGTTGATAAGAACAATTTGGTTGATGAAAGAAAAAGGGGAAAAGACAGAGTGAAGGAAAGAAGGGTCCACCCTTCAGTACATACAACTTATGAAAACAAAATGACCACAAGTTTTTCATGCAATCTCCAGAATACAGAAAGCCTGATTAGTTGGAGTATCAAACTCTGCATAAAGTTAAAGGTTGTCTGCTACATACAAGTGATATCAGTGATCACCTGCTCAAGAGATAAAACATGAGGTATGCTAAGGAATTGCAGGCTCTACGTTAAATTTTCAGGAAACTAGAAAAGGAAATATAGGGCAAAATGTGTGCTGATTCGCAACATCACTCCATAAAGACTACCCCTTCCGAAATGAATATCTTCAATCAGAATCCGAGAATAAAACACTAATAGGCGGGAACAAATCTCTAGCCCCTACACTTTCACACGAATATTATTCCGAGAGATGATTAAACTATATTGACTACAATAGATTATTGTATAGCTGAGGCAATTTGCGTTCAGATTTTCTTAGAGCAATAAGTGGATGGTTCATCCTACAAATTTGACATCCTTTGTAAAGAAACAAGCTAATGATAAAAAGAAACACAACAAAAAGCTAGGAAATGTGAATTTCGAACACAAACCATTCTGGAGATTTCTGAAGGAAACGAAGTTGTTCATGAAAGAGGACTTGAGATACAATACATGCCACTTTTCTACCAGAATCAATGGCCTCTTCTCTTCCACTTTCGTCAACCACAACAAAGCTCCCTGTTCTTAGGAAAAGAGACTTAGGTTTGACTTTCAATCCAAGTAGCTTACTTTATCACTTATCAGCTACAGAGGTTTTTTTTTTGGTCTTTTTACGTTTTGACAGTGGGTATCGAACTGTTCTTGGGACTAAAGAAAACAATGCTAATTTTTTAATAGTAGAAGAATTACAATTTACAACTATTAAACACTACGTGAGCTATGTAAGAAATCTGCAACTAATTTTGATGTTGAGATTTCGAAATGGCAGTGTGAAATAGAAGACTTAAATTTTGCTTCATTTTCATTTACCATTTTTATATAAATTTTGCACAAGGGTAAAAATGAAAATAGGCATTTTCAATCCAATCCTATCCTATGTAAAACAAACATGTTAGATAATAATCCTATCATTTAATCCGGTGCAAAACATACAAATTACAAATCCTATCTACTTACCAATCCCTTCTCCTTACCAATCCCTATCCTAATCCCACCTCATTACCAATCCCCTCGAAACAAAACCTGCCATCAAACAGGGCCAAAGGTCTCCCACAGTTGCTTAGAAGGGTGATATATAAAATACTATATATGCGGATCAAAACGCGGCTAATAGAACCAAAAACAAAAAAGTTTGGATGTATTATGGAACTTAGCCGTGAGCGTGTCCAAACAGATAATATGCCACTTTTTTACCCGAAGAACTAACCTCGCTTTATCCACATGCTCTTCTGGAATTTAGCTGGAAACAATGCCAATGCATTTTCACCTTTTGCATCCATAACCTTTTAAGACACGTAAAAGGTAAAATTAAAAAATCAAACTCGCACTCGATATACTTGTGCAGGAAATATATGAACACAATTCCGGTGCTTCCCAATATATGAGCTGTGTATGTCCTTCACCTCTATAAATTATCCAAGGAGAAATCCAATTATACATTATAAAACATAGAGCACTGTCACAAATGTATAAACTCAACACCAAAAGTTAACTACAATAAGTGCTTAAAAGTCTCTAGCAGTTAACACATTAAGGGCCCGTTTGTTGGGGTAACCCGGAATCATTCATATCCGGGGTCTGTTAGAGGCTTAGAGCCATCAAGCCCAGATTGCTTATCCAGGTAGGATATGCAAGACCCCTGCTGGGGTCATAGGTTATCCCACCCCAACCCCGATTGAGCTTATCTAGGTATGGGAAATTACCGTTGTGCCCCAAAAATCCCTCCAAATTCTTTTTGTATTCTTATTACAAGAATTACAAGAGCAACAAAGTAATTTCTCACATTATTTCTTTATCCACCCACTCATATCAACAACCAAACAAACTCCTTCGCCAATCCCCTTTTAACGAATCACCCTTATACCTTATCCATCACTTGTCTCGTTTACTAAACGAGCCAAAGATTTCGAGGTGGATGCTTTAGCAACTGTTAACTGATTTAATCTCTTAAGCTTTAAAATTGGAGGGTGTAACTCGTCGATTGGGAAGCAACAACGAAACATCGCAGTATGTGCAGTACTAAAATCCCAAATAACAAGCCCACACATGACGGAAATCTAAAAGAGGATGTGAGAGAAGGCCAGTGTTTGTGCAAATGTTACCTCAATGAGGTTGGAACCCCGGAGGGAGACGACTTGCACGATGCTTTGGCCTTGTTGAAGAGTAAAGGTCTCTTCCCCTGCTGCCCTCTTCAGATTCTTTCTTCCTCCTTTCATGGCATCCACAGAGATTTCCACTTTGGATTAGTGGCCAGATTATAGCACGGTGCAGAGAAACCCTAACCACTGAACAGAAATTGAGAATCACGGTTTTTTAACAGTTGATAACAATGAATACCGAGGAGTGATGACGCACAATCAAAATGCATTCTCAAAACCACCCCGCGTGGGCTTACGGACTCTCACCGACGGTGTCACATTTGACCTGACCCAACTCAAAATCAAAAAAATTAAGAATCTCAATACTTGGCCCTTATGCCTAAATCAAGTAAAGTGAACCAAATTTCCTTGAATAACTAGCCCAAATTCATCAAAATGAATAAATGTAGAACAAAATTCAATGAAGTCTCAACAATGAAAAATATTACTCCAACTACATACATGTATTCAACGAGTATCCCAAACCATATAGCAAGAAATTCTTTCTACTAAATGCACAAGGGAAAATTATACTTCGTATAAAAATATACCCATTTAAGTTACTAGCATTTCTTCAAACACGTGGTGTGCATAGTAATAACTAGGCCACGTTCTAGCACCCCTTAAAATTCATAATTTTCCTATTGAAATTGAAATCCACACAAATCAAGATCAAAAATGCGAAAACTAGTGTAATCCCAATCATAAATATGAATAACATTACAAATTTCCAACCTAAACTCATGTATAGCAAATATATTCACATACGTCAATTAGGGCTTAGTTTATACTTGGATTACTCTATCAAAATTTCCCTACTCAATCAATAAATAAATTCTCACACAATCAACTTGATTCAATAAAAAGGTTACCTGCATATTTACAAGGTGCAATGCTTTGAGTTACTAGCAGGGCTAGTTCGAGAGCTAGGAATCCGTAACTATAAAGTTAAGAAAATTATACCCACTAGTTTGTTCTAAACAGAGTCAAGACCCATAGCATGAAATTGATCCATAACAAGACCCATGAGCGATTCCTACAGCCCATAACCAAGATACGAAATTGCCAATACTGGTAAATCTGTCCAGAAACAGTAAAATGTGTGCGGCACATTAAAATAAGACTCAAACTGAGTCTATACGGTATTATTCTATGTGCGCACCTGGCAGGTGGTAGATGCAATGGATCTTGCCCAAGCAACAATGAGGAAAGTACATCAAAAAATTTCAAGGGCAGTGGCATATAATGTTGTGGAGCACATCAACAGATATATACATCCAAATTTGAATATTTATTAGCATAAATCCTACCTCAATGAGCAAAACCCCCAAATGCTAGGTAGATTTATTGAAGCTCGCCAAGAATAAACTCCCTCCAAGCTTGCAAATATTTCCAATTCTGGATTCCCAGAGAAAATTAGATGAAATGGAGGGGAGTGGGAGAGAGAACAGCCGAGTGTAATGAGAGAGAAGGAAAAGTAATCGGCTGATAGTCTGATCCATTTAGGGCTTAGACAGGGTAAAACTACACTACACCCTCCTCAACTAACTTAGGTACTCATCCAAGTCCAATTATTTAATACAGTTAGATTATATAGTAGTAGTAGCTAATTTTAAAACACTATCCAACGTGGGTCACCAACACTCGTCCCATGGTTCACGTACCCAATCTCGGTATAGAAAATGCACATATGCCCGTACAAACACATAAAAAAAATATAGCTTGGCTCAAAAATAGACTTATTCCACATATTGAAATGATAAAAGTAAGTAATTATGTTATGGGTCTCTACAATTAACGCTGATCGCCACCATCCACCTTCTTCACTCACCACCACCGCTTACCACCAAAAGTGGCCGTTGCAAATCAGAGTCCCAGGTTGAGTCTCCTTTGATTTGGCATGAGAAAGGGTAAAGGGTTGAATTGGGTTTTAAAAATTTTAAATTAGATTTTGAATATGAGTCTGGTTTTGGGTTACAGGCTTAGAGACTAAGAGCATCTCCAGCCTTGACCCATTTTAAGACTCAAATTTAAAAATGGGGCAAAAATTACAAAAATCTCTCTCCAATCTTTGACCCAAATCCTTCCCCATTTTGGGTTTTACCCATTTCTTTACCCAAATTTGGGACAACTTTTGCCTTGACCCATTTCTCCAACGGCTAGTTAGAAAGAGAGAGAAAGAGGGAGGGAGGAGGGAGGGAGAACCTCGTCGGCAGTGGCGGCAGGCCGAGGGCCGGCAGTTTGAGAGGCGATGCAGAAAGTGGCGGTGGTGTTGTGACCTCTAAGTCTTCTTGGGTTCCCCAGAGTTGTCATCTTCTTTTCTAGCCTCCTCCGATGATGATGAACGAGTTTCAAAGTTGTCTTTTGTGGTTGTGTCCGGTTCTAGATTTTGTGTGAAAAAAATTTTGTGTTTGATTCTGAGGGAGAGAGAGATGGCGATGGAGAGAGAAGAGTACCAGGTCTCCTCATTTTGGATTTGATTGTTTTCCCTTATTTATGATTATGCCATTAAGAATAAAATGTTTATATATTTGGATTTGATGGTTGGAGATATGCCTACCCAAAATGGGTTTTTACCCAAAATTTAACTCAAATTTGAGAAAAAAAATGGGTGAAGGCTGGAGATGCTCTTAGGCATCTTCAATTCTTGCTCAATTTTTTTCCCAAACCTAAAATTTGAGTAAAATCACTTTAAACTCATGTCCAATGGCATATAATTTTGTCCATCCATTTTGAGTTTTACATTTTTCCAAATCCATACCCGTTTTTTCCAATACCTCTTCACTTTCTTACAATTCACGAATGTGTCATTTTGATTCAAAATTTGGAGGAAAAGCCAAAATAATACTTCTTCCGTCCCAATTTTAATGCTCTCTACGAAAATTCGTGCAATTTAAAAAAACATATTTCTATATATTATTATTATTTATTTTCTTGCACAAAATTAAAGAGATAAAAAAAATGGGTACAACATTGGGGAAATTAATTTTCGTGCTCCACTTTTGTAAGCAGACGCTCCATTTTGAGCATGAAGTTACTAGTAACTTCATATTAAAAATGGAACGTCTGCGTACAAAAGTGGAGCGCTAAAATCAACGTCCAAACACTAGAATAGACAAGCTCAATTAGACCCCGTTTCATTTTCTCAAATAAGTACTTAAAAAATAAGGACCTATTTTCAAGTTTAAAAATAATGAACTTACGAAAATAATTTCTCAAATTTTTTTTTTTGCAGGGTTTGATAGATCTTATCGACTCTCATCGAAATCTATCAATCAAAATCCATACTGCATATTTTTTTATTTCAGTAAGTTTATTATTTTTAAATTTAAAAATTACAAATAAATATACTTATTCTTTTAAGGAGCAAAAATGTAACACTACCTAAATAGCTTTTGACCCAAACTTTCACATAAAACTATAAAAAAAAAACAAGGAGAACAAGCACTGTGTATGTAGAGCGTGTTAGATTTTGAAGCTCCTCGGCCGACGTGAAGGAATCCACCGGGTCGTTTCAAACTCTTCCCCCCCTCCGTAGGTAACTTGCACACCCCTGATTCGCGTCTCACATTCAACTCTCAAGCGCCCATGCCACCTTCTCCAATCTAAACCCCAATCAACAACGCCAAGGTTTGCATAGAACCCCCCCACCTCTCTCTCTCTCTCTCCTATCGGCTATATATGCAAATAACACATGTACTAACACGTTCTTTCCATTGATATTTGCTTCTTTACACTCCTCGATCCGCTTTCCCGTGGTTCTTCAACGTCTCGGGCAAAATTCGGGTTATATTTGTTGTAAAAATATTGAATTTGTTTAACCCAGTTAGCGTTATTCGTTTTTGTTTCATTATTGCAAGCCTAGTTGAAGTGTTATTCAATTTATATACTAGAACGGTGAAGTTCTTTCTTTGGAGGTAAGAATGAATTAGACTAATTTTGTGGGTCCACGCGCGATTGTTCGTATTTTCTTTGCACAGTGATGGGTCGAAGAAAGCAACTCCGGCCGCATAGGTCAGGGGGGATAGTGGAAAAACGCGAGAGCGATGGGCGCGTTTTGGACGAGCGAAATGCTTCCGAAGACTCACAAAAGGACGAGGCAGTTGATGTTGACGCGCCGTTGTTCGTTGAAGTTGATAGAAGTAGCTGGGGTTCAAACGAACACTTTGATATTTCGGAAGTTCTTTTGAAGGATTTGAATTTAAGCGGAGATTTTTCGGGTTACGAATTGAATGAGAGTTTTTACCAAGATTCAAAGTATTCTTTGAGGTTTAGGTTGTGCAATGTTGGTGAGTTTGTTGTTCGTATGGGGTTGGGCCATCTGCCTGTATTACCAGCTAGTTATATACGCTTGGAATTCATAGAAAGGCGTACGTGTGAGGACACAGTGATGGATGCTGTGATAGTATCAGGGAGTTTTGATGGACCGGATGAAGGTGTTTCCAGTCTTGTTCACTTACTTGGTCAAAAGTTTGTGGCGTTGAGGCCAGTTGTAGGGTTTACATTTTCAGAGGAAATGACGTCTCTACCGGTGAGATTGGAGATACTTAAGAGTGCATTTGATGCCTGTGATTCTCTTGTGGACACTGCAAGGCAGCCTTGGAAGAAAAGTATGAGGAGTGTCATGGCTTGGCTGCGCCCCGAAGTTATGACTTCAGAGGCTAGATATGGATCTACTGAGTCAACGGAACGGGAACTCAGTTCATGTAATGCAATGAACAACGATTCAACAATCCCAAGGGAAAGGGCCAGGTTTGATGCTGCTGGATTTTACGAAGCCATCAAGCCATCAAAGTGAGTTTAGCGTTGTATGAATTTTGTTCTTATGTTCGTGTGAACTTCAAAGTTTGGTCGTTTAATCCTTGATTTGACATTTACAGTGATGGTGTTTATAACGTAATTCACACAGGGTGGACCCCATGTTGGAAGATAGCATACCTGACTTGCTTCCGGAGCTTAGACCATATCAACGCAGAGCAGCTTACTGGATGGTACAACGAGAAAAGGGAGATTCTGCCTGTTCAAATGAAACTGGAAGAAGTCAGTTCTTGTCTCCTCTATGTATTCCAGTGAATTTTATTGATACAAGTTCAACAATGTTCTACAATCCACTGAGGTATTATTTTATCACCTTTGAAGACTTAGTTCTCTCATTTGTCTGTCAGACATCTTTTCATTAGCTTCAGACTAATGGGTATACTGAAGGGTTTGCCCGGTCATTAACTTCAGGACTACATAATTATTCAAGGTGCATGCAAGCTAGCCCCGACATTTGTTCATCAGAAAAATAAAAATAAAAATGGGCATACTGCTTTAGGGATAAGCAAATTCATTTGTGCCACTTTGCTTACTTGGGACTATGTACCTCAGTCCATGGCCTTTTTTGTTATTATGGATCTTGACAGTGGTTTTGATTGCCATTGCCATGTCTGTTTTCCTATCCAATTTCTTTTTGGCATCTATTTCTACTTTCATTAAATCCTATGTCTAATGCTTGTGTTAAGTCCTTCTATCTTCATTGCATTGAGGATTCCATTCATCCTACCAGTCATCCATCTTGAAATTCAATTTTATATGACTATGTTTCTCTGCCGTATTTCATATGGAATACATTTTATGACAACTTAAAAGTAATGGGTGACTTTACTCTTTTACCATTACTTTTGGAAATTAAGTATTACATAGAAAATGCAATAATGATGTTTTGAAGGGTAAAAAGAGAAAACAAAAATATGACAAGTGCAATGATGATACTCCCTCAAGAAGTTGGAATCCCCAAAAGGGACGAAGGGAGTATATTTTAATGTGTGATTTTTTTTAAAATACATTTGCACAAACTTAAAATATCTGGGACTTAATGAAGAAATAGATTAGAGTATCTGCCCTCACATTGTGGTCTCCTTCCACTTACGTTTAAGACATCAAACCGAGAGTTAGGAACTTAGGATGAGAAATTACTATGTACGCATTTAATCCTGTTTTTGATCAAATGTTGCAGGTTTAAGATCCTTTTCATTGCATCTCTATTACACAAACATTGTATTCGAGAGGTCCATAGCATAGCAGATCGCGTGAACACATAATTTGATCAATAGATGCTTGATGCAGCTAAGATCACACATATAGATGCATTTGCGGAAAATATTATACTCTGCAAATTTGCCTATAATTTTCAAAATCATATTATATTGGTCTATGTGGCTTCATTGAAGTATTGTTTTGTTTTCCATTTGAGATGGCAACCTATTGCGTCTATTATGGACCTTTTCATAACGTTGGTGTATTGGACTGAATCTTATTTCACATGATGCTGAGATTTAATGTTAAAGTTTATAGCTTAGTCATTTGCTAATTGCTGCTGCTATGTCAATGCTTGGTATAGCTGTCAATCTTCCCCTTTGAACCTATATGTGGTAATCTAGCTTTGGCCTGTAAAAATGGTACCCACTCCGAATAATATACCAATCACCAGCTTTGAGATTCGCCTCTCTTCTCTTTGTCCATTGTAATGTGAATGTTTGAATATAATGAACGATCTCATTCAGTTCAGTGAGTTTTTAAGTGATGGTAGGTTGTCATCAAACATCGGTTTTATTTTGGGAGCATTGTATTTATCTTTATGAATAGGTTGTTATTACTGTGAAGGGTATGAAGATGATATTGAATACTATAATACCCTTTTAGTTTTCCCTTCTGGTCCCATCAATCTGCATGATATGTTATTTAGATTAATGGGTACTTGCTGAGGTACTTACCAAGTTGATCAAACCAGAAGCACACTGCTGATTCCATATTGCTGTCTTTTTCAACTTATGATAGTTTTATCTCATTTGTCAGCAGAATTAAATATGCAGTTTCTCTTTCGTCATCATATGTAATAAATTTTGATTACAATTCTTTTTTCAGTGGAAATGTTTCATTGCATCCGGAATGCCCTTCGTCATATGTCTTTGGTGGTATTCTTGCTGGTAAGTCCTACTATCACCTTGCATTATGTGTTGGTGCACACAAGTCATGTATTATCAGGGTTCTGGATCCTTGAATTTTTTTTTCCTGCAATGTACCAGATAATGTTGTCCATGGTGTGAAATATGATCTTTTGGATTGTGGTATTGATGAACCAAGGAAGTTTAGGAGATGTCTCGTCTAGTTCCCTTAGGTTTTCTTTGTTATTTGTTCTTTGATTTTCTTAACCATATGGTTGGCGGGACAAGAAATGTAGTAGTAGATAGGCCACAGTTGTGCTTCTTAAACTTTTGGCATGGCTAATTTGATAGTTCGGACTTGTGCTTATCTGTTTGAGTTTTGGTTTCTCTGGCTCTGATCATGTGTGACAATCACAGATGAGATGGGATTGGGGAAAACAATTGAGCTCCTTGCTTGCATCTTTGCTCATCGGAAGTCAACGTCTGAATGTGGCAATATTGATAATGTGATGGAAATTACAGAGGACCAGAAATTTATCCTGAAAAGGTTGAAAAGAGAGCGTATTGAGTGCATATGTGGAGCTGTGAGCGAAAGCTCTAGATATGAAGGCTTATGGGTGCAATGTGATATATGTGATGCTTGGCAACATGGAGATTGTGTGGGTTATTCAACTCGAGGAAAAATTCCCAAATCCAGAGAAGACTCCAAAGGACAAGGATGTAAAGATAAACAGACCGAGAACTATCGAAAGCGCATGAGAAGGAAAAATGGTTTCAAATCAGTTGAGATGGAAGGGGATCATATCTGTCAGCTGTGCTTGGAACTTATTCAAGCCACTGATGCTCCGGTTGCTACTGGTGCAACTCTTATAGTATGTCCGTCTCCTATTTTGCCCCAATGGCATGCTGAAATTACTCGGTACAATTCTTGCTTTTGTTTCCACCATCTTTCATTTATCTGTATAGACTGCATTGTAGCGACCCGCGCCAGACATAACCCTTAGCCTAACCACGTGGCTCAAAAGGTTAAACTCAAGTTATACAGTAGCTGGTCGGAATCACTTATATACCATTTCATCCTTTACCAATTTCCCGATGTGGGACTAACTTCCCATATGGGGTCTCACAGCATTCTTTCATACTTTTGTCATATGGTTAGTTGTTCGTCTGATTTCCTCAGAAAATTAATCGTAGGATTGAAACTGATAAGAGGTAGAATACCTGGTATATGGAGAACATAGCAACTGGGTCTATTGGTTTTGTAATATCCCTTTGATCTAAGTTTGTTCAATTATATCTCCCCAACATGGTTCCATGACACGTCATCCAGGATGGCCACTCACCAGATACCGTGAGGAGCACATGAAATCAAGTATGCCTTTGCCATTTTAATGCTCCCATTTTGTTGGTAAAGCTCCACAATAAGGAAAGACATTGTAGTGCCTGTGCCATAGATATTTATGAGTTGTAATGTGACAAATGTTGGAGCTGCTTAAACAATGGGATTGAGCTCAATAGATGGGGTCTATGCATCTAGATTAGGCCCAGTTGTAGGACATCCACTTAGTATGTACCTTGTACTACCATGGGTAAGTTGGTTACGTGGTTTGGTGGTTGGAATTGAGGGTCCATTAGGGTGCTTCACTTGTTGAATATGGGTTCCTAACTTCCCCCTTTAATATCTTTCCCTCCCTTATGCTACAGTATCCCAAAAGGAAAATTTTGACAATTTTTGGATAACCAGTGACTCTATCTCTCTCACTTGTGCTCTTCAGACTTCTATTCCATGATTAACCTTTTGGACCCTATTCCTCATGCATGCTGAGGCCCAGCATTGTGGTAGGAAGTAGGATCACATTCAAATTTCGGAATGGTGGAACAAAATAGAGTCATGCCCAGTATTTTTATTACCTGTTGTTAATGTACATGTACATGTAACTGTATTACTGGTTATGCTACCATTCTGTTTTATTTTTGTTCTTTTTGGTCTAACCTCCAGATTTTGCTACTTAAACTAAGTAAAAAACACTCACCCTGGATTGCTAGTAACTCATCTTCGCTTTTCCTATTGAATTCCTTGAAAACAATACCTTGGATTGCTAGTTACTCATCTTCTCTAATAGTTGTTGCCTACTTGGCCCTTTTTTTGTTTTGTTTTTGTTTCTCAGATATAAGTTTGTTAGAGTCCTTAAGTTAGTTCTTGGGGAAGAGGTCTGGAGTTATTTTAATCCCTAACAATTCGAACCGCTGGTTGAAACTTGGAAGTTTGTTGGAAACTATTTGTCATTCTCAGATCAGTTTGTCAACTGGCGGAAGATTGTAGAAATCCTATTGCTCGCTTGTTTTGTGATTTGCTAAAATAAGTTGTGTGTGAGTGTTAATAAAGAGAGGGGCACAAAAGCGAATGCAATGGCCACCACTGTTGTTGCCATGGGTCAGCTTTTATAACCATTTTTAGGGATTACTCAGTTGCCATCTGCTGCTAATTATTTTTTTCCTTGTATCTATTTGTGGGAGGAAGAAAACTGAAGTTAAAGGACGGCTTGGCACGACGGCAAAGCCCATAGAAATTGAGCATGTTAGCTTCTGCAGAATGCCAAATTTGGTGAATGCATATGCTTTAGAATAGGGCTTTGTTACTGTTTAACTGAGAGCAACTCAGTGGTTGGGAAAAGTAAGTGGAAGGCTGCTTAGTCCTTTTAGGGCTCAATAATAATCTTAGAGGTGAGACACGGTTTCAATGTCAATGAGATCAGTTCCGGGGTCCATATATACATCATTGCGTTGATTGCTTGGATTACTATAAAGTATAGGCTGTTGTGCCCATCTATTCAGTAAAATTCTTTGTGTTATTTTTTATTGTTACATCAAGTTTGCAGTAATAGTGGCTTCTTAACATCTTTTTCTTAATGCTTTTCTTTCCAATCGTAGTCATACAAATCCAGGATCCTTGAAAACTTGTGTTTATGAAGGTGTTCGAAACACTTCGCTTTCATATACATCACGGATGGACATTACTGAACTTCTCAGTGCTGACATCGTTTTAACAACATATGATGTGCTTAAAGAGGACTTATCACATGACGCTGATAGGCATGAAGGAGACCGTCGCATGATGAGATTTCAGAAGAGGTACCTTCCTAAATTTGGGTCCTCAATATCTGTGATAACTGATCTCTACCTTGTGCTAAAAAACGGGGTTCAAGTAGTTCTGCATCTGATGAATTGCTAATTCAAAAAACTTCTTGAGGAATGTGCTTATAAGTTAGATTACCTTATCTAGGAAATAAATGAAGACTGGAATGTAAAAATCAGCCAGAGGAGTATGAGTCATTTTTTTTGTGCGTTTTCATAACTGATTTTTGTTGTTTCTTTCGTGGAGTTTTCCAAGAAATTAGTGATGCTTCATAAGCTTCTCTCATTCTTCTCCTGACTTGCATTTTGTTGTTGGCACTACGGTTTGAGGTTTTCCATGTCACTTGTTTTGCTGTTCCACTTCTTCCGGAATCTTTTCCTGATTTTCAGCCTGAAAACCTCAGTTTTGGATTCAAACCAAGTAATGCTATTTAGGTTTACACAACCAACAATTTGATCCTAGTGAAGAATGAAGATAAGATACAAATGAAATGGAAGAAACAGGTCATTTGGTTTTTGGTCCCAAAAAGGTTGTTTTGGAACATTTTTCATACCAAAACTTGAAAAAAATGATGTTCGTAAACTCTCTTGAGAAATTCATCTTTTGATTTTTTTCTTTTTTTCTTTTTGGATACACCCAGGTGCCTTCAACAGTTGAACTCATCTGAGTCAAAACTAGTAGCTTTTTTTCCCAAGACATATGGCCCTTGGTTGTTTATAAATGACCGATCGTTTTTTTAATCTTGTGTTCCTTTTCCATTTTTTATGAGTCTCTGTGTTGCAGATACCCTGTTATCCCAACTCTCCTCACTAAAATATTCTGGTGGAGAATTTGTCTGGATGAGGCTCAAATGGTGGAAAGCAATGCTTCCTCTGCGACAGAAATGGCACTGCGGCTTCATGCTAAGTACCGGTGGTGTATTACAGGGACTCCTATACAACGCAAGCTTGACGACTTATATGGGCTCTTGAGGTTTCTTAAATCAAGTCCATTCAATGTTCTTAGGTGGTGGATTGAAGCTATACGAGATCCATATGAGGTGAAGTTCTCTATTTTGTTTTCATTCTCGTACTTCTAAGACAGACTTTTTTTTTAATCGGCTTCTAAGATGGACTTTTTTTTTTATCGGCTTCTAAGACGGACTTTAAAGGCTTTGAATGGCAACAGAGACAAAGTAGCTTCTCATATATGTGAATATATATGTATATAAATTGAAAGAAGGAATAGTAGCTTCTCATATGAAGGCAATTAAAGAGTATCTGTTGCCATTAAACTAGTCAAGTTGAATTCAAATCACCTTTAACTTGATTTGTGATAGTAGGTTTTATACAACACTTTAAGATGCAACGGTGGACATGACCTCTTGTTGGCAATGTCGTGATAGTGTCTTTCTCCATTTCCAAGGACTGTGAAGTAATCAAAGAACATAGAAAAATCTCATGTGTGGTGGGGTTTCAGGTTTCATTTACATCAGTTCGCACAATAAATAATTGCTTAGATGGAAATGGCGCAACCTATTTGGTGCAAGCATCACATAATATTGTCAAAGAGTGATCATAATTGTGCGAGGAGTCTTATCTATTTATATGGGTAGAATATCTTTTTGTTCGATATTCTTGGGTTTGAGGGATAATGTCCTGGGGCTTAGGCTGTTACTTTAAACATTTAGGGTACAGTTACCGAAGATTGGTCTGAGTCTTTTGTGAGGGTTAATGAAATGACGTCTTTGTTGAAAGAGGAATTCCGCCTTGGAAAATGAAGGAAAAAATTGAAAAATAGTAGCAAATGGTTGCTCCTTCATATCTCATTTTGCTCGCTCATCTCTTCCTAAGTTCCATTCCTTTTGAGAAACTGGGGGAGGAAAAGAAAAAAATGAATAAGTGAGGAGAGAAAATAAACAGGAGAAATGAGAGTTTTGTCTGTTTCTTGTTTGGTTTTCCAAAATGGAGGAAAGCTAAGGAAGATAGAGTTATCCTTCATTTCTGTTTGGGAAAGATGGAGGAGAGGAACAAAATTAAGTTTTTCCATTTGGTTAAGAGGGGTAGGAACTATGGTGCACAGACACGGGAGTTCTAAAAAAATGGGGACACGGCGGGGGACACGCCACGTGTATATTTATTTATTTATATAAAAAAATAAAAAATTATAGTTTGACACCCAGAATTTTTTAAAATTACAGTTTGACCCCTAAATTTTTAAAAAAATACAGTTTGGCCCCTGCCGTGTCCCCATCAGTGTCTCCCGTGTCCCCGTAAAAAAATTAAATTAAATTATGGCGTGTCCCCGCCATGTCCACGTGTCCGACACTGCGATACGTCGACCTCTAGAGGTGTCGGTGCTTCATAGGGTAGGAACTATTTGTCTTGAAAATGGATGGTAGGATGGGTACATACTGAAATTTCCTTTATTTTCTTCTCCCCAAAAATCACTGTATTGGACTGATTTAGATAATGGTTTTCAGATGGGGGGTTTTTCCCTCTCCATTTCTTGCTCCTTGAGCCATCCAAAAAAGTGACTGAGAGGAGGGGTCCTTTTTTGTTTTCTGCTATCCAATTCACCCAATCCCAACTGACTCTTATTACCATCTATGTTATCTCAGGACTGCAAGCCCTTTTTCTTTTCTTCTCTTTTTCTATTTCTTCCCTATTGATAGATATCACATTCTTTCATGAAGCTAGTGTGCTTTATTTGCCTGCGTTTTTATTCAAAGGATTTGCATAACAGTTGGGGTACCCAGTTTGGGCATTTCATTAGGGAAATGGTTTTGCCTCAATTCTATATACAGTTAGTGTTTGTTAATGTGCCTGAAGTTCTATTTTGCTTGTAAATAACCGGTTTAGAACATCGAATGACCTTCTAGTTGTTTTACTGCCAGATGTGACTGCTTATGTTCCATCATCACCTGTATGTCTGTGGCGGTTGCCATGTGCAAGAGGGGGGGCCATTTTGTTTCCAAGAAATCAAGTTTGTGCAAGTGGTATTTATATGTACAATATCTACATTAGGTTTTTATTAATATCTATAGCTCTCCAGTCTTGATTTAGTTGGTGGTTGGGGGCTATAATTGGGATAGAAAAATGCAATAGCCTCAACGCATCAAATTCTGTGTTACCTGCATAATATTTTACAGACTGTTCACCAGCCATCAGTACCTGGCATTTTCTCTTTCCTTTTTGTCTCTTTTTTCCCTTCCCCCCAAGTTTCTTGAGAAATGTTTCTTATGTGGTTCATTTCTAGAAGTTTAGGAAGGTCTTTTGGAGATTTTAGATGTTTATGTTATGATGCCTGTTTCCTAATCTTGGACACGCTTTTCAGAGAGGAGACATTGGAGCTAGGAGATTCACGCACAATTTCTTTAAGCAAATAATGTGGCGTTCTTCAAAAGTACACATTGCTGAAGAGCTACTGCTTCCTCCCCAGGATGAGTGTCTCACTTGGCTCTCTTTATCACCGATTGAAGAGCACTTTTACAAGAGGCAGCATGAAACTTGCGTGGACCATGCTCGTGAAGTAATTGAGAGTTTCAGAGACGACATTCTCAAACGAAAAATCACAGGTTTTTATACTCTATCTATGCAACATTAGGAAACCAACTTTTCTTTCTTACTGCTCTTTTGTTCTCTTTCTAGGTTCCGTGCCATCTGATGCTGCATCTGATCCTTTTCTCACCCATGTGGAGGCTGCAAAACTGTTAAACACACTCTTGAAGCTTCGGCAGGCGTGCTGCCATCCTCAAGTGGGAAGTTCAGGGCTGCCTTCTCTGCAACAGTCTCCCATGACCATGGAGGAGATATTATCTGTGGGTTTCTATGAATAGGTTTCGGGTAACATGACTACTTTTTCCTTGGTAATTGTTCTCCGATTTGCTGATTTCTGTTAAATGGGGTCTGTACTGTAGGTTCTTGTGGGCAAGACCAAGGTAGAAGGGGAGGAAGCACTCAGGAAATCAGTTGTTGCATTGAATGGGCTGGCAGGAATTGCTATAATCAAGCAAGATTTTTCCCAAGCAGTATTGCTGTACAGAGAAGCTCTAGCTTTAGCTGAGGAGCACCGTGAAGATTTCCGCTTGGATGCCTTGTTAAACATTCATATTCATCACAATCTTGCTGAGATACTTCCACTGACCCCCGAATACTTTCAGCATTTGCATTCAGATGACCGGTGCCCTGAAATCGTAAAAGCTAAGTCCTCCAGGATTGATGGTGTTGAAAAATATGATGGGAAAAGAGAGAAAATAAGAGGGAAAGATTCCTCAGATATGAATGTTGACACTGATAGTTTACCCGAATTTGCTTCTGCCCCTAAAGCTAATAGATCAAAGCATGACAAAGAATGTGATGATAACACCCACATACATTCCAGATTGTCTTGTGATCAATGTTTGAGAATGGCGTGCGAGAATCTGAAACAAAAGTTCTTATCTGTCTTCAACACGAAGCTATCCTTGGCTCAGCAAGAGTTCAGAAAGCCACATGCTCAGGTATATTTCCTCCAAATTGTTTCATAGCATGTGAGCAGTGACGAAATATTTGTTTTGGTTCTTCGGTATGGGGTAGAATATGCACGTCTCTAAGGATGCTACAACATACAAATTATTGCCTTAGTTTAAGCTTTTCTAAAATGAAAGGTATGATACATGTTGCCTCACGTAGTCACGTCGATAAAGCGACAGAAAGCAGGGTGGCGTAATCATGAGAGAGTAGGCTGCAGAAGCAGGTCACTGATGATAGCATGTGGAACAGGTCAAACTCAATATAGTTCACACTACAGACATTTTCCCTTTTAATCAGGATCTATTGTTTACAACTTTATCTCCTAGAAATTCAAGTGATGGAAGCGGGTCAGCTTTATCTTTTTTGCTCACCCTTGATTTAAGTTGCATTAGTTTTATAATGTGAATTTCATTCTTCCTTTCTCTCTCTTTTTTTGTTGAAGGTATGTAATGCATTCAGCGATAGAAAAAATCAGCACGCAGTTTGGTGGTTGGAAGCCCTTCATCTCATTGAACAGAACACTGACTCCTCAAGTGAATTGGTCACAAAGATTGGAGAAGCTGTCTCCGGTACTTTAAATGCTTCAAGGACATCAAAAATTGCATCATGGTAAGTGATAATTATGATTCTCCTCTTTTTATTACATGTGTGATGAAGTTATGTGGCTTTCCTATTTGTTGGTTTAGGTCAGCATTCTTACATGCCTACCTGAAAGCAAACTCAGTCAAATATGCAAAATTGCAAATCATGGCTTCTTCTGTTTTTGTTGAGGAAAGTGAATCACATTTTTTTGCCCCATTTATAAGTTCTTTAGTTGAGAATCCTGTATAGTTGGTTTGAGCATAGTGTTTGCCATGGATCTGTTGTAGTATATTTTGTTCGACTTGTTCTTTTAAGTAAGTTTATCTGAAGATTAGTGTTAATTGTGATTGCATACACAGAGTTACCTGATTCAAAATGGAACAGTGCTTGACGATTTCCTAGTCCTAAAATAACGGGTTGCCCCAAGCGTAGGACGGAGACTGACGCAGTACAATATCCGGTAAGACCGGAGTCGAATCCACAGAGACAACGATGTGTGCTGACTAAAAACTCGGGCTTAACTAATTTAACTGGCTCTTAGGTAGCCACCCCTTGTCGTTTTGAATGAGATTTAACTAAACTTACGAAATAACTGTTCTTTTCAAATAATTAAAAGGAGGTACGGTAAGGTTCATAGCACTCGTAACCAGTCCGGATTAACTTGCACCATTCGGTGTTCTTAAAAGCGGTCAACTTTAGATTGAAAAAGATACCCCGCAAGATGCGAGACCCTATGGTCGCCGTTTACCCATGCGCAGCGGAGAATGAGTTTTGGACCCCCGTTCCCCCGTTCACATGGGCTCCAACAATGCCCGGGTTCGTCCACGGGAAGTATTTTTCCAATCTAAAATTGTCTTTTTCATTGTTCAAAAATAGGAGCATTGCCCGGACTGGCCACGGTGTGCTAATCACCCCGCGACCCTACCTATACGACTACTCACTCATCATTGCGCAAGAAACGAAAGAAACCCTAATTTGAAACATGCTTCTATTGCGCGAGATTGAAAATAAACAAGAAAAATCAACTAATCGAATACCAGCGTATAACTTTTATTAAGAACAAAAATTAAAATGAGTTACCGAAGTGCGAGTAATTGAACAAAACTTCAAATAACTTGAAAGGGAAAAAAACAAAGCTCTGAAGAAATCAATCTAAAGCAGTAAAATAAAATTCGGAATGTGTACTGACGATATGCGCAACCCCTTGTTAGTGCGGAACCACCACCTGTGATCGCAGCCCCGTTCTTTCTGTTTTGTCCCTGGGAATTCCCCTCCTGTGCGCAGCTTTTCCTTTTTTAATACTGTCTTCCGTCCGAATATCCTCCTCCCTCGAAACACTTTTTTCCTTCTTTTATAATGGTGCCCCAGCCGTGTACCTCATGGGGGCCCACCTAGTAAAGACTGCCAATTCAATTTCTTCTTTCACGTTTTAGTCCAAGCCCAATTAAGTCATAACCCAATTAAATTAGTTGCAAACCCATCACTGAAGTCATGTGTTGGCAACATGTGCTCGTGCCCATTAGACTTGTCTTTGCTTAATTGCCTCATCAAATCTCGTACTCTTCAATTCCGGACTAGCTTGGCACCAATTAAATTTCAGCGGCCGAAGTATCAAACACCGTTTAATATTTCCATTTTGCATATTCTTTTATCAAATCCTCCAAATACCCGCAACACAAAAATTACGCATTAAGCTTCGAGGAACAATATAAATGGACTTCACAAAGATAAATTAAGGGGCGCTAATGTGAACATTTACGCGCCTATCAAACAGTAATTTTTTTTTGCCCATATCAATCCGTTATATTAGTATGTTCAAGTAGAGTTTCTTGATGTGTGGCATTCCAAGACTAGATACTGCAATAAATGTTTGGATTGATAGAGCATTAAGCTTCATGAAATACTTTCTGCAAGCTAATTTGTTTAGCAGAGTAAAATGAAGTTCTTGTTAGAATGATAGATATTGAAGTTATGGGTGTGGAATGATGGAAGCTCGCAAGTGTCGTTGTGCAGTGTAAATGGTGCATGTGAGGAACCAGATATGGTTTGGTTTTATTGACTCAGAAAGTTAAACTTGTCTTGTCTTTGTCTTTGTCTCTCTCTCTTAATCTTTTCCGCTTTATCAATGTATCCTTTGTGCACCCTTCTTCCATATACATGCATAATAACAATGCAAGGATTCATTGCTTCTGTCAGTAGTCAGTCAAGTTCAAACTGAGTCATGGAAATGTGATTGGGTAATTGCTTTCTTTCATTTACTGGAGTTCAATTTTGGTCTAGTAAAGAGAAAATGGCAATTTGTCGTCCACCTGAGATTGATTATATAGTAGTTAGATTAACATAATAACTAGGTTTCTGCCGATCTGTTATTTAGATCCCATATGAGAATGGAGACTTGCCGTAAAACCAAAAAGTTACTCGATTACCTTGCTAATAGCTGCTAGCTCTTTTGAGAATAGATTGGAGTCAGTCTCTCCTTCCCAACTAGATGCATACAGAAATGTGGGTCATGGGTCACCTTTTGGGAACAGTTAACTGATAATGTCTATGGCATCAATGGTGAAGTAGGTTTTCTGAAACTAAAGTTGTAGAGCTGAGCTCTTATCAAATTTTACTTGAACTGTTCTTCTATTACAGGTTTCAAAGCATAACAGCTCTGAAATATTACATCCAGACTGGTTTGGATTCACTGGAAGATTCTAGGAAAACTTTACTTGATAGACTTCTGGAAATTGATGAGACAATGGGAAATCCAAGAGAGGAGGATATTGAGCGTGTGAGATACTGTCCAAACTGCCAAGCTGATGGTGATGGTCTTGTGTGTGTTCACTGTGAACTAGATGAATTATTTCAGGTGTGATATCTGAATTCTCGTTAAACTTAATATTTTCTACACAACTGTAACTTGTTGAGGAGGAATCAGATTTTCTTATCTTTCTCAACTAGGTCTATGAGGCCAGGCTCTTTCGTCTTAGCAAAGGACACAATGGAGGGACCAATTTTACATCTGTTGAGGAGGCTGTAGACCTGCAAAAGAAGAAGTCTGCTCTGAACCGTTTCTATTGGACTTTGTCACGTGCTGATAAAAATTCAAGTTCATCGAGTGTCAACTATGAAGATAATGGTGGGAAGAGGGATGTTGGGGAAAAAGTAGTGGTAGGTCATGTCGTCTGCTTTTCTGTATTAAAAAGTAGTGGTAGGTCATGTCGTCTGATTTTCTGTATTGTCAAAAGGTGCTTCAGTTTGATTAGTGCCTTTTATTCACATATCATGAAGGTACTGTTGTTTGTAACTTGTTCAGGTCCTTGGATCAGTTTGCTGTCCTGCAATGATCAATAAGAGCATAATGTAGAGTTTAGTTGAATTTATGGATAACATTAGATTTCTTTTAATTACCTGCTCAATGATTTATGTCACATTTCATAGATCATTGGTAATGGAACATTGCAATGTCGGACCATTGCTTCTTGCCATTTCGCATAACCTTGTGTGTCTATGAGTCAGTATTTCTTGTTTTTTGTCCCTTTTCTGTCTTCGTCCTCTTAGTGATTGGGTAGATATTTCAAATTAATACGAGTGACCGCAACTCAGCAAGTTTATGTTTAGTTTATTTTCAAGTAGTGCTGGTCACCTAGTCCTACCTATTGGTGGAAGATGTCCAATCTTGAAAAAGTTAGGATGACCTCATATGGGCTGGACGAGATACTTTCCGAGCTATGTCTATAATGCCAATAAACCAGGCAGTTCACGCATCAATTACAGTTGGGATTCTTGAAATCACGCGCCAAAACATTGACACTAATCTCCATTCTATTGCCAGAGTCTTCTTTACGTGGTTTTGAGGTGCCATATGAATTTTAGTGTTCCTGTTTTGGATGTTATGCACATATTCGGATATTTCTAGACTCCTAGTTGTCTATAGTAGCCAGATGATTCAAATGAGATGTAAATGGATAAACATGCTAAATATTCCATCTTTGATCATCTGTTGGTAGGTATCAAGATCTCCCTCTGAATTGGAAGTTGCCCTTGGGATTATAAAAGGTTTCTCCAGGACTTTATTAGGTCGAGATGGAATGGTAGCAGCCTCCAAACAGCTACTTCTTCTTGAGGTATTCCAGAAAATTTCGTTTGAATATATACATCTAATTACTCCCCACAGGCATTGTATTTTTTGTTTTGCAGCAGAGGATACCACTCCTGACTCACGTTTTCTGTCAGGAGGTATTGTGGTAGATGAAGAGAATAGTTTTCTTTCCCTCTCCACATCTAGGGATATTGGTTTGTTGTTGGATTTGAAGGCTCCAACTTGACTGAAAACAAAAGCATTAAGACAGTAGTTTGATAATTATCTTTTTACTTCCGTCATTGTGGCATGCTACCTCCCTCTTCAAAATCGAATGAAACAATCTGTCTGACTTATAGAATTTTTACTTGGGAAAGGGAATGCGGAAAGAATATGCACAGTCAAGGTCTTTGGCAATTGCTCAAGCTCAAGTTCTGCGTGCTCATGATGAAATAAAGATGGCAACCTCACGATTGCGTTTACAAGAGGATGAGGATGATAAATCTATTGATGTGTTAAGCCCAGGAGAACTGGATGCAGCTAGTGTTGAAAATTCTAGTGATAAGTTCTTAGCCTTGACTTCATTATCCCGCATAAAAGGACAACTTCGTTATCTCAAGGTACCAATAATATATCTGTTCTGTCTATTTTAAATTTTTTTTATACCATCTCTTTTCTGCTTATTGTCCTTGTTCTTGTTAATGTTTTGCAGGGTTTGGTACAATCTAAACAAAAATTGCAACTAGAGAATCCAAATGATTCATCGTTAACTGAAGTTGCAGATGCCTCTTCCACTTCTTCTTCAGAAAAGGAAAACGGTTGTGTTGTGAAAGCTGATGAAGAAGCATGCCCAGTTTGTCAAGAAAAGCTCAACAAGCAAAAGATGGTTTTTCAATGTGGGCATGTTACTTGCTGTAAATGTGAGTTCCTTGTTGCACATATCTTCATGTGATTGTTATCCACCTGCTACAAAACCCACAGAATAAATGTGAGTTCCTTGTTGCACATATCTTCATGTGATTGTTATCCACCTGCTACAAAACCCACTGTTATTCTGTTCTTCCATCACATTGGTTTAAATACTGACGGAAAATTTGGATTGATATACATGTTTTCTCTCTTTTTCTTTTTTGTTCTTATAAAACATCCTGCAAATTACAGTTTCAAAGCTTTTATTGTTGAACACAGGTAAAACATATCTATTCTTTGACTTCATTAGCTCCCTTTCGTTCCACTTTACTGAACGGATAGGTCGTAGGCAACATACATTTGACATTACCATGTAGGACTCTTCCCTAAGACCACTGCCAAGGCCTTCATTTCCTTTTCCCTCTATTGGTCAATGATGCAAGGAAAATCCCGATAACAACATTTGAATGGCTAAATGAATTCTGCCTCAAGGACTTGTTTGCATGATTGCATAAAAAGAGGGTGTACCCAAAGCTCCCGTAATGCGGTGTTTTGCTCCCGTAATGCAGTGTTTGGGGAAGAGTTGATGTACGCAGCCTTACCCCTAGAATCAAAGCGGATGTCTTTGAGAATCGAACCCATAACCTTCAGGCCACAGTGGTTTGTTTCATGATTGCATCCTTGATAGTATTCTGCAAACTTTACATTTTGATGTGTAGGGATCAAGCCCGTTACACAGTGACATTATTTCTTGTAGGTTTCTTTGCAATGACGGAGGGATCACCTGTTCATTATGGAAAGACTCATGCTAAATGGGTGATGTGCCCAACATGCCGACAACATACTGACTATGGAAATATCGCTTTTGCTGATGATGGACAGAATAGATCAGATAGTTCTTTCCAGGGTCGTGGGAACTCTGAACTGGGTCATGAGAACTCTGAAGCTTCTATTACTGTTCATGGTTCGTATGGAACAAAGGTACCTGTTGGATTGTGTCCCACATCGCCTGGACAAGTCCTCTCTATGCTGGTTATAAGGTCCTAGCTTTCCTCTCCTTAACACCTGGGTTTTAAGGAGACTTTATGGGCTGAGCTTTTCTAACATGGTATCAGAGCTCTGGTTTGGGCCTTTTGTTGGTGAACCGTTGATTGTTATCCGGTTACCATGCTTTGTGGGCCAGGGGGTGTGTTGGATTGTGTCCCACATCGCCTGGACAAGTCCTCTCTATGCTGGTTATAAGGTCCTAGCTTTCCTCTCCTTAACACCTGGGTTTTAAGGAGACTTTATGGGCTGAGCTTTTCTAACAGTACCCTTGCCATCCAAGTCTTCATATAATCATATCTAATTTATACCGGAGTAATAACATGCTCTGCAAACCTATTAACATAATTTCTAGTGGTAGGCTGGGAGATAATTCAAACCTGCAGTCTTCAAGTCATGGGCATGATGAGCCGACCAGTTCCACCTTTTGGATGTCTCTCTCCTTTTTTTTTTTTTTTTTTGTTGATATGCATGCACTTCTTTTTTTCGACCATGCACCTTTTTCATTGACATTTTTCGGCGAACGTGTCAGTTGTCTTCATCCTTTTACTTGCGGTGAACAGTTTTGTCATCACTAGAAGAACAGTCTCATAATACTTTCAAAGAAGATTAAGAAGAACAGACACATTATAAGTGCCTTATGCCATGACAATCTGCTCGGTGTCCATACACTTCTGAAGTGTCCAAAGTTTTCATGTTTAGTAGTTACACCTACTAATTTACTTGTACATCATATTCAATCAACATTACTCACATGAGACTACAGTTTTACTCCCATCTTTTGCATGCATGGTGAATACTTTAGTGGGCATTTTTTTTTTCTGTGCTCTTTTTCAGTGAAGGCATTTACAGCACGAAGTTGCAAAATTTTCCATTATGCTTTTTTTCGACTGATTTGTCTTTCATGTGCTGTGGATGGGGTAATGCTAAGATTGAAGCCATTACAAGGAGAATCCTCTGGATCAGTTCTGCCGATCCAGAAGCAAAACTTCTTGTGTTCTCCAGTTGGAATGATGTCCTCGATGTGTTGGAACATGCCTTCACTGCAAACGATATAAGTTATGTCAGGATGAAAGGAGGCAGGTTAGTGTCAGTGCATCTAACATTTTTGTCATGCTTTTTTTCCTATTTCCTGTGTAAATTAACGACATCTGGCACTGGCATGGATGCGTATTGGTGCAAGTGAAATTCTTGTATGCAGAAAAGGCCTAAGTTGTTTTGCTGAGTAGAATTAATCATCTGATTTTTATTTCAAATGTGGATTCAAAACTTCTACTTAATTGGAGCTTAGGGTATTGGCTGATTTCTAGGATTCAACTTATATAATTCGATGTTCCTAACTAATATGGTGTGTAACAGGAAAGCACAATATGCCATCAGCCTCTTCAAAGGACAGATAAGCAGCGGAAAACGAAGAGCCGAGACTAATAAGATGCAAAAAGAAACCAAATCTATTCAAGTATTACTGCTTTTAGTTCAACATGGAGCCAATGGTCTCAATCTTTTAGAGGCTCAGCATGTCATTCTTGTAGAGCCATTACTCAACCCAGCAGCAGAAGCACAAGCCATTGGCCGGGTCCACCGAATTGGACAGGAGAAGAGGACACTTGTTCATCGCTTGATAGTATGTAAATATGTTTTTGTGTTATTAGATGATGATATTGCTTCAGAAGCAAATGGCTGGGTAAGGAACTAGCTTTTAGGTCCTTTTAAGGTGGTTTAGGAATTTTGTCTAACAGCTGCTAAAGGTTTAAAAAAAGGAATGTTAACTTCGGAAGTGCAAATTATGATGATAAAATGATCTTTTGGAACACCTGACCATTTGGGATGCATAAAGATGTTTTTGCCTCACGATTCTAGAGGTGCTAGCATTCAACCTTTTGGTGGACAGATTTGATTTTGCTTATAGACATTACGACTCAGTCACTATAAAACCTCATTTGACAGCTATTACATCAGTCTTTTATTTAAAAAAAATTAATGCAGATGTATTGGTTAGAAGCCTATTATTTTAGATTCATCTCCTCACAATATGAGTACTGACAAGTAGATCGACTAGATTTTGGCTTATACATTTTTCAAGAGAGTGGTTGGGTTTTTGATCTGAAGTATCCCAAACAGTGAATCATCACATTGGGGGAGGGAGCCGAGAAAATGGAGCGACTCCAGTACATACATGAGAACGAGTTTGAGGTGTATGGAATTCAAAATTTCTCTAATAAGTTGACGATGGATGTTCGGTTGGTCAAATTTTGTCCAATATACTGAGAATAGGACTCTCTGGCACTATGTATTGTTGGCGTAGTTTTTTTGTGATTGAGTTATTATCTTGTTTAGGTGTCTTATCAATCTTGCTCTCCTTTCATAAAGGCTTGAACTGATAGATAATTCACCTGTCCTTTTTATGTTTGGATGGCAGGTGAAAAATACAGTTGAAGAAAGCATATATAAACTGAACAGAAACAGGAGTACAAGTTCATTCATCAGTGGAAACAAGAAGAATCAGGATCAACCTGTTTTGACGCTTAAAGACGTAGAGTCGCTGCTATTCACAACCAAACCACCTATCGTGTCAGAAAGTGATGAGAGGCCAAGTGAAAGCCTAATGCATTTGCCACCTTCTGTGGCCGCCGTTATGGCTGCTGAGAGGAGGCTAAAGGAGCACGCAGAAAAGTCAAGTTGATCCCTGTGCTACAATTTCTGCTGCTATTTTTGTAAAGATGCTCTGAAAGAGCATGTAGGGTCTCCATTTCGAATAGGAGGTTGGTCGTTGGCATGATTGAGGCAGTCATCGAAATGATTGTTAGAAATTGGAGCACAATGAACTGCAACGTTCGGCTACACTAATGGGCAATGTGGAACAAAATGTAGTTTGACTTGTACATAAGGTTTTTTTTTTTTTTGATCCACTTGTACATAAGTTTAGTTCATTGGTTATTCTTCAAACTCTGTCTCAAATGCTATTTTTTTATTACTCATTTTTTGGGATCAATGAACCGATTCATTCTGTGTGGCCCGTGATCCTCCGGTCCTCGATCCCTTGTGGGTGGTTCGATGATGGGTTAGCTTCCTTCTCCTAGCCTGCACAAGGAACGCACGTCTAAGACCTGGCCGGGGGTTGTCCCGGCAAGGCCCTCCGGCGCGAGGATGAGTATAGCGCAGAGAGGAGGCAGAAAGCTTAGAGAGAATAAGTGTGTGTATTCAGTAGCGTGTACCTGTTAGGGTTACCATCTCTAGGTATTTATAGTGCCTTCTGACTTGCCCTCCAAGTACCATCGCGTGCCTTCCACGGGCCAGGTGACATCATAGTGACGTCGAGAAATAGATCTGATAACCGTTTTCAGGGCTGAGCTGGCACACCCATGTGCGCCCGTGATCATCTTCTGTTGTAACCGCTTCTGCACGTGGCAGGACGCGTGGCTTTACAGCCAGCCGCCGTCGGCCGCATGCCGTGCTCTGAAGGTAGCCGACCGCGGGAACCGCCGAGCATAGCCATGCGTTCAATGAAGGAGGTAACGTCGCCGCGGACTCCGTCGACGGCACAATCCGAGCGCGGGTCTGTCAGCTGCCGAGCCTGAGGCAAACCGAATATACACGATGAGTCATTGTCGGCTTGCCGCGCACGAGGTCTGCGATCGGACCACGGCAGGTCAGGTCCGCGCCATGCGAACAAACCATGTTCGGCCCGCTACACATTCTAAGTCAGTGGCATTATTGCAATCACACTAATGGGCAATGTGGAACATATCTGAATTATTAATTGCTCAGATAGACGACTCGAATATCGCACTACAAGGTGCACTATAAAATTCTGCACTACCGGTCTCCGTTTCCGGATGATCCATGTTCTTTAAATTGGTTCCCACGTTGAGAAATAGTACTACTAGTAAAATGCTTTAGATGTTGTGGTCCCCACCTGCCAAACTCGTTGGACTAGGAGCAGGAACCTTCTACAGCCAACCGCTATCCGAATTATTCAGTGCTCTGGAACACCACCACAGGATCCTACATGGATCTCTACTACCAAATATATATAGTATAGCTCCGTACCACTAATGTTCTTATTTTTTAAATACTTATTTCTTGTTTTAAGATGTAGGTTATTTTCTCATAATACATCATATTTAATTCAAAAAAATAATTATATACTTATTTTTTCTTAGCGAAACGGGACCTAAGCATCACCATGTGATGCTCCAATAACCTTTACCACCCACTTTTATATGACTCATATACTTAGTCCCGAGCCTCACGTAAATGCTTGATTGTAGAAGCCACCAGATCACGACCGCATGCCATTGCTCCAAGACCATGTAAGCCCTGCTATCTGCAGAGACGATTTGCAGAGAACCACGCAGAGAAAAACGCATTTGGCCCCATTTCGGGTCCCAAAAAAATCTAGAAAAATATCCATAAATTTTTAAATATTATTTTATGGGGTCCTGTAAAAAATCAGCTTCTGTAGATATCGGTAAGTATTACCTTTGGATTCGTAGGGGCGAACTGAGCAGTTTCGCCCATACGAATTCAAAAACAATACTTATCGATATCCGCATGAGCTGATTTTTTACAGGGTCCCATAAAATAATATTCAAAAATTTGTGGATATTTTTTTAGATTTTTTTAGGACCCGAAATGGAACCAAACGCATTTTTCTCTGCAAATCGTCTCTGCTGTTAGAATTTTTGATGTAAAATCTTCACATCTTCCCTCCAACATCAGCCATGACGCCACCCCCTTCCCTCCACAAAAAGTGGACACAAACACTGCACCGTGCACGTACAAAGAAGAGTAAAAATAAGACCAATCGACCAATAGCGACGTGTCACGTTTGCCTCGAAGCGGTAGCCCATTAGTCTTCTGCACTTATCCTCCAATTCCCCCCCCCCCCCACTGACTTCCACGTGGCGCAATTTTTCTACTTCTATATGTAGCCCAAATTGGAGACAGAAAAGGGGAAGGGGAAGGGGAAGGGGAAGGGGGAAAAAAAAATACACATTCCCAAATGGAGGCCTCTTGTTACTATAGTCCCACCAAAGCACACAATTTCTGCCCCTCTCTCTTCTCACCCAAACCCAATTTTTCTTCAATCCCATCCAAACCAATTCACCCCCAACAGTTGAGTTTCTCACGGCACGATTCGGGGCGGGGGCTGCCGAATCAGGGGTCACTCGCGGCGGCGATAGGCTGCTGCGCGAAAGGGGGCAGCGGCCCGGCCACAGGAGCGGAGAGAGAATTGGAGGAGGAGATGAAGAGTATTTCAGGGGAATTAGATGGAATTGAGGGGGGGTGGAGAGAGAAGTGTGAGGAAGGAGGGGGAATAGGGGAGCTAATGGAGTGTTTGGAAAGGGAAGCTATTGCGGGAGAGGACGAAGGGAGAGAGGCCAATGATTATAACAGGAGGGCCATCATCTTCGACAAGAGCTCCAGAGTTTTTCAGGCTTTGAAGGAAAAAGATGCCCAGAAATCTTGATTTTCTTGGAAGAGAAAATCAAAATAAAAAAACAATAACTACCATGCCGTGTTTATTGTTGCAGCTAGCAGATGTTAGATTTTGTACTAATCTGTAGTAGATTTGATTTTGTACCCTAATCAAAGTCATCATTTTCTGTGGGGAAATGATATTGCCACACTTTTTTTTGTTATTGCCACACCTTGCAAGTGTATTTTTGCACCAAAAAATACACTTGCAGGATGTGGCAATAAAAAAAAAATGTATGGCAAAATCACTAGCCTTTCTGTGGTTTCTTATTGAAATACTCTACTTTAGTTCACAATAGTTGAATTTGGTTCCCTGTAGGTCTATATAATGTTCGTGTTATATCGGGTACTGTTATATGTTTGTTCTTGGGCAATTTTCGCCATAAACTACAAGTTATATTTCCATTTTGTTTTCGTTCCCGGCGTAAACGCTTCCACTTGCTATCGACTAAAGTTAACAAAATCAAAGCTTACGCGTTAGGAGGTCCCTTTGTTGTTAGTTCAACGCGTGCGCGTTTAGACACGCACATAAGCTGCAGTAATAACAGGTCTCCCAGTGTATTATCTCGAATGCTAAAGCCAACCAAAATATATAAGATTCCAGGAGCCTTTCTTTTGTGACCTGATTTGGGTTAATCCATGTGCTAGGCTTGAACTAGTACAAGTAATGACCCCACCGATTCTCGAGAAGAAAAGTCAAATGCCGAAAGAGAAAAATTATCCAGCCCCGCTCAGCCCCTTTTTGCCATCACACATTAGTGTTGGGTCCAAGACTGCATGTGCGAACTCCACATTAATGACTAAGGGCACCACGAGACGATGTCCCAAGGCACTGCATAATCTCTCTCGAAAGATAGATCAGCAAACTAATGATGCAATTTCATCCATTTACTCCAAGAATTAATCCCAAAGAGGCCCAGGCCCAGGCCCCAAGTGCAATGCTAAAAACAAGCAGCAGGAAAGATAGAACTAGAACTACATTTATTCTGAACAATTGTAATCAACTTGGTTACAGTTTCCTCATCAGCGACTTGAGAAATACTATCGGAGAGTTTAAGCAGCCAAACGCTGCATCTTTATTCGCTCGCTGCGGCCTTCTCGAGAAATGTCTTTCTTCAACCAAACCAATCAAAAGGCTGTGAAACAATTACTTACATGATAAAAATGTGAGATCTTAACATACCCTGAGAGTATAAGGCCATGAGAAAGAAATGAACTACTTGTATATCAGTCAGAGGAGCTTTTGAAGCCATTTGAAAGTACTAATTACTAACTAAATGCTCCTATCAGGCCATACAGCGATACCGAAGCAGCACCCCAACAACAACAGCTGCCGTTCGAACTCTTGGTCAGTGTTAGAAGTGTGGCTCATATGTTAAGTATGAGAGGTACCGAGGAGTTCCAGGAATAGGCGTGTTGGATGTCGCCGAGAGAAGTCGGAAAAAGACCGCTAGTGAATGCGGTAGGGCTACAGGGGTTTTCTGTAGCCCTACAGATGGGACTAGCTGGGAACAGAGCTATGGGTAGCGTTACAGGTAGAAGCTGTAGGGCTACCGGATTAACTTCGGGCTAGGGTTCGAATAGTGCGAGTATAAAGGCTCTCTATTGTAAAACCCTAAACTACGACTGTGATAATAAAAGAACAGCCGCTTTCGCTCCCGTAGACGTACCCGGTTTTGGGGAACCACGTATATCTCTGTGTTAATTCTTTACTGTCTTATACTCGTAAATTGTGTGCGTGTGTGTGACGATCCTAATAGTCAGGTTTCGTAAAGGAAGAAAAACAAAGGCACGATGGCATACGTTGCGACTTGGCATACATGTTAAGCCCCAACAAAGATCTTATTAGCTGATACCTAAGTTTAGAGTAGGGGTGTCAAATTGGCGGGTTTGGGTCAAAATGGGTAAGTTGCAAGTAAGTTGGGTCTTTAATGGGTCATTGACCCATTTAGACCCATTAATTATGAGTCTAATTACCCATACCCAACCCAACCCGTTTATTTAAAAGCAAACCTGATCCGCCCATTAGCCCAATTACATACTTTATACTAAAATGACTAAAATACATATGTACACTAAAATGACCATATTACCCCTGTAAATTTAAAGGACTAAAATACCATGTACACTAAAATTACCATACTATCCCTCTACTACAAAAATGACCAGATTACCCCTGTACACTTAATTACCATATTGGTCACTCTTAATTACCGAATCGCAACGTATCCAAGTGGCTTATTGTTTTGTCTTTATTCAAATATTTTTCGCATTTGTTAGGCTTGTGTCAAATTCTTTAGGATTATTGCTTTGTCATGACGAGAAAAATCTAAAAAGTAAAAAATTACGATCGAAATTCATATTTTTTAAAATAAAGACGAAAAAATTGGCTTATTTTTGTCTTCATTCAAAAAATTTAGATTTCGATTATAATTTTTTACTTTTTAGATTCCTCTTGTCATATCGAAGCAATAATCCACAAAAAAATTAACGAAAAACAAACAAATGCGAAAAAAATTGAATAATAACAAAAAAATAAGCCACAAGCAAGCCAGCTTTCCATTCATAAGTTGAATTTTCCATTCGATTAGAATCAAAACTAGCCCGTTGCGAGATGTATATATCTTTTTTTGTCTTTATTCAATTTTTTTCGTATTTGATAGTTTTGCGTCAAACTTTTGTGACTTAGTGATTCGTCTCGTCGAGAAAAATTGGAAAAGTAAAAAATTATGATCGAAACTCATAAATTTTTTCAAAAAGACAAGAATAAGTAAATTTTTTTTTGTCTTATTGACTTATTTTTTTCTTTATTCAAAAATTATAAGTTTCGATCAAATATTTTTACTTCTCCAATTCCTCTCGTCGAAACGAATCAATAAGTCACAAAAGTTTGACGCAAAACAAAAAAAATGCAAAAAAAAATTGAATAAGGACAAAAAAATAAGTCACTTAGCTTTTTAATCCAAACCCTATGCGGGACTACCATGAGAGAAACGTATTCACGACGGAGAGGAATTTCACTAGTCTATTCGCGCAATCGATGGATGAGATGTGTTTTCAATTTTGATTGGTCAAAATAATTATTATCAGTCACAATTGATTTTGAATCTGGATCGTTCAAAACTTTTTTGGACGTGTGTAATTTAGCACAAAAGAATTGAGAGAGAGAGAGAGGGAAATTGATTCCAACCCCAGTGCCCATCAATGATCCCAACCCCTTTTCCTTTTGAAATCTGGTAAAGAGACCGAAATTTTGGTGGGTTACTTTAATGACCCATTGGGTCATTTAAGTTGACCCAATTGATGCCCAATTAAGACCCAACTAATAATGGGTTAGCTGGGTTTGGACCCATTCTTACCTAACTAATAAATGGGTTGGATTGGATTTATTTTTTAATTGATGGGTCTGGGTTTGTTAATGGGTCTGGGTTCAATTTGCCACCCCTAGTTTAGAGCCACATGCATCTTTTTACACAAAGGAAACATAGAATTAGAAGCTAAAAAGAGCAAAGCATCAAAATCTCTCAGCATGCATGTTTAAAAAGAAAAACAAGTCGTTGTAGGAACGAAACATCGATCTGAAGTACTCCATTCATCAACTAACTGGCAATCAGAAACAAATTGATTGCCGAAAACTATCACGTAATCCCCTCAACAGTCGATACTATCGGCTGTATATCGTATAGATACTGCATCCGAATAGGCTATCGGTTATGCATTCCAATACTCTATCCTTCACACAAGATGCTAATCTTACAGTACGTGCTTGACGATTTCCTAGACCTAAAATAATGGGTTGCCCCAAGAATAGGGTGGAGACCGACGTAGCATAATATCCGGTAAGTCCGGAGTCGAATCCACAGAGACAGTGATGTGTGCTGACTAAAAACTCGGATTGTTACTTATTTAAATTGGCTCTTAGGTAGCCACCCCTTGTCGATTTGATTGAGATTAATTAAACTAAAGAAATTGATTGTACTTTTCAAATAATTAAAAGAGGTACGGTTGTAGGGTTCATAGCACGTAACCAGTTCGGATTTACCTGCTCTGTTTAGAGTTCTTAAAAACATTTAATTTAAGATTGAAAAAGGTACCCCGCAAGATGCGAGACCCTGTGGTCGCCGTATACCCATGCGCAGTGGAGAATGAGTTTTGGACCCCCATTCCCCCGTTCACATGGGCTCCGACAATACCCGGGTTCGTCCGCGGGAAGTATTTTTCCAATCAAAAATCGTTCTTCCATTGTTTAAAAATAGGAGCAGTACCCGAACTGATCACGGTGTGCTAATCACCCCGCGACCCTACCTATACGACTACTCGCTAATCATTATACATAAAAAAAGAAGAACCCTAATTTGAATCATGCTTCTAATACTTGATACGGAAAATAAACAGGAGATCCAAACCAAACAAGAACAAACGAATAACTTTAATTAAAAACAGAAATTAAAACTAGTTACCGGAATGCGAGTAATTGAACAAAGCTTTAAATAACTTGAAAGGAACAAAACTTGGAAGAAAAACTATCGGACAAAAGTCTCGCAGGCTCGCAGCCACCGTTCTTCATTATGCATCTGCAGCTCTCGGTCAAAAGTCTCCCCCCCGGGCGCAGCCCCCCTCCTCTCTTTTTATATATTTCTGTTGCCGACTCATGTAATAGCTAGCCCTATTTTCTCTTCCTTTTACTGTAATTGCCAGCCGAGAGTTGCCTTAGGAAGGCCCACCATTAGTCATTGACTAATGGTAAACCATTGGGCCCACCTAATAGAAGTCTGTATTCATGCTCGTGGCAAGAGCTAAACTTCAAATACTTCCAACTTCACGCTTTTTTTTTTATTAAATTGTCCAAATACCTACAATTACAAAAATTAAGCATTAAAACACCAAGTAATAAAATAAAAAGATATAGCAATGGCAAATTAGGGGGCGCGTATGTGAACATTTACGCGCCTATCAGTACGCAGATGAACTAGGAAAAAATGACAAATTATTTCTTCTTTTGTTTCTATGGATTGATCAATGGAGTCGTGATTTGGATACTCTCTTGGTGCCACTGGCGTGAAATTAGTTACTACGGAGTAACTTTTTATCGAAATTGGCCTTACGGTCTTTGGTACCCAGATGTGGAACTTCGCTTCATACCCTCCCTCACGCACAGCACTTGTCGCGTGCAGACCAGAGACATGCACCCTACTCATCTTTGGTTTGGTACCTCTGATACCATGTTATACTATCTTGACTAGGACTCAATCCTAAAGGCTAGTTATGAAGTGAGGGTACCCTTATGCTTATATACTTCATATTACTTTGGTAACCAGGCGGCGATTTGGACTTCTCTCCACACTGCAATTAGAGCTTGAGCTTAATTCCTGATCAACTCGTTGAAAGACCAGTTATAAAAGAGAGAAATCTGACCACATTTCCAAAAACAAAGAAATATAGATTGAGACCGACCGTAAAACAGGTAATCATCCATCACGAATTAAAATTAGCTCACATAGATGGTAGCTCCACTCAAGGATTTCGAGAACGATTGGTACAATCCATGACATCTGGACCATGAAAATGTCCATGAAAGTAAATGAATGGTCCAGATTCACAGCACTGTGAATCTGGACCATTCATTTACTTTTATGGACATTTTCATGGTCTGAATGTCATGAATCCTATCATTTTTTAACAAAATAAATCTAACTGATTACCAAATTGGTCTAGAGGTTCATTGTGATTCCTTTTTCGCACTAGAAATAATTATTGAACACTTATTAATGGAAAAATTATTCAATGCTCACGTGGTGTTCCAAGCCTCTCCTCAATCACACATTTTTGTGGGGCCCGAGAATAAGTATGAGGACCCCACAATAATGTGGGGTGGAGATAGACTTGGGGCACTGAATAATCTATCCTATTAATGAGATAAGAGTTGAGGCTGCAAATAAAAACATATATGCACAAATACGTCTGCAATTATCTATTCTAAAATATAAAAGGAAAACACCAGTTTAGTATCTTCCATTTTTAAGCCTTGTAAGTGATTTTCATAATTGCCCCCACTACCATAATTAACCAACTATCATAACCATCACCCACTATCTCCACCCATCCTAAAAATGTGCAGAGAAAAACCCAAGGGGTTGGCCATTGATCGAGGCCATGGACTTAGAAGTTTGCTTATTTTTAAGGTCTCGTGTTCGAAACTTCTCCGGTGCTATCAACTATTTAGGGGTCCACAAGTGAATGGCGTAATTGGTCCCACGATTAATCGAGATACGCCTTAGCTGGCCTGGACACCTGAGTTATAAAAAAATTATGTAGCTAGAAAGTGGAGGTGGGGGAAGACCTGGATGACCCAAAGGGCTGTGGTGGTGGTGGCGACGCCCCACATGGTGGCGGACTGAATGTCGGTGCATTGGGGGCGGAGGAATTTGAACAGACCAGATCTTGATGATGCAAATGCTCCCCCCCATCTTCGATGTTTTCTTCTTCACCCTATCGGTTTTTTGAAATCAACGACCTTTCTTTCTTTCTTAGCCGACGACTCGAAAGCAATAAAACTATGGGTTATGGGTATTTGGTGTACACCAATTGTACACTGCGTTGTGTGAAATCCATTTCAGAATTCCACACAAATAATTAGAGTCACTCATTTTGTTTCAAATACGTTTTAAAGGATCCAGTTTGATCAATTTTTTGCTCAATTGTCTGACAGGTAATTGAGTGAGAATCGATCAAGCCATTACCGTTATTCGACTAATTTAATTTTTTACAAGGATACTTGACAATTTATTTTACATAAACTGAGCGGCTCGAATTATTGTGTTTCCCTCAAAAAGGCGAAACAAATGTCTTGGCCGTGTGATTGAGATGCGCATGCATGCCAGGACCATGGTTGGTCCGAGTGTGGATGGACTGACTTCTAAACAGATGAGTTGTGTGCGGTGGATTTCCTTTTTTGCCTCAACGAAGAGGACTTCACAATCTTCTCAAGCGATGTAGAAGAAGTAGTGAGCGCAGTGCTCAAATGTAAAGAACGCCGTTGAAATGGAAATGCTCGGGATTCCCATTGTCAGAAATAATAAAAGTTACATGCAACTACGAAGTTGTCGAAATTGAAATATGCAAAAAAAAATAAACATAGTGTGACCGGAGCCGAAAGAAAGATAATTGAAGCAGAAGCTTGAAGTTGTGTTGGAAGCTGATAGGCGCGTAAATGTTCACATACGCGTCCCTTAATTTATCATTGCTACGTCTATTTATACTATTACTTAGAGTTTTATGCGTTTATTTTGTATTGCAGGCATTTGGAGGGTTTGATACAACAAGCGCTAAATTGAAATATAACGGTGTTCGAAGTTGGGTCATTTGAATTCAATCAAAGTGGCTGGTCCGGAACGCATTATGGAGTCAAGAGTTTAAAACTGGACTTAATTAATCCACAATTGGACTTGGACTTCTGTATTCTAAGTGGGCCTCATAATTATTTGTTATTGTAACTAAGAATGGGGCCAGGGTTTCCACGATTGGGTAATTGGCATACACGACTGGGAGCATATAAAAGGGTAAAAATTTCAGTGCCGAGCGGGTACCACGTGGTGCCCACTCGCGCATCCGAACCGTCCATTTTATTTTTGAACGGCTCAGATTAGGAGAGAAAAAAGGAGAGGAGAGAGAGTGTTTTAATCCGAGCCGTCCAAAAGTGTATCGGACGGCTCGGACGCGCCGAGCGGGTGCCACGTGGGCAATACCAGCTCGGCACTGAAGAATTCCTCATATAAAAGAGAACAGAAAGCTGCGTACGAGGGAGGACGAATTACGGTCCGAATTACGGGAGAAAAAAGGAGAACGAGAGCTGCGCCTTTTGTGAGACAGATTCCGACACACTCCGAGTAATATAGCTTATACTTTGTTTAGGGCTTTTCGGTTCGAACATCATTTTTGTAGCTTTAGATTTACGTAGTTTTCTTCAGAGCTTTTTCCTCTTCACGTTTTTGAAGTTTTGTTCAAGTACTCGCACTCCGGTAACTCGTATCAATTTTTGTTCTTCATTAAAGTTAATTGTTGGTTCTTGCTTGGTCTATAATTCTTGTTTATTTTTCATTTCAATTTCAAGTAATAGAAGCATGTTTCAAATTAAGGTTTCTTTCGTTTCTTGCTTAATGATAAGTGAGTAGTCGTATAGGTAGGGTCGCGGGGTGATTAACACCCCGTGGCCAGGCCGGACATGTTCTGCTCTTGTTTCGAAATAATAATGAAAAGGCAATTTTAGGTTAGTAAAGTACTTCCGTTAGACGAATCCGGGCATTGTCAGAGCCCATGTGAGCAGGGAATGGGGGACCAAAACTTGTTCTCCGCCGCGCATGCGTAAACAGCGACCATAAAGGTTCGCATCCTTCGGGGTAGCTTTTTCTCTCTAAAGTCAAACGTTTTCAAGAACACCAAATGGAGCAGATAAGTCCGGGACTGGTTGTGAGTGTTATGAACCCTACGACCGTACCTCCTTTTTAATTATTTGAAAAACCAAACAAATTCCTAGGTTTAGTTAATATTTCATCAATCGACAAGGGTGGCTACCTAAGAGTCAGTTTAAATAGTAATAACCCAAGTTTTTGATAAACACACACCACCGTCTCTGTGGATTCGACTCCGGTCTTATTGAATATTGTGCTACACCGATCCCAGCCCTATGCTTGGAGCAACCCATTATTTGAGGACTAAGATTTCGTCAAGCAGTCGCGCTTTTCTCTTCTCCATTTCTTGCTTTTATAGACAGTCATGGGCGGTTATCACCCAATTCTCAAGATCATGGTGCACAACATCCGTAGTGCTTTTTTTTTTTTAAACATGATAGAAATGCATTGATATGAAATAACAGTTTACAAATTACAACGGAATTGAAACCAAATAACTGCCCTAAATACATTAGAAGTGACGCAAACATAAGGTTGGAATTAAACAGAAGGATCCAGGGGTGCTGTAGTGCACCACTATGTAGTGCACGCGTAGGACGGTACACAGCCGTCGATCTTATCAATCAACGGTCCACATTAAAAATCAATTATGACCGGTAATAAATGATTTTTACTGGTCATAATTAAAAATTATATCTCAACCATTCACTGTCAAGATCGATGGCCCGTGTGTGCCCTACAGGCTGCCTTACAAGGCCTTGCACTATAGGATTTCCCAATCCGAAACAGAAGCAATGAAAACGCATTCTTAGAGAAGGATCTGCCAGCACCTGCAAAAAAAGACCATTAGACACGAGCAGAAAAAAGGATACTAGCTTATCACACAACGTTGCGGTGCGCGAAACAAATGCGGATCGCTGCAACTATCTTCAATTGTTTTGGCATGCAGTTTACCAAACCATGATTTCAGGGAGATAATCAATCGATTCAAACCACAATATTTGCTTTCTGGCACAGCTACTTGGCATAGAAAAAATTCATGTGCTTTGCTCCCTTTTGTTACCAAGTACCCGCAACGTGACACGCTTTTATTGGATGATAATTTTTTGGTACAAACAGATTGCGAAGTGGATCCCACACAAGATGGTGTTGTACCCATAGTTAGAAAATTGAAACCTGGCTTTCGCCAAGGCAAATAGCAATTTACTACTTTGTGTGGCATGTTCGAATTCATGCATCCAACTCATTTTCCAGTTTTTCAAAGTAAAAGTTGAACAATCAAATGTGGAACTGAATGAATGATCAATTGTTGAATAATGGCTTGGTGGTATACATAGAGCAAGATGTTATTCATGGGATCAGAAACGAAGCAATCAGGTAGAACATTCAAAGTTGAAAAGTACTCGTTGGGGTCAATTGTAAAAAAATTTAGCAATGATTATTTAGACTTTTGTACTAATGTTTACAAGCTTTTGTGCTTGATGGAGAATGTTTGAATGTTTGTACTTAGTATTTATTTCTTATTTTGTACGTACTGTGATTTTTTTTAATTTATTGGAAAAAGTGTCCCTCTAAACGGAGTTTCTTGCTCAACCAAACATGTAAAAAGAGAGAAATAAATAATAAATAAGAGTGAATAGAGGCCTCCTTACTTTCAGGAGACCCTGTAGCAAAAATAATATGGTGAAATTCCTCAGGGAGGCTGGTCAGGGGCGGTTCCAGAATTTTTGTTCAGCAGTGTTCAAATCGTACATAAATTTTTTGTAATGCAAAATTCTCTATATAAAATAAATGAATAATTATTTGCTTATAAATTTATTGAATCCAATATGTTTTGTTTTGTTGAACTATACTACTACTCCGTATCCTTTTATTCACAAATTAATTTTCATTTATTTTTGCTATGCATGAATGACCCAATACAGATGATAGTAAGGACTTTTCATAGCAGAAAAAAAGATGCAAAATATGAACATGTACTCATGAGGGAGGGGGAGGTGGGCATCATCAGTCGCCAATGTGAACGTGTAATTTAAAAATTAGTTTGTACGGTTTTTAATAAAATACTCATTTCATATAACAATTAATAATGCCACTTATAGAGTATGTCCAACTTTTGACTTACGTAATGGAGGATTAGTCCATATTAGATATGGTATTTTCAGGTTGGAATTGGATTCTTTGTGGTTCAATTTGGATTGGACAAAACAGTTTAGATCTGGATATTTCATTGTCGAAATTAATAGTTTGGATTCTCTCCTGTTCGAGAAACTTTTTTGTATATCGGGGATACGAAGGGTGGTGGTATCTTTTCCGGTCCATTTTCAATTTTTTGGTCATTTTTCCAATCACATTTGAATGATCGGCTTCGTTTATTTTTTCTAGAGTTCGGCGAGAACCTTAATCATACCAAAAATCGTTTTCATCATACTTTAATAGATACATGATCGGCACACGTGAAAATTGAAAAAAAAAAACCAAAATAGGGTTCTGATTCAGCGTGGTTTTGGATCCAGTTTTGATTTTCTTTAATTTTCACGTGTGCCGATCATGTATCCATAAAAATCAGATGAACACGATTTTTGGTATGTTTAAGGTTCTCGCTGAATTCTACAAAATGAACGGAGCTAATCATCCAAGTGTGATCGAAAAATGGCCGAAAAATTAGAAATAGACCGGAGGAGATACCACCACCCTTGGTATCCCGGTATAAAAAATAAAATAAAATAAAAAGTTTCTCGTCCTGTCCAAATGACAAAATCCGAACCCCGACCGGTTTGATGCATGTCAATGTCATTGATGAATGGCTGATAGTGCTACACATACTGTACTTCTTCTGTATCGTTCCTTTTGTGGTTTTTTTCTTCCCCTCAAATATCCTTTTCCTTTTGGGGGAATTCGGTTTCAGTGGCTGGAGGGGCACTTATGTTGCAACTCATGGCGTACTTTTTTGAAATTCTTAAGTTATGGAAATGAGACAATTAATTGCCAACACATGGTCTTTCTAACATACAAGGACAAAAATATCCCTTCCCTATTTGACTGGCCCTATTGCATCCGGGCTCTGCGTAGCAACCCCTACGGCCCTACCTATGACTAAACGGCAACGTTTTGGTTTTAAAAAAAATCCTTACTATCAATTTGCAATCTTATGGAGCAGAAACGTGATTATGAGAGTTTTAGAGACAAAATTTGATTATGTCTCTTTAGAATAATATGATAAGAATAATAAGATCTTCACACCCGTTCAAACGAATTAAAAATTTGAGCAATTAATTTTTTAATCATATTTTTTAATATATAAACGGTCTCAAAAAATTAAATGCTCAAATTTTCACTCCGTTTGAATCAGTGTAAAGATCTTGTTATTCTAATCATATTATGACCCTTTAGAATAATATGATAAGAATAATAAAATCTTTGTATTGATTCAAACGGAGTGAAAATTTGAGCACTTAATTTTTTGAGACCGTTTATATATTAAAAAATATGGTTACAAAATTAAGTGTTCCAATTTTTAATTCGTTTGAACGGGTGTGAAGATCTTATTATTTTGATCATATTATTCTAAAGAGACATAATCAAATTTTGTCTCTAGAACTCTCATAATCACGTTTCTGTTCCATAGGATTGCAAATTAATGGTAAGGTTTTTTTTAAAAACCAAAACGTTGCCGTTTTAGTCGTGTGGATAGGGCCAACTGTGCCATGGAGGCAGCATAGCCCCGGGTACCAATTTCTTTGGATTGAAGGAACAACTTATTTTCATACAACGAGCAACTTATTTTCATACAACGAGCAATTTATTTTCATACAACAACCAACTTAGGGGGTAACTTAGATTCATACACGGTACAACTTAGGTTCATACAGGGGACAACTTCGGTTCAAAAGCATCATAAACATCACCAGATCTTCGAGTGAATATACCAGATCTTCAAGTGAAATAACATCATAAGCATCATTAACACTAATTTTCGATATACAAAAAAAAAAAAATTCATTAACACCACCACAACCCCGCCTCCTCCACCATCACCAAATCCCGCCATAGCCGCCACCCACTGCCACCAGATCCCGACAACCTCCAAATCCACCCCGCCCTCCACCGAACACGAATGAAAGGTACAGCTATGAGGAGCAAACTGCAAAAAAAAAAATTCTTCGAAACTCAGCAGACAAACCATTAAGGAGTGTCCAAATCTTCGTGAAAATATGAACAATTCTTCCCTCAGATCCCAACAGCCCGTCCAGATCTTTCAAGCTTGTAATTAGGTCCAAACTCAGATTCAACTTTGGTCCATTGAAGGGGCAACTTAGATTCATAGAAGAGATAACTTAGGTCCAAACCCAGATTCAACTACATATCGACTCATGATCTCATACAAGGGGTAACTTAGGTTCATAGAAGGGGCAACTTAGATTCTTAGAAGGAGCAATTTAGGTCCATAGAAGGGGCAACTTAGATTAATAGAAGGGACAACTTAGGTCCAAACCCAGATTCAACTACATATCAACTCATGATCTCATACAAGGGGCAACTTAGGTTCATAGAAGGGGCAACTTAGATCCATAGAATGTGCAACTTAAGTCCAAACCCAGATTCAACTACATATCGACTCATGATCTCGTACAAGGGGTAACTTAGGTTCATAGAAGGGGCAACTTAGGTTCATAGAAGAGTCAATTTAGGTACATAAAAGGGGCAACTTATGTCCAAACCCATATTCAACTTTAGTTCATAGAAGGGGCAACTTAGATTAATAGAAAGGGTAACTTAGGTTCAAACCCATATTCAACTTTAGTTCATAGAAGGGGCAACTTAGATTAATAGAAGGGGCAACTTAGGTCCAAACTCATATTCAACTACATATCAACTCATGATCTCATACAAGGGGCAATTTAGGTTCATAGAAGGGGCAACTTAAGTTTATAGAAGGGACAACTTAGATCCATATAAGGGGCAACTTAAGTCCAAACCCAGATTCAACTACAAACTGACTTTATGTATGGGGAATTTCTTTTTCTCCGTTTCATGTATTGGGAATTTCGTTTTCTCCGTTTCATGTATGTACAATTCACAAAAACTTGAGGGCATAATAGTCATTTTAGGTGGCCCTTCCATGTATTGGCAATTTCTTTTCTTCTTTTCATATCTAGATGAATTTGGAAAAAAGTGGTCCATGAGTGAGGCATTATTTGCCCCTCTTACCACTGTCTGGTAATTCCCCCTTTCCTTTTTATTCTCTCTGTTTCAAATTGAGAGTCTCATTTGGGGCTTCTAACTATTTAAAGGGACATGCAATTATTACACCTACAATGCCTATCATTTCCACCATTACCCTTATATTCTATCTATTTTATAATATTTATATTCACCTATGAGGGACACTTTTAAAAAATCACCAAATTTTTTCTTTCATTTTGGAAAAAGGACCATCATTTTTTAACAACTCAAAATAGAATAATAGACTCTCAATTTGAAACGGAGGAAGTACTGCTAAAAATTTTCTTACTTTTTCTGTCATTAGTTCCTATGTACTAAAAAATGCTTTCGTCTTCTCGGAAGTAAACCGGTAAACCCCCAGTTTGGACTTGTAGATCACGGCCGCTTTGGTATTTTGCACGAGAAGACTGACAAAAAGGGTCAGTGATGGGGTTTCAAGGACCTGGCGTACGGTCAGTGATAGGTTTTCTTGGAGAAATTATTCGTTGCCGGTGGGCAACACGTCATTTTTGCCAAGTGGTGCTTCTCACCAATCAAAAACAACCTTGGGGAAAATTGTCAGACTGTGTCTACCACCGTTTGAGGCATTACTAATACAACAATACTACTCATACAACGATCCAAACACAACGACTTATACAATTTCTTACATACATGTGAGCCCACACATAGTAGTATGTGTGAAGCCCACATGAATGTGAGAGGTTGTGTTTAAATTATTGTATGAGTATCATTTTTGTTACTCATATGCATTGACACACTTTTCTCTCTCCACTAAGACACAGCCTTCTCTTTCTAAAATAGTCGTGTAGACCTATAAATTCAAGAGAAATATTTATTTCCGGAGCAGTCGGAAACAACTTGTTTACAGCAGCAATCCATCGCGACCATGTTCCGGAAGGTCCGGATTTTAATAAAAAATTTATGAGAAAAAGTTTAACTCTTCCCCGAAAAAGTTTTATTAACATCCAGACCGCCAAAACACTTTTGGACGGTCGCGATTGAGCGCTGTAAACTCTTATTTACGGCTGCTCTGGAAATAAGATTTTCTCTGAATTCAAACTACAAAGACTTCGCTAAGATTTTTGAATTTTTTCTTTTTTTTTCTTATTCAATTTTTTTTTTGCATTTATTAATTTTGTGCCTAATTTTTGTAGACTGTTGATTCGTTTCGTCAAGACGAATCAGAAAAGTAAAAAGTTAATACTTTTAACCAAATATTTGTTGAAATATGGCTTTTAGATTTTATTTTGGATATTTTAAAAAAATATTTGGGTAAAAGTCATAATTTTATTTTTTCTCAATTCATCTTGATGAAACGAATCAATAATCCGCAAAAGTTAGGCGCAAAACTAACAAACGCAAAAGTTTTTTGAATAAGGACAAAACAAGAAAAAACCCAAAATCCGTTGAGTTCCACTAAGGGCTTTTTGGGTTTTTTTTTTGTTTTGTCATTATTCATATTTTTTTCGCGTTTGTTAATTTTTGCGACAAACTTTTGTGGATTATTGATTCGTCTCGACGAGAAATGTGGGAAAAATATATATTTTTTTACTTTTACCCCAATATTTTTTTTTAATATCCAAGATAAAGTCTAGTTTTCTGGGCTTTATCTTGGATATTTCCAAAATGGGTAAAAGTCGTAATTTTTTTTACTTTAAATCGGTTTTTTCAGCTTTATCTTGGATATTTGAAAAAATATTGGATAAAAGTCATAATTTTTACTTTTTCGATTCCTCTCTTCGAGATGAATCAATAATCCATAAAAGTTTCTCCCAAAAAACTAACAAATGCGAAAAATATGAAAAATAGCAAAACGAAAAAAAAAGCCAAAAATCCCAAATAGCCCTTAGCGGAACTCAACGGAATTTGGGTTTTTTCTTGTTTTGTCCTTATAAAAAAAATCTCGTTTGTTAGTTTTGCACCTAACTTTTATGGATTATTGATTCGTCTTGTCCAGACAAATCAAAAAAATTAAATTAAGAATTTTACCCAAATATTTTTTAAATAAAAACAAAACAAAAAAAACCCAAAAAATAATCTCGTGGGTATTTGGTTCTTCTACTTTTACCAAACAGAACTTTGAGTTTGAATTTTTAGGTGTAGACATGAGAGGGAGAAAGGCTGTGTCTTAGTGGAGAGAGAAAAATGTGTGTTAGTAGATATTTTAATACCTCAAACAGTGGTAGACTTTCAGACTGACAATTAACCCACAAGGCAGATTTTGATTGGTAAGAGACACCACCTGGCAAAAATGACGTGTTGCCCTTGGGGCAACGAATAATTTCTCGTTTTCTTGGGTATTGTTGCACTGCCCCCAGGAGCCATGGACCTGGCTTACCTTTTCTTAATTATTTTTTGGATTAATCATTAAAAAAAATCACTAAAGACAAAAAAAAATATTAAACAGTTGTCTTATTTGTTTAAAGTGCCGTCTTATTTAAAATTTTCAACATCCCTCCATATTTTTATACTTTTTCGATACGTTTCGTTGAGACGAACGATTGACCCCAAAAATTATGACAAAAGACTAAATCAAAAGTTACGAAAAGTAAAAAATACCAAAATAAGTTTCAGACTTATGACCCCATTTGTTTTGGGATTTTGGATTTAGATTTATAAGTAATAAGTGTAGAGAGAAATAGAGTAATAATTGAAATATGGGTAATGATTGGAGAGAGATAGAAAGAAAAATAAGAGTAATGATTGAAGAGAAATAGGATAATGATTAGAATCCTGTGGGCTCCCCGACCGGTGCGCTCGAGAGTCGCCACCCAAATTTTTGAGATGAATGATCTGAGAAACCGAGAGCTTGTTTGAAAAAGGCATTTGATCGATCTAGCGAAAACGCCGAGACTTTGGGTTCAGGAGCCACGTTACGAACGGAGAAGGTTTTGTTGAAAAGCACCCCGCTCGCCCGGTGAAAACTGGTCATTACTTAGCATTTTAAATGGGGTACGTATTTAATACCGTTTGGAAATTTTAACTTTTGAAAAACATGAATGGGAAAGGAAATGGGATTTAATATGACGCGTAAGCGTGTTCAATGGTGCAAACTGTACAATATGACAAATGAATGAATAATGCGCACAAAAATGAAATAACAATAGGCTGTTCAAATTAGAAACTGCCTTCTGCAAAATGTAACACCGTGCGGCATAACAACACGCCGCACGGTATACCTACCATGCCGTACGATACCTTGTTTTGGATATTTTCAGACCGGCTTTTATCACATGCCATGTAATGAACCGAAAGTCAAGGGGAAAAAAATGAGTTTTAGCTTGGAAAACAGTTTGTATGATCTTTTGGATTCGTTTTAGCATGTGAAGGGATACTGAAAATCACTTTGGAATATTCAAAAGACTTTACGGAATGCAAAAAAAATGAATTTTGTTGTGAGAAAATATTCTGAAATGTGCCCAAGATTTCTCTGACTTCACAGGCACCGATCAACCTGGAAATCGGAGACTAAAGTGCTGCATGGCATAGCACGGTGTGCCGTGCGGTATACTAATATACCGCACGATTTACCTAGTCCAGTGCAGTTTTTGGTTTTTGACCATTTTCTGCTTTGAAGCTCGTTTGAAACCCAAACTCAGTATAAAAAGACCGAGAAGGGCCTCGATTGGCTTCCCTTAACGCTAAACATGGTTTAGCCCAAGGAATTTGTTTATACCTTTTGATCAAGGCCTGAATGTGCTTGAAAATAGAAGAGTGGATGTTGATCTGGACTGGAAACCCTTAAAATCAGTTGGGTTTATGAGTTTATGGGAGATTTGATGAGCTTTTGTAGAGAGAATAAGAAGAAAAATCAGTTTGAGACTGATTTTGTAATAACCCAGCTTGTGAGTTGATGTAGAGAGAGAAAGAGATGTATCTAGTGTTTTGAAATGGCTGAAAATGGGTGTATATATAGTGGTTTTTAGTAGTAGGGGTCATTTACAGGGGGAAGTAGAGGTCATGTATATGCTTGGAGTGCACCCAAAGGCAAAAAACGCGCTCTGATCGCTTTTCTGACGCGCATGAAAATCTGTCAAACGCTCCTTCTGACGGTGTTTTTGTAACGCCCCCAAATTCGGGTACGTTAAAGGGATAATTTCATTGAAGGTAAATAGAGTCAAGCTCATTATTACATCATAAACCTTACAAAATACTTTTATTCAATAAGGGCAGGGTACTAGGGTTCCTATCGACTACTCTTCTTGTTCCTCCATTCTTGCCAGTTCCTCGGCTCCAAAGGCTTCCAAAGTGTAGAGTTCCCCCTGTTCGTCTATGAAGTCTGACACATTATACCGGCGTCGCCACCAATATAATATGTCAGGGTCACCAAAGGTAACACCGTGAGCTATAACGCTCAATAGAGAAATCCATACCCGCTAACCCTTAACTTACAAACTTATGCAGTCATACAGGTAACGATATCAATACAGTACAAGTCATATGTATTCAACAACAACATATTCATTTTAGTTATCGTAAGTGTCTGTGTTATCAGAGTTTCTCCTACGCAGCGTTTCGTAGACCGTGTCACCAGTTTCACTTTTCTTTACCAATTAACATTCCGAAAATTACATTTAACACACCCAACCTCGGTTCCGCCGTTCCGGGTTCCCGAGTATCCTCACAATGGTTCCGCCGCACCGGGTTCCCATTGGCACACAAAACTTTGCATTGGCTCCTCTCCACGGATAACCAAGTCACACACCCAACCTCGGTTCCGCCGTTCCGGGTTCCCGAGTATCCTCACAATGGTTCCGCCGCACCGGGTTCCCATTGGCACACACACACACACATAATGACTCCTACACTGGTCATTATATACTTTCAAAAATATTTTACGCACGCACACCACACAATGGGCAAGTCCGGCCACATTGCGGTTTTAAAACACACCTTGTTTAACACACCCTAGGTGTCATGTTTCTATTTTCTCGTTTTTGTGTCTCGTATTCATGCATAGACTCTGCGGCAGTAAATATTGACTTTTTTAAACTAACAAGATCATTCAACTCTATATTACTTAGCATGCTCATTCTAACCATATTCGAACATTTAACACACAAACTAAAGCATAGTGCCACATGGACGGACACCTTTGGAGTGGTAAACCACTTATGCTTTATCAACAACAAGTAGTCAAGCAATCACACAACAAGCTCATCACCATCCTTATAATTGAAACTAAGCGATACATCCCTATCTTTTAAAACTCGTTCCTTCTTTCTTTTAAGGAAGTTCAAAACAGTATATGTTTATTGAGGATAAAGTTCGTTAATCAACATGCTCATACTTCAAAATAACTACATATAATTAGGAAAAGTGGATATGGAATCTACAATACTCAGGGTATAGGTAAGGATAATCTACATGATCATTTCAAAATACGCATACAGTACGCTATACTTAGAGTATAGGAGGTGTAGGAAAATTCTACCGTTCTTCTTGGCGGTAAGTCGATCTAAGGGATTGGTTGTCGGTTTTGGTGGATCGGCGGCGTAACGGCTTCGGATTGCTTCGAAAGGAAGAGAGATGGATGTTCTCTTCCTAGAAACAACTTTATGAACTAGACTAAACTACTTTAAATATCTAAGGGTGGTTTTGGAAGTGGTTTGGTGGTTGCTCTTCAAGAACAAGGAAGAACTTTCAAGAACAAGCAAGAACATTATGCTTTCTAGAGAGAGAAGTTGTGGAATGAGAGGTGTGAGTTGAATGGTGAGAATGGGGTGCTATTTATAGGCAAAGCCTTGGCTCTCCCTCTCCTCTCTTGGCCGGCCCTCTATCTCTCTATCTTTCCCATGGATTTGCTCCATTGACTTGTCAAATCAAGCATGCAAGCATGCCAATGGCTTGTCATCTCCAACTTTTTAGGCTTAGGGCTAAAATCCTAGGTTATCATGGAAGGCTTAAGGTCTTGTCTTGTCTAGAATTGGTTGGCTTGAAGGATAGGATCTCATCATTGGATTTGGAAAGACTAGAATGGTGACACATGGAGTTTTAGGCTTAAAGCTAAGCTTGTAGCTTGGTGAGGTGTTCAACACACAAGCACACACCTCACACTCTCTCTCTCCCTCTCTCTCTCGGCTCACTCTCCCTCTCTCCTTGGCCGAAAGCCGAAATCCCCTATCCCTCTCTCTCCCATTGTCTTGTCAAATCATGCTTAAAGCATGTCAAGCATGGCTTCAAATTTTAGGTTAGGTTCTAGGTTATCATGGGAGGTTAGTCCTAAAAGGTGGGACAAGTGGCAAGGCTAGATTGTGCTTTTGAGAGGCTAGGATGAGTTGGCTTGCAAAAGATCAAAAGAAATCACAAAAGGTTTGTACTTTGGTTGGTTAAAGTGAGATCTTATTGCATGAGTGGCCAAGACACAAGCACACACTCACTCTCTCTCCCTTTCTCTCTCTCTCGGCCTCTCTCTCTCTCTCTCACGGCTTCTCTCTCTCTTTCCCTCTCTCTCTCTCTCTCTCTCTCTCTCTCTCTCTCTTTCTCTCTCTCCCCTACTTGGTTAGGTCCTAATATATATATAAGTCTATATATGGAAAGAGTAAGGAAAAGGCAAAAAGGTAAAAAGGTAAAAGTAACTTTCCTTTAAAGGTGATGATTACTTAGGCCATGTGTTATACTTTTGGCATGTCATGATTACTCCTATTGACCAATGGTCCTAGATGGCTAGGGAAAAGTAACTAAGTCAACTAGTACTTAGGTTAGGCTAACTAGCTAGTCGGAAACAAATCCTAGTTGGTCTAGTTGGATTTCTAGTCAAAAGTAACTAAATTTCTAATACTTAAATACGATATTATGGAACATATAAGCGTTTAATAAGTATGCTCGTCTCTTAAAGGAATGACCGAGTCACTTGGTGACGGAAATCTATTTTTGTAAACGTCGAATCTAATACTGACGGATATCAGGAACGATCTAGGGTTTTCAAGAGGAATCGAAAGGAAATTTCCAAGGGCACTAAAGAAGAATAAAAGATTATCGAATAAACAACGAGATTTTTATTTACTGAAAATCGGAGTTGTTATAGTTTTAAAAGGCCGTGCGGTATATTGAAATCTTGTGCGGTGGAGTGATTTTTGGAATGCCGCGCGGTATTGTGTGACAGCACAACACACCAAACTTCGTGGGGGCGCTCCGGACACTCCCGAACTCGGATTTGAGCATGGTTTAAAGCGTTGGAAAGTTTGTCAAGTTCTCTTTCTAACCCAATTGGTTTTACTTAAAGATGTTTTATACATTGAAATGTGTGCCTATTTTACCCTCAATGTGTCAAGGAAAAAGTTATTTTTGACAAAGCAAATGCATCTTTCTCTTTTGCAATTGAACTGGGAGCCACCCTATATTTTTTAAAAAGGGGTTTTCTTGAGGTTAGTGAAGGAGTAACGATCCAAGCCTTGAAGGTATATTTTTCTTATTTCATCATTGGGAAACTTAAAGATTATTCGGAGGTTCGAATTGGGGTGTCTATAAATCCAAAACCCTTAAAAGAACATGGTTAGAGCCCGTTCGGTTGGGTATTTTGGTTTTGAATTTGTAATTATTATCCTATTTTTCTCTCCACTTATTACGCCTATCTTCAATCATTACTTTCAATTTTCTTTCTATCTCTCTCCAATCATTACTCTACTTCTTTTTACACTCATTACCTATAAATTCGAATCCAAAATACCCGAAACTAGAGGTGTCAAATGGGCCGGACCAACACGGCACGTCTTGGGCACGGTGTTGGCCTGGCACAGTACGACACGACACAGTGTTAGTGGGCACGGCACAGGCATGGAAGTGAGTGGGCACGACAAGGAAGTTGGCCTGGCACGGCATGGCACGACACGATCTTAGCCAGGCACGGGTACGGCACGGTTGGTGGGACGGGCATGGCACGACACGAAATGGTTCTAGCCGGGCATGACATGGGGCACGAAAGGGTACGACACGAGGCACGAAAAAAAAATAAAAAAATAAAAAAATTGTCTTGCTATGTTATGACCTGTAATGTCATTAATTAAGGTAAAAAAATAATGTTTATTTTATTAAATTTTTGCACTTGCGATCCGAAAAAACTCTAGAAAACATTCATGGACAACGAAAATAGAATGATCAAAATGATGACAGGACAATCGTTGTCTCACCAGCTACAAACACTTCTTTTTCTCACTTTGAGAGTTCGTAGGGTTACTTTGTAGTAGTTAATTACATTCGATCAAAAAATATTCGCCTACTTTAATTAATTGACCACATTCTAATTAACCCCCATCTAAATTAAATTTTTTTACACTATCATATAAATAATATATTGTATATTTTAATAAGAATGATTTTAAAAAATGGCACGGGCACGAGAGAATGTGCTTTTTGGGAAGATTTTTTTCCGGACAAAAATCGGTTGGTGATATGCCAGCATGGACACGACACGATTAAGTAAACGGGCCGGCACGGCACGACACGATTTAAAAAGGGCACAACATGACACGACACGACACTATAAAGTAAATGGGCCAGCATTGCACGCTCAAATAACGGCATGGTGTGGCACAATTAAGTAAACGGGCACGGCACGACACGACACAACACCTCTACCCGAAACAAAGAACGCAGCCTACAAGAGTAATTTTTAAGATCTTATCATTCTGTAGATAGATAGATTTCTGAGCCAGCTATAGGTACACCATTTCCCGTCCACCAAATGTACATCGCGTTTTCTGGGACTTACTTTGGAGTCCCACATAAATGATTGGAGAAGCTCAATTTAATTTTTTTAAAGATCCTTGTAAAAAATCAGCTCAATCAGATATCGGTAAGCGCTCGATCAAACCATTGCTCAATTCCTGTTAGCAAATTAAGCGTAGAATCAGTGGTGGAACCAGGATTTTGATCCGAGGAGGACGGGCTTAATAGACATATATTTTTTATTGGAACGAATACTTATTATATTAGTATAAAGTTTTTATTTTTCAATACATTAAAGTTGTAGATTGTAATGATTCTAGCCTAATGCAGTTAAAGAAATACCAATCATTTTGTTTTTTGGGCTACTTTAACAGTCACGTGTTTATTTTTTATTTATGTAAGAAATTGAGAAATGAGAACGTAGAATAATTAATTTTTTATCAAATCAAACTAAAATTATTGAGATTATAAGTATCAATACATGAATAATTATCGATAATATTCAAAATCAGAAGTATAAAAAATTAAAAAAGTTTAAAACTCAGGGACGAGATCATCCTTCCCCCCCCCCCCCCCCCCACACACACACACACAGCTCCACCTCTGCGTAGAATCGATCAAGCTTTTACCGATATCTGAGTGAACTGATTTTTTATTGCGATCCTTAAAAAGGTGTTTTAAGCAAAGAAAAATGATTTTCACATTCCCTTTTGTAATGACCTGCTCCTACCTTGTACAATATTGTCCATTATGGCCGCCCAAGCTCCGTGAACTTCCCACTATGTCACCCATCTGAGAACTACTCTAAGATGAGCACGCTTAACTGTGAAGTTCCAATGAGTTTTGATACCGTCATGGCTTTAAAAGGCCTTTGTACAAGGTAGGGTCATAATCTATTACTTATAGCTCACAATTTACAATTCACTAAGCGATGTGGGACTCGTTACTAGGGTCACCACAACTTTACCTGGGTCTTTTCTCTGCCATTAAGCCCTAGGATCACCACGGCCTCAACCCGGGTCTTTTTCCCTGGCTACGGGGCGTCACACTTTTTCTTTTTCTTTTTTATAAATGCACTCCATTCTTCGTCTTTTAATGCAACTTTTACATATAATTTTGTCTAACTAAAAAACAAGAAAATGAGTGTAGTTATAGAAAAGGCCGAGTGTGAAAATCATTCCCCTAAACAAATAGAGTGAATCCAATCATTTGTGTGGAATTCCGAAGTAGATCCCATGGAACGCGGTGTATATTTGATGTACACCAAATGGTGTACCTGAAGTTTTATGGGTATAGAATTGATCAAACCCTTACTAATATTCTACTGAGCTAATTTTTACCCTCTTCAAAAAAATATTTTTTAAAAATTGAACAGCCTAATTCGATCATTTGTGTGGAACTCTAAAGTGGGTCCCACAAAATGCAGGGTATATCTGGTGTATACGAAATCGTGTACCATTCTCAAATGGCATCAAACAATGTGATTGGATTTTGAATAAAAGTGATATTTCATGAAACATGTGACTATTCTATATTACCACTCGACTGTGGATAAAAGTGATATTTCATTAAACATGTGACTATTTTTTAAATGAACCGTGCTACTGACACAAATAACTTTGCACAGATTTTTTGTGGGGTCTATTTTTGGGTCTCACACATAGATTCGATTCGTTCATTAATTTTAAAATATTTTTTTGAGGAACCCCATAAAAAATCAGCCCAGTAGGATACATGTAAGTACTTGATCTAATCTTATAACTTTTGTTAAAGCATCCAACTCCAAACCAATTGGCAAAGAGTAGAGAGGCCGCCCAGGCTCATATACTAGTTTTGGAGGAGATAATTAACCAATGTGGGACAAATCCCAACACTCCCCCGCACGTGCGACCCCTGACTCGCACGTGGAGAGGTAAACAAAAGATCCGGAACACACGGATCACAATGAAAGAAAGTGCAACTATGGCACAGACAAAGGGAAAAAGCCTCCGAAACCTAGCTTAATTTGATACCATGTTAAAGCATCCAACTCCAAACCAATTGGCAAAGAGTAGAGAGGCCGCCCAAGCTCATATATTAGTTTTGGAGGAGATAATTAATCAACGTGGGACAAATCCCAACAACTTTTATTCAGAATTTCGGATTAAAATTCTGAATGAAAAGTTGTAAGATTGGATCAAACACTTATATGTATACTATTGAGCTGATTTTTTATGGGATCGCTCAAAAACATATTTTAAAATTAATGAACAAATTGGATCATTTGTGTGGGATTCAAAAGTAGGTCCTACACAAAATTTGTTCACAAATCTTTGCAAAGTTATCAGTATCAGTAAGAGTTATCGTTTTTAAACTATACTACTGTATGCCTTTCAAAAAAAAAAAAAAACTATACTACTGTACCACTCAACAAATTTTTTTTTTTTTTCAATCGATAATGGTACCACTCAACAATTAAATACTCCTAATATGTAGATGGTGACAACTAATAATTAATGTCCGTACCATAAAAGTGAGATTTCATGAAACAAGGGACTATTATTTATTTAAACTACACTGCTACTCAACAGTACTCCTACTTTTGGTCAAAAACGCAGTACTCCTACTTTAGCTCATAAACGCATTACTCCCTACTAGATGGTGACAACTACTACATAAATTCATGTCCGTACCACTGGGCAACTGTCTAGAGAGAGAAATCAGGCTTGTCAGTCCACTTGGCTAACGATAAACACATTAGAAGATAAGAAAAACACGTATTTTTGTGTACCTTTTACACCTTTTAATATACATTCACAAACTTACTATTATCAGCCCATTGGGCTGATTTTAGAATTTTTAGTATTTTCGCATTTATTATTTTTCATTAGTTTTTTTTGCAGATTATTGGTTCATCTTGATGAGAGGAATCGAAAAATTAAATAGCGTTAGCTTTTTTTTTGGATTATTGGTTCGTCTCGATGAGAAGAATCGAAAATTTTTATAAGGACAAAACAAAAAAGCTGAATATTTTCAAAAAAATGCTAAAAGCTGGATATTTCTAAAAAAGAAGAAGGTAAAAGTCTTTTTTTTTTTCAATTTCTTTCATCGAGACAAACCTACTATCAACAAAATTTTAAAGAAAAACTAGCAAGTATGAAAAAAGTCAAATGAGGACAAAACAAAAAAGTCAGGGGGTTTAATTTCGTAAACTAGGCTTTGAAGTTCCAACGACCGTGTACGCAATAGATCTCGAATATTTTTTGGTGGTTTTGAGGTACCACGTGACAATGCTACAACCTCAACAACCACATATTTTTGTGAGGCTCCGTATTAAATGTATGAACCCTGATGAGTAAAGGTTGAGACACCAAATAGCTGTACGACCTATAGCCCAAGACCATGAAATAATTACTCAATAGCTATCATATGATGGATCAATAAATTCCCATCCGTTTAGAAAAAAGGTGTTTGAGGAAGGGGTCCCCTCTTGTTTCAACAATTCTACTACAACTACACTCAACAAATACTAATCTGTCCACCCACACAATGTTTAACACAAATTGTGACACTCCATCTCAGTCATTAAAACCAATGGTTGAGATTAAATCACTTAAATGGGCGCACACACTCAACCTCACCTAATCTGTCTCCCCCCTCTCTCTCTCTCCCTCTCTCCCTACTACGGTACTACCTTTCACAATATACCCCTCCATCTCAGGACCTCCATCTCCGGCAAGGGTCGTCATCAGCGAAGACAAAACCAAAGAAACAAGTGTACCAGAAAAGAACACCCCCGATTGAAACCCCAAGCAAGATATGTGCATTTGGTGGAGATTTTTCCAAAAAAAATTCCGCATAGATATATTGCTGTGAATTGCAAAACTCAGATCGGCACTGCATATGGCCCAGTTAGTGGTGGCTTGCACGAAAATTAAATCAACAGATCGACTAAAGATCAGCACTGCATTTCTTCGCTTTACTAGATATATTCCCTATATTCACGAGTTTGTTCGACTGAAAAATTAATTTTACAAATCGCCTGTACATGAGGAACATGTTTAATTCTGTCTCCTTTAATTTGTTATTTGTAGCAGTGGCACAAGTACTCTTCTTTAATTGATACGATGCTCTTTATTTCCTAAGTTAGGTCCCATTGATGAATTTTAGTAATTCCTCAGATCTGTCTCCAATAAACCCAAAATTGTGTGGGTCGCCGGAGATGGGGCTTGACGGAGGTGGGGTCGCCAGATGAGGGGCTCGACGGAGGTGGGGTTGCTGGAAAATAGGGTCGTCGGCTGACCGGAGCTTACGTGGCCAGAGAGGGGAGGGGAGAGTGGCTGGTGGGTCATGATGTAGGGAGAGACAGATTAGGTTTTATTGAGTGGGTGTGCCCATTTAAGTGGTTTAATCTCAGTCATTGGTTTCAATGGTTGATATGGAGTGTTACAATTTGTGTTAAAAATTGTGTGGGTAGAACCGGCCCATATATATATATATATATATATATATATATATATATATATATATATATATATATATATGCACACACACAAATGTTACCTTAATTAATAATATTTTTTCCGTTTCAAAAATATATATATGCACACAAATACACAAACACGCACCGGTGGTTGTGACTCAGAGCCGGCTTAGAGGGGAAGCCGAGAAAGCCGTCGCTTTTGGCCCCCAATTTTTTGGCCCAAAGAGGGCCCCAAAATATACGGTTTATGGTTTTAAATAATGAGTTCTAATTGCCTTCAAGTAACATCTTCTTTGTGGTGTGACAACTTATGGGGTGTTTGAGAGCCTACTTTTTGATTTTTGATTTTTGATTTTCAACTTTTTGACTTTTTAGATTATGGCCAGCTTAGTGTATTTTGAGTATGGTATGAGTGTTTAGGAGATATGTGCAGAATATATTTTAAAACTGTAGTAGTGTTTGGTAGATGAATATTGAAAATGAATTATGGGTTGATTTTTTACCAAGTTGCCCTTGGCCTTTATTATTATGTTAAAAATGTGTAAATAGTTATTAATTTCTCCCTTTTATTAAGATTTTCAGGTGGTTCATATTCTTATCGATTTCTAGCATATAAGTATATACAGTTTATATCTCTTCTCCTTATTTGGTTATAAGACTCTCTTAAGGCGCTCGTTGAAAGCCCTAGAGCCAAAAATTTATTATAACCATTTAGGATAAAAAGATTAGAAAAATAAGATCTTCGCACTGGTTCAAACGGATTAAAAATTGGAGCACTTCATTTTTTACACTGTTTATATATTAAAAAACATGATTAAAAAATTAAGAGCTGCAATTTTCAATCCGTTTGAACCAATGCGAAGATCTTATTTTTTTTGATCATTTTATCATACGGAGTAAATGGTTATAATAAATTTTTGGCTCTAGGGCTTTCAACGAGCGCCCTAAAAGAGCCCTATAACCAAAAATTGGAGGGCAAAACTAGAAAAAGTCTTTCTGGACCGAAAATGGGAAACAATAATGCTACTCACACAACAACTCACACAACCTCTCACATACATGTGAGGCTCATACATAGTAGTGTATGTGAGAGGTTGTGTGAGTTGTTATATTTGGATTGTTGTGTGAGTATCATTTTTGAAATGGCAAAAACGGGAAAAGGACCTCCGGACCTGATTCTCGATTTTTGCTTGGATTGTCAAAATCAGGGAATGAGGTCTAGGAGAATGAAGAACCAAATACCCAAAATGGAAAAATGGGAATGTGAAAATGCAAAAATAATCTTGCCAAACACCCCTTAAGTTCTTTGGATGCTTTAGGAGCTAAATTTGAATCTCCACTCTTTAAATTTTTCTTAACTTTTTGCAAAATTTCGTTCAAAGATGAATATGCAGAAATAGATAGCCCCATGTTAGGACTTCCGCTTCCGGTCCCAAATATCTTTGAGTCGGCACAGGGTTGTGTACGTGAGTCTTGCTACAAGGACCGACGGGTTCCCCACCGAAATCGTACCGATGGCCGCATCGGGTTGTCTCCGGCCACCGGACGGTCGATCTGAGCCGTCCAAAAATTCTATAAAAAAAAAATGAGGGGGCCCACGAGTGAATCAACGGCATCCGAGGTGTGTATGGTGCTTGATCCAACACCCTATTTTTTACCGGAGACGGCCTGACGCGGCCGTCGGTACGATTTCGGTGGGGAACTGTCGGTCCCTGTGTCTTTTCTGTTGTGTACGTCTCTGTGTTCATTTTGTTTGTGATTTTAGACTTTTTACCCTCCGGTTAAAGTCATTTGACTTTTCAAAAACCATGCGCCGTGCCCGTACCGGTCATGGTGGTTTGAAGCACATGGCAAATTGGCAATGCAATTTATAGCTGTGCAGCTACCAGCATGGCTGCATTTATATTTGTACGTACCTGTTATCTGAGGGATAGTATGAGGATGGGAGAGGGAGGAGTGTGTGTGATAATCTCAGCCATTAGAATGAGTGGCTGAAATCGGATGTCAAATTAGGTGTGAAATATGGTACTGCATGTTAGTGGATCCGGCCGGACCCTATTTGATTTTAATACTCCTACTACTAGTGCATGCATGTGTGTTTGAGACTACTACAGTGGAGTATTTAACAAGACAAGACCTCCAATCAAGGAGTAGTATTTTGTCACGATTCTTACGTGACCGAATGGAAATAATTTTCTAACAGATTTTTGATGACTGTGAGAGTCAAATCTGATCACACTACTCTCACTTGGCTTTTGGCGTAGCATTTTCGATCAAAGAAAGATGTGGAAATAATGACAGAACAATATATTTCCTTGCCTCCCAAACAAACAAACAAACAATCAATCAAACAAACAAAATGGGTAAATTTTACTGTCGGCCTCCCTTGAGGTTTTTAAAATGACAATGCCCTCTCTTGCTTTTTCTTAATTTCTGACATTTTATGGAAATCGACTCCTTAACTTTTTAATAAAGTCCCACACGTACAACTCAGTCATCACGATCCTTAATTCCCACAACCACCCGCTGTATACCTCCAAATTCACCAACCGCAACCACCACCGTCGCCACCTATCACCACCTCTTTTCCTGATTTCCCTTCACAACTCTTTGTCCTCGTGAACAAAAAACACACCACCCTACCCTAAAGCGGTAAAACCTCCCTTTTGTATTGTTTAATTCCACATGTATTTGCACCAAGCACTACTATATATATATATATATATGAATCGTCTTTTAACTATCAAACGTTGAGGCAAACCGACCTCAAAGGAACTCACCACTGCAACCAATTCATTAGTAATTAATAAACCCATCGATCCATCATATACTTGCTATATATACAAAAATTGGAATGAGTCAAGGAGCTAGACGAGGAGGTTTGGGGGAAATTTCAATGTTTCTTAGAGGCTGGATTAATCATATCGAGATGCAATTGGCTACTGCAATTGTTGATAGGACAAGCAACGGGTAATAATTGATGCTCACGATGTCGGTTCATGAATCAAGGTCGACATCATGGAAGCTAGCTAGCTATGGTGCATTAGCTTTCTTTTCATGGTGATAAACCTCCTGCACCAACACCATTTCCCTCTATAATTACTTGGTTACTCGGTTTCTCAATCTAGAAACCCAAATCACCCTAGTTTGGCGTAATAATTCTTTTTTTTTTTTTGGTCTTTATTTAAAAAATCCCACATTAATTAGTATATGCCGGCCTATATCGGACTTGTACCGGAATCTTAGCCGGTACAGACCTACTGGTTCATTTTTTTCTCTTGATAAAAAATGCTTGAATTTTAAGATATTTTACCAAAACTTGGAGTCCATTATAAATTAAATCACGTTAATTGGTAATTTGAACTAATGTTAAGGTACGGTTTTGCTATTTTTAGCCTACTGGGCTTACGATAAGTACACTAGAAGACAAAAAAAACACATATTTCTGTGTACTTTTTATACCATGTAATACACATTCACACACTCATTATTATCAGCCCATTGAACTGATTTTAGAATTTTTCAAATACTAATAATATACTCCGTAGATTGCAATAAATCTGAAATGATACTGAGATCCACACCGGTGGCTGTACATACCGTCTCAGTAGAGAAAACTGTTGGAACTTGTGGCTCATATGTTGTGTATGAGAGGTACTAAAAAGTTCTCGTAAAAGGCCAGTACCGAGCGGAGTGGAGCGGAGCGGAACGAAGCGAGGGTTGAAATAGAAGTCGTGAATATATATACTCTCTATTGTAAAACCCTATGTACTGTGATCATCAATAAAACAGCTCCGCTCCCGTGGACGTACCCGGTTTGGAGAACCACGTATATCTCTATGTCAATCCTTTACTGTTTATACTCGAATATTGTGTGCGTGTGTGTTTAGATCCTTACAAAAACAGTATACCGACTAGTACGAGATTGCTAAATTTGGTCACCTACCTGCACGCGTAAGCTCATGAAATGATTTTAGGAGAGGTTGTAGGATTTAAAGCCGAGATACGCACAAGTTGATCCGAAACGAAACGACTTTAGGAGAGGTTGTAGGATTTAAAGCCGAGATATGCACAAATTAATCTGAAACACCCTACATTACAAAAATAATAATTTAACGTGAAAAAAAAAGAAGAAAATTCTCTCCCGTCTCTCTTCTCCACTTTTATTACGCACTTTAATCTAGAATAATGCCCCACCAAAGGACAAAATACTACTCCTCCTCTTCTTTTTGCCTTTTTGTTTAAACAAGTAGTAATTAAAAATAGTGGTTGTGTTTGGTTGACATTTTAATTTAGTTTAATTTTAGTAGTGGGTGGAGAGAGAAATATGGTAATAATTAGAGAGAGATAGAGAGATAAATGAAATTAATAATTGAAAATATATAGGGTAATAATTGTAAAACAAAATTAAAACAAAAGCAAAATGGCAACCGAACTAAACTACTGGTACAACTCCAATTACACTGCCCAAAAAAACAGTACGGAAAATGACATCAGCCTCCTCACGTCACAAGATGACGTCATATTATCACCTAATCGCCCAAGAAATTTCCCACGAATTTCCTCTCACTCCCATTTTTCTATCCTTCCGATTTTCCTTCGATTTGCCTCCCACTTTCCTTCCCTCACCCTCGAAATTGAACCCAAACAAAATACTCCAAATAAAACCTCCCGCTCTCTCTCTCCTCTCTCTCTCTCTTGAAAAGTCCGTACTAATTCGGATAAGATCAAATGGGTACCCTATCACTCCCCAAAAAGATATGCGCCAATCGGAAGAGGGCGGTGGAGGAGCTGATTAAGGGCCGAGACACGGCGGCGCAGCTGCAGATTCTCTTCGGAAAGTCCGTCGGAGATCGTGGGCCTGTCTCGGCTGAAGGGCTCGTGGTGGAAATCTCGAGGTCTTTCAGGGATAGCATATCTGTACTGATGACCAGTTGTGATCAGGACTGTGAAGTGTGTAAGGTTCCGGCGACTACCCAAGTGGGATCGCCGAGCTGCGGTGACGGGAGATCGGTGGATTCCGGCGAGAGTAGGCCGGCGGCCAAGGAAAAGAGGGGCTGTTACAAAAGAAGGTTTGTGATAATTGTCTTGTACTAGTAGTATTGGTAATTACTCTTTTGTGAATTTTTTCTGATGATTATTAGTACTGGAGTAGAGTAAAATTACCCTTAATATTTTTCTTTGCCGTTCACAAAAAGTAGAGTAAAACTCTTCTTTTTTATCGGAAAAAAAAAAAAAAGTTACTTGCAAGCGAGTAACTTTTTTTTGCTCTGTGCAGTAATTAACTTGAAAACAAAAAGTACAATAAATATTTTTCTTTGCCGTTCACCAAAAAATAGAGTAAAACACTTTTTTTTTATCGGCAAAAAAAAGGTACTTGTAATATTACAGAAAGTAACTTTTTTTTGGCTCAGCGCATAATTAACTTGAGAACAAAAAGTACAACGAGCTTGAAGGAAATTAGCTAAACAACATCAAATTAAGCAAGCTAGCTTCAACGAGAATTTTTCGTTCTACTAGCTAGTTATCCATTTTAATTGTAAATTTTTCTACAACTCATCAAGGTAGTCCGTCCGTTTAAGATACTTTAGCGGATTAAGGGTCTTGTAATTATCTATCGACTCATTCAATACTCGCGACTTGCAAGCGATTCTTTAGAGTTTAAATCGTTGTAAGTACAATAATACATCGTTTTTTTTTTTTTCTTTGTCATGACCAGTCTTTTCGAAACATGAGATCAAAAGTTATCTTTTTCTCTTTTTCGTAGAGCACTAATTTTGGTATAGTAAAAACATTCCCATGGAGATGGGGAGATATAGTTGTGATCTTTGGTAAATGATTGGGAATCCATCATTTCATATTCATTGCATGCCTATGGAAATGGAAAGAGCACTGAAGATTGTGCAATAGAAAGAAGCCACGGGTTCATGTTTTAGTTTAAAGCTTTTTTCTGCCTTTATCTTTACTCCGTACTATTTTTGAACAGGGCCAAATTATGTCATTTTCTTTGTGGGGATCAGAAGATGGAATCCAGCTCATAAGAAATGTTACTTTTTCTGTTAGAGATAAGAAATTAAAAAGGTGGATTTGGGTTTTTGTGTATGCTCTCTAGTGTGTGTGGATAAAATAAAACATGTGAAGCATTTCTCAAATGCAGCTAGCATTATTAGTTATGCTACTATAGATGGTGATAGACTCGGGTTTTTTTTTGGTCGGCAAAGAAAATTTCATGATCAATATTAATTGTTCTTAGATTTGTGTTCACCTACCTTGATTTCATTAATTGCAGAAAGAGTACTTCAGAATCCTGTGTGAAAGTCTCAACCACAAGAGAAGTAGACGGCCATGCATGGAGGAAGTATGGACAAAAGGAGATCCTGAATGCCCAATTTCCTAGGTACTATCAATACTTAAACATTTCTCTTCTATAGTTATATAATAATATAAAATTTCAAGAAATATGAATTACAAGAATCTGGCTGCAGAGGTGCGGTCTGAGTGACTGCTACCGTCGGATAGTGTTTTTAATAGTCTAGATTTATTTTCAATCTTTCACCGGTATTTAAAGACTTTTACCGGTAAAAGATTCAATAAATCTGGACCATTGATTGGTAGACTGGACCGTACATCCTTTTGCAGCTGTAGAGAAGCCGGATCCTATTACAATAGCCTCAACATATCATGATTCTCGTGTGGCAAGTAATTTAAATCTTGTGATTAAACTAATTAATTGATTACTAGTTACTTGGTACTAATTATAACATGCAAGTGCTTGTGGGCTTATCAACTTTATTTATTGATTAGAACAAATAACCCATCATCATCACTTTATCTTTCAATAAGAAAAGTTACCAAATGCTTTTCTTGGGGGGGGTAAGTTGTGAAACTTTATTAGCTCAAACACAAGCATGACCAAGGTTTATTTATTGATTAGAGTATTAATTCTGCGTAAATATCACGATAATAACGTTTACTGATATTTAAATCAGAGTTTAATATGAATTAATATTTTGGTTGGCAGGTGCTACTTTAGGTGCACACACAAGCATGACCAAGGTTGTCTTGCAACAAAGCAAGTCCAAAGAATCCAAGAGGAACCCCACATGTACCAAACCACTTACTTTGGTCACCATACATGCAGACCATATCCACTCAATAATCACCCTGATGATCTTCAAAACCCATCATCTGATTCTGATCCACTGGACAAGAATCTTATTAGCTTTGGGTCAAATTCAATTACAACTGATGAAAAAGAACATCAACATCAGTATCCCTCATGCCGGCCGTCTTCGGTAAAGAAGGAGTACTGTGGGGAGGAGACTGTACAGAGTAATAATCTCTCCGGCGATTTACCCGCGGTGGAGCCTATCGTTTGGCCGGAGCTAATGCCTTTGGAGTCACCTAGTGTTTATTCATCGGCATCAACTAGCTCTCATGGTTTTGACATGGATTTGTTGCTTGAGTCCGGTGATTTTGGGAGTAGTTTCCACTTTGACGAGGCTAGCTTCCTCTAACTAGCTAAGGTTTTGATCTAGGCCACATGATCCTCCGACAAGACTTTGATGTGCTCCCGCCTCTCAATCTTCTCTCTACGTACGCTTCCCCTTTCAATTGTTGCTCTTGTGAATTATGATAGTTTTAAGTTACTTTCGAGGAGGTGCTTTCGTTTCTGATATCGTTCACGCTTAAAAAACGTGCATTATGCGACTTAGGTTGTGATAAATCAACGAAATTCTCCGGTACCCATCTAATCTTGTATTTATGGTGTGAGACTCGGTTCCTCTAGCTAGTTAGGGTTGTTACATCGCTTGTACCCATCTAAGGTCCCACTCATGTTATCCATGTAGATTCTTCAATAAAGTGATCAATGTTTATAGAAATACTATTTTTGATTCTAGAACCTCAGTACTTATCATCTCTGATTTCCTTACAAATTTGGAAATGGTTGGGGGTGTTGTTTGGATTTAGTCTTGATTTCCAAACTTCTTTTGTTGATAAATGCATTTTTTTTTCTTTAATGAAACTTTTATGGAAATTATTTCGCGGGTGTTCACGCTAATGTTTTTGGTGAATAAAGTTGTGCTAATTTTGCACGTTGTTAATGCTAATGAATAACTTATTCACCGGTGTGAACAACTTGTGATTTTGGACGGAACTTGAAATTATCATAAATGGGAGTGTGAAAATAATTTCTTTTCTTAACGTTTACTACTATAATTTGGGTAATTTTTGTATGCTCCCGGAGTACTGGATGATTTGCCGCGGATACATATGTTACGTTAAATGCATGTCCCTTCAATCCAATTCCCAATGTCTGTAATTGATGTTTACTTGTTTGTTTGCCAGTGGCAGCTGGGTTGCCTTGCAACTCATATGTACCGTACGCACCCTATAACTATTCCATCCGTCTGGAATTAAACACTGACCAATGGGCTTCTAGCTCAGTTGGTAACTCCCGGCTCTCCCTTGTGGAAGACCAGGGTTCAAGCTCCGCTGTGGGTGGTTTGTGGATTTAGGATTATGGATAGCCTTTGAACCCCACGTGGACTAATTCACTATCTTCCCCCACTAATAACTCCACAAAAAAAAACAAAAAATTCTCCACTAACCCCAGCAGATATATACAATATTGGCACACAAAAAAAATAAATTAAACATTGACATCGTGTTTTGGACCATCTTAAATTATTGTTAAAAAATGTTAAAAGCAAGGAGAGTGATTTTTACGCTCCCTAATTTGTTAACCGCACTGCTCCTTAGGGGAGTGAGAATCCTCAAATTGTAAACTTTGGGGGGTGCGGTTGTTAATTTGAGATTTGCGAAAATCATTTCCCAAGAATAATCCATTGGATTGTGATTAAGATTTCTCTTTTTTATCATCTTGTCATATGAATTTGTAATGTTGTTAGAATATACAAAAGATAATAATTTCTTAATTTTACATCACAATAGGCCAAAATAGATTATGAAAAAGGAAATATAAAAATCAATTACCAAAAAATATATTGAAAAAAATAAAGAAATGTATAAAAGTGTCTGAAAGTTCGTTACAAAATTTTAAAAAATGCATTAGAGTATGTGTTTTTGTCATTTTTTGATTTATTGACCGTACTGGACTGTCAATAAAAGGCCCCCCTTTGTTCTGAATTTTTTTGTTTATTAGTTCAAATATGGGACCTTTTAGATTCTTAAAAATCTTTAACCTTTTGACTTATTTGGTTTTTAATGGATTTCTTTTTCAATTTCTTGTCATTCCTTAACTCTTTTTCAATTTCTTGTCCAAGTCACGGTAAGTAAATAGCTAGTAAAAAAGGTAGTCGAATCATAATACCGAATAGGCTAGACATCTATCGAGTGACAAAAAACAAAAAAAACAAGTATGTATATACATACAGGCACAAAACTTCCTATAAGGGCGCCTTTAACTTATTAAGTTAAGGATGTCCCTTTCCCGACCAATTTGCGATGATCTGAGCCGCTCAATATGTTCAAAACGTCATTTTAAAGGTATCCGCGAGAAATCAGCAAAAAAAAAAAGACCAGAAAGGGCTTGATCCGAGCAGTTTTTGTTTGTATTTTATCAAACGGTTCAAATAAAAACTGCTCCAATCAAGCCCTTCCCGGTCATTTTTTTTTGCTGATTTCAATCAAATACTCCTAAAATTACGTTCTGAATACATTGAGCGGCTCAGATCATCGAAATTTGATCGGAAAATGGGAGAAAAGAGGATATCCGCATTTTATTTAAAATGAAGACGCCCTCATAGGAAGGGGACTATACACACAAGATATTTATATATATGTGATGTGTATATGTGTGTGCACAAAATTGTTTGTTTTTAGTTTATAAGAGAAAACGTACAAGAGCTTCATGTGTGAAGACAAAGTTGTTTAATTGGAAAAGGTGAAATGGTCGATCCTACCACTTTGTTTTGTTCTTGTCCTCCGTTCACTACGTACAGGTTCAATAATTGTTTTTGTTTCAGCAACTCCGGCCCCGGCCATAGGTTTTTGGGTCCATTAAACCATGTGATCATGCATGTGGTTGATAATTCTAAAAAAGTAAAATAAAAAAAAAAGTAAAAAAAAAAAAGGGATTTTGTTAATGTATGCCCTAGGAACATAATGATAAAAGCACATTAATTGCTCCACATTACTCCACTTCCATGGAGAATGTAACACAAACAATGCTAGAGTAACTAATTACGTTTTGGAAAGAAAACTTTTTTTTTATTTGACGAAACTACCCTAGCTACCCAGTGAACAAAAACCTACTGTAAAATTTAAGAATTGATCGACCAAATAAACATGAAAACTTATTTGAAAAAAAATGTTTGCTCGTGTTCTCTCATGAATTTTTGGAATATGATTTCAGCAAACTTAATCATCACACGTAAGCCATGAAAAAGAAGAGAGGCTATTGAATCAGACCTAACCACTTTCTCCCATACAAAGTTCCAATCAACCGGTAACATTCCTCTTTCTCAAAATTACGTATTAGTATGCTAATTAAAAGTCCGTTTGGACATTCTTGACTAATAGTTTATCTATTCTTCGGCTTTTGGGTTTTTTTGTGAACTTTTGATCAAGAGAATTTACTTCGCTGATTTTTTTTAATGAGAGAAAACATAAAAGAAAAAGAAGGTTAAACATAAAAAAGGTTCGAAAAATATAACATTAGCCCACACAATAAGCCAAAAGTATAAACTTTTTGGCTTAAAATCTGGTTAAGGGAAAAAAATCAATAACTTGTTTCGGAATGTATTAGTATTTAGTAGATTTCAAAAGAAGTGCTACAATACCCTTCCATTTGTTTTTCCATTCCTCTCTAGCCCTTTTCTTCCTTTTTTTCTTGCATTCAACGGAATAACCAATTGCTTAGTTTTTAGTATACCATTTCGGTGACTGATATGGAGTACCCATAGCAGTTTTTTTTTTTTTTTTCTTGGCTTAAACCTGCAGGAGTTGAAAGACCTTACAAAATAAAACGAGTTGAAAAGATAGCATGGAGGAAAAAATAAAAAGGATAATTCCGTCTCACCGTAAACAAGTTTTCCAGCTTGTGAATGTTGCCTAACCTATTTATTACCTTTGTGAGTTCCTACATACTCTTGAGTATAGCTGGCATCATTAAATGCATGAGTATTACGTATCATATACCCCTATGGCATACATTAACAAAACCCATAAAAAAAAAAGTGAGGATAAATAAAGATTTATTGATTGGATCATGTGTCCAACTTCAGACCTAAAACGTAAAAAGAAGCCTTCCAAAAACCTCAATACTCTCTCTCTTTCTCTCAAGAAAAAGGAAGAGAATATACATTATCCATATTTGACTGTTCCACTAAGCTTTTTTACAAAAAATAAATACTTAGCATTTTTTAAACTTTAAAAAATGTATTTAAAAAAATAATATTTTAATTTTTTTTGCACCGTTCAAAAAATGTCATAAAGATCTATCAAGGAATGTGAGATGCTCTTAGGTGTTGATAAAAGTGCGGCAAGGATAAAGACGAAAATGACATAACAGAGAGACGTACAGCGTGAAAGCAAGGAAGAGTCACAACACCACCGGAAGAGGAAGCTAACTAATCAGCTTTTTATTAGTACTCCATCAGTACATGCATGCAACTCTCTCACCAGTACCCATCATACCTGAAATGATTAATTCCTTAGATGGTGTTTTAAAAATGGAAATTGATTTTGGCATTTCAGTTTTAACCGTTGGCACTTTACTAAATTAAAGAAATGTGAGATGCACATAGGCCTCGTTCAGTTGCCAGAAAAATACAGGAAATAATGGAAAAATTAACTTTTTCATAACTTTTATAGTGTTCAGTTGGCAGGAAAGTAGTGAGAAACATGTTTTTAAGTTTTCCTGCAAGATTTACTTTCTTGCAAAAGTGATCCGGCCAAAAGCATAGGATTTTGCGTCATGGAAAAAGTTTTCTCCATTGTGGGGCCAAAATAATTGACAGGTAAGAAAAAAAGTAAATGACGCCAATACCAAAAAAAATACGAATTAGGTTCTTAGAAATACACTTTGAGATTTACGTGAGCAACAACAATTTCGACTACTATGGTGCTTTCTGAGATAATTGTTGTGAAAAAAGATTGATAGTTTATTTTTTTTGGAAGTATTTATTTATCTTGTCATTAGTCTTCAATTTTATTTTTTTACTAATTTTCAGTGAGTTTTTGCATCGGCAACTAATCAAGCACGGTTGTTTAATGTTTTTATTTATTTAGTTATCATCTACTTATTTTTTAAACTTTATTTGTACGGTTGATTATCAGAGAATGTTAATTTAAATGAGGGATTTGCATGACCATTCAGAATATAGCAAATTGAATAGGGAAGCAAGTCGATTTTTTCATTTCATGTTAAGGCTTTGCATTAGATAAAATACATTTTCCGTATGTGTTAATTTTTGAAATATGATAGCCTATTGTTTAGCTCTCAAAATTACTTTTATTTAAAATTAGCCATGGGAATAAAAATAAAGAAGTTTTTCATAAGTGTCTTTTCCCGGCAAATGAACCACTAAACTTTTATTTTTCTGCAAAAAAAAATTGTCAAATGAACACTCACAAGAAAATGAATTTTTTTTCCTTTACTTCACTTTACTTAACTTTTTCTGAGAATAACTTTTCGGTACAACATTACTGACAACTGAACGGAGACTTGGGGTCCATTGGAGATGCTCTTAGGCGTAGATAAAAGTGCGGCCAGGGTAAAGACGAAAATAACATAACAGAAAAACAACGTGAAAGCAAGGAATATGAGAATCACACGACACCACCGGAGGAGAAAGCTACTTCACTAATCAGCTTTTTATCTTTCTGTTCCAAGTCGTAATTGCATGATGCATGCAACTCTCTCACCAGCACCCACTATACTTCCTCCGTTACCATTCTTTTGTCCCTCGTTCTATTCCAATCGGATAAAAAATTAGTTATAACTTTTAATTGGTAATATTGTTTATATGCAATATATATGGATCGATCTTATTTAATAGATCTCAATGAGCTCTTTTAAATGATGTTTTCAAAATCATCTAAAAAATTATAGATTACAAGATATAATCAATTGAAAAGTGGCACAGACTCCCAAAATAGACTAAAGAATGAGAACCGAGGGAGTAATTTCATTGATATGTTTATTTATGTTGCACAAAATTACTGGAACACTAGTAGTAATGAATTCAAAATTAGAAAAAGTACTCCCCCAAGGATAATTTGGTACTCCTTAGAGGTCCCGTTCAGATGACAAGAAAGGATGAGAAAATCAAATTTCAGTTATCAGAAAAATAGTAGGAATCACAAAAATATTATTTTCACCGGGAGTCATTTTCTCCTAAAATACATCTCTCAAAAAGGTAGGAGTTTATTTTCCTTGAAAAGTTTCCTCCCTCCCAAAGCACTTTCCTCCTCTCGCCAATATCACGTTCCCCTTCTCTCTCCTTATCTCAGTGGTGAGTTGACATTCAATTTATCTTTTCCTAGATAGATTGTTTTTTGAACGTATGTTTTTTTTTCGAGAAAGAGCAAGAAATATATTGTTTCAACTTATTTGTTTTATCGTAGTTTTATGCTCTAATTTTATTTGTATGGACTGAATAATAAACCATTCTTAGTTCGAATTTCAGATTTATTTTTAATAATCATTAATCTTTTTAGTAAATATGGTGATTGATGACTATGCTATAATTCTCTTGCTGGTGGCTGATTATATGATGATTTGGTGATAACATGCAATTTGCGTAGATATAAAATACATATATACTTGTTTATGTACTGTTTATAAGCCAATTTTTTTTCTATTACAGATTGTCATTACAAAATAATACGTTTTATTATGTATATTGTTTTCGAAAGCATTGTGATTATTTAGTTCATAAAATTATTTTTGTTCAAAGTTAGCCATTGCAAAAAGAACTTTTCCACTATTTTTTTTCTTGGCAAATGAACAAACTTACTTTGATTTTTCTGTAGAATTCTTTTGTCAAGTGGATACTCACATGAAAGTAAATTTTCCTTTATTTTACTTCACTTTACTCAGGACTAACTTTCTTGTACAACTTTCATGACAACTAAACAGAGCCATAGGGATAAAACTAGAATTGAGGATTGATAATCCTGAAAGTTATTTCGGAAACAAAACATAGGATAATTCGGAATTAGGTACAGTTTTTTTTTTTTTTGCTCGGCAAACGAAACTTTTTATAATAACTCGAAAGGGTACATCGAGGGGAAAACAGGAAAAAGAAAACATGGACTAGCCCATCCAACAGAAAGTTGGACAGCCTCTACACCTCAACAAGAACTACAATTTGAGCTTACGAATCCCATCAAGAAACAACTTAAACTCCTCCACTGAATAGACCTTGATACCGAACTTGGTCTTCATCCACATTGCGACTCTCGTTTTCACCAATTCCCCTACTACCTCAACGTTGAATGTTGCATTGTTAAAGACGAGGTCATTCCGGGCGAGCCACATGGACCACAGGGTGGCGTAGAAAGAAGCTTCCCATATATTTTTCTCCAAATTCCTAAACCCATTGTCAAACCACCATAGAGCCAAATCTGACAACGAATTAGGACAGACCCACGAAACATGCCACCAATCCAGAATTAGAGACCAAACATTCCAAGAGAAAATACAGTGCAGGAAAAGATGATCCGGAGTTTCTAATTGCAAGGAGCACAAAGGGCAGGAGACCGATTGGCCCTCTTGAATGATATTCCTGCTGACGAGCACCGATCTCGTTGGAACCCTATCTTGAATTGCCATCCACGAAAAAATTTCCACCTTCGGAGGGCATAGATTCTTCCAAAGTGACCCCAAAAGTTGGTTCCGGGCTTGGCCAATCTGTTCCCATTGTTGGTATACTGACTTGGAGGAGAGGCATTTATCAGTAGTCCATTTCCATTGAAGCACATCCCTCTTGGCTTGATCAAGTGTTACCAAAGCCAGTCTTTGATGTAATTCCTCAGATAGGTTAGTCTCCCACACATTCATTCGTCTCGTCCTAAATTGTAGCTTCCATTGCGCATTCCCTGACCCATCCTTCACTGATCTCACCGTGTCCTCCTTTTGGTTAGAAATTAGGAATAGTCTAGGGAAAGCTTCCTTGAGAGTTCTGTCCCCCAACCAAATATGGTTCCAAAAGGAAGTGTCCTGCCCAGAGTGGACTTGGATCCGAAAACCCTCACTGAGAACCGGACCAATACTGGATGACGGGTCTCCCAAAGAACAAATATCTCTCCATAAGTTGGAAATGCAACCCGTTCTTGGTAGAGAAGGTAGCCAAGCTCCGTTATCCAGATTATACTTACCCCTAATAACTTTGACCCAGAGCGAGTCTTTGTCCTCGTTAAATCTCCACCACCATCTGGCCAGCAAAGCAAGGTTTTGTTGGATCACCCTCCTCACTCCCAAACCACCAAATTCCTTCTTATTTGTTACTTTTTCCCACTTCAGCAGGTGAACCTTCCTCTTTTCCAGCATATCCCCCCCCCCAAAAATTGCTTTTGGAGCTTCTCTATTGCCTTTGCCACAGCCACCGGAATCTTGAACATAGACATAAAGTAGGTTGGCAGGTTGGTGAAAGAAGAGTTAATAAGAGTGAGTCGACCCCCCGTAGAATTAGTTTTCCTTCGCCAAATAGTTAGCCTTTTCTCCATCTTATCCAATACTGGTTTCCAAGTTTTGATCCTTCTTGGATTTGCTCCCAAGGGAAGACCAAGATACTTAATTGGCAGTGTTTCAACCTTACACCCCATAACACAAGCAAGGGATAACACATCCGGCTGAGGGATATTAACTCCACACAACGAGCTCTTGGAATAATTAATTTTCAATCTCGACATGAGCTGGAAGCATCTAAGGATCCTTTTAATATTGGCCATTTCCTCTCTATCATTGTTGCAAAAAAGGATGGTATCGTCAGCAAATTGGAGATGGGACACAACCACCCCATTAGCCCCAATCCTAACTCCTTTAATTATGTTTAGCTCTCTCGCTCTAACCAACATAATATTTAGAGCTTCCACCACAATGTTGAAAAGAAAAGGGGATAATGGGTCCCCTTGCCTAAGGCCTTTTTGCGTAGTAAACTCTCTGGATGCTGAACCATTGATCAACACTGACATAGACACCGAGGAGCAACACTCTTTTATCCATCTACACCACTTCTCCCCGAACCCCACTTTTGAGAGCATATCAAGCAAAAATTCCCAGTTAACACAGTCATAGGCCCTTTCAAAATCGATTTTCAAAAGTAGACCTCCGTGGCTTCCATTTTTCCAGCTATGTATTGCCTCATTTGCTATTAAAACCCCATCCAAAATTTGTTTCCCACCAATAAACGCCGCTTGAGACTCACCAATAATATAAGGTAAATGGGATTTGATTCTAGTCGCCAAAACTTTAGAGAGCAATTTATAAACCCAACCCACCATACTAATAGGTCTAAAATCTTTGAAAAACAAAGGGCTGTCTACCTTAGGAATTAAAGACACAAAGGTAGAGTTAATACCTTTAGTGAGCTTTCCGTTGGTATGAAACTCTCTAAAGAAAAGCAGAACCAAATTCTTCATGAAATCCCATCCCTTCTTAACAAAGGAGAAATTGAACCCATCTGGACCTGGCGCCTTTATATTGCTACACTCCTTCAGAGCTCCAACAATTTCCCCTTCCTCAAACTGTCTTACTAGGAGCAGAGAGATATCCGGATGCAATTTCCTAGGGAACAGACCCCCCAAAGTAGGCCTAGAACTCCTTTCTTCAATGAAATTATCACTAAAATATTTAACAGCAGCTTCCTTTATTTCCAACGGGTCTTCCACATTTCGGCCAACAACATTGATTATGCCCACCAAATTCCTTCTGTACCTATTATTAGCCACGGCCTGGAAAAATCTAGTGTTTTTATCACCCTCCTTGAACCACTTGACTCTGGATTTCTGTCTCCACAGCGACTCAGTTAAACGAGATAGCCTCCAAAACTCAGTTTTGGATTTGCATTTAGCTGCTTTCTCATCCGTCGTGAGCTGCCTATCTTCAGCAAGTAAATCAAACTGGTGTAGTTCAGTTTCGATTACTTGTAACGCTGCATTAACGTCCCCAAACTCCTCCTTATTCCATACCTTTAGCCTCTCTTTTACTGCCCTCAATTTTTGAATTATCTTGAAACCTGCCCAACCGGACACTTGAGTAGATTCCCATGTTTCTCTGGCTATCTTCAAGCAATCCGGGTGCGATAACCAGATGTCCATAAACTTGAAAGGCCGCGGACCCCAGTCCCTACTATCATCCATAATAACAACCGGGCAATGATCAGAAATAAGTCTCTCTAATCCCCACTGTAGCACTTTGAATTCTTGAATCCACTGCTGGGAAAGCAGAAATCTATCCAAGCGGCTAAGGATAGCTTGGTCTTGGTAATTCGACCATGTAAATTTCCTTCCGATCATGGGGAGGTCCTCCAATTCCATATGGTTACAAAACTCCACAAAATCCCTCATCCCAGACACTATAAACACGCCTAAAAGAAATAAAAAAGTTTACTAACCCGATCAATGGTAGGAAAGACAGTCTCAACTGAACCGGCGGTTAACCAAACTAATCGAAACAATTTTAAACCAACATTTTAACCGCAGTTATTGTTGTGTTTGATGAGATTAAGACTGCCAAGCCGATTTCTGAGACATAAGACCTAAGACCCAAGGATAAAAAAAAAAAAGACCTAAGACCTAAGACCAAGACGAGTTGAACGAGGTTCCCATACTGTACTTCATGTGGCTCGGAATATTTATGTATTTGTTTTGTTTACCTTCTACAAGTCAAGTTTGTTGAAACAGTCATCGTTTTTTATTCCGCATCCGACTGATTTTCCTAGCTAGTAAAAAAAAAAATGCTTTCAACAATAATTAGAACGTGGGACATTTTTCTAAAGATTTCAAAAATAAGTTCCGAAAAACATAAACGGGTTGCAGTCTGCAGACGGATTTGGGAGGAAGCGAGATTCCTTGGATTTGCTCTTGGAGGAATCTGCCGAGGTCTGCCACTAATTTGAAGATCCGCTTAGAATGGGGGATCCCTATGAGGGTGTTTAAACTTTAAACAAAACGTAGTATTCTTTAGTTTCGATTATTCTTGTCTGTTTTCGGTCGGTAGAGTGTAGAAAGACTCTTGTTGTATTTTGTTGTCCTGGTGGTGTTGGGATGTGTTGTTCCGTCCAAGGCTGTTTCCTTGGCTTTTTGGGCTTGTCCCCCTTTTTTGTGAAAAGGAAAAATTGTTCCAAAAAATAAGTTCTAATTAAAAAACATGAAATGTACGAGTAGTTTCTTTTATGTATTCAAGAAAAATGATTCAAAAAACTTAAGAAAAAAAACTTAATTCATAGCCGAATTATAAATCCCGTGCCTGGTTCATTTTGATGATCATCCGAACCGTAACTAAAACAACCATCGATCTGCAATGTAATTACAAAAATATCTGTATCTACAAATGTACATATCTATTTATTTAAAACTTCTGGTTAGGCTTAAGGGTTTGAACTCTATGGATTCACTATCTTCGTGTCTTTGTGTTTGGAAGATGGTAACAAACGGTTTTAGTTATAGTTTACTTAAAAAGAAAATCTCTGGTTCCGATTACGATATTCATCCTTAAAGTTTTGAGCATCTCCTATACCAAGCTCTAAAACTCCAAAATAGAGAATGAATGTGATATATTAAGGGGAGAATTTGTAATTTAAATTTATTACCTCTTTTTTTCAATTTTATGTACTTTATGGGGGAATCTCGGAGGAATCCCATCGTCCTTTTTAGAGATTTGGTATCTAAAATGGAGGTGTAGTCTCCATTTTTGGAGACCCTAAAGTAAATTTTGAGACCAAATCTTTAAAATGAACGTCAAAGATTTCTCGATAAAGTAAAAAAGATAGAATAAATTATAAAATTTTCTTTAAATATTTCACATTCATTCTCTATTTTGGAGTTTTAGAGCTTGATTGGAGATGCTTAGGCATTGATAAAAGTGGGGCGACAGTAAAGGCAAAACAGTCGTGCTATCCACACAGATTGCAATGTGAGCACTACGCGCGGGTACCACAAAAGCGATTCCAGTCATTCATTAAGTGTAAAAGTTTTATTTGAGTGCTCCTGCGAAAAATCAGCTCAATCTAATAAACGTATGTTTTGATTCAGATTTTGGTTCCGAGTACTTCGTAAAATCTGAATCAAAATTTAGAAGATTGGATCGAGCACTTACTGTTATCGGATTGAGCTAATATTTCTCACGGACACTTGAAAAAATATTTTAAATTTAATGAACGATTTGAATCATTTTTTGGAATCCTAGTGAGCCTCACATTGCAATCTGTGCAACAAAAGTCTGTGTAGACAAACATTTGGAGTTAGTAATCGCTAATGCTAAAGAAACCGACGAGGCACACCGACGGCTGCGTGGGGCCCACCTCAGCCACCGGACGGCTGATATGAGCCATTCAAAAATTCTATAAAACAAACGAGTCGGCTCACGCGAGAATCAATGCCATTCCGATGTGTGTAAGTGCTTGATCCAAACACCCTATTGATTCTCGCGTAAGCCCACTCGTTTTTTTTTTTTTAGAATTTTTGAAAGGCTCAGATCAACCGTCCGGTGGCTGAAGTGAACCCTGCGTGACCATCGATGGCTCCCGTCGGTGCGCCTCGTCGGTTTTCGTAGCACTCTCCGTTATTAATCAGCTTAGCTTTCTGTTCCGAGACATGCAACTATCTCACCCACTAGCCATCAGGTAGATTAGACACATGACATGACTCCAATCATATTTGAAATGATAAACAACTTTAATGGGAAAATTAGGAGACAGTGGGAAGGGAAGAGGGGCTTTTTATCACCAAGTCAGGACACGTTTTTGGAAATCATAAAGTAATGGGAAGGCAACAATTGTCAAAAACATGATTTTGAAGACAAAAATATCTCTCCCCTAAAATCGTTTCACTTTCATACACATCTCCCCTCCCCTGAATGAGGGCAATCCATTGAAGGAGCAACCAGCAACCACATGACCCACATGAGAGGGTGATTTTGCAGGAACGGGTTACTGTAAAGAAAGGGGAAAAGAGGAGAATTGATTCACCACTCTTGGCCGGCGGTGTCCCTTCGTTTCTTTTCCTTTTATTTTCATCTTCTCTCAAAATTCAAATCAACCCAGCGGGTTCCCCGAGTTAACTCGATACAGTGCCCGAAAGCAGCCATGAGCAACGACTTCCGAGCTCGACCTGACGACCCGTTCCTGCTCAGTTACAACCCGACAGAGCTCCGGATCGCTTCGGATTTCATCTCCAACTGGCTCCCTTTCCTCTCTAGAGATCTCTGCTACCATTGCGTACTAAAACCAGTTCTCTTTTTTCCTTTCCCATTGATCAGAGGGGGTGATTTTGCTGGTGTGTGTGTGTGAGAGAGAGAGAGGTCAGTGGTTTGGGGGTTGGGATCGACGGCGTGTTTGGATGGGAAAAGAGGAGGAAGTGATTTGGGGTTGGGGATTTAGGGTTTCACTTGAGGGGGCGTAATAGTCATTTTACGTGGCCCTTCCCATGTATTCAAAATTTGTTTTCCTCCGTTTCATGTCCAGACGAATTCCACAAAAACTACTCCATGACTTGGGGATAAAATGCCCCTCTTCCCACTGTCTGCTAATTCCCCCAACTTTCATTGATACGTTTATTTATGTTACACAAAATGCCTAGAACATTAGTAGTAACAATTACAGTACAAAGAAGGAATTCAAATTTTGAAAAAGTACTCCTCACTTACGGAGTACGATTTTCGAATCAATCAAGAAATCGTTGCATCGGTGTATGTTTTGGATCGGCCGGCTAAACAAATACACGGAGTTACTAATAGATAAAACTATTATAATGATCATTAGTTATCGGGTCCTGGTACGTTAGTTTTCGCGGACAATTACAAAAAATTAAAGTCATCAAAGGCACTCAAGCCGCATGCTCATACATCTCGATACAACGACTTTTGGCCCTGATTCTAAAAAAAAAGTTACACACTACTAAAGATAACGAACACTCTTTGACATATGATTTTTAAATGTCAAAGAGTGCTCCTTGATTTTTACTCTATACTTACAATCTCATCGTTTGAACATTTCAACCCTAATTAAGTCGTTTCCAAAAAAAAGTATGTCAAAATAGAAATGGTTTTGAAAATGTCAAAGAAATCGAAAATGGTTTTAATTGGGACTTTCTTAATTGTCAAATGTAATTAGGGGTTTCTGTAACTTTTTCTCAATCTTCGCTGATTTCATGATCAGGAGATAATCAGACCTGCTGTCGAGCTAGCTAGCAGGCATCATCAGCTGCTTCTCTTGTCTCCCGGATCCCATTTATCTTCCATGCCACTGGAGAAAATGAGGTCCATGCTATTACCGCTACTACTCCCAGAATTAAACATCACATCGGCCAAATCCGCCACCGGATGTGGAAACTCCATCGTATCTCTCCCAAACCGAATCGAACTCGGCCCCGCTCCACCACCGCCGCTGCTCGGCCCAGCGCCACTGCTCCCCAGCCCAAAGTCCATCGACAGCCACGTCCGGCCGAGAGGGATTGCGGCGGGCGGCGGTGGAGACGCGGTGGTGGTTGCGAGTTGTTGAGTCGTCACTTGCGGCGGCGGCGGCATGAGTTCCGCGGCGGGCGCGGGAGAGGCGGACGGCGCTGTGGATGACATATGGCAGGTGTGGTCCCCGCGGTAGGTTACCGCGAAGGTGAAGGGATTGTTGTCGAGGCGCTGGACTTGCTTCTTGGCCTGGCAGTCGTAGAGTTTGGAATGGGTGCATCTGTAGTAGCTCCTAATTAATACCACCAACAGTTTTGGGATTAATCATTTGTTTAAATGGGAGAAGTTAGAAAAGTATATAACGGGAGATCGAAGTTGAAAAAAATTAATATAAAACGACAAATATATCAGTTGTTTGTTATTTTTTCGTCTTTCATAAACTTTCTCTTTTTGGTTTTTGGGTATTAGTTTTTACTTTTGAGATTTCGCTCGTCAAGAAGAATGATTAAAATTCAAAAAAATAAACATAAGTATAATAAAAATTCAAAAAAGACAAACAAAAATTCCAAAAAATTAGAGAGAATGAGGGCACTTGAATTCAAATACATAAGACGACATGTATTTGGATAATAGCCCCATTTATTCAAACTTTACAATTAAGACTACTCTGTCATAAAGGATGCATGGTATTTTCAAGACAAACATCATCAAATGCATGGACGTACGAGAGTAGAATGCCCTATCTACCACCCATTTGTGTTGATCTCACACCAATAGGTGATGCTGAGAGATCCAAGTAAATGGATAGTTTTGAATGGATGGAGTTGGAGCATATTGCTCCTCACCGATTTGTATACAGTACTATACCCTACGTGCTAAAATATTGGCCAGTTATTTCTTTGTTGGATGTTCTATAACCTTTGTTCACATTCAAATTCAGTCACAAAAGAACCCCCAAAAAATGCATTAGAGATTTAAAAGTAGTACATCATCGTATTTTTAAAAAGGAAGATAATTTTGAAAATTCATATCTTCCGAAAAGTAATGATCATTCTATTTCTGTAAAATTAATTTTTGATTTTCGAAAGAGAAAATATCAATTTGAGGCAGCAGAAAATGTTACTAATTAAGAGGAGTCAAGACAGATTGTGTATGCCCATGCAAGGTCACCTTTTGGGGCCCTGAGCGAGCTCGAACGTGAGGCCCCTACATATGTAGAATGGAAAATGCTAACCGTGAAATTAAAAGTTGTTAGCCTCCCTTTGTGTGCAAAAAGTATTATAATGGGTTTTCAAGAGTAATATGTATTGAGACAGAAAACTTCCATGAAGGACGACCTTAACTTATTAAGTTAAGGACGTCCCTTTCCCGACCAATTTGTGATGATCCGAGCCGCTCTATATGTTTAGAACGTGATTTTAAGGGTAACCGCGAGAAATCAGCAAAAAAAAAAAAAAAAAAGACCGGAAAAGGCTTGATCTGAGCAGTTTTTGTTTGTATTTTATCGAACGGTTCAAATAAAAACTGCTCAAATCAAGCCCTTCCCTTCCCGGTCATTTTTTTTTGCTGATTTCTTAAAGGTACTCTTAAAATCACGTTCTGAACACACTGAGTGGCTCGGATCATCAAAATTTGATCGGAAAATAGGAGAAAAGGGGACGTCCGCATTTTATTTAAAATGAGGACACCCTCATAGGAAGGGGACTCTGTATTAATCTTTTGGTTTCATATTCAACAAAACAAGTGATATCCATATTTCATACATAAATTTAAAAGATAACAATACAAGAATTTAATATGTGTGGATTTTATATTTTAGCACATGCAATTCGATTTTCAAAGAAATAGTTATGTTTATATGTTCAGACTCTCCATCAATAAAAGTAGTTCTGTTTATGAGTGGTAAGCATTTCAAACATGAATCTTCTAGTGCTAGATCAATAAATGTAATTTGCTTCTCTTAATAATAATTTTTAATAGGAGTAGTATTTATTTATATACTAACTCATACAGAGTTATATTTAACTGAGAGCCATTTTTAGATTCAAATTTATGGGTCTAAAGCCGCCACACCTCCGGCTTTAGGGTCAAGCCGACCGTGTCTATGCAAATTTTTGATGTTAAAAGGCATCGTGATTTTACCAAACACCACGAATAATCTATTCGAGTGGTCAACGTCTTGGCTTGACCGTGTTAAAATAACAAATCTTGAAATCACATATAACGTGCTTAGTTTGTAATAGGGGTCAATATGCAAAGGTTGACGACTTCAAGTCCTTGGTCGAAGACTTGAGAAAACGAGAGGAAGGAAAAAGTCATGCAGGGGGGCATTTTCAGCAAAATTATGTTACCGCGGGAATGTTGACCCGAGAATCTCCTTTTGACCGTATTTTCTCCACGTATAACCATCCTCTGGCGGAATCTCCGTGTTCCCCATCCGAGGTGCCGGCATCATGACCGTTCGTTTGTCCGCGTCATTCCTCCTGCATTAATTTCCAACGACAAAATGAAATTAATTAGCGGTCGCCGGTCAGGACACAATATCATTGGCGGAGCCACGTGGTGGGACGGTGGGGTAGGTGCAGGTGCCATCCCACCTCGGCATCAAGCTATTAGTAATTCTGTTATGCAATTAGGCTAAGTTTCATTTAGCTTTTAGCATTTTTCAAAGGTTGTCTTTATTAAAAAAAATCGCGTTCATTAGTTTTGAGCCAAATTTTCATGGATTATTGATTCGTCTCGACGAGAGAAATCATAAAAGTAAAAAAATTACTTTTACCCAAAAGTAAGTATTTCGATAAAAGGAAAAAAAAAATTTACATTTTTGATTCCTCTCGTCGAGATGAACTAATAAACCACAAAATTTTGGCGCAAAACTAACAAACATAGATTTTTTTGAATAGGGACAAAACTTTCAAAAAAAAAATCTTTTAACTAAGTGAAACTCAGTCTTACTGATATTAGAACAAATTCACAATTTATACAGCAAATGTAAGGTTCTGTTTCTATCTAAAAAATTAATGAACGATTTAAATCATAGTAATAATATGTCAATGATTTTCATTTGAAGGACCAAAAGAGAGTTAGACCAATCTTTTTAACAAAAGAAAGCCAACTACAAAATTTAATTACATGAAGATATGTGTAACCTTCACCTTCGCACTTTTTTACAAATAGCATGCAACAAAAATGAGAATTTCTATCGAACATTAATCTCATTTTTTAATTTAAATCCTAACTCGGCCATTGCACAACATGTCGAGGGTTTTGAACTTCCTCTTGAATACTCGTGTGTGACAGGGAGGTCTAGAATGTGATCAAGATTAGCTTAATTACAAAGAAAATTGATCTCAAATGAACTTTATATAATTTAGCAGATCACGAGTTCTTTAAAGTGGGATAAATTTTTAGTATGCATCACAAGCCAAACGAGTTGAGTAATAGCTTATCATGATTTTTTTTACAACTTGGCAAACTTTAAAAAAAATTTCAAACTTGGGTATTTTGTTTAAGTTCGAACTCGAGTAGCTTGTTTTGTTTATCAGCTTTATATTCGATCCAAGAGTGCATATCTATACGTAGAATTGATCTAAATTGCCACACTCTATTCTCGTTTGGATTGGAAAGGCAATCTAAAAATTACATTATGTGTCTTAGATAATATAATGTTACCTTCTTCTCGACCTTTGCGAGGACGAAGCACCCCCGCCGGAATCCGCCACATCCATCGGCTGAGCCTCCCCTCCACCGCCACCGAACCGCGTCGAACCCTCCACATCTCTTCCACCCAACCTTGCTTGATCATCAGCAAAAATCTGTGTCTGAAGTAACAAACTCATGGCTTGCGACCCACCGCCGTATCTCAGCCACTCCTCCACCATTCCTCCACCGATCCCCGCTGCCATTTCCAACTCATGACTGGTTTGTCCAGCATCAGACGTCGAGCCCTGACTGTTCAACTGGTCTCTAGCCTCGCCGAAAACTCTCACGATCTCGTCGCACGACTTCAGCAGAAAACCCGGGTCGTTGGAAAGAGCCGGCAGGTTCAACTCAAGGTCTCTGGCCAACTTGCACCCATGGAAGATCAGCGAATTGATCCCCTCCATGTCTATTTTCTTGCTGTTTAAGTTTCTATTTTTAGGGTTTGATGGGGTTGGTTGAACAGCACGTATATGGTGGTATATATACATATGTATATATGAGGTAATTAGTTTTGAAAGGGGTGAAAAAAGTGTTTTAGAGTAGGTTTCTGGGTTAGTGCGAAGTGGGAGAAATTAGAATACATTTTTTAGGGGGCCGGTAAAAGATTCAAAGTATTTGTGTATCTCAAACACGGTACAAAGAAGAAGAAGAAGCTTGGAAAATACGACTGGGTCTTGGTCCGATGACCGGCATTCAGCATCCACCTTTTTTTCCTTGAAGTCTACTTGGAGACTTGGGCCCCCCCTCATTGAAATCAACCTTCGTAATACCAGAGAATTTTCTTAGGTTTGAAGGTATGACTCTGGGTACTGTGGCAAAGTTTGTTCTAATTGTTATAGTGGAAGAGGAATCAAGTAAAAAGGAGAATTTAGTACACCATTGTCAGTTAAATTGATTGATACTAGTATATGTTGGACAAACATTTTTTTTTTTTTTATCGGCAAAAGATAAAGATTTATTATCTCCAAACACAAAGTACAGAGCTAATAGGATCATGGATACACCGGCCTGACCATCCATGACCCTCATCTCCTAACCACATGGAGGAAAAATTGATTTGGACCCAACAGGCTGAGCCCAAAACAGGGGGAAAACACCTAAAAATCCCAGGTTGGAGAGACACCAACCCAGAAACAAACATTTTGGATATATGTTGGACAAACATTTTGGATATATATAGTAATATTTTATTCTAAGTTTGAATCAAAATTGATTTGATTTGGAGTTGTATTTTTTTTCATTGGGACTTGTTCGTCGTGGATGGATGCGCCTTTTATAGACAAATGTGTCTCTTTTTCATGGTGACTATTCGTAGAGTCACTAGCTGCTCTATAAATATTACATCCTTCATTCTTTTTGGTAATTGATTTTTTTTCCCTCCCATTCGAGTCTATACGTAGGAGAGAGTACAAAACAAAATTTTGGTTCAATAGATCCACCGATTTAGTGTTGCTTTTGTGGGTCGGGCATTCGATCGAGTGGTGCTAGGGATAGACGTCCATGAATGAATTTGTCTTAAGTACAGAGTATCACACTCCCCTTGATCGCCAATTTGTTTGTATCGATTTTCAGGTTTTGAGTTCTAAATTTATTGCACTCATATTGTTGGTTTTATCACATAAAATAACCATATTATTCCAACAATCTTAAGACAGAATCGTTTACTTTTTGTGTTTAAGGCTACGTTTGTTTGGGCATAAAAATATTTTTCTATAAAATATTTTCTAGTATTTTTGGTGTTTAGTTGTATAAACTGCATAAAAAAAAATGTTTTACAAGTAAAATATTTTTCACCAATGAAAGGATGAAAAATGAGTTTCCCTGAAAAATTGCGAAAGTAATTTTCCAAACACCAGTATTCCCTATCAAATAGGAGGTGTCAAATAGGGGGCCAGAAAGAATAAATTAGACCGCCACATTTACCAAGTTTGAAGTAGTAGTATTGCCAAAACTTCCCATCGCACGGATACACAATAATAAAAAAATAAATAAAAAGGGAGTATAGTTTTTTTTTTTATCATTAAAAGGGAGTATAGTGGACCATGAAAAATATAAGTACGGCTCGAATAGACAATCATATACTCCCTCCGTCCCTTTTTTTGAGTCCATTATTTCATTTTGGGCTGTCCCTTAATAAATGTCCATTTTGTAAAGTTAGTGGGTAAAAGTTGGTGCATTGTCTATTTTGTCCCTAAAAGTAGATTCCATTTTGAAAAGTTAGTGAGTAAAAGTGTAATGATGATGGGTAAGTGGAGGAAAAAGTTGATGTGAAATGTATAATGATGATGTCTTTTTAATAAGTTGGAGTTACGAAACAGGACACTTAAAAAGGGACGGAGGGAGTACTACTATTGAACTAGCTAGAAATAACCACATTGCAAACTAGTAATTCTTTGTTAATTTGTTTTCTGGCACTCGATACAGCTGGGTGAAAGTTACGTAACACGTTAACTTAAAGTTTTAGGGAAAATGACGGCTAAGGACGTGTTTTGATAATTAATACTCCCTCCGTCCCTTTTTAAATGTCCTGCTTTGTAACTCCAACTTATTAAAAAGACATCATCATTATACCTTTCACATCAACTTTTTCCTCCACTTTCCCTACTTACCCATCATCATTACACTTTTACTCACTAACTTTTCAAAATGGAATCTACTTTTAGGGATAAAATAGACAATTCACCAACTTTTACCCACTAACTTTACAAAATGGACATTTATTAAGGGATAGCCCAAAATGAAATACTGGACTGTAATAAAGGGACGGAGGGAGTACCCGTTAATGTCATTTTCAGCATTAATAAATGTTCTTAGCATGTCTTTGACAGGTATTAATTATCAAAACACGGACCGTCATTTTTCCAAAGTTTTAAGACTTTCGACTTTGAAAATGGTTTTAATTAGATTGGAAAATATGGTAGTACTCCGTAATACCCAACCAAATCTCTTAAATGCCCCAAGGGAAAATTAAATAGGTTTATAACTGGTCAAAGTACCAACCGGGCTAGAAAATATGGTACTAATTAATGCCCAATCAAATCTTAGATGCCCGAAGGGGAAATTATGAACCGTGCTATTGGTACCGATCAAAAGCATACCGATAGGGTATCGACGGGTACGTGGGTGTGAGAACCCACCATGGGAATCAAAGTCTCACATCGATGGATTGTGGGAAGTTGGTATGGTATATAACGGGACACGTTGAGTTACTGTATAACTTGAGGTTAACTTTTTGAGCCACGTGATTAGGCTAAGAGTTAAGCAGGTCAGCTGGCGCGGGTCGTTACAGGTGGTATCAGACGCGGGTTGTGACAGGTGCTATCACAGCTTGCACCAACCAGAAGTGTAGGGCGAGTCCCCTGAGGAGACGTGCTTGGGTGGGCCCGACAAGTGAGGAGCTTGAGGTGTTTGTTGTGTTTGGGTGGATCCCACATGAGACAAGCTTGAGGTGCTTGCCATGCTTAAGCGGGGACTCATCCTACATCGCTTGGTGGGTGGATATGATGGACCACGTGGTGCAACGAGGACGTTGCAGCCAAGGTGAGGAGACTGTGAGAACCCAACATGGGAATCAAAGTCCCACATCGGTGGATTGTGGGAAGTTGGTGTGATATATAACGGGACACGTTGAGCTACTGTATAATTTGAAGTTAACCTTTTGAACCACATGGTTAAGTTAAGAGTTAAGCAGGTTAGCTGGCGTGGGTCATGACAGCGGGACCCACTTTGGGTTACACACAGATGATCCGAGCCGTTCAATAATTCAAAAAAAATCGAGTGGGCACTGAAAAATCAGTATAATCCAACATGTGTAGGTGTTGGATCCAATTTTCTATTTTTTTTTCATGATTCAGATTTTGGATCCTGAAATCTGAACGAAAAATGAAAGATTAGACCGAGCACCTACACAAATCAGATGGAGATAATTTTTCACAAACCCATTTGGGTTTGTGTTTTTTAAATTATTAAATGGTTCGGATCATCCTTCAAGACCCTAAGTACGTACGTGGGCCTTGTGTGCCCGTTAGTACTCCCCATCGATATGCTATTGTTCGGTCCCCTTAGCTTTACTAGGAAATTAAGTAGGTTTATAACAGTAGTCAAAGTGCCAATGAGCTATAGCCCAATTGACATCTCCTGGTACTCCTCATGTGGGAAGCCAACGTTCGAGCCCCGTGGATTTTTGGAATTCAGGTTTATAGATAGCGTTTGAAATCTCTTGTCCTACTAAAATCTGGCTAACCCCACCAAAAAAACAAAGAACACTTGTCAAAGTAGTATGGTTAACTAATTACTCCTATGTAGTACAAACTATATAGCATAACAGCTTGCACGGACTGGCAGAAAGCTAGGAGTCTAACACAGAAGATAATGAACATCTTGGACTTTATCCATCCAAACCCAGAGCACATATCAATCAAAGTTTACAGCATTTGTCACGACCCTCAACCAGGGGGTCAGCAATCTTAACCGGCCAGTGGCCCCTAATGCCAAACGACCAAATTATCAAAGATGAATAACTAGGTTTGTAGAAAAAAGAGCGCGATAAATATTCCAAAATAGGCTATATTGAAATTGCATCTTGTCCAAATTCAGACCAATCTAAAGAATTTTTCAAATTTTGACGTGGCTCAGAAAACAGGTAATTTTTGCTGGGCCTTTATTACTTTTTTAGTTTCATCAGGATTCTTATTAGTTGGAACTACCAATTATATATCTTGGTAGAAATTTGATATCTTTATTTCAATCTCAACAAATCATTCTTTATATGGAACCGCAGGTCTACTTTATAAACTGGAGTAGTGTTTATTTGTGGTGCACATTTTTGTAGAATCCAGGTAGTGGTTATGATCGATTCGATCGAAAAGAAAGAATAGTGCGTGTCTTTTTCGTTTGGGATTTCCTGGAAAAAAATCATTGTGTCTTCCTTCGATATCTTATAAAAATATAATCAGTCCCTAATTTGGCATTTCCACAGACCAAACAAAAATCAGACCGAACCAAACTGTTCTATTTCTATTATTATTGGGCCAAAAAATTCACAACCTTGGGCTAGTGCCCTTTAAAATTCAATCCATAGCCAGGCCCCACAATTTTTCTGCTCAGAGGGCCCTTAACATATATTAACGCGTCGTTCTTTTACAAAACTGAAACTGAATTGGTTCAATCATTTTTTTGACATTTCAAACCAGACTGGCCCAACAGTTTGGAAAAACGGAAATGATACACCCACCGAAGCCCCCCCCACCGCACCTCGCCGGGCCCACTCCGGCCACCGGACGGCCAATCCGAACTGTCCAAAAATTCTATAAAAAAAAACCGAGTGGGCCCACGCGAGAATCAACGGCATCCGACGTGTGTAGGTGCTCGATCCGAACTTCCATTTTTAACGGCTCGGATCATCTGATTTTTGGAAGTTCGGATCGAGTACCTACACACGTCGGATACCGTTGATTCTCGCGTGGACCCACTCGGTTTTTTTTTATAGAATTTTTGGACGGTTCGGATTGGCCGTCCGGTGGCCGGAGTGGGCCCGACGAAGTGCGGTGGGTGGTGCGGTGGGGGGGGGGGGGGGGGGGGCTGCGGTGGGTGTATCACTGTCCTTGGAAAAAACCAAACCAAACCAATTTTCCAGCCTTCGGTCTGCAACGGGAATGAGTTCAAGTTGGCACGGCAGGGCCATCCAGGAGAGTTTGCTCTGTGTCCATAAGAGCTGTAGGCTTAAGCTTACTGGCGCGCGCAGGTCTTGTAGTGTCGCGCGCGGGTGTGGTCAGTATGCAGTGACTTGATCAGTGCATATTAGTTTCTTCCTTCGCATGCCACTCCAAGGCTGTGTCTTCTAGTCTGTTTAAGATCCCCACAGCAGTCTGTTTTCATCATATACTAACTGTTTCAATAGAGCAAGCATGATGTCTATCACATTCTGCAAATATGTTACAATTTAATCCCTGATTAATTGTTCCTCAGTCCTAATTGGCTAAAAATCGATTAATACGCAATGTTTTCAAAATGCCTAAGTAGAAATCGATCTCCGGATTGGGCGAGAGGGGTGCCTTAAAACCCTTCCCCTCTCATAATCTGGCTCCCGAACCCAGATATGGTTATGACGGACTAGTGCTTTCACTTTTTCAAATCAAATAAGCGCGGCAGGTGCTTCGAAATACGGTTCCTTGGGTGTCAGACCTTCATACCCGAGTGGTGACTCTGTATTCCGAGCGCTTGCCATCCGCGCTCGCGCTCCCTCGATCCGGGTCCATTGCTTTGGAAAAAGAACGGAATCCTTTTCTAAGGGCATGCTGCCCACAGAGACCTTATGCTTTATGCTTTTAAGGACGTTGACGTTGCATTGTTTTTATTCTTCCTTTTCCACCTTTTCCTATAGGATGTTTGTTGACTTGTGACTGTGGGTTCAATTTTCCAGGATGATGGGTCTCCAGTGTCGATATTTTCTCTATCAGGAAGTAACGCCAATGATGGACATTTAGCTGCTGGTTGCAATGGTGTCAAGCGTCTTCGCACGGTGAGCACTATGGGGTAGAAAATATTTGATACATTTGTCGTTCTTTAGGTTTGCTCTTGTACTTGTATGCAGTCATTTAGGTCATTTGTTGTAGATTTTCTTTGCATGAGGGAATATTTGGATCAGTTAGTGACCAGAAGATGACATACCCTTTGGATTTACATTTTGGAACACACATTCTGGAATACCGTGCAATTTTATTTCAATATGAACTAAGAGCTCCAAAGCGATCTGAGGAACTTTCATGTGTAGATGTCATTCCCAAGAGAGCAAAGAAATTGAACATAGCGAATAAAAATCTAAGAGGCTGTTTGGCAGCTTCTTTTTTCACTTCTCATTTTCTCATTTTTGTGTTTTGAGTGTTTGGCTGGTTCAGCCAGAAATCATTTCAGCAAATTGGTCTAAAGTCCAAAAGAAGAGGTCACAAAGTAGATTTAGTCCAGCTTAATTTTCAGTGATGTGTAAAGTCCATTAACAAAAATGTTTTGGAGTTTAAGATCCGTGAAAAGACCAAATTGCCTTTAATGAGACAAGGGCCTTGTTTATAACACAAAAAATGTCTTTTTTTCATTTAAATTGACTTTAATGAGACAAGGGCCTTGTTTGGCTAACATAAAAATGTCTTTTTTTATTTTGACCGGTGTTACCGGCGTTAACTGGTGTATCTGTTCATTTTTTGGTATATCTGTTGATTATTTTTTTATTTTTTGACCGTTGACCAACGTTGACTGATGTTGACCGACGTATCTGTTCATTTTTGGTGTATCTGTTGATTTTTTTATTTTTTTGACCATTGACCGGCATTGATGTTGACCGGGGTATCTGTTCATTTTTGGTGTATCTGTTGTTGATATCTGTATATCTGTATTTTAAGTGGAGGTTGTGGTGGTAGAGGTGGTGGTGGAAGTGGAGATTGTGGATCTATTTTGGTATATCTGATATTGATATACCTGTATCTGTTTTGTGTTGGTGTATCTATTTAGGTGTATTGGTATATCTGTATCTGTTTTGTGTTGTGTTGTGTTGTGTTGGTGTATGTATTTTGGAATATTTATATCTATTTTTTTTAATCCATTGTTAGTATATTTGTATCTATTTTGGTACATCTGTTTTTGATATAATTGTATATGTTTTGTGTTGGTGTATCTGTTGTGGTATATCTATTATATCTGTTTCGGTGTATCTGTATCTTGTATATTAATTTGTATTTATTTTGTTTTAAGAAATAAAAAAAAGACTTTATTGCGATTGTGGTGGTGGCTATGGAGTGGTGGTGGTAGACATGGTCGTGGAACTGGAGTGGTGGTGGTGGAGTGATTGTGGAGGTGCTGATGGGTGGTGGTGGTGGTGGAGGTGGTGGCGTGGTGGTGATGGAGGTGGTGGTAGAGGTAGTGGTAGAAGTGGAGGTTGTGGTGACATGGTGGTGGTGATGGTGACGTCGTGGTGGTTGAGTGGTCGAGGTGGATGTGGAGGTGGTGGTGATGGAGTGGTGGTATAGGTGGTGGTGGAAGTGGAGGTTGTGGATTTGTTTTGGTATGTCTGTTGTTGATATATCTGTAACTGTTTTGTGTTGGTGTATCTGTTTTGGTGTATTGGTATATCTGTATCTGTTTTGTGTTGTGTTGGTCTATGTGTTTTGTTATATTTATATTTATTTTTGTGTATCTATTGTTGGTATATTTGTATCTATTTTGGTACATCTGTTGTTGATATAACTGTATCTATTTTGTGTTGGTGTATCTGTTGCGGGTATATATGTAAATCTTTTGTGTTGGTGTATATGTCTTGGTATATCTATATCTTTTTTTTTGTTGGTGTATCTATTTTGGTATATCTATATCTATTTTGGTGTATCTATTGTTGGTATATTTGTATCTATTTTGGTACATCTGCTGTTGATATATCTGTATGAAAATTTTTTATATTAGCACCTGACTTTTCACGCAAATCACATAGATACCTGACCTTATCGAAATATCATATAAACATTTGACGTATTAAAAACACTCATCAATTAAACTCCTACCGTCAACTTCCGTCCAAAAACAAACGAAAAACTTATTTCTCTCTCCAATTTTGCAAGAGAAAAGCCGAAGCAGACCCCAGCAGATATTGTTGATATATTTGCATCTGTTTTGGTACATCTGCTGTTGATATATCTGTATCATTTTTGGGTTGGTGTATTTGTTGTGGTATATCTATTGTATTTATTTTGGTGTATTTGTATCTGGTATATCTGTATCTGTTTTGTATTGTGGTGGTGGTGGTGGTAGTGGCGGTAGCGGTGGAGTGGTGGTGGCGGTGGCGGTAGTGGTGGCGATGGACATGATTTTGGAACTGGAGTGGCGGTGGTGGTGGAGTGGTTATAGAGGTGCTGATGGGGGTGGTGGTGGTGTGGTGGAGGTGATGGTGGAGTGGTGGTAGAGGTGGTGGTAGAAGTGGAGGTTGTGGTGGCATGGTGGTGGTGGTGGCGGCGTCGTGTTGGTTGAGTGGTGAAGGTGGGGGTGGAGGTGGTGGCGTGGTGGTGATGGAGTGGTGGCATGGTAGGGGTGGAAGTGGAGGTGGTGGTGGCGGCATCATAGTGGTGATGGTAGAAGTAGTGGTTGAGTGGTGGAGGTGGAGGTGATGGAGTGGTGGTGGAAGTGGAGGTTGTGGTGACATGGTGGTGGTGGAAGAGGTGGTTGAGTGGTAGTGGTAGAGGTGGAGGTGATGGCGTGGTAGTGATGGAGTGGTGGTGGTGGTGGAGTGGTGGTAGAAGTGGAGGTTGTGGTGGTATGGTGGTGATGGAGTGGTGGCATGGTGGTGGTGGAAGTGGAGGTTGTGGTGGCATGGTGGTGGTGGTGGTGGCGTCGTAGTTGTGGTGGTGGAAGTGGTGGTGGAGGTGGAGGCGGTGGCGTGGTGGTGATGGAGTGTTAGTGGAAGTGGAGATTTTGGTGGCATGGTGGCGGCGTCGTTGTGGTGGTGGAAGTGGTGAAGATGGAAATAGTGGCGTGATGGTGATGGAGTGGTGGTGGAAATGGAGGTTGTGGTGGCATGGTGGTGGTGGTGGAGATGGAGGTGATGGCATGGTGGTGGAAGTGGTGGTTGAGTGGTGGAGGTGGAAATAGTGGCGTGGTGGTGATGGAGTGGTGGTGGAACTGGAGGTTGTAGTGGCATGATGGTGGTGGAAGTGGTGGTGGTGGTGGAGATGGAGGTGATGGCATGGTGGTGATGGAGTGGTGGTGGTGGAGTGGTGGTAGAAGTGGAGGTTGTGGTGGCATGGTGGTGGAAGTGGTGAGGTGGTAGCATGGTGGTGCTGGAGTGGTGGCATGGTGGTAGTGAAAGTGGTGGTTGACTGGTGAAGGTGGTGGTGGAGGTGGTAGCGTGGTGGTGATGGAGTGGTGGCATGGTGGTGTTGGGAGTGGAGGTTGTGGTGGCGGCGGCGGCGGCGGCGTAGTTGTGGTGGTGGAAGTGGTGGTTGAGTGGTGGAGGTGGTGGCGTGGTGGTGATGGAGTGGTGGAAGTGGAGGTTGTGGTGGCATGGTGGTGGTGATGGTGGAAGTGGTGGTTGAGTGGTGGTGGTGGAGGTGGAGGTGGAGGCGGTGGCGTGGTGGTGATGGAGTGTTGGTGGAAGTGGAGATTGTGGTGGCATGGTGGCGGTGGTGGCGGCGGCGTGGTAGTGGTGGTGGTGGAAGTGGAGGTTGTGGTGGCATGGTGGTGGTGGTTGAGTGGTGCTGGTGGTGGAGATGGAGATGGAGGTGATGGCATGGTGGTGGAAGTGGTGGTTGAGTGGTGGAGGTGGAAATTGTGGCGTGGTGGTGATGGAGTGGTGGTGGAACTGGAGGTTGTAGTGGCATGGTGGTGGTGGAAGTGGTGGTTGAGTGGTGGTGGTGGTGGTGGTGGAGATAGAGGTGATGGCATGGTGGTGATGGAGTGGTGGTGGTGGAGTAGTGGTAGAAGTGGAGGTTGTGGTGGCATGGTGGTGGAAGTGGTGAGGTGGTAGCATGGTGGTGCTGGAGTGGTGGCATGGTGGTAGTGAAAGTGGTGGTTGACTGGTGAAGGTGGTGGTGGAGGTGGTAGCGTGGTGGTGATGGAGTGGTGGCATGGTGGTGTTGGAAGTGGAGGTTGTGGTGGCATGGTGGTGGTGGTGGTGGTGGCGGCGGCGGCGTAGTTGTGGTGGTGGAAGTGGTGGAGATGGTGGCGTGGTGGTGATGGAGTGTTGGTGGAAGTGGAGATTGTGGTGGTGATGGAGTGTTGGTGGAAGTGAAGATTGTGGTGGCATGGTGGCGGTGGTGGTGGCGGCGTCGTGGTGGTGGTGGAAGTGGTGGAGGTGGAAATAGTGGCGTGGTGGTGATGGAGTGGTAGTGGAAGTGGAGGTTGTGGTGGCATGGTGGTGGTGGTTGAGTGGTGCTGGTAGTGGAGATGGAGGTGATGGCAAGGTAGTGGAAGTGGTGGTTGAGTGGTGGAGGTGGAAATAGTGGCTTGGTGGTGGAAGTGGAGGTTGTGGTGGCATGGTGGTGGTGGAAGTGGTGGTTGAGTGGTGGTGGTGGTGGAGATGGAGGTGATGGCATGGTGGTGATGGAGTGGTGGTGGTGGAGTGGTGGTAGAAGTGGAGGTTGTGGTGGCATGGTGGTGGAAGTGGTGAGGTGGTAGCATGGTGGTGCTGGAGTGGTGGCATGGTGGTAGTGAAAGTGGTGGTTGACTGGTGAAGGTGGTGGTGGAGGTGGTAGCGTGGTGGTGATGGAGTGGTGGCATGGTGGTGTTGGAAGTGGAGGTTGTGGTGGCATGGTGGTGGTGGTGGTGGTGGTGGTGGCGGCGGCGGCGTAGTTGTGGTGGTGGAAGTGGTGGAGATGGTGGCGTGGTGGTGATGGAGTGTTGGTGGAAGTGGAGATTGTGGTGGTGATGGAGTGTTGGTGGAAGTGAAGATTGTGGTGGCATGGTGGCGGTGGTGGTGGCGGCGTCGTGGTGGTGGTGGAAGTGGTGGAGGTGGAAATAGTGGCGTGGTGGTGATGGAGTGGTAGTGGAAGTGGAGGTTGTGGTGGCATGGTGGTGGTGGTTGAGTGGTGCTGGTAGTGGAGATGGAGGTGATGGCAAGGTAGTGGAAGTGGTGGTTGAGTGGTGGAGGTGGAAATAGTGGCGTGGTGGTGGAAGTGGAGGTTGTGGTGGCATGGTGGTGGTGGAAGTGGTGGTTGAGTGGTGGTGGTGGTGGAGATGGAGGTGATGGAGTGGTGGTGGTGGAGTGGTGGTAGAGGTGGTGGTAGAAGTGGAGGTTGTGGTGGCATTGTGGTGATGGTGGTGGTGGAAGTGGTGAGATGGTGGTGGAGGTGGTAGCATGGTGGTGCTGGAGTGGTGGCATGGTGGTGGTGGAAGTGGAGGTTGTGGTGGCATGGTGGTGGTGGTGGTGGTGGCGGCGGCGGCGTCGTAGTGGTGGTGGTGGAAGTGGTGGTTGAGTGGTGGAGGCGGTGGCGTGGTGGTAGGAGTGGTGGTGGAAGTGGAGGTTGTGGTGGTGGAAATGGTTGTGAAGTGGTGGAGTTGGAGATGGTGGCGTGGTGGTTATGGAGTGGTGGTGGAAGTGGAGATTGTGGTGGCATGGTGGTGGTGGAAGTGGTGGTTAAGTGGTGGTGGTGGAGGTGGTGGCGTGGTGGTGGAGGTGGTGGTTGAGTGGTGAAATTGGTGGCGTGGTGGTGATAGAGGTGGTGGTTGAGTGGTGGAGGTGGTAGCGTGGTGGTAGAGTGGTGGTGGTAGAGTTGGTGGCGTGTTAGTGATGGAGTGGTGGTAGAAGTGGTGATGGAAGTGGAGGTTGTGGCGGCATGGTGGCGGTGGCGTCGTGGTAGAAGTGGTGGTTGAGTAGTGGAGGTAAAAATAAAAAATCAACAGATACACAAAAAATCAACAGATACACCAGTCAACGCCGGTCAACGCCAGTCAATGGACACTATTTAAATTCTGGACATAATGTCCTTTAGACTTTAAGGGAAAATATTTATGTCCTTATTATAGCAAATAACCTTATAGTATGTCCTTCTACTTAATTTTCCCAAATCATTTTAGGAATTAGGATAATGAGTTCTCTGATTTGAGGAATAGAGAAGAGAAGTGTGTATTATGGCTTTTTGCTCAGTTAAATGGGAAAACGACACAATGCTTCTATACTCTCTTTGTTTCCATGATTAATTTTGAAGAATAGTAGATTAGATTTGCTAAACGTTTAGCTGTTACATGAAAAATTGCTCCTACATGTAGAAGTACTTTAGTAGATGCTAATTTTGCGAGATTAATAGACAAGTCTTTCCCCAAGAGTGGAGCCAAGATTCAAGTTCAGGGTGGAGAAAATTGAATAGATCAAGTCCTACTAATAAAATTATAAAATATAATGTTTAAGATTCAAAAAGATACCCTTGTTCTAATAGTTTTCGTCCATAATATCTCCAAAATAATTCAAATGTTCTAATGTTAATCATCCATCAACGTGTAACAAGACTGGTTTACAAAATGGAACTCAGTGTTCTATCAATGTGATTTTTTTCTTGGATTTCGAGCCTTTTGTGTCTTGGTGGTTTAAGACTTTAAGGTACAAAGAAGAATGAGAGAAGAGAGAAGAGAAAGACGAAAGACTGTTGATACAAGTAGTTGATTATTATTATTCTTTTTTGGAAGCCAGGGGTGGCCCATGCCACCTTGCCCCCCTCTTTATCTCTGCCCGTCTATCCCTATGGTATCACTTTTAATGGCATGTGGGTTACCATGATCTTACTTACTCCAGAACAATCTGCTTGCCATGTATCATTAATTTGGACTAGTATTTGAGACTTTTGAGGAGTTGGTTTTCAAATAATTAAAAATAAAAGGAACTGGATCCCAAAAGGTTAATCATCGTATGGTCTAGTCTTACTGTTAAGTTTCCTGCGAATCTGGCGAGATAAGTTTGAGCTTTAACCTATGCCTTTTGCGTTATCCTTTCTTTAAGTTACCAATCAATAAATTTTCAATATTGAGGTTAAATTTTCATAATCTGTATTTGCGTTCGAGTATAAATGGCAGCAATACTTTTTCGTCTGCTAAAGTTGCATTAGCAGCCTTGTTTCTACTTGTGGAGTAAACTTTTTTTAATCCGAGGAACTCTTCAGTTAGGGGGATTCTGGAACCAACAGTTGGTCTTTTAGTTTTTTGATACTTTTCGCGACTTCTATAAATTGTGTTATGATACTTTTCATGTTCAAACCCAAAACAAAATTGCAGGTCAGACACCCAAACATTTTATCATTCCTGCACAGTACTGAGGCTGAAACTTTTGATGGTTCTACTTCAAAGGTGACCATCTATATTGTCACTGAGCCGGTCATGCCGCTGTCAGAAAAAATCAAGGAATAGGATTAGAAGGTATTCAAAGGTGTGTAAAGCTCTTTGCTAAATAGTTTTTACTATGTTGTTATTTGAATTTTGTGGGTTTGATTACCGTAGCAATAGAGTGCTCTTTATGTTATATTTTTGTTCATGTGATTTTGAGCATAACTAGCTCTAGCCCGTTGGCCATGTTCACACAGAATAGTTAGTCCTGTATACTGCATTAGAAATTCTATGTAAATAGTGCTGCGGATTTCTAGTAAATCAACTAAAAGATAGCACTCCTCCTTTCCGAGATTTTTTGTTTTTTTTGTTTTTGTTTTGTCATTTATAGATTTCATTGCCCTTTTATTTGATGGAATTTATTTACCTCTCAGTAATATCTGCATAGGTTATATTTTTGGCCTTTTTCGATGCTTTGGACTATGAAAAGGAAGCATGGTAATGTGCACATAAATTAATTTGGGTCTCTAGTTCTGCTCTTTTCGGTGCCTTTCGGCTTTGATTTGGGGGTATGGTTCTGCAGCAGAACGTCCCTTTAGCTCTTCGGTCTTGGAGGTATAAGGGGCCACTATTTTAGTGGTATTTTGAGAGAAGCCACTCTGTGCATTATTGCCAAAAGTTAGGTCTGTCTATCTCCAATCCACCCCCACCCATACCCCTAATGCTCGGAGAGTAGATGAGTTCTGTTATTGTTGTTGTTGTCTAACATCTTTGTCATCCTTGTGTATGTGGACTTGGTTCACTCAGAAATGTTGTGAATCTTTTGATGGCAGGGATGATTATTATGCATGGGGATTGCACCGAATAGCTAAAGCTGTGAGCTTCTTAAATAATGACTATAAACTTGTAAGTATTTTCAACCAAAGTTCACAATTTCTTTAGGCATTTGTGAAATGTTTTGAATCAGGTTCATATCTAGAAAAAAAAGTTTCATATTACATTTGGAAGCAAATTTAAATTCTTTACCATCACTCGATTTCTTTCATATTGTATTTAGGGTAAATAAGTATACAGTTTTATTTTGTGGACTAGTTTTGGGCGTGTGGCTTATGTCCTTTTATTGTGTTCTAGTACTATATTCTACTATATTCTATGAAGCACGGGTACTCCAAAAATGTTGTCGTACGAGTACTAGGTACAGCAAAATACGTATCCTGTATGCCATGGTACTGGATGGGTATATATTTCTTTATGTACTAGATACGTACTCCCTCCGTCCTAGTTTGCTTGCCCCTTTTGGGGAAGTGAGTTTTTATGGGTAGAATGATAGAGAAATTTAATTGGTATTGACTTTTTCAATTTGCCCCTACTTTATGCTTTGTGGACATGACCCTTCATGTAGAAAAGAAAAGATGAAAGAGTAATGTTGCACAACTTTTTATGGTGACTTTTCAAATGGACATTCATTTTGGGACATCCATAAAAAGGAAAGAAGGACCAGCAATTTGGGACGGAGGGAGTAATGGTTAATGTTAATAACTATTTTTCCTTCCATTCTTATGTCATGTTTTTTATTTATCTTTACTATTCTTTCTTATTTGCAAAAGAACTAATTTGAAGTACCCACACAAAAGAAGGAAAATAAATAAATATGGAAAGTACAAGTTTAAGAAGTGGGGGTGGGACGTCCATGATGAATAAGGCCATGTTTTTCTATAGCATGCTAAAAATATAAATAATTATATAAAAAATATTGGCGTACCCTCGCCGTACCTGTTCCCTACATTTTAGGTTTTATCATGTACTTGTGTCTGGGGTTCATTGACTGTATTGATCCAGGCATTTCTGGTGCTAGTTTAAGTTGGTGATTTCATGATTGGGGAGCTACTGACCAGTGCCCCAGTGTTTGAGCATATTTTCTATTTTTTTCAAGTTGTTGGTTTCTTATGCTTTAAAATATTGTTTCTCATACTAGTGTAAATATTGTAAATTCCGTGGTCCAATTACTAATAATTTGCTTTCTTTACCGTCCTGCTTGGGAAAAGAAAAACAACTTTGTGTTGTGATTTGTGATTGGTATTGGTCTGCAGGTGCATGGTAATGTTTGCTTGGCCAACGTTGTCGTTACTCAAACTTTGGACTGGAAGCTGCATGCTTTTGATGTTCTATCCGAGTTTGATGGAAATAGTGAAGCTTCTACTGGACCAATGCTGGTACTGTGTTTTTCTGGATGCTCTCCGTTGTGTTGCACTTTCGTTATAACTTAGGGGTTTTGACAGTTGTTTGCTTTATCATAACAAATTATGTGCCCTAGCAACATCTTGTAATTTCTAAAAGTCGAAGCACTCTTATCCAAAGCGCCTAACCAAATTCTTCCACATATTTCATGCCTTGCTTCTTAGTGAGTGCATCGATGGAGAGATGGGGAGAGAAAATTCCTGGGAGGAGGCTTAGGACAGGAATTTCAGTGCAAAGATGGTTGGTTGCGTTTAGCAAAGCATGTGAGTTTTGAGTTAGGTAATGGCCTGAAGATCAGTTTTGGAATGATGTTTGCTGAAGATGCTACCCAGCAGACAACCCTTTATTGGTAGCATTTCCAGATCTCGTACAACGTTATGGTTAATAAGGATGCTTTGGTGTGGATTATTTTCTTAATAACGTGCTTATGGTAATTTGGGACTCTCGGATCATTAGAGCTCTCCCCAACTGGAAGGTAAGGGCCTCGGTGGAGTTTTTTGAACTTCTTTATGTGGCTGCTATAACCTCAATTGTGCTGGATAGTAGGATGAGGTAGAAAGAGGCAACCAAACTTTCTTAGTAGTGTCTTATTTTTCCTTGATAACTGGAGGGAGGAGTAACTCACTTCCTTCAAGGACTATTTCAATTGCTGGAGTCCTGACTGAGTGGAATTTTTTGTCCAGGCAACCATATTATTTAAGGCTTCAGATCACCTTAGAGATGTTGCATGAGGTGGAGAGAGCAGAAAAGAAATGGAACAACTTATCATCGGTTGTGATGTGGCTGGCATTTATGTACGCTACTATTTACAATTTGTTGGATCATTTGGGTGATGTCGACTTTTTCTGAAGGTTTTTGGAATTGGATCTCTGTTTTTAGGAAGAAGAAAGCTTAGATGGTTGCTCCTTTATGCATCATGTGGTGCTTGTGTAGGGAAAGAAATAGAGAGATTTTTCAGGGCGCAGAATTGGGGATCAAAATCTTAGTTCATGGATGTTGCATAGCACACATTTTGGTGTAAATGATCTTTTTGTGACCCTCCTCTCTTCTAGAGCTCAACTGGGGTGTTCATTTCTCTACCTTTGTTCTTGTTTGTTTTGTATACGTGGCCCCACGACCGATTGCCGGTGCCTTCTCGATGCATGTTTTACATTTTACTTGTTAAACTAATCTAAATTCGCTTAAGAAAGGGACAATTATTATTCGTGAATCATTAGACTTAAGAATAGAAAGGCAAGCGATCATTCGGGTCAATGATTAAATCCAACTTACATATGTTTCAATTGCTTAATTTGCAGGCTGCTTATGCGATCTACATTCTAACCAACACTAATGATAAAAATGCTTCTCTAAACACGTCAAAATAATATTTTCAGCGTATTACCTGGATTATGTATATGGAGTATTTAGCCACAGTAGTTCCAGTTGGAGTACTCAGACATTGATTTGGGTTTGGATTCACCTCTACTGATTTTCTTGTTGCCTTCATCATTCATTTTTAGAATATTGTCTGGATGACCCCCTTTGCAATGGTTTGCTGGAGATAGTTCTTGTTACTCACGTATTGACATTTCTTCATGCAGCAATACGAATGGCTTGTTGGTGCACAATACAAACCAATGGAGATGTCAAAATCCGACTGGGCAACAATTAGAAAATCTCCACCTTGGTCCATAGACTCTTGGGGCTTGTGTAAGTGTATTATTGGCCTGTCATGGGGTGTTGAATTTATTGGTATTGCATTGATCCCTTCCATGGGGTGTCGAATTGATAAGCAGTACCTGGATTTGACCCTAGTAGACTGGTAAGTGGTCTCTTCACGCGTTCAATATAGATTCTAGTACACAATCTGAATGTCTTTATATCTTAGGTTGTCTTATATATGAGCTTTTCTCCAGTACGATGTTGAGCAAAACGGAGGAGCTGCGTAACACTGCTTCTATACCCAAGGTATTGATGGCTCCAAATGTTTTCTTCCTTATTCAGTGTCATTTCCTTTTTGTCGTCTAAAAGCTATGTTAGGTTGCACAAGTATATTGGTTTTGCTTGTGCATGTGTGTTTACCTGTTGCTAAGAATTTTTTTTTGCCTTCAGTTGCTTTTACTTTCAAGTCATTTGAAAGATTCATCTTCATTTGCACCTATCTATTTTCTTGTCTCACAGTCTCTACTTCCAGATTATCAGCGGCTTTTGAGTTCCATGCCTTCTCGCAGGTTGAACTCTTCAAAGCTTGCAGAAAATAGTGGTGAGTTTTTATAATTCCTATGTAAGCAAATCTGATAATTTTCTTTGCCTGGGATTCAACTAACAACGTACTTTTGAAAGGAAAAGTTTCGTTCATTCGACATCCTATCACAGCAGCTTATTGTTTTCCTGAGAGCATCATTAATGCAAGATTAACCATCCATAATAAGTTTTTCCCCCCCAATTGAACCTTCTAAACTTGTCAACTTTATGCTCTTGACCGCTATTCAAGGGAGGAAAGTGAACTTGGTAAAATGTCGGGACGCATTCTCGGTTTTGGAATTTACTTTATGATTCACACTTGGTGACTTAGAATTGTCTGGGTCCAATGTGGTGACCTTTTCATTCACTTTATATTACTTTGTTCTTTTTCCTGGTAGTGTACTTATTTTGATATTTAGCACCTGAATTTATACACTTGTACGCTTTTGTTTTCTGTTGTTTTTCTTAGTATGCTTAACTTGTTTCAGTACGTCACTTCTTTAATATGTTCTCCTCTTTGTGACTGAAAAATAATCTATGTATTGGCAGAATATTTTCAAAATAAGTTGGTGGATACCATACATTTCATGGAAATTTTGAATTTGAAGGACAGCGTTGAAAAAGATACTTTCTTCCGCAAGCTTCCAAATCTAGCAGAACAGCTTCCTCGCCAAATTGTGCTTGAAAAGGTTTATTTAAATTTCTAGTATGATATGGTCAACTTCTGTTCATTATTAGTGTTTCCTGTGCAAATTCATTCTTTGTTGTCATGTCTCTACAGTTGCTTCCTTTATTAGCTTCTTCTCTAGAATTTGGTTCAGCTGCTGCCCCTGCTTTGACTGCGCTGTTGAAAATGGGTTCGTGGCTTTCATCAGAAGAATTTAGCACCAAGGTCATACTCTTTCAGCATCTCGTAGTGGCTTTTTGTTCATTGTGATCGCATTCAAATAGTTTGTATATCTGGCTTTTGCATTCGGTTTTTCTAATGATTTTCGTTACTACCATGTATCCCCTATTATTTGATGTGTGTAAAGAACTACTTTTTCTTGCTGTTATTTGATATGTTCAGAATGCCTTGCTCTTACTTTTAGGTACTACCAACAATTGTCAAGCTCTTCGCCTCCAACGACTGGGCTATTCGAGTTGGTCTCCTGCAGCATATTGACCGGTATGGGGAGTCACTGTCAGCACAAATTGTTGATGAGCAAGTATACATGCAGGATTCAACTCTTATGCAGTTTTCTTGACACTGAAAAGAAAAATATTTGTTTCTGTTTGGAAGTAACCTTTTCTGACTTATTCCACTTTTAGAGTTCGACATTCTAAACTGTATATGACGCTTTTCACTAGGTTTACCCTCATGTTGTTACAGGGTTCTCCGACACGTCAGCTTTTCTGCGGGAACTGACTCTTAAATCCATGCTTGTTCTTGCTCCTAAGGTGCGCATAGCTTATTCTTTTGCTCACAGTAGAAGGACTTCTTTTCATGTAGTGTTGGAAACTGTGCATTAGTAAACAATCTTCTATGTTGATGTGAATCAATAAACATAAAGGGTTAGAAAACAGCAGCAACTACTGTAATTTTGAATCAGATTTCTGCAACTACTGTTAAGACTCCTGAAATCCGTGAGTTCAGAGCACAAAATGTTAGCCTTAGTATATCAAGTGGAAGAAGGATTAGTAGTGGAACAAAGTTTACAACGTACAAGACGAAGGAGAAAATGAGAAGAAAATGTGAAAGGGAAAACAAAAAAGAGGACTAAAATAGCTACTTGATATATAGCTCCATCCGAGTTATGATTTGTGTTTATTCTGAGTTGGGCATTTCTGTAATGACATGGTATGGGCATGTTCATTGTCATTGACAAAAACGCTTTCGGTTTTCTATTAATCTTGATATAATTTGTGCGTACGTGTTTTCATAACTTGTAAGTGTTCTATTCTTCTTTCTCATGAAGGCCATCTTCTTTGTAGTTAACAAGTTCTTTGGACATGTTGAAAAAAAGGAAAAAATAGTTCCTTGGATAATGTTATTCTATCATATTTAGCAATGAGTTGGGTTTGTGAGTTATTTCTAAAATTGTTTCGGTTCGACTTATAATTGCAGTTGTCCCAACGCATTATCTCAGGGTCTCTGTTGAAGTATCTTTCTAAGCTACAGGTATTATGTTATCCATTTGTTGATCCAACTGTAAGACATCAATTATTGGTTTTATTGATTTCCATTTAAAGGGTCTGCCTTCCAAAGTAATATTACATCCTCTAGTACGGTAACTTCAATCATTCGTTTGAGTTTGTTTTTCTTCATACTTTCAAGTTTTGCAGGTTGATGAAGAGCATGCTATTAGAACAAATACCACGATACTGCTTGGGAATATTGCTAGCTACCTTAATGAAAGGGTCAGTAACAGCTAGCTTGCATACCTTTTCAGTATACGATATCCACGCTTACAGTATTATTCTGTTTGAGATGCTTGATCTTTGTTTATTGTACTCAATGTTTTAAAACAGTCAGCAGCACTGATCATATGAGGGACATATTTGGATATGTATGTCAATTAATGTATCAATCTTAACAATTGGATCTGAAATTTCACTGCAGATGCGGAAAAGAGTTTTGATAAATGCGTTTACAGTACGTGCTTTGCGTGAAACATTCTCTCCTGCCCGAGGAGCAGGTAAAGACTTTGTACCCTGTCTGTTGTGATTATTTTACCTGCCTTTATTAATGGGATTTGCTCTCTCTCTCTCTCTCTCCACATAATTTTTATATACTTATGTTACTGTGTATGCCTCTATAGATTAACATTATTGTATATTGGGCAGGTATTATGGCTTTGTGTGCAACAAGTTCTAGCTATGATGTCAACGAAATAGCCACTAGGATACTGCCAAATGTTGTTGTCCTCACCATTGATCCTAACAGGTTATCTGTTCTTTTAGTTTGCTAGTTCCGTTTTATCCGTCTAGTTTCAATGTTTCTTCTTTGGTATCTTGCATCATTAGATGATTTGGCACTATTTTCAATTGCTTTTCCCATGTATTTGATATTCACACTCTAGGAAAAACTCTTATCTTGTTGCTGGAAGCAACAGTAATCTCTTCTCCCCTAGTGTAGTGCATTGCCTACCTTTTGATTCTCTTGGTGATTTATTATGTATCTGGCCACAGTTAGTGGAGTGTAGAAAAATGCCAATAATGATGTAAATATCAAGATTTGGAAACCTTTCTTTCCCTTTCTCTCCTCTTTATGCATCTTCTTGTATTGCATAAGTCGCTCGTGTGTTACTTGGAAACCGTGTCGTCTTTCCAGTTGCCCACAGATAAGTGGTCCTCGATAGTGCACTACCAGATGAAAGATCGTAGACCATTTGAACTGTATTTTTGTCAGGTTAACTACAATGTTCCCAAACCATCATCACTTTTATGTTCCCCTGCGTGTGCCCGTTAAACTCTGTTGACTATTGCATTCTTGCCCTTTGTTTTGTTGTCTACTGTCAAAAATGGGTTTAATTTGAAATGCAAAAGCTTCCTCCATTTCTTTGGAGTTATGCAAGTTTCTGACTCTCCTCCTTTATGGAACAGTGATGTTCGATCAAAGGCATTCCAAGCAGTTGACCAGTTTTTGCAAATAGTGAAGCAGTACCATGAGAAGGTGAGAAGGTCTGTTACTGGATTCTTCTTGCTTGATTTTGATTTCAATGTGGCGGCTTCTTTTTTCTTCTTCTGGAGAGTATCTGCTTTGACATATTTCGGATCACAGAAAAGAGCTAAAACATTGCTTTTTTATGAAAAGATGTTCTTGTTAGATAATGGGTCTATTTGTATCTAATGTAATTATGTGTCTTACTATGTAATTAGTTTAAGTTTCTAGGACCGTAGTGCAATTATTGACCAGCTTGTATATATATTTTACGTTGAATGAAATTAACCAAAACGGGGTTTTCTCCCTATCTCGATTACCCTAAAACCAAACTTGGTATCAGAGCAACCGATCTAGTGACCAACGACAGATCTGTTCTCCGACAATTTCTGACATTATATTCGAAGAACACAGTAGATTTGTTACCTCCGGCGAACTCAGATCTCGAGTTCTGTTCGTTTTTCGACGTCACCCATAACCGTCGGAGACTCGTCGGCTATTTTCGACGTCGTCTGGCCTCGCCGAAGACTCGCCCACCCTTTTCCGGCGCCGTTCTTCAGACCTGAGATCACAAACGAACGAACTCAGATCGTTTCCTCCGGCGTCGTTTGTTTGCTGTCTTTTTCGATCACAAGCGAACTCAGATCTTGAGATCAGACCTTCTTTCGACGTCACCCATACTCGCCGGAACCTCGCCGGCCAGCTTCCTCGTCGTTCTTGCTTTGGGTAACCTCCGATCACTGCTGTCGTTTCTGAAACTCTTTGGGTAACCGTGGTACAGGTGTGTGTTTCAGGATTTTGTGTTATTGGAGGTTGAATAGGCTATTTTTTATCTTCCAGAGACTGGATTTTTTTATTACGACAGCTTCTTAGGTGCTTTATTGTGTTATTGTGTATTTGGGGCATTTCTGTTTTACTGTCAAAATGTCAGAGGAGAAACAAAAAGCTTCCGCTATTGGCAAGGATGAGTTGAGTCGTGTAGGGACTCTGGATAACTCACCACTGGATATTTGTCTCATCAAACTGGATGGCACAAATTATTTACTTTGGTCTCGTACTTTTACATTAGCTATTGAAGCTAAAAGGATGTCTGAATTCATTGAAGGCCTTGTTACTGAGCCTACTACTACTGCTGAACTCAAGATATTTAAGTCTCATCGATTTTTAGTCATGACTTGGTTGTTTAATTCTATGAAGGCTGATATTCGTAGTCCTTTTTTGCTTCTTGACACCCCATATCAGATTTGGACTATTGCCAAACAAACTTATTCTCAGCAGGGCAATGATGCTCAGTGTTTTGAGTTGAGGAAGAGACTTCGTACTCTGGATCAACACAATCAATCTGTTGCTGTTTACTTTGCTGATTTTAGTGGGGCATGGCAAGAATTTGATTATTACCAGGGGTTTCAGGCAGTCTGTTCCATTGATGCTACCGCTTGGTTGAAGAGAATAGAGAAAGAGCGTGTGTATGACTTTCTTACGGGTCTTGATGTGGAATATGATCCAATTAGAGTGCAGGTATTGGGTCGTGTTCCGTTTCCGTCTTTGGGAGAGGCCTATGCCATTGTTCAGCAGGAGGAGAGCAGGAGAGGTGCTATGTTGCAAGCTCATACTCCTGATCGTTCTGCCTTGATTGCTATTCCGCATGGACAGTTTGGGTCTGACAGTGGAAAGTCTCCGTTTGGTACTAGCAGTGGGACCATAGACCGTATGTCACTCAAGTGTGATCATTGCCACAACATTGGACATACTAAGGATTTCTGTTGGAAGTTACATGGTCGTCCTTCTCGTGGGCGAGGCAGTGGACGTGGAGGTCGAGGTCGTGGTCCCGGGCGCTCTCAGGCCCAGGCACACGTTTCAGAGTTTGCTGCCTTGTCTGATTCTGGGTTTGGTACAGGAGTTCAGACACCTTCTGATTCTATTGGCGGTTTCTCTCAAGAGGAGATGCAAGCTCTTAGGCGTCTTATGGCTCGGGCTGATTCTTCCTCTACTATAGCTCCTACTTCCACAACAGCTCCTACTGCATCATATTTTGCTCATTCAGGTATTCCAGCTAGTGCATTTACTGCCTCTTCCGGTATTCCTTGGATTATCGATTCTGGTGCTTCAGATCATATGACAGGTTGTTCCTCTGTTTTTTATTCATATTCTACTTGTTCTGGTAAGGATAAGGTTCGAATTGCCGATGGGTCGTTCTCTGCTATTTCAGGGAAAGGTTCCGTTCGCTATTCTCCCTCTATCTCTCTTTCTTCAGTTCTCCATATTCCAAACTTTGCCACTAACCTTCTTTCAGTTAGTAGTTTTACCCATTCTGCAAACTGTTCTGTGACATTTTTTCCTACTCACTGTGTTTTTCAGGAGCTGGAAACGGGGAAGGTGATTGGCAGTGGTAAAGCACATGGTGGTATCTATTATCTGGAACATGCACCTCATCCATCTCAGCCATCTTTATCATGTGGACAAGCTCTACAGGCAGATATGAGTTCCACCCTCTCTTTGTTACATCGGTGGCATCGTAGATTGGGTCATCCTTCTTTTGGGATATTAGAGAAACTCTTTCCTACTTTAGTTAAACATTGTCCTATGGATCAGTTTTTTTGTGAAGCCTGTGAGTTTGGGAAACATAAACGCTCTTTTTATGCACCTATTAATAAATGAAGTGATTCTCCATTTATGGTTATTCATTCTGATGTTTGGGGTCCTTCTCCTGTTACTTCTTTAAAGGGCTATCGATGGTTTGTTACTTTTATTGATTATTTTTCTTGTGCCACATGGGTATACTTACTCCAGTCAAAAAATGAAGTTTTTTCCTATTTCAAATCTTTTCATAAGATGGTGTGCACTCAGTTTGATACACATATTAAAATTCTTCGGAGTAATAATGGGACTGAGTATATTGATAAGACTTTTCGGACATATCTCAATGATAATGGTATTCTTTTTCAGACGACTTGCGTTGACACTCCACAACAAAATGGAGTTGCTGAACGTAAAAATCGTCATCTTGCTGAGGTCGCTCGATCCCTTTTGTTCACTATGAATGTTCCCAAATACTTATGGGGCGAAGCTATTTTAACTGCCACGTATCTTATCAACCGTAAGCCATCCAGTGTTCTTAATTTTAAAACACCCATTGAGTGTCTGCCTAGCAGTTGTCGAGTTACGACTCTTCCACCTAGGGTGTTTGGTTGTGTGTGTTTTGTTCATGTCCCCAAACCTTCTGGAGGCAAGCTGGGACATAAAGCCCATAAGTGTATATTTGTTGGGTACTCTCCTACCCAGAAAGGTTATAAGTGTTATGATCCTTCTTCTAGGAAGATGTTTGTCTCTATGGATGTTACTCTTTGGGAAACAGAGGTTTTTTATTCTCCCTCCAAACCATCTCTTCAGGGGGAGCATCAGCAGGAGGAAGAGATGTTTACTTTTTATAATCCTAGTGAGGGGGAGAAGGAAAATACTGAAAAGGAACCAGTATCTGTTGAAAGGGAAACACATGATATTGGTGGTGACATTGAGGAACAACTACCTGCACGACTGCAGGGAGTTGGCTTACAGAGGTATGCTAGACGGAAAAATGGAAAGTCTTCATGCGCGTTACCACCTTGTCAATCACAATCATCCACTTCAGTTCCTGATTCAGATTCCTCAGCTGACTCTTCTGGTAATGATTCATCTCTTAATGAACCTCATCCTATGGATCCTGACAATCTTCCTATTGCTATTCGAAAATGTATTAGGTCTTGTACTCAACATCCTATCTCACAGTTTGTTTCTTATGACCGTTTGTCTCCTTCGTACCATACTTTTGTTTCTTCTCTTTCCTCTATATCTATTCCACAGAATTGGCAGGATGCATTCATAATACCTAAGTGGAAAGGAGCTATGGTAGAAGAGATGACAGCTTTGAAAAAGAATGGCACCTGGGATCTAGTGTCACTTCCAAGAGGGAAGAAGCCAGTGAGCTGCAAGTGGGTGTTCACTATTAAGCAAAAGGCTGATGGTACCGTTGAGAGATACAAGGCAAGGCTTGTTGCCAGAGGTTTTACTCAAACTTATGGTATTGACTACGAGGAGACATTTGCTCCGGTAGCGAAGATGAATTCTGTGCGAGCTCTCCTCTCGTGTGCTGCCCACTTAAATTAGCCTCTTCAACAGTTTGATGTGAAAAATGCATTCCTCCATGGTGATTTAGAGGAGGAAGTTTATATGGATATTTCACCGGGTTTTTCTTCTTCTGCAAGTGAGGGAAAGGTGTGTAGGTTGAAGAAGGCACTTTATGGGCTGAAACAGTCACCTAGAGCTTGGTTTGGCAAGTTTTCTAAGGCTATGTTGAGTTTTGGTTACAAGCAGAGCCATGCAAATCATACGATGTTCATCCGGCGAAGTAATGGTAAGATTGCCATCCTTATTGTTTATGTTGATGACATAATAATGACAGGTAATGATGTGAGTGAGATTCATAACCTTAAGTCTCATCTAGCTCAAGAGTTCGAGATTAAGGATTTGGGATCATTGAGATACTTCCTTGGAATGGAAGTAGCGAGGTCTGATAGAGGTATCTTTATTTCCCAACGCAAGTATATACTTGATCTTTTGAAAGAAACAGGTATGTTGGGCTGTAGACCTGCAGATTCTCCTATTGAGGCGAATCATCATCTTAGTGGAGATGTGGGGGAGCGTACTGATAAGGAGAGGTATCAGCGACTTGTGGGTCGACTAATATACTTGGCCCACACTCGACCAGATGTTACTTATGCAGTAGGTGTTGTTAGTCAGTTTATGCATGATCCTCGTACTTCACATCTAGATGCAGTTTATCGTATTCTAAGGTATCTGAAATCAGCTCCAGGGAAAGGAATTTTGTTCTCTAATCATGGCCATTTGCGACTAGAGGCATTTACTGATGCTGACTGAGCTGGTTCTGTGGATGATAGACGCTCTACTTCTGGCTATTACACTTTCCTTGGGGGTAATCTAATTACCTGGCGAAGTAAGAAGCAATCGGTAGTCGCCAGGTCTAGCGCTGAAGCTGAATATAGAGCTATGGTTCATGGTGTTTGTGAGCTCTTGTAGCTCCAAACTTTGTTACATGATTTGGGGTTTGCTGATAGCGTTCCGATGAAACTTTACTGCGATAATAAAGCTGCCATCAACATTGTTCATAATCCCGTTCAGCATGACAGAACGAAACACATAGAGATTGATCGACACTTTATCAAGGAAAAGTTGAACGAGGGTTTGATATGTATGCCGTTTGTGAGATCTGGGGATCAGTTAGCTGATATATTCACAAAAGGGCTGGGTAGCAAGAGTTTTCATCCTATTGTGTTCAAGTTGGGCTTGATTGATATCTTCGCACCAACTTGAGGGGGAGTGTTAGATAATGGGTCTATTTGTATCTAATGTAATTATGTGTCTTACTATGTAATTAGTTTAAGTATCTAGGACCGTAGTGCAATTATTGACCAGCTTGTATATATATTTTACGTTGAATGAAATTAACCAAAACGGGGTTTTCTCCCTATCTCGATTACCCTAATACCAAACAGTTCTTAACATATTCAATCTTGTATTTTCGTCATATATACAAGTGAAGTGGTGAACTGGACATAGCCTCACCCTTACAAAATTACTAATACACTCCAAAGTTCCTACCCTTACGTGATCCGTCCGTCGCAGCTTCCTTAGGTGTGCGTCTTCTGTAGGGAACCAAAAACCTTCCTGCTCAACCAACAGCTCTTGGCGTTATATGTCTCCTCCGTACCTAATTGGTCCTTGTACATTACTTGATTTCTAGTTCCATTTAGAGGCTTGTTTAAGCCTTAGGGAAACAAAGAGACAGGAAAGGAGATTTTTATTTTTCTTCTACCACTGTTTGGTTCCTATTTTGAGAGGAATTTGAGGAAATATATTTAAAAATGCGTGGAGAAGCGAAAAAGACGGAAAAAAAACTCACTTTATTTTTAATTTCATTCGTAGTTGCTTTCCTTTTCTCTTCCTTTCCACAAATTCTGAACAATTGGTAAAGTATCAGTTTGGTCATTTTACAAGGTAGATTGATTTTCCATGTAATCAATTTTCTCAATAACCTCTTAGTCATGTAGCAAAGTTATGGATTCATATCGGAAGTTTGAAATTCCCAAGGCGAAGAAAAGTGTAACATTTAGTTTAGTTTGTACTAAGGTATGGTAATATCGTCATGGAAGGCAGCGAAATAACAAGTACTTTAATTTAAGAGAATAGGTTGGTTGTAGTGTGTTGATTGATGCCTTCTTTGTCCTCCTAGACTGAATAACACTGTTGTTTTATCTTTCATTTCTTGTCCTATGTCTAGACAAATGCAGGGGATTCCACTGGGGCTGCGAGCGGAGCAATCCCATTACCAGGAAATGCTCTACTTGGGTAAGTTGAGGTTCTGTTAGACTGTTACTAACATGTGGCATTTTTTTTTGGAGTTAGCTTTATTACTGATTTTATTGCATGACACATAGTTCTCAACTTCCAATATTAGCATGTATCGTCTATTAAAGATATTCCGGCCCATTTTCAACGAAAAAAGAAAAAAATGCAGAGACACTGAGCATGATATTGCAATGCAGGTGGGCCATGAGTTCCTTAACACACAAAGGCAAACCTTCTGAACAAACACCACTTGCTTCAGCTAATTCTAGTGTACCTCTTTCGCCTGTGGTCTCCAGTGCCAGCTCTGGTATGTCTCTTGATTGCTTTTATTTTTTCTCATTGCAGTCAAAATATAGTTTGCTTCCTTCCTTGTGGATCGGTTTTGCGGTCTTATTCTCCTTATGACAGGGTTTTCCCTTGAACGGAGTGTATCAAAATTATGATTAAAGGGCATGCTACCATTTCTATTCCTTTTCTTTTCCATTGTTGATTCCTTCAAGAAATCCAAGAACCAAACGAATGCAAGGGGTAGTTTTGGAATTATGATATAATATTTGGTGGGTTTACAGCTCAATTGCTCATTGATATACTTGAAAATATTGGGATCTACTTGGTAAATATTTTGTCCAACAGTTATTTATGAACAAGCACAACTGTGTGTGCATTAGGGGGGACCGATGTGTTAGAAGATAGAACAAGCATAACTGTCAGACAAAGGGGATCTCATACACTGCTTGATAAGAATGGAAAGGCATAGCCTGCATTGTCTTATCTACGCCTGCAGCGACGTGGACATGAAGTTGTTTTACATGTGCATTATCTACAAAAGCTATGTCTCTATTCCTGTCTGCACACACTTATATTATGTTTTCTTTGGTGTCAATTTCTTGTGACGACTGCAGTGATGGACAGTTCTAATATAATGCCAGTCCGCATAAGTTCCAGTGAGGATATAGCAGATCAACCTGCTCCAGTATCCCCTTCATCAACTGATGGCTGGGGAGAACTTGAAAATGTTCTTCATGAAGAGAATGGAAATGAAAAAGATGGGTGGGATGATATCGAACCACTTGAGGAGCCAAAGCCATCTCCAGCCCTTGCGAACATCCAAGCAGCTCAGAAGCGGCCTGTCTCACAGCCAAAACTGCAAGGTAAAAAGAATCTATTGGACTTATTCTTGGTGGGATAATTTGCCAGCCCAAACTTTAATCAGACAAAGTGACAGTTCATGCCGGATTACTTTGACCATATCCCCCATATGGAAGTCCTAGCTTAAAAATTGGAATCAAACACAATCAGAGACACAGAGCAAGGATATATTTACATGTAGATCATTGGTTTACTGGTTTTAGATGAATCAACTAATTTCAAGCTAGTATAGTTACATCGATATGTATTTTGTATAATAGCTAAGCGCAGTTTTTCCCGTAACTAGCCGGTGTAATCCAGGAATCCAATAGTTTATATAGGCATAATCCAGGAAGGTAAATTAACCACTCTGGTTTCTATGAGTTTAACTCTCTCTCTCTGGTCTATGCTAAATTGTGGTGTTTAGGGTGTAATCATAAACCTTTTGATAGAGTGTTTATTCATCTGTTTAAGAAAGTTGGAGACGGAAGTAAATCACTATAGGCTTCCAACCAAAGAGAACAAAAGGCAGGAAGTTAAAAAGGCGTACTTCCTATGTTGTTCTTGGATGGAATATAGAATTAAGTAATTTATTTTCCTCATGCACCAAACAACCAACCATCTAGAGTGAAACGATGTTCCTTTTGTCCCTGCTTTAGTGCATTAAATATAGTTTCCTTGTTCATAGGTATTTTTTCTCTCCCTATTTTACCAAAGGAAGCATGCCTATTCCTATGTGCTTATAGAGCTAATAGGCAGGTCAGAATCATTTAGATGATTGGGCTTGGAGAATTAACCCATCGAATGTATATGTCATTCCACGAAGGGTGGTACTTTGGTCTAGTGAACAACTCCTTTGTGAACTCATTGTGCATGATGTAATAGGAGAATTTGCTGTTTGCTCAGGTACAAGTTTGCAACCCAAGAACACGGTGAAGATAACCAAAAACGAGGACGATGACTTGTGGGGTTCGATAGCTGCCCCTCCTCCAAAATCGACGTCAAAACCTTTGAACTTGAAACCAAGTGAGAAAGTTGATGACGATGACCCATGGGCTGCTATTGCTGCTCCTCAACCCACCACAAGGGCCAAGCTATTGTCAGCTGGGCGAGGACGAGGGGCTAAACCTGCCGCCACAAAATTGGGTGCTCAGAGGATAAACCGGACATCCTCTGGGATGTAAGATACGGGGAAATAGGGGACAGAAATGGAACAAGTATAGGAAATGAAAACAGGTTAAGATAGGGTTTGTACATTTTTGGCTTCTTTGGATCAGTGTTGATATCAATGAGATTTCATGCCATGAGTTGTATTTGTGCTTTCTTGGACATAACATTTGATTTGTAATATTATTCTTTTTATCAGCCACTATTCTTTCCTTCCAAAACGTGTTGTGTCTCATAGTATTTTTGTATTCTGTATCTGCTTCAAGTTGGAATACCTGTTTCTTTTCTCGAGGACCACAGGAATTGCTATGGTATTTATTTTGCAACATGGATGATAAAAGGTGTGTAGCGATACCTTACTGTGCACAAACTTCCTCATAGTTTCCATAACTTCTTTTGCGGTTTAAACCAATTCGGAAAGCTTGGATAAAACGCAGATTATCTTCCCAACTTCCCAAAAAAATTACTCACTCAAAATACCCACCCTTCTCCACACTTAATATATTTTAGCATATTAGATAAGCACTCTTGCCCTACTTTATATCTTTTTCGGCGTTCAGTTCCTGCTAGTCAAACCCCAACAGATAAGAGTCTTCAAATGTAGTACCATCTTTCAGGGTGTTTCTCAGTTTCTGTTCATAAGTCGATGTTTGATTTGGGAACGAAGCATTCCATCGTTGGAAAGTACTTCTGTTATCTTTTGTCTCGGATTCAAGCCCGATAACATTCATGTGCAATTGTGCATGCAGTTATATTCAGCAAATGCAAGTTATCCAGTACATGCAATAAACCATGTTTATGCACTTGTGTTAGAAAACTGATCAAAGGCAACACCAGCTCTTACAAGTTATCAGGATTCCCCTTGTATAGGGTATCCACAATCATTCATCGTGTTCCCCTGTATTGATCACATTGCAAAATTAGATTTACAGTTATCTCCTTACAAAATTTAGGATAGCATCTATTACAATTATGAATCAACCAGAAAAGAATGATTTACACAGAACGTCGTAATGTATATGAGTTGATTGTGTATATGGGTCGATTGTGGCGTACGCCTCTGTATCTGTTCATCTATATTACCCTCTGATGAATAATTTCGTATTCTCGACCGAACCCAGCATATTCATACTTCTTCAACCTACAATCCAGAGACTATACTTTATTGGCACACAAATAACAGAAATTAATAGCCTGAAAAGCGAGAAAAGAAAGAGGAAACGCCTCCAAGGTCATCCAGAGAGTCTTCGTACCAAAAATCAAGCAACGACGAGCAATATAACCCACAGACCAATAAGTTATCCCCTTTGATCTTAAGTTCAGATCCAGCCAAGTTCCAAGGGTTGTAGCCCCAGTTGTAACTTTGGGCAGAACTTGACGGTTATGACCATTTACACATGATGATTAGTACCAAATGTATAAACAAAAAACTGCATGGAATATAGGAATGACCTGAGGCAGGCTCATCAGTTCACGAACAGCTTTTTGAGGGGTCAGTTCATTGTCTATGATCCGTGCAACTGCTGTCAAAACTGGCATTTTTACGTTGTATTTTTGTGCCAAAGCAATCACAGCTCCTGCAGTCGATACACCTTCCGCCACCTACATAGTTACTCCATGTCAGTGACCACCAGACAAGGGAAAGGAGGTTTTTTTTTTTTTTTGAAGCGGCAAAAAAAGGGAAAGGAGTTAAAGGAGATATTCCAAGGACCTGATTCATGGATCTTAGTATATCATCGAGATTTTCCCCTGATCCAAGACGAACTCCAACCGTTCGGTTTCTTGAAAGGTTGACGAAACATGTAAGCATGATGTCCCCAGTTCCTGATAGACCAGTTATTGTCGTTGACTTCGCACCCATCTTCATTGACAAAGAGCAGAGCAAAATATGATTGTATCAAGCACAAGAAGTAGGGAAACAACTATTCAGCTGAAGTCTAACAAAATTGAAGCAACAAAGAAATTTTTGGTTCCTACAAAGGAAACAAGGCCAGTGTCCAGAATTAGCCGTTGAGGGGAAGCTCCTTCAAATGATTTTAAGCAAGAAACCTCTATGGTGCATGATGGAGTAGAGACTATCACAAACGATAGCATGAAAGCATCAGCTTAAGCCATTCCTATGACCTTAGAAATGCCACGGACATGCCTTCCACACCTAATAATGCCATACGGGTATGGTTGCATAAAGGACTTGTAGAGGAATTTTCTGACAGAAAAGAAAAGGCAAGGGAAACAAACTTCAATTCTCCGCAGGGAAATACATTAAATTTTCCTTTCCCATCCCAAATTCCTCCACAAAACCTTGATCCAAATACTGCTTAAGTAAATTCTATAGATTCCACAATTATCAAAGTTAGACAGCACGTGAACTAAAGAATGTTGTCTGTTTTCAAATTGAATAGGTCCAAATAATCCTACTTCTCCACTGATTCAAGTCTAAATGTAACTTAAAGTCACCTTTGTTGCTAACCACCGTATCTCAGAACAACCTTGTGCAACAAGAGCTGCCATAGAATTATTGCCAAGATTCATCCCTTCCACAATCCCTGCCGCTATTGCAAGTACATTCTTTAGTGCACCTGCAATTTCAACCCCTGTAACATCACTGTCATATGAGAAGTTACATTGTGAGCAATCTCAAACAAAAAATGCAGATTTCATCTCTTTATGGCATTAACTATCGGAGCTGCAGCACCACAAGCACGCAAACAAGGTTGAAAGAGAGAGGAGAAATCATTCACTCCAAAATACAGTATGAACAAACCTGCCTTAAAATAGATGTCGAAAATTTTGAGGAAACCACTACCTTGATGTGCTGATTCTCAGATTTGTAGAAGCTAGAAGCTGCTGGGCTGCTTTTGCCAGTTTTTTGTCTTTTGATGCCACCACCATTGCTACAAATCATTGAATAGGAATTCAATCACCTAATACCATGAATGAGATGGAAAATACTTTTTCAAAAGGCATACTTGTCTAAATACAGATGCCAAATACCTGTTGGCAAATTGTTCATCAATTCCAGTGCAAATGAAGGTCCTGACAATACAATATAAGGCTGGCGAGGATTCCTCAGTGCTCGTGGGATTATTTGAGACATCATCCTTAATGTATTGAGCTCTAGCCCTTTACTGAGGGATATGAATGGCAAGCCTGGATCAACACAATCCGCGATTCCTTCTAGAAAAGATGAACTGAACTGCAATAAGAGAGATGACATGAAGGCATTGCTCTGTTTCATTTGGAATGTTATACTAGGATAAAGGTTCCATTTTCTGCCAGTTGAGACTGCATTATCGGTTCCAAAGTATATAAAAGAGGATCTGGTTCATGGGTGTTAGAATACTAGTATATTAGTATACTAGTATTATGTGTTTAGTCGCACATTGCTTGATTACATTATGTAACGAACTATCTCTTTATATAAATAAATGGTTATGTGTGAGGGTTAATTTAACACCCTACACACTTTCCCTTTCTAAACAACATGGTATCAGAGCGGGTTCTTAACCCTAATCTGAAATCACCCTTGAAACCCTAAACCCACTATACCCGGCAGCCACCCACCACCTTCGACCTTTCACAGCCCTCAATCTCTCTTCTCATCTCGAAATCCTAGCCCTTCACCTTCGAACCCAGACCGTCCTACCCAGGTCTCGGTCTTCCCACAGATCCCAGCCCCCGCCGGCCCTTCCCAGCCCCCGCCGGCCCTACCCCATCGCCCCCGACGCGTTTAAACCCAGTGAAATCCTACACCCAGCCAACCCTGACAGCACCCAGTGCTCGGCGACCCTCGCCGCCCGTCGTTCACCCTCCGGCGCCCCTCGCTGCCCCTCGCCTAGCCTCCGGCGACCCTCGCCGCCGGTCGTCAGTCTCCGGCAAGCTCTCCGGTACCCTCTTGGCTGCTGGTTCTGCAATCTGTTGTTGCTTTCATTTGTTTCGGAGTTTATTCTGCTCTTGTCCAGCAAAAGAATGGTCTGATCTCTACTTCCCCTGGTTGTAAGTTGGGTATTTCCGTTTGGTACTCATGATTTGGGGTTCTGTTGCTACTGTTACTGTTTGGAGTTCTTTGCTACTACTTTTGCTGTTTATTTCAGCATCTGTTTCTTATGTTACTGTTCTTGTTCGCTGGTAATCGTGGCATATTGATGTTTGTGGCTGCCTCTGTGTTATTGGCTTAATTTCTTGTTGTTTGCTCCATTTTTGGGTTACTTGGTCTATTTGCAACGGGCTCCGGCACCGAATCTACAGGTAGTACTGTGACTTCCGTTGTTAGTCGCTCTTCTCGATCTCGTGAGAGGTTATCTATTACCTCCACCTTGTTGAATGGTCGAAATTATGCTGTTTGAGCTAAGGCTGTTGAAATTTATTATTTTGGGGAGTCAGAATATCATTTTCTTACTGATGATCCTCCCGCGGCAACTGCCGCATCATATGGTGCTTGGGTCCATGCGGATGCTAAGATTCGGGTTGAGTTATGGAATAGTATGGAGGACACTATTAAGAATACTCTGGTTTTCTTACCTACAGCAAAGAAGGTGTGGATGAAGGTTAAGGAGATGTTTTCTGAGGCTGATAATCTCCGTCGCACATATGATCTTCATCAACAATTCTTTTCTTTTGAACTTGGCAGCTCATCATTGGAGGAGTATTATGCCAAGTTTTGCGGTGTTTGTGATGAGCTCAACACTTGTGAGCCCATTTATTCAGATATTCAGGTTATGGAGCGCCAACGTGGGCGTTTACAGGTGGCTCGATTTTTGTTTGGGTTACCTTCTCCGGCATATGATTTTATCCGGTCTAATCTTCTGGGTGATAAAGACTTACCTTCCCTCAGTGCGGTGTTCAGTCGCGTTCGCCAGGTATCTGTTTCTGACACTAGTATTGATTTGACACCAGCTGCCCGCTCGGCTTTAGTTACCACGGTATCTCGTGGTGGTGCTTCTTCTCGTGGCATTGACCATGGTGGTCGTGAGTCAGGGGGAGGCAGTCGGGGTACTTTTGGCCGTGGATTTAGTCGTGATTCTAGTAGCGGTGGTCGGGTGTCGCCTGTTGGGGGCCGTGATTATGGTGGTAGTCGTGGTTGTGGCCGTGGTCGTGGGCCTCGTTATTGCACATATTGCAATGGTACTAATCATACTGTTGAGTACTGTTGGATTCTTCATGGCCGCCCATCTGCTCATCAAGCTATAGTTTCTGAGGATGATGGGTCCATGCTGTCTAGTTCTGTGACCAGCTCAGCCCCACGTGTTGTTACTATTCCAGAGGATGAGTACCATCGCCTGATTTCCCAGCCGACTTCTCACGTGCCTTCCTCCTCCACTGCTACGTTTGCTCAGAAAGGCTCCACTTTTGCTGGTCTGGACTCTAATAACCCGTGGGTTATTGATTCTGGTGCTACCGATCATATGACAGGTCACTCCATCCACCTCTCTGACTCTCGGCCTCTTGCGAAACCTTCTCGTGTCGCCTTGGCCGATGGTTCCTCTTCTAATATTGCTGGTTTGGGTTCTGTTATTTTACATTCTTCCCTTAAATTAGACTATGTTTTACATGTTCCTCGTTTTCCCCATAGTCTTATGTCTGTTAGTAAACTTACCCAATCTTTAAATTGTTCGGTCACATTCTTTCCTGGTTATTGTGTTTTTCAGGATCTCCAAACGGGGAAGAAAATTGGTGGCGGTGTTGAGCGTGGTGGTCTGTACTACTTTGATACTGGCGAGCTTCCTACCTCTGTTGCCCTTCAGACTTCCATATCTCCGTATGAGCATCACTGCCGTCTTGGTCACCCATCTCTTCAGACTCTCAAACAGTTAGTTTCGTCGTGTTGTAGTCTTCAATCTTTACCATGTGATGCCTGTGAGTTCAGCAAATATCGTCGTGTTTCTTTTCCACCTAGAGTAGAGAGTCGGGTGTCTCGTCCTTTTCATTTAGTTCACTCAGATATTTGGGGTCCTGTGCGTGTTGCTTCACGTGGTGGTTTTCAGTATTTTGTTATTTTTGTGGATGACTATTCTAGGCTCACTTATGTTTATCTCATGAAAAATCGGTCAGACTTGTACTCCATTTTTAAATCTTTTTATATGGAAATAAAAACTCAGTTTGATGTTTCTCTTCGTATCTTTCGTTCTGATAATACTGGTGAATATTTCTATAGTGTTTTGTCTGCCTTTTTTAATGAGCATGGTATTCTTCATCAATTTTCATGTTCTCGCACTCCCCAACAGAATGGGGTTGCCGAACGCAAGATCCGTCATTTAACTGAGGTTGCCCACGCTCTTTTAATCCAGATGACTGTTCCCAAATCCTATTGGGGCGATGCCGTTCTTACTGCCGGATATCTCGTGAATCGTATGCCCTCTCGCGTTCTGGGGGGCCAGATTCCCTATAGTATTTTGCACCCTAATTGTTCTTTATATTCCTTACCGCTTAAAATTTTTGGGTGCACGTGTTATGTTCATGCCCTAGATCCCGGCCGTGATAAACTTGATCCACGCTCTATCAAGTGTGTATTCCTGGGGTACTCTCGGACTCAAAAAGGTTATAAGTGTTATTCTCCCACTCTGCATCGCGAGTTTGTCTGTGCTGATGTTACGTTTCATGAGTCATTACCATATTTTCCGCCTTCATCTCATGGGGATCAATCTGAGTATATGCGTATTTTAGTTCCTTCCGAACAACCTCAGCCGCAGCACCCCCTGATGCAGCAGGTATATGTTCGCCGTGCCAAAGCTGCACCACCACCACCTCCGCCTGCCACTGAGCCAACTCCTCCGTTGCGAGATCCGAGTCCACCTCCTTTGGCTCCTACTGCTCCACCTTCTCCTCCCATTGCTCTTTGTAAAGGTATTCGCACTTGTACTATCTCTCATCCTATTGCTAAATTTGTCTCTTATGATCATCTGTCCCCCACCCTACGTGCTTTTACTACCTATGTTTCCTCTGTATTTGTTCCTAAAACTGTTCAGGAGGCCTTGTCTATTTCTGAGTGGCGGACAGCTATGGAGGAGGAGATTTCTGCGCTCCATGATAATGGGACTTGGAAGTTGGTTCCTCTACCCTTTGGAAAGACAACTGTGGGGTGCCGCTGGGGTATTCACTGTGAAATATCATCCTGATGGATCTGTTGAGCTACAAAGCTCGCCTTGTTGCTAAGGGCTACACCCAGACGTATGGTGTTGACTACGCTGAGACTTTTTCCCCAGTTGCGAAACTTGGTTCTATCCGTCTCCTTATTTCTCTCGCAGCCAATCTTGGCTGGCCTTTATTCCAATTGGATGTCAAGACTGCTTTCTTACATGGCGACCTTCTTGAAGAGGTTTATATGGAGCAACCACTTGGGTTTGTTGCTCAGGGGGAGCGTTCTCAGGTATGTCGCCTTCGTAAAGCTCTTTATGGGCTTAAACAATCTCCCAGGGCCTGGTTTGGCAAGTTCAGTGATGCGGTTTTGGAATTTGGTATGAGTCGATGTCAGTCTGATCATTCTGTTTTCTCTCTCACATCTACTCGAGGCAAAATGTTATTAATTGTGTATGTTGATGATATTATTATTACGGGTGACGACCAGAAAGATATTGATGCGTTGAAGGTCTTTCTGCAGAGTCAATTTCATACTAAAGACTTGGGTAGATTGCGATATTTTTTAGGTATCGAGGTGGCACGATCTAAAGATGGTATTAGTTTATCGCAGAGGAAATATGTGCTGGATATCTTAGATGAGACTGGTTTGTTGGGGGCGAAACCTGTCGATACCCCTATGGATCCCAATGTCAAGCTATGCGTTGATCAGGGGGAGGCACTGTTTAGTCCTGATCAATATTGCCGTTTGGTTGGTAAACTGAATTATCTCACTATTACACGTCCTGATATTTCATTTGCAGTGAGTATTGTGAGTCAGTTTATGTCTGCTCCTCGTTTGCCACATTGGGAGGCCGTTCTCAGAATTGTCAAGTATCTCAAGTCTCATCCTGGACGTGGTCTATTTTATAGAGCTAATGATTATTTGCGTATTGAGGCCTTCACTGATTCTGATTGGGCAGGAGGCCCATCTGACCGGAGGTCGACCACTGGATATTGTGTTTTTCTTGGTGGCAATCTTGTTAATTGGAAAAGTAAGAAACAAACCGTGGTTGCACGGTCTAGTGCAGAGGCCGAATATAGAGCCATGGCTCACACCACATGTGAGATTGTGTGGGTGCGATCTTTTCTTGAGGAGATAGGATTCAGTGTGCGATTGCCTATGAATTTGTATTGTGATAACCAAGTAGCAATTCACATTGCATCTAACCCCGTATTTCATGAGCGGACTAAGCATATCGAAGTTGATTGTCATCTGGTGCGAGAGAAGTTGACTGATGGTGTTATAGCAACTCCCTTCGTGTCTACAAGTGCTCAATTGGCTGACATATTCACCAAGTCATTATTTAAGCCCCGGTTGGAGATGTTATGTGACAAGCTGGGTTTGTGTGATATCTATTTTCCAGCTTGAGGGGGAGTGTTAGAATACTAGTATATTAGTATACTAGTATTATGTGTTTAGTCCCACATTGCTTGATTACATTATGTAACGAACTATCTCTTTATATAAATAAATGGTTATGTGTGAGGGTTAACTTAACACCCTACACACTTTCCCTTTCTAAACAACAATGGGCATTCCCAGAACCAGTTCCTAACAGATCTCAGAATTAAAGACACCAGCTGAGTAAACTGTGTGCTAAGTAAGATACCTGCACTGGTACGGCATGGAGGCAAAAATCCGCATTGAGCAAGGCCGCTTTGGCGTCGGTTGTTGCCACAACATTTTCTGGTAGCTTGTGTTCTGGGAAGTACTTACTGAGAACAAAGCATTATATGTAAAGCAAAATGAAAAGAGGGTTTAAGAAAAACAACAAACATGAAACAAAAATGGAAGGAGTTTATTTGGAAATATTGTCACAGGATGTTTTGCTAGAAAAGATTACAGATGGCAAAACCAGGTTATAGATTATGTTGTTTAGTTTCATCTGGTATGTCATAGATGTCAAGAATGCGGAGGTAAAACAAGAGATGCAATTGAGAGGGAACTCACATATTGCAGTGCTTCTCATTAATTGATCGACAAATTTGAGGATCACGAACAAGCATGTTAACTTCTAGTTGAGATTTTCTATTTCCAATATGTGCAGCCATTGCTGTTCCAAAAGATCCACCGCCAAGTACCACCACCTGACAACCGCAAGTACAAAACATACAAAATATGACATACTGTAAAAGCATAATTACCGCGGAAGTCTGATCGAAAGTTTCTTTATTTCAGTGGATAACCAGCATAAATAAAGGTATTATTATACCATAAAAGATCCAAATTTACCTGTCAACTTAAAGTTCTGCAAATAAGACAAGATTTGATTGACTTCTAAAAAATTACGACAAAGAATCAGACAATAAGAGAGTATGAAAGCCCAATTGGATGACATCAACCAACAATGGGTCTAGCAGATCACAAGATCTTACCAAGTTGGGCAAGTTAAATAGTATGAGAAGATGAAAACTAACCTCTGCATGAATTTAATGTAACTTAGTTATGATTGAACACATTATTATTTACTAACCAGCATGATTTTGTACTTCTCGTGGTGTCCATGAAATCAAGAAGGAGCACGGGGTGCTACATCAAGCTAGAGGTGAAGTTAGGTGTTGCAAGGGGCTTATAAGTAAGTCCTAATTTGGCATCTCTTGTAAACCTTCTGATTTATGGAATATAAGTAGAAATAGGCCGTGGTTTTATGCTTAGAGTGTGTTTACCCTAATTAGTTCCACGTATATACTTGTGTACTAGTTCTTTAGTTTGTTGCTATATACTTCAATTCTGAATTGATAGAAATACCTTGGAACTCGATTAGTAGATTAATATTGGTGCTTGCATTAATTTTAATTGGTCGTTCTATTGACCCCTCTCTAGGACTCTTTAGAGCTATAGATTGTTTCACTTAGGTCTACCGAAAGATGAGAGCATTCCCATGCTTCCCTTGCAAACTGAAAATCCCACAAGACGGAAAACAAATATCCCGCGATTAAGCGGAATTAATCGCAAATGAAAGAATAAGCGGAACCAACTATTGATAGAGTACAATGCTAATTACTTAAAAAGCAAAGAACAACACCAGGGATAGAGAAAATACACACATATTCTTACCTACATAAGCACGTATACAAAAATGGATAGTAGAGAAGTAGTGTACCTTGTTAGTGCGCTCAAGAACGTCGTCGGTCTTGGCCTTGGAGCGCCACGAGCGGGACCACCGGACCAGCTTCTCCCAGGCGAGCCGGACCACTTCGCGGCGGTCTTTGGTGGTCCGGTTGGAAACATCTGAGCTGAGGTTAGGGTTCTGCGAGAAAACTATCGAGTGAGGTAGAAGAACTGGGGCGGGGTCAACATTTTCAGCAGAACAGGAACAGGCAGTGGTGGTGCGGCAATTGTAGCGGATGGGGAGGAAATTGGGAGCTTGGGATGAACAGTGTAGTGATTTGAGATTGTGAGAGATTTTGGAAGAGAAGAGTGGGTTTGAAAACGGTGGTTCTACCATGGCCGGCATTGTTCGCTTCAGAGAGAGAGAGGAAGAGAGAGAGAGTTCTTGTGCTCTTTTTGTTTTCTATCCGTTCTTTCGCTTTCGCGCGCCTTTGTATCCGTGTACCGTATTGCGCGCCCATACGGCGCCGTACAGGCGACCCTACTCCTCCCACAAAAATGCTACGCCACGAACGAGTGCGCACACATACATTCTCACATTGGGTTGTGGATTTGTGCAGTGGGGCTGCAAGGCTTGGTTCGTTAAGGTAAGACTTGGCTCAACTCGTCTCGACTCGATTCATTTAATAATTGAGTCAAGCTCAAATTCAAATTTTAGACTTGTTTATTAAACAAGTTAAGCTCAACACTCAAAAATTCGAGTCGGCTCGTAAAAGTTCAGCTCGTTTGTAAACGAGCCAAACTTAAGCTCTAGTTTTAGATTCCTTTCGTAAACGAGCCGATCTAAACATTAGAACACTATAAAACTTAGCTCAACTCGCTTGCACCCTAGTAAGACCCACAATGAACCATAATGAATGTGAGCAGGAGAGCCTCCTTCTCTCTAACCTTCTAAACCCTAGCTGCTGCTTCACTTCCCCTCCCCTCCCCCCTAGGGTTTCTACCCTAAATGGGATGAAAGAGGGGGGCTATCATTTCCTCTCCATTCGGGTGTTCTTTCCGTCGGTTTGATCGGAGATTTATTTCCTCCCTTCACCGTCCTTCACCCTCGCCCTACCCTTACGCCTCTAGCTGCCTCGTCCTTTCGTCTTCTCCATCATTGCACCGCCTCCACCATCTCTTTCATGGAGTCATCGGTGTTCCGTCATTAAGGTGCTCTCGGGTATGTGGATTAGCTTGCAAATGTGGTTACCGAAATTCGTTTTCTGTGCGCTTGGTTTGCCAGAGTAGGAGTGCTAGATTAGTTAGGTTTTTTATTGTACGGGGTTTTTTTTTCAATTTTTCTTTTGCTTTTCATTTTTCCCTTTTGTTTGTGACTGTCTCACCCCTTGTGGGTGTTGGCTGTCATTTCTCTTTAGGGATAAGGGCTCCCTTCTACCATTGCTTAGACCGATCTCTATTCCTTCGTTCCATTGGAGGGTTTGATGAGGTCGAGGTAGAATTTGTGAAGAGAAGTATTCGTTATAGGACTTGGGAGTTTAGTCTTCTTTGTGGCTTCTATCTCCCCTCCATGGGGATGAATGCCCGCTCTGATCGATGTTTTTTGTTTCTATATATAAAATAAAATAAAAAAGAATGTGAGTATGTGTATGTAGCTGTTTTTTTTATTTCCCCTTCGACGCACCCCCCCCGAGTCCTTGACGTGGAATGTTATGGGGGCGACTATTCGCAACCTTTTATTTTCTCCATTAGCCCACTTCCTTCACATAACCCATTTTTCAATATTTTAAAATAAAAATTTACTTCATATAACCCATTAATTTTCCCAAATCTTTCCATTATATATACCCCTCTCCTCCCAAAATACCAAATCTCCATAGCCACCACCACCAAAGCTACGAACACCGCCCCACCACCGCCACTCCCTCCCCTCCTCTCTTCAAGGTTATTCTCTCTCTCTCTCTCTCTCTCTGCACAATTCAAAATCAAAAAATCGATCGAGCACTGTGTTTTTTTCGACGCAGAATTTTCAATTTTTTGAACCAGATTTTTGGCGTTTCAGGTCCGAAAAAATGTACTCCCTCCGTCCCTTTTTAAATGTCCTTCTTCGTAACTCCAACTTATTAAAAAGACATCATCATTATACCTTTCACATCAATTTTTTCATTCACTTTCCCTACTTACCCATCATCATTACACTTTTACTCACTAACTTTTCAAAATGGATTATACTTTTAGGGACAAAATAGATAATGCACCAACTTTTACCCATTAACTTTTACAAAATAGACACTTATTAAGAGACAACCCAAAAGGAATACTGGATTGTAAATAAGGGACGGAGGGAGTAATGTTTTCGACATTTGAATACCGTAATATTTAAATAATTTCGACTGTTAGTTACCGAAATGTTTATATATTTTCGGCAGTCAATTATCAAAATGTATATATATACAAGACTTTTCTAATCTTCAGTAATATATTATTGTCAAATAAATTTTTGATAACCTAATACCGAAGTCAATACCAGAATTCGGCAGTTAATTACCAAATTATACATATTTTTTCAACAGTTAGTTACCGAAATATATATATGTTTTCGACAGTTAGTTACTGAAATTGTTTTCAAAATGGTTGCAGTGTGGTAATTCAATGGCGACTGTACTAAGAGAGAGAGAGAGAGAGAGAGAGAGAGAGAGAGAGAGGAGTGGCGGTGGTGCGGTGGTGTTCTTGATCGAGTGGCGGTGGCTATGGTGAGCTATGGAGATGGAGGAGGCGTGAACTGACTGAGAGAAGAGAGGAAGAAGATGATGATGGGTTGTGTCTAAAAAGTTAGAAGGGCAAGTAGGACATTTTGCATTGGGGGCTCATGTTGTAATTATTTGAAATTTTTTAATGGACTAATGGAAAAAATAAGAGGTTGCGAATAGTCGCCCCCAATGTTATTGTATAGTAGTAGTAATTTGCAGGGTAGATTACATTGAAGCCCCCCTCAACTATTTCACATTTTCACTTAATTCCTATACCGTGCCAATCCTAAATTACGAAGATGACGTCAACTGAAAATTACAATTTCACTCTTCAGCCCGTCAATCATCAGCTCACCGCATTAGTTTCACTTTAACCTTCACCTTCACTTGTAATCTCCCTAAAACCACCCCATCGAAAATCAAATTTTTTCACCGCACTCCAATAAAAAGTTATTTCAACATCAATCACCTCTAGTCCTGCTAACGCTGGAATTCCCACATAATTTACCCCAACAGTTATATTCTATTGTTTCCTCCTTAGCCTTGTCTAATTTTGGAATTACCTTTACATGAAGAGAAAAGGGTATCCTCTATTATTGCCCTTAACCCCTCCTCGCTCTGCTCTGCTCTCTCTCTAAAAACTTGAAACCCTAGCCGCCGCTGCCGTCGCGGGGGAGGAGGCCTCCGCCTCCCTCTCCTCCTCCTCCCCCCTTTCCGTCCCCCCCCCCTCCTCGTCGTCTCCCGCCGTTCGGTTCCCGTGCTCACGTTTTGGGGCGCTCGTTTCGTTGGTCCGGCTTGGTTCCCCCTTGCGACGGCTCTGTCCGGCGACCGGTGGTGTCCCACAGCCCGATGGCCCGCGCGGCGGTTCCAGATCTGTTCTGCTCGGGGCTGTCGTCGTGGTAATAAGGTGTGCGGTTGGGCCGGGGTGGGTTTCTTTTCTTCTGGTCTTAGTTTGCCGGCGTCTCTCCGGTTGTCTTCTGGTCTAGGTTCCTCTAGATCCGGCTTGTGCTAGTCTGGGTTTCCCCCAGGTCCGGCGGTTTGGGTGGTGGGTGTAATAAGGTAGTTAGGGTTTGGTGGATGGTCGGTGTAAGAACTGCGGTGGTCGACGGCGGTGTCGGTGGTGCTTCTTGGAGGTTTCCGGCAGTGGTAGCAGTGATGCTGTTGTTGGGGTTTTCCGGTAGCAGCTCGGGCCTGTTTTTGTTCACTAGCGTTGTTTCCTTGTTCTTGGCCGTCAACGGCAGGTTCAGGAGCGAAGCAGTGTTTGGTCTCTGGGCACGGGATTAGATTTCTTCTTCCGCTTGTGATCTGTTGTTTTTTATTACATCTGTTTTTATTGTTTACTGGTTTGTACTGGGATTTCTTTTCTCTCTGCCTAGTCCCGGATGGGATTCTCATATCGGCACCTAGTGTTGTTTTGCTTTTGCAGGATGTTCTATAATCCCGGATTAGGTAGTTTGGTGCACTCCTGTATCTTGCGATGTAATCTTTGCCTTCGGGCTTGAAATGATATGACTGATTCAAAAAAAAAAAGAAAAAAAAGAGAAAAGGGTAATTTTATTACAAAATCTTATTTATCATGTCATGTTTTGCTGATCACATGACAAATTCCGTCTAAAATCCTAAAGTTTTGTTGACAAAAAGAGTTTAATGTCATGAGATGAATGCTTTTAAGGGGATTAAGTGTTGAATTTTAAACATTACATATGTTAAGTCTTGTAATAGCAATTTGACAAATTCTATTTTTAATCAGCCAATGCTTTTGTAATCACTTGAGTAATTCTTTTGGTGACCAATTTCACTTTTTATAAGCAATAGTAAAATTAAAATCGAGAAAAAATGAACATATAAATTGGCACAATAAGAATACTTGATAGCAACTCAGAGATTCTGAGAGAGTCATCAAATCCCTAAATTTTTCACCACTATTTTTTAGCACATACACAAAATAAATTAAGACCCACAATGCCCACATCTTGATCATAAAGAGAACAGAGCTGCTATAGGTACAGTAAAGGCTGCACAGTAGCCTCACACAGATCGTTTTTGCGCCCATCTCAAGTATCATAAAGATGATCGGAACCACTCATTTTGTTCAAAATATTTTTGATTAGGGTCCTTGTACTTTTGCGCCTGTCTCAGGTCCCGTAAAGATGATCGGAGTTCTTCATTTTGTTCAAAATATTTTGTTTAGGGTCCTTATAAAAAATCATCCCAATCCGATATCGGTAATGATGTTTACGAATCATTCAACTTTTGCTTCAAAATTTAGCCCTCGTATCTTTATTGTAAAGAGAAACATAACCCCAATGGATTTGGCTAAGTTGGCATGAGAAAACAACTGAAGGGCTTACTTCCAAGAGTTCGCAAGTTCGAATCTCCAGAAGTCAAACATTCCAAATCGTGCGGCCTCTAAAGATTTGCCCGATCGTTAACTTGAGAACCTTTGAAATTAGTAGAGCACGCAGAATGGCCCGAACATCAGCTTAATAAAAAATTCATATAGAGAAACACAAAAACACAACGGTTAGTCCCGAAGATAGTTTTCAAAAAAAAAAAAATTGAAATCAACTAGTATTGTGTTTTTTTTTTTTTTAAATTTGATCAATTAAATCAACTACTTTAGTCCCGAAGATATGGTTGGTCCGAGTATCCGACGCACCACTGTTATTTAATGCTGCGACAGGTCTCCCGTCTCCCCACAAGCTAAACACGCGTCTCACACGGCGTCGTCGTGATGCTTTTCCAGTTCCCAACTTGGCGCACTCTTCCATTACATTTAACGCTGCTTCCTAGAATTGCATCGAAACCCCACCTACGAAGGAATCTCTCTCTCTCTCTCTCTCTCTCTCTCTCTTTATCTCTATCCCTCTTTTTCTGCATATATATAAATCCAACCACCCATTCCAACCCTTTTTCAAGAGTCCTATATCTCCAGATCTGCTGCCTGCAATACGAACCGAGACATTCCTTTAATAAACAAAGGACACGAGGTAATTCATGTCCAATTCTCAAAATTTCCCTAATTATCAAAGAAATACTCCATTTGGGTAATATGTAGTTGGGTTGTCCTTATTTTGCCTTTTGGTTAATGGGTATCTGTCATTTTTGTGTGATCAGGTGAAGGGAGAACATGGGTCACAATCATCATCACCATAATGAAAGGGTTAGTCCATATGATGATCAATTCCTGGCGTGCTTTTGCTGCCCTTGTTACCTGGTCTCCTCCATGTTCAGAGGGATTGGGAGGTGCATGTTTACGGCTTGTTACCCAGTCATGCATTGCTTTGGATGGGATAGAGATCAAGGACCCCAGCATCACCACCACCACAGGCATTCCTATTGATCCTCACTTTGGACATCAACAAGGTTCTACAGTTGACACTTTTAGCTTCTTGGTAATCCAATTTTTATTGTAGTGGTCATGTAATTGATAACAAAAATTGTACTGGTCATGGGATTTAGTGAGTGAGATTTTAGGTGTAGGCTGCTAATCCTGTTACGATATGAGAGTTTTGTGCATACGGTATTTGATTTCTTCTCCATTTAGTGTCCCCTGGAATTCATATCCTTTCATGAATCTCCATTTTTTTTAATCGTGTTTATGATCATTTGATTCATTGATGGGTTTGAGTGTTGTTTGAGATTCTGTGTTTTTGTTGTTGTTGGAATAGTGCTTTGGTCCATGTAGCAAATATTACTATGAGAAAATTGATAACATATCGGTACGAACTTACGACCTAAGTTGCAAGGAGCTCCTAAAATGGTGCCGCTCCCACCTTGGGAGCCCGCTTTTGCGCTCCTAACTAAGGAGCTTGACGGGAGCCCACTCCCATCGAGATGGGAGCTCTCTCCTTACAAAGATGGGAGCTTTTGTTGATATTTGTATAGAAAACCAGGGATTTATCACTTGACTTTATTAATTGGTCTTTGATGAACTCATATACCTAGCCTAAGTCATGATATCTTGAAAAGAAAATCATATGTTGTTCCACTAGCCCATTTCTTACACTTATGGAAGACTTGACCCATATTTTTACTTCCTAAATTATTGTACTTTTACAGTGGAATACTCTATGCTACATTATTTTCATAATATATGTACACGCTCCTCTCACGCTCCCAACCTTGGGAGCTTCTATATTCCCTCGCTCCCCCGCTCCCGCCCCCGCTTCGTGCAACTAAGCTTACGACCATTGCCATGATGTTAGTGATGTTACTCTATATCTCTCACTGTGATTGAAAAATACATATTGATGCATCACCAATCATTTTGAGGCGTTAAGAGTTGTACAAGGAGTTGTTCATACATATATATATATATGGTAGTGCGAAACATGGTTGCCCTTGAATAGAAAGATATCTAAACTCTCTGGAGCAAGACTAGAGGAAAAGTTGTTTCAATTACCTTGTTTGCCAACATATATACCTGTGAAGGTACACACAAGAACTATATACATTGTACGATTTCCTTTAGCAAACAGCCAAACAGCAATCTGATATTTGGAATAAGTTGCAAGAATCAAGATTTATTGAACCAAAATTCATTAATTGTGTGGAGGTGGGGTCTAGAATTGAGTAATACAATAGAAATTGATAGCTGAAGAAAATCTATCTAAAAACATTTTGTATCAGAAGTAGACTCGTTCAGTTTGATGCTTTGTCTAGCTAAAGAGTTCTTCTCTGATGATCTTTTACTTCTTCCAAAAAGCTTTAGCTTATTGATGAAGCTTTAGCTTCTTGTCATCAATTGGCATCTCAACTTTTTTACGTCTGATTGTTTGAGAGGCTTTAGCATGAACATTTGAGCTCCTTCCTCTAAGCACCTGTCGGTACAGCGGAAACATTTAGTGATACTGACAATAGCCAAAGAGAACTAGGAGAGTTTTATGGGAGAAGATATATCATAATCAACTAGGAATTCTGTGGTGAATTACTTGTTAATACGCGTCGGGATGTTCTCAGATGACATTATAACGACTGGAACCTCCTTCATAGCATTAGATTCCTGCTTCAGTGCAACATTGGAGTTCCAGAGTTAGTCATGCATAGGGTATCACTATTTAAGCAGACAAAAACATGAAGAAAAAAAAAAAAACAGTTTGTTGCAAAAGTGAGAATCGATGTTGTAGTTACCTTTACTTTCTTAAGTAGGTCATAACCTGTCATTCCAGGCATACAGTAATCCGTTATTATCAAATTCACCTTTGAACCCTGGAAAATAAGTACCGGAGTAAATTGGTAATCGATGGGTGTTTAGTAGTTTCATGTTAGTTCATATTTTGTTTGGGAAAACATGTTAAACATCGGTACACCGGTTCATGACAAGGTTACTTACACTGGTCTCCAAGCTGTTATCTTGGTCATTTCCCAATCCCAAATACTCCAGTGCTCTCAACCCATTTTCTGCAGTAGTCACTGCACCAATTCACATATCAGTGAAACTTCTAAACCAGTTTGCTAACTACTGCAAACTAGTAGTATTTAAGATCTAATCGCGTCTACATATGCATAATGCTTTAGGGGCGCAGTGATATTCATGAATGCAGTGCTGTTTCTTACTTAAAGTTATCAACACATTTAAAACGTTGAAACATCAATGAAAGGTGGACTTAAAATTGATCATGAAGAAAGTTACAACGATAAATCTATAGATGGTCTGGATTCCATTTGGTGTATGAGCTTGCTTTCAGAATAAACATACAACTCTAAATATTTGCACTAGTTGTCCTAGTAAAAGGTTTATTTGATCCTTGCAAGTCCTTTGTGTGGGAAAAAAATCCCTTAAAACTCCTATGTATGTAGGAAAGACCTCCTAAAATTTGACGTTACCAACTATTTTTTCGGCCCCCGAATAATATCAAATGGCAAGGCAATGTACATACTCACGATCTTGTCTGTCTCACAAACCTAGCAAATAGCAATATATGCTTGCAAATATGTTTTCGTTATGCGTTGATATACATGTATGTTTTAATACAGAAGAATGAGAATATTGTTATGTGGTTCTGGCTCCCGATAATAACAAATACCGCGTATGGCGTATGCTGCTGTTTCTGTCCAAGTTTTTTGCAAATTTTTTTCTGTGCCTACATCAGGCTATGGTTTGAATGCAGAGACAAGAGTTGTGTACCTTTACAAGAGGAGTTCTTGAGCAACTTTTCGACGATTTTCCGGTCGATTATATTGTCATCAACTGCTAGCACATGAGGCTCATTCCCCTGCTCCATCATTCCCTTCCATGAGGAAGAAGAAGAAGTAGCATCCATGTGTTTCTTCTCACCCAAACAATGACCAACTCACCTTCAAGAAATAAAACAGCACACCAAAACCAGAACAGCTTTAAAGGGAAACCCAACAAATATACAGACAGAGATTGAGGAAGCAAGATGGGTTGGTGGGGTGGTATTTATAATGGGTTTCTTCAGAGAAGATAAAATCAAAAGGTATTCACAGATTTTTCGTGATCCTTTTTGGGTTTTCTCTTGATTCGATGCAGTCCCCCACACATATCTTTATCTTCTCTCTCTTTATTTTTATTTTTTTCATATATTCTCTCTCTATATATAAATGAATGTACATATATATCTCCAACATGTACTTATACAGAATCTGTATCAGCATATCTGCTGCCTGCTCTCAAGAGATCTTCCCTCCAGCTCATATTTTCCCTCTCTTTTTTCCCTTTATTTCCTTTTACCAATATTTCATTCCCTGCTGCCTTTATGTGAGATTATATTTGTTTTCACCACTTTTGAGAATATGTATTTGATTCCTTGGTTTTTAGGATATTGCAGATTTGGCCCAAGTCGTCTTCTTCTTTTCCAAAGCTTTTTTTTTTTTTTCCTTCTTTTAAAAACTAATGCTGTGCAAGTATTTTCCGATTAGTTTGAGTGGGATTGAAGATAAGTGTAAAATAACAACATTCCTATGTAACATTGGATTCTGGCATTAATTTATGAGAATTTTTATTCTGATTCGATATATATTTATTTAACTTGAAGCATTTTTTTTTTGGGTAAATACTTGAAGCATTTATTGCGTGCATGGTGGTCCATATTCAAATTTCAAAAAAGTTGGAATATAAAGTGGATATTTATGCAAACAATCCCAAATGTCTGTTCTGTTTTATGGTGTTATATATATATCTTCCGTATTAATAAAACATAGCAGTTTCTGTTAAAAATGTCTAGGTATATAAGCAAGAGCAACCTCTACAACCGTTAGATCACTTCCTATTAACTTTGTAGCCATTGGATAAAAAAAAAATTAAAAAGAATACAAAAAGTATTCTTTTAATAAATCCATACATCTCTACCCTCACTTTTTAGGCAATGTATCTCTATGTAATATTGCCTTTTATGATCAAAGAGGTATATATGTATACTAGCGGATGCCCGCGCCTAAAGATACGTTGGATTTTAAATAGAGTCTCAGCTTAAATAAATTACCCGTTCTATCCAATTGCTCTATGCGATAGTTGTAATCACCACAAAGCGTCAGTTGCCATTTTGATATATAGGAGTACTAGTATATATTACTACAAGTATAGTTGCGAGATAGAATGTTTTCTATATGGAAAAGATTTATTCACATTAAAAAAAAATTGGGAGAATACAATGTGATAAAATTAGGAAGTGTTATCAAGTTTATTTAAGGCCTCGGTATATCTAGCTTTTATTAGTTCTCACTTCCTACAGATGTTTTTTAATTTTCTGAATCTTCTGCCTCTGTACATGTGATTTTACAATTATTATAAGGTTATTCATTAGCCACCACTGAGTTTAGGAAGAGAACCTTTCAACTTGATATGGCCATTAAGAGAGGGGGGAAAAAAAAGGAAAAAAACTTGACGAGCCATTAAGAAAAGAAGTGATATTTAATGCAACTTTTACATTAACCTTGTTTTACCAATTTCAAACTCAAAGGCTAATATTTGTTGCGTCAGGACAATCTTATTTCTCCCAAAATCCTAAAATGATATGCCCAAATCAGTTGTGCACTTCAACGATTTACTGAAATATTTTCAGATAGATCTTTTCCAGATTATTCTGCCCAAAGATTATCAATCCTTCTAATACAAAATAGTTGTATAGTTATACGCCTGCTGAAGGATCTCAACGCATTGGGTTGACGAATTAGGTAAACAATTTTGCATTGTTTTTTGGGTAAATGAATTGATTCCCTATGACTCAATAACCTCGTACGAGATCAAATTCTGCCAAGAAAATTCAGTCAGAATCGTTATCTCCAGACACACCACAAAATAGTTCTCAGTATTTTCTTATTTGGGAAAATGCTGCCATCTTTCGTAACCACAAAATAGTTCTCAGTATTCTCAGTATTCCCTATGAATCATATTTTTCCATTGAGCTCCGTCTAGTATAACTATACGTAACTGTAAACTCATCCTCAGAATGCAGCACAAAGCAAAACCAAAACAAAATCCAGAGAGTCCCTAACACATATCTTTAATTCCATATCGCACTTATTAAGATACAATCAGATCAAGTATTAATCATCACTAAAAGAACAGGCAACGTGGCCATAACTAAGACTGATCGCAAACAAAAACTCCGGACGATTAGACTCGACAATTGACGCAGGATTTGACAAATAAAGGCGGAAGTTACATTGGATGTGTCGCGAGAGTGAGTCCAGGAGCCCCAGGCAGAGGAGTAAGGATCTTCGATGTTGTAGGGTAGGTTATTGAGACCGGAACCAGATCCGGCCACGACTCCCTTCAGGAATTTCAACATCTTCTCCCGCTGAGCTCCGGGAAAGGGAGGGGAGAGAGAGAGGGGAGGAGAGAGAGAGATGTGCGATATGAAGTGTTGATGATAGTGCGATATGCGAATGTGCGATGCGAGCAATGGAACGGAAGGAACCGGGACCAAGAGGATTGATACTGTGCTTCGCAGTGTAGAGAGAGTCTTATCTTTGGGGTGATTTTTACACCTTTAATCAGCGAACCGAGATGTCACAGTTTCGTGGAGAACCAGAGACCGGTGGGCTGAGTATTTGCCCCCTTTTGCAACAAGTTTTTACTCTCCCCATTCCAAATTGTTGTTTCTTTTTTGGCAATGTAAATGTGCGAAATAGAAAGCCCACCAGTTTCTAGTTCTCCCCGAAACTGTGACATCTCGGTTCGCTGATTAACGGTGTAAAAATCACCCCAAAGATAAGACTCTCTCTACACTGCGAAGCACAGTATCAATCCTCTTGGTCCCGGTTCATTCAGTTCCATTGCTCGCATCGCACATTCGCATATCGCACTATCATCAACACTTCAGATCGCACATTTCTCTCTCTCCCCCCCTCCCCCTCTCTCTCCCCTCTCCCGGAGCTCAGTAGGAGAAGATGTTGAAATTCCTGATGGGCGTCGTGGCGGGATATGGTTCCTGTCAGAATAACCTGCCCTACAACATCGGAAAGCCTTACTCCTCTGCCTGGGGCTCCTGGACTCACTCTCGCGGCACCTCTAAGGTAACTTCCGCCTTCATTTGTCAAATCCTGCGTCAATTGTCGAGTCTAATCGTCCAGAATTTTTGTTTGCGATCAGCCTTAGTTATGGCCACGTTGCCTTTTCTTTTAGTGATGATTATTACTTGATCTAATTGTATCTTAATAAGTGCGATATGGAATTAAAGATATGTGTTAGGGACTGTCTGGATTTGGTTTTGGTTTTTCTTTGTGCTGCATTCTGAGGATGAGTTTACAGTTACGTATAGTTGTACTAGATGGAGCTCAATGGAAAAATAGAATTTATGTAGCTTACCCTAATTGATTGGGACACAAAGCTTGGTTTGGTTTGGTTAGTTATAAGATCTAGCATCACTTGACAGAGCTCAATTGAATTATAGGATTCATGTAGATTACCCCAATTATTTGGGATACAATGCTCGGTTCGGGTTTGTTAGTCACAAGATCTAGTTGTACTGGACAGAGCTCAATAGAAAAATAGGACTCAGGTAGCCGACCCTAATTTGTTGGGACACAAGGCTCGGTTTTGTTAGTTATAAGATCTAGTTCTGGTTGTAATATGTCGAGTGACTCGGTCAAGGATCTTAGCTTGTTTTCTAGGTTGGACTTAACAAACTCGTTCATATGTAGTTGCGAAAGAAAAGTTGTTTGCACCTCCTAACAAGGTGCAACATATTGTTTAGTTCAAAAACCATATGCTAATTCATGCTCTCTAAGTTTTCTACAATCTGTCTATGACTCTATCTCGAACACTTTCTTGCAAATGTGGGGAGCATGATGAATGGAAGGCTGTTCTAGAGTGCATTGTCGCATTTTGTGTTTAAACCACCTGAACTTTGTGAGATTCGCTTTTACCTAGAGGTTGCAAATGAACGGGTTGGAACTGGTTGTGTGTTGAAAATTGGCGGGTCGATAGTAGGCGGGTTTAAAAGGGATGGGTGAAATACGGGTTAAGTCATGCCCAAACCCAACCCGACCCGTTTCTCTTCCTTTTATTCCCTTTCAAATTGACCTCCGAAAAAATTGTCTTATGCTGGAAATTAGCAAAACATCCACTGGTGAAAACCTACATAATCATAGATCAACCAATATTCTCATCGCATAACAAACAAATCAATTTGTTTGTTAGTACCTCATGGGAAATTGCAAATCCTGTTACTCCTACGTGGAGCCCAGTCGAAGGCGACGATCATAGATGCTCATGGGAACCTCGTGAAAATTAAGGTCCCAATCACTGCAACCGAGATCATGCTCGATGAACCGGGAGACGTGGTATCTCTAGTGCAACTGATCAAGTATTAATCATCACTAAAAGAATAGGCAACGAGGTCATAACTAAGACTTATTGCAAACAAAAACTCCGGACGATTAGACACCACGATTGACGCAGGATTTGACAAATGAAGGCGGAAGTTACCTTGGATGTGCCGCGAGAGTGAGTCCAGGAGCCCTAGGCAGAGGAGTAAGGCTCTCCGATGTTGTAGGGTAGGTTATTGGGACCGGAACCAGATCCGGCCACGACGCCCTTCAGGAATTTCAACATCTTCTCCTGCTGAGCTCCGAGAGAGGGAGGGGAGAGAGAGAGGGGAGGAGAGAGAGAGAGATGTGCGATCTAAAATGTTGATGACAGTGCGATACGCGAATGTGCGATGCGAGCAATGGAACGGAAGGAACCGGGACCAAGAGGATTGATACTATGCTTCGCAGTGTATAGAGAGTCTTATCTTTGGGGTTATTTTTACACCGTTAATCAGCGAACCGAGATGTCACAGTCTGTAGAGACCCAAATAATTTTAATTCTCGAAGTATTTATTAAAGGCTTAAATTGGGAAAATATGGTTATTTGGGTGATTAATTGAAGCGAGGATTGAAGTGAATGAATAGAAACTAGATGGAGTGGGTGTGTGATTTAGAGATATGTGAGTATATATAGTGGGTGTGAGGGGTGTAGGAGATTATTTTCATCTCCATCCTCTCTCTCATCTCTCCGGCCGATCTCTCTCTCTCGGCTCATCCTCTCTCTCTTCTCCTCTCACTCAAAACTCCTCCAAGAGCTCGAGAACTTCAAGAATCAACCTCCCTCAAGCCTTTCAATCGCGCTGTTGAGCTCTAATTTTCGTGGGTCAAGCTCGGGGAAAGACATTCTGTGGATTTCGAAGAGTTCGAAGCTAGGGCTCATTCAAAATCTCTTGGGTTTCGCTCTTTGACTCGAGGTAGGGATTTCTTTACCCTCTTTATATGTGAATGTGTTGATAAAGTATGAATTCGTGCCTATGTTTGTTGTTGTTGGAATTGTTGTTGAATTCCCTGAAAACTGCAGAAAATCCGATCGTAACGCTCCTGTATCGATACGGGGTTTTAGCCGTATCGATACTAATTCAAAATCGTTGTCCCCCTCTCTGTTTGCCTTCGGTATCGATACAGCCATTTTGGCCGTATCAATACCAGTGCCCTGTGAGCAGTTTTGGCCTTCGTTGCTTCTACTTCGATTGTCTTGAACCCCGGACACTTCTAACACCTTTGTAACACCATCTAAACTATCTCAAGCTTGTTCAATTGATTTCCTATGATGATTCGACGATACCCTCGTTTCGTTGGCTTCCTTTTGGTAAGGAACGAATGTTAGGTTACATGATTGAAATCGTATTCTATGGATTGACTGCTTGGGCATGTTTATGGTTCAAATGTAATATTGTTGGTATACCGAATGGAGTCTCACGAACGGGTGTGATCGTAGAAAGGTTTGTTCTTACATATAGAGCAGGAAAGTAGTTGCATGAGTCGGAGGTTGGTGTTAGGAGTCTCGTAACGCAAGGGGTGGTAATACAGAGACTCAAGTGGGCCTCGTAACGCTAGGGGTGGTAAATCGATGGTCCGGGTTGTTAGGGTTCACCGTAACGCGAGGGGTGGTAATACGGTAACTCTTGAGATGTTATACTGTAACGCAAGGGGTGGAAATACAGTCAGTAGGAATTGGTGATAGTGAGTCGTGTCGGGAGTGTTAGAGATGTTTGTGTCCTTTGAATCGTATGGCTTAATGCGATGATACTTTGACTCGAATAAATCGTACCGAATGATAGACATACTCATTGTTGATTGCTTTTCGTCGATTGAGTCGTATTCACTTGTTTCCTTTCCTTTCCCTCATCATCATGTATGCATATAACTTTGGTAAAGATTTTCCTACTGGGCTATTGTAGCTCAACAAAATCCTTCTTTTCAGGAACTAATGCCGGACAATAGCATCATGCATTTGCGTGCTTGGATTGGGGACGACTTTTGAAAGCTTATCACTTTTAATTACGATTTCATCCTGTAATAGTTTAGCTTTGTTCAAGATGGTTTTGTAACTAAGTATTCATGAATTTCTTTTGACAAGGAACTTTGTAACACTCCGCATGTGTGGTAACTGTACTTAAGTTAATTTGGGCCGTAGTGCCAAATTTGTATATTCTTTTGAATTGGGAACTTGTTTGTAATTTAAACAGGTGGGATATTATTTTTGGAATACGATGGCAAGCGAGGTCCTTTTATCATAGAACGTTATTTACTTTATGTTGAAAATTCAGGTCGTGACAAATTGGTATCAGAGCGTCTAGGTTTGAATACTTTGAGACCGTGGGGAGACTTCTAGTCTTATGGGTTCAAAATGTCACGTCTTTTGTATGACATATGTGTGCTTGTGGGAATTGACATTACTTGGACAATGTGACATTGCATTCATTAATCACATGGTTGGCGTAGACATGTTGGCACGTGTAAAAGGGGATATGAGGACTTGGCATTTGTTGTATGTCCTATTCAATGTTTGACTACTGCATGGTATAGATGAATGAGGTGTATATGTGATCACTTGCCGTTCGCTTACATGCTTATGTGCTTCATGCTATGTGAAGTATATGCTCATATGACCCTACTTGCTTAAAGATGATCTGTCTGTATTTCTGTGTGGTGTATAAATTCGGGCCTAACCAAGGGATTGGTTTGCGTTGTTAGGGTACCATGATATTTGAGTTGAATCTGAGTTTGTGAACTCTTGTGAGGTCGAAGATTGTGCATGATATACCTATTTGAGGAAGTGTAAATGGGATGTGAGGTGTTGGAGAAATCGTTCACTTACGTGAAAGACTTGGTGAGTCATAGACAGGTAATTACAGTAAAGATAAAGTAAGAATTATAGAGTTGATTTGAGTCTTGGAATTTAATCGTTTTAGTGATTTTGTGCATGGGATTCGTGAAGGTTGGTTGACAAAGGAAACTTAGAGGATAGGATTACTTTTGGCATTTCTTATAGAAACATGTGCTTAGTTATCGTTTTCACTTATTAATTTGATTCTAAAAGGGATTCGTTGGTTTGAGACCAAGGTTGAGAACTAGAGCGTGATGACCGATTTTAGTGTTTTATCTAAAATGGTAAAGCTTGAATGTATAATGCGTTTAATATGCTTATGTTAAGTAATATCTTGAATGTTAAATGCGACTAGACTTAGTATATATAAAACTTAGTCTCCTAAGATTTTTTTTTTTTAGAACCTACTTTTAGATGTTCAATTTGAAGTACGGCTGGCCACCGCGACTTCAAGATTGGATATCTGGAACGTGGGCTCAATAAAAGATTCTTCTTCTGCTGTGGAACTGAAAGAAAAAAATGGATAGATTAGGTGATGTCTTAGTAATAGATTTTGTGCTCGTTTGTTGATTTCACACTTTTGAAGATGAGATTACCATGATGTGAAGAATATAGTTGCAAAAGACTAAAGAGGAAGATTATAAGGAGTATGTATGCGTAACGATTTGGCATTGCCTGATAAGTTCACTGTGGATATGTGTCTCTATATTTCAAAGATGTGTGTTTCCTTGTCTTGGTAAGAAATTGCTACGTTTATAAATGAAATTGGTAGGAAAGTTGTCTATAGTGACTTTTATAAGTTCAGTTTAATATCAAGACATGGTGTAAAGTGTTACAACCTTTAGCTAAAAGAAACCAACTGTCTTTCGGAGATGGGTGCTTTGAATGTTTTGCTTGAATACCTACTTGATCTTGAAGAAAGTGTCTCGATAACATTGTAGTCGTTGTTGAGATTGCTGCGATAGTGTCGTTATAGTGGGTTGGTGGGAAAACAGTGGTGGTATCATCTTGTAAAAAAAAAAAAGAGGGAAAATTAAGGACAATTGTAAGGATGTAACTCAAGTCAAGTGGTCAATGTTAGTTATGCGGTAAGAAACTTGTTTAAAGCTAGGGCGATACGAATGTGATCTATTATAGTTGATAACGAAGTGGAGTGTAGTCGGTGTCCAGAATTGGAATGGTGAAATTTTTGGGGTGATTGGCGATTGGGGAAGGTGGATGATATGAGTTAAGGAATTTAAGTTTAGAGATCGCGTACGAGGGTATTCCGTGACGTAAACTTGAGACTGACGACTGTGGAGGACGTGAACACTTACTATGAAATCACATGATGATAGATTGAAATTATACGATGAGAGATCATGATTGAAATGGAAAATAGATTAAAAAGGGATTGGATAGATGAGAACATATTTATAATGACAACTTAAGGACTAAAAGGTTGATGTGGGAGCGTCCGTGATGCCGTGATTATCGATTCGCTTATATTAGATTGCTTGATGTCGCTGCACAAGATTGTGGCTTAGATATTTATTAGATACGTGGAGTGCGCTAAATGGATTGCTATTATCAACCTATTGTGATATAATATGCATTTTGGGTTAGAACTTATGTGGTGTAAATAATATGCATTGTCGATGTATTGAGGTGCGTTAGAATGATTTGATGTGGAGATTATTTGGTTGATGAAGACAATGAGTTGAATTGCTATGTGAAAGATTTGATTTTGCGTCCTTATTGAAATTGTGAAAATGAGTTGATCTATGCTTAGTTGATCTTTGAAGGTGGTTTGATGGGTGTGTTTCACTATAAATTGGGGTCGTGACAAATTGTATTTGTTATTGAAGTTGTTCTAATGAATAAGAGTGAGTGGTAGTAGCAAAGGAAATTGGAAGGTAAGTATTTTGCTGCAACGCAAGGGGTGGAAATGCAGAGTGTTATGACTTATGAGTATGAGTCCATGAGCTAAATTGTGAAATGTCGTTATTCATGCCTTAGTTACGTGTTGTTACTCTCAAACTTGAAATCTGTGTTTATGTTGGGTCAAAAGAAAAGGAGACAAGACAAATGCTTGGAAGTTGCTTTTTTTATATATATGAAAACGGTTTGGGTAGCTAATGGGAATTAGAATTAATCAGAGTAATCATATAAGAATGGTGAACTTGAGTTGATAAAGTGGGTTGCAAAAATGAGTGAGGCCATGGCATGCTGTCGTTAACATGAAAATGTAGGAATGAGGGGACACGAGGGAGGACACGATAAGTGTTAACCAGAGATTTACGAGGTTAAACAGGGTAGTCGTGTGAGTTCTTTGATGTTTTATTACAGTTTGATGCGGAGTGTCCTTGTTTTCTATGTGGTTGGAATCTGACATATGTTCTCTCTTTTGATAGCATCAACGTTGTATAAGGAACTAAGTTTGAGGAGGGTAGAGTAAATTTATTTGACAAAAAAAAAATTATTATTATTATTTCCTCGCTACTCTTTTGTATGACACAATCAGAGAGCTAGGTACGAGAGGCTTCCGCGGTATATCAATCCCTATTTCAGGGTGGTTACTGGCTTGTGGCAAGAAAGTAGTGGACGTGAGAGCTCACCTAGATTGTTTCAATATTGTATCGCAAGACATGTGTACTAAGAGGAATAAAAGGCATGATTTATTGAGTGACTAGACCCTTGGAACTAAAAGAAGTGTTAATAGCCTTGAAGTGTAAGGAGTTTAACTTTGATGAGTTGGTGTTCATAATGGAACCAAGGATTATAAATCAGCATGTAGTTTGATCATTGGATCTTGGGTTACTTACGAAACTAAGTTTAATTTGGATCCATTCGGTGATTATGAACCTTATTTGTAAGTTAGGTCACCCTATTCTAAGAGTTTTAGTTTCTTTCTTTCGACGAACCGTGCATACTTAGCTAAAATCTTGTGGGGTTACCTTTGAATCCGGATGCCACAGGGTGGAAATGTTTAAATCGGAGTTGTGAATTCAAGATGGTTCATGCGACTTCGGAGGGCTTAATCTCATGTGATAAGAAAGGAGACCATTTTCTGTTGCATGAAGCATATAATAGATCAAGTGGTACCAGGTGATTAGATAACTTTTGAGAATTCACTTAGAATGCCAATAGGAGGATGAAAACTTTATTGATTTTACTACGATAGAGATTGTTTGAGTACTCTAGCCTGTTATGTGAAAATTCTGATTTATTGGTTGATGTTAATCGAGGAAGATGAGGATTGGAGTTTTTTATGAACATTTTGATGCATCCTTCGTGGTAGGTTGAGAAGTACTTATTTGAATAAGATATACGGAATAGGAATGTGAATGTGAATGTGAGAATTTGGGGAACGTGGGGGCACCAATTGTTAGATTTCGATGTGATCATTGTGTGATTATGTGAGAATTAGAGCTATTGTACAAAGGCTTGAACTTGAGGTATCTGTGAGCATAGTAATTAGATAAGGAGGATTAGATGTCGACGTAGATCCTGAGGGGAAACTGACCTAGATTCACGCGAACAAGATTTGAGGGAGAAAACAATCCCGTTAGTATGAGTCCTTTGGAGAAATCGAGGTAAGAAAGAATCGACTTGGACGAGGTTAAAGGGAGAAGTATCCGCAATTATTTTCGAATTAACCAATGTGAGTTCTAAGTTTTGACTTTATGATTGTCAACTTGTTTCGTAATATGTGTTGTGGCATGAGCGTGATTACTTGATGCATGATTTCATTGGGCTTGAGTGGTAAATTTCGGGACGAAATTTCTTTAAGGAGGATAGATTGTAGAGACCCAAATAATTTTAATTCTCGAAGTATTTATTAAAGGCTTAAATTGGGAAAATATGGTTATTTGGGTGATTAATTGAAGCGAGGATTGAAGTGAATGAATAGAAACTAGATGGAGTGGGTGTGTGATTTAGAGATATGTGAGTATATATAGTGGGTGTGAGGGGTGTAGGAGATTATTTTCATCTCCATCCTCTCTCTCATCTCTCCGGCCGATCTCTCTCTCTCGGCTCATCCTCTCTCTCTTCTCCTCTCACTCAAAACTCCTCCAAGAGCTCGAGAACTTCAAGAATCAACCTCCCTCAAGCCTTTCAATCGCGTTGTTGAGCTCTAATTTTCGTGGGTCAAGCTCGGGGAAAGACATTCCGTGGATTTCGAAGAGTTCGGAGTTAGGGCTCGTTCAAAATCTCTTGGGTTTCGCTCTTTGACTCGAGGTAGGGATTTCTTTACCCTCTTTATATGTGAATGTGTTGATAAAGTATGAATTCGTGCCTATGTTTGTTGTTGTTGGAATTGTTGTTGAATTCCCTGAAAACTGCAGAAAATCCGATCGTAACGCTCCTGTATCGATACGGGGTTTTAGCCGTATCGATACTAATTCAAAATCGTTGTCCCCCTCTCTGTTTGCCTTCGGTATCGATACAGCCATTTTGGCCGTATCGATACCAGTGCCCTGTGAGCAGTTTTGGCCTTCGTTGCTTCTACTTCGATTGTCTTGAACCCCGGACACTTCTAACACCTTTGTAACACCATCTAAACTATCTCAAGCTTGTTCAATTGATTTCCTATGATGATTCGACGATACCCTCGTTTCGTTGGCTTCCTTTTGGTAAGGAACGAATGTTAGGTTACATGATTGAAATCGTATTCTATGGATTGACTGCTTGGGCATGTTTATGGTTCAAATGTAATATTGTTGGTATACCGAATGGAGTCTCACGAACGGGTGTGATCGTAGAAATGTTTGTTCTTACATATAGAGCAGGAAAGTAGTTGCATGAGTCGGAGGTTGGTGTTAGGAGTCTCGTAACGCAAGGGGTGGTAATACGGAGACTCAAGTGGGCCTCGTAACGCTAGGGGTGGTAAATCGATGGTCCGGGTTGTTAGGGTTCACCGTAACGCGAGGGGTGGTAATACGGTAACTCTTGAGATGTTATACTGTAACGCAAGGGGTGGAAATACAGTCAGTAGGAATTGGTGATAGTGAGTCGTGTCGGGAGTGTTAGAGATGTTTGTGTCCTTTGAATCGTATGGCTTAATGCGATGATACTTTGACTCGAATAAATCGTACCGAATGATAGACATACTCATTATTGATTGCTTTTCGTCGATTGAGTCGTATTCACTTGTTTCCTTTCCTTTCCCTCATCATCATGTATGCATATAACTTTGGTAAAGATTTTCCTACTGGGCTATTGTAGCTCAACAAAATCCTTCTTTTCAGGAACTAATGCCGGACAATAGCATCATGCATTTGCGTGCTTGGATTGGGGATGACTTTTGAAAGCTTATCACTTTTAATTACGATTTCATCCTGTAATAGTTTAGCTTTGTTCAAGATGGTTTTGTAACTAAGTATTCATGAATTTCTTTTGACAAGGAACTTTGTAACACTCCGCATGTGTGGTAACTGTACTTAAGTTAATTTGGGCCGTAGTGCCAAATTTGTATATTCTTTTGAATTGGGAACTTGTTTGTAATTTAAACAGGTGGGATATTATTTTTGGAATACGATGGCAAGCGAGGTCCTTTTATCATAGAACGTTATTTACTTTATGTTGAAAATTCAGGTCGTGACACAGTCTCGTGGAGAACCAGAGACCGGTGGGCTGACTATTTCGCACATTCGCATATCGCATTGCCAAAAGAGAAACAACAATTTGGAACGGGGAGAGCAAAAACTTAGTGCGATATGCGAATGTGCGAAATAGTCAGCCCACCGATTTCTGGTTCTCCCCGAAACTGTGACATCTCGGTTCGCTGATTAACGGTGTAAAAATCACCCCAAAGATAACACTCTCTCTACACTGCGAAGCACAGTATCAATCCTTTTAGTCCAGGTTCTTTCCGTTCCATTGCTCGCACTGAATATTCGTATATCGCACTGTCATCAACACTTCAGATCGCATATCTCTCCCTCTCCTCTTCTCTCTCCCCCCTCCCCTTTCTTTCCCCTCTTTCGGAGCTCAGCGGGAGAAGATGTTGAAATTCCTGAAGGGCGTCATGGCCGGATCTGGTTCGGGTCCCAATAACCTACCCTACAACATCGGAGAGCCTTACTCCTCTGCCTGAGGCTCCTGGACTCACTTTCGCGGCACCTCCAAGGTAACTTCCGCCATCATTTGTCAAATCCTGCGTCATTTGTCTAGTCTAATCGTCCGGAGTCTTTGTTTGTGATCAGTCTTAGTTATGGCCAAGTTGCCTATTCTTTTAGTGACGATTATTACTTGATCTGATTGTATCTTAATAAGTGCGATATGGAATTAAAGATATGTGTTAGGGACACTCTGGATTTGGTTTTCCTTTTGCTTTGTGCTGCATTCCGAGTATAAGTTTACAGTTACGTATAGTTGTACTAGATGGAGCTCAATGGAAAAATAGGGTTCATTTAGCTGACCCCAATTGATTGGGACACAAAGCTCGGTTTGGTTTGGTGAGTTATAAGATCTAGTTGCACTTGACAGAGCTCAATGGAATTATAGGATTCATGTAGCTTACCCCAATTATTTGGGATACAATGCTCGGTTCGGGTTTGTTAGTCACAAGATCTAGTTGTACTGGACAGAGCTCAATAGAAAAATTGGACTCAGGTAGCCGACCCTAATTTGTTGGGACACAAGGCTCGGTTTGGTTAGTTATAAGATCTAGTTCTGGTTGTAATAGGTCGAGTGACTTGGTTAAGGATCTTAGCTTGTTATCTAGATTAGACTTAACAAACTCGTTCATATGTAATTGCGGAAGAAAAGTTGTTTGCACCGCCTAACAAGGTACAACATATTGTTTAGTTCGAAAACCATATGCTAATTCATGCTCTCTAAGTTTTCTACAATCTGTCTATGACTCTATCTCGAACACCTATTGCAAATGTGGGGAGCATGATGAATGGAAAGCTGTTCTAGAGTGCATTGTCGCGTTTTGTGTTTAAACCACTTGAACTTTTTTGAGATTCGCTTTTCCTAGAGGTGGCAAATGAGCGGGTTGAAACGGGTTGTGTGTTGAATATTGGCGGGTCGATAGTAGGCGGGTTGAAAAGGGATGGGTGGAATACGTGTTAAGTCATGCTTAAACCCAACCCGACCCGACCCGTTTCTCTTCTTTTTCTTCCCTTTTCAAATTGACCTCCGAAAAAATTGTCTTCTACTGGAAATTAGCAAAACATCCACAGGCGAAAACCTACATAATTACAGATCAACCAATATCCTCATCGCACAACAAACAAATCATTTTGTTTATTAGTACCTCATGGGAAATTGCAAATCCTGTTACTCCTACTGGAGCCCCAATCAACGGCGACGATCATTGATGCTCATGGGAACCGCGTGAAAATCAAGGTCCCAATCACTGCAACCGAGATCATGCTAGATGAACCGGGACACGTGGTATCTCTAGTGCTACTGATCAAGTATTAATCATCACTAAAAGAATAGGCAACGAGGCCATAACTAAGACTGATCGCAAATAAAAACTCCAGACGATTAGACTCGACAATTGACGCATGATTTGACAAATGAAGGCAGAAGTTACCTTGGATGTGCCGCGAGAGTGAGTCCAAGAGGCCCAGGCAGAGGAGTAAGGCTCTCCGATGTTGTAGGGTAGGTTATTGGGACCGAAACCAGATCCGACCACGACACCCTTAAGGAATTTCAACATCTTCTCCCGCTGAGCTCCGGGAGAGGGAGGGGAGAGAGAGAGAGGGGAGGAGAGAGAGATGTGCGATCTGAAGTGTTGATGACAGTGTGATATGCGATTGTGCGATGCGAGCAATGGAACGGAAGGAACCGGGACCAAGATGATTGATACTGTGCTTCGCAGTGTAGAGAGAGTCTTATCTTTGGGGTGATTTTTACACCATTAATCAGCGAACCACGATGCCACAGTTTCGTGGAGAACCAGAGAGCGGTGGGCTGATTATTTGCCCCCTTTTGCAACAAGTTTTTAGTCTCCCCTTTCCAAACTGTTGTTTCTTTTTTGGCAGTGCGATATGCAAATGAGCGAAATAGTCAGCCCACCGATTTCTTGTTCTCCCCGAAACTGTGACATCTCGGTTCGCTTATTAACGGTGTAAAAATCACCCCAAAGATAAGACTCTCTCTACACTACGAAGCACAGTATCAATCCTCTTGGTCCCGGTTCTTTCCGTTCCATTGCTTGCATCACACATTCGCATATCGCACTGTCATCAACACTTCAGATTGCACATCTCTCTCTATCTCCCCCCCCCCCCCCTCTCCCGGAGCTCAGTAGGAGAAGATGTTGAAATTCCTGATGTGCGTCGTGGCGGGATATGGTTCCTGTCAGAATAACCTGCCCTACAACATCGGAAAGCCTTACTCCTCTGCCTGGGGCTCCTGGACTCACTCTCGCGGCACCTCTAAGGTAACTTCCGCCTTCATTTGTCAAATCCTGCGTCAATTGTCGAGTCTAATCGTCCAGAATTTTTGTTTGCGATCAGCCTTAGTTATGGCCACGTTGCCTGTTCTTTTAGTGATGATTATTACTTGATCTGATTGTATCTTAATAAGTGCGATATGGAATTAAAGATATGTGTTAGGGACTGTCTGGATTTGGTTTTGGTTTTGGTTTTTCTTTGTGCTGCATTCTGAGGATGAGTTTACAGTTACGTATAGTTGTACTAGACGGAGCTCAATGGAAAAATAGAATTTATGTAGCTTACCCTAATTGATTGGGACACAAAACTCGGTTTGGTTTGGTTAGTTATAAGATCTAGCAGCAGTTGACAGAGCTCAATTGAATTATAGGATTCATGTAGCTTACCCCAATTATTTGGGATACAATGCTCGGTTCGGGTTTGTTAGTCACAAGATCTAGTTGTACTGAATAGAGCTCAATAGAAAAATAGGACTCAGGTAGCCGACCCTAATTTGTTGGGACACAAGGCTCGGTTTGGTTAGTTATAAGATCTAGTTCTGGTTGTAATATGTCGAGTGACTCGGTCAAGGATCTTAGCTTGTTTTCTAGGTTGAACTTAACATACTCGTTCATATGTTGTTGTGATAGAAAAGTTGTTTGCACCGCCTAACAAGGTGCAACATATTGTTTAGTTCGAAAACCATATGCTAATTCATGCTCTCTAAGTTTTCTACAATCTGTCTATGACTCTATCTCGAACACTTTCTTGCAAATGTGGGGAGCAAGATGAATGGAAGGCTGTTCTAGAGTGCATTGTCGCGTTTTGTGTTTAAACAACTTGAACTTTTTGTGATTCGCTTTTAGCTAGAGGTGGCAAATGAGCGGGTTGAAACGGGTTGTGTGTTGAATACTGGCGGGTCGATAGTAGGCGGGTTGAAATGGGATGGGAGGAATACGGGTTAAGTTATGCCCAACTCCAACCCGACCCGACCCGTTTCTCTTCCTTTTCTTCCCTTTCCAAATAGACCTCCGAAAAAATGTCTTCTGTTGGAAATTTGCATAACTTCCACACGCGAAAACCTACATAATCACAGATCAACCAATATCCTCATCGCACAATAAACAAATCAATTTGTTTATTAGTACCTCATGGGAAATAGCAAATCCTATTACTCCTACGTGGAGCCCAGTTGACGGCGACGATCATTGATGCTCATGGGAACCGCGTGAAAATCAAGGTTCCAATCACTGCAACCGAGATCATGCTCGATGAACCGGGACACGTGGTATCTCTAGTGCGACTGATCAAGTATTAATCATCACTAAAAGAACAGGCAACGAGGCCATAACGAAGACTGATCGCAAACAAAAATTCCGGACGATTAGACTTCACAATTGACGTAGGATTTGACAAATGAAGGCGGAAGTTACCTTGGATGTGCCGTGAGAGTGAGTCCAGGAGACCCAGGCAGAGGAGTATGGTTCTCCGATGTTGTAGGGTAGGTTATTGGGACCGGAACCAGATCCGGCCACGACGCCCTTCAGGAATTTCAACATCTTCTCCCGTGAGCTCCGTGAGAGGGAGGAGAGAGAGAGACATGTGCGATCTGAAGTGTTGATGACAGTGCAATATGCGAATGTGCGATGCGAGCAACGGAACGGAAGGAACCGGGACCAAGAGGATTGATACTGTGCTTCGCAGTGTAGAGAGTCTTATCTTTGGGGTGATTTTTACACCGTTAATCAGCGAACCGAGATGTCACAGTTTCGTGGAGAACCAGAGACCGGTGCGCTGACTATTTACCCCTTTTTGCAACAAGTTTTTACTATGTCATCAACACTTCAGATCGCACATCTTTCTCTCTCCTCCTCTCTCTCCCCTCTCCCGGAGCTCAGCGGGAGAAGATGTTGAAATTCCTGAAGGGAGTCGTGGCCGGATCTGGTTCTGGTAACAATAACCTACCCTACAACATCGGAGAGCCTTACTCCTCTGCCTAGGGCTCCTGGACTCACTCTCGCGGCACCTCCAAGGTAACTTCCGCCTTCATTTGTCAAATCCTGCGTCAATTGTCGAGTCTAATCGTCCGGCGTTTTTGTTTGCGATCATTCTTAGTTATGACCACGTTGCCTGTTCTTTTAGTGATGATTATTACTGGATCTGATTGTATCTTAATAAGTGCGATATGGAATTAAAGATATGTATTAGGGACTGTCTGGATTTGGTTTTGGTTCTGCTTTGTGCTGCATTCCGAGGATGAGTTTACAGTTACGTATAATTGTATTAGATGGAGGTCAATGGAAAAATAGGATTTATGTAGCTGGCCCCAATTGATTGGGACACAAAACTCGGTTTGGTTTGGTTAGTTATAAGATCTAGTTGCACTTGAAAGAGCTCAATGGAATTATAGGATTCATGTAGCTTTCCCCAATTATTTGGGATACAATGCTCGGTTCGAGTTTGTCAGTTATAAGATCTAGTTGTACTGGACAGAGCTTAATAGAAAAATTGGACTCAGGTAGCCGACCCTAATTTGTTGGGACACAAGGCTCGGTTTGGTTAGTTATAAGACCAAGTTCTGGTTGTAATATGTCGATAGACTCGCTCAAGGATCTTAGCTTGTTTTCTAGGTTGGACTTAACAAACTCGTTCATAGTTAGTTGCGAAAGAAAAGTTGTTTGCACCAACTAAAAAGGTGCAACATATTGTTTAGTTCAAAAACCATATGCTAAATCATTCCCTCTAAGTTTTCTACAATCTGTCTATGACTCTATGTCGAACACTTTCTTGCAAATGTGGGGAGCATGATGAATGGAAGGCTGTTCTAGAGTGCATTGTCGCGTTTTGTGTTTAAACCACTTGAAATTTTTGAGATTCACTTTTACCTAGAGATGGCAAATGAGCGGGTTAAAACGGGATGTGTGTTGAATATTGGTGGGTCGATAGTAGGCGGGTTGAAAAGGGATGAGTGGAATATGGGTAAAGTCATGCCCAAACCCAACCTGACCCAACCCGTTTCTCTTTCTTTTCTTACATTTTCAAATTGACCTCCGAAAAAATTGTCTTCTGCTGGAAATTAGCAAAACATCCATCGGCTAAATCCTACATAATCACAGATCAACCAATATACTCATCGCACAACAAACAAATCAATTTGTTTATTAGTACCTCATGGGAAATTGCAAATCCTGTTACTCCTACGTGGAGCCCCAGTCGACGGCGACAATCATTGATGCTCATGGGAACCTCGTGAAAATCAAGGTTCCAATCACTGCAACCGAGATCATGCTCGATGAACCGGGACACGTGGTATCTCTAGTGCAACTGATCAAGTATTAATCATCACTTAAAAATAGGCAACGAGGCCATAACTAAGACTGATCGCAAACAAAAATTCCGGACGATTAGACTTCACAATTGACGTAGGATTTGACAAATGAAGGCGGAAGTTACCTTGGATGTGCCGCGAGAGTGAGTCCAGGAGACCCAGGCAGAGGAGTATGGTTCTCCGATGTTGTAGGGTAGGTTATTGGGACCGGAACCAGATCCGGCCACGACGCCCTTCAGGAATTTCAACATCTTCTCCCGTGAGCTCCGTGAGAGGGAGGAGAGAGAGAGACATGTGCGATCTGAAGTGTTGATGACAGTGCAATATGCGAATGTGCGATGCGAGCAACGGAACGGAAGGAACCGGGACCAAGAGGATTGATACTGTGCTTCGCAGTGTAGAGAGTCTTATCTTTGGGGTGATTTTTACACCGTTAATCAGCGAACCGAGATGTCACAGTTTCGTGGAGAACCAGAGACCGGTGCGCTGACTATTTACCCCTTTTTGCAACAAGTTTTTACTATGTCATCAACACTTCAGATCGCACATCTTTCTCTCTCCTCCTCTCTCTCCCCTCTCCCGGAGCTCAGCGGGAGAAGATGTTGAAATTCCTGAAGGGAGTCGTGGCCGGATCTGGTTCCGGTAACAATAACCTACCCTACAACATCGGAGAGCCTTACTCCTCTGCCTAGGGCTCCTGGACTCACTCTCGCGGCACATCTAAGGTAACTTCCTTCTTCATTTGTCAAATTCTGCATCAATTGTCGAGTCTAATCGTCCGGAGTTTTTGTTTGCGATCAGTCTTAGTTATGGCCACGTTGCCTATTCTTTTAGTGATGATTATTACTTGATCTGATTGTATCTTAATAAGTGCGATATGGAATTAAAGATATGTGTTAGGGACTGTCTGGATTTGGTTTTGGTTTTGGTTTTTCTTTGTGCTGCATTCTGAGGATGAGTTTACAGTTACGTATAGTTGTACTAGACGGAGCTCAATGGAAAAATAGAATTTATGTAGCTTACCCTAATTGATTGGGACACAAAACTCGGTTTGGTTTGGTTAGTTATAAGATCTAGCAGCAGTTGACAGAGCTCAATTGAATTATAGGATTCATGTAGCTTACCCCAATTATTTGGGATACAATGCTCGGTTCGGGTTTGTTAGTCACAAGATCTAGTTGTACTGAATAGAGCTCAATAGAAAAATAGGACTCAGGTAGCCGACCCTAATTTGTTGGGACACAAGGCTCGGTTTGGTTAGTTATAAGATCTAGTTCTGGTTGTAATATGTCGAGTGACTCGGTCAAGGATCTTAGCTTGTTTTCTAGGTTGAACTTAACATACTCGTTCATATGTTGTTGTGATAGAAAAGTTGTTTGCACCGCCTAACAAGGTGCAACATATTGTTTAGTTCGAAAACCATATGCTAATTCATGCTCTCTAAGTTTTCTACAATCTGTCTATGACTCTATCTCGAACACTTTCTTGCAAATGTGGGGAGCAAGATGAATGGAAGGCTGTTCTAGAGTGCATTGTCGCGTTTTGTGTTTAAACAACTTGAACTTTTTGTGATTCGCTTTTAGCTAGAGGTGGCAAATGAGCGGGTTGAAACGGGTTGTGTGTTGAATACTGGCGGGTCGATAGTAGGCGGGTTGAAATGGGATGGGAGGAATACGGGTTAAGTTATGCCCAACTCCAACCCGACCCGACCCGTTTCTCTTCCTTTTCTTCCCTTTCCAAATAGACCTCCGAAAAAATGTCTTCTGTTGGAAATTTGCATAACTTCCACACGCGAAAACCTACATAATCACAGATCAACCAATATCCTCATCGCACAATAAACAAATCAATTTGTTTATTAGTACCTCATGGGAAATAGCAAATCCTGTTACTCCTACGTGGAGCCCAGTTGACGGCGACGATCATTGATGCTCATGGGAACCGCGTGAAAATCAAGGTTCCAATCACTGCAACCGAGATCATGCTCGATGAACCGGGACACGTGGTATCTCTAGTGCGACTGATCAAGTATTAATCATCACTAAAAGAACAGGCAACGAGGCCATAACGAAGACTGATCGCAAACAAAAATTCCGGACGATTAGACTTCACAATTGACGTAGGATTTGACAAATGAAGGCGGAAGTTACCTTGGATGTGCCGTGAGAGTGAGTCCAGGAGACCCAGGCAGAGGAGTATGGTTCTCCGATGTTGTAGGGTAGGTTATTGGGACCGGAACCAGATCCGGCCACGACGCCCTTCAGGAATTTCAACATCTTCTCCCGTGAGCTCCGTGAGAGGGAGGAGAGAGAGAGACATGTGCGATCTGAAGTGTTGATGACAGTGCAATATGCGAATGTGCGATGCGAGCAACGGAACGGAAGGAACCGGGACCAAGAGGATTGATACTGTGCTTCGCAGTGTAGAGAGTCTTATCTTTGGGGTGATTTTTACACCGTTAATCAGCGAACCGAGATGTCACAGTTTCGTGGAGAACCAGAGACCGGTGCGCTGACTATTTACCCCTTTTTGCAACAAGTTTTTACTATGTCATCAACACTTCAGATCGCACATCTTTCTCTCTCCTCCTCTCTCTCCCCTCTCCCGGAGCTCAGCGGGAGAAGATGTTGAAATTCCTGAAGGGAGTCGTGGCCGGATCTGGTTCCGGTAACAATAACCTACCCTACAACATCGGAGAGCCTTACTCCTCTGCCTAGGGCTCCTGGACTCACTCTCGCGGCACATCTAAGGTAACTTCCTTCTTCATTTGTCAAATTCTGCATCAATTGTCGAGTCTAATCGTCCGGAGTTTTTGTTTGCGATCAGTCTTAGTTATGGCCACGTTGCCTATTCTTTTAGTGATGATTATTACTTGATCTGATTGTATCTTAATAAGTGCGATATGGAATTAAAGATATGTGTTAGGGACTGTCTGGATTTGGTTTTCCTTTTGCTTTGTGCTGCATTCCGAGTATAAGTTTACAGTTACGTATAGTTGTACTAGACGGAGCTCAATGGAAAAATAGGATTTATGTATAAGCTGACCCCAATTGATTGGGACACAAAACTCGATTTGGTTTGGTTAGTTATTGTAAGTGCAGAAAAACCGAGAGTGGTTTAAGCAGCACAAGAACGTAACGGCTACTTCGAGGTCCTCGCCGGAACCCTAATGCGACGCCGGAATCCTTATCTGCAAAACAGACAAGGGGTGAGTGCACCTTTGCCTCTCGTGGCAAAGGCCCTCCGATACCTAAGTTAGTATCACGTACTAAAGGAAAACCCTAATCAAGCATAAGAGAAGACGTATAATTGTAGTGTATTGTGTACCTTTTTCCTCTAGGTTTACCTCGTATTTATAAGTTTACGGATGCTTGCTGCCCATGTATCCATGTTTCCCTAGGTTTTCTATCTCGTATAGGAAACCCAGAATATCTTGGATTCTCGTTCCCTTATCGATTTATTACCTTAGTCTGTTTAGGACTCTTTTCCACAGCTGGCCGAACTTCCCATTCCCGTTGGGTATCTCTCCAAGATCCTACTTTATCGAGATCCTACTCCTTTACGGATTTACACCATTCTGGAAAGCGTTTCCAACGATGCAATACTTCGTTCCCGAATCGAACATCGACTTGTGAACAAAAACTGAGAAATACCATGAAAGATGGTACTACATTTGAAGACTCTTATCTGTTGGGGTTTGACTAGCAGGAACTGAACGCCGAAAAACATATAAAGTAGGGCAAGAGTGCTTATCTAATATGCTGAAATATATTAAGTGTGGAGAAGGGTGGGTATTTTGAGTGAGTAATTTTTTTGGGAAGTTGGGAAGATAATCTGCGTTTTATCCAAGCTTTCCGAATTGGTTTAAACCACAAAAGAAGTTATGGAAACTATGAGGAAGTTTGTGCACAGTAGGGTATCGCTACACCTTGTATCATCCATGTTGCAAAAAACCATAGCAATTCCTGTGGTCCTCGAGAAAAGAGACAGGTATTCCAACTTGAAGCAGATACAGAATACAAAAAAAATGCTCTCTGCGTAGAAGTATCATCAACTATGAGACACAACACGTTTTGGAAGGAAAGAATAGTGGCTGATAAAAAGAATAATCTTACAAATCAAATGTTATGTCCAAGAAAGCACAAATACAACTCATGGCAGGTTTAATCTCATTGATATCATTCATATCAACACTGATCCAAAGAAGCCAAAAATGTACAAACCCTATCTTAACCTGTTTTCATTTCCTTTACTTGTTCCATTTCTGCCCCCTATTTCGCCGTATCTTACATCCCAGAGGATGTCCGGTTTATCCTCTGAGCACCCAATTTTGTGGCGGCAGGTTTAGCCCCTCGTCCTCGCCCAGCTGACAATGGCTTGGCCCTTGTGGTGGGTTGAGGAGCAGCAATAGCAGCCCATGGGTCATCGACATCAACTTTCTCACTTGGTTTCAAGTTCAAAGGTTTTGACGTCGATTTTGGAGGAGGGGCAGCTATCGAACCCCACAAGTCATCGTCCTCGTTTTTGGTTATCTTCACCATGTTCTTGGGTTGCAAACTTGTACCTGAGCAAACAGCAAATTCTCCTATTACATCATGCACAATGAGTTCACAAAGGAATGTTCACTAGACCAAAGTACCACCCTTCGTGGAATGACATATACATTCGATGTGTTAATTCTCCAAGCCCAATCATCTAAATGATTCTGACCTGCCTATTAGCTCTATAAGCACATAGGTAATAGGGATGCTTCCTTTGGTAAAATAGGGAGAGAAAAAATACCTATGAACAAGGAAACTATATTTAATGCACTAAAGCAGGGACAAAAGGAACATCATTTCACTCTAGATGGTTGATTGTTTGGTGCATGAGGAAAATAAATTACTTAATTCTATATTCCATCCAAGAACAATATTGGAAGTACGCCTTTTTAACTTCCTGCCTTTTGTTCTCTTTGGTTGGAAGCCTATAGTGATTTACTTCCCCCTCCAACTTTCTTAAACAGATGAATAAACACTCTATCAAAAGGTTTATGATTACACCCTAAACACCACAATTTAGCATAGACCAGAGAGAAAGTTAAACTCATAGAAACCAGAGTGGTTAATTTACCTTCCTGGATTATGCCTATATAAACTATTGGATTCCTGGATTACACTGGCTAGTTACGGGAAAAACTGCGCTTAGCTATTATACAAAATGCATATCAATGTAACTATACTAGCTTGAAATTAGTTGATTCATCTAAAACCAGTAAACCAATTATCTACATGTAAATATATCCTTGCTCTGTGTCTCTGATTGTGTTTGATTCCAATTTTTAATCTAGGACTTTCATATGGGGGATATGGTCAAAGTAATCCGGCATGAACTGTCACTTTGTCTGATTAAAGTTTGGGCTGGCAAATTATCCCACCAAGAATAAGTCCAATAGATTCTTATTACCTTGCAATTTTGGCTGTGAGACAGGCCGCTTCTGAGCTGCTTGGATGTTCGCAAGGGCTGGAGATGGCTTTGGCTCCTCAAGTGGTTCGATATCATCCCACCCATCTTTTTCATTTCCATTCTCTTCATGAAGACCATTTTCAAGTTCTCCCCAGCCATCAGTTGATGAAGGGGATACTGGAGCAGGTTGATCTGCTATATCCTCACTGGAACTTATGCGGACTGGCATTATATTAGAACTGTCCATCACTGCAGTCGTCACAAGAAATTGACACCAAAGAAAACATAATATAAGTGTGTGCAGACAGGAATAGAGACATAGCTTTTGTAGATAATGCACATGTAAAACAACTTCATATCCACGTTGTTGCAGGCGTAGATAAGACAATGCAGGCTATGCCTTTCCATTCTTATCAAGCAGTGTACGAGATCCCCTTTGTCTGACAGTTGTGCTTGTTCTATCTTCTAACACATCGGTCCCCCCTAACGCACACACAGTTGTGCTTGTTCATAAATAACTGTTGGACAAAATATTTACCAAGTAGATCCCAATATTTTCAAGTATATCAATGAGCAATTGAGCTGTAAACCCACCAAATATTATATCATAATTCCAAAACTACCCCTTGCATTCGTTTGGTTCTTGGATTTCTTGAAGGAATCAACAATGGAAAAGAAAAGGAATAGAAACGGTAGTATGCCCTTTAATCATAATTTTGATACACTCCGTTCAAGGGAAAACCCTGTCATAAGAAGAATAGGACTGCAAAACTGATCCACAAGGAAGGAAGCAAACTATATTTTGACTGCAATGAGAAAAAATAAAAGCAATCAAGAGACATACCAGAGCTGGCACTGGAGACCACAGGCAAAAGAGGTACACTAGAATTAGCTGAAGCAAGTGGTGTTTGTTCAGAAGGTTTGCCTTTGTGTGTTAAGGAACTGGCCCACCTGCATTGCAATATCATGCTCAGTGTCTCTGCATTTTTTCTTTTTTCGTTGAAAATGGGCTGGAATATCTTTAATAGACGATACATGCTAATATTGGAAGTTGAGAACCATGTGTCATGCAATAAAATCAGTAATAAAGCTAACTCCAAAAAAAATGCCACATGTTAGTAACAGTCTAACAGAACATCAACTTACCCAAGTAGAGCATTTCCTGGTAATGGGATTGCTCCGCTCGCAGCCCCAGTGGAATCCCCTGCATTTGTCTAGACACAGGACAAGAAATGAAAGATAGAACAACAGTGTTATTCAGTCTAGGAGGACAAAGAAGGCATCAATCAACACGACAACACCACTACAACCAACCTATTCTCTTAAATTAAAGTACTTGCTATTTCGCTGCCTTCCATGACGATATTACCATACCTTAGTACAAACTAAACTAAATGTTACACTTTTCTTCGCCTTGGGAAGTTCAAACTTCCGATATGAATCCATAACTTTGCTACATGACTAAGAGGTTATTGAGAAAATTGATTACATGGAAAATCAATCCACCTTGTAAAATGACCAAAATGATACTTTACCAATTGTTCAGAATTTGTGGAAAGGAAGAGAAAAGGAAAGTAACTACGAATGAAATTAAAAATAAAGTGAGTTTTTTCTTTTGTCTTTTTCGCTTCTCCATGCATTTTTAAATATATTTCCTCAAATTCCTCTCAAAATAGGAACCAGAAAGTGGTAGAAGAAAAATAAAAATCTCCTTTCCTGTCTCTTTGTTTCCCTAAGGCTTAAACAAGCCTCTAAATGGAACTAGCAATCAAGTAATGTACAAGGACCAATTAGGTACGAAGGAGACATATAACGCCAAGAGCTGTTGGTTGAGCAGGAAGGTTTTTGGTTCCCTACAGAAGACACACACCTAAGGAAGCTGCGACGGACGGATCACGTAAGGGTAGGAACTTTGGAGTGTATCAGTAATTTTGTAAGGGTGAGGCTATGTCCAGTTCACCACTTCACTTGTATATATGACGAAAATACAACAAGATTGAATATGTTAAGAAGAACATCTTTTCATAACAAAGCAATGTTTTAGCTCTTTTTCGTGATCTGTAATTGCCCAAATCCGAAATATGTCAAAGCAGATATTCTCCAGAAGAAGAAAAAAGAAGCCGCCACACTGAAATCAAAATCAAGCAAGAAGAATCCAGTAACAGACCTTCTCATGGTACTGCTTCACTATTTGCAAAAACTGGTCAACTGCTTGGAATGCCTTTGATCGAACATCACTGTTCCATAAACGAGGAGAGTCAGAAACTTGCATAACTCCAAAGAAATGGAGGAAGCTTTTGCATTTCAAATTAAACCATTTTTGACAGTAGACAACAAAACAAAGTACAAGAATGCAACAGTTAACAGAGTTCAACAGGCACGCATGGGGGAACATAAAAGTGATGATGGTTTGGGAACATTGTAGTTAACCTGACAAAAATACAGTTCAAATGGTCTACGATCTTTCATCTGGTAGTGCACTATCGAGGACCACTTATCTGTGGGCAACTGGAAAGACGACGCGGGTTCCAAGTAACACACGAGCGACTTATGCAATACAAGAAGATGCATAAAGAGGAGAGAAGGGGAAAGAAAGGTTTCCAAATCTTGATATTTACATCATTATTGGCGTTTTTCTACACTCCACTAACTGAGGCCAGATACATAATAAATCACCAAGAGAATCAAAAGGTAGGCAATGCACTACGCTAGGGGAGAAGAGATTACTGTTGCTTCCAGCAACATGATAAGTGCTTTTCCTAGAGTGTGAATAGCAAATACATGGGAAAAGCAATTGAAAATAGTGCCAAATCATCTAATGATGCAAGATACCGAAGAAGAAACATTGAAACTAGACAGATAAAACAGAACTAGCAAACTAAAAGAACAGATAACCTGTCAGGATCAATGGTGAGGACAACAACATTTGGCAGTATCCTAGTGGCTATTTCGTTGACATCATAGCTAGAACTTGTTGCACATAAAGCCATAATACCTGCCCAATATACAATAATGTTAATCGATAGAGGCATACACAGTAACATAAGTATATAAAAATTATGTGGAGAGAGCAAATCCCATTAATAAAGGCAGGTAAAATAATCACAACAGACAGGGTACAAAGTCTTTACCTGCTCCTCGGGCAGGAGAGAATGTATCACGCAAAGCACGTACTGTAAACGCATTTATCAAAACTCTTTTCCGTGTCTGCAGTGAAATTTCAGATCCAATTGTTAAGATTGATATATTAATTGACATACATATCCAAATATGTCCCTCATATGATCAGTGCTGCTGACTGTTTTAAAACATTGAGTACAATAAACAAAGATCGAGCATCTCAAACAGAATAATACTGTAAGCGTGGATATTGTATACTGAAAAGGTATGCAAACTAGCTGTTACTGACCCCTTCATTAAGGTAGCTGGCAATATTCCCAAGCAGTATCGTGGTATTTGTTCTAATAGCAGGCTCTTCATCAACCTGCAAAACTTGAAAGTATGAAGAAAAACAAACTCAAATGAATGATTGAAGTTACCGTACTAGAGGATGTAATATTACTTTGGAAGGCAGACCCTTTAAATGGAAATCAATAAAACCTATAATTGATGTCTTACAGTTGGATCAACAAATGGATAACATAATACCTGTAGCTTAGAAAGATACTTCAACAGAGACCCAGAGATAGTGCGTTGGGACAACTGCAATTATAAGTCGAACCGAAACAATTTTAGAAATAACTCACAAACCCAACTCATTGCTAAATATGATAGAATAACATTATCCAAGGAACTTTTTTTCCTTTTTTTTCAACATGTCCAAAGAACTTGTAAACTACGAAGAAGATGGCCTTCATGAGGAAGAAGAATAGAACGCTTACAAGTTATGAAAACACGTACGTACTAATTATAGCAAGATTAATAGAAAACCGAAAGCATTTTTGTCAATGACAATGAACATGCCCATACCATGTCAGTACAGAAATGCCCAACTCAGAATAAACTCAAATCATAACTCGGACGGAGCTATATATCAAGTAACTATTTTAGTCCTCTTTTTTGTTTTCCCTTCCACATTTTCTTCTCATTTTCTCCTTCGTCTTGTAAGTTGTAAACTTTGTTCCACTACTAATCCTTCTTCCACTTGATATACTAAGGCTAACATTTTGTGCTCTGAACTCACGGATTTCAGGAGTCTTAACAGTAGTTGCAGAAATCTGATTCAAAATTATAGTAGTTGCTGCTATTTTCTAGCCCTTTATGTTAATTGATTCACATCAACATAGAAGATTGTTAACTAATGCACAGTTTCCAACACTACATGAAAAGAAGTCCTTCTACTGCGAGCAAAAGAATAAGCTATGCGCACCTTAGGAGCAAGAACAAGCATGGATTTAAGAGTCAGTTCCCGCAGAACAGCTGACGTGTCGGAGAACCCAGTAACAACATGAGGGTAAACCTAGTGAAAAGCGTCATATACAGTTTAGAATGTCGAACTCTAAAAGTGGAATAAGTCAGAAAAGGCTACTTCCAAACAGAGACAAATATTTTTCTTTTCAGTGTCAAGAAAACTGCATAAGAGTTGAATCCTGCATGTATACTTGCTCATCAACAATTTGTGCTGACAATGACTCCCCATACTGGTCAATATGCTGCAGGAGACCAACTCGAATAGCCCGGTCATTGGAGGCGAAGAGCTTGACAATTGTTGGTAGTACCTAAAAGTAAGAGCAAGGCATTCTAAACATATCAAATAACAGTAAGAAAAAGTAGTTCTTTACACACATCAAATAATAGGGGGATACATGGTAGTAACGAAAATCATTAAAAAAAACCGAACGCAAAAGCCAGATATACAAACTATTTGAATGCGATCACAATGAACAAAAAGCCACTACGAGATGCTGAAAGAGTATGACCTTGGTGCTAAATTCTTCTGATGAAAGCCACGAACCCATTTTCAACAGTGCAGTCAAAGCAGGGGCAGCAGCTGAACCAAATTCTAGGGAAGAAGCTAATAAAGGAAGCAACTGTAGAGACATGACAACAAACAATGAATTTCCACAGGAAACACTAATAATGAACAGAAGTTGACCATATCATACTAGAAATTTAGATAAACCTTTTTCAGCACAATTTGGCGAGGAAGCTGTTCTGCTAGATTTGGAAGCTTGCGGAAGAAAGTATCTTTTTCAACGCTGTCCTTCAAATTCAAAATTTCCATGAAATGTATGGTATCCACCAACTTATTTTGGAAATATTCTGCCAATACATAGATTGTTTTTCAGTCACAAAGAGGTCTCACATATTAAAGAAGTGACGTGCTGAAACAAGTTAAGCATACTAAGAAAAACAACATAAAACAAAAGCGTACAAGTGTATAAATTCAGGTGCTAAATATCAATAAAAGTACACTACCAAGAAAAAGAACAAAGTAATATAAAGTGAATGAAAAGGTCACCACATTGGACCCAGACAATTCTAAGTCACCAAGTGTGAATCATAAAGTAAATTCCAAAACCGAGAATGCGTCCCGACATTTTACCAAGTTCACTTTCCTCCCTTGAATAGCGGTCAAGAGCATAAAGTTGACAAGTTTAGAAGGTTCAATTGGGAAAAAAACATATTATGGATGGTTAATCTTGCATTAGTGATGCTCTCAGGAAAATAATAAGCTACTGTGATAGGATGTCGAATGAACGAAACTTCTCCTTTCAAAAGTACGTTGTTAGTTGAATCCCAAGCAAAGAAAATTATCAGATTTGCTTACATAGGAATTATAAAAACTCACCACTATTTTCTGCAAGCTTTGCAGAGTTCAACCTGCGAGAAGGCATGGAACTCAAAAGCCGCTGATAATCTGGAAGTAGAGACTGAGACAAGAAAATAGACAGGTGCAAATGAAGATGAATCTTTCAAATGACTTGAAAGTAAAAGCAACTGAAGGCAAAAAAAAATTCTTAGCAACAGGTAAACACACATGCACAAGCAAAACCAATATACTTGTGCAACCTAACATAGCTTTTAGACGACAAAAAGGAAATGACATTGAATAAGGAAGAAAACATTTGGAGCCATCAATACCTTGGGTATAGAAGCAGTGTCACGCAGCTCCTCCGTTTTGCTCAACTCCGTACCAGAGAAAAGCTCATATATAAGACAACCTAAGATATAAAGACATTCAGATTATGTACTAGAATCTATATTGAATGCCTGAAGAGACCACTTGCCGGTCAATTCGACACCTCATGGAAGGGATCAATGCAATACCAATAAATTCAACACCCCATGACAGGCCAATAATACACTTACCCAAGCCCCAAGAGTCTATGGACCAAGGTGGAGATTTTCTAATTGTTGCCCAGTCAGATTTTGACATCTCCATTGGTTTGTATTGTGCACCAACAAGCCATTCGTATTGCTGCATGAAGAAATGTCAATGCGTGAGTAACAAGAACTATCTCCGGCAAACCATTGCAAAGGGGGTCATCCAGACAATATTCTAAAAATGAATGATGAAGGCAACAAGAAAATCAGTAGAGGTGAATCCAAACCCAAATCAATGTCTGAGTACTCCAACTGGAACTACTGTGGCTAAATACTCCATATACATAATCCAGGTAATACGCTGAAAATATTATTTTGACGTGTTTAGAGAAGCATTTTTATAATTAGTGTTGGTTAGAACGTAGATCACATTAGCAGCCTGCAAATTAAGCAATTGAAACATATGTAAGTTGGATTTAATCATTGACCCGAATGATCGCTTGCCTTTCTATTCTTAAGTCTAATGCTTCACGAATAATAATTGTCCCTTTCTTAAGCGAATTTAGATTAGTTTAACAAGTAAAATGTAAAACATGCATCGAGAAGGCACCGGGAATTGGTTGTGGGGCCACGTATACAAAACAAACAAGAACAAAGGTAGAGAAATCAACACCCCAGTTGAACTCTAGAAGAGAGGAGGGTCACAAAAAGATCATTTACACCAAAATGTGTGCTGTGCAACATCCGCGAACTAAGATTTTGATCCCCAATTCTGCGCCCTGAAAAATCTCTCTATTTCTTTCCCCACACAAGCACCACATGATGCATAAAGGATCAACCATCTAAGCTTTCTTCTTCCTAAAAACAGAGATCCAATTCCAAAAACCTTCAGAAAAAGTCGACATCACCCAAATGATCCAACAAATTGAAAATAGTAGCGTACATAAATGCCAGCCACATCACAACCGATGATAAGTTGGTCCATTTATTTTCTGCTCTCTCCACCACATGCAACATCTGTAAGGTGATCTGAAGCCTTAAATAATATGGTTGCCTGGACAAAAAATTGCACTCAGTCGGGACTCTAGCCATTGAAATAGTCCTTGAAGGAAATGAGTTACTCCTCCCTCCAGTTATCAAGAAAAAATAAGACTCTACTAAGAAAGTTTGGTTGCCTCTTTCTACCTCATCCTACTATCCAGCACAATTGAGGGTATAGCAGCCACATAAAGAAGTTCAAAAAACTCCACCGAGGCCCCCACCTTCCAGTCGGGGAGAGCTCTAATGATCCGAGAGTCCCAAATTACCATAAGCACGTTATTAAGAAAATAATCCGCACCAAAGCATATCCTTATTAACCATAACGTTGTACGAGATCTGGAAATGCTACCAATAAAGGGTTGTCTGCTGGGTAGTATCTTCAGCAAACATCATTCCAAAACTGAATATTCAGGCCATTACCTAACTCAAAACTCCCATGCTTTGCTAAACACAACCAACCATCTTTGCACTGAAATTCCTGTCCTAAGCCTCCTCCAAGGAATTTTCTCTCCCCATCTCTCCATCGATGCACTCACTAAGAAGCGAGGCATGAAATATGTGGAAGAATTTGGTTAGGCGATTTGGATAAGAGTGCTTCGATCTTTAGAAATTACAAGATGTTGCTAGGGCACATAATTTGTTATGATAAAGGAAACAACTGTCAAAACCCCTAAGTTATAACGAAACTGCAACACAACGGAGAGCATCCAGAAAAACACAGTACCAGCATTGGTCCAGTAGAAGCTTCACTATTTCCATCAAACTCGGATAAAACATCAAAAGCATGCAGCTTCCAGTCCAAAGTTTGAGTAACGACAACGCTGGCCAAGCAAACATTACCATGCACCTGCAGACCAATACCAATCACAAATCACAACACAAAGTTGTTTTTCTTTTCCCCAGGCAGGACGGTAAAGAAAGCAAATTATCAGTAATTGGACCACGGAATTTACAATATTTACGCTAGTATAAGAAACAATATTTTAAAGCATAAGAAACCAACAACTTGAAAAATAGAAAATATGCTCAAACACTGGGGGCACTGGTCAGTAGCTCCCCAATCATGAAATCACCAACTTAAACTAGCACCAGAAATGCCTGGATCAATACAGTCAATGAACCCCAGACACAGGTACATGATAAAACCTAAAATGTAGGGAACAGGTATGGCGAGGGTACGCCAATATTTTTTATATAATTATTTATATTTTTAGCATGCTATAGAAAAACATGGCCTTATTCATCATGGACGTCCCACCCCACTTATTAAACTTGTACTTTCCATATTTATTTATTTTCCTTCTTTTGTGTGGATACTTCAAATTAGTATTTTTGCAAATAAGAAAGAATAGTAAATATAAATAAAAAAACATGACATAAGAATGGAAGGATAAATAGTTATTAACATTAACCATTACTCCCTCTGTCCCAAATTGCTGGTCCTTCTTTCCTTTTATGGATGTCCCAAAATGAATGTCCATTTGAAAAGTCACCATAAAAAGTTGTGCACCATTACTCTTTCATCTTTTCTTTTGGCTGCTGATTTTGCCACTCTCTTTTTTGTTAACGCCACTCCCCTGCAAGTGTATTTTTGCACCAAAAATACACTTGCAGGGGAGTGGCGTTAAGAAAAAAGGGAGTGGCAAAATCATTTCCCTTTCTTTTCTACATTAAGGGTCATGTCCACAAAGCATAAAGTAGGGGCAAATTGAAAAAGTCAATACCAATTAAATTTCTCATCATTCTACCCATAAAAACTCACTTCCCCAAAAGGGGCAACCAAACTGGGACGGAGGGAGTACGTATCTAGTACATAAAGAAATATATACCCATCCTGTACCATGGCATACAGGGTACGTATTTTGCCGTATCCAGTACTCGTACGACAACATTTTTGGAGTACCCGTGCTTCATAGAATATAGTACTAGAACACGATAAAAGGACATAAGCCACGCGCCCAAAACTGGTCCACAAAATAAATCTGTATACTTATTTACCCTAAATACAATATGAAAGAAATCGAGTGATGGTAAAGAATTTAAATTTGCTTCCAAATGGAATATGAAACTTTTTTCTAAATGTGAACCCGATTCAAAACATTTCACAAATGCCTAAAGAAATTGTGAACTTTGGTTGAAAATACTTACAAGTTTACAGTCGTTATTTAAGAAGCTCACAGCTTTAGCTATTCGGTGCAATCCCCATGCATAATACTCATCCCTGCCATCAAAAGATTCACAACATTTCTGAGTGAACCAAGTCCACATACACAAGGATGACGAAGATATTAGACAACAAGAAGAATAACAGAACTCATCTAGTCTCCGAGCATTAGGGGTATGGGCGGGGGAGGATTGGAGATAGACAGACCTAACTTTTGGCAATAATGCACAGGGTGGCTTATCTCAGAATACCACTAAAACAGTGGCCCCCTATACCTCCAAGAACTGAGGAGCTAAAGGGACGTTTTTCTGCGGAACCATGCCCCCTAATCAAAGCCGAAAGGCACTGAAAAGAGTAGATCTAGAGACCCAAATCAATTTCTGTGCACATTACCATGCTTCCTTTTCATAGTCCAAAGCATCGAAAAAGGCCAAAAATATAACCTATGCAGATATTACTGAGAGGTAAATAAATTCCATCAAATAAAAGGGCAATGAAGTCTGTAAATGACAAAACAAAAACAAAACAAAAAATCTCAGAACGGAGGAGCACTATCTTTTAGTTGATTTACTAGAAATCCGCAGCACTATTTACATAGAATTTCTAATGCAGTATACAGGACTAACTATTCTATGTGAACATGGCCAACGGGCTAGAGCTAGTTATGCTCAAAATCACATGAACAAAAATATAACATAAAGAGCACTCTATTGCTACGGTAATCAAACCCACAAAATTCAAATAACAACATAGTAAATAACTATTTAGCAAAGAGCTTTACACACCTTTGAATACATTCTAATCCTAATTCCTTGATTTTTTCTGACAGCGGCATGACCGGCTCAGTGACAATATAGATGGTCACCTTTGAAGTAGAACCATCAAAAGTTTCAGCCTCAGTACTGTGCAGGAATGATAAAATGTTTGGGTGTCTGACCTGCAATTTTGTTTTGGGTTTGAACATGAAAAGTATCATAACACAATTAATAGAAGTCGCGAAAAGTATCAACTGTTGGTTCCAGAATCCCCCTAACTGAAGAGTTCCTCGGATTAAAAAAAGTTTACTCCACCAATAGAAACAAGGCTGCTAATGCAACTTTAGCTGACGAAAAAGCATTGCTGCCATTTATACTCGAACGCAAATACAAATTATGAAAATTTAACCTCAATATTGAAAATTTATTGATTGGTAACTTAAAGAAAGGATAACGCAAAAGGCATAGGTTAAAGCTCAAACTTATCTTGCCAGATTCGCAGGAAACTTAACAGTAAGACTAGACCATCATCAATTAACTTTTTGGGATCCTATTCCTTTTATTTTTAATTTTTTGAAAACCAACTTCTTTTTTTGAAAACCAACTTCTCAAAAGTCTCAAATACTAGTCCAAATTAATGATACATGGCAAGCAGATTGTTCTGGAGTAAGTAAGATCATGGTAACCCACATGCCATTAAAAGTGATACCATAGGGATAGACGGGCAAAGGTAAAGAGGGGGGCAAGGTGGCATGGGCCACCCCCGGTTTCCAAAAAAGAATAATAATAATCAACTACTTGTATCAACAGTCTTTTGTCTTTCTCTTCTCTCATCTTATTTCTTCTTTGTACCTTAAAGTCTTAAACCACCAAGACACAAAAGGACCGAAATCCAAGAAAAAAATCACATTGATAGAACGCAGAGTTCCATTTTGTAAACCAGTTTTGTTACACGTTGATGGATGATTAACGTTAGAACATTTGAATTATTTTGGAGATATTATGGATGATAACTATTAGAACAAGGGTATCTTTTTGAATCTTAAATATTATATTTTATAATTTTATTAGTAGGACTTGATCTATTCAATTTTCTCCACCCCGAACTTGAATCTTGGCTCCGCTCCTGGGGAAAGACTTGTCTATTAATCTCACAAAATTAGCATCTGCTAAAGTACTTCTACATGTGGGAGCAATTTTTCCTGTAACAGCTAAACGTTTAGCAAAACTAATCTACTATAGTACTATTCTTCAAAATTAATCATGGAAACAAAAAGAGTATAGAAGCATTGTGTCGTTTTCCCATTTATCTGAGCAAAAAGCCATAATACACACTTCTCTTCTCTATTCCTCAAATCAGAGAACTCATCATCCTAAAATGATTTCTGGCTGAACCAGCCAAACACTCAAAACACAAAAATGAGGAAATGAGAAGTGAAAAAAGAAGCTGCCAAACAGCCTCTTAGATTTTTATTCGCTATGTTCAATTTCTTTGCTCTCTTGGGAATGACATCTACCAAATAAACATGAAAGTTCCTCAGATCGCTTTGGAGCTCTTAGTTCATATTGAAATAAAATTGCACGGTATTCCAGAATGTGTGTTCCAAAATGTAAATCCAAAGGGTATGTCATCTTCTGGTAACTAACTGATCCAAATATTCCCTCATGCAAAGAAAATCTACAACGAATGACCTAAATGACTGCATACAAGTACAAGAGCAAACCTAAAGAACAACAAATGTATCAAATATTTTCTACCCCATAGTGCTTACCGTGCGAAGACGCTTGACACCATTTCGACCAGCAGCTAAATGTCCATCATTGGCGTTACTTCCTGATAGAGAAAATATCGACACTGGAGACCCATCATCCTGAAAAATTGAACCCACAGTCACAAGTCAACTAACATCCTATAGGAAAAGGTGGAAAAGGAAGAATAAAAACAATGCAACGTCCTTAAAAGCATAAAGCATAAGGTCTCGTAGTATTTTAAGTTGAACAAAATGGTCATTCACTATTTCTATACCACCCTTGTGGGCATTATGTCCTTCCTAATTCAAATATAGAGTTACTTATGTCCGTAGTTCGGGAATTAGGCAATACATCAGAGATGTAATGAATTCAATCGAATCGGGTGACCACATCACCCTTCCCTTGACTAGGACAAGTGTAACGACCTGCCCCCAGCTAACCTGCTTAACTCTTAGCCTAACCACGTGGCTCAAAAGGTTAACCTCAAGTTAATAGTAGCTGGCCGGCCTTTACTAATATACCATATTACTTTCCCTATAATGGGCGATATGGGATTCCACAATCTCCCCACCTTGGCTGCAACGTCCCCCTTGCACCATATGGTCCATTACTTTCACCCACCAAGCGATGTGAGACAAGTACTCTCTTAAGCACGACAAGCACCTCAAGCTCCTCCCTTGTCGGGCCCACCGAAGCACGTCTCCCAGCAGGACCCGTCTCACACTTCTGGTTGGTGCAAGCTCTGATACCTCCTGTAACGACCTGCCCCCAGCTGACCAGCTTAACTCTTAGCCTAACCACGTGGCTCAAAAGGTTAACCTCAAGTTAATAGTAGCTGGTCGGCCTTTACTAAAATACCATATTATTTTCCCTATAATGGGCGATGTGGGATTCCACAACAAGTTTGAGGGTGTTCCACGACAAGCTAACAGCCCCAGCACAGAGTCTGTGCTGTGCTCTCTCTCGCAGAGTCACGCACAATTGGTTAAGCATCACCATCACGACCATCCCGCATGGAGCTTTACCGCCTTTTAGAAAACAGGATTGTTTTACATTAGAATTATCTCTTTTTTTCCTCTTTTTTTTTTTTGAGGTTTGAAACACCGTACATAGATATGATCCAATGATGTACTGTATTCTTTTCTTTTTCTGAATACTTCACTTGCAAAGTTAATGCTACTCCCTCCGGCCCATTTTGCTGGCCCTCATTGGGAAACCAAATGTTTAAGGGATCATAATTATTAACTTTTACTTTTGTTAACTTTTAATTTTGCCCCTTGATGGAGTTTTTTTGAGTAAGAGGAAAGGAAGGGTAAAATGAGAATGTTGCATTACTCTTTTGGAAACTTTTCAAAATGGACAATCCTTCTGGGTCATCCCAAAATGGAATACTAGACCATCTTTGCGGGACGGAGGGAGCACTTGTTTACTCTCTTTCATCTCATTTTCGTTTCTTCGTATACCCCAGTTTCATTTAGTTGGCAAGGTTTAGGAAAACAAAAGAAAAGACAAGGAAACCTAATATCTTAATGGTATAAGGCTGAAACAAAATCTTGAAGTGTGTTCAAGGTCAAGGATTGCGAACATAAAGAGATCCCAACCTTAGCTGCAGAAACCTTCTGTCAGTCACATGAATACATAAACCTCATTACCGCACTCCCAAATTATGACCTCCAAGGAACTTTGCTCTCATCGAGACAGGAGCATGTTCCCAACTAGGAAAGAACCTCTCAAACATATGTATCCCAAAAAAAAAAAAAGAGGAGAAAACATGAAGTAACCCAGATACTCGGAAAAAAAACCTTTACTTCTTACTGACAAGATACTAGAGAAGCATTTAGTTGAGTACTCAGAACAAAAATAATATTTACTTATATTTGCAGAAAAAGCATTTGCAAATGACTCCATTTTTTAGCCACAGGGATCGCCTAAAGGAGGAGCTTCAATGATTGCTAATTGATTAATTGGGTGGGGTTTTTCCGAGTTCGGAATCTATACAAGACTGAATTAATGAATTAGTATCTTTATAAATTACTCCTAATATGGTTTCTAAATATGGATTCTAATTGGGCCAATTTAATAAACCCATTGATTTATGGGTTTAGATGGGTTGGTAATGGGTACAACCTAAAAAACCCCATCCGGACAATCCGGTAATATTCCCTTGTTTAATCACATCCGAGCCCTCAACTTTTTCACCAGACCCCTCAGTGGCCGCCGGCAAAACTTTAGAACTACGTCATTTTTGCCGCCTTTTCTCACAAGCGGAGTCAATCATCACCATCTCTGATTCTGATACCTTACAGTGGGCCCTACTCGCCGGAACAACCAAGTAAACCTCCCCCACTAACAGCTCCTCATCGGCCTTCATGACTGGAATCTGGCCAGTCTTCCGGATCAGTTGCACTAGAGATACCACGTGTCTCGGTTCATCGAGCATGATCTCGGTTGCAGTGATTGGGACCTTGATTTTCAAGCAGTTCCCATGAGCATCAATGATCGTTGCCGTCGACTGGGGCTCCACGTAGGAGTAACAGGACTAGCAATTTCCCATGAGGTACTAATAAACAAATTGATTTGTTTGTTGTGCGATGAGGATATTGGTTAATCTGTGATTATGTAGGTTTTCGCTTGTGGATGTTGTTTTGCTAATTTCCAGCAGAAGACAATTTTTTCGGAGGGCAATTTGAAAAGGGAAGAAAAGGAAGAGAAACGGGTCGGGTTGGGTTTGGGCATGACTTAACCCGTATTACACCCATCCCTTTTCAACCCGCCAATATTCAACACACGACCCGTTTCAACCCGCTCATTTGCTACCTCTAGGTAAAAGCGAATCTCAAAAAGTTCAAGTGGTTTAAACACAAAACGCGACAATGCACTCTAGAATAGCCTTCCATTCATCATGCTCCCCACATTTGCAAGAAAGTTTTTGAGATAGACAGATTGGAGAAAACTTAAAGAGCATGAATTAGCATATGGTTTTCGAACTAAACAATATGTTGAACCTTGTTAGGCGGTGCGAACAATTTTTCTTTCGCAACTACACATGAACGAGTTTGTTAAGTCCAACCTAGAAAACAAGCTAAGATCCTTGACCGAGTCACTCGACATATTACAACCAAAACTAGATCTTATAACTAACCAAACCAAGCCTTGTGTCCCAACAAATTAGGGTCGGCTACATGAGTCCTATTTTTCTATTGAGCTCTGTCCAGTACAACTAGATCTTATAACTAACAAACTCGAACCGAGCATTGTATCCCAAATAATTGGGGGAAGCTACATGAATCCTATAATTCCATTGAGCTCTGTCAAGTGCAACTAGATCTTATAACTAACCAAACCAAACCGAGCTTTGTGTCCCAATCAATTGAGGTCAGCTACATGAATCTTATTTTTCCATTGAGCTCCGTCTAGTACAACTATACGTAACTGTAAACTCATCCTCGGAATGCAGCACAAAGCAAAACCAAAACCAAATCCAGACAGTCCCTAACACATATCTTTAATTCCATATCGCACTTATTAGGATACAATCAGATCAAGTATTAATCATCACTAAAAGAACAAGTAACGTGGCCATAACTAAGATTGATCGCAAATAAAAACTCCGGACGATTAGACTCGACAATTGACGCAGAATTTGACAAATGAAGGCGGAAGTTACCTTGGATGTGCCGCGAGAGTGAGTCCAGGAGCCCCAGGCAGAGGAGTAAGGCTCTCCGATGTTGTAGGGTAGGTTATTGGGACCGGAACCAGATCCGGCCACGACGCCCTTCAGGAATTTCAACATCTTCTCCCGCTGAGCTCCGGGAGAGGGAGGGGAGAGAGAGAGAGAGGGGAGAAGGAACCCAGAAGAAGATCCAAGCCCCGCTGCCCAGCTGGTACACGAGCCTGACAAACGCCCACCTCCCCCGCTGCTCCTTCTCCCTGTCGTCGAAGGCGTACCTAAAATTCCGGCAGTACCTAAAATTCCGGCAGTGTACCGGTGATGAGAGAGAAGTAAAAATGCGAGAAGAGGAACCAAATCACAGATTAAAAAAAGGAAGGAATAAGATCGGATCAGAATACGAGTTCAGAGCAACTAGATCCGAATGTACTCGGAAGCTTTAGAACGGCTGTTCCATCTCCATATCCTTGGTATTGTAGATGATGGTGAAGCTTTTTCCTCGTTAAAGGCTCTAGTCACATAGATGGGTGGTCATGGCCTCGTTGGGATCAAAGATTTGGAAATTTTAAATTGCAACCCAACCGAATTTTTATAATACAAGAGCTGTAACTTTTTTTGAACTTATATTTACTATTGGTAATGTATCTTATGATGTATATCCCCGTACGAGACATAAAATTGGGAAACGCTACACATGTATCCTGTTTTCACAACTTTGGTTGTGAAATTTAGCTGGGAAAATTGTTTCCATGAGGATTACTTGAAAGCTATTTTCACATATCCACAAAATTGATACTCTCATTTTCAGGTTGAAGAAGCAAGGAATGAATGCATCCCAAGCCTATGAATACTTTGTCCTACGAGCTCAGAAAAAGTGCAGTTCTGTTGCCACGGTAGTCTCTGTATTAAAAAATGGTACACTAGTGGAGAGGGGAGTGAGAGAGAGAAACCTGTGAGAGAGAAAGGTCAATAACTGGTGGAGTCTGATGGTGGCAGTGGTACCACGCAGTGAAGATCTGATAAAAAAAAGGAACAAAATAGTGAAGAGCAAGAAAAGAGAAGAAAGAAAATTAGGGCTTCGAATTACATACACGAACCCATACCAGCGAAGCGAGAGGCTGAAAGCGCTTGGGACGGTGGTGGTTGTGAGTCGGTGGTGGTAGGGGCGGGGTGGCGGAGATGGAGGAGGGAGGGACAGAGAGAGAGAGAGAGAGAGGAGATCGTGGTTTGGTTTGGGGAGATATGGTGCGTTTCAAAAATTTCAGGGGGTGAGATTTGGGTTTTGCCCCAATTTTTGACGGACGGAAGACGGAAAGGAGAAGGAAACGTTAATTGGGCTAGTGCGGGAAGAGAACCAGGTGGCGCAACATGATTGGCCGGTGGGTACCACGTAAGGTGCCAGGTGGTACCCACCCGGCACTGAAAAATTTCTCGAGAGAGAGAGAGAGAGAGAGCAGGGGCTATTTGATCGGCTGAGAGAAAATGGGCTGGGACTCAACTTTTTAGAATTTTGATAGGGTACAACACAACACACTCATTTTGTTTTTCTTGTTTTTGACGTACATATATACACTTTATTTTTAAAAAAAAATTATAGCGAGCAATCCGAAACGGTACCCGGTATTTGACCGGTACCGGTACATACCGTACCAGTAGGAAAATCGGTACCCTGGCCGGTACGGTATTCAGAACATTGGTGCTTGGTATTTGACCGGTACCGGTACGTACCGTACCAGTAGAAAAATCGGTACTCTGGCCGGTACGGTATTCAGAACATTTGTGCCACTCAAACCATGGTTTATTTCAAATGTTTTCTACAGTAAGATTTTGGAAAAAAAAATATCTTTAATGAAACTCTCCGTTCACGTTAATGATTAACTTATGCACAATAATTTTTTGGTTTTGTCCTTATTAAAAAAAATTGTGTTTGTTAGTTTTACGGCAAACTTTTTTATGTGATATGGGTGAGTAAGGATGAGAGGAACCGAAAAAGGAAAAAAATTATGACTTTTACACAATTTTTTTGGGAAATATCCAAGAAAATGTCCAAAAACTGATTTTTCAAGCTTTTATTTGGATATTTTTCAAAATACTTGTGTAAAAGTCATTATTTTTTACTTTTTCGGTTCCTCTCATCCTTACTCACCCATATCACATAAAAGTTAGCCGTAAAACTAACAAATACAAAAAAATTGAATAAAGATAAAATTAAAAAATTATTTTGCATAAATTAATCACTAGCGTAACTGAAATCTAAAAAAATTTCCTTAAAGTAAAAATTTTCCTTAATGTAAAATTTTCCTTAATTTTCCTTAATCTATCAAACAAGATCGATATGGGATATAAAAAAATATTAGAAAATATAGAATTTTTTTTTTGAGAGATCCCAAATAGTGAACAGGTCAAATATTAGTTTTTTATTTTTTTTGAAAAACTTTGACGAAGAGACTAATGAACAGCTCTGCTTTACAGCCCTTTTGGATGAAAGGGTTTCATGGGAAAAGAAATGAGTGGGTTATGGTTTCTATTGAAATTCCTCATTTAGATTGAAATTTTTTGTGAGAAATGAATAGGGAAAAAAAATATTTGATCGGCTCTTCCCTTTTCTTTTCTCACTCTCCAAACGAGCTGTTAGAATCGAGACGGCGCTGTCTTAAATCTTGGGCAATGGGCTTACATTTATTCCAAGAATTAAAAAAGATAAAATGTAGTTGTGTAGTATGTTCTAATTTGGGGAAAATGACGAATTTTGATAATTAATATCCGCCAAGGACATTTTCAGCATTAACAAATGTTCTTAGCATGTCCTTGGCGGGTATTAATTATCAAAACACGTCTTGGGCCGTCATTTTCCCTTATTTTTTTTAATCCAAATAACAGTAAGTTTTTCGTAAATATTTAAATTATGGGAGAGAGCAAATATAACAAAGAGTGTAGTGGTATTATCCCCACCCGTGGGTGGTGTTAATGTCACAATACTTTTTGTTGGTGTCACGACAAATTGTATTGTACTGACAATTGTACCCTCGTCTCGACCTCATAAAGAGATAAGGTTTACTCTGTTCTCTCTCTGTCTCGCGCTACACTGTGACAGACACAAGATGGTAAAAACGCCTAGAAACTCCCTTTAGTTGTATTGGATTGAACTTAAAAAGAGGCTAAAATTAGACACACACACAAAAAAAGCAAGAGAAAAGAAATGAAAGGCTTTAAATGGAGCATGATCATACTTCCCCTGCCCAAATTAATATGTTAGAGACTGGTTCTACTTATATAGTGAGTTTTTCTGGCTTTTTCATGTAATCATTCATGCACTTTTCTTTTCTTTTTTTTTATCAGAATTAAACTCAATTTATATATAACAAAAAGAAAAACACAGTCCAATAAAAAGCGGACACTACCGGTCCCAAAGTATAAAAAACAACAAACAAAACAAAATACACCAAATAAAACAAAACAAAAAAGATAAAGAAAAATCGCTTGGAGCCAAGACGTCGGAGTCGGACCCGTCGATCACACTCGTGACGGGGGGTTGGAGTGGCTAGGTATAGACACAGAGCAAACTCTCCTGGATGGACCCGCCGCACCAACTTGAGCTCGTTCCTACCGCAGACTGAAGGCTGGAAAATTGGTTTGGTTTGGTTTTTTCCACACTGTTGGGCCAGTCTGGTTGAAATGTCAAAAAAAATGATTGAACCAATTCGTTTCAGCAGTTTTGTAAAAGAACAACGCTTTAATACAGAGTATATGTTAAGGGCTAAGCCTCCGAGCAGAAAAATTGTTGGGCCTGGCTATGGATTGAATTTTGAGCAACTTCCTGGCCGGTCCTGTCTGGGTGAAGAATAGCCCACTAGGTTCTGCCCAAAGAGCCCATGGTTCAATAAGTCCTCTTCATTATTTTGTTGACAAAAATACCCCTCACAAAAAAAAAGGAGATTTGAGAGAGACGATCCAGCCACCACCACCACAACGCCGCCGCTGCCGCCACCACCACCACAACGCCGCCGCCGCCACCACCACAACGCCGCCACCACCACTCCACCACCACCACCACCACTCCGCCACCGCCACCACAACGCCGCCGCCACCACCACCACCACCACCACTACCACTACGTCACCACCACCACCATGCCGCCGTCACCACCACTCCACCACCACCACCACTCCGCCGCCACCACCACATCGCCACCACCACCACCACATCGTTGCCTCCACCGCCACCATCACCACCACAACGCCGCCGCCGCCACCACCACGACACCACCATCGCCGCCGCCATCGCCGCTACCACCACCACTCCACCACCACAATTAATAGTGTTAATTTTCGTCTAAATTCACACCTCAATTAACAGTGTTAATTTTCATCAAAATTCACATCCCAATTAACAGTGTTAATACCAGGATTGACAATGTTAATACCCGGATTAACACTGTTAATTGTGGTGGTGGTGGTGGTGGTGACGGCGGCGGCGGTGGCATGGTGGTGGTGGTGGTCAATGTGGTGGCGATGATGGTGGTGGTGGCGGCGTGACGTCGGCGGTGGTGGTGGCGCTGGTTATGGTGGTGGTGGTGGAGTGGTGGTGGTAGTAGTGGTTTTCGTCTAAATTCACATCCCAAACACTGTTAATTGTGGTGGTGGTGGCGGCGGCGACATTGTGGTGGCGGTGGTGGTGGTGATGATGATGGTGGAGTGGTGTTGGCGGTGATGGTGGTGGCGGCGTGGTGGTGGTGGTGGTGACGGCGGCATGACGGCGGTGGTGGTGGCGGCGCTGGTTATGGTGGTGGTGGTAGTGGTGGTGTAGGATGTTGTATGGGTTCATTTGTTTTTAAACGGGGGTAAAAATGTAAAATACACTCCACATGATCTATTAGGAATTATACTCTATAGAAAAAGGATCTAATGGACTATGAAATTGAAAAATAGGACCGGCCCAGAATTAACTCTTGAATTTTCAAGGGCACTAGCCCACTTTTGTTGCTATTGTGTATGCCTATGTTGGAATTTTTTTTTATCCAAGCTTGTGAATTTTTTGGCCCAATAATAATAGGAATAGAACAGTTTGGTTCGGTCTGATTTTTGCTTGGTCTGTGGAAATGCCAAATTAGGGACTGATTATATTTTATAAGATATCGGAGGAAGACACAACGATTTTTTCCCAGGAAATCCCAAACGAAAAAGACACGCACTATTCTTTCTTTTCGATCAAATCGATCATAACCACTACCTATATTCTACAAATTGTGCACCACAAATAGACACTAGTAATTATAAGGTAGACCCGCGGTTCCATATAAAGAATGATTTGTTGAGAATGAAATAAAGATATCAAATTTCTACCAAGATAATTGGTAGTTCCAACCAATAAGAATCCTAATGAAACTAAAAAAAAGTAATAAAGGTCCAGCAAAAATTACTTGTTTTTCAAGTCCCATCAAAATTTGAAAAATTCTTCGAATTGGTCTGAATTTGGACAAGATGCAATATTAGTATAGCCTATTTTGGAATATTTATCGCACTCTTTTTTCTACAAACCTAGTTATTCATCTTTTGATAATTTGGTCGTTCGGCATTAGGGCCACTGGCCGGTTAAGATTGCTGACCCCCAGGTTGAGGGTCGTGACAAATGCTGTAAACTTAGGCCCCGTTTGATAACCATACTAGGCCTTGGGATTGGTAATCCAATCCCATGGGTTTCATAATGACTTGTTTGGTAATCAAAAAGAGGTGTGGACTATGAGTCCAATGGGTTTGGGAGTCTGTCATTAGGGGGTATTGAGAATGGCCTCTACCACTTGGTATTAACAATCCAATCCCCTCCTTGTCAATGCACAAATACGAAAATAGCCTTCACCAATCCCATCTCCTTACCAATTCTATCCTATGTGAAGGGCAAAAATGGAAATGTATACTATCAATCCAATCCTATTCTATGTGAAACAAACATGATATTAATAATCTCATCATCTAATCTCATCTCAAACAAACATACTCATCACCAATCATATCTTCTTACCAATCCCTTCTCATTACCAATCACAATCATAATCTCATCTCCTTACGAATCACAACCATCTATCACTGTTATCAAACGGGGCCTAAGGAATAATTGATTGATACGTGCTCTAATGGAGTTTGGCAATAAGGCTGTAAATGAGCTGAGCAGCTCACGAGTTCAGCTCAGTAAGGGCTCGGTTCGGCTCGGTTCGAAGGCTTAATGAGCGAGCTCGAGCTCGATTTTGCGGCTCGTTTGATAAACGAGCCGAGCTCGAACCTAGCAGGGCTCGGCTCGAACAGGTTCGCGAACAAGTTCATCTCGGCTCGAAATATATAGGTTTGGCTCGGCTCGAAATATATACATATATATACACCACGGACAAGTGAGGGATCCCTCATTTTGTTAAAATGTGGGACTCTCATTTCCCGATCAAAATTTGAAAATCCGAACCGCTCAATGTGTGCAGAACATGATTTTAAGGGTCCCCGCTAGAAATCAGCAAAAAAAAATGACCTGGAAGGGCTTCATCCGAGTAGTTTTTTTTGAACCGTTCAATGAAAACTGCTCAGATGAGGCCCTTCCCGGTCATTTTTTTTGCTAATTTCTCGCGGGGACCCTTAAAATCACGTTCTGATCACTTTGAGCGGCTCGGATCATCGAAATTCAATCGAGAAAGGGATCGAGAAAGGGAGTCCCGCATTTTAATAAAATGCGGGATCCTTCACCGGAACCTGGCTGTATGTATGTGTGTGTATATATATATATACTTTTTAGTTTTTAACTTAGCCTTTAGGGTTTTACCTTTTCACTTCCATCGTCCTTCCAAATTCAAAAAGAGCCATAAGAGAGAGAGAGGGGGCTACCCACTGAGTCACCGACGCCATCCCGCCAGCCACATATCTCACCGATCGACGCCATCCACTTTCCAGATCCACCGACGCCGTCCACTTTCCAAATCCACCGACGCCGTCCACTTTCCCTTCGGCCTTCGCCCAGTCATAATCTCTCTCTCTCTCTCTCGATCTCGATCACACACACAAACACAGTCAGTTGGGTGGTGGAATTAGGGTTCCGATTGGTTTGTGAGACTATTGTAGTAATGAACAATGGGAATTAACTATATGGAATTAGGCTGGTAGTGGTACTGGTAAGGTAGCTAGTAGCTACTGATTTTGTGATAAAGATGATGGAATCAGCCTTTGGAATGAATGAACCTTGTTTGGAATGATTGAATTAGCATGTTTTTTTTATAAAAAAATGATGAAATTAGCTAGTTTTTGTGATAAAAATGGTGGAATTAGCCAATTTTTCAATAAGGCTGAACTGTTAGACGAATTCGAGCTCGAGTTCGAGCCGAGCCGAGCCGGCTCGTTTATCCCAGACCGAATACTAACGAGCCGAGCTCGAGCTTTGTACATGCTTGGCGAGCCGAGCTCGAGCCCAGATTTTCCGACTCGATTCGAACTCGAGCCGAGCTCGAGCCATACGAATTCTAATCGAGCCGAGCTCGAACATGCCAATATTCGGTTCGTTTACACCCCTATTTGGCACCGTCACCTCACCTGTATCACCGTCGAGAATTGTTCGCAAGATGTTCATTTTTCTTTTTCTTTTCTGGGTTTGGACGGATAAAATCCAAGATGTTCATTATCTTCTGTGTTAGACTCCTAGCTTGCTGCCAGTACTCCGTGCTAGCTGTTACGCTATAGATTGTACTACGGAGTACATAGGAGTAATTAGTTAACCATACTACTTTGACAAGTGTTGGTTTTTTTTTTTTTTTTGGGGGGGGAGGGGGGGGGGCGGTTAGCCGGATTTTAGTAGGACAAGAGATTTCAAACGCTATCTATAAACCTAAATCCCAAAAGCACACGGGGCTCAAGCGCTGACTTCCCACATGGGGAGTACCAGGAGATGCCAACTGAGCTATAGCTCATTGGCACTTTGACTAATGTTATAAACCTATTTAATTTCCCAGAAAAGCTAATGGGACCGAACAATAGCATACCGATGGGGTATTAACGGGCACGCAGGGCCCACTCAGGGTCTTGCAAAATGATCCGAACCGTTTAATAATTTAAAAAACACAAACCCGAATGGGTCTGTGAAAAATCATCTCCATCTGATATGTGTAAGTGCTCGATGTAATCTTTCATTTTTCGTTCAGATTTCAGGATCCTAAAATCTGAACAGAAAAAAAAATGGAAGATTGGATCCAGCACCTACACAAATCTGATTATGCTGATTTTTCACTGCCCACTTGATTTTTTTTTTCGAATTATTGAACGGCTCGAATCATCCGTGCGTAACCCAAAGTGGGTCCCGCGTATCCGTCGGTACCCTATCGGTATGCTATTGATCGGTACCAATAACACGGTTCTTAATTTCCCCTTCGGGCATCTAAGATTTGATTGGGCATTAGTAACCATATTTACTAGCCCAGTTGGTACTTTTACTACTGTTATAAACCTATTTAATTTTCCCTTGGGGCATTTAAGAGATTTGGTTGGGTATTACGGAGTACTACCATATTTTACAATCTACTAATTAAAACCATTTCAAAGTCTAAATTGTTGTCCAGACTTTAAGTTAACGTGTTACGTAACTTTCACACGGCTGTAGCCAGCGATCGATCGAGTAACAGAAAACAAACAAAGGATTACTCCACTAGTTTGCACTTTGCAATGTGGTTATTTCTAGCTCAATATATGATTGTCTATTGGAGCCGTACTTATATTTTCCATGGTCTACTATATATACTCCATTTTTTTTTATTGTGTATCCGTGCGATGGGAAGTTTTGGCAAATACTACTCCCTCCGTCCCTTTTTAAATGTCCTGCTTCGTAACTCCAACTTATTAAAAAGACATCATCATTATACCTTTCACATCAACTTTTTCCTCCACTTTCCCTACTTACCCATCATCATTACACTTTTACTCACTAACTTTTCAAAATGGAATCTACTTTTAGGGACAAAATAGACAATTCACCAACTTTTACCCACTAACTTTACAAAATGGACACTTATTAAGGGACAGCCCAAAATGGAATACTGGACTGTAATAAAGGGACGGAGGGAGTAGTACTTCATATATACTTAATAAATGTGGCGGCCTAATTTATTCTTTCTGGCCCCCTTATTTGACGGCTCCTATTTGATAGGAGTTTTTTTTTTTCCTAGGGGCTTGGTAGGATAGATACATGACATAAAAAACATGAAAGTGTCGTGAAAGAGAATGGGCGGTTTAGATTCACACACTCTATTTTTTTCTACTTACGATATTTCAGCAGAACTAGCTTAGACATTTTGAGATTTTATTCAAAGTTAGAGATTTTGCGACAAGATATACATTACCATGTGTGTTTTAAGAGTCATGCTACTTGCACATACATTTTTACACATATCTTGCACATACACTTTTATGGGGCCCGCCTCGGGTCCCACCAATATGATCCGAACCGCTCATTATTTTTAAAATAATGTTTTAAGAGTTTCTGTAAAAAATCAACTCGATAGGATATCGGTAAGGACTGATTCGCCCTGCGATTTTTGAAAAAGCCCTCACCGATATCCTATCGAGTTGATTGATTCGCCCTGCGATTTCTGAAAAAGCCCTTAAAAGTGTATGTGCAAGATATGTGTAAAAATGTATGTGTCCTTAGATTTATTGGTGTTTTAAAGCTACTGACTTATCTATTCATTGAGGCTCCTAGTAGTAGTAATAAGACAGGTCTTCTAATTTTCACCCTCTGTTAGATGGTTGGGAAACAGGTCTTCTAATTTTCTCTAGTCCTATGTAGCCGCTTGGCGTAGGCTTTCTCTTTTCCTTTCTTTTTCTTTTCTTTTTGTTCTTCCTCCTGGGGTATGCCCCTTGTAGACTGTATATTCAGTTAGCCTCCTTTTTATTTCAAGCTGATTTACCCAAAAAAAAAGACAGACTACTAGACAAATGGTGAGGAATAAATTATTTGTAGTAGATGTACAGACTACTGGCCATATATATTAATTAAATATAATTGGCTCCTAATAAGGGGTTTGTTACTACTCGGCATAAATGCTAAAAAAAATAGGACGGTGATAATGCCACGAGCGTTTTGTTTAGTGCCACGATCCCTTAACCAAGTCTTCCACTTATGCCCTTGACTTTTCTGTACGTGCTTTCTTCAGCTTCGTGTCCGATTCCAAACCCACTTCTCTATCTAATACAACTCTTTTCTCCCTCGTTTTTACTCACTCATTCCAGTAATTCCTAGTTTCTCTACGATTGTCAAAGAGGGCCATAGATTTGATAGAGAAATCTCGATATTTGGTTCGCGGCCATTCTTGTATCCAGACCTAACCTTTTGTCCCCGCATGTTGTATGGACCCAATTGTTACAGATTGATGTCCCCTAATTCATTTCTCTATGACGGTGATAGTTGTGTGATCTTTGAATTAAGTACACCCATATCCATTGCCCAATTCTACATAAATCTACAGGGGCGATCAATTGAGGGGAAATGGAAAAAATGGGTGGAGGTCTTCATTTTGTTTTAAATAGCTTAAAGTAGTTATATATGGCTCTGTATATGATCTAGATTCTGCATAGATCCTTGGTAGTTGGTTATGACATCGAATTTTGCATGGGTTACGAAAGATGGCAGCAATCGAAAGAAAACGGAAGGAGGCGATGATAAGAGGAAGACGAAGAGAAATCAGGTTTGCAAATGGCGGTGTAGAACGGGTTAGAAGGGAGGAGGAGATGGATCTGAAATGTGAATCGATCAATGTGTCGGTGATGGAGAGAGAGAGAGAGAGAGTACATTTGGATTGCTCTGTATTTGCAAATTGGGAGAGAGGAATGAGAGGCGACGACAACAACGAGGCAAACTCTCCCTTTCTCTTTGTTATAAGAGGGCATAATAGTCAATCAAAGTTGAATGTCGTGGCAGTAAAAATTATAAATAATTAACATTACCCTATATAAGGGCGTGGGTTATGAACCGAATAGAATGGAGGCGGCTTCGTTTATTTTTATTTTTTATATAAAATGATTTACAACAGAAAATATCTTTCATGTAAAATGATTTTGTCAAAAAAAATTATTTTTTGTTTTCATTTTTCAGTGTTTGATTGATGTTCAAAACTTGTTTATCATGAAAAAGATTTTCATTTAACAATAGTACCAATCAAAGCTTTGGCTCTTCCAATTAAAGATGTTAAAAAGGTTTTTTGTGGTCGTGATTGACAAAGATACATATTGCGTATATCCTCCTCCTCTTTTCCTCCTCCTCTTTAAGAAGAGGGAGTTTTGGTTAATTTTTCGCTTGCCACTTTTCTGATTTGGACGAATTTAGCCTTCAATTTATGGACGTGCAGTGTTAGCCGGCTGCCCATAATTGTAATTGTGCCTAATTGCCTTATGGCTCACGTGGGTGCATCACTCGCAGCCGCGTATCTTGATCTTCCTTTCCATCACGTAATACACACACATGCACTCTCTCTCTTCTGCAATTTTCCTTGACTCTCTCTCTCTCTCTCTCTGTTCTGCAATCCTTCATCACGACTCCATCGCCGTCCACGTAAAGTCTTTGGCCAGATCGGGACTTCAACGCTTTTTCGGGCGGAAGCAATTTTTTCGTTTGCCTTCCCCCGACCGATGCAACCATGGGGCTGGATCTGAATCAGTATTATTTCCCTTTCATCCTATTTTTTAGAGATTTTTAATTATATTTCAGAGTTCTTCCATTTATTATTTCAATTCTGTACTGCGATTGTTTGAGTTAGGGTTATTGTCTTGTTCGATTTAGGGTTCTTCGACTCACACTAGGGTTCCTCTCGTGCTTTGAAAATTGAAGGACGATAAAAGTGGAAATAAAACAATTGATTTGGTCCCCCACATTCCCAGGTAAGGTGATACTGTTTTTGATTTTTGAATTGCATTGTCTTTGTTTGTGTAGATGAGTTACGAGGTTTGAAATTAATTGATTTGTAGGACTCAAAAAATCTGATTCATTTTATGTATTGTTTGGTTGGGTATCTTAGCCATTGATTTTTAGTGAATGTTCTTATGTTGCATGTAGGTGGGTTTTCTACCTGGAAATCAAGCCTTCCATTTACTACCAGGTAATACGAGCTTTCGATAGAGAATATATATGTGTAGGTACGATCTTTATATCTCTTAACTTATCTCTAATTCTTCTTTCTTTTTTAACAGTTTTTTTGTAAATTTTGTTGCTTCTTATTTTGTTTTTTTTTTCTGCAATTTATTGAATATTAGCATGTGTAAATGCATTGGTTTTATTTCTACTATTTTGTTTTCCCCCCCAAAAACTTGAAATCTTATACCTTGGGTGGTGTTTTTGTTACTAAACTGACGGTAAGATCGAAGCTCTGTATAAACTGGAGCCCCTTTCTCAGCTATTTCATGCAAGGCACTTACCTCTACCTTTACCACTTGAGCTAACTCTTTTGCACTTACTACTGCAAAAAGATGTAGAATTACTCTCCTTTAATTTTTGGGTTGCTCACTGCCCTGTTTCATGTTTGGCCCATTTGCAAGATGGGCATGCATGGACAAGGATAAATTTGATCAGAAAGATCAGCTTTGAGATAAAAGATTGAAATCAATATGGAAATTGGCGAAAGGCGTTGTTTATGAAATTTGCCCATTTCCAATTTACGCTATAGTTTTCATAAAGAAATTAAGTGTTTTCAAATTTTGTGTGCATTGCTTCCTGCATAAGTTCAAAGAAAGAATGAAAGTGAGAGGGTTTATAATGGGAATTGTTTTTATGTTCTTCAGCAAAGTTGGTTATCATTGCCAACAACTGCCCTCCTCTTTGGAAGTCTGAGATAATGTACTACACCATGTTGGCGAAGGTCGGAGTTCACCAATACAATGGGAGTAAGTTTAGTGCCATACAGATTTATTTACTAGCTTTGTTATTTCTTTCCTTTATTTTTTGTTTTGTTTCTTTCCTTTATGCATTGAATTTTTTCTATCGTATTGAACTTCTTATTGATGTCTATTTTGTTTTTGAAGCAAGCATCAAATTATGGATGCATGGAATTTGACAAAATAGGAATCATCCACTTTTCTGAAAAATCGTGGGAAATGAGGGATCATCCACTTTTCGGAGAATCCAAAGGGGGTTGCAGTGACACATATGGTAAGCTTTATGACTTTATACTCAGCTTTCTCGCTTCAAGTCTTAATGGTGGTGAAACAAATAGGATGTTTTTGTGATATTGGCGGTTTTTACGTACTCAAAATCACTTATATTGTCAGGAGTTTTATTCTAGGAATTGGAGAAGCATTGACTTGCTGACTGTGATTTCTGATTTCGATGTTATAATTTGCTGGAAACTTTGGACTATGGGGATCGAGAATGTGTGTTGGGATGGCAGGAATGTGTAGATTTTTTTTAATGTAATTTTTCTTTTATTGTGATAAATCGACTCTGATGATGAGGACCGATATCTGCTTCTCTGCTACTTGTTTTTAAGTTAGAAAGAGAGCTTTTTATAGTTTATTCAGTCCATATGAACATGGAAGTTTAATGATGTTTTCCGTGTGAATGCAATTCGATTGATCACATGTTAAGCTATAATTAGTTACGTTTATGGAGTAGAGTTTATGATGGCGTGTTTGGTTAGTAAAAAAAATACATGAATTTCTATTGGTTGGTTACACATGTCCATTAACTCTGTAATGAATGTGTCTGGAAGAACAACACTCTGGTTGGGTAACGTGGAATTAGGTTTCTTTGGTTTTAAGAGTGAGAATCTGTGATAGCAGCAGGAATATAACAGTTCTTAAGAGTGAGAAAATTAATCTGCAACTCATGAGCTACCTTGGGATCTTTGGAGAAAATAAGAGTAAACATATTTAGGAAAAATAAAGAGTAAACATATCAAGTGGTGGTAGCAGCAGAGGACGAAGGCAGAGGAGGGGAGAAGATATAGTTCGCCCCTTGGTCTATCTCGAGAACTTGTACATTGGGACATCTAAGAAGAACCCTAAACTTGAAATATCATTCACTCAAAGTGCAATGAGTAATTTCTTTGATAATATGTGTTCAATGTTGACACTAATTTTGTAATTCTAGATATAAATGATGCACATGTAGTCTTATGCTATGTTAATGACAGGAAATGTTCAAAATATAGAGCTTCAACGAAATGTGCTAGCTGCCAAGGGAACGAGGAATGGTCACAATTAGGACCCTTTATGATCCTGCAGATGCAACACCTTTGCTACAAATGCAATGGTACTACAGAGAGCATTAATGAGAAAGGCCAATGCCCGCAATGCATGAGAAGAAGCTGCTGGAAATTATTGTGCAGAAGAACATGCAGAATGGACAGAAAATCACATTAGCTAGAGAAGCTGATGAGACGGTATGCTATTACTCTCACTGTCCCACAAGATTACAAGTGGAGATGGCATGTTTATGTTCCTTTGTTTATGTTCGATGGTTCTCTTGATAGATTTTTGGTTAGGAAGAGTTTCCTTTTGTTTTTAGTTAGTGAGATTGTCAGTTCTATTTCCTCGGCCCCAACTGAGGTTTTGAAGTTCTTTAGTGCTTTACACCCTTTCATTAAGGATTTTTTTTCCCCCTCAAGGTCTCAGTGTATTATTACAACTTCAAGTCTAAATACTTTTGCTTTGTCTAAGTCCCACCAACTCTACTTTAATGCTAGGCATTTTGCAATCATATATAAACCTGTAAGCGAAATCGTGCAGTTAATGTAGATGACGTACTTATGTATATCAAACCCTTGATAAAACTTATGCATACAACTTTTGCTACACTCATCTATATTTTTAACTACAGAAACATTCAAAATCGCTCTTCACAATGGGCATGACACCCGTCTACACAACGGGCATGATTAACGTGCTGTGCACGTTGGCATGCACCTAGTATACATGATAAAGAGGGAGATCGGTGGGGGAGAGTTAGATAGAAGTAAAAAGTCGGCGATTTGTCTACATATGTTTATTCAGAGAGAGAGAGAGAGTTGGGGTTTTATGTAGGGAACTGATTTTCGCGCTCCAAAATTTACTACAGGCGCTCCACCTTTTTGTTTTTATACTGTGATGTTATCACAGTATATTTTGTTTTTACACTGTGATGTTGCCAACAACATCATAGTGTAAAAACAAAAAGGTGGAGCGCCTGCAGTAAATCTTGGAGCGCGAATATCAATTCCCTTTATGTATCAGGATCCCAACTTTGGAAATACGGAGTAGAACAAACTAATGTCGGACATAAGCCATGATTCTCGCCCGATTGGGAATACTGGTGTTTGAAAAATTACTTACGCAATTTTTCAGGGAAACTCATTTTTCATCCATCCATTGGTGAAAAATATTTTACTTGTAAAACATTTTTTCTTATACAGAACACCAAAAATACTAGAAAATATTTTATAGAAAAATATTTTACGCCCAAATAAACGGAGCCTTAAACACAAAAAGTATATGATTCGATCTGTCTTAAGATTGTTGGAATAATATGGTTACTTTATGTGATAAAACCAACAATATGAGTGCAATAAAATCAGAACTCAAAACCTGAAAATCGATACAAACAAATTGGTGATCAAGGGGAGTGTGATACTCCGTACTTAAGACAGATTCAGTGCTTACGGCTTTCATGGACGTCTATCTCGTAGCACTACTCGATCGAACGCTCGGCCCACAGAAGCAACACTAAATCGGTGGGTCTATTGAACCAAAATTTTGTTTTGTACTCTCTCCTACGTATAGACTCGAATGGGAGAAAAAATCAATTACCAAAAAGAATGAAGGATGCCATATTTATAAACCAATTGAGGAAAAAAGGACACATTTGTTTGTAAAAGAGAGGAGAAACATGAAGTAACCCAGATACTAGGAAAAAAAACCTTTACTTCTAACTGACAAGATACTAGAGAAGCATTTAGTTGAGTACTCAGAACAAAAATAATATTTACTTATATTTGCGGAAAAAGCATTTGCAAATTACTCCAATTTCTAGCCACAGGGATCGCCTAAAGGAGGAGCTTCAATGATTGCTAATTGATTAATTGGGTGGGGGTTTTCCGAGTTCGGAATCGATGCAAGACTGAATTAATGAATTGGTATCTTTATAGATTACTCCTAATATGGTTTCTAAATATGGTTTCCAATTGGGCCAACTTAATAAACCCATTGATTTATGGGTATAGATGGGTTGGTAATGGGTCCAACCTAAAAAAACCCCATCCGGACAATCCGGTAATATTCCCTTGCTTAATCACATTCGAGCCCTCAACTTTTTCACCAGACCCCTCAGTGGCCGCCGGCAAAACTTTAGAACTGCGTCGTTTTTGCCGCCTTTTCTCACAAGCGAAGTCAATCATCGCCATCTCCGATTCTGATACCTTACAGCGGGCCCTACTCGCCAGAACAACCAAGTAAACCTCCCCCACTGACAGCCCCTCATCGGCCTTCATGACCGGAAGCCGGCCAGTCTTCCGGATCAGTTGCACTAGAGATACCACGTGTCCCGGTTCATCGAGCATGATCTCGGTTGCAGTGATTGGGACCTTGATTTTCACGCGGTTCCCATGAGCATCAATGATCGTCGCCGTCGACTGGGGCTCCACGTAGGAGTAACAGGATTTGCAATTTCCCATGAGGTACTAATAAACAAATTGATTTGTTTGTTGTGTGATGAGGATATTGGTTGATCTGTGATTATGTAGGTTTTCACCTGTGGATGTTTTGCTAATTTCCAGCAGAAGACAATTTTTTTGGAGGTCAATTTGAAAAGGGAAAATAAACGGGTCGGATCGGGTTTGGGCATGACTTAATCCATATTCCACCCATCCCTTTTCAACCCGCCTACTATCGACCCGCCAAAATTCAACACACAACCCGTTTCCACCCGCTCATTTGCCACCTCTAGATAAAAGCGAATCTCAAAAAGTTCAAGTGGTTTAAACACAAAACGCGACAATGCACTCTAGAACAGCCTTCCATTCATCATGCTCCCCACATTTGTAAGAAAGTGTTCAAGATAGAGTCATAGACAGATTGTAGAAAACTTAGAGAGCATGAATTAGCATATGATTTTCGAACTAAACAATATGTTGCACCTTGTTAGGCGGTACAAACATCTTTTCTTTCGCAACTACATATGAACGAGTTTGTTAAGTCCAACCTAGAAAACAAGCTAAGATCCTTGACCGAGTCACTCGACATATTACAACCAAAACTAGATCTTATAACTAACCAAACCGAGCCTTGTGTCCCAAAAAATTAGGGTCGGCTACCTGAGTCCTATTTTTCTATTGAGCTATGTCCAGTACAACTAGATCTTATAACTAACAAACCCGAACCGAGCATTATATCCCAAATAATTGGGGTAAGCTACATGGATCCTATAATTCCATTGAGCTCTGTCAAGTGCAACTAGATCTTATAACTAACCAAACCAAACCGAGCTTTGTGTCCCAATCAATTGGGGTCAGCTACATAAATCCTATTTTTCCATTGAGCTCCGTCTAGTACAGCTATACGTAACTGTAAACTCATCCTCGGAATGCAGCACAAAGCAAAACCAAAACCAAATCCAGACAGTCCCTAACACATATATTTAATTCCATATCGCACTTATTAAGATACAATCAGATCAAGTATTAATCATCACTAAAAGAACAGGAAACAAGCCATAACTAAGACTGATCGCAAACAAAAACTCCGGACGATTAGACTCGACAATTGACGCAGGATTTGACAAATGAAGGCGGAAGTTAACTTGGAGGTGCCGCGAGAGTGAGTCCAGGAGCCCCAGGCAGAGGAGTAAGGCTCTCCGATGTTGTAGGGTAGGTTATTGGAACCGGAACCAGATTTGGCCACGACGCCCTTTAGGAATTTCAACATCTTCTCCCGCTGAGCTCCGGGAGAGGGGAGAGTGAGGGGGAGGGGGGAGAGAGAGATGTGCGATCTGAAGTGTTGATGACAGTGCGATATGCGAATGTGCGATGCGAGCAATGGAACGGAAAGAACCGGGACCAAGAGGATTGATACTGTGCTTCGCAATATAGAGAGAGTCTTATCTTTGGGGTGATTTTTACACCGTTAATCAGCGAACCGAGATGTCACAGTTTCGGGGAGAACCAAAAACTGGTGGGCTTACTATTTCGCACATTCGCATATCGCACTGCCAATAAAGAAACAACAATTTGGAACGGGGAGAGTAAAAACTTGTTGCAAAAGGGGGCAAATAGTCAGCCCACTGGTCTCTGGTTCTCCACGAAACTGTGACATCTCGGTTCGCTGATTAACGGTGTAAAAATCACCCCAAAGATAAGACTCTCTTTACACTACGAAGCACAATATCAATCCTCTTGGTCCCAGTTCCTTCTGTTCCATTGCTCGCATCGCATATCGCACTGTCATCAACACTTCAGATCGCACATCTCTCTCTCTCCCCTCCCTCTCCCGGAGCTCAGCGGGAGAAGATGTTGAAATTCCTGAAGGGCGTCGTGGCCGGATCTGGTTCCGGTCCCAATAACCTACCCTACAACATCAGAGAGCCTTACTCCTCTGCCTGGGGCTCCTGAACTCACTCTCGTGGCACATCCAAGGTAACTTCCGCCTTCATTTGTCAAATCCTGCGTCAATTGTCGAGTCTAATCGTCCGAAGTTTTTGTTTGCGATCAATCTTAGTTATGGCCACGTTGCCTGTTCTTTTAGTGATGATTAATACTTGATCTGATTGTATCTTAATAAGTGCGATATGGAATTAAAGATATGTGTTAGGGATTGTCTAGATTTAGTTTTGGTTTTGCTTTGTGCTGCATTCTGAGGATGAGTTTACAGTTACGTATAGTTGTACTAGACGGAGCTCAATGGAAAAATAGGATTCATGTAGCTTACTCCAATTGATTAGGTCACAAAGCTCGGTTTGGTTTGGTTAGTTATAAGATCTAATTGCACTTGACAGAGCTCAATGGAATTATAGGATTCATGTAGCTTACCCCAATTATTTGGGATACAATGCTCGGTTCGGATTTGTTAGTTATAAGATCTAGTTGTACTGGACAGAGCTCAATAGAAAAATAGGACTCATGTAGCCTACCCTAATTTGTTGGGACACAAGGCTCGGTTTAGTTTGTTATAAGATCTAGTTTTGGTTGTAATATGTCGAGTGACTCGGTCAAGGATCTTAGCTTGTTTTCTTGGTTGGACTTAACAACTCGTTCATATGTAGTTGCGAAAGTAAAATTGTTCGCACCGCCAAACAAGGTGCAACATGTTGTTTAGTTCGAAAACCATATGCCAATTCATGCTCTCTAAGTTTTCTACAATCTGTCTATCTCAAAAATTTTCTTGCAAATGTGGGGAGCATGATAAATGGAAGGCTATTCTAGAGTGCATTGTCGCGTTTTGTATTTAAACCACTTGAACTTTTTGAGATTCGCTTTTACCTAGAGATAGCAAATGAGCGGGTTGAAACGGGTCGTGTGTTGAATATTGGCGGGTCGATAGTAGGCGGGTTGAATAGGGATGGGTGGAATACAGGTTAAGTCATGCCCAAACCCAACCCGACCCGTTTCTCTTCCTTTTCTTCCCTTTTCAAATTGCCCTCCGAAAAAATTATCTTCTGCTGGAAATTAGCAAAACAACATCCATAAGCGAAAACCTACATAATCACAGATTAACCAATATCCTCATCGGACAACAAACAAATCAATTTGTTTATTAGTACCTCATGGGAAATTGCTAGTCCTGTTACTCCTACGTGGAGCCCCAGTCGATGGCGACGATCATTGATGCTCATGGGAACTGCTTGAAAATCAAGGTCCCAATCACTGCAACCGAGATCATGCTCGATGAACCGAGACACGTGGTATCTCTAGTGCAACTGATCCGGAAGACTGGCCAGATTCCAGTCATGAAGGCCGGTGAGGAGCTGTTAGTGGGGGAGGTTTACTTGGTTGTTCCGGCGAGTAGGGCCCACTGTAAGGTATCAGAATCAGAGATGGTGATGATTGACTCCGCTTGTGAGAAAAGGTGGCAAAAATGACGCAGTTCTAAAGTCTTACCGGCGGCCACTGAGGGGTCTGGTGAAAAAGTTGAGGGCTCGGATGTGATTAAACAAGGGAATATTACCGGATTGTCCGGATGGGGTTTTTTAGGTTGTACCCATTACCAACCCATCTAAACCCATAAATCAATGGGTTTATTAAGTTGGCCCAATTAGAAACCATATTTAGAAACCATATTAGGAGTAATTTATAAAGATACCAATTCATTAATTCAGTCTTGCATAGATTCCGAACTCGGAAAAACCCCACCCAATTAATCAATTAGCAATCATTGAAGCTCCTCCTTTAGGCGATCCCTGTGGCTAAAAATTGGAGTCATTTGCAAATGCTTTTTCCGCAAATATAAGTAAATATTATTTTTGTTTTGAGTACTCAACTAAATGCTTCTCTAGTATCTTGTCAATAAGAAGCAAATGTTTTTTTCTAGTATCTTGTCAGTAAGAAGTAAAGGTTTTTTTTCCGAGTATCTGGGTTACTTCATGTTTTCTCCTCTCTCTTTTTTTTGGGATACATATGTTTGAGAGGTTCTTTCCTAGTTGGGAACATGCTTCTGTCTCGATGGGAGCAAAGTTCCTTGGAGGTCATAATTTGGGAGTGCGGTAATGAGGTTTATGTATTCATGTGACTAACAGAAGGTTTCTACAGCTAAGGTTGGGATCGCTTTATGTTCGCAATCCTTGACCTTGAACACGCTTCAAGATTTTGTTTCAGCCTTATACCATTAAGATATTAGGTTTTCTTGTCTTTTCTTTTGTTTTCCTAAACCTTGCCAACTAAATGAAACTAGGGTATACGAAGAAACAAAAATGAGATGAAAGAGAGTAAACAAGTACTCCCTCCATCCTGCAAAGATGGTCTAGTATTCCATTTTGGGATGACCCAGAAGGATTGTCCATTTTGAAAAGTTTCCAAAAGAGTAATGCAACATTCTCATTTTACCCTTCCTTTTCTCTTACTCAAAAAAACTCCATCAAGGGGCAAAATTAAAAATTAACAAAAGTAAAAGGTAATAATTATGATCCCTTAAATATTTCGTTTCCCAATGAGGGCCAGCAAAATGGGCCAGAGAGAGTAGCATTAACTTTGCAAGTGAAGTATTCAGAAAAAGAAAAGAATACAGTACATCATTGGATCATATTTGATGTACGATGTTTCAAACCTCAAAAAAAAAAAATGAAAAAAAGAGATAATTCTAATGTAAAACAATCCTGATTTCTAAAAGGCGGCAAAGCTCCATGCGGGATGGTCGTGATGGTGATGCTTAACCAATTGTGCGTGACTCTGCGAGAGAGAGCACAGCACAGGCTGGGGCTGTAAGCTTGTCGTGGAACACCCTCAAACTTGTTGTGGAATCCCACATCGCCCATTATAGGGAAAATAATATGGTATTTTAGTAAAGGCCGACTAGCTACTATTAACTTGAGGTTAACCTTTTGAGCCACGTGGTTAGGCTAAAAGTTAAGCTGGTCAGCTGGGGGCAGGTCGATACAGGAGGTATCAGAGCTTGCACCAACCAGAAGTGTGAGACGGGTCTTGCTGGGAGACGTGCTTCGGTGGGCCTGACAAGGGAGGAGCTTGAGGTGCTTGTCGTGCTTGGGTGGGTCTCACATGAGACGAGCTTGAGGTGCTTGTCGTGCTTAAGAGAGTACTTGTCTCACATCGCTTGGTGGGTGAAAGTAATGGAAGGGGGACGTTGCAACCAAGGTGGGGAGATTGTGGAATCCCACATTGCCCATTATAGGGAAAGAAATATGGTATATTAGTAAAGGTCGGCCAGCTACTATTAACTTGAGGTTAACCTTTTGGGCCACGTGGTTAGACTAAGAGTTAAGCAGGTTAGCTGGGGGCGGGTCATTACACTTGTCCTAGTCAAGGGAAGGGTGATGTGGTCACCCGATTCGATTGAATTCATTACATCCCTGATGTATTGCCTAATTCCCGAACTACGGACATAAGTAACTCTATATTTGAATCAGGAAGGACTTAGGGGTTGTTCGGACAAAAAAATCCCATTTGGCTTATTGGCTCATTCCCAAAAAAGCCATTTCCTTTTACCCCCGTTTGACACACCCTCTAGACCCGACCCCACCCCCGGTGTTCCAAAAATACCCCTTGTTGGGAAGCCAAAGCTAGACAAATAGCCAGGGCATTTTGGTAATTTCACGCCTCTGTTGTCCAGCTTTTTGAGGTTGGCTTTTTTTAGTCAGAGATTTGATGGCTTTTTTGGCGGGAAAGACAGCTTTATTCTTTGTCCGAACAACCCCTTAATGCCCACAAGGGTGGTATAGAAATAATGAATGATCATATTCGTAATTTCGTATTGATTCAGCCAAGGTCTTTTTTTTATTATTGTTTTTACAACCACTGGAGTTGTGTGTAAACAAAATGGGTAGTCTTGTATTCGTATTGGTTCAATAAATTCATACAGGTATGTCTTTTTTTCATACCCAGATGTCTGGGCTAGTTTGAATGCACCTCAACTAATTTTCTTTTGATTCTCGGAAGTTTATGATCTGGCAAAACCTTCCAGTGTTTTCAATTTCCAAAGTTTATAATGTTTGGCTTCCTGGCCGAACCCCTCGGAGTTTACAGATAGATCCTTAGAGCGTAGCATTCAGCATTTTACACCCTATGATCAGATCTATACACAAATAACAAGAGACTTCGTTTTTTTTTGGGAACAGAATAACAAGAGACTTCATTTTCCCAAATAACAAAATACTGAGAACTATTTTGTGGTGTGTCTGGAGATAACGATTCTGACTGAATTTTCTTGGCAGAATTTGATCTCGTACGAGGTTATTGCGTCATAGGGAATCAATTCATTTACCCAAAAAACAATGCAAAATTGTTTACCTAATTCGTCAACCGAATGCGTTGAGATCCTTCAGCGGGCGTATAACTATACAACTATTTTGTATTAGAAGGATTGATAATCTTTGGGCAGAATAATCTGGAAAAGATCTATCTGAAAATATTTCAGTAAATCGTTGAAGTGCACAACTGATTTGGGCATATCATTTTAGGATTTTGGGAGAAATAAGATTGTCCTGACGCAACAAAAATTAGCCTTTGAGTTTGAAATTGCTAAAACAAGGTTAATGTAAAAGTTGCAGTAAATATCACTTCTTTTCTTAATGGCTCGTCAAGTTTTTTTCCTTTTTTTTTTTCCCTCTCTTAATGGCCATATCAAGTTGAAAGGTTCTCTTCCTAAACTCAGTGGTGGCTAATGAATAACCTTTTAATAATTGTAAAATCACATGCACAGAGGCAGAAGATTCAGAAAATTAAAAAACTTCTGTAGGAAGTGAGAACTAATAAAAGCTAGATATACCGAGGCCTTAAATAAACTTGATAACACTTCCTAATTTTATCTCATTGTATTCTCCCAATTTTTTTTAATGTGAATAAATCTTTTCCATATAGAAAACATTCTATCTTGCAACTATACTTGTAGTAATATATACTACTATATATCAAAATGGTAACTGACGCTTTGTGGTGATTACAACTATTTTTTATTTTTTATTGACAAAAGTGAGAGGTATTGTATTGATAAAGCCCAACGGCACTTACACAACGAAATTCATTACAGATAACTTGGACAAAGCCAAACTAATCATCTAACTGATACAAAACGAGAAAGAACGAGGCGATTGATGTCTTTCATCCTCAGCCCAGGCATGGCCTGACGCACCTTCTGCTGAGCGGAAAATTCATATATCCTATAGCAGTCTAAAAAAGAGATACATTGCTAGCCAAGAAAAAAAGACAACAAGAACCCAGACGATCAGATGAACTTCGACCAGAAATGAGCACACTAATGAATTTCTAGCAAACCACCAAAAGATGCATATTAATCTTCTTGAGCCCGAACAGTAAACAAATCGCCCAAAGGCGAATTTTATTACTCTCACAAGGAGAGACAAAACTCTCACAAGGAGAGACAAAACTCTTCCAGATCTTACTCTAAATCCAGCCGCCCAAAAACCGCCGAACGGATCACAACCCTCACTGCCTCCACCACTGCTGCCACAAGGGCTCCGGCGACGGATTACATGCGGACAAACGACTCCGGTGACGGCGGAGCCCGCCGAACAGAGAGGATCAGATCTGAGGGAGGAGAAAACGAAAAGAAAAAAACTATAGGGGAGAGGGGGAAGAAAGAGGAGAGCGGATGGAGGAGGAGGAGCCCGGGGGAGGAGGGAGAGGGACGCCTCCCCCCCCCCCCCCCCAAGCAGAAAAACAAGGCGGCTGTGGCTTCTCAAAATCTCCTTAGAGCTCTCAAACCCCCAAGAGAGGCGGCCGTGATTACAACTATCGCATAGAGCAATTGGGTAGAACGGGTAATTTATTTAAGCTGAGACTCTATTTAAAATCAAACGTATCTTTAGGCGCAGGCATCCGCTAGTATACATATATACCTCTTTGATCATAAAAGGCAATATTACATAGAGATACATTAACCTTGTTTTACCAATTTCAAACTCAAAGGCTAATTTTTGTAGCGTCAGGACAATCTTATTTCTCCCAAAATCCTAAATGATATGCCCAAATCAGTTGTGCACTTCAACGATTTACTGAAATATTTTCAGTTAGATCTTTTCCAGATTATTCTGCCCAAAGATTATCAATCCTTCTAGTACAAAATAGTTGTATAGTTATACGCCCGTTGAAGGATCTCAACGCATTCGGTTGACGAATTAGGTAAACAATTTTACATTGTTTTTTGGGTAAATGAATTGATTCCCAATGACTCAATAACCTCGTACGAGATCAAATTCTGCCAAGAAAATCCAGTCAGAATCGTTATCTCCAGACACACCACAAAATAGTTCTCAGTATTTTGTTATTTGGGAAAATGAAGTCTCTTGTTATTCTGTTCCCAAAAAAACGAAATCTCTTGTTATTTGTGTATAGATCTGATCATGGAGTGTAAAATGCTGAATGCTACACTCTAAGGATCTATCTGTAAACTCCGAGGAGTTTGGCCAGGAAGCCAAACATTATAAACTTTGGGGCCACTGAAAGGTTTTGCCCAATCATGAACTTCTGAGAACCAAAAGAAAATTAGTTGAGGTGCACGCAAACTGGCTCAGACATCTGGGTATGAAAAAAAAGACATACCTATATGATTTTATTGAACCAATACGAATACAAGACTACCCATTTTGTTTATTACACACAACTCCAGTGATTGTAAAAACAATAATAAAAAGCCGTTCAAAAATAATAATAAAAAAAAAAAGACCTTGGCTGAATCAATACGAAATTACGAATATATGCAAGTGAATCTCTCTCTCTCTCTCTCTCTCTCTTTCTCTCTCCGCGAATATATTTGTCACTCTTTTTTTGGTAAATCAATATTTGTCACTTTACAGTACTCTTATCGGCAATCAGTAGACCATTAGCAACGAAAAATGTCACATCAAACATGAAAGGAAATTTGCAAAGAGTGTAATGCCTATGGAGGTAAGAGATGGTCTTGGAATTGTACTGCCTCAAAATTAGCTAACATGGTTTTCCTATTCTTACAAACGGCATCGCCTTAAGAGGCAGAGCTTGCAAACACGATCAACAGACAAAGCAGATGAAGAAAACCGGTTTAGGGAAGCTCGGTTTGATTTGATACGTAATAATCTTCTTTATTTGATGCTTGCATTGGGAATAGAAGACGTGCATGGCCCACAAGATGTCGTGAATGGAATTCCCTTGAACGTGGCAACCCCCTTGTCATCGGTGAAAAGATGCTGCACCCATGAAAAACACTGAGGTTACGTGTGAAAATTGCGAACAAGGTAGACACAGAAATCAGTTCTTACGAGAAACTCTGTCACAGCCACAGGTAATGCGACTGATAGGAGTGTTCATCCCAATTGATCAGTGAAGAAAAATTGGAATGGCTTCTTAGATGGACAACAGCTAAACAATTACAATATTCGGTCAGGCTGCCTAAAGTTTTTAGGCCTGTATGATTCCCTAAAAAAACAAAATCCACTGGAGCATTTAGATAATCCTGGAAAGTATTACTAGTAGGATACGCCTACAAATGATTTGACGAGGAAATCCAGGTTCAGAAGGAGTTAGAAAATACCGGTGTGATCTTCTCCAATTGTTTCTTCTTTGGGTTTAGTACTTCTTCTGGCTTTCCCTCATGCCTGGATAGAAACATTTACAGCACATCACTAACTCTATCATAAGAGCAAACCAAGTTTACATGGAATAAAAGTTTAACCACTCCCATGTATGACAATATATAAGAAAAGAGCAGTTCAAAGACAAAGCCATAGGTTTATGTAATTTTCCCTGTTATAAATACATATTCATCGTTTACTAGTTCTTTGTCCATGGCACAGGAACATCCGATACTCTTGTCCACAGTTCGCCTAAAGTTTTTTTTTTCCTAATTAAAGCACACTTGCAGCTCCACTACAGTGCAAATCAGTAAAAACCATGGGAAGAGACCTACAGTGCCAATTTAGTACAGCCAAGAACTTGTGTAGCTGACCAACACCATAATTGCATAATTTACACTTATTAGTTATTACACACAAAACCCTCATGCATCATGGACAGTTTTCACTTTTCACTTAAACATGCTGAACAAAGAAGCTAGACAAATTCTTACCCTTGAAGAAGTGTGGTAATAATTCTTACCCCGTGCAGTTTGGGGGTACTTGATGAAGTGTGGTCATAATTCTTACCCTTGTGTTTGGTCTGTTACCTTCGACTGGTCGGCTGTCAGGACTAGGGGGAAATCCAACTCTAGTGTGGTGCTGCGTTTAGTATTTGCTGCTACTGTCTACCATCTTTGGAGAGAGAAATGGTAGGGTGTTTCAACGGAAGAGTAAGTCGGTGGAGGCTGTCATTTTAAGCATTGAAGCTGATATTTGTGCATGTCTAATGGGGTGGAAGCAGGTGCCTAATTCTGCAGAGAAGAAGAGGCTGTGTAGAGATTGGGGCACCTCTGAGATAGTTTAGTTTCTTTCTTTTGTCTTTCTTTTGTCTTTCTTCTGTCGTATAGTTCGGGGATATCCCCTTTAGTTGATCTGTTGATTTGTTTCATTGTATAGGCTCTCAAAGATCATTCCCTTGGCCTTTGGTTTTGGTGGTGGTCTTTAATAAGATTTACTTTACCAAAAAGAAAAAAAGAAAGAAGCTCGACAAAGGGACCCACTCCCTTTAAGGTGTTCAGAATCTAATGGATATCCATGTAATTTCCCATTAACATATGGTTCGCAAGAAAAGACACTCTTAACATTATGCTCGCCAGCTGCGCAATAAATTTCATCAGTATTCCATGGGTGCCTAGCAAAGTAAACCCTATTAAGCCTTTTGAGGTCAAATTTCTAGTACATACCCGGAAAATGAAACACATTCACCAACTTTAGCACCTTCTGGAGGTGTGATGGGTTCCACAACGGTATGATCCTCATTAGAAGCACATAACACCTGAAGGAAAACGAAATGCACAAAAACAAGGGCGCCACAATTCAACCCAACTCTTTTCATAATTAGAAACAAGCAAGCTAACTCAAGAACAAATCGTGAAACACAAATGTTCAGAAATTTCAACATTTTAATTAACTTTTTGGAAATAAAGCATGTGATTATCCTATCCACCAAACTTCACTGATCAGCAACTCTCACCTGAACTTCCTGGTCAAAATCCACTACGGGCCATCTTTTCAACTGCTATTTTACTAAAGAAAATACTGATCTGCAAGGCTTTCAAACTTAAGCTTCCCATGAGCTTAATTATAACTTGTCTTAAATCTTAATTACAAAGATTAAAAAAAGGCAATTCAAATGTACTTGTATTGCATTATATAAATAACTAAAATGCACAATATTTAAGAACAAAAGAGCACTCTACAGCCACACAACAATGCATGGAACATAGTTGGGGATATCCAGCTTATATTTTTATTTGATAGTTGGAGTTACTTGTAAATGTAAAATGCAATAAATTGTGCATTAATATCCATGCCTACATAATAAAGAGAAGCATGATAAGTCGCGGTTAGTAGATCTAGGACTAAACATCTCAAATATCCTTTTGAGCACATGCTTGGTCTAGCAAATAATTTGTGCAGTACCAAGTTCATGTGTACCTTAATACTAGTACCTGACCCATTACATATTCTTAAGGACGGTTCAAGTTTAATCTTTACGCATTCCTGAAGAAATGATACTTGGAGGAACAACTCTATAGGGAAATACTAAATCTGATGCAAAAAAATATCCAGCTAGTTAAAGCTGCATAAAACACAAAGCATTATTGTCGAACCATGGGGCAGATACTTAACGAAACTAACATATTCGCTGAAATATCCGAAAGGGAAGAAAAACAACAAACATACCAATCCTTCCGACATCACATCTCTTAGCTTTCCAGGTTTTACATTGGTGATTAGAACCACACGACGGTTCTGCAAGGTACATGCAACCAGAATCAAGAATCATGAGAGATGCGTACCAGAACACGGCTATAATTAAGTAAAGAAGTTTCAAAAAGATCAGCAACTAACAAAAATAACTGACTTCAACCAAAAATCGTGAAAAATTACATTTCTCTAGCTTGATCATACCGTCAAATCATCTGGGTTGCAATACTTTGCCAGACCACTGACCACCTGCCGCAATTTAGCATCTCCGGTGTCTATCTCCTCAACCAGCAAACTGTGCATCCAATCAAGCAAAAAAAAGAAAATAATCAACTTACTCAATGCAACCAACTGTGCTGCACAAATTCCACAACCAACAGCCAAACTGCATGGCTGGAAACAAGGAAGACAAAGAAAAGAAGATAAAAGGATTGGGATATGAAACAAAAAAGCAAAAGAATCCTAATACCTGTCAGCAGATGGATGCTTCCCTGCTTTGCGAATAAGACCAACCTGTATTTTCAGCAAGCTAACACTGATGTCTTTATCTTTCTCGTCTGCTACTTTTTCAGGCAAATTCTTCTTCTCTGTCCCAGCAATACCAATGTTTTTATCTTTCTCATCTGCTACTTTTCCAGGCAATTTCTTCTTCTCTGCCAGAGCTTGACTATCTCCTCTGACCTTTCCCTTAGAAGTTTTCAAGGACCAAAGCAGCTCGATCAATAAGCGGTAGTTACAGTAAAGTAACATGTAATGATTGCAAGGGAATCACTTTTAGCAACAAAAACGTACAAAAAAAAAATTGCATAACAAATGAACAAGAAAGAGGAACAAAGAAAACATGTTGGCATTTTAACCACATAAAGTAACAACGAAAATCATAAAGGAGAATACCACATCAGCAGGTTTGATTGAACTCGAGCCTCTCTCTACACTGACTTCATCTTTCTTGCCTTGCGCGGTCTTCTTTGCATTTGCATCCTCTTTAACCCGCTAAAAATCGACAATAGGAATTGAGATGAACAGATGCAAAAGTTCCAGAGTGACTTATTTTGGCATTAGGAGAGTACAGTCAGTGTTTTAATCACAAGGAAAACAGCCCACAGCTATATGCCATCATAAAACCTTACAAAGGACTACATTGGCATCATGCACTTCATTTTCACTACACACTAGCCTTTTGTCACTGCTTCAATTGGCAAAAGCAGTAAACAGCCAAAGAAACACTAGGAATGATATTAAAGTGTATATTAGAGTGGTAAGCAAGACTTCCAATTCATGAAGTCAAGAATCTGCCATGCAGTAGCATTAAAATTACTCACTGGAGGATCGAATTTGGCCTTCTCTACCAAAATCTGTTCAAATGTTTCCCCAAAGTCCTCCGTATTCTGCACAAATTAATTACCAAAAGTTTAATAGCACAATGTTCAACACAGTTGCCGAAATTTGTGGAACAGGAACAACATCTGCAACCTAGACGCTTTTAAATATCTAAGAATAAGAACTTGTCTAAAAAGTAAGTGAAAACGTTCTGATGGAACTCTACACACCCAGACAACCAATAACAATATGGATCATTGCTGCACAAGGAAACTGACAATATGGAACATTGCTGCACAAGGGGTGATTACTCAACTTGGTTCACAATATGGAAGTAATTGTGCTCAAATAACAATAAGGAAACTGACAATGAGCCCATACCTGAATATAATCCATCCATCTCAACAAATGTGGTAAGCTATTCCTCTCTGAATCTGAAAGACCTTTCTGGCAACAGAAGGACAACCAAAAAGTTGTTAGATTGCAGTTACCTAAGTTGCCAAGAATACATTTCACTTTCTGTTTATGTACTCCAAAGTCTTCAAGCTTAAAAAGGTTTCATTGTAACACATTACGAATAGCATCCCTTTACCAACTTGCAGTTTGAAAAGAAAAGGCGCATATATTTATACAACATAGGATTTTGAGCACCCCATGAGAAACATGAGGCCATTTGTACCGTATAACATTTGTTGGACACCTATCTGCTGTATCCCAAAGATTTCCAACAAGCCATAAGAAGCAACAACTAGAATCAAGGGAAACATATATAACAGTGGAGATATTGGATAATACTTACCACAGTGGTATATATTGCTGAGAAGACAAAAACATCAGCCTCAGAGGGCGTCAGTCCCCCACCCACCAGAACTGACTTTGAAACCAAGCACTCATTTAACTCGTTGAGAGCCCTTAAGCATGCCTCAGAATCTACATTACAGTTCTCTGCAAACTCTATCCACTTCATCACCTACAGTAAAAATTCGAGTTTTCACCTTCAGTGAAAAATGTTAACCCATGATCTTATTTTTGTCAAAATCATATCCTACTTATCCCATTTGGTACAAACACTTTCATTATGGAATGCAGAAATCAAGTGTGAGCCATAATATTTGAAGTAATAAACTCAAGATACTTCTACAAATCGGTTTCAATTTTGCTTCAAGACTACCCCGTTGACAACCCAAAATAACCTTACTTACCTCACTTTGCCTCGCCATGTTAATGTTTTCGCACAAGCTCTTTATATCACTTTGCAATACGTCACCGTCAAAAAATTTCTGCATAAAACAGTTTCGATAACTCAACAACCAAATTGAATATCGTTAAAATAGTTTATTTCATATTCTAAAATAATATTCGGCAAACCCCAAGGCGTTGGCATGGTGGTCTTAGCCTGGGACTTAGGGGTTTGCTACCTCCTA